>OX638101.1:10068130-12568130 GCA_951804965.1 Horisme vitalbata
ACACTTTATTCAATTGTAAACTCATCTAAAATACATTTTTTACTATAACTAAACTTAATACTACTTATGTACATAAATTAATATCAAAAACATTATAGTAAAAAATGTATCAAAACGGGAGACCATCGACCGCGGGGCAGGGCTCGAACGGTCGGTGGTGAGGGCTGCAGAGAGAGGAACCTCCGCACAATGCGTGCCGAGTCCAGGAGAGCCGCCTTCTGTATCTGACCCTTGATCCAGCTGCCTAGAGAGAGCCTCTTAAGATATTGGTCAAGGCTCTTCGCTATCAGACCGTTCACTGAAACGACTATCGGAACGATAATTGTTGAGTCGACATCCCACATAGCGGTAATCTCGTGCGCCAAGTCAAGGTACTTGCTAAGCTTGTCCTTCTCGGCCTTCTCGAGATTAGCGTCGTGTGGGATGGTGATGTCAACAAGTATCGCCTGGCGTTCCGACCGGTCTACCAGGACGATATCAGGTTTATTCGCTAAAATAGTCCTGTCCGTGATGATAGAGCGGTCCCAGTAGAGCGTATTATTATTATTATTATTGCGTACATTGGTCAGCTTAGGTGTAAGATTGAGCTTATAAGTAAAGTACATTTACCCTGTAACGGCGCTGCAATGTCAGATTTGAGCAAGCATTTACAATTTATTTACAAAAGTCAATTGTTAAAAATGTCATAAAGTAAATAAAATGTCAAAATAGAAGGAATATCAAATCAAAATAGCATAAATAAATAGGTAATACCTAGGTAATCTTGTCATTTATAAATTCGTCAACGGAGTAATAGCTTTTTTTTCATTAGATATTCTTTAGTTTACGGCGAAAACTCGAGTCTTTTAATTAATATTTGATGGAGCTGAGATTTTTTTTATAAATTTTTACTAAACGGACTGTTGTCGAAAGTTTTGAGGGTAGTTTAGAGCAAAATAACATGTCTTTATTACGTCTGTTGTTGCTATAATTATTTTTCCAATGTAGATTTGAAGAAATGTTTGTATTTATTTACAAATAGGGTCATTTGCATGATATAAATACACGGTAATGTTAATTATTTCAATGTTTTAAAGTGCGGCCAATAGCTTTGTATTTGTTTTATGTTCGCTAGTATCCTTAATTTTTTTTTGTTTTCTGAAGATTTTGTTGCATTGTACACTATCTCCCCATATTATTTTTGAATAAATGCCAGCATGCCAATGTATAGTACGCTGACAGGGCGGTTTGGTAGTTACTGTTACATTATAAAATACTTAAGGCGTGTAAGTGAATCGTTTTTAAAGCATCGATATAAGTTTTCCAATTTAAATGGGTGACCAATAAATTAAAGTTAATTTTAGTTAATAGCCTGAATTCATTGCATTCGTTAACACCTAGTGTAATGGTCAAGTCACCTAAATCCAGGTTGGAACTTTGGCTAGTTTTAAATTGCATTTTTTTTAACGACAAAGGTGTTTTTTTAATACATTTAAAATCATATTTTTGAGTACTTTTCAACAGCACCGAAACGTCGTCTGCAAAAATGACAAATTTTGCATTAATAGCTTTAGGTAAATTATTAATGTACCTAAATCTAAAAAAGAAGGAGCACACTGCCTCAGGTAATTGATGAATTGGTTGTTATTATGTCCGAATTAAATTAGTTAATTTCACATAGGTCTTTGTTTTTATTTAAATAATCAATCTGTGTGTATTGATTTCTATTGTGTAGATAGGTGCAGAAGCAGTTGTAGTTTCTTAGCAAAATGATTTCGTTTTCTAGAATTTGCAAAAAAATGAGCTATATTGTCAGGAACATATTTTAATTTTAATTTCTCATTAGTATTGATTTTATATAGCAAATGTGTATAAAAGAGAAATTAAGGTAGCCCGTTTTATGTCTCTGAGTGCGATTGTAAGTCTACAGACTAGAAAGACAATTACTTCGCAGCAAACTTATTACTTTGTGTTGAAGTATACTTTTGTGCCGTTTTGTGGAAATAAATTATGAATCAAAATATGGTCGTTCATGCATTGAGACCGTCCATGCCAGTAAGTAGTTGTTTGTAAGAGCTGCAAAATACCTGTGAATATGCAATATGCTGAGGATAAAGATTTACTGCTGACCAATTGCGATTCTGCACTACCATAGCTTCAGACAATATTTGTGGTATTTCGAAAAAATCTGCTAACGATTGTATATGTTGCAGGGGGCCTTTTTTCGTTGGGCCGAAAATTCCTAATACGTTGCTCTGAAAATATATTAAAAATTAATAAAATCTCTTGCACTGTTTTTTTTAAGTCTATTCTATACCTTAGCCAGCCCAACTTTGGGACGAGTTACTTAACTGGGACAGTACGGGGAAATCCAACAATATAGCAGATACAGAGATACTGTCCTATGAACATTTTTTATAATTACATTTTTGATCAAGGGTAAGTTTTCTTATTTTGTTTTAGTAAATCGGCTTAGTTCAGTATCATTTAATCAAACAAAAATTATCTTCTGTCCTGTATTTTTATCGTTAGCTAAAAACACTTATGGTAAACTAGCCTTCCACCCATGGCTTGCCTCGCAGTGCCCGGATAAAAAACTGCCTAAGTAGGTAGGTAAATGCCATTTGAGGTCACAAATTACGTATATTTCATGTTAAATCAAAATCTATTCAGCCGTTACGGAGCTGAGTGAGAATAAACATCCAGGCTGAGTTCAACTTGGAAAGAGATGCTTCTCCCACTAGGTACCTACACCAAATGATTGGGTGCAAACAACAAAAGTAAAATCTACTGGTGAATTCAACGTCGAGACATTTTCATTTCGGTACGTTACTGAATTCCAACACCGATTTATTAATGTAAAAAAATGCAAGATCTAAGTAATAAAACTACCTAAAACGTTTTGCGTATCAGAATTTACGGTTTGGATAAATTATACTTTGTTGTATTTTCCAGTAGCAAGAAATAAATTAATCAGTTTTATACACAGTTAACCAATTAAAACTTTAAAGCACTCACCTCCAATAGAGTACACATCGCTTTCTCTACTTCAGCTATATCTCCAGGGGATGTCCGTAGAACATTAGCTACGAATGGATTTTCCTGGTTTTCGGAAGCAGCAGTTATTGCAACATTGAACGCAGCCTCCAGCAAAAAGCCACCGTCATCGAAAATTGCACCTAATATAACCAAATATAAGGTTTAGACTCGGAATAGATCACGTTTGCTAGTCAAAAAAGTACGCACCGATCGTTTTATCACCACAAACTGTTGATAACACAGTGAAAATACACGTGAAGAAATATTGAAGATGCATTATGTATATTCTTTTGAACCATCGAGGATTAATAATTCAGATAGACCTAATATAATTTTATTGAGGTGCTATTCTATTCGTGTTAAGGTGTTACCTATATCTGAATGTCTGTGCTATATTTAGAAGTGCACTCTCGCTTGCATCGACTTGATATGATAGGTTATGCCAAAGCAGCACCCAGGTTATTTTCAATTGTTATTATGTATTTGCTTATTTACCTACTCCAAATAAAGTGGATCCTAATTTAATTTTGCAGTAAGTAAGTATTTGATTTTTAATAATTTAAATGTTCCGATTTATTTGTATAAAAAATGATTCATTAAACATTAAATAAATTATATACTTGTTGTATTCACGTTATATGTTGTTTAATTTCTCGTAGTCAGGACACTATCTAGGTAGGTACTTTAACTGTGTATGTTTATGATTAAATAGAAATTTACTAAGATCCGCCCTCTATGAGAAAAGCTTTGAACTTCTCAGAAAATTAAAATACAAACAGGGTTCGCGGTAGGAATATACCCCCCCTCCTGTCTGGGAACGAAGCTCTCATTAGTGTCTAATTTTGCCGCTAGATGTCAGTAGAGGCTCGAATATAAGCAAATAAATTGGCAGCGGCCTTGTTCAAATGTGTGATTTTGAAGAAACTTCGACTTATTAGAGCGATACTTGAATTTTATATATAGAATAAAGATATTTAAATGAAAAATATACTGCGAGACTATAAATGGGATTATGTCGAAATACACGCACAGTTGGCAAAGCCGCACATCCGGGTCGTAAACTTAAAATTGCAATCGTTTGTAACAAACCAGCAATCCGCATTAGACTAATCCAACATTGGTTAAATGGAATAAATCTTGAAATGGAATTGGAATTTTACTACCCGCACGATAGCAAATGGGTGAGTGGCCAAGCTTTTCTGTAATATTATTCACGTACCAGTGCGTTGCTATACCTTTAATTTAGGTTAAGTATTTGCCACATTCTTTAGTTAAAAGGCATAAAACACCGTCATAGTAAATAAGTTGTCTATTGCTGAATACTGAATACTGTAGGTAGGTACTCATTAATTTAGATTCTTCTTCTCCAGGGTCTTCTTCTTCTTCATATGAGCTAGAGGTACCTTCCTTATTATTCTGTGCTTAATGTGTGCTGGAAGCCAAATGCTCTGATGGTGTAAGACAATAATGCCTTTGACACAGCTTGTCAACTAAAAAAACTGAAACCAACCTTCGAGCAAAATGTTGCTCAAAGGGACCAACAACGTAACGTAATACTGAGTAATGAGACTATTATTTTTCAAAAGTACATATAATAAGGTCAAGAATAAAAGAACAAAGCCACAAAAAACTTAAACTAACTAAACCAAGTGACACGTAGAGCACATGTTTGCTTAGAGGCAAATAACAATAGAGAAGGGTAAGGTCAAGTGGAAAGGCACGACAGATGTTGTCCCCGGTTTACATACAGATGTGTTCGGCTCGATCGTTGGGTCCAAATATATCAGATGTTTAGCATAAATTGTTGTGGGAATAAAACAAACGGCCGGCAGCAGTTGCAAACGTAGAGCCTGATGGCTTTACTCTAGAGGTTCGCCGTCCGAGATCTATACTTTATAAGTTTAAGGCTATGATCTATCTACAGTAAATTCCTACCCTTGCTCAATAGATGGTTATTTTATTGTTGTTATTGTGCATACTTCAATGACCTCTGTGGCGCAGCAAGCAAAGGCCCGCCTGAGACTAAGAAGGCTGCGGGTTCGATTCTGGGTGATAGTGCTCAGCGTGATTTTTTTATTTACTTATAAACTTTGCGCAGTCATATTATTAATATACTTAAGTAAACTTGATCCCTCTTCACCCTCAGGGTACGTACCTAGTAAATTCTTGAAAATACCTTCATGTCCAATATAATTTATCCATTTCCAACTTGTACCATTTTTATTCCTCTAACGTCTAAAATAGCCAATGTCCCTTTGACACATTCGACCTTTTCCAAAATAGATTTGATAGATTCAGAAATATAATTCAGTTTGATTTTCAGACTAGATAATAAATTCCATTTTCATTTCCCCAGAAAAAGTATTCAATTCAACAAATAAAATAAAAATAGCTTCGCTGTAATCTTTAGAGTACCTTTGAGGTACTATTACTGCTTTCAGCGGCATATGTGAAATAGAGGGCTTTCAAAGCAAAATACCTGTTTGGTCTGCAGTAAGTACATGATATTCATCCATACGCTTATATAACCCTCGTTTCCAGGTAAACAATAAACACAGACCTGATTTAGAACTGAAGTTAGTTAACACGATTATTAAACATAATATTAATTAACATGTCAATCCGTGCGTGTGTGAAGGCAGGCATTATGTATGAAGGAATTTATTCATTAATTTTAACCCGGAAATTTTAACGTACCGTTACGTCGGTGAAGACACCGACGGCGTTTCGACTCGTTAAGAGAGTCTTCATCAGGGTGAGTGAACACGACGCTCACCCTCCGTGTCTCGTCTAGCATTGTACTGTTTTGCAAAAAATGCGAAGTTTTTTTCCACGGTCATTAGTTCCGTGAGAGATCAAACCACGCACACCACAAACCACGCACGCAATCGATACTCCAATCAGGGTTCCTAATCCCAGTTCAATACAATGTAGCCCTTTGTCTATCAGCTCGTAAATTTCTAGATAACGATTTACTCACCGCGTAGGTAATAGCTATATTTTTTTTTCCTCTAAAGCATAAAATCCGCAACGAGACTATCCGACAGAGAACTAAAGCTTTTTACGTAGCTCAGAGAATCAGGAAGCTGAAAAGGCAGTGGGCTAGCCATATCTTCCGAACCGACAACCATTGGGGTAAAAGAGTTCTTGAGTGAAGACTGTGTCTCGGCAAACCCAGTTTAGGACGCCCTCCGGCTAGATGGAGTGGCGATCTGCGAAACGACGGCTGCTGGTAGAAGCTGCATGCGTCAGCTGAGGACAGAGCGAAAAGGCTATTAATAATAATAATAATACATTTATTTCAGACAACAATAGATCCATAGTAGTTAGAAGTAATTATATTAGGCTTAAAAAATAATATTAGTACCAATATGCACATGAATGTTTTGGAAATTACTTAACACTGTGTTCGTATAATGATAGGATAGAACTCTACGCCTTCATTATTGCATAATTATTTATTTACGAAATCAACATCGAAGTGCAGGCTAAGCCGCCGGTCTAATTTTATATTATTATAGTCTTTATTGCTGAAAACCTTTTACATTTTTTCCTTACACAAAATGTTTGGTTAACAAAACAGTTCTGGTCCTCGTCGTGTCCTGTGACACATAGGTCTCTTCCAGCATTTTCCATTCTGCTCTATTGAGCACAATTCTGTGCCACGAAGCACCTTCAACTTTCTTTATATCATCCTCTCATCTTTTCCTCTGTCTGCCTCTTTTTCTTATTCCGTCTCATGGTTGTAATTATCTTTGTCCATTTCCCCTTAGTCTCCCTTGTCATGTGGCCAGTCCACCCCCATAGTAGTTTGACTTTTTTGCCAGTCTAATTAATAAACTATAAATTTAAAGGTTAAGTTCATTATTTATTTATAAGGGTCTACCAACGATTGTTACAATGGCACATGCTAAAACTACACTCGAGAGCAATGAATCCGGGTCACTCAAAGAATCCAAAAAATCTCGGAAAGTAAGAATGCTAGGTTAATGCAATAAATTGTATTTAATAGACAATTTAATACTCCTTAAATGAAAGTTAAAAAAATATGAGTCACCATACATTTTATTTACACAAAATTACATAAAGAAAAAAAACTGCTGATCTCTCCTTAAAACAAAAATAGGAAACATGAAATTTTTGAACTTTATGACGATTTTCTTGAATTTCAATACTTCGTATTACCTCCTCGTGCTTCTATTACTGCGTTTACGCGGTTTGGCATGCTGTACACCAAGTTCCTTATACGATTTTGGGGAATATTCTCCCATTCCTCTGTGAGAGCAATTTTGAGCTCAGGAAGCGTGATTGGGGGAGGGTTTCGTTGTTTTACGCATCTCCCTAGCTCGTCCCAAGCATGCTCGATCGGGTTGATATCCGGGCTGCGCGCTGGCCACTCCATACAAGTAATGTTCATCTCTTGAAGGTAGTCATTCACAATCCTACCTGTATGAGGTCGGGCATTGTCATGCATAAATATAGCATCCTCACCCAAATTGACCATAAATGGACCAACGTGTTCGTTGAGGATTTCTTCCACATATCTTACGCTAGTTAAAGAGCCGTTTTCTATGATCACCAGCTCTGTGCGACTTTCAGAGGAAATTCCGGCCCACACAAGTACAGACCCACCACCGTAGGCTACTTTTTCTTCGATGCATGCTTGCTTGAATCTTTCCCCTGGTCTTCTATACACTCTGTGTCTTCCATCGTGCTTGTAGAGCATAAATTTTGATTCGTCGGAGAACATAACTTTCGACCAATCTTCAATACTCCAATTTACGTGGTTCTGGGCATATCTTAGTCTTGAAATACGATGGCCACGCTCCAGTTTAGGGCCGTTTGCAGGTCTAAGGGGTTTTAAGTTAGATTCAGCAAGCCGACGTCTTACTGTCCATGCACTTGGGTTACTTCCTCCGAGGCGTCGAAACTGATTTGTGAGTTCAGTTCCTGTGAGAAAGCGATTTTGAAGCATGGTGTTCACCAAGTATCGGTCTTCTCGTGCTGTGGTACACCTAGTTCTGCCCGTTCCTGGTCTGCGTAGGTTAGAACCAGTTTCTTCGTAACGTCGGAGAACTCTTTGTACTGTTGACAGCGACACACCGACAGTCCTGGCTGTATCGCGCTGACTCCGGCCGGTTTCCACCAATGTAAGTATTCTGGTGCATTCTTCAAGTGTAAGCGACATGATTTCAGCTTGAATAATGAATATTGAGCACTATCAACCTGGTTTATGTACCAACATAAATGACAGATTACAAACAAAAGCAAAAACGAATCCTGTAATTTCGTAGTTCCATCTTCGACAGTGTTCCCTTTTCAAATTTGATTTTTTTATGATATAACTTTACAATAACTAAGAAGTTTTAATACTTTCATTTAAGGAGTATTAAATTGTCTATTAAATACAATTTATTGCATTAACCTAGCATTCTTACTTTCCGAGATTTTTTGGATTCTTTGAGTGACCCGGATTCATTGCTCTCGAGTGTAGTTTGTGGGTTATTCAAACTTAGCTAAATGCTCAACCACTTACAAGTAAACAAAACACCGCATGCAAATTGACTTTAAACATACCTACAAAGAGAAAACCTTTACATGATGTGAGTGTGCACTTTTGATATTTCCTGTTTAGTCCCTGAAAGGAAAAAAGTAGAATTTAAAAAATCTCTGCGCAGAAGTCTTTGTGGAAAAAAGTCAACTTGTACACACAGCGTCACGATCTGGTATACCCCTTTCAAGTATAAATTTAAACTGCTGTCGTGGAGGCTACCATATTCAAATGGACAAAATCTTATACAAAAATATTTATAATTGGCTGGGGAATCGAACCAGCAATTTATTCACACCAGTTTATGAAACAGACCCTCTAACCAAGTGAGCTATCGTAACGGTTGGCAAATATGACGAAATTTTAAGTTACACTATACGTTTATTATTTTGTCTAGGTATGAATGGATACGTCAGCTAGTAACTTTTTCATTTGTTTATCACGGTAGTGCGCAACTACTTAAAATTATAACGAAAATAAAAAAAACTAAAATACATTCAGGCATCGAGGGATTGGAACCCAGTACTCTTGTAACATATAGATTAATGTCGAGTGTTGTAACCGCCACTCCATCATCTCATATAGATATATGGACGAAATTAAATTATGCCTAAGCAAGGAGGAGAAGGTTTATAAAACACACATTTATGCAAAAAGTTCGAGATCCACGACTGACACCGCGACGGTTTGAACCTACTAACGTTAACTAGGGGGGTTACCAGACTCTGACGCTTTCTGTACATTGATTAAATGGTCTTTCTTTTTTATATATCGTTATGAGTTTATATTTATTATTCATTGTGTCCATGATGACGAAACATACAAATATGATGAAAAACACGATAGGACCAAGGAGTTTTATTTTTTTTATTCTAATGTTCCTACTTTTAAAAAGCTAACACTAGAGTGCTAATTGCTTGTACTTAATAATAGCGTTTAGTGTTATTCGTATATTCATATACTTTATTGCAATAAATAGGTTAGTTATAATGTAAGGTGTCTTAGATGTATATAAAAGTTAAGTAGTACCATAATTACCCAATATGGGCGTAGCAACGATCAGAGAGGAGGTGAACCGATTACGTTTTAAAAATAAGTTTTGTTTTTATATTTAGAAAATGTTATGTAAGCAGCGAAATAAAACTCAATTAAAGTCAGATATCGATTTACTTTTCTTTGAAATATCATTCAAACTGTATTAACACTTACAGTTTGGATAATAATTCAAAGACAAGCTTTTTTCCTGCCGTAACACAGTTCAATCTAGTATGGAGGGTTTGGTTTTATATAACTACCTATGTCATATCCAAATAAATAAATAGGTACTTATGTATATCTACCTACATAGATAAGTTTTAAAGGAATTTTTGTACAAATTTTATGAAAATAAATTATTCATAATCATATTCTTATTCTTACTTATTAATTAATAATAATACTTGTTTTAGTTTTTCGCCCTCTTTTAAATAAATTTCTCTTCTTAAATAAATATAAACGGTAGTAACCTTTACCACGTTCAATTTTTCACACTAGTTTTAGTTAAACCACTTAGAAAGTAAAACAGGTATTTTCGTTCAAAGCAGTTATTTGTAGTTTTGTCATGTATTTTCCTTGAAATATTTTTTGACTAAGGGCAACTACGCACGCATTTCCAACAAAAGGTGTTGTAAGGTGGTAAGTACTACCTGTTATTTTATGAATTTCATAAGACTTCTATGTCATGCTATCAACTGTATTTTTGACAACTGAAACTGACTCGTTGCTTTTAATTATATACTTTCTGAGCAACTATACCTAAGTACACACCACCAACAACACCAGCCTAGGTATATCAGTTCACTGCTGGACATAGGCCTCCCTATAAAAGAGGGATATGCCCATCATCCCCATGCCGGCCTTGGATCGCAGGACACAGCTCGCGCACCGCCAACGCTGCTGCCTATCCGCGGCTAGGAAATTTAGCGGTGCCGGCGGTGTATAATAATAATAAAAATAAATAAATGAGCTTTATTAAACCTTACAAACATAATATTAATACTACTAAACAAAAGAAACTTAAATATTAAATAACTACAACTAAAACAGGTACAGGTAAATTATTACATGCTGTTTTTTTTTCATATAGTATGTAGCGCTTTTTTTTATAGGTAAGTAGATAAATGTTATTTTTTATTGTAAGGACCGCTTTCAGCGGTAAAAGCCTCCTCCAGCTCTTTCCACCTCTCTCCGGCGGTGTAAGGCTGCGCAATAATTTAATCAGCTAGCTGCCAGAGCCCCGTGTGTTAGGTTAGCACAGATCTAAGTACACACTTTGTAGAAAAATCTTTACTGATCTATATACCTAAATAGCTTATTTCGATCTCCGCGTTTTTTAGTAAAGAGACCGGATGGCAGGTTAGAAGAAACACATTATGAAGCTTAACCTAACCATTTGGTTTGGTACTGATATAAATTGATTTTCAAATGGCAGAAATGTTTTTTTTTTAAGAAAGGAAGATAATTAATTTATTTGACACATGCAGACAAATATACATAGAGACAGAAAAAATAATAATAACAGGTAGTTTAATTATAAAATAGGTAGATACACATTTAAGTACCTACTGAGCAGATAAATTAAGTAAGTAGATTTGATTGTGTACCTAGAGTAGAAAGGTAGTAGGTAGGTATCAAGGTATCTAGTTTATGAACTAAATTAATAAATAGTTAGGCTTATTAGGGGTTTGGCTATTACTATTTTTACCTGCCTTTACTCCACATCGTAGAAGTGCTCGTGACGTAGCTTCCTTCGGTGTTCTTATCCAATCATGTGAGTTAAGCAACAGGCCGCCCGGTCAATACTTGGATGGGTGACCGTTTAATGGCATTTAGATCTTAGCGCTTCCGTGCTTCGGAAGGTATGTTAAGATGTCGGTCTCGGTTTTTTCAGTCGTTAGGCCTATGTCAGAAGCCTTCAACTCCGATACCGGAGCTTGCTGGCTCCAACACTCCATATCGTTAGCAGTTACTAAATACCTAGTTTTTCACTTTTGTTTAGTTACGTATGAAAATTGACCCGATTTGTAGCCTGATAGGACATTTTAGAACTAAAATAATATCTCGTTGCAGTAATTTAAATAACTATCCTATTATTTATAATCAAATCACACAACTCTATGGGCTCGGAAGCTTAAATAAGTAATGGAAAATACGAGTTGAAACCTATTCGATATTCCGGCAGTGCATTCGATGAATTATTTGAGCGTATGCAGTTAGAAGCGCGATCGTTTTAGTAGGTAGGGCAGAACATTTTGCTCAATCAGAAAAATATCATTTAGAAACTGTAGATGTGCTGTAGCCCCATTGAGATATTTAAAGTACGTACTATAATTATCTCGATGTGTAGCCCGAATATATCGCGTAAGTTTATGAATCTGAATCGAAAAAGAGTTCGTAGGTATTCAATAAAATCACTTTTTTTGTTTCTTAGCCCAATTCGGGCAGGCTAAAGTCTTTTGAGCATACTGCCAAGTCTTATGTTATATTTTGTAGTAGGTAAGTGTGTTTTCTTCCTCTATTATATTTCTTCCGTGCTTTAGCCAAGTCGTCAGTCTTCGGTCATGTCATGTTCTGATATAACTATGGCGGCTATAACAAAACAATCAGCAAAATATTCCTTCATCTGAGAAGTTTCATTACACTTGTCTTCTTACTAACGTAGGTTGGTAAAAGCGCCATACAATTAACGCAACATAAATCACAAAAACAATAGAAACAAAAATAACACTGTTGTTCTAAATGAAAAAAAAATCTACCTCTCGTTTTAATCACGTAGGCTTTTCTTTTTTAATCTTTATTTAATCAGAAAGGAGTATTGTTACACAGTGATTATGTCACTCCCGTAAAGAGACTTCATTCTTCTAAGCTTTCAGACATGACAGACCACTAATATAGAATTGACCCCGCCCCGTCCTAAGCTAAACTATAAAGCAGGCCGCACACCAGGCATACACTTGTATCTCGATAATTGTGATGTTTAAAAAAACCCTCTAAAATACAACCAAACGATTATAGCAACAGACTGATTACATAAATTATTTGGATTAAGATTGTCGAGATTGGCTACGATTCTCGTAAATTGTACAATCTCGATTAAACGGATGAACCCAATAAGGTCGCCACATCTGCACACATACACACGAAATAGTCGTCGTCAGACGATGATGTCGACATTCTCAAAGCGGTGCCACGCTACAACTGTGCTTCCGATGTGTGCGTATACAATACATTTGTAGCAAGCTGAATTGTAGTGCAATGATATGCGACGTAAATATACGATGCGTGTAGCATGTGGCCCTGGTGTGCGGCCTAACTAAATCTGTGATCCTAAATATCTGCACGCAAAATCAGAAGTGACGGTGTTGCTACAAGTGCCTGTATTTTTGCCTTGCCTTGAAACCTTATATCAAAAAAGCTCTGTCCGTGTCCACCTTTAAATTCTTACCGCGCGAGTCCACTGAATAAACATGTTAACTCGACTCATTGATCGTTTACATTTTGTCAAGAGTCATGTTTTCACTAAGGCTGGCCTCATACAGCCGGAATGCCTCTCTTAATTCAGAGACGGACTTTACAATCTGAATAATAATAATAGTAATAATAATAATGCGGGACGTAATCACACAGCATCATGTAGCCCCAAACTAAGCAGAGCTAGTATTATGGGAACCACATGATTGATATACTACACATATTTTATTTTTTTGTGAATACATACATATCATACATAGCAAACACCCAGACCCGAGACAAATATCTACAGAACATGCAAACATTTGTCCCGCAGCGAAATAAAGTTAAATTACAGGACATATGCCTCACACAATCTTAAAGATTCAGATTAATCTCGTGTTTCTCGGCTCAAGTGAAATGTATGCACACTCTTTATAAATGTATGGAAATATGTGCGTTGTAAAAGTATCGTTAATTTCCCAGTCCGAAATTAAGAACGCTCGTCAGTAAGTATCATTCTTATAGATCGATCGGATAAATTCATAATCTGAAAAAATCCTAATGTGTGTGGAACATTGTATGGGCTTCCAGGATTTCTGAATTAATAATGTGAATCAGATTATGAATTTAGAGACACATTCTGGCTGTATGAGGGCAGCCTAAGAAAAAAAAAAGTGAAAGATGAAGACTGATATGACAGTTGCGCGACTGATCAATCGACTAGTTTGATTTGAACATTGTTTATTGAATAGTGGAAACACACTGTAACAGAGATGATTTGTTATTTGATGACAATAATTAGTTACTTTACAATAGAACTTGCAAATCATGGTAAATATCCTGATAATAACATCTATATGAATTATGAAATTAGATAGCTACTTTGCAAGCATTAGCAATGACCCGTTATATTTTTCATAAGGAACAGAATTTTTTTACTTTTTGATAATCTGATGAGCTAGCTATTATAAGGTTGTAGTTAGTGTTGTAGAGTCCCAACCGCCAGCTTTGGAACAAAAGCCAACCTCACCTGTCCGTGGTGTACATGCTTACTAACAAATGGGGCTTCAGGCATGGCGGCCGGCTCAGTGCCACATAGTGCAGCCTTACACAGGCACATTAAAATTGCCTGACCGCTACGCCGGTAGGAGCAGTATCGTCGGGCATATCCCCCTTTAGTAGGGGAGGCCTTTAACCATCAATGGACTGATATAGGACGGTGTGGCGTGGAACGGAAACGGTCACTGATAGTACATAAAGTACCTACTACTTCACTTCATTCTTTTCACTTTTATGTGACCTATTTATGTAGATGAGTGACAACATCAAACATCAAAGGCCATAAAAATAAATCCGTGTCAGATCCCTTGTAAATACCTAATACTTTATTCATTGCAATCTGCTCGGTCCCGCAAGTTATCTACCCTGATATAAATGTTAAACACAATGCCAGTATAATGGATTCTCTTTCCATTTTCAACTTCATCATTTTTCTATTTTACTCTTTTGTTATCCCAAATTTTCACTTACACAAAAGATTTTTAGAAACTTTTACTTGTCACAAAAAATAGTTTAGCCGTACCAAATTAATTTTCGGTGACTTTGATAGCTGAACTGTAGCTGAGTTCTAACATTCATGCTCCATTAATTTTCATGAGAGTCAGTAAAATGTGGTAGAGATTTGACTACAATGCGGTTCTGATTTAATTCTGCATTTGCGTTCCTCGATGTGAAGGCAGCTGTGCTCAATGCGCCAATATTCTACTTCTTTAAAGGTGCTTACTAGACTTGAAATCTGCACGTGTCATGATCAGAGGTAGCTAATGAAGCGTTCGTGGTGTGGCTTACTTTGATGTCCTTAACTGATCAACTAAGTTAAGCAATACTCCACCCGGTCATTACTTGGATGGGTAACCGTTTAGTAGCATTCGTATCTGAGCGCTTCCGTACTTCGGAAGGTGCGTTAAGAAGTTTATCTCGGCTTTTCCAGTTGTTAAGCGATGTCGGAACCCTTTGGGTGACCTAAAACTCCGACACCAGAGTTGGTCACTAGCTCATACAAAACAATAGCTAACTATGTATTAAATCATTTATATTTATATTACCTTATTAGGTACCTAATTTTGTTAGTTCAAGTATTTTTTATTGCAAGGCGGTTGAAAGCATATCGACTTGCTCAACCTGTAAAACTTTTGTGACGCCACAAAGGTAAGCTAATATAAACTTGAAAGAAGCATCTAAAGTTTGAAATTAATGGTGCAGATTCACCTTCATTTTATACATAGATACTTAAATGGATAAATGCGTGTCCTGTGTAATGTGAAAAATATACCTACAATGTTTGCTTTAACTATTTTTTTGAATATAACGAGATGTCAAAGTTTTACAAGCTTCCCGCAAGGGGATCGGGCACCCCGTTCAATCTCTGTACAAAAATATATAAAGCGCAGGTATGTTTTTCAAACTCCTTTTATTTCAAATTTGTTTATTGCTGTTTTATTTCAACCACCGAACTAATTGTACCAGCAACTCAAAGGGAACTCAAAGCGATACTTAAAATTGAAGATATTTGTATCTTGATCTGAGAGATCTGAATCGGAAGCATTGATCAAAACGTTAACATCCTGTAAACTATGTCAAATAGCCAACTTGGCCAAATAAACAATTTGTAAGGGATCGGATAATCCTAAGCAATTTTCTAGAACAGTTGCAAAGACCGACTACTTTGGGCTTCCGTTCGACAAGAAAGAATGAGCGCTGAGAAAGAAAAACGAGAATGGGAGAATGAAAACTTTTGTATTATTAATCAAGATGAAATACTGTGAAAAACCTTCGGTCTACTTGGGGTTGCCCTAAATATAAATTTAACATTTCTGTTATTTTATCAAACAACATTCAAATTGATTGTAAAACGAATTTAGTGAAGTGAAACGTGATTTTTGAGGAAGTAGCTGAATATTAAAACTTAGGTTTTTGCAGCTAGGTATAGATTATTTAATACAGCGTCAAGTAACCAACTCACTGACCGGGACGTAGTGCCCCGAACATGGCTAGAATTTGAATTTGAAATATTATACAATCCAGAAAAAGTTATGTGTAAGACATAATAGGTTTTATTTTAAGCGAAATCCCGGCATACATATAGTCAAAGAAAGGTCTTTATTCCTTCCTTCCTTCTTCGTATGAGTTAATGGCCAACGCTGGTGTCAGAGCTTTTAGGCCACCCCAAGGCCTTAACGACTGAAAAGGCCGGGACCGACATCTTAACGTGCTTTCCGAAGCATGGAAGCGCTCAGATCTAAATGCCACTAAACGGTCACCGATCCAAGTTGTGACAGGACGGAGTATTGCTAACGGAGTATTAACCAAAGTGATGAACACTTAAGCCACGTCACGAGCGCTTCGCTTAAAGTATAAATGCTTTTCGGGCAAAGATTTTGACTTTGACAAAACTGTTTTTATTTCTTTTATTTAGCAACCCTATCACCAACGTTACTTGAAACATTGAAAGACCATTAACCCTTTCACGCACAAAATCGATACAGAAGGTATTCTAGTAGTTTTAGTGAATTAGAAGGTTCATTTTGATGTAATTTAACAATATTTATTATAAAAATCATAAATAATTTGGTAGATTTTTTGGAAATCCTTGGGATACCGGTGTCCCAATATGCGCCAAAGGTCAAAATAATGTGTAATTCTTAGGTTTCTAAAATACATGCTATTTGAGAATACCAGGGTATATCTGAATAAAAACAGTGTTATTATGTACAATAATAATATATTATAATTATACTATGCTAATTTAATCATATTTATTACAAGTGAAAATCCGCAAATAAGTTTCACCCTGTTGTGAGACACAGGTTTGTGTTCACAAACATCTGCCTTTGCACAATTGACGCATCATTTTTGGTTTCTTTTACCATGGTGTGAGCCGGTGGAGATCTCTTGATTTCTGTATCTATTCTTTTTAGGGTTACGTTCCTCAAATGGAAAAAGAGAACCTTTACAGGATCACTGCGTTATCTGTCGGTCTTGATGTCAGTCTGTCAAGACTCTTTTCTCAGGAATCCGTTTATGTATCAAATTGAAATAA
Organism: Horisme vitalbata; assembly: GCA_951804965.1. NCBI lineage: Eukaryota > Metazoa > Arthropoda > Insecta > Lepidoptera > Geometridae > Horisme > Horisme vitalbata. The sequence continues at coordinate 10,085,290 of OX638101.1, forward strand.
ATATCAAATACTCAGGTCTGTAATCCCTTCGAGCTGTAAAACAATGAAAGTTCTAAGTCAACGCAAAAAAGATACAGCCGCTCATGACGCATGTTAGCAATTTATCACACTTGCAAGGGAATCCAACCTATAGGGTACTTCCCGTTGACCTAAAATAATGAAATTTGGCAAGAAGCAATGACTCATATAGCACAAGACGTAAAGGAACATTTTCGAAACATTAAATTTATAGTTAGATCACAAAAAAATGATTTCCTAACTACAAGTTTGTACAGAACCCTCGGTGCACGATTCCAACTTGCACTTGGCTTGTTTTCCTTTTATTGATATGGCTGGTAGGATATTTTTTCCAAAAGAGAAAGCAGGGGCAGGTTTCGGAACATTCGTAGTTTCTATACCCTGTACGATAAATGTCTGATCTTCATCGCCCAATACCAGCGCATCTTCATACCATTCTCATCACAGACGCTGGTATGGCCACAAGATATTGTTCAACTTCGTCGAGAGCATGAGATTATTCTCGTTGAGGTCAACGAAAATAATCTCGTTCCATTATGAGCCTAAAACAGTGAAAAAAGCTTAGTAACTGTTAGTAAACGTACATAAAATGCTGTACAAAACATACTTGAACATTATAAAGTATTTGACCTATGAAGCATATTGGGACACATACTTCCCCTAAACATTATATGGTCTTTTAGTTACTTTATTCCTGCAAATTATTGTAAAAAGCAATAAAACATAAATGTTTACTTACCATTGTAGAAAACTTTGTCACTAAACAACCACAACAACAATTAAAACATAGTTTAATTTATTGTTCAAAATAATACATTGATGGACGCCAAAACATCAAATTTGAATTATAAACTTTTTGTATTTTTTTCGCACGCCGTACATTTTTTACCATAAATAATAAAGGATATGTTCAAAAATAAGTGCTTGGACTTCCAATTACAAAGAAGTTTGGCCTAATGTAGTGAAAAAAGTTTTAATATATATCAGGGACAAGGGTGTCCCATTTACGTCAAAGGGTTAAAAGCGATATCTTATAAAACGCCCGTTTGTCTCTGACTTTGTGAGCGGTAATGGCTTGTTAGAAAGGGAGCTTTTAAAACACAATTATGGAACTATCTTTTTTAACGTCTACACAAAGAACATTGTTAACTTTTAAAAAGGAAGAGGTTTTCAATTCGACTGTATGTTGCTTTTATAGTAATAAGGTGTCATGTCTTGACCAAATTGTTGTCATCATCATCATCAGCCTATGGCAGTCCATTGTTGGACATAGGTCTCGCCCAATGAGCATCATTGCGCCCTGAAATTTATTTTTCCAAAACTTTTTTTTTAACTATTTTAAATTTATTATTAATTGCACAGAAAACATAATAATATTATTATAATTTATTATTATTATTATATTTAATTTAATAATATTAATATAATTTATTATTATTATAATATTATTATATTTAATTTAATAATATTATTGTTATGTTTATTTATACAGATAATGTCAATTCTGCTATTCATTTTATGAAACTCTTATAATAATTTTAGGAATAATAGCAATCGCTATCATATAGAATGGAATAGTGCATTTTTTTACTTTCAAATTAGATTTATGCTAGCTTCTGCCCGTGGCTTCGCTCGTGTTAATTATTTTTGTATCCCCGGGAACTTTTTTCTGGATAAAGCCTTCCCTAATTCCATTTCTGATTCCTTGACAATGTTTATGTAAAAAAATTGTAATGATCGAGTAGTTAAGGCTTCAAAGCGTTTGTTACGAACAAATAAACTCACTTTCATTTTTATTATACTTAGTAAGGATATGGTAGGATAGGAAGTTAGGATTTTATTTTATTCATTTATTTCTATAATTAGGGCTTCCAATGAGTAATTACATAAATCTTACAAAAATTGATAATATTTAAAATCTAAGTTAGGCACAGCTAAAATTGATTGAATGTATTGGAAAGGATAGGAATAATTAGGATTAAGAAGTTTGTGTAGGAAGTTATTACGATAATTCTTATCTAATTATAAAAGAAAACAGCTAAAGTAACACAATGGTATAGACTTATAAAAACAGAAAGCCAATTACAGGTTTTCACGAGTAGAAGTTGCTTAGAAACAAATAGTGTGAATAGCTTGAATAACAACTAAGAAATATCAACATAATTTGGAAGGTACACTGTCAAATCAAATCAGACCATCAACATCATCACTGGCAAAAATTCCGCACTCAACCGCTGTCAGGCGGAGTTGACGCTCGTGGTGAACAAGTCAAAATTCGTGCGCTTGCAAAGCTTATTAAAATTGTTGCTTACTCGCCATAAAAATGAATTTTGCCTGTAATTAGTTCCGACTATAGGCGTGGAAATAGGGGGATTAAACCTGTTGTTTTTAAAAGGTTCTTAGCTGTCATAACTGGTTAGCCACTGTCATTAAGGATGTATTTTGTTTTTTTAGTCATTCCTCTATGTTATTATGTCATATAGTTATCGTCATTACACGTTGATAAACGGGCGGCCTAAAAACTCCGAACTAGAGTTGGCACTAGCTCATACGAAGAAGAAGAACATCTACACAATCCTCTAAATTGTATTATTTTGTAATATTTGTTACTTATTTTATTTTAAAAAAGAACGCGTGATTTCATAATTTTGCTAGGTACTGAAAAGACTTTGATACTGATATGAAATAATAAATTCCAAAAGCAAACAATCTCTCATGGTTTTCAAGTAAACAAACTTTATGCATATGAATGATAAGCACGTCAAGGCAGCATGAAGACAATTTTCCTCGCTACATAAATTCGTCGGCTCTGAAAGTCGACAAGTTAATACAAGATTTTACGGCAGTCAGCGGGAACAGCGTTATACAATTTTGTTTAAACATGAATCTGCTTCTTTGTTTTCTTCAGTCTGTTATAGGTCCACTGTCAGACATAGACCTTTTGCTACACCAACACCAGCCTATTCAGTCCACTCCTGAACATAGGTTCTGGAGTACCTTCCCTATAAGAAGGGAGACACGCCCCATAATCACCATGCTGGGCGTGGGTTGGGAATCGCAAGGCACAGCTTTTCGCCCCACCGAAGCTTCTATCCCGTCGTTGGTCAGGGAATTTAGCTGGCCGCTGTAAGCTGCGCTCTACCGCAACCAGCCGGATTTGTTAAATAGCAGGGTGCACCACGGACAGGTGAGGTTTGCTTGGATTCCGTGAAGAATGGAGATTGGAACCTTCTCAATTAAAATATTCATGAATTGTTTATTTATTATGTATCATTATATTCAAAATTTATTCTGTACAATGAAAGTCACCACAGGTTGGCAGGTTTTATTATGGTCTACAGCCAGACATTAGATAGGACTTTACCCATTAGGGATTTTCCATAATCACCACACTTTTCAGGCGGGTTCGTGGTAATAATCATAATAATAATCATAATTGTTTATTTGCATAAAACATGGTATAACGGTGTTACAATTTGTAGGAGAGTGCGCATGTTTTGCCAAGTAGATAGTATTGGAATTTTTGATTTTGACTATCATTATAACGGTAGTAACCTATAGTCAAATTTGCCTTGCAAAATACCAAAGCGAGTTTGATTCAATACAGCTTTAGAAATAAGCCATTTCATCAGTTTCGTTTCTAGACAGTTTTATTCTAGGTCATCAGGTACTGGTTTAGTACTAATGAATCAATAACATGCCATTTAAACTCAACATCAAAGCATGTTTGATTCAACATGGTTCTAGAAATCTGGTTATTTTCATATATTGCGTTTCTATGCGCTGATACTATTGTAGGGAGTCAGGCCCGGGCTCAGTGCTAATGAATAAATAACATGCCTGTATGTCTGCACTCAGGGCCTTTACTTTTGCTTGCTATGCTCGCGTTGCTGAAACAGTTTTCCTTTATTATGAAAAATTAAAAAGATTCTTGCTTTTCACTTCTCTTTAAATGTATAATACATAGTTTACTGTTTTTAACAACAACAACACCAGTCTGTATCTGTCCACAGCTGGATATAGACCTCCCCTAAGAAGTGGGATATGCACCTAATCCCCACGCTGGGTATGGCTGGGTTGGGGATCGCAGGGTACAGCTTCTGGCAGTCGGCACTGCTGTCCGTTGGCATAACCTACAAACTCATATAAGTACCCTAACTTTACTACGAGCTAGCATGTTGAAGTCCTGTGCAAACAAAATGTGACCGCTTTTATCCGGATTTAGCTCACGGACCAAAGTTACGAGACAGCGCTCCTATTTTCCTCCGTCTACAAGAAATAAATTACAATCACTGCTGAACATTGAAAATACTCTAGCCATTTGAAAATCTACTGACCTGATTGGAGGATATGACTGGTTCGTTTTTGTTTCCTAGGATTTCTACAGGTACGTAATAAAGATCATTGTCTGTCATAACAGCGTTAGCCTCTGCTGTTTAGCAAAACTAAACACTTTCATGACTTCTTTTAATGCTGTTTAACAAAACTAAACAGCATTTATGAAAGTCATGAAAGTTGGAGGCTGAGGCTGCCATCACAGAAAATGATCTTTATTACGTAGGTACCTGTAGAAATCTTAGGAACCAAAAATGAACCAATCATATCCTCCAATTAGGTCACTAGATTTCGTGAGGCATGTAGCGCTGCTGCTTCAGCAACATTGCAGTATTTCGGTTTGAGGGTTTCAGTGCCGGTAAAACAGACACAAGCGACTTTTCTGCTTCAAGTTGATGAACGTAGGTCTACGTATGATGGCGCAACGTTCCATACTGCATGACCTACACAATGCACTATGCGTTAAAACAATCTCAGCTTTTTCTTCTTAGTGTGAATAAACTAGTGGCCAATTCTGGTGCCGTAGTTTCTGGTGCCGCTTGAAAACCTCGGACATGGCTTTGTGACAGAAAGAGCCAGTCCAGTCTCCCCAAGCACAGAAGCGCGCAGAATTAAGTGCTACTGTTTAGTGGAATTTTCAATGGATTATTGGCTGACTGTTTAGTCAGGTCATCCAATTAGTGAATGGGCGGAAAGATAAAAGTTTTTAACAAAAACACCGAAGTGAGCCTTGCCACGCTAATTATATATATTTTTATAGATATATTTTATATCCTTCGGTAAGTACCAGAGCAGTGCACGAAGTCACGACTATTATTTACCTTATGATGCTTAAATACCATAAAAATAAGCTCCTTACGCCATACTCATCACGTCTACGTGCATCATATCAAACCTAAAATCCTATTCTGTACAGAACATTAAGTTCATTTCCATTTAAATAATATCCGCGTCTTTTCTCGACCAAAACGTCGAGTCACATACGAAGCTAGAGAAAAATATATTCACGTCGCGTACGGGAATGGATATTTTTAATATCATGAAAATACCTTTAGAAATGTGCTGACATCTTCATTGATAAGTGTAGTACGAAATAAATTATTATTTTATTATTGTACGTAGATATGTAACTCATTGACTGTATTATATAAGCTCACACCAAATACGCTTCTTCCTTCACTGTTCTATTATTTAACTTCACCGCTGTCAAAGCGCTTAAACTCTGAAAAATAAAAAAAATCCTTTGGTTTAAAGTTCATATTATAATATGTAGTTGAGGAAAGAAAGGTCGGAGAAGACCAAGGATAGATTATATGAGCCACATTAAAGAGAAGGTAGATATCGTGTCGTATAAGGAAGTAAAAGAGGATGCTTTGGAGAGAGGCAAATGGTCCTACCGGTCATGACATACGGAGCCGAAACGTCGACTCTCACAGTACGGCTAGTCCACCAATTTAAAGTCGCTCAGCGAGCTATGGAACGAGCTATGCTCGGGGTTTCTCTGAAGGATAAAATCCGCAATGAGTTTATCCTTGTCGACATAGCTCAGAGAATTAGCAAGCTGAAGTGGCAGTGGGCTGGCCATATCTGCCGAAGAACCGATAACCGTTGGGGTAAACGAGTTCTTGAGTGGAGACCGCGGCTCGGCAAACGTAGTGTAGGACGCCCTCCGGCCAGGTGGGGTGACGATCTGTGAAAGGCTGCTGGTAGAAGCTGGATGCGTCGAGCTCAGGACAGGGCGCAATGGTGCTCATTAGGGGAGGCCTATGTCCAGCAGTGGACTGCTATAGGCTGATGATGATGATGATATGGTAGGAACTGCATCAGTTGCGCCGAAAAAACTCTTAAATGATAATGATAATTCAAAATTTAACATATAATATGTACACAAAGTACACATAAACTACCTACTAAATATTGGTAGGCGGGCACATATTTTCCCAAAGGAGATCATGTGTTAAGGTGTAATTTGGCATGTATTTAGCATGTTCGATGCTAAAGTAATTTCCGTAAGTTCCGGTGCGGTCTACCCCTGTGGTATCCAAGATGAGGGTATACGCCACCCTCTCTGTTTAATTAATGGCGGCTTGACCCGTTAACTTTCACCTTTGTTAGCTTCTTGCGTTTAGCTAAATAGTTTTATTGTAATCAGTTTTTAGTAGGTACCTACCATATAATATAATTATGTTATAGATTGTATATCATAAATCCCTTTACCTCATGTCTTCCATTGAAGTTTAGATACCTTTATCTTTGTGACGATATCCACAAATGCAATTAATTAAGAAAAACTACTTAAAAAAATATATTTAAGGGATTTTCTTTACAAAAATTGAGACCAAAAAGAAGTATACCCGAAAAAATAATTTCCCATATCGGTTCATAAAATAAGTAACAAAATAATTAATAAAAAAAGTATAACCGAATTAAGAACCTCCTCCTTTTTTAAGTAATTAAAAGTTGTTCTAAAGTGTTTTTGTTTTTTTTTACCTAGTGCACATTGTTATTTAAAATGTACACTAAAAATATTACAATCTAGCCTTATGATAAACTAATAAGTAACTTAACATTGACCTAGTTTTATAAAGTGAAGTAATTCTAAGAATGTGTCCATCAACACTTTCTTACTGTCTATTTACTTAAGGCGACACGTTGTTCTTGTGTTCTTTATAAAGCACTATTGCACAAATTTTACTAATATTAACACTACACTAGGTCAAAAGGCTTCTCACTATGTCCGTGTTGTCGAGGAGCTGGATGGCCTCAACGTTCACGTGGTGATGAAGCTCTAAAGTGTAAACACATTCAGAATTCATCATCATCATCATCATCTGCCTATAGCAGTCCACTGCTGGACATAGGTCTCCCCTAATGAGCGTCATTGCGCCCTGTCCTGAGCTCGACGCATCCAGCTTCTACCAGCAGCCTTTCGCAGAATTCATGAATAAGTATTTTTTATATTGATTGAAGTACTTACCACTTATTTCGGTTTTCTTAGCCTTGGTAAGCAACACTCCGCCCGGTCACTACTTGAATGGGTGACCGATTAGTGGCATTTAGATATGAGTGCTTCCGTGCTGCGGAAGGCACGTTAAGATGTTGGTCCCGGCACCACCAATGCGGTGGCCTACGGAGGGCCTAAACCTCCGACACCAGAGTTGGCCACTAACTCATACGAAGAACGAACGAATTTCATAATTGATAGTATTTTACCCTTTAGTACCAATTTGTTAGTAAGTTGCCAGAAACTGTCGAACAAAGTGTTATCAATTCGGAAGAGGGAGATGATGACCTCAATCTCGTATCTTGCAACGCTACAGCTATAGACCTACAGTTAAACGGATTACGAGGATATGACGTGGAGCCTCGGCTTGGGTAATCACCATAAATTGTCGTGTGTCCCCATTAGCTCTCCCTTTCAAACATAATTTGTATTCAACGTTTCGTTTACGGTTTTCACAACGGTTTTCATGAGTCATCTCTTTCATCTGTATTTATAAACAATATCCACGTATTGTAAAGGTTGTGGCAGTTGGGAATATATTATCTTTGTTATTTTTAGAAAAGTATTTTCGTTCTATTTATTCATTATTTTTACATTTACGGCACGGGGTTGGTACACAGGGTGAGTTTGAACTCGTATATTATCCCGAAAGGGGGTGATTTGGACGTACGTGATACGTGATGCAAAACTTTTCTCCAATAACTATTATAGTCCATATCCTTATACTAAGTATATTATGTTGTGTTATTGGTTTATTATTGTGTTGTGCGTGGTAGCCCTAAAATTAAGGCAGAGTTACAAATTATCATCATCAGTATGTTTAGGAAATAGTTGAACCATATCAGCTTTTTATGTTTTTAGTAAAATTAGATTGAACTTTACAAGACATTTCTTCAATGAAAAACTACAAAATCCGAAAATTCCTTGAACACATGTTGTTGTTCACCATCGAGAGTAGTTTAACCTTTCTGAGGTACCTTTTTTGCTTAAGCGGACGGTTCCGCGGACGTTTTTCCACGGAGGCGGGTCTAGATTTCTATTGGTGATCCAAATGTCACAAAATGGAACGTCACGCTTTTTTGAGGTTTGGATGACTAATAAAAATCTAGTCGCCTCCGCGGAGAGAGGCGGTACTTTTTGAGATTCCGACACAGATATAGAAGACAACTAGATAAAGCCTAAAAATTCACTTTGCTCTGAACGTCAACTCTTACGACTCTTACGACGTCTTAAGGTCATAGCCCACTTCCACGATTCTGCTCCAACACCGCCCTAAATTCAAACGACTGCTGGCGGTCCACTCGTCGACAGCTAGCAGTCGCCCAGCTGTCCACGTATCGACAGCTAGCAGACGTCTAGCTGTCCACGCGTCGACCGTAGGATAATTCGAAAATGACCGCGGGGCGGCGCGCGCCATGAGAGGCTTGCTCGTTTACGAGCGGGCACTGCGCCCATAGACCGCGCCGACCGCTCGTCTGCAACGTGTGGCTAGCGAGGCATCAACTACCGATCAGTCTGATGGCGGACACCGAGCTGTCTGCTAATTTATGCAGTCAATATAGACTATATCACAAGGCCACGACTTAAAGCCCATATTTGAATGATATTTTATTAGTCGGGTGGTAGCAGAGTCGTGTAAGTGGGCAACCTTTACGCTCCTTAAACTATCTCTAGGCTGCTTCTCCGTAACTATTCTACATTGGTCATCACCTCACCTCGCAAAGTATCTGTGTTAGATTAATTTATCAACATGCACTCACGTTTCAGAATTTGATAGCGAAAATCGATCACGCTTACTTAATAATGTAATTAATGCTAAGTGGAAATAGAGCTCGAGGCGGAATTTCCTTCCGTACAGTAAAGCAGAGCTATTTGTAAACAAGCATGTTTAGTAGCGTTCAAATAATATACTTAGGTACATAGCAAGTTGCAATTAATAATAGAATAAGATAGAAAATATATTAATTCCGACAAACCAAAGTGGTGTAATCAAAAGTGGCCAAATTGGTTTATATATTGGTAGAAAGATAAAAACTTTAAACAAGTTGAGTATAGTCCATTGTTAAATGCTGAAATCACTCAAATTTAATTGTATGATGTCGCACGAAAAAGTTAATCAAGTTAATAGAGTGAGGACCTCTGTGGCGTAGTGGGCGAAGGCCCGCCTGAGACGCAGAAGGTTGCGGGTTCGATTCCCGCTGGGGGACAAATGTTTGCATGTTCTGCAGATATTTGTCTCGGGTCTGGGTGTTTTCTACGTATGATATATATGTCGGCGCGAAATCGTTATTTCAACAACATCATTCAATAACAACACGTGGTTGCATGCCACGTGTGTCATTCTCGCTCGAGCTGTCGGACAGTGCGGACCTAAACACTGCTACCCGACAATAAATTGGAACAACGTCTACTGGAGTTTCATTTCCTTCCACCATGGACATCCACCACCAGCCTGATGACAGGAGTATGTCATGGGCATCCACCGCCAGCCTGATGACAGGAGTATGTCATGGGCATCCACCATCAGCCTGATGACAGGAGTATGTCATGGGCATCCACCACCAGCCTGATGACAGGAGTATGTCATGGGCATCCACCACCAGCCTGATGACAGGTGTATGTCATGGGCATCCACCACCAGCCTGATGACAGGAGTACGTCATGGGCATCCACCACCAGCCTGATGATATGCGTGTCACGGGCGACCACCACACTGCCTTGACCTGCCTGGTGCAGAGCGTGTCACGGGCGACCACTACCTGCCTGATGACATGCGTATCATAGGCTACCACTACCCCCCTGATAGCAACTCCTACTTCATGGGGGACCACCACACTCTGACGACAGGAGTGACGTCTGTTCCGTGAATGACGTCACTTCCCTTAACAACAACCACCTATGGAGCATACCTCTGCTCTGTCACACCACATTCCTGGCTATAGGGAGTGACTTCAGCACTGTTGGTGTCTGCTGACGTCACTTCCCGTATCAACATTCATCTTTGGAGCATACTTGCTGCGTCATATATTGCACCCCTAGAACAACACGGAATTATGTCGAAAAATCTCAAAATCGACTTTATTGCATATTCGAATCCGATACATAATTCCGTGTTGTTCTAGGGGTGCAATATATATATGCATTTACAAAAAAAAAAATGTATTATATCAACCATGTGGTTCCCATAATACGAGCTTTGCTTAGTTTGGGGCTACATGATGCTGTGTGATAGCCCAGCATTTTTTATTTATTTATTTATTTAATGAAGGATTATTTGAGAATCTTGAATAGTTTTTTCAAAAACAGGACCCCATGTTTTAAACAAATACTATTTTTAACTCTGAACTAAAAAAAACTTAAACTTAACTAAAACTTACTTTTAAACTCCTAAGGATAAAAGAGTATTTGCATAACACATGGGGTCCTGTTTTTTAAAAAAACAATCATTGAAACTTATGTGTTTTATTTTAAGACAGAAAATTCATAAAACCACTTTGCCAAAGCTAAACAAAACAATTATCAATGAACATTTCAGACTAAAACAAATTACATCAAGAACTTGCTGCAATAGCTTGGTTATCTGTTTGCACAAATTATTCAGAAGCAGTAGGTGAGACCGCTTAGATCGAGGGTTAGATTAAATATTGAACTATCAGCTAATGGTAGCTGTGATTACTGGAATTATTTAGGTCAGCTAAAAGCTTGGACTGTTAGCTGAATACCTCTGGTTTTCCATTTTACATGCCACTGCACTTTTACAGACGTATTTACGTAAATAAGTATTTGTACAGTAGGTATGTATTTCTAAAATTAAGTAGGAGAGTCAATTTCACTGAACGGAACTATTCTGTCGTTACTATGGAGAAAAAAAGTCATTTGCTACAACGTATCTAATCTCCGTCCTTAATAGGAAAGTCAGGTGTCTTTGTCGCGCTGCAAAACTGAAACGACTTATAGGCTAGATTTAAATGTTGTATTCTGTATACAATATACCAGACTATCAAACCTATCCTATCTTTAGTCTTCGTTTTCGAAGACATATAAAGTGTTATAACAACACACTACTAAAGTTTACATAGTGCGTCAATGCAACATACTAATATTAAAAATGCGACAGTTTCTGTGCGTGTGGGTATATTTCTTCCCATTCAACTGCGTAATTGCTAAACTGATTTGGATAGAATTTGTAAAATACATGGTTTGTGACTTGGATGAACACATTGGCTACTTTCTAGCTGGGTACCATGCGAGCAAAGCTGCGGGCGGAAGCTATTATAGTATCAAAAACAACAATTTTAGGTGGAAGTCGGTATCAATTTTATGTAAAACTTAATTTAGTCTGATTTTCTACCTACTTCGATAAAATATGTTTAGAATCTCCAAAAGTCATAATTGAATAATTTACTAAAACTTTTAGGTCAGATTTATTTTAAAATAATGAATTAAAGATGACTAAATTATTTCAACCAGAACGTCTGTCGATAACGTTCATTATTCGGTTCACCGAATATCATCCATATTCTTATGCTTTTAACGCTCCCAAGTTGTCGAGGAAAGCGTTCGAACAATTCTAAAGTTCCAAATAATTCCGCTTGGTCGGGTTGTTGGTAATATTCAATCTATACGAATTTCAGAGATAAGCCTGTCTTGAAACTGAGGGTCTGCGCTACGTCTTCACCATGTTTTGACCTTGTAATAAGATCTTTAACATTGCTGGTTCCAGATCAGTTTGATAATTGTCTTATTCTCGTTTTTTATCTGAAATACATAATTTCCAATAAAATCAATTCAAATGAATAAGTGGCATAATCAAAATAATGCTTTTGCCTAGCCGTGGGTCAATCTGCAATTTGCTATTAAAGATGGGCTTTGGCGGCCGGCTGATTACGGCTTAGTGCAGCCTAACACCGGCACAGCAAGCATGCAGCCTAATCCCCAAGCTGCCGATGGGCAGTAGCGGCGATGGTGAAAGAAGCTATGGCCTGCGATTCCCAACCTGCATACCCAGCATCGGGATTATGGACCTATCCCCTTCCCTACGCCCCTTCTTATAAGAATCTTATTTTTTTTCTTCTTATCCCTATAGGGAAGGCATTTTTTTTAGATTTAAAATGGGCCAGCTTTTGACCTCGAGGCTTGCATAGGCAAAGATGAGGTCGACGATGGGGCGATCTTTCCCAGAAGATGCATAATAAATAAAATAATAAATAATTAGTGGTTAGTATCTTAATAACGTTATTTGGTTCATGTTTCGTTTTTAAATTAACTATGTTTTTCTATTATAAAACAAAATGATACTCTTTCATGAATTAAGTCTCCACAACAAACTGGTTTAATTACATTTCTTTACAAAGTTTTCCGGAAATTTAAGTTCATTTTGCGAGTGCATTGTGCTATAAAGGCGACAATGCAAAACAATGCGGCCCCTTAATTTACGAGATACCACATTAGGCACTAGATAACCTCCGGTGTCTCAAGTTTAATTTGGGGGAGCTGCATTATTCATTGTTCTTATTGCTCTATTCTTGGGGAATAATTGCAATACGGTATGGAAATTTGCCACTTTAGTTTTCTGTCAGGCATAAGGTAGACAATTTTCAAGATAGCTGGATAACAAGTTTTGAACGTAACTAGAAACCTAGATATTTCTTCACGATTGGAGATAACATTCATAGAAATTATTTGTGATACTAAATTTATGATAATATTTAGTTATTTAATTAAAATATGTGTATTTTTCTATCTATCTAAGATGTAAATAAGTTCTTGGTGATCCTTTCTGACATCCTCTCAGTCGTCAGAGCCCCTAAGGTCCAAAGTACCTCAAGTGTCAAAACAAAATGGCACGCATTTTTTGATACCTTGACTTTCAATTCGTTATTCAATACAGTGAGCAATTAAAAGGGTTAAAGCAAACTTTGTGGCTAGTGCTATTGATTCATCAACATCATCATCAATCTATAGAAGTCCACTGCTGGACATAGGCCTCTCCTTATGATCGCCATTGCGCCCTGTCTGTGTCTGGGTATTTTGTTTATGTATTTATTATATATATTTTATATTATATATATATATATATATATATATATATATATATATATTATATTATTTATATTTAAGTGGTGTATCAGCCAGTGTGGTTGGTGGTGTGCTCTGCTTAGTTTGGGGCTACATGATTCTGTGTGATAGTGTCCAGGATTATTTAATCGAAAGTACAATATCCATGTACAAAATTGCAATTTTGAATTTCGATCTTCATCAAGGAAAGGCTGCGTCTCCCTATCAGATAATTACTATGTAGCTAGGTAAAGGCTACCAGGTTAAAGTCACTCAGCCAGCTACTGAACGAGCAATGCCCAGAGTTTCTCTGAATGATAGAATTCGTAACGAGACTATCCGACATAGAACTAAAATTGTCGACATAGCTCAGAGAATTAGCAAGACGTGGCAGTGGGCTGGCCATATCGTCGAAGAACCGATAACCGTTGGGGCAAAAGAGGTCTTGACTGGAGACCGCGGATCAGCAAACGTAGTGTACGACGCCCTCCGGCCAGGTGCAGTGATGATTTACGAAAGGCTGCTGGTGGAAGCTGGATCCGTCGAGCTCAGAACAGGGCACAATGCGCTCATTAGGGGAGGCCTATGTCCAGCAGTGGACTGCTATCGGCCGGTGACGATGATGATGGTGATGAGGTAGGTTGTGTAAGCTCTCAAAACTAAAACCCTCGATCAATCGCTTTGCATCAATGAATATTCATGTTTCCATTATTCATAAAATGTAGTTTCTATTGTATCTGTTCCTAGTCATGTTATCCTATTGTTCTAGGCTTGTCCCGTTCGTTAGCTGCCTCTATATTTGTGACTCTTCATTTCCCCCAGCCTTTGTTTCAGGGAAACAAGCTAGTTAACCTATTGTTGTTGCAATATAAGCCTTATTTGCAAAGTGGGATGGGACATGGTTGTTGAACTTATTTTTATATGTTTCACTTCAACCTACGCTTCTAACTACCCACATAATTAACTGTAGGTACTGCTAAATTTAGATGGTTTAAGGGACTTTTATATATGTGTAATGTGTGTGTGTGTGTGTGTGTGTGTGTTTATAGTACGTCTTCTTTAATATTCATAATATTCTGAACACATTATAAACCGAAGCAAATACTGATATATCCAATTATGTACCTGTGTGTCCTTATCTTCAATCAAGTTATTACATTGGAGTGAGAATGGTTTCCAGGATTATGATTCGTTTTCCGGAGCTAATAGATTTTCTCATTGCACAGCTCGTGTTATCGATAGGGTAGTATGTCATGTCACTTAGCCATGGTTTCGCTGACTTTTATCCGTTGGAGAAGAGCCAAAGCAGAATTGGTTCTCGGCTTGTAGTGCAAGTTTAGTATGCCCGCGGATTCTTCAGAACAGTCTGAAAGCATACTTTTGGTGCTTGCAACTTGAGGGCACTTGAACTCTGTTCTTGGTTCGTAGTTCGCATGTAAGTAGAAAATGTTAGTTTTTATGAATGTAGCTAAAATACGTTGCAAATAAATTAAGGTTTAGTACGTCTGAAAGTTCCCTAAGAGTCTTTGCTTCAGCAAAATGTGTACAATTGATTATAAATTTCCGTCAGTTTTTAAAGGAAAATACTAATATCTCGTTCCTTATTTTATCATTTTGGTTTCTACAAATTAATATTTGTAGGAATCTTATTAAAATTGCGACTGTTTCAACACCGGTTCTTTGACAAGAGTTTTAAGTAGCTTTTCAAGAGATTTTAACTCTAATAGAACATTTTAGCTCTTCCCTTTTTAGTCTAAATTAAAGCGTCCATGATTTATAAATTTATTCAGCATGGTGCATAATCTATTTTATCTTTTAATTTAATGTGGTGAATGTCTGAAACATAAAAAACTTCACCGCCGATTCAAAACAACGATACATATAATAGACCGAATATTCAATTAACTACCTTACTAATGAACAAAAATAAGGAGAGTCCTATTTTACTAGTTCATTACTGTTTTAGTCTAGACACAATGTTATGAGAAACTTATTTGCTCTCTAAACTGGGACAAAGCGAGCACTCGAACGGCTGTCTGGCCAATCAAGACTGTATTCGTAGTTTCCCACTCGATCTGTATACTCCTGTTGCCCAGTGGGGTGGACGTGTTACCGCAGTGGTTCTTGCAGTTTTATTGTGTTGTCAAAGGGCGAAATAATCGCGGTGTGAATAATGAAAAGACAATTTGCGTTGACGATGCGAATCCTCGGCGCGAGTTCAACGGACGACGGGGTGCGTGCTAGCGGCGGGCGGCGAAGCCTGCGTCGTCCATCCACTGGGATGGTTTTGTAGCTAGTACCTACTTAATACTTTACTTTACGAAGAACCGACAACCGCAAACGAGTTCTTGAGTGGAGACCGTGGCTCGGCAAACGTAGTGAAGGACGCCCTCCGGCCAGGTGGAGTGACGATTTGCGTAAGGCTGCTGGTAGAAGCTTGATGCGTCGAGCTCAGAACAGGGCGCAATGGCGCTCATTAGGGGAGGCCTATGTCCAGCAGCGGACTGCTATAGGGTGATGATGATGATAATGATGACCTACTTAATATTTTACCCTAAATCAGACAGTATATTCAGATTCATATTATATTCTTTATTGCAATAATTATGTTATGAGCAATGTGAGATGTTAAAATTGTAAAGTGTAAAGTAGCACATATAACTACCCAATTTGTGCGTAGCAAAAATCAGAGTGGACGTTTTGATATATCTCAGTAAATATAGATTTGTATCATCATCATCATCATCATCATTATCCTATGCGTCTATTGCTTATACGTTTTAGAGCGCATTTAGTGCAGGTTATTTCACCCGCGTCAATTTTCAACTGCGTGGAAATCAAAAAGTCTAGTAGTGGTTATTTATCGGTTATAAGCTTGCACATCTGGGCGGAAGTGTAGACGCAAGGGATTACATTCAACAGAATACTTTATTTTTAACCATTCCTTATCTTTTTGTAAAGACATAGTGAGCTGTAGATGTGTGTATTTTTTGGATTGTCGTTGAATTCTCCGTTGATGGAAAGATCTGTAAGTAGAAGAGCTAAAGGTTTATCGTCGTGTCGGATTAACATTCCGTAGCTGTAAAGGTCTGTTGTCGAAAGTGAATAGATGAAAGGTTCTGTCAGCGAAATGTCCGTAGATGAAAGAGTCTGCTGGTGAAACGGAAATAAAGGAGTGATCCTGTCGATGAACAGTCCATTGACGAATCGGTCATCGGAGAACGGTCGCGGAATCTTTAGTAAAGCTTCATCTTTGAGTTTTCAGAGATTTTAATAAATTAATAACCCTGACGTTCGGAGCAGAGATTTAGTATGAAGTTGAATAGTATGAGTTTAAACACTGTGTCAATTAAATATGCTATTAATAAAAGAAGAATCTAAGGTTTTCGGACGCGATGCTAGTCAAAATGTGGCACAATTGGAAATCTTTGCCTCTATGAGGCAAAGGTGCGAGTTTATTTCAGAAATGGTTTGCATCTCGATTAAATATTTGAGTCTGTAGTAAATCTGAATTTTGAGATTTACTTTTCTGATTCTGAAACTCCAAAGCAGGAGAATATTATCTATGTGAATGCTGAACCAGAAGCAGGGTGTCGGCGCGCAGGCGCGCTGCTTGCTCTGCGCTCGTGTCCTAGAGACGTCAGCTACCTCCAACCGCGCGGCCGCGCCACCGGCCTCCACACTCGATTACAAATCGATAACACTCGATTAATGAACCGAAATCAACCCGACACACGTGCCAAAATCGACACCCCACACCGTAAATTAAAAAGAAAACTGATTCATGAGCCCATCTATCTTCTCTCGGCGATTCGGTCGCAGTATCGGTTTTGAATTCACGAAAATGATTTATAGTGTTGTGAATTGTGTGTGTTTATGTAATAATTAGTTAATTGATGACTGTAATGTGCTCTTGGGGACGTGTTTATGAATGCGACAACACATAACTGTACAGGTATGTTACGTTACGTGGAATCAAAATAAGTGCAGTCACTGTAATAATGCGATATAAGCAACATTTACAACCTATGCTTTAACTTGTTTCTTTTATGAAGCAATGTTATTATTTAACTGCAGACAAACCTTTCCAACTTGGTTTTTAAAACTTTAACTTTAAAGTATGGTATGCATAAAGTAGGCAAGTAAAATAAATTGTAGTCTAAATAAGCTACATAAGATTATTTTAAATACTTCAAGTATGGCTTAATTCGGCTGCTTGCTTTGCTGGTTACTATGCTCGAAGGTTTTTTGAAGACACGGTTATTTCTAGTACCTAGATACCTATGTCAATAGAAGATTGTTAATCATCAGAATACATAAACTCACGTCTTATTGTCTCAGCAAATGGTACCTAACACATGAAAATGCTTTAAGAATTTGCTTGGTTGGCACTATAAATACCTCCCATTCATGAAATTCCAGGTTTTGGAAGGCAAGTTATGATGTTGGTCCTAGCTATAGGCCTCCGGGTGACTAGAGTACTCCGACACCAGTGTTGATCACTGGCTAATACGCAGAAAATAATCTAAATCTCTGTTCATTTAGTTATAAAGGATTCCCATTGCAATTATAGGTGACCGTTTAGAGGTATTTAGATTTGAGCGCTACCGTGCTTCGGAAGGCACGTTGATGATGATGAAGATGATGAAGTTGATGAAGATGTTGGTCCCGGCTTTTCAGTCGTTAAGCCATGTTGGAGGACTTCGGGCGGCCTAAAAACTCCGACACCAGAGCTGGTCACTAGCTCATACGAAGAAGAAGAAGAAGATTACGATTATAAATATAAACCATTCTTATTATCATGAATTTAATACTCCGATGACCTCTGTGGGGCAGTAGGCGAAGGGTTGCCTGAGATACAGAAAGTTGCTGGTTCGATTCTCGCTGATGTTTGTA
Organism: Horisme vitalbata; assembly: GCA_951804965.1. Taxonomy (NCBI): domain Eukaryota; kingdom Metazoa; phylum Arthropoda; class Insecta; order Lepidoptera; family Geometridae; genus Horisme; species Horisme vitalbata. The sequence goes on from OX638101.1 coordinate 10,103,600, forward strand.
TCCATATATTTGTCGCGAGTCTAGGTGTTTTCTATGTATGACTAGGTTCCACCCGTGGCTTTTCTCGCGTGGTACCGGGATAAAAAGCTTATAACCTTATCCAGGTCACAAGTAAATTCCAAGTTTCATCCAAATCCGTTTAATATTTTTTGCGTGAAAGAGTAACAAACATTCATCCATTAATCCATTCATCCGTACATCTATACTCACAAACTTTCGAATTTATTATATTAAGTAGGATTAGTATGTATTTACAAAAAATATACCAGTCATGTGGTATCCATAACACAATTATCTAAAATACTACGCTGTCGGTCACTGAAAAACACTAATAATAATAATAAATAAGAAGCTGAAGAAATTCTACACCACCATAATAAATAATATTTAATATATTTTTTTATTTTGGAACAAGTTACATAAAAACAAAAAATAGGGAAAACTGCAATAATTTTTAAACTGTGCTGCTACCAACGCCCGCCCCAAGTAAGTTCCAAGCAGAAACAATAGTACAAGTATGATATAATTAGGTATATATTTAAAATATGTTAGCTATGACTCAAAAACTTAAAGCTCTATGAGTATATAATGTTAGGAACCACTATGGCCTCTTTAGATAAATTTCTTTATAGGATTTTGGCAAAGAATGCCTGTTAAAATGTGTTTGATAATCATTTTGGTACTTTTGTATATTTTATAGATATAAAATGATTAATGTATACAAACAAGCTAGCAACCTTGTTAATAAGGAAAACACGTTAAGTAAACGAGACGTCTTTCAACTAAAGTGGAATATTCACATTTCGTGTGTCCCAGAGGCGCGTAAACGGCGACATATTTACAAGAAGCATCTCAAACGGTCCCTTAATAGCCTAAAAAGCTGATAAAGTCTGCAAATGTGGACAGGGTAAACCTTCCGTAGGCTATCTACTTGATTATGTTTAACTTCATGTTACGTGATTTAGGTAACGTCTACAATGTCCCTTTTACGAGTCCCTTAAAGGTCCTGTGACAAACACTATAACTGTTAACACAGGAAAGGACAAGCTATTCCTTCAATTTTGAGAAATTGTGACTACTTTCCAATGTTAGGGATAGAAATTGATTTTAATTTCGCATTTGATACCTTTTAAAAAAACGAGTTTCGAAGGTCTTGAAGGGTATTAAAGCGAGAAGTGTTTAGGCTTTACACTTTACCTACAGTGTGTAGGTAGCTAGTCAAGTGTATGAATATTCAGAAGTAATTTATTTTGGATGTAGTTCACTTGCAAATATATAATATATCTTGGTAATCGTTTACCTACTACTCGTAGAAAGAAAACGAGATTTAGAAAATAATTAGTAACAAGGGGCAAAATTCCACAGTAGAGAAAAGAGAAATTATATTATTGTTATTATATATTTACTATCTCATTTCAAATGAGCAAGAAGATCAAAGTTATGGAGATTACAAAAGCTTAGTTATTGACTTTACTTATGCTAGCTTTACATCTGGTTTATACTTCTACAATCTACAATCTTCACGATTTGATATTAAAGAAATTAATATAAGTAAAACAATGACCCCAGTAAACTGTTTTTTTTTTTTCATTGAAGTACAAAGTTATTAATAAATAGGGTAGTCGACTTTTGATTGGTATTTTTCAATCTAAAATACAAATACAATAAAATATGATACAAATGTTTGTATGTAGATATATAATTGGGTATGTTGAAAATAATCAAAGTACTTTCCATTGAATCGGGGGCTCAACCGAAGTTGTCGGTACAATTTATTATTGTCTTGTTATTTTTACATGTATCAATTCACTTTGAAAAAAATGATAATTTTGAAACTGAATACGGGTAGACTCTTGTTTTTATTTTATTTTATTATTTATTTTATTTTAATTTAAACAAGGATTCACAGTTTTACGATGTTAAATTATAGGCTAGTTAAACATAATTTGTACATAAACCAATTTGAATCCACATTTTGTAAACAGCTCGTAATATGCGTTAGGACGATATTTTTTAGTAGGTAGTAGAGTTCTTTGTGAAGGGCTCGTCCGGGGAAGTTCTACCACCATGCCTATTTCTACCGTGAAGCAGCTGTGCTGTGTTTTGGTTTGAAGGGTGTGTGTGCCGGTGATATTAGAAACACCAGAGGCTTATAGCCTTTATGCCTGAAGTTGATGGACGCAGGGCGTAAGGAAATAAGGAACGATCCAAAAAAGCGTGATCTATTTAATGCTTTGTGATAGATAATTGTAACCATTTAATATCTTGTTCCATCTTCAGGTATCATAAAAAATGTATTTTTATCAAATAAAGCCATTGAACCACATTTGCTAGTTAACATGGTTAATGTTCTGTAAATTAGATAGCTAAGTAAGTTACTCAGCTCGATTTGATTTACTCTCTGTTTGTTTTTTTGTTTTACAATGGGTCATGCACTTGACTGCCCTTTGAACTCGAAATTAAAAATTTCAAAAGCCTTTTGAACATTTAAAAAGTTTCAAAGATTCATTAACAAAATATAAATTTGTTTGGCAGTTTTCGGATTTTGGCTTCCTCGAGGATGGATTTTAATTAAATAAAGGGACTTTTGAAAGCTTCTAATGCTTTGAATTATTTTAAAAGTGTCTACATCGCTACAAATTTTAATAATATTCAGTTTTAAAATCTATTTGTAAGAAATTTTATAAAGGTTTATTTTTATAAATCTTCATTTTTCTATGGTTAACAAATAACTAGATATAACTAGACCTTATTATTTTAGAGATCAATAAACTTGATAGGTATCTGTATTATTTTTACAACTAAGTTATATTTTGTTTGTTACAGAATGAGAGAAGCGAAGGCGATTTTCCTTATTTTATTTTGTGGACACCTTTCTGCACTTCCTGATACCATCAGAATAGGTAAGTGTTACGAAAATTACAGTTAACGCAAAAAAAACATCATTACGATTATCTTACTTATCTACTATAAATGATTGCTTTCTTAGTCTTATTCTTCTTCGTATGAGCTAGTGGCCACTTGAAGAAAGTCGAGGTCCTTTTCGACTTCCGTCTTTCCACCGGTATCTTGGCCGTCCGAATGATTGTTGGCTGACCGGCGGAGCCAGCGCAGTCTATGTGTTTAATTTTGGCAATGATTGGCTCAGCTACCAGCTCCGCAAACTCCCGATTTTTCCTCATCCTCCAGGATCCATCTTCTGGTCGTACTGGACCCAAGATTTTACGCAGTATATTTCTTTCCGTCACCAGAAGCTTATGTATTATAGAGTTGAGTGGAATTAAACATACAAACACAAGCTTTCGCATTTATAATATTAGTGATATTTAATCCCAACGTTATTAATTTCTTCCTTAATTTTGCATCCGATAAGAAGACAAAGTTTGCTTGAGAATATTCTTCCAGCATCAATTTCATCTCAGTCCATCCCGCCCTTTCAATATCGAACAGGTGGGTCTGCTCGCCCGTAGATCGTTAAGCAAATAGCCAAGTGTTCATTAAAACCGTCCTTGAATTTCAATATCCCTAGGAATTTATGAAATCAAGCTTGCTTGGTAGATACAGTAATGTTCAGTATTTAACGAAACCCAATGATAGGGACATTTTGATGTCGTCTTATTTAAAAATGTACCAAAGGAGTTCAAGTAGTTAATAAAACTCTGACTTCATATATATAACGACGTGGGCAAAGGCCCGCCTCGGACGCATAAGGTTCGATTCCCGCCGTGAGACAAATATTCGTATATTTTGCAAATATTTGTCTTGTGTATGGGAGTTTTCTATGTATGATATGTCGGGCTTCGGGCGGCCTAAAAACTCTGACGCCAGAGTTTATCACTAACCACTAACTCATACGAAGAAGAAGTATAATGTAGGTATAAAAAAAATATAAAAGTAGTATATCGGTGATGTGATACCCATAATACAAGCTCTGCTTAGTTTGGGGTTGGTGTGATGATGTGTGATTCCGTCCAGCATTATTTATTTATTTTTATTTAAAGGTTCCTTAAATCTCTGACTTCATAATTTGAGAAAATCCCATATGAATCATTTTATCAGCTACCTAATCATTTGTCGGCTAGGTACCTATTCAATGAGTTTCCTAAGTGAGTATACCCGAAAACCCAGCCTAGCAAGTATGATATCGTTTACCCTTCTCAATATCAAATAACCCTGTTTTTCTTCAAGGACGATAGTCAAAAGATTTTGTGCGCACCGCTTGTTGAATGGCAATATACTTGATATAAGTTTTTATGGATCCATTGTACCCAGTGAACTACTGGATCCTCATTGTATACGTGCAAATGACACTTGGATTGAAGCTTATTTTTAGCGTTCAATGCCGACCAAATTATATTTTGTAATGGAACACTCCGTCTGCTCTAGCCATCAGAATACAAAAACAGTTGTAAGCCTCTTACATTTCTCAATATCCTGAAATCTATCAGGTGAAGTGCTTGTAGCGTGGCTTACTTTGCTGTTCTAGATCATCTTGGATGGGTGACCGTTTTGTGTTATTTCGATTTGAGCGCTTTCGGGCACATTAAGAGTTGGTCTTGGTTTTTCAGTCGTTAAACCAGATCAGAAGCCTTTGGCTGGCCTAAAAACTCTGACAGTAACCCCACCGACGCTGCTGCCCGTCAGGTGGTCGGATTAAGCTGTGCCGGTGTTAGGCTGCGCTATGCCGCAATCAGCCAGCCGCTAGAGCCCCGTTTGTTAAATAGCAAGGTGCACCACATGCGGCTGAGGTTGGCTTGGGTTCAGAAAATGGGGTTTGGCAACCCTTACACCCCAATGAGATCCATAAAATAATTATTCAACAACGGTTACCAATTCAAAAAAAAACTTGCAAATTACCCTGAGTTATGGTCGGAGCTCTTTATCAAAGAAATGTTCTACCGCATCCTCCCAATACCGAACAGGTGGCTTATTTCACCCCGAGGACGATAAGCAAGAAGTGGCGTTCCGGTACGCGGTGGAGCGAGTAAATGCAGATCGAGCCGTGCTGCCGAGGGCTAAGCTCCTGGCGCAGGTGGAAACGATATCACCGCAAGATAGCTTCCATGCTTCCAAACGAGGTATGTAGCTTTTATCAAGCAGTAATGGCAGATTCTTGTTAAATTCATATTGCTTCATTTTGTTCACGTTTTCAAGAAAAGTAACTAAGATATGCTAAAATGTTAAATTAATAAAATGATCGACCTCTATGGCGCAGTGGGCGAAGGTTTTATTTTTTGTCGCGAGATAAATGTTAGCATGATTTTCTAATATTTGTCTTGGTTTTCAAAAATGTAACAATGTATTTACAAAAAAAAGTATATGCAATACAAGCTCTGATTAATTTAGAGCTACATGATCCGGTGTGATTATGACTGATTACGAGTAAATAGAGGCATAGAATTTACCGAAATTAAAAAGTCTTAGGGTTATTAAATGCTTTATTTGTCATCAGATGCTTACCTCTATTGGTGTATAGCATGTTTTGTAATTCCCTCCAGTTTGCCACCTTCTGCGAAGTGGTGTAGCGGCAATCTTCGGACCACAATCAGCACCCGCAGCTGCACATGTGCAGTCCATATGCGATACCATGGAACTTCCACACTTGGAGACCAGATGGGACTACCGCACTCGAAGAGAATCATGTCTTGTCAATCTTTACCCACATCCAGCCGCGTTAAGCAGAGTAAGATCACTACATAAAACATTTATGTATTACTGAAATCGATTTCCAATTTGAAAATTTCGTAAACATTTGCATGAGTTTAGACATGCGCGTAGCAAAGTGATGAAACGAGAGCTCTTTTTTTTCAAACTTGAGTAAACCTCAAGTCTCAAGATAAAAATAAAAATCCTTTTTTGGTTGAACTGAGGTCATAATAAATTCAGAATCAAAGGTGGGTTTGTACGGGCGGTTCCGGCGGTGTCCAATAATGTTTATCAAAGGAATGGTATGGGCCTAAGGGATGTAAAAGGACCTTCCTATTAAATGCATAACCCTTGTTCAGGGATATATGAAATGGTGAACCCATGCGGAAGACCGGACATCCGTAATTAAGCCAATAGCTTAGATTACAAAAGAAAACATCTGTTTAGAGGAATTATTCGGATTTAAAAATGTCAATAAAAAGCAGCGATCGGCTTGCAACCTGTCACGTGGAATGCTAGCTGCTTGCAAAGTGGACATGTATCGAACGTATTGTTTGGAATTGCCTCTGACTACCCGTACTGAGCAAAATCTGAAGATATCCATAATGGGGAAAAAGTCGTGAAGATGTTTGTTTGTTTTTGTTTTTAAAAATGTCTTAAAATAAAAGAGTATTTTTTTAGGCTTACGTGGATTTAGTAAGAGCTTGGGGATGGAAATCCTTCACAATAGTATACGAAAACAGTGACGGTCTAGTTCGTCTTCAAGAATTGCTCAAAGCACACGGGCCTTCAGAACTGCCTGTTTCTGTTCGACAATTGCCAGATTCACACGACTATCGGTAAGGACTCGTATTCTCTTGTTGATTTAGACATTGATTTTTCTGTTTTATTTTATAACAAACTTACAACCTGACGATACTTGATCTAAAAAAATACACTAGTGACTAGTTTATGTACACTGAATTTATGAAGCATTAACGTAGACGCAAAGCGCAATAATCACCTCTAATTCATAACCTAAACTTTTTCAACCCTTGTCACATTTACTATGATCGAATTGGTTGAATCATTGTTGTGAAGAGATTAGTCAGCCTAAAACCTAGCCGTGGAGGTGGTTACTTATTGGTCCAAACAAATTTAAAAAACTAAATTAAAGATGGTTGGGTTGAATCACTGACACGCAAAGAAGAATTTACTATGGTTGTATTCATCTGACGTTAGGCATAGCAGAGCAAAGGCTGTGATTTATAGTTTACATAAAAAGCCCAAATATTAAAAAGTACCTAATTACTATTAAAAGTACCTAAGCTTAACAACAAAATTAATTTATCTTTCAGACCATTACTGAAACAGATCAAAAATTCAGCAGAATCACATATAGTACTAGATTGCGCCACAGACAGGATAAGGGACGTACTCCAACAAGCTCAACAAATTGGAATGATGTCCGACTACCACAGCTACCTTATCACGTCCCTGGTAAAATGTTTTTACAAAGTAAAGCGGTAAAACTTTTCAAATCCTCCCCACTTCGTACCGTGTTCACGCAATTGAACTTTCGACAGGATCTGCACAGTGTAGACTTGGAGGAATTCAAATATGGAGGTACAAATATAACGGCTTTAAGGCTGCTTGACCCTGACCGAGCTGATGTTCAGAGGGTAGTACGAGACTGGGTTTATGATGAAGCACGCAAAGGTAGAAAGCTCCAACTTGGTCATACGACTGCAAAGGTAAACGAATATCTATTTCTTCAAATTAACTTCTTTCGAACAAACAAATCTAATTTAACATTTTTTTTAGGATAACATGACTTTTATAAAGGTAAGCCTAGTCCGAGTTTTATATTTCATTGCAAAAGTTATAATAAATTCCATTTGTTTGAGATCATCCCACTGTATTCAGTTTCGTTATTCTATTTTCTTTTGGATTAACTATTTTAATTGAAACGAATACAAATGCTTTGTAGTTTCTCTCATTTTAATGCTAAATGTATTTCTCATACAGTGTTGTGTGGTGTGACATGGGTGAGTGATCAGAGTTAGTAATGAGAAAGACAATAACAAAAATAAATGAAAGAAAATTTTGCCAAGCACAGCTAAAAATTGCGGTATTAAAGCATTGTTAACAAACTCGCAGTATTCGGAGATATGAATGCTATCTCTGGTATAGCTAAATAGCGTATAATATGAAGTGAATAATTGTGTTTGTTCAACAGACGGAAACGGCTCTCATGTACGATGCTGTACATTTGTTTGCAAAGGCTTTGCACGATCTCGATACGTCACAACAGATTGACGTAAGGCCCCTCTCCTGTGAAGCTGAAGACACGTGGCCTCATGGGTACAGCCTCATCAATTACATGAAAATTGTGAGTATGATATATGTTTCTAAAATAACATCCCATGATTCAATTATACCAAGTCTTTCAAAGAAAACTGCGCTAAACTCACAAAAATAATTAGCTTTTAATGTGACCTAATTCAGTTTTAAGATAGATGGCTTAATTTAAAATGAATATATGAATGGTGTTGTCAGACCTCTTTCTTATGAATTCTACTCAATGAAAGTATATTTTTCTGAGATACAATTAGCACAACAAGGCAATTATTCAGTCAATAAGCCAAAGCCGCTGCTAACGTAGCGGGATTAAGTGCAGAAACGTGAGTGAGTTGACGGATTAGTAGCTACAGCATTGTTGGACCAACTTAAACCGTTTTATTCTTCACTCATCTCCGGTTTTTAGCGATGCTTTCAGTTTTATAATTTTAAAGGGTTTTATGAAAGAGATTTAATTTTGCAGTGCACTTGTGAAGGATTGTTATCAACTTAATAAGCAAAAGTATCTTGTGGTTTTGACCTTCCATAAGCCATTCAGTTTTAGTTTCAAGGCTAATAATCCAATTTCTCTGCAGTGCGAAATTTAAACTAATAACAGAGATTCCGTGACCGTCTGCTCCAAAATTGTAACCCAAAGTTAGCGCGTAGACGATTAATTCATAAACTTTGTAAACGCAAACAATTTGTATAACACTCGTTTGTTTCAATGAACAGGTTGAAATGAAAGGCCTAACCGGCGTTATAAAGTTTGACCATCAAGGATTCAGGAGCGATTTCACTTTAGATATAATTGAATTAACGAGAGACGGCCTACAAAAGGCTGGAACTTGGAACTCTTCCGAAGGTGTAAACTACACCAGATCTTACGGCGATAACCAAAAACAAATTGTGGAAATTTTACAGAACAAAACTCTGATCGTCACCACTATACTGGTAAGCGATAAATAAAATAAGCCATTATTTCTTCGGAACATTTTACTGCTCTCTTGTGACCCACAAAAGCAAAATTAGCGTATCCTACATGTACGTATGGATGTCGGGAGACGAGAAAAGGGGATTTATGTGGACTGGCACACTGTAAAAATATATTCCCACGGAGAAAACATTCATGCGAGACATCCGTATTCACGACTTGATACCCAAGCTTTAACTGTTAGGAATAAACGTGTATTGCGGATATATGAAAAAGGTAGACAAAACCGAGCGGATAAATACAGCCTCATATAACATTTCAATTCTGCTCACGTTTTGAATAAATTTTACATATTAGAAACGTTTTTAACTCTGATATATTTCTAGAATGTCTGTACAATTTTACCTACATGAATTCTGGCCAGAAATCCTGTTACATGAATTTATAAATTTTCGTTTTATTTGGCTTTTATTGCGAAGCTAGTTCAATATCAGATTGTAGGTAGTCTGGGAAAATTTGCAAAGATTTGATCAATATAACGAAAGTTTTAAACTCATAAATCTGTTATTTCCCTAGAGTTCGCCATACTGTATGCGGAAAGAAGCTAGCGAGAAACTGACGGGAAACGCACAATTCGAGGGTTACGCCATCGATCTCATTCATGAGATATCTAAAATTCTGGGCTTCAATTATACATTCAAGCTGGCTCCCGACGGTCGATACGGGTCCTACAACCGTGAGACCAAAGAGTGGGATGGGATGATAAGGGAATTGCTCGAACAACGGGCTGACCTCGCCATAGCCGATCTCACCATTACTTACGATAGGTAAGGAAGTGTTTGATTACTTTTTCTTTATCAAAAGAAAAATCATTAGACCAGACCATCTGCGAACTCATCGAAAGAAACGGAAAATATTTTTTCGTAGGGCTTCAAACATCCTAACAGATTTCATTAAGATTTAATTAAGAACATTTCGTTGGTTTCCCTAAAATCTATTAATATTTTTTATGTAAAAATAAATTTTGATAAATTTTGTTTCCCACTTAACATTGTTCCTTAAATGCATTTATAAGGTCTAAAATAAACGTGATCGTAAATCACGTCCTATCCATCGCTGATCAATCATCAGTTTTAGTTCTGCCCATAAACTGGGACCAACGTGGTAAAACTGGTTATCATTCTTGAATCATAGTCCACAACAAGATACAAGTGCTGATTTATGGTTTGAGATTAAAGTTCAACCATATTAATTTATCATCAATCAGTCGTTAGTTTTATGCCTATCTCTACCAAATTATATGGAGCAATCTCTATAGTTTCAGGGTTTCTTCATAGTATCTATCACCGATCGATCATCAACTTTATGTTCGTCCACAGGGAGCAAGTGGTAGACTTTACGATGCCATTCATGAACTTGGGTATCTCCGTGTTATACCGCAAGCCGATCAAACAGCCGCCAAATCTGTTCTCCTTCCTCTCGCCGCTATCTCTCGATGTTTGGATCTATATGGCTACAGCTTACTTGGGAGTATCTGTTCTCCTTTTTATATTGGCGAGGTATGTAGTATGTTTTCGATTTTGTTTTAGTTTTGCACTTTGTAACTAGTAGAAGCATTTTTGATAACAGTTAAAACATACCTTAAGCGAAATTCAGCTTGACCTTCATCATTACATAGCTGTTTAGAAAAAAATTGTGTATAAAAGTATAAAATTATACATTTAAGATCGTCAAAAAGTCCATTGTCATTCTCTTAAAAGAGATTTATGTGTGTGTGAGATTCTCAAACGATAGTTTCCACATTGCTAAAATAGCTATAAACGTCGAGGGATTCCAATAAAAGGACGGTGTGATGAATTGACTTGAACATTTTGGTTACATAAGAAAAACCCGCAGCGTTAGTATTCTCTCATTCTGATTAACCCAAAAGCAGCGATAGATTCGAACTAGCAGATTTGTGATTCATCTCTAACAATTCTTGTTTCCTTAATGTGTTCGTCCAATAGGTTCACTCCATACGAATGGCATCCGACTCATTCACCCGATGGCGAGAAAATGGAGAACATTTTTTCACTAGCAAACTGTTTATGGTTTGCTATCGGATCTCTTATGCAACAAAGCTGTGACTTTTTGCCCAAGTAAGGTTATTTTTAAACCCCTGCTGTGTTACATCGATGCTTGGATTATGCCATACAGTTTATGCACACGATGCATTTCAAAAGCCAAACTACTCTCCAGGTATCGTGTACACAAACTCTGTGGTATTAAAGTGTCCTAATCCCAGAAATGAAACCAAATCAAATGTTTTCATATCTGACATTAAAATAGTAACCTCAGCGAAGTTATAAGAAGGTTGTAAGAGGCGGTTGAACCGAATCATAAGACGCACTTTTGAGCAAGCTTCAATGCCGGAAGTATTTCCTTAAAAGTTATTCGTCTTATATCAAATTATTCCCGAGCGATGTCCCAAGTTCGGTGTTACTTATAAACTAGTTAGCGGAACTTTTGACATTCATCCTTCTAAATTGAGAATGTGAAGAGGCACTGCGAAAGCCTTTCGCGGCTTAAAACTTTGTTCACACGTTTGTTTGCGACATCTTTGCTCTGAACTTTGATTTGCTTCTGCAAAATTGAAAGAATTTTTTCATCCGGAATTGGAGCTTCTCAATGGGCATAATGGAATTTAAAGTCAATTTTATAAAAACTGGGCCGTATTTGGGCGCAGGTTCAGTCCGTACGAGTGGGACAGCCCGCGCAACTGTCTAGACGAGCCGCCGGTCCTGGAGAATCAGTTCACCCTCTTGAACTCGCTGTGGTTCACTATCGGATCCTTGATGCAGCAAGGTTCGGATATCGCACCGAAGTAAGTCCCACCTCAACTTAGACGGCTACACTTCCGTCCAAGCGCCCGCATATCACAAAGTCACACAGCGAAACTTAAACATCGGACGCGACTAAATAGAGTCATACAATTCGTAATTACAGTACGGAAATGTAGCCTTCGGTTGCAGAGCTTGGATGAAGAACTCCCTTTCACTAATTAGTTTCAAAGCGACCACAGCCCTTTGTGAATTTCAAGCATCGGTAGTCGCCTAGAGCGGCCAATTTAAATAGAAACGTGTCGGCAATTTCAACTAGCCCTCGTTTCCTTTCCGTCCAGTGTATTTAGCTAAAGAGTTCGAGATTTAGTTGCTAATTGAATAAAGTAGCTACGATAATGTTTCCGGTATTCTGCACCGTTTTGAGATTGTGCTTGTGTAGAATCCACCCACAGCTTGCTGCATCAAAGTTCCAGAGTTTGTAGTCGAAGTTGCGGAGATAGATTTCACGTCGAACTTCGCAACACAATTTAGTATCTTTACTATCAATACTTACTTGGCACGCAACTGTGAAATCGATCTTCGTCTGATTTGAATATCTCAGTAGTTAAACACTTTACCTAGAATTGTCAAGGTACGGTCGACAGTTTTAGTAGCGATATAGCCTGAACAGTTTGGGCATATTTTCACAGGTCGTCTGAAATACCTAATGTAATTTATAACCGCTTCAGATTAATGTTAGAGTACTTATTTCAAATTGACTCTTGTAACTATAACCCAGTTTTTTTTTCATCATCATCGTCATCATCATCATCATCAACCTATAGCAGTCCACTGCTGGACATAGGCCTCCCCTTATGAGCGCCATTGCGCCTTGTTCTGTTTTTCATCATCTAATGTTATTTATCTTTTAACCAGAGCGGTATCGACTAGAATGGTGGCAGGAATGTGGTGGTTCTTTACATTAATTATGATTTCGTCATACACTGCTAATTTGGCTGCATTCCTTACCGTGGAGCGAATGGATTCGCCTATTGAGAGTGCTGAAGATCTAGCTAAGCAAACGAAAATAAAGTATGGAGCTTTGAAAGGGGGTTCTACCGCCGCATTTTTTAGGGTAAGTTGTTATAACTTTGATTCATTTTCGTCCATTTGCTACTTCAAACTATTTAGATGTTCATTGATTTTATTTTTTAGCTAAAGTACATTCTGTGTTATACGCCAGATAAATGCTTAGTTAAGCATTTAAACTTGGTGAATGATCGCTGATATTGAATCGTCCCTTTGAGAATAATAAAAGTTTAATAGTTTCAGAGATAGCTTCGAAGCGCTAAAGTTAGAACAAATAAATATAAATGACGCTAACATTAGAACCTCTCAACGGCATCTACTGAATATTTCGTTCCTTGTGAAAGCCATTAGAATAACTTGGGTACTTTGTGATTCAGTATTGTATTTTGTTGCTTACGAAGCTTTAAAAGAACTTGATTTTGTCAAGATTATATGCAGCAAATAGGAAATGTTTTCTCTTGTGAATACTTGCCCTCAATTTTATGGTCTGTAACACTCGCTATCAAAAAGTTTCAGGGCGGCCATCGTGGGGCCTATTAAACTCAACATGGCCTTTATGTTGGATAGTCTTCTAACTTTCGTTTACCAACAATATATTGTCTTGAATCTTATTCAAGTACTTAGTTGCTACAATTTCAGCGCAACAGGGCCTGGAAAAAATATTTCTAGAACTTATTTTTAACCGACTTCAAAAAAGAGGAGGTTCTCTATTCGTCGGAACCTTTTTTTTCGACTTTCTTTATGTATGTTCACCGATAACTCCGTCAATTGTGGACCGATTTTCAAAATTCTTTTTTTATTTAAAATAATATACTTCACAGGTCCCATATAAATTATTATTCCTGAGTGATTGGTACTTTTCTCGGAAAACTCAAAAAACCGCATCCTCACATGTAATTTTCGCCCTATGATCACCAATATCTCCGTCAATTGTGAACCGATTTTCAAAATTCTTTAGGGCAAGAAGTAAGAAGTGATTTATGAGTAGTCAGTTTTTTTTTAAGTCCTACTTGTTTATTATAGTAGATAGGAATTAAGTATAATCACGCCTGCGTCATAAATTGTTTAATACATTGTCTACGGGCCTCGTATGTCGCTACGCGCCATCCCGTCCCGTCCTGCAGCCTCGCCTGCACCTCAAACTGTTATGTATTTTACACATTGATAAAATTAACATTAAGCCTCGGATTTTTAAAATAAAATCACATTTTACTGATGCGCAACATAATTTTGATGATCATATTTTGTGGCTTTATTATGGGTTTTATTAATGTTTTTTTTTTGATTATGTGTTTTAAAATGGGTTATTTTAACAAATAAAACAATAATAAAACCCATAATTAAAGACTTTTCAGTAATCGGTTACCTCTATCTGTATGATAATTTGTAATTAGAACTCGTAACATCAAACAATTTTCGAATTTATTCAATAGATAAAGGATTATTTTACAATTAAAATGATATCCAACAGGATTCAAATTTCTCGACATACCAACGCATGTGGTCTTTCATGGAATCGGCTCGGCCATCGGTATTCGCGAGCAGTAATAAGGAGGGTGAGGAGAGAGTGGTGCGGGGGAAGGGGGGTTACGCATATCTGATGGAGTCCACCACGATTGAATACGTTGTCGAGAGAAACTGCGATCTCACGCAAGTGGGGGGAATGCTGGACTCAAAAGGATACGGAATCGCTATGCCACCAAGTAAGATTATTATTTGAATATCAACTATAATTATTATATTGTATGTTATAATATAAAAAAAAACTGTTTGTTTGTGACTCTTCATCTCGATCTTCATGATATTTCGCATTATGCGTTACCAGAGGTACCTACAGAAAAATACTAAGGGCCTTTTCGCACTACGTCCGATCCGAACCCGTGAAAATACGGTCCGGAGTAGTCGTAGAACTATTTATATGGTAGTTTGCGCACTAGATCCCGATTCCCTCATCCGATTTCGAGAATCTCTATTCCGGAGAAAATTATTGACGGACCGAAGTAGAAATAGTATTATTTGTATGAACGCTCGCACACTGCGTCCGAACCGAATCGGAGCTGCGTCCGAGCCGAGGCAGCGGAGCGGCGGGGTACGGGGTGCGGGTACGGGGGCGCGACAGGCATCCAGTTTAGTTTAGTTTTGTTAGCATGGCAAATAGTTGACGCCGATTGAAAGGACGACATCTCACATTCTCATAATCAACGACGTGAATGCTCTGCTATGGCTCCGCGTAAAATGCCGTATGCCAAACAATGGCCCCTGAATCAGAGATGGGACTAGTGCGTAAGCAATATCCGAATTCGGTCCGAGATTTCCAGATCCGTATTTTCACGGATACGGATCGGACTCCGATCGGACGTAATGCGAAACCGCTCTTAGGGTTATTTTTCATTCACTAAAAAGGATTGTTCCCGGCAACGAGCAAAACATTTGACAAAATGTACGTTATCGCGCAAAGCTGCGGGCAAAACTTTACAGTTTCTGAAACATCATAGAAGAGTATTCAGAACTTTGTGCAAAAAATATATATTCCAACACTAAGAGTAACATATTTTTATGGCATGTAATTTTAACTACTTTAAATTTAACTGCTTTTTCCCTTAAAACTTCTCTACCCTTTTATTTCAAATTAAATTTTTATTCGAGAACATTGCAAGGCTACTTACAGCAAGAAGTTTAATTAGTTGAAAAGTTAATTTAAAAGAAGTTAAGACCAGCATCGTTACAGACTCGCCATATCGTACGGCTATAAGCGGAGCCGTTTTGAAACTGCAAGAGGAGGGTAAATTGCACATTTTGAAAACAAAATGGTGGAAAGAAAAGCGCGGCGGTGGGTCTTGCAGAGTGAGTATACAATTGGATAATGATATTGTCTGACTTTGAATTTTATTACAGAGTAGGTGCTGCCCCCTATTGCCCTTAATCTCGGGAATATACATATTTATCACATTAGATATGTATGGCGAAAAATGGCAAACTTCTATTGAAAATAGTTTTTTTTTGTGCAATATAATGTCTTTTTTATGTTACTTGAAGATGGATAATGCACATGACCCACCTGATGTTAAGTGGTAACCATTACCTAACACAAAGCATTGCATCGTAGATCATATTTTTTTGGAACGTGCTCTACGATACAACGCCCTGCGTCCATCAACTTGGGGCATAAACATGATAAGCCTCTTGTGCCTGTAATTTCCCCGGTACCCACTCCCTTCAGACCGAAACACAGCAAGGCTTCTTCACGGCAGAAATAGGCATGTCTACGTGATAATTATTTCGAATCCCGAGAGTCAGGCCATAACTATGTAAAAATGCTCAACAGACGTGAACGTACACATTTATTCATTCCGTTTGATGGGGAATTCATTTAGTTTGATGGGGTGTGGACATTGTCATCTGACCCGCTCATCATGTCCGTTCAAAATAAGATTTCTACGCTTTCCGTCACTTAAAGTAAAATATATTTTTAATTTAAACCATTGGGCAATGAAACAGAGCTAAATTCCTATTTACGCTCCTCTTTTACACAGTGCAAACCATTGTTATAAAACGGCAACGACGCTATTAGCTTTTGCGGAGAAGCTTGCAAAAACAGCAATAAATTCTCCGCGTTTTAATCCTATTTTCATTTGCAAGTGAATTAAAAGTCCACTTTGTAACATGTGTATGGAAAGCTCGAAACCATAAAACAGTTGCATTAATACTGTAATTTTATACCTGATGTTTTCAGTGGTATATTTTTAAATCGCAATGGATATCCTTAGAATTGTTCATTACTATTTTTATTTATTCATAAGGAACGTTGCGTACTTTTATTAAGTTTTTATTACTATGAAATGCCATTATTTTAATATTGAATTATAAGTAATCCATATCAAAAGCCTTCTTGTAGGGCGATCACGAATATTTCAACCTGACGTAATCGTATTGAAAAATGTTGGCCAATAGGGATGATGCCTGGGTAGAAAAATAATAATTCTAATTAGTCCGTCAATTAGATTATCAAAAAATATTAGACACATATTTTTATATTTTAAAAATCAAGGGAAATCGACAAAGTTATAGAGCGTCTAAGTTCGGGAGCGGGGGCTCGTGACGTCACTTGTATGTAAAAAGTGTACTTACCCGTGACGTCACGCGGAACTTCAACGCACTATATCCATTGATATATATTGTTACTATCGTAACACTATATCTTTGTCATTTTTAGTTTAATTGACAAAAGAAAGAATACGTGTCCAATAATTTTTGATAATGTAAATGATTGACTAATTAGAACTTTTCAGGCATCTAGCCTATTGCAAAGCGTTATTTTGAATTTATGATTTTCCATTGGCCAAAATTTAAGATTTACGATACAAATACTTCTTCACTAGTTTTTATGATCAAGGCTCTGATGGCCTAAAAACTACAATAAGTACTAGAAGTATAAAGTAACTTCTCAATCGGAGAGAGGCTTACGAGGAGGAAAGTAACTTTGAAAATCAGTGCTCAATATGAAATGGGAAAAATACAAAACATATTTGAATCAATTTTTTATTATGACGAATTTAATTGTGATTGGCAATCAATGTTCTTTTAAATCAATATAATTTTCTTCATAAAAAATATGTTTTTTTACCAGGATGAAACGTCAAAGTCTTCCTCTACCGCAAACGAGCTTGGTCTCGCTAACGTTGGTGGCGTGTTCGTAGTACTGATGGGGGGGATGGGGGTGGCGTGTGTCATAGCTGTCTGCGAGTTTGTCTGGAAGTCGCGTAAAGTTGCCGTGGATGAGAGGGTGAGTTGTGTACCTTATCCTCTTTGAATTATATTTAAAAAGAAGACAGTTTTAAACTCTAACTAGGCACTTTGGTGGCAAACGATTATGATCAAGGTTGACGAAGTTGATCATGGTTCTTAAATTTGGTTGATATGATCCATATGATCTATGTAAATTGTGTTTTCTCGCTCGTGGCGTTGCCTACTTCGGTATTCATAGTAGATCATCTTGGTTAAGCAATACTCTGCCCGTTTCCTACTTGGATGACCGTTTAGTAGCAGCTGAGCGCTTTTGTGCTTTGAAAGGCCCGTTAAAATGTTGGTCCCGGCTTTTTCACTCGTCAAGTCATGTCAGACGCTAACTTGACCACTAACTCATACGAAAGACGAGGCAAAAAAATCATTCAATATCAAGTACAATGATAAAATATTATATTTTCTCATACTCTGTTACGTAATAAGAAAGTCAAAGCCAGTAAAAGAGAGTTCTCATAAATCAGAAAGTAAAACAAGGAATGATAAAATTATAGCTCGGTTTTTGCAACTGAAACGTACAGAAAGCAAATGAATGAAACAAATGAAGTACAAACGTAATCAGAGTTGCAATTTAGAATCGCAGAATTGCTTTCACATTTTCGTTTTATTTTCGATTACGGTATTATGGATAAGAAGGTTGTCTACTCAAGGATTATTATACTACCTACATTAATATTATAAAGAGAAAATGTTTATTTTGGGTAATTTTAGAAAAAAATTATGCGGATTTTAAATATTTTTTCACCGATAGAGATATGAGTAGCTGCTCTATCTCTGCGTGGCATAAGGTTATATTTATTATTGAAATGACTAACAGGAGAAGAATATCACTCAAACCAAGCGATCGGCTTACCTATTCCAATAATCAAATAAAGTGGGAACGTTGACCTAAAAAGTAAATGAAAATTAAGAAAACATTTGACTAAAAACAAAACCAGCGACTTAACTTTTACGCAGCTCATTATGTAGACGACATTTGACCTTTAAATATTTTTAATTTTCTTGACGAGTTAAATGAAGTGGACCTCATTAGTTTAAAGTACCATTTAGGTTGATTTAGGTTCACGACCCTATTAACTTTAGTTAAAGCTGGTTATTTCAACTAATTCGCTTAAATGCCAACGATCTTTATATTATTTTTATTTAAATATTTTTATTTTGTTCTAGGTTTACTTTTGAAATAGGTAAAAGCTCTGAGTGTGAAAATTAGATGCGTTCTTCTACTCAAGCTAGCACTTTTTACTCATAATTTAGATCTTGGACTTCTTAGACTTGCACATAAGTAACTTAACCTACTATACCCGAAATATGATAAATTCTATTAGCACTGTAGAACCTTGCCTGAATGTACTGTAGTTTTGACAAACCAATAATTTCCAAAGATGCACGAAAGAAGAACTTTGAATCTCTACGACTACGACCAGCAACTGCGCGAGGCAACCATACTTACCACGAGCCACCACTAACAGATTTACAAACCCCTACCAATATTGACAGTAAGGTAGGTTTCGCGAAACGCAGTCGTAGTTGTAGAGCTCAAAGTTTTACCTCAATACATTTCTAATCTAAACACCTTTTTCTATGCGGCCTATTAGAAGGAAGAGGTAAGGATGTTTTAGAGATTTGTCTTAGCTTATTTTCCAGATTTTAAACGCGTGTTTTTTCTAGGCGTCTCTGTGTTCGGAGATGGCGTCGGAGCTTCGTTCCGCTCTGAAATGCCCAAGTGGTGCCAGTGGGGCAACAGGCAGTGGGGCCCGAGATGGAGCAGGGTCCCCATACCTCCACTATGGGTTCAGTACGAAAAGTCAGCTGCACTAACGCCAGGACCCAGCCTCCTCCTCCCCGAGCGATGTGTAGGCTTTCAGACAATGTACTCGTGTTTAATAGTGGAACGAGCCGACATATAAGACAAACTTGACACGTAGAATTTTCTCATT
This sequence comes from Horisme vitalbata, assembly GCA_951804965.1. NCBI lineage: Eukaryota > Metazoa > Arthropoda > Insecta > Lepidoptera > Geometridae > Horisme > Horisme vitalbata. The sequence continues at coordinate 10,123,126 of OX638101.1, forward strand.
CGCCGTGTTGCTTTTAGACTAGACCAGTGTGGAGCAAAATGTTGACTAGACAATGGTAAAGCAGTCAATGTTCTGACCGGTGGATCTTGTGGATTCCCTACATACAAACAGAAACGAGTGATTTACTTAAAACTGATAGTGAATAACATTTTAGTGATAAAGGATTTATTTTGTAAATTCTACCTACAGGAAAATGGTAACTTTACTGACGAAACGTCGGACGTTGAACTATACCGTCATATTGAAGAATAAGTATAAACAAACGCAACATTCTAATTATGTGTATTGAAATCTTTCATACCAACAGTGCTAGATTTTTTTTAAATTATTGAAGCTGATTTTTACATACTTGATACAAATTAGAAAATTTATTTGTTATAAGTAAGTGTAAAATACTTTGGGATTTAATAATTTAAGTAGGTAATAAAATTAACTTGTATTAATTTTTTACTGTAAATAATCCATATCTTATTAATAAGTAGCATAGGGTGTGAGTTTATGAATACTGCAGCATTTAATCATTTTAAATTGTATATTTAAACACAATTTATAATGTTATGCTGGCTGATTCAAATTCCTCACCTGAGTCAAAACTGTTGTGACGTATACCTAAGTAGTTAGCACATGTATGTATACTTATACAACATAATATTAAGTAATTTGTTCAATCAATATTAGCAGATAGGTGAATGGTACAATCACATGGTGAATATATTCACTGTCAGTACCAATTCGGAACTCAATTTTGCCAATATTAAGTAAAGCGTTGCCAAAGAAGACGAAATGCCAAAACAATTAAGACCATTTTTTTATATCTTTCTCGGCAAACGTAAAGTGCACGAACTAAGTAAAACGTGCAGGACGCTTTCCAGCCAGGTGGACTGACGATCTGCAAAAGGCTGCTGGTAGAAACTGGGTGTGTCGAGCTGAGGACCCCTGTCTTCAGCTCGACACACCCAGTTGTCCCACGCAATGGCGCTCATTAGGGGATGCCTTTAACCAGCAATAGACTGCTATAGACTGATGGTTATTGATGAAACAAACTGCTGCCAAAGGATAAGAAATGCCAAAAATAATTTACACACTTTTTTATTTCTATCTACTCACTACCAACTTTACGTATCATCAGACTTTAAGGCCCGTATTTATAAACCAATTTCAACAGCGATCACGATCTCAAGTGTTAACAAAATGACACTTTTTCATGATAAAAAACGCTTTTGATGAACACTCAAGCTTGCACTCCAACTTGAGACACCTACTAACAAAGTGTTGTAAATAGGCGCGTAGAATCTAAATAATGGTGGATTCACGTGAATCGACCTAAACCGTGCGGCAGGTCACTAGTCAAAGCTTGTAAAAATAGATTCGGCGCCCCAATTACACGACTAAAAAAATCATAGGTGACTATACATTTATAGTATTTATACAAAGAAATAATATTAATCGATCGCAGCGATCGAATGCGACTATCATATATACAGACGATTTTAGTTACCAGCCGCCTTTGCATGACCAAATTCATGTCAAAAGGAGAGTATTCTACGTTGCAACTTGCGATTTGAGTCACCTGTCACATAGCCGAATTGCCATTTATAAGCACGCGGTTGCTTTTTGTGGCAAATGCTGCGGAAAACGCATTGCGATTGACGCATACAATTTTTTACAGGTAAACGCATTCCGTTTGCCGCTGCATCAAACATAAAAATCAATCCACGGAAATAGCTTTTATATATGTATTAAAATTGGGCGCCTGAAACGCAATGCTTTTTTCAAACGTTTTTCGCAGCCTTTGCCGCAAAAAGCAACCGCGCGCTTTACAGTCGATTTTCACCGTGCGGCAGAAATCGTGCAGCTTTAGTAATCTGTGTAAAGCCCGAATTATATCGGTGTCTACTTGATATTATGCCAAATCGACCGTAAAGTACTTAGACTAAAGCATTGCGTAATAAATTGTAGAATCATCTTAGGCATTTACTTCAAATCTAGATGATTTATCATTTCATCTGCGTAATGAGGCAATTCAAACCTCTTTTATCTTTGTAACATGATTTAATCATGGGTATAAAAGAAAAAAAGAAATTAAAATATTTTTTTTTGGTTCATATTAAGTAGTTAATGTTTGATTTTAGTTACATTAATGTAATTTTAAATGGTGAAGGTTAATATTTTTAAAATAGTATTTTACTCATAAGGATAAACTTCTATACAATGAAATAATACTGCCAAATTGTTAGTTATGTGAATCATTTGCATTTGCAAACTCTTTTATTAAGATTTACTTTAGCTACTTCTATGAACTGATTAAGATTATGGCCTAAGTACGTAAAAATCAGATATTATTAAACTATATCTTAAAACTATATGAGAAAGTGATTACACGCCATATTTTATCTTCTCTCTGTTACACATATCGTCGATATTTTTTCGTCTTTGCGTTTTAATTAATTACAATCATGGCGATCACCACATGGGCAAAAAAATTATTATAAATATGCAGACTTTAAAAAAAAATCTTTGTTAAATAAACAGGCATATTTCGTCAGTAAGAAAAAAGTCCTTAAAACCTGCACATAGAAATGTATAACTTATCATTTATGAAATAATGTGAAATAAATATTAGATACAAGTAAAAAATAAAATAAATAATTGTAAAGGCTCAACAAGCCAAACGACTTTGATCTCCTGTAAAATATTTTGTAAGTTTACATTAAAGAGTTTAAAATAAATCGTTTTACTATGACTAATTGTTTTGTCTAATAGCCCCTATTTTATTTTATATAATTATAATGAGTCTCCTTTTAGGGATGTACGTTGCCCGGACGGGACACGGATTTGAAACGTTACATACAATTTGTATGAAACAGTTTATATACTACACAGTGATTGATCCGTGTCCCGTCCGGGCCCGGACGACGCTCGTCTCACCAAGTTTGTTGCACGGACCCGTCTTGTTCCCTACTGTTTCATACAAAATGTATGAACGTTTCAAATCCGTGCCCCGTCCGGGCCATACACGGCACGCCCCGGGCACGCCCAGTCTAATGAGAACCATCTCTTAATTAACTACCAAAATTAGGTACATATATATATTAATTAGATAACTAAATGAAAAGCGATAAAGTTAGTTGATGATGAAAAGCTGGAGAGGTTGATCCGTAAGAGTTGTACCTAACTACCTAAAAGTCCCAATTCTATTTTTAGGCTTGCCTCTTATAAGGCTAAAAATTACATTTTTTGTAAGCAGTTTTTGCACTTTTATAATCATTCATATCTTGTTTAAATTTAACAAAATATAATTTAAATAACGCATTAATTTAAAATTAAGAAAATATATTCGCCTACATAACCATATTTAGCACAACATCATCCCAGGGGAAATTAAACCATAATTTACTTGCAGGTAGATAAAACATTCCTTTTTACGACTTTGGGAGATAATAATGGACATAATAAAGGGGTTTATTGTCTTTCTCGCCCGAAACAGACCAAACACGAATATTATCTCAAGCAATGGAATCAAAATAAAATATCATGACGACTTTTTCCCCATTTTGAATATTATTATCTTGAGCTTTAGTTATGATTAGTACGAAAAACCTCTTCAAATTATTTGCTGACCTAATAGACGTCGATCCGGCAAATTCATACCAAAATCCCATAGAAAAATAACTTTCAGGTTTCCCTATAATTTCAAATTTTTCAATGGATTTTCCAAAATAATTATTTCATACTAACCTTGTCCTAATAATTATTAAGAAATCGGTCGAGCCGTTCTCAACTGATGGTCTTTCATACATTGATTTTTATTTAGATAAGATAAGATAGAGTATGCTGAATGTCCGACCACTTGTGACAGACTGGATCCCACCAAACACCAGACGGCGACGTGGAAGACCTAGAAAAAGATGGCGAGATGAGCTTGACGCGTATTTAAGATCTTGGCCTGTGGTAGCGACGAATCGCGAGGAGTGGAAGGAGGGGAGGGAGGCCTTTGCCCTGCAGTGGGATCAAAATGGCTGAATAATAATAATAATCATAAGATAGAGGATAGTTAGAGGCAAGCCCAAATAATATGCCCTTTTTGCGATATAATTAGATTTTTGCGTGACACGTTCCAAAACCATCGCCATTATAACTAACTGGTACACTAACAGCTGAGCTCTTGCCTTAACATTTTCGGTTCTAGGTGTGGTTGCTTCACATTTTTTTTCTGACCGTTGCAGCTGTGAGCACTTGGCGGAGTGGCGTTTTGGGGAAAAATTTCCTTTCGCTTCCGAAAAAAGTGAACAATATCTACATACATATTTTCCACGCAGCGCGAACCTTCGTCGCCTATGTTACATATAGATGCCAAAATAATTAGGCTACGTATGTATTGATAGGCGGCTTGCTTAGCACCTAGAGCCTAGTGATTTCCACCTGGTTACGTGGTATACACGGAGGCCGCACTAGAAGGTGGTTTGCGTGTTGAATTCCTAGAAGCCTTTGCTTAACTACTCGCCAGGTGACTTGCTAGGCTCCAGGCAAGCCACCTGTCTGTACGTACGTAGGCTTAGATAATCTGGTTATGACAACAAAGTAAGATATACCAAGGACGCCCTCTGAAATGCATTGAAGATATGTCAGCTAGCTCAAACACAATCGGCTTTACTTATCCTGCAAATTTGTACTCGATAATAGTGTACTTCAATACACGTTGTATTCAAATGTTATTATAGTACATTTGTCACAATGTAAACACGTGCATCATTAAATTAATTTCCATTCATTGCCACTGATGGCGACCGAACACGTTCCCACTCGGTGCGTGATTATTGCTGAATGCGGTTTATTTCAATTTACATAGCACAATATAATACAGTGTCGGGTTTGTGCTGTGGCATGATGAGCTTGTCTTAATAGATTGACTGAAATTCAATAAAACTTAAAATGGTTTTCAATACAAAGTAAAGTAAAAGAAAATGTTTATTTATTGTAGTCATAGTACAAATTTTAAATAACATCATACCATCAATAAAAACAATTTATTAAATGTGTATTTGTTTTTAAAATGTATTTATACAGTATAATAGTCATTTAGCGTATATCAGCTGTGCTTAGTTTGGGGATAGATGATGTTGTTGGATTGTCCGGCAATAATAATTTATTTATAATGTTTAAAATCAGATGATTCAATCACAAAAAAACATCAAACAATTCTGGTGGCTTTTATTGTTCGATTTCATATCTGGTACGCTTTGGTATAACTTGCGAGAGAAAAATGTCTGAAATGATTCGCTGTATCTCAGGTGGACTTTCTACGATGCAGCACAGCAAGGGCCATCAACTGTACAACCCCATAACCGATATTTACAAGTTACAGCTCACGAAATGGGTTCGTTTATAGCAGACAAGCTTCCGCCCGCAGCTCCGCTCCTGTGGTACATACCAGGTACCAGGTAGGACAGATAGATTCAATGTAATAAAAAAACACAAAATTCAATGTACTTTAGCTAAGAACCTACCAGTATTGTGGATTTAAAATTAATATGTGGTTTCTATAAAATACGTGGGGCTAATTTAAAGATCGCCTAAGTTTCATCAAAACCGGTCCAGCCGTTTCAGAGCCCATCAATTTGAATTTGAACATACACAATCATCGAGATTTTTATAGATATAGATAGTTATTGAATGTTTGTAGTGCGCGTAGCAGATGCTACGAAGTGTAAACCCTTGCGTTATTTCGATACGTGGATTTTGTTCCAAAAAGGTTTTGGCCTCTTTTTTACCCGGAAACCGGAAACATATCCTACAGAATGCTATTCAAATTGAGATTTCTAAGGATTTTTAGTATATTCTATATTGATCGTCGTCTCTCAAATGTAAGTAGATATATTATATCAAAACCTCAATATTCTGGATGATCTATACAGTGAATAAATAAATAATGCTAAACACTATCACACAGCACACACAGCATCATGTAGCCCCCAAACTAAGCAGAGCTTGTATCATGGGAACCACACTACATCTCGTACATTATTATACATAGAAAACACCCACACCCAAAAAAAATATCTGCAGATAAAGCAAACATTTATATCGCGGCGGGAACCAAATCCGCAACCTTCTGCGTCTTAGGCATAGGATCTTCGCCCACTGCGCCACAGAGGCCGTCGACAGTGCCTAATGGTATTTTTTTACCTACTCACTGACCGGGACGCTATAGTGCATGGGTCATGGTTAGATGGAGTAGGTTTGTCCAGCACCTATACCATCCTGTCAGCCTTACCTACAGGAAAGACATGGTCATCCCGTGTTGAGTAGCCGCGGGTTTCCCCACGATGTTTGCAGCACGTAGTAAAGTGCGCATAGGTACATTTTCATTATCATCATCATCATTTCAGCCATTGTCGGCCCACTGCTGGGCGTAGGCCTCATGTCAGGTTACATTAATTAATAAAACGGTGCTACAAATTATGATATGGCCGACCTTCCCCGTAGCGCTTACCAACGTTTTAGGGTAAGAAGCATGGCCCATCGTAAATTATCTAGGTCGTTTGCTATGGCAAATGGCAATTACGTACTAAACCCACGAAACGAGCGAAAAAAACCTAAAAAAGCATAAACAAGTAGCACCACTTGAAAATGGAAGTGAAAAATTTGCGTTGAAATTAATTCTGTACTTATGTATTACGTCCACGGGGCTGTGAATGCAAAATGTTTGTCTGATATCAGCTATGTTTGTGAATAAACAGCAGAGTAAAATGGAAGAGAGGACTGTCCAATTTAAAAAATGCCTACATGTTATAGCTGAAGAGGCTGCATCTGAAAACTTTCAAAATAATTAATTTCACATAAACGTCAAAAAAAGAATTGAGTACAGAAATAAACTTATATGAAATACCAAATTTAAGAAACCAAAAATCACAATTAGTACGAAATACACTAGGTAAGAATAAATGTGAAAGTTTGTGTGTGAGTATGTTTATTGTAACGATTTGGATCATACTTGAAATACCTGTTTATGACCTGGATTTATTTTATCCCGGTACCACCACCACCACTCCAGCCTATATCAGTCCACTGCTGGACATAGGCCTCCCCTAATAAAGGGGGATATGCCCATAATCCCCACGCTGGGCATGCGGGTTGGGGATCGCAGGGCACAGTTTCTCGCACCACCGACGCTGCTGCCCGTCGGTGGCCAGGGGATTTAGCTGTGCCGATGTAGGCTGTGCTATGCCGCAATCAGCCGGCTGCCAGAGCCCTGTTCGTTGTTTAGCAGGGTGCACCACGTGCAGGTGGGGTTGGCTTGGGTTCCGAAGATAGGGGTTGGAACCCCGTATACCCCCGTACATCCCGGTACCACGAGAGAGAAACTGCGGACGAAGCTATTATTACATTTATATTATGGACCAACAAAACAGATGTAAAAAATCTTCGTTCAATATTGTATAATCACAAAAATAAATAATCATGGTTGTTATAGAATACACTACTAGTCCTAGAACCCTCAAATGCCTATGAACTTCGACACCTTAATCAACTACTACAATAAATAATCGTGGTTGTTTTATAATACACTTCTAGTCCTAGAAGTCTCGAGTGCCTATGAACTTCGACACCTTAATCAACTACTACAACAGTGTCGTATCTGATACATAAATAATCTGTGACTAAAGTAAAAGCTATTTGAGGCATTCCGAGTCACACGGCCGAGGGCGCGCAAAAACACCGCCATTTTGTTTCGGTTAATTAACGTTGAATTGTCGCTGCGCCCTGGGGTAATGTACCTATAGACATACTCCAGCTTCGAGCGTCGTTACCTCCACGCAAAATGGGCGTCTTACCGTGGAATAATTAATAGATACAGTAGGACGTTTTCACAAGCAGACTTAATCTTGTAGAGATTGGTGTGTATAAACAAGTAAAAACATTTTCATAGTCTTTAAGAAACATGATATCCGGTCAATAGGCTTGCCCGTGTGACCTTGAGCCCACAGGTGCACAGGCGCCGACTGTCGGCGCCGACTTTATTGTTTGCCCGGCGCACGGTCTAACATCTGGCATTTGAGATCGTTTGTGATAACAACTACTGGGAATCGACCTACTTATATTTAAGTCTTTTTTTGTGAAGGATTAGGCGTTTCGAATGACACCTAATTTGTATGTGACGGCCTATTAAGTACTATAACAGTTCAGAAGCAACAACTTCGAAAAAAGTTGACCCTCAGGTATAAAAATAAAAAGCTTTATAATTTTTAAATAAAGGTGTAAACTACGTTTTAGTTGTTTTAAATAAGATAATAGGCTTCACATTAAGCAGAGAAACCGAACCGTCCATAATAAAAAATAAATATTTAGAATTTTTTGCAAACGTTGCTGTTTTTTCCGCGGTTTTATATTCACGCCATAATTTTTTTTAATACAAATCCAACAGGTATATCTCACTGAGAATAACAATAAAGCGAATCACCTAATAACCAGCTTTGCGAGCTAGAATGCTACCTACCTGTTTTGTTCAGTATGTTTTATGTTTGTGTAATAATAATTTTCTTGGAATAATATAAAAATGCCGTGGGCTGCACTTGGTTCAAACTAGCGCAGGACATTGAAGCAGTGACATAAGATGAATATACCAAAAATAATATATCTTCTATAAGATAAACCGACAGATAGAAAACTCTCGCTCTATCTACTTGAAGATGGATAATATAATAAATTACATGATCACGTATCGAGTACAATTTTATTTAAATGTATGAAGATATTATTATTTTTCAAACAAAAACCATTTCATAACTGCTTGCACATTGAAAATATAGGTCTTGGGTATTGATTGGGGTAGACATAAAAACAATGGAAATGGAAAGAATAATAGCTTCTTTCTTTTATAGTATTCGCTTTTACGTGGACCAATTTATATAAAATATGACGTAATAACTCAATTTATCCTTTGCCATTCTTTTCTTCTGAGTATATTAAATTCCCTTGAGTGTTTTATCGGACTCTGTGGTGAAGAGGTCTGTACGCGTGTCTTCACATTTATGTGACGAGTTTTCAACACTGTATTAGTATAAGAAAAAAAAAGTAAGTACTTACTTTCGTTACTCTTTAAATTATCTATCGTGAAAGTGGAAGTTTTATATCCATAATATTTTACACAAATAATACAATATTAACTCAACAATAACTTAATAATTGATAAATAATTCTATGAATATTAAAACGTTATTACAAAGGAAATACATCTGCAAATTCTTCTTCTTCGTATCCGCTACTCTCCCACTCTGGTGTCGGAATTTTAGGCCACATAAGACATAGCTTAACGAGTGAAAAGCTTTGACCAACATCTTAACGGGCCTTTTGAAGCACAGTAGGTACCCATAACTGAACTAGAAGCCCTATCAAAAACAGCCAAATACTCAAACAATAAAATAAAGATATTATATTGTACTACTACTAACGGCTCTAAAAAAGGTTGTTCCCATTATGAAAGCTCGTAAAGAATTTTATCATTTGTAACAATAAATAAAAACACTTTACGCCTTGACAAAGCAATATTTGATAGGTGTTAGCTTTTACGGCGCCACTGGATCGTATAAATTACGACGGGAAGTAACAACGAACCTCGTACAAAGGATATAAAACAGTCGTGAACTATGGTTAGCTCATTTACCTTATGTCCTATCTATTTGATAACCCTAACTCTGATCCTAAGTATAAAAGCCTTATGTTGTTGGTCAATTATGTTATTTTGTGGTGTGTGGTCCTGATTCAATTCTATTCAATTTTCCACTGCGATGGACTTTTTTTTACAAAATATTTGGATGGTAAGGTTTCCAAACCATTCACTGATCAAGGATAAGGCTACCATTAGGTACCATACTCATAGAAAATCTGTCCAACCTTCATGATGACATTGAAAGTAATCCAGCTGCATCAAAAACTTATTAGTATAAACTCCTCTGAGCTATATTACGTTAGTACTTACAAACTTAGTTATTAGAAACAGTTTTTCGAACAAACCCGTATTGTCCAGATAAGTAACGTAAAGATAGCCAAACAAAAACTAGAATTTCATTAGTGAACAAGTAAAGTTATAACAATGTCCAACCCGAGCAAAATAAACTTTTAATAGGCAAAGCGAGCGTGTATTTGGTACACAAAGTTTAACGAATTGAAAAGTTGGACTGAATTAAAACTGCCCGGTACAGTTTTGCAATATAGACAACAAATACGGTCGTTTTTAGGGTTCCGTACCCCCCCGGTAGGGAAAAAACCTAAGGCCCCGACCCTATAACTAAGACTCAACTGTCCACCTGTCTGTCTGTCATCAGGCTGTATCTCATGAATCGTGATAGCTAGATAGTTGAAATTTTCACGGATGATTTATTTTTACGTCATTTTGTTCGTTGTCAAACGATCAATGTGTTCAGCCATTTTGTTATCATCATGATCATCATCGTCGTTCGCAGCCCGATTTCACCCACTGCTAAGGGCATCTCTTTGCTCTTGCCACTTGCCACGATCCTGCGCTATCCTGATCCACTGATAACCCACGACGCTGACTATGACGTCATGCTGGACCTGATCGTACTGGACGACACTTCTCTACCTAGTCCTCGGCCACACCTGTCAAAACATAACATGTAGGGTCGGATATCTGGCGAGAGCCAGGTTTCCTGCCCAATTCCACTTGAGCTCCTTTACCCGAATTCCAACATCCATGACCTTGGTTCATCTTTAGATCTTGGAATTTAAAACTCGGTCCAAAAGCTTAAAGCCGAGCATGGCACGCTCCATGACTCTCTGTGTAACCCTCATTTTGTACACAGTCTCCTGCGTCAGCGTCCATGCCACGGCACCTTAAATCAGCAATTCGTTAAACATGAAGTCTAAATGGTCTTACACATATGTAAGCCATACAGTCATTAAGAGATAGATGTAAGGTACTACAAATGCGGGGTGGATGTAGTGGTGAGTGGGTGGTTTGCCAACTAACTGTTTGTAGTAACGACTTGCCTTGAATACCTAACTTGTCTAGGGTTACATTATCCTTTGTCTTGTAATTGTACTGTTGAATATGTAATGGATTTACAGTTAATGAAATCATATTGTTTCAAATACTGCACAAATTTATTCTCTAATTTATTTATAATTTAAGATAAAGTTACTTTAAAGCTCCACATGCATCGAATATATGTCATGAAAAATTATATATATGTATATGGACTATATCATGCATGTTTCGGATCTTTATAAAACCTTTTTGACCAACTTCAAAAAAGAAGGAGGTTCTGTGTTTGCCTGTGTGTTCACCGATATTTCCATCAGTTGTAGACGAATTTTCAAAATTTATTTTTTTGTTTGAAAGGTGCTTCATTAGTGGTCCCATATCACTCCTATATTCTTCTCATATCGTCAACTCACGAGGAATTGGTAATTTTCTCGCAAAACTCAAGTAACCTCATCCTCGCTTGTAATTTTCGCCCTGAGTGAGAGTGAACACTGAAGTCGGTTTATTTTTTGACAAATACTTATAAACTGGTTTCTGAAGGAATAAGAATTCAAAAACCTCTATTTATATAATAGACAATTTATTTCTTTCATCATTCTAACCCAGAATGTATCCATTAAAACCCCCTTCAGGGCAAGTAAACTCCAATAAAGTCGAACTTAAAAGCAGAAATGACTGGTTTACACTACGCTCGTTTTACAACCAGCGTCGCTCAATCAAACTATAACTCCACATGATGGAATATCAAAAACGCCATAAAACGTACTCAAATCTAAAGTCACCATATTAAAATATTTTACGGTTCTAAAGTTAGAGCCCGTACGTAGACAATTCCCTTTTATCGACCGCAATAAAATTAGGGAGAGCAGTATTTAGCAACAATGTAATAGATCCTTCGAGAAGATTGCTGTGACCGTCACTATCTCTTCAGGGCAATAAAGAGGATCAATGGTGACAATTCTCGGATTTGTAACCTATATTGGTACAAAGCGGGCACATTGTATAGGGTGGCAACTATTTACGAAGCGTGATGTGCAAACCAATAAGCTTTTTTTAAATCACGTATAAAATCTTATTACACTCTGAACTAGCGACCCGTCCCGGTTTCGCAGAGGTAGTAGATATTCTTCTTCTTCTTCGTATGAGCTAGTGACCAACTCTGGTTTCGGAGTGTTTCGGCCGCCCGAAGGCCTCCGACATGGTTTAACGATTGAAAAGCCGGGACCAACATCTTAACGTGCCTTCCGAAGCACGGAAGCGCTCAAATCGAAATATCAGTAAACGGCCACCCATCCAAGTAATGAGCGGGTAGAGTGTTGTTTAACCAAGGTGATCTATTAAGAACACCGAAGCAAACCTCGCCACGAGCGCTTCGATCATATTACATAGGTATTCATTGTTTTGTTATGTCTCAAAGGATTAAGCAGTATTAAAAGTAACTAGTATAATTTTATATAATATTCACCTGCCTAACCTACATATTGCAAACATTCAAGAGTTGACGACAACCTGACAGACCGACACGTTGCACTTTGGTCGGGAGGTTCCAGGCTCCTGAAAATCAGCGCTGCTTAGCCCACCCCAGGCAAAGTATCATCAAGCTGAGAAGGGACCTTTTTGGTACATACCGTTGCAGCACCGATAACACCCACACAGCTTTAGTGCTACTTTATAGTTTATCTTAACTTTATTATGTACGAATACTTATTTTTTTTTATTTAGTCATTATTATGTTTCTAATATTAGTTTCTTTTTTACCCTGCAAGATACCTTTGTTATACTTATTAATGTACTACCTACCTACTTGTATTTCAGTGTTTTTCTGTTTGTTGTTTTTTGTGCTGTACCTACATGTGCTGTAATTGTTTGAGCCAAATAAAGTCTTATCTTATCTTATCTTATTTTCGATCCCAATCGGTTTGACTTTTCCCGACATTTTCAACAGTTATCGTCATAATATATTTCATCAATTTACACAAAATAACAAATTATATATTTAACCTACCTCATGAATCACTGGAATGTGGTCTCGTTTTCAACCAGCATTTTCAGTCTCTGTATTCTGAAATATACCATCCATTTCCAAATACACTCGTAAAAAGTCATAAACGTGCCGAAAAAGCTTTATAAATGAACAAAAGTATGGTTTTCCGTTCCTGTCTTTAATGCATTCGATGGTAAATTTTGTTTGCGCAAAAGGCATACTTATAGCGGATGACATAGCTACTAACAAACAGCATGGTTATAATCAGTTGACTACAATATTTTGATTAAATAAACTGACTACAAAAAGTTTTCTTCAAAACCGGGACCAAACCGAAAGTATAACCCTAACAAACAAAAAAAGGACTATCCAAATAATTTGATAAATGACGGAGTTATAAGGTAACAAACATAAAATAAAAAAAATAAAAAAAAAATACAACCGTATTGAGAATCTCCTCCTTTTTTTGAAGTCGGTTAAAAAGTGGTCGTAATGATGATGTCGTGAGCACTGATGATTTCGTGAGCAAGTTGGTTATAATTTCGTGCACAATGGTTAGTACTGCTACTACTAGTAGTTTCTACAGTTACCCTGAAGCGGAAGTTAACCTATCGGGCTTTGGCGTTTTGGTCTGTTCTTTTGTTTTATATTCGTGACTTCACTTGTAAGGGCCCTAACTGAAAACCAGCGCAGCATCTGAGCTCGATCTCTGATGCTATCAATGCTGAGTAAGGGTCCTATTTTACCCATTGGTAGTACATTTATTTATGCATTTTTATCTAGCTATATAGATAATTATGAGTATATATTAAGATAATCTAGTTGTACACCTAATTTTTATATCTTGGGTAAAATAAATAACTTTTCTTTCTTTCTTTCTTTCTAAATAAAAAATCACCGGATCCTGATAAGGAGTTTAAGGGGTTTCAACATCCATCTTTGGAACTGAAGGTTGAACTCACCGGCATGTGAAGGACCCTGCTAACCAACAAACGGGGATCTGGTGGCCAGCTGATTAATAACGCAGTTTTGAACACCGGCACCGTTAAATTCCTTAATTGACGACGGGAGCATCATCGGTGGAGCGAGAAGCTGTGCTCTGATCATGGGCATACCCCCCTGGGTAGATCTATGTCCAGCAGTGTACTGATATAGGCTGGTGGTGCTGATGGATCCTGTTACTTTGTCGCAGGGTGAAAGTACCAGCTATCAGTAATCGCAGCTACACCAAGCGTTTAGCATAATGAATGGGGCTGGCATTACCAGTTGGGTCAAACGGCAAGAGATGCCACAAGACTTCGTTTTAATTAAACCACCGCTGATAGATGTCTGCTGAAACAAACCATTTTAATGACACCGCTTGCATTTACACGGTGTACAGGGTGCATCAATATCCCTAAAAGATTGCGCAGCTGATGATTTCCTTACAAATAAATCTTAGATTGGAGAAAGTTACTAGAAACTTTATTCATAAACAAATGACATTTTTTAACGGCTCGATAAAGCAAGCTTGTCCCCGTCATTTAAATGTAAATAAAAAGAGGTGACATGATAGCTCAATAATAAACACAGCCCATGTATTAGGACTTAGTATATTATCATGATAAATAAACATAATCCATATACGTACGCTGAATTAACATGGCAATCTGATTTGTTAATTGTTTACGTTTTGTCAAGAGTCATGTTCATTATGTATGAAGGAAGTAAACAGATATGATAAGACAGTTTGTGCAACCGTTCGATTCACTTGTGGATACCATTTTTTTCAACTTAAATGACGGTTTGTCATTTTTATTATATTTTATTTTCTAGTGTTTTTCTGATGTAATGTCGTTTATTATGAATGGTATTCAAACCGTTATTGGTTAGTATTATGACACAAATATTAGTGAAATGGAATAAAAGAAGATTTTAACGGCAATTCTCTGATGAAATAATTTTGTGCACCGATAATTTTAGTTTTGTTTCGTTATAGTCGCCATTGCCATGGCAGAAAACAGGACCTGACTGAAGACTGGACGACTGGACTTATAAACGTTGCCTCATATTATTATGATCAATAATTTTACTTGATACTGGCGATATTGTGGAAAACTATCCCAGAAGCTATTTAATAAAGAAATGAAGTGTCTTTTGGATGAGCTTGCTTACAGACTGGCATTCGTTAATTGACAGCGTTTATTGAATAGTGGAAGCGCAGTGATAAAATAGGCCTTTTTTAATGACAGTATCGTATTTCTTGAACGGAATACTGCATGCCAATGAAAATAGTATCTTAACACGTTGACTGTGGGCCTCGGGCATGGCGCGTAGCATTATGTCCGAGGAGAATGTCCCGTAACAAGAACCTACGCCAGTGTGCTATTTAGCACTAAAAATGTGCTATTTATCCTAAATTTTCAAATGACGTCAAAAACGTTTAGTTTTTTAACACCTGTCTAAAATTTTCAGTTACTAACCACTCCAGCCAAATCCAGTAAGCTAAATAAAGGTAAGTTATTCAACAATTAGTAGATTTTATTTGGTTATTTGTTTTTAAATATTATTTACCAAGCAAGTTTATAGTACTTTTCTGTTTTCATTAGGTACTAGAACAATTGGAAGAAACCTTAGGTCAATTATTCATAGTGCTCGATCGCGATTTTTCGCAATGTGTATTGTGTAACAATATTTTTATCGCAACCATTGTTATTTTAATGTGTTTCATCTCCCTCCTCCGACTTGGTAAACAGGAAGTGAGGTGGGAGTATTATTTCGTAAAAAAACGAAAGAACAACTAAATAATAGAATTGGTAATGATTAAAGTACCCGAACGGCCAGTGGCCGTAGTAGACAAAGGTAGCATAAACGTTCTCATCAATAAAATAAACTGTCACTTCTTCACACAAACCGTCACTTAAAAAAGTAATTTGAAATTGATTTAGTAACAGTTTAGTAATGTCGAAAATGAAGAAAAAGGATCCATTTCCGGCGGAAAAACTTTTTTGGATGCTGATGCTTAAAGTGATAAGACGCGATTGAAAGATTTGTAGACTTTGGTAAAATATTATGAAGAGAAAACCGAAATATTATCCTCTTTGTCATGTTGCACCCTTTCTTTGTTAGAAAATATTTTACCAGCTTCATATTTCTGAACAGGATCGTAAACCGCCGTCCTTTCTCTGAAGCATCAATTTCAGATAGCGAAGTTCCGACAGTGTTTACAGTATCGTTGTAATTTATGTCGTTGGTATCGAATATCCGGTAAAATCCGTTATTTTCCGCGTAGTATGCGTTTTCCACGAACGCGTCAGAAGGTGCTTTAAATGCAAATACAACAAAGTTGGGACGTATCGCCGCCGTCATACACAATTTATGCTCTCGTATCATTTACACGGAGTTTGTAAATAGCAAAACAGCCCGTCAAGAAAAAAAATATAAAAACTACTATTTTTTTTAAATTAAATAAATTCGCCCTAAAATAACATTTGTAGCGCGATCACGAATATTTTACCTGTCGTATCGTAAGCGTCACGAAAACGTTTTGGCCAATGACAAAGCGTCATTTCGAATCTACATTTTCACATTGGGCAATTTTTTTTAAGTTTATGATACGAATGTATTTTCGCTAGCAATCGATCCTCTGGTTTCGGAAACGTTGACGTGATGATATCGATTATTTTCGTACTAATTGGTGGGAGGCAGCAAGCGATTGTAATTCGTGGATGGAGTTGGGGTTGATCTTAGGCCAGCAATGGGACATCATAATATTAATAAAATATATTTAATAGCACGACGTTAGTAGTGTTGAAATTAGTAACAGTTTACCACATACTAGGTAGCTACTAACTACAGAAATATTCTACCATTCGTAATAAAATGTTGGCCAATGATAAAGCGTACTTAGATAAGGAATAGCACCTTCAAAATTATACGATACGCTTACGATAAAAATGGTTGAAATGCTTGTGAAATGCTCATACGCGCATACGCGCCACCGCTAACAACACCAGCTCCGTTATTTTATTGTTAAAAATTACAAAGAACGGGTTTTATAACAAATTAACTTAATGAATGTTTAATCGGTGTCCTTAATCATGTGAGGAAATGTTATTCAGTGCTATTTTCACCTAAAAACTGAGTTATTGTGAGAAATAAACAGTGACATACTACTTAAAATAATTTACCAGTGTGGCCTCATTAACACTTCACCTAAACGTAAAATAACGTGATTTATTAAAGCAACATCCCTTGGTATGTTTCAAACAGTTGTAATTTTGTGAAAAACAATATAAACTCTCGTAATTTGGTGTTTTGGTTGTGTTTTTTTTTTCTGTGAGTGACGGTATCTTAGCAAATAAAATATTGTTTCTATAACTTCGCCCTTTATCAACACGAACTTACTACTTATACCGTTTGACAATTTCAACCATTTTCGTCAAGGCGAAATAGCTCAGTGGATTAATGTGCTGACTTTAGATATGAGGCACGTATGAACGATGAGATGGTTCGATCCTCTACAAAGTGCTTAAGTTTTTGAACTTTTTATTTTTTGTTTATTCTTTTACAACTAATTTGGTACACTGATTACGAATATTTTTAATAAGCAATAATTAAAGACACTTTTTCATTATTATATCTTGGTATCCACATCGTTTTGAAAATGTTGACTCGGTACAAAACTAAGTTAATGAATAAAGATATTTTGGGAGGTCCGAGTACCAGTACTAGAGAAAACATAAATGACAAAATTGGGAATTATGTACAAATGATCAGGAACCTAACAAATGATTTGGAAAAGGAAAAGAGTTTAAATAAAACTTTACTTCATGAACATGAGACAAATGTTCAGGAATTTGAAGGAATACTTACCGAAAATATTAATTTGAAGAAAAAACTCTGCAATGCGGATAAAAATATTATCAATCTAAATCAAGATGTTTTAAATCTCACAGAAGCAAATGAATTACTAAAGAAAGATTTTGATGAGCTAGAAACTATCTTGGCAAGTAATAGAAATATTCAAAATGGATTGGAGCTTTATGCACTGCAGCAGAGATATGATGATCTACAAATTCAATACTGTGACCTATTGTCAAAAACCGGTGCAGCTGCAAATAAATTTACCGTTACAACAAAAACTAGCAAAATCAAAACGGGAAGGCTCAAGAAACTTATTTCCTCGATTAAAATAATGTCGAGACAAGCGACAAGACTAAAAGCGAATCAACTTTTAATGAAAACTGAATTATGCCGAAGAAACACATCCATCATTGATCTACAAAATCAATGTGAAAAGTTCCTTGAAATCATACAACAGTATGAGCATGACATCAAGCAGGATAACAGAATTCAGATGAAAGTTGAATTCCTCGAGACAAAGTTACTTCAGTTGCAAAATTGTATAGAATTGAATATGGCTAATAATGAGCCTAACAATGTCACGGATCATAATGACGATAAACTATATGATGAATATTTTGACAAAAATATGACAGACACCATTGCGGATGCTTACGCAGCAGCAGAAGATTCAAGTGTACACTGTCCTACAGGGGATATTGTTATGGACAAGACAGGACAAGAAGAAATTATCTACATGTATTCAGATAAACTAGGAAAAGGTTTAGGTACAAGACTACATGGCAACTCTAAAATCAAAATTCTCAATCAGTGCACCCCGGGATTATCGTTGGAAATATTGATAGATAATGTGAGAAAAAGCAATGTACATAAATCACTTGTAAAATCAAAAATATTTTTAATAGCAGGAGAAAGACAAAAGCTTACACGAAATAATTTCGAGTATTGTATGGCTTCGCTTAATGAACTAAGTTTACATACAAAAATCGTAATCTGTACCTTTCCATATATTTATGGTGATAAGTATAATCATTTTCTGTACCGAATTAATACCGATATGTTTAATTTGACTTGTCACAATGATAATATCCACATCATAGATTTGAATTGTGAGTATTTTGGTTATAAAAACAAGAAAAGAGACCTACTATACCAATATAATAACTTGGTCTGTGACATGATTAAATTTAATATTGACTCGCCTATTGGCACGAATAAATCAGTTATTGAAATTATAACTTCAAATCATACAACTGATACTAAATATGTAAACACAACCTCTAACAATAGTTGCGCCTCATGTGAAAATCTAAATTTTTTGGGGCTCCAAGCGGGGAATCTGGCATCATGATCGTGCACCAAAATATCCAAGGATTTTTGTGCAAACAACTAGAAATTGGACTTTTCTTAGAGAAATTTAACGTGGATGTTTTATGTGTTACAGAAAGCTGGCTTAGTAATAGTCAAATGGTTATAAATATTCCAAATTTTACAATGGGTAGCTTTTTTAATAGAGAACATGCCACCAGAGGTGGTTCACTTATACTGATAAAGGATGACATCAAATTTAAAACAAGGACTGACATCGAAAAAGCATCTGTCGAGCGGCATATTGAACTGTCATGCATCGAAATTGCTGAATACATAATAATTAGCGTTTATAGGCCTCCGTCTGGTGATTTTAATATCTTCGAAATATGTATGGAAGATATTCTTAAGAAAACATGTAATAAAAGTAAAAACGTTCTAGTGTTAGGAGATTTTAATATCAATTTATTAAATGAATCTTCTAGTTCATCAAAGGTACTAAATCTTTTTAGATGTTTTAATTTGGACAATCAATTTATTGAACCTACACGCATCAGTAAAACTTCTGCAACTTGTATAGACAACATTTATTGTAATTGTCGTATACTGGATAAATCTATCATAAACTGTCTAGGATCAGACCATTCAGGTCAATATATAAAGATACCTACAACCAAAAACAATAAAATCATAAATAAAACTATCACAATAAGAGAAGTAAATAACAACAAGAAAATTAAATATTTTCAAGCAAAAATAACGGATGATATTGTAAGACTTCATTACACTTCCAATGATCCTAATAAATGTTTTAGTGAGTTTTTTGAAATTATTCAATCTAATTATGAAAAATTTTTCCCCCGTAAGATTATTAATCACTCCAGTAAATTGGCATTTAGCGAATGGGCTACAAAAGGTATATTTATAAGTAGAGATAAATTGTATAGTCTTTATGGAGATAAGGCAGCCAATAGTAATTCAGAATACCTAATAAACTATGTAAGGCGGTACAGTAAAATTTTTAAGGTGGTTTGTCACCAAGCAAAAGTTATTTATTTAAGAAATAAACTGAAGGCTGCTACAAATAAGATTAAAACAATATGGTCTATTATAAAAACAGAAACGGGTAAAAATACGTATCAAGATCAAAATATACATTTAAATATTTCAAATAAGGAATATACAAATAAAATTGACGTGGCAAATTTATTTGCAGAATATTTTAATAACGTACCTTTTATAATTACAAAATCTCTATCTTCATGTGTAAACAAATCTAATAAATTGCTAACAGATAATGTAGTTAGTAATAAAAATGTTTTTCAGTTTAATGAGATTTCTGCCCAAACTATTATTAAAACGTTTAACCATTTAAAACAAAAAAAATCAGAAGACATTTGGGGACTATCTGTAAAAATAATCAAACCAATTATTCTAACATTAGCCCCCTATCTTGCAGAAATTTTCAATACTTGTGTAAGACAGAATATTTTTCCCGATGGCATGAAATGCAGTCGAGTTCTACCTCTGTATAAAAATGGCAATAAAAAGGAACCGGGAAACTATAGGCCTATTTCTTTGCTACCATGCCTCAGTAAAGTATTTGAAAAAATAATTTTAAATCAGCTGGAAGCTTTTTTCAGTCTCAATGAATTGTTCTTCAACAATCAGTTTGGATTTACAAAGGGCTGTTCAACAATTGATGCTGCTGCAACATTCGTTGAAAACATTTATGAGGCATGGGAAAGGAAAACCGATATTTTAGGAATTTTTTGTGACCTGTCGAAAGCGTTCGACTGTGTGAATCACGACATCCTTCTTCACAAACTACAACATTATGGTGTGAAAGGAGGAGCACTAAATCTCATGCGCTCGTACTTGTCAAATAGATCAATAAGGGTGGATATAAATGGTGTACTTTCAGATGCCACGGATTCACTGATTGGCGTACCTCAAGGATCGATCCTGGGCCCATTTCTTTTTTTAGTTTACATAAATGATCTTGCCTTTTATGCCCAGAAGTATGCAAAGGTAATCCTTTTTGCAGATGACACATCTTTATTATTCAATATAGGAAAGAATGCGAATCATGACGAAATAAATTGTGCACTAGGCAATATCTATAATTGGTTTAGTATTAATAATCTGGCGTTAAATGCCCTAAAAACAAAATGTGTTAAATTTTCATTAGCAAGGAATAAAAATTTGTCACAAATATCTATTAGCAATCAAGTTTTATCTTATTCAGAGAGTACAAAATTTCTTGGATTGTCACTTGACAATAAACTTCAATGGGGACCTCATATTTCAGAGTTAGCGAGCAAACTTAGCTCTGCCGCATATGCGGTTTTTAGAATGAGACAGTTAACTGACACTGCTACAGCCAGAATTACATACTTTAGTTATTTTCACTCGCTTATGTCATATGGACTGCTACTGTGGGGAAACGCGGCTGATGCAAACAGTATATTTATCTTACAGAAGCGGGCAGTAAGAGCCATCTACGGACTAGGGCCCAGGATCTCCTTAAGAGATAAGTTCAAGGATGTCGGTATATTGACCATGCCCTGCCAGTACATACTGTTGAATCTACTGTACGCACGTAAACATGCTCATATTTTTGTCAAAAAAAGTGATGTTCATTCCTACAACACTAGAAATAAGAACAATTTTGTCTTGCCCTCAACACGTTTAGCCAAAACCAATAAGTCATTTATTGTTAACTGTGTTCGATATTATAACATCTTACCAGAATGTATAACCAACCTTAGTGATAAAGCCTTCAAAAACAAATTGAAGCAAATGCTTATACAAAAGGCATACTACAGATCTGATGATTTTATTTTAGACAGGCTGTACTGGCGGTGCGCGACTGTTGATGAGGTGTGTCTAGGTAATTCATCTAGAATTGTTAGATAGCAACTATCTAACTATAAGTATAGTACCTAATTAATAAGTTTGTATGATTGATTAGTAAGTATTATTTTTACATTTACAGAAATGATTATTTATGAACCTTGTAAAATTGACGTTCAAAAGTGTACTATTGTGCCTATTTGAAGAAAATAAAATAAATTGAAATTGAAATTGTGATTCTCCTACTATTGAAGAAGTATTATATAAAAAACTATTTAAAACCTAACACCTGCAACTGCCTATAGATTGACCATTAAATTTAGCTATTTCTTTAAGTTTATTGTTTTTTTTTTAAATTAAAACAAAGTTAAAACTATATTGATGCGAGCAATAATGTTAATTACCCTTTTTGTTAAGCAATGCTGCACGCTGCTGAAAGATATCGCTTTTAGCGATAAGGCCGCCTATTATAAAGCCGCAAATTAGTTTTATAGATTAGTTAGTTTATTTAAATATTTGTAATTTGGTGTAGGTACAACAAAGACTTATCCATCTTCTTTGGTAAATAAAATTCTGGAAAGTTCCGACAGACTGATTATTTTCTAGTTTTTAGAGCCACCGTATAAAAATGACGCACTGACATATTGACAAAGGGAACAATCCCCCGGGTTACGAGAAGCACCGTACAAGTTCAGTCGCCGGCAGTAGATTGACGAGACGGAAACACCCCGGGGATATGTCCACGAACTTTAGTGAGGGACTTCTATTCGGAAATTTACATGCTTTGACCCTAATCTTTATTTTCTATTCACAAAAATCTTGCGAAAATGTTCATGAACATTTTTAACATATTCAATGCTGTAAGCACTGCTTACTCAGTAACTAAAATATTGTAATGCGCCAAAACTAGAGATAAATATACTTAGTTTAAATATATATTTATATTTGTTTCTTGCTCTATGATGTGAATTAATATGTATGTGTTAGAATTCAGAACAAAAAACTCTATTACATATAAATGTATTAAAAAATATTTCCAAATATGAATATATCGGGAATAGGAGGTTATCCTCACTTTTATTGTCAGAAGGCTCTATATTTATTGCGTAATACCAGCAGGCGTGGATTATCGGGCGAAAAAAATACAGGTGGATTCGTTCAGGATACTTTATCAATAGAACACAGACACTCCGCCGAACACGTATTAAAGATCCTATTATTTTTCCAATTGTACTGTCATCACACCATACTTCACTTCACTTCTTTATTAAATGGCTTCTGGGATAGTTATTCACAATTTTGCCAGTATCAAGTATAATAATTGTTCATAATAATATGAGGCAACGTACGGTTTATAAGTCCAGTTGTCCAGTCTGCGGTCAGGTCCTGTTTTCTGCTATAGCCATGGCGAATATAA
This sequence comes from Horisme vitalbata, assembly GCA_951804965.1. Classification (NCBI taxonomy): domain Eukaryota; kingdom Metazoa; phylum Arthropoda; class Insecta; order Lepidoptera; family Geometridae; genus Horisme; species Horisme vitalbata. The sequence continues at coordinate 10,146,541 of OX638101.1, forward strand.
CAAAAACCGATAGGCGCACAATTTTCTTCATCAGAGAATTCCCGTTCAATCTTCTTTTATTCCATTTCACTAATACATGTGTCTTTTAACTGACATTTATCGGTTATAATACCATGAATATTAAACGACATAATTAGAAAAAAACTAGAAAATAAAATTTAATAAAATTGACAACCGTCGTTCAAGATGAAAATAATGGTGTCCCATCACACCATACACACCCAGCGCTCGAAGTTGTATCAGTGATGTGTCACAGTGACGTAAGATAACATTTGACGTTACTCTGAAACCTTTCAAACTTATCGAAGGAGGTTCGTAGCGCCGACATAAATATGTAATAGGGATGACGAATGAAAAATTCTTATTAGTCCGTCATTTAAATATTGGACATGTATTTTTTCTTTTGTCAATTCAACAAAAAATGACAAAGATAGTGCGTTGAAGTTCCGCGTGACGTCACGGCTTAGTAGATTTTTGACCTAGCCCTAACGTCACGATTTGTGAAATAAAAAAATACGTGTCTAATATTTTTTGTTGACCTATCTGACGGACTAATAAGAATTCTTTTTAACATTTTGTCATCCTTATTGTGTTATCGTTAAACACACCGTCAAAATATTTTTACTACTCTCTAACCTTGTTTATTGCGTCCGGGTAATTTTCCGGTGAAGATATTTATTGATATCAGGGATACGTGACGTAGCAACCATTTTGGTATTGCAATATCGTGTTCTGTCTGCGCCACAAAACCGCCCATAAAAGCTAAAAGCTAAAGCTAAAGAACGGACACCATTTTTTTAATCATGAACGACGGTTGTCATTTTTATTAAATTTTATTTTCTAGTGTTTTTCTAATATATGTCGTTTATCAGTCATGGTATTATAACCGTTATACGTTAGTTATAAGACACAAGTATTAGTGAAATGGAATAAAAGAAGATTGAACGAAATTAACGAAGAAGATGAATAAAATTGTGCGCCGATCGTTTTTTGGTATATTCGCCATGGCTATAGCAGAAAACAGGACCTGACTGAAGACTGGACTAATAAACCGCACTACGTTGACTCATATTATTATGAACATTATACTTGATACTGCCGAAATTGTGGAAACTATCCCAGAAGCCAATTAATAAAAAAGTGAAGTGATCGTCAAGAACACGAAAATATTTAGGATTTACCAATCTTCAAAAAGGACGTGCTTTTTACATAAAAGTAAGTAAGTTTGGAATATATTTGACGATCTCTGTGGCGTAGTGGGCAAATGCCCACCTGAGACGCAGAAGTTTGCGGGTTCGATTCCCGCTGCGAAACAAATATTTGATTGATCTGCAAATAATAGCAGACCAATACCCGCAGGTTTCTTTTATGTACAAAAAATATATAAGCAGTAAGTTTATCAGACATGTGGTTCCCATAATACAATGCTTTGCCTATTTTGGGGCTAGATGATGTTGTGTCCCATCGAGATAGTATTCTAACTATCTCGATTGATGATCCAGCATTATTTATATTACTAACAATATGGGTATGTGCTTATGGGTAAGTTATATCAAGTCGAATGTTTGTGAAATAAACATTAGACATTTAATTATATATCTTACTAGCAGCCCGTCCCGGCTTCGCACGGGTTAGGGCACTTTTTTTACACCTTGAGTTACGTTACTTACGTTTTAGTAAGGATCCCTAATCTTTTCTAGCAATATATATAGACTATGTTACTCAGGGTGAATGTAGCTTTCAAATGGTTAAAGAATTTTTTAAATCGGCAAAGTAGTTTTTGTTTTTATTCATTACAAACATACACACACACACAAAATACAAATTTTTCCTCTTTATAATATTAATGTAGATTGAGTTACGACTTAGCACAAAACAAGTATTAGTATGAATACAAGATTTATAATAATATTAGAAGCCACGAACATAACTCGCAATTCCCCTTTAGGGTAAGTTTGTAAGCGCTCCCCGCTTGCTGAAATCAGACTTATGAAACTTGAAAACAACAAAATACACGAGTTCTTCCTCCACTAAATCGTCGACATCACCGCCTCTGTGATCCGGTTAAGAGCTACTTGTTTACGGAACGGTTGTTAGGATACGCCCAGAGAACTTGTACCGGGTTAAATAGACCCCGTTTTAAATAATGACTTAATTTAATCTAAAAGTAGAACAGCTATTCGGTTGGCTCGCGTAACAAGTAGCAGTTCATCAAAAACTTATTTTTTAGGGTTCTATACCCAAGGGGTAAAAGCAGGATCCTATTACTAAGACTCCTCTGTCTGTCTGTCTGTCAGCAGGCTGTACCTCATGAACCGTGATAGAAATTTTCACAGATGATGTGTTTTTGTTGCCGCTATAACAAAAAATACTAAAAACAGAATAAAGTAAATATTTAAGGAGGGCTCTCCCACACAACGTGATTTTTTTGCCATTTTTCTCGATATTAATAACGGCTACAGGCAGAAGCTTGAAAAATGAGAACTTTGAAAATGATCAGTATTGCCAGCTTATTTTAATTGTTATTTAATATAGTTTTATGTGTGTCATATTATAGTATGATGTTTAGAACGTATGTGTAAGTATTATTATAATGTATAATTAGTATTATTATTATAATAATAATACTAATTATTATAATAATTATTAACAATTATTATAATAATTGTTAATAATCAGAATCAGAATCAGAATCAGAATCAGAATCAGAATCATTTATTGCGAAAATGGGTACAAAAATTTGATGTTACAGACAAAAAAGTTCCTCCATAATCCGCCTTACAGCATGCAACTTTATAAATATAAATGATGTCATACTATACATTACAATAATAAGGTTATATAAATTAAGAACATAGTTATTTAAAACAATCTAAAGTTAATGGCTACATAATACTACATAATACAATAAAATTTAAAATAATAATGTCATATAATAATGGATTCAAAATTGTCATTTAAATAATCATCTATTTTATAGTAAACTTTTTCATTTAGAAGCTTCTTTACTCTAAATTTAAAGATGTTAAGAGAAGTGGTCTCAAGTATATATTTTGGCAGTTTATTATAGATTCTAGGTGCCATACAGAACACACTTTTATTCAGGTATGCAGTTCTATTCAGAGGACAACAAACTTTATGACGGAGGCGTTTGTTATTAAAACGACCATAGAGGTGAAGGTTCCTCACAAACTGAACCACTTCAAATATATAAATACAGGGCAATGTTAATATTTTTTAACTTTTGAAGTGAAAACTGCAGCTATCTGTTTGCTTCAACCTACACATAGCCCTCACGCATTTCTTCTGTGCCTTAAATACAGATTCTTTGCCAGAAGAGTTTCCCCAAAAAATTACACCATATCTCAGAAGGGATGCCACATAGCCTGATACGCCGTAAGGACTGTAGGCATATTAGCTGACTTTGACAGCATGTATAGAGCATAGGAAAAACTGCAAATTCTAGAGCATAGATCCTGAGTGTGGGATTCCCAGTTCAGCGTAGAGTCAAGATTTAGACCTAAAAATTTAGTCATGTCGATTTCATCAATTCTGTGTCCTAAATGATTAATGTCAAGATTCGATATTTTAATTGCTCTATTTCTAAAAATCATAAATTTAGTTTTAGTCAGGTTTATTTTTAAATTATTTAATGTCAACCAATTTACTATACTAGATAAAGTAAAATTAATGTCAGTTTCTAAAGGAAATTTTTCGATGCCTGTAAAAAGGATCGTACTGTCATCTGCAAATAGAGTCATACGATGTTTTGTTGATTTTGGAAGATCATTAATATATATAATAAACAGCAATGGTCCTAGCACACTACCTTGGGGTACTCCAAATGTAACGGGCCTAAGTTCTGATAGAAATTTTACTTGCTTTTTCAGTTTAGGGCAAATTTTAGTGATTTCCGTTGCTTGTTTCCTGTTACTCAGATAGGACTTTAACAACATAAGAACGTTGCCTCGAACACCATAAGCATCTAATTTATTAATGAGAATTGTATGATCGACAAAATCAAACGCTTTAGTAAGGTCCATGAATAATGCACATGCAGGGATTCCTTGGTCTATATTGGTCATAACAGTATCGAGGAAATTAAAGACAGCAATATTAATTGTTTTGTTCTTTCGAAACCCTACCTGTTCTTCGGCCAAAATATTGTTTTTCTCAAAGAAAGAGTAAACACTATTATAGATTACTTTTTCAAAAACTTTGGACATAACTGGAACTAATGCAATAGGGCGATAGCATGCCATATCCAGTTTGTCATTTTTCTTAAAAAGAGGCTTAATAATACTGATCTTTAGTTTTTCAGGAAATCATCCACTCAATATCTATTATATCTATATATAATCTTATGTATCATATAAATTCTTATATTAATTTATTTCGTTTGTCTAAGAGATTTTTATATTATTGTTACGTTTGCATATATTTATTTGTATAGTGCACGGTTCTTTTCGTATCCACCACACCACACCACACCACACCAGCCTATATCAGTCCACTGCTGGACATAGGCCTCCCCTAATAAAGGGGGATATGCCCATAATCCCCACGCTGGGCATGCGGGTTGGGGATCGCAGGGCACAGCTTCTCGCACCACCAACGCTGCAACCCGTCGGTGGCCAGGGAATTTAGCTGTGCTGATTAGGGCTGTGTTATGCCGCAATCAGCCGGTCTTTTCGTATGACATCCCTTTATGGTGCAGTCTGAAAACTAGCATTGTTACCTTACATTACATGTATGGTAGCATCATTAAACTGAGACTGTACCTGTTTGGCCGCAACAGGGAGGGGCTGTAATGATTGTGTGTGTGTGTGTATTTTTTTTCTTTTTATCGTACTGCTTGTCACTGTATATTTTTTTGATTCAGTGCCTTCCTTTTGTGTGTCAATTAAATTAATGTATTTATTTCTGTCTTTCTTCTAAATATCCACAGAATATTTAGTTCTATATTCACATCAATAAGAAATAATTAAGTTAATTAAAATTAAATAAATTAAAGGGGGCTCCCATACATGTATAGATTATGTTACGTATCCCTTCATGCGTGATTCCAACTTGCATCCAACATCCCTTTATGGTTCAGTCTGAAAACCAGCGCTGTTACCTTACATTACATGTATGTAGCAGCATTAAACTGAGACTGTACCTGTTTGGCCGCAACAGGGAGGGGCTGTAATGATTGTGTGTGTATGTATTTTTTTTTTCTTTTTAACGTACTGCTTTTCACTATTTATTTTTTGTTGTTTTGTTTCTGTGCCTTCCTTTTGTGTCAATTAAATTAATTTATTTATTTCTGTCTTCTTCTAAATATTCACAGAATATTAAGTTGTATATTCACATCAATAAGAAATAATTAAGTAATCCAAAATTAAATAAATTAAGGGCCCATACATGTAAAAATTATGTGACGGAATTCATGCGTGATTCCGACTCGCACTTGGTCGGTTTTTCTTTGACTTAACAAGCTTTATTCCTAACGGTGAATTAAGACACATGTCTATATACTAATTAATTATTTACTCATTAAAATATCGAGAATTAACTAATTCGTATTGAAAACGGGAATTTACGTAGGTACTGTGTACAATCGGTGATGGCACCGACGCCGTTTCGACTTATTCAGAGAGCCAACAGGGTACCTGAACAAAATTTCCGTATTTCAATACAAAAAAAAAATAATCACGACTTTTTCCCCATTATGGATATCTTAAGATATTGCTTAGTACGCAAATCTTTTGAGGGTACCTCAACGAGGGTAGTCAGAGGCAAGTCCAAACATTACGTTCGATACATGCCCACTTTTTTCAAGCAGCTAGCATTCCACGTGACAGGTTGCAAGCCCATCGCCGCATTTTATTGTAACACTAACCTAGCACATACCTTTCGAACTTTTTAGTTCAAGAGCATGCAGGTTTCCTCATCGATAAACGTAAACCTTCCGACCTCCAGATCTTAAGTCAGGGTACATCCCAATAGGCCACCACGGCTCTTATTATTATTTCAATATGAATTATTTATTTGTCTTGGATAGGCGGAGCACATAAACACATTAACACATTTATACACATAATAAGCTTACATTGTCTTTACCTCCACCACCACCACCACCACACCGGCCTATATCAGTCCACTGCTGGACATAGGCCTCCCCTAATAAAGGGGGATATGCCCATAATCCCCACGCTGGGCATGCGGTTTGGGGATCGCAGGGCACAGCTTCTCGCACCATAGACGCTGCTGCCCGTCGGTGGCCAGGGGATTTAGCTGTGCCGATGTAGGCTGTGCTATGCCGCAATCAGCCGGCCGCCAGAGCCCCGTTAGCAGGGTGCACTACGTGCAGGTGGGGTTGGCTTAGGTTTCGAAGATAGGGGTTGGAACCCCGTCTTTACCTCATAAACCCTTAATACTAATAAAAATAATTTACATTGAATGCTCTCAAGTTCTCAGTTACTACTTTGATAGGTGATCGTTTAGTAGAAATTAGATCTCTTCCGTGCTTTGGAAGGCACTAGTCCCGGCTTTTTGAGTCATAAGGCTTTCGAGCGGCCTAAAGCTCCAACCCAAGAAAAAAGATAGGGGCTTATAAATGGTTCCCAGATTATTTTGTAAAAAGTAGAACTAGGTAAGTCCAAGCCAACCCTCTGGCTTCAGCTGAGCTAACCGTGATAAAAACTCGAAGCGTCTTTGTTGCTTAGTACCAAAACTTTTCCTATTTTTCTGGTGTTTTTTTTTGTTTGCTTCAAGTAGTGGTTTAATTAAATACTTAATTAATTTCATCATAATTATTTTCAGTATGTCTGTTTGAGCGAAATGAGTGAGTCATTTCTTTGTTTCTAAGATTACCTGCGACCTCTACCAGCTTTTGCACTTTATGCTTTAAATTATTTTAAACAAAATTTTCAACATGTTTCACGAGCAAATTAAGTATTAAATACTAGACAAACACTACTACAGAAAAATATAACTAGGCAATAAAGACAATAGACAACTCATATTTATATTATTTTATTCCATAAACTGGTTATTATTTGAGCTTAGGGTTTTATAGTAGGGTAGGTAATGCTATAAAATACAATTTACATGCTGAGTTAATTAGCAAAGTGTATGAAACAGTAATTATAGAATGTTTTAGGACCTAGAGAGCTATGGTGGCCTAGTGGAAAGTATGTCGACTTCCGATCCCGAGGTCGTGGGTTCGATTGGCCGTGCACTTATGCTACTAATGGCTTTTTCATTTCGAAAAATCGATATGCAGTACCACGTGTTCGAAACGGTGAAGAAAAACATCCTGAGGAAACGGCATTCTCTAGAGCTAAAATTCGAAGGGAATAACAGCGGAGATGGATTTGCTGTCACATGTAATGCTAGCTGCTTGCAAAATTGGGCATATACCGAATATAATGGTCGGACGTGCCACCCTACCCCTTTATGTGGTATGCGAAATAGATTTTCCTAATTAGCCGTAAAACTGTTTGTTTGCTTAAAACCTTGTCATATCATCATCATCATTATCCACAGCCCGACTTTATCCACTGCTGGATATAGGCCTCCCAAAGTTTATGCCATCCACCACGGTCTTGTGCTAGTCGCATCCACGATCGCCCTGCGACACGTACTATTTCATCAACCCATCTCGCTTCCAACGCTTCTTTTGCCTACCCTCGGCCACCAATTTGATGAATGTCCTGCTCCACCAGTTATAACCACGCCTCGCAATGTGTTCCGCCCAACCCCACTTGTAGTCGTAGTTCCATAAGTCGATTTCCCATGTCCTGGACTTTGGTCCGTTTTCGGATCTTGACGTTACGGACAAGTTTGATGCCGAGCATAGCTCGCTCCATGGCTCTCTGTGCAACTCTCATTCTATTCTCTATACACAGACTCATGAGTAAGCGTCCATGCTCGGCACTATAACTCATTGTCGGCAGAACACATTGATTATTTCTATGTATGATAATTATGTATTAACAAAAAAAAAATATGTGTAGTATATCAATCATGTGGTTACCATAATACAAGCTCTGCTTAGTTTGGGGCTACATGATGCTGTGTGATTACGTCCCGCATTATTTATTTATTATTTATTATTGTACAAGCGGGCCATATACCTTTTTTTAAATAAATAATTTAATTCCAACCAAAAAAACAAAAGAGATCCTACACTATTTGACATTAAATCAATATAATAACATGACAATGTTACAGTAACTTTTTAACACTTCACTGCTAAATCTAAAACATTATTTCAACAGCTGACAACCAAGAAAATAATGGAAAGAATATATGGAAAATAAACATCACAATACAAAGCCCTCGTCAAAAGTATGATGACGAGGTATTATCTGAACAAAAACAATTCACGTCAGGTGCGATTTATTGACGTGTAAACATAATCCCGTTTTATATTCCTATTCTATATCCCCAAGTAAATTGGGTGTAATTCTGCCCTCAATGATGGGCGGGCAAGCGTGGCGTGTTCATAATTTATCAAAAGGGCGCGGCGAAAAGATAATATATTTTGCTATGTAACTGTACTGACAAAAACAGTACCTAGGTGATGCCACCAATGGTACCAAAAACAGTAGACGCAAATTTAATCTGTAGTAGGTTCCGTTCTTCTATGCTGATCATCACGATAAGCTCACCACAACCACCACCACACCAGCCTTTATCAGTCCACTGCTGGACATGTGCCTCCCCTAGTAAAGGGGGATATGCCCATAATCCCCACGCTGGGCATGCGGGTTGGGGATCGCAGAGCACAACTTCTCGCACCGCTGACGCTGCTGCCCGTAGGTGGCCATGGGATTTAGCTATTCCGGTGTTAGGCTGGGCTATGCCGCAATCAGCCGGCTGCCAGAGCCCCGTTTGATAGTTAGCAGGGTGCACCATGTGTAGATGACGTTGGCTTAGGTTCTGAAGAAGCGGGATGGAACCCCTTACACCCCCCACTTATAGTAGCTCATAAGTAAATAAATAAATATGCTGGACATTAACACACAACATAGTCCCAATCTAAGCAGAGCTTGTTTTTTGGTAACCATACACAATTATAAATATATAACATCAAGACCAGAGGTAAATTCGTAGATTATGTCTCGCGGCGGGAGTCGAACCCGCATCCTTATGCATCTCGGACAGACCTTCGCCCACTGCGACTACATCCATGTCTAAACATCATGTTGCCACATTTTCATGGTTGTACCAATTTTCTTAGAAAAGCACGTAACTTTTGTTATTTTTGAAAGACACCAGTCACGTGGCTTTGTTAGTTTTTACCTATCTTTTCTAATTGATGTTGCGATTATGAGTATGTTAGTTTTTAGAGATACGCGTATGTTAACCATAGGGGTATATGAGGTATACGGGACGTAGGATCAACCTAATTTATAGTCCACTAATGTACAGTCTTACGCCATCCACACTTGTAGAGGACGAGTAGAGCTGAAATTTCACAGGATAAAGATAAACTTTGAGCCTTTAAAATGTCCAATATGGTTTTAGTTATAATTTAGTAACCCCCTTTATTTTCCTTATTAGTTTTTAAATATATAAAGTGGTAAACTGACTATATAATATATCAACATCCAGCCCAAACCACTGGACCAAAAGACTTGAAATTTTCCTCACCTCATACTAATATAATAAATGCGAAAGTTTGTGAGTGTGTATGGATGAATGTTTGTTACTCTTTCACGCAAAAACTACCGGACGGATTTGGATGAAACTTGGAATATACATAGTTTGTGACCTGGATAAACACATAGGCTATTTATCCCGGTACCACGCGAGCGAAGCCGCGGGCGGAAGCTAGTATATATATATATATTGTTTTTTATTTTTGTTTTTTAGTTTAAGTTAATAAAATAGGTAGTCTGGAAAAAATTGTGCAATACGATAAGAGTACCTTTTGAAACGCAAGTGCTTATAAAACTGATTGTATCGGTCACTGTGTTACCAATAAAGGCTTTTTATTATTATTATTTTATCATAGTATTGACATCCATAAACGAAGGAGACTTTAGTAAGGGGGTAAAATAGGGGATGAAAGTTTTAAAGTCCCAAATCAGGATCTTAAAATTGTGTATTTCGGCTGACAATCGATAATTATATCCCGCGAAGGGGTGAAAAAGGGCATGGATAAATTTGACAAACACATAAATAGCGAAGCCTCGGGCGGAAGCTGTAAGATTATCTGCATTTTAATAACTACAAAAACTTACACACCGAATACACACTGCATTATTTATTATATACGTTATAGTGGCAACATTTAAATGTAAAATCTAAAAAACAATATAAACATTCTAAAATATGTAGCTTACTCTAGCAGATGTGGAAAGAAAATCTAGATTCTTAAGGAAGACCTAAATCGACTTGGATCATGCGTGTTGCATGTGTTGCGCAGAGACATGGTGGCATGTAACGTTTCCGATGCAGACATCGAATGTAGAGCGAAGTGAGAAATAAAATTAGGAAGGCCAACCTCGTCACCATGTGGGATATATGAGCCATGAAAAGATAGAGAGAGGACCGATCCAATATGGATTTATTCTCAATTCTCCTGGATTCGAGTGCCGTCTTTTTGAAAATGTTGAGTAGTATTTTATATCAGTTTGTTAACTTGGCTTTGCCTTAACAAATTAGCGTATTTATGGTGCGTATAAGCTCGTTGTAGGATGTGCGTGTAGGCGCGTATATGAGTGCCTTTTGTCAGAACTTGTACGAGGGTTAATGAAGAATTACCCACCTGGACCCTTATTCTCTGTGACACAAAATATTGCTTGCCGATAACGTGTGACGTCATAACAGGCTTCAAACACAAACGCGTTTTCAAAACACGTCAAGCTGGGTACGGATAGCGCGTACATTGGCACGCGTAGTCGGTTAAGCGTGCATTATAACTTGGAACGCCCTGTCTGTACTTGCAGCTACGTGTACACTTTGGAGAACGCGTGACACGAGAGCTAGCTTGCAGCGCGATCCTTGTTCAGTCGGTTTCGGCTTGCGTAGCGCTATGGATCGAAGGTTCGCGGTGGTCCACATTAACTGTACGCGTATCCAATATACGCGTGGACAGCGTACCCCGACTACGTGTGTACAGGATCGTGCTATCCGTACCCAGCTTTATGGTGTCAAGTTAAGAAATTTGACGTGAGCATAAAGAATACTATTACACACAGATTCCGCGCAGATATCGTAACGAGGCACGTTACGTTTGCGTAGGCAATAAGGGCCTTGGTTTGAGCGAACACGCCAGAATAAGTGCGTGTACGCGTGTTCATTTTATTTGGAGCACAAATGATGGCGCGTTTAAGCTCGTAAGCTGACACGAGCTCATACTCGCTTAAAAATAATGCTAATCTGAAACCGATCTAATTATTACTTTCACTTAAAAATTTAAACACGAAAAAACGAGATATGAAAGCTACAATCTAAAAATCTATGAGTACAAAAGCTATTTCCAGAATTCAACATTGGAAGTACCTATGGGGATGGATTTTAAATGAGAAGTCGTTTGTCGTCATAAAGTGGCTCACGGTGTTGCCTCATCCCAGAAACGTAATAATTTAGAAGCAGTATTCATCACTGCAAATGAAAATGGAAAGAAATGGAAATGTTAAATTATACTCGTCTCTCTATAGCTGCTTTTCATTGAGGTACTTCTCTATGACTAGGAATATAATTTAGAGAATCAGAGATTATTTGCAAAAGAGTATGGTTGCACAAGGATCTTAAAAATAAACATTTGTATACACAGTACACACCTTAAAGAATAAGGCATGAAAAAACAAAGAACCAATAAAATGAAATAAATGTTTTGATATAAGGTTAAGTAATTCATACTATTCAAATTGATAAAATACAAAGAAAATATTTTTTTTTAGGTCAAAGTCAGTAGGTATGTGATAGAATAAGAGAAATACATTATACCTTTATCATGGATAGTTTGTTTACCTGCTATGTAGATTTGTTTTGCCGATAGTTTGTCTACGCTGCCGCCCTCCCGGCAAATTATTTCTCCAGATTATCATTATTACTGGCCTTCGCCTGCGGCTTCCTTTGCGTTTAAGTTACTTTTACATCCCTGACAAAGTTTGCCTGGATACAAGGTACCCTATGTCCTTTTCTGTACCAGCTGAATAGTATACAATATACACTATCACAATGACTGCAGGTCTCGGAGGTAAAGCAGATTTATATCGAGAGCTGTGTTTCAGCACACAAAGTTTTTGGGCCATGTAAAAGTATAAATATAAACATAAAAATATATACTCACTTATGATATTAAATTAGGATTACGTATCTGTTTTTATTCCAAAGAGACTATAATTATCTGTATATTTTTTCTGAGAAATTCTTCCAATTCTAGAACTGTCAATTAATATTTTTCAAAAGGCTTTTTTAACAAATCTGAAAATTTATCGTGCACACGGTTAGTCCACGATAAAAGCAAAACCTACCTACCACGTAATCCGTGTCATAGCGAAGTTAGTAAGTGCATGTTATCCAGCTAATTCGTGTCGGTGTTGAACACGGTGCAAACAAACAGATATTAGGGAGATAGAGCACGACTATTTGGGGACTTGTTTGACGATACAATATTTACAAAACGCAGACACAACGCAGGTTGTAATCCCACAGTCAAACTGTTTTGTTTGTGTTCAAACAAAATCTATATGAAGGTTTAGTCGGTAATTAAATTAGTTTTTGCAACTTCAAAAAAAGGAGGAGGTTCTCGATTCAATTAATAGTTATTTCATTTTACCCTGTATGGCAGGGACAAAACAGACAAAAGCTGGAAAAGGGTAAATTAGATATTTTATAAATCTTAGTTAATCTTAATTAATTTTAATTTTATAATTTACAGGCTTAGCCTAGTGAGGAAACTGACAGGTATTTCACAAGAATTGTATAATTACGTTAAGTTAAACTATTGTAAACATAACTGAATTGCATTATGTCAATAAATGACTTTTATGTTATGTTATGTTATGTTATAACATCAGCGAGTTTATAGGGATCATTCAACAACAGTCTATATCAGTCCACTTCTGGACTTAGCCAGTCGAGTTGGTGATCTGGATACAGCTTCTTAAACAGTCGACGCTTCTGCTCGTCCGCGGCAAGGAAATTGGCTGTGCCGATGTAAGGCTGCGCTATGCCAACAGAGCTCCGTTTGTGAGATAACAGGGTGCGACACGGGCCAGTGAGGTCGGTTTGGATTCTGAAGATAGAGGTTGGATGCCCTTACACTCCCTTACAGACCTCGCAAACAAGACGCTTTGTCGTCGCGCTTAGTTGCAAGCGTCTGTCATATCTTGCTGTCGCGATTGTCGCCGTGTTTGCGGAGCCTTGAACAAAATGTATGAAAATTGTCCCCCGCAGCTTGTCGTAGCGTCTAATCGCTGACGTTTGTCGTCGAATTTGCGCAGGCGGTTATGGTATTATTCAATTGAGCTTAGTGTGATAAGTAACCTAGTCTACACACTATCACTTTTTATTGTGTTCGAATTAATTCTATGCCATATGCTACAAAGTGCTAAAGAGCTTCAAGTATTTATTTCTAAAAAAAGTACGTTTCAAAATGAAAACAAACCAGTCTAAAATGAACACCTGAAACCATTTATTGAATTACATAATTAACTCGCCTTTTTTTCTTCTGATTGATTATTTTTTTAACAAAATAATGTAAGTTAATTAAGAAACACAAATAGGATTAGTGACCGTTTAGTGTAATTTAGTTGCTTCGGAAGGCACATGAAGAATTTGGTCTTGCCTTTGTAAGTCCTTAAGCCATGACACACCACACCAGAGTTGGCCACTAGCTCATACGAAGAAAGAAGGAAATAAGAATAAGTAGGTAATGTAAACCATTTTCTTTCATTATAATAATAATAATAGGACGACAACTGTGTTCTAACCCACCCACATAAACAGTAACATCATGCGAAATGATATATAATAGATATTCCAAAATGTATAGAAACAAAACAATTACAGGCATAAGGGGATCATGTTCGGCGAATAATTAAACGCTACACGCGTTCAACGCTGGCTCGTTTTCCGATAAATTCTTAGTACGATTGTGAGAGCCCGGGACTATTATCAAGCTTATAAATATACTATAAAATATTAAAATTGTTTATTCCGTAAATAAAGTTTTTGAAATTCATGTATTTAAGAAACGAGATTAGATACAACAAATTGTATTAAGAATTCCATCAATATAAAATTTAAAGTTAGAAAATAACTAAAATAATATAAAGAGTATAATAATAAAATAATATAAAGAATATAATAATTATAATAATGAGTTAGTTTTGAGATTACGAATGATACAGGGAAATTTGAGGGAGAGCACATGCTGTGCTGACCCCACACATAACATGTGAGGGCACGAAAATGATGATGCTGATAAAGGGAGGCCAAAAAACAGAAGTAACAAATAGGCAGCTCATTTGAACCATCGCCTTTGGTTTATACCCAACAAGCGGCTTTTAGAGCAAACATTGTATAGAGGCCTGTTTCCCTAGCCTTTTCCTCTATTGAATGTGTTCTCCCTTTGGTCACTAATCAGTATATTTCATGGTCGGATGCTGCACACATCCGGGAGTGATTCGTGTTATATTTATGTGATGGATTTGATTTTTTCTTCTTCATTGATGATTACATCCTTTTTGGAGTCAAATAAATAAATAAATAATGCGGGACTTAATCACACAGCATCATGTAGCCCCAAACTAAGCAGAGCTTGTATTATGGGAACCACATGATTGATATACTACACATATATTTTTTTTTGTAAATATATACATATCATACATAGAAACACCCAAACCCGAGACAAATATCTACAGAACATGCAAACATTTGTCCCGCAGCGGGAATCGAACCCGCAACCCTCTGCGTCTCAGGCGGACCTTCGCCAAGATCGTCAAGTTCGTCAAGATCAGTATGCTCATTTTCATTTGATACATTTCATTATCATAAAATTGCAAATAATAAACATGAAATTAAATAACATACATAAACATTCCACATCGTATGTGATAATAAGTTATAAAATTAAAATAAAAACAATTCCAAAAAATACAAGCACCCTGCCTAAAAATATTAAAACAAAGGAAAAAATCCCGACAACGATCGATAGTCATCTGCAACACCTTAGCCAAATTTTAGGCATATAACAAGCATATCAATTAACTTAGTTGTAATCAGTAATTGAAAATGATTACAACGAAGCTACGTAATTTCAGCTCTGATTCAGTCGTCAGTCAAAGTAAGAATTGATATTTCATCAGATCATCATCATCATTATTAGCCTGTAGCAGTCCACTGCTAGGCATATGCCTCTCCTAATGAGCGCCATCGTGACTTGGCCTCAGCTTGATGCATCCAGCGTCTACCAACAGCCTTTCGCAAATCGTCATGCCACCTGGCCGGAGGGCGTCCCATACTACGTTTACCGAGCGTAAATCAGATACATGAACGAATCAAAATCTTTTTGTTTCTAAGGTGTAAAAATAAGTTTTAATTTTGACTTAGCGTGATTTTGACTTTTAATATTCATCGAATTCCCAAAAAGTTATTCGAGAAAATATTATCAAGCCATGAATAAAACATAAAATGAAATCGATTTATTTAGCTTAAAAGTACCGCTTTCCTCAATAGGGTACCGTATGATCACAAAAGAGCTATCGTGACGTTGTTCAAAGGTTAATCTTTCAGAGCGGTAAGGGTGAGAGCATAAATCTTTTCGGCACCATTAGTTTCACGCACATATAAGCGATTTTTCAGATCCAGCTCTGAGTCACTCCAAATCTGAATTCAATGTAGGCCTTCTAGCTTTAATATAAGAAAAACGAGGTGAATGAAAATGTGGGCATTACACAGATTCATGCATAGAGCTATAAGTAGTTGGAGTGAAACAGTACCTTTGTGTATTTCTTCACTGTGCTGTCGAGACGCTGAAATAAAATATGGCGGGTACTTTCGCGTTGACATTCTTATTTTCCTCGCACCTAACTGAAAAGACAATTTGTATATATTATTGCAAAGGAAAACTTAGAAATGCTGAAGAAATTTTCTCGTAGTTATAGTTAAGATTCACAAATCAACGTACCGGTGCTGGAGGCAACTGGAAGCGGATAAAACTATCATCTTTAATTGCTACTGGTAACAACGCCAGCAGCGCGAAAAAAATAATTGTATTTTTCACTTCTCTTGCTCAAAAAGTGTATCATAATAGTGTAGCTTAGCGGGCCTAAAACTCGAGTTTAATACCTCGGGCTAAAAAGTATTTTTTCTTTTTAATTTTTGTCTAAAATCATCAGCCCGTATAAAGCATTCGTTCTCTTACATAAAAACTCGACTTCTTGGTGCTCCGTCAATCTTTTTTTTTGAAAATAGAACCGTCTTGGTGATGTTTTATGAAGGTTGATTAATTTTTAATAAAATTTCTGAAAATTGTCTAATTTTGAATTGTTTTATTTTCTCGCAATCAAAGTGAAAAGTAGAGTGTTTTACTCGGGCCAAAACCACCCATTATAACTCGGTCTTGTCATCCTCCCTCGCTACGCTCGGGAGTATAACAACCTCGTATATAATGGGATGGTTTAGTCCCTTGTAAAACAATCTACTATTGTTTAGTGCTCACTACTTGATGTGTTAGTGATTGTGACAACAGGGAATGACCAATAAAAAATTTGCTTGAGTTACGTGCTAAATAAATAAATATCTTATCTTATCTTATCTTATCTAAAAATTCAACACCCCATTGGAATCGTACTATTGTTTAAATTAAATGAAAAAATTGACTGACTAATCAAACCTTCTTATGTTCAAATTTCATTTCATTGTTTATCAAAGCTGCGACAATGATCTACTTTTAGCCTTAGTATATAATATGACATATATTTATGAGTTTATAAGTAGGATTTTTCGTTTTAGTAAAACATGCTGTTTTTCTTTTACTCTTTTGCATTTAACGTATTGGGTAAAAATAAATGTATTTTCTTTCTTTCTTTCTTACTTAATTAATTAGGTATCAATTTATTTTATTACCAATATACGACATTATTATACCAGTTAATTATTTTGAGACATATTGAAATTTTATTATACTTTTACCAATTTGCATATATTGTATAAATATAATAAATATTTGCATACCTAAACCACTGACAGAAATGGTCTAGGCCAAAATATTAATATACAATTTATCTACGTCACCGGTGATAGCAAATAAATTTATCTGTTTTCTGATTTTAGCCTGGTTCACAAACTTAACAAAAATATTAGGTATACCTCGGCAAAATCCTTATGTGTTTTGAATATTATGTGCCTTTATTTTTATACAAGAATAATCGTCGATAAAATGTTATCGTTCACTTTCCTTAGATTTATCGTTTTGGAAGAATAAAGAACCCTTTGACACAAAGAAAGTATTGTATTGAATACTTCGTGTCACGTTTGGTACACTCGCTGTCTTTCATCCCCCGAGGTTCAAGATCTGGAACGAAACGTCAAACATAAATATCAGCTGGTACTCATAGGGATTGTTAAATAAATTGTATTGGGCCTAGAGTTGAATAAAATCTATTAAAACTAAATCTATTCTATTAAATCATAAATAGTATAAATAAGTATATTGCTATATAAATATAAATAAGTTTTCACTTCTCTTGCTCAAAAAGTGTATCATAATAGTGTAGCTTAGCGGGCCTAAAACTCGAGTTTAATACCTAGGGCTAAAAAGTATTTTTTCTTTTTAATTTTTGTCTAAAATCATCAGCCCGTACAAAGCATTCGTTCTCTTATATAAAAACTCGACTTCTTGGTGCTCCGTCAATCTTTTGTTTTGAAAATAGAACCGTCTTGGTGATGTTTTATGAAGGTTGATTCTTCCCTTCACGGTAGAATGCGAACTGTTTCGTTGAGGGTTATTGAAGGTATAGAGATTTAAAAAAAAAGATGGTATTGGCGCTAAATCTCTAGAATTTTCTTCATTCCAAATCACAAACTTTTACGTTTAACTTCCTGACTTTCATTTTCAAATTGTGAACGTGAAAAATGTCATCAAGTGATAGTGAAGATGCTAATATGCAAATGGAAGAAAAGGGCAAAGAAATAATTATGAATCTGTTGCCGACAAAATCACGTGAAATATATTTAAAGAGTTACGAAAATTTTATGAAATGGAGAGATGAGAAACGTGTGGATTCTTTTACAGAAGGGGTTTTTCTAACTTATTTTGATGAATTATCGAAAAAATTCAAATCGTCGACTCTTTGGAGCACATATTCAATGTTAAGAATGACCTTAAAAACGAGACACGACGTCGATATTAAAAAATATGTAAATTTAACGGCTTTACTGAAGAAATTGTCCACTGGATACAAGGCAAAAAAATCTAAAGTCTTGACGACACAAGAAATCGAAACATTTTTAAATAACGCTCCAAATAAACAATACTTGGCAACAAAGGTAACCTACTTATGTACTCTACTCAAACTAAATAAATAGATACCTACCTACATACCTAAATTATGTACCTAGGTTATTACGATTATTAACACACTTATTTTTTTGTTCAACAGGTTGCTTTAATTTATGGAATCAGCGGTGCATGCAGAGGAATAGAGCTTGCCAATATAACGCTAGAAGACGTAGAAACGGATACAAACCTACAAGCTGTGAGTCTGCCGAACACGAAAACAAACAAAGAGCGTAAATTTGTCATCAGTGGAGAATACCTTAATATAGTTAAAGCCTATCAGGAGTTACGTCCCACTAATGTTTCAACGAGAAGATTTTTTCTAAATTATCAAAATGGTAAATGCACAAGGCAAGTCATAGGCAAAAATAAATTTGGTAACATGCCTAAAGATATTGCCACTTATCTAAATTTACCAAATCCGGAACTCTACACGGGCCATTGTTTCCGCAGAACATCCGCGACTCTGTTGGCGGACTCTGGTGCGAATATAACGACATTAAAACGCCACGGTGGATGGAGGTCCGATCAAGTGGCTGAAGGTTATATAGAGGACTCTATACAAAACAAGTATCACGTCACGCAGCGGATTTTGGAAGGAATCAATATTCTACCAAACATTACAGAACCCCAAGCATCTACATCGCGGGATTGGATGAATATGTCAACTCAGCTGAAGCCGCACTCAGATCTTAATAATGCAGGAAACTCAAGCATGATTCGAGTCTCTCCAACTTTTACTCCACAACAATCAACTCAAAATATTATCACATCCCAATCACAGAGAACCGAAATAAAATTGCCCGGGAAAAACATATCACTAAACATTCAAAATTGCTCTAACTGCACATTTAATTTTTATTAAAATTTCTGAAAATTGACTAATTTTGAATTGTTTTATTTTCTCGCAATCGAAGTGAAAAGTAGAGTGTTTTACTCGGGCCAAAACCACCCATTATAACTCGGTCTTGTCATCCTCCCTCGCTAAGCTCGGGAGTATAACAACCTCGTATATAATGGGATGGTTTAGTCCCTTGTAAAACAATCTACTAATATTGCATGACCTTATTCCGCCTTCACCTTTCTTCCATGAAAATTTCAGACGCACTGCCAGTTACCGTCCACATCAAGTTGCTGTCCATACCAGAACTAAGCGCTTCCAAGCATCATTCATAATGCGCACTGCTAAAATATAGAATCAGCTGCCACCGTCTGGTTTTTCATTGACTTACGACCCTAACGGCTTCAAAAAGAGAGTTAATAGGCATCTTCTGGGAAAGCTCGCCCCATCGTCGACCTCATCCTTGCCTATGCAAGCCTCGAGGTCAAAAGCTGGCCCACTATAAATTTAAAAAAAACCTATTTATTATAAATTTTTAATAGTAGATTTTTTTACAAGGGTCTAAACCCTCCCATTATATACGAGGTTGTTTGTTATACTCCCGATCGTAGCGAGGGAAAAATTTAATCTTATTCCAGAGTAGATTAAATAAGAAGCATATATCCATTGAAATTTTTTTTTAAATAGGGACTTATGCCTAATTGTATTAAAGTTCAATGATAAGTAGGTGGATGTTGAGTATCTACTATGAATTTAGTATCCATTACTATAGTAGAATGCGTTCAATATAATTTGCAATGTTTTATTTTAAATTTTAAGGAACGAGTTACGGTTAATCATATTTCATATGGAATCTGAAAATCCATTTCACTTCCTGAATCACGTTTCTACTTAAAAGTTAAATCAAAATAAGCCTCGGCACAAAAACATAGGGCACAAACATCAAAAGGTCGGCTCTCAAACAGCCGCAAAAAGTGGTCCGTTCAAAAGTCATATTTCAACCAAACAAACTGCTTTGAGCACCTATCTACCGCTCCATTGGTAGGTAGGTGGTATATTTGTATTATACAGACCGTGAATCGTTCAAAAAAGTAGTGTAAAACTCGGAGCAGATTCCCTCTGGCCCCATGCCAAACGGTCAGCATGTCATCGAATTTTTTTTTATATCTTTTTGGGAGCTATTTTGAAAACAATCAGAATAGTTCAATTCTAAGTATTTGAGTAAAAAAGGTCCATTAGATACGATAGTTATCAGATTTGAACATTTCACTTGACGCTGTTTATGGAAACATTCCAAAAAAATAGTAAAAAAAACATTGTAACATTCGTATTAAAGAGATCACTTTCCAAACGATAAGGCTGCCTATCATAGGTACCTTTTATTTTTTTAAGATTCTGGGTGTTTTTTTTTTCTAAAATGATGGTGTATAAATGCGAAAGTTTGTATGTGTAAGTGAGTTTACGTGTACAGATTTAGGTGAAACTTGGAATACACGTTGCTTATGACCTGGATGAATACCTAAATGCTATTTTTTATCCGGGTACCACGCCAACGAAGCTGCGGGCGGAAGCAAGTAAAGCATATAGGCACCTACATGTATAACATACAGAGATATACTTAGTCTGTAAACATAGAGAAACTTTAGAAATTCAAAGGACCACTTTAAAGTAGGTTATAAACCAACAAAAACCTGACTGCTAAAAATTAATAAACAGAAAAGAGAGAAACAAATATCACAATATCTATGTATATTCAAATCAAACTTTATACTTTATGATGCTGCAGGCGAGGACAAATAATACTTTTCACTTCTCTTGCTCAAAAAGTGTACCATAATAGTGTAGCTTAGCGGGCCTAAAACTCGAGTTTAATACCTCGGGCTAAAAAGTATTTTTTCTTTTTAATTTTTGTCTAAAATCATCAGCCCGTACAAAGCATTCGTTCTCTTACATAAAAACTCGACTTCTTGGTGCTCCGTCAATCTTTTTTTTTGAAAATAGAACCGTCTTTGTGTTGTTTTATGAAGGTTGATTAATTTTTAGTAAAATTCCTGAAAATTGACTAATTTTGAATTGTTTTATTTTCTCGCAATCGAAGTGAAAAGTAGAGTGTTTTACTCGGGCCAAAACCACCCATTATAACTCGGTCTTGTCATCCTCTCTCGCTACGCTCGAGAGTATAACAACCTCGTATATAATGGGATGGTTTAGTCCCTTGTAAAACAATCTACTATTGTTTGCCTACGGGCGAGAAAGATCTACCAAAACTACGTTTGTCCCCGCCTGCAGCACCATAAAGTATTAAGTTTAGATATTGTGATACTTGTATTTCTCTTTTCAGTTCATTAATTTTTAGCAGTCGGGTTTTTTGTTTTTATAAAAAAACCGACTTTAGTTTTATTATTGACAATTTGTGTTAAAATAGTAATATAAGTGTGACATGATATATATTTTTATAATGGTCTATTTACGATCTTTCATTTGATATCCATAGTGCTAGGGTATGGAAACCCCCCCTCTTTTTTGTTAATTGTGTGACGCTATTTTGAATATTTATATAGCTTATGTCACTACCACAATTTTGATGAATTCAACGACAACTCATATGTCAAAATCAAAATCCGTCCTGCGGTTTGGGCTGTAGGGTGTGCCAAAGAAATGGACATACATAGTCACTTACATACATACATACTCTCGAAAAACATTACACTCCTTCTAGCGCAGTCGGCTAAAAAATAAATTGTAAGTTCTTAACAGGTCTAAAACACAACAATGCTCGCCTTGGTTTCCAGTAACAGTCTCATTTCCTCCTATATTTAGAGTGAGGCAAGGGTATGCAAAACAGGCTTAATGGGATGGTAAACGTTTACACCGCTCAAGAAGGTGTCTTTAACCAGAAAATGGTCGGCTTACCGCCTTGGGTTCTAAATGAATATTTATCTAGTTAAGTTAATGGTTACGAGAAAACTCACTTTCCATTTTTGGCTATACTCATTTGAATTAAGCAAATTAATGATAGGAATTTACCTAGATAGGCTAAATGAAGGTTGTATTGTGTGAGAGAGGGAATTTTTGTGAAAGAAGTAGCTACGTACTTTAAATCGAATCGCAAATTATCACACTAATATTAAAATGTGAAAGTTTGTGTGTTTGTGATAGTATGGATTTGGATGTAACTTGGAATATACATAGTTTGTGACCTGGATTAAAACATGATAGACTCATAAATTGGTACGAGAGTGGAGCCATGGGTAGAAGCTGGTACAAAATAAAGTAAAGCATTGATTAGGAGAATCAAATTCTTGTCTGTAATAAATACTAAAATATTTTCAATTAAGAAAATATTTTGTTATTTATTACAGACAAGAATTGTTGAAAGAATGAATGAATATTTTGAATATATATAATAAATATATTAAGAAAAAACAAACGCATCTTAAAAAAATAAAAGGTACAATCCTTCTTCTTCTTACATAATCGCTTAGAAACTCTCTTCTAGACAACCTTTATTCAGTAACTATTATCTTATGTTATTTGTAAATATAACTTATAGAATTTATTCAATGTATAAGCTATTATCTGGTTTATCTGACAATCGAAAAATGTGCCCTTAATATTGCTGCTCGCAAGTCGACATCTAAGGTACAAAACTATTTATCTAACGTCTAGCTACAATTGAATTATGTGCGTGTCGCCCTCGAAGTCACCGCAAGATAGCCAGAAAAACGAAACGTGATCTAAGTAAGTACTGCGAGAGAAAAACCAATTTCGTTAGACACAAAAGCTAACGATTCGTAGGACGTAGGCCTGTTTGATAATATATCAGACCATTTTACCATTGAGTGCGTCAACCTAAAAAAAGGTTGACAATATCTAACAACTTGGCCCTTCCTATATTTTCCTTGGACTTTTGTATCCCTGTGATTCCTTACCATAATGATACTATTTAGGACTTTGAAGGCAATCTAAATTTATACAGCATCAAATGGTAACATTGACCGGTACCCCTAGTACGAGTTGCACAATTCGAAAACTTTCTTGGTTTACCATATCGAGCTCCATTTTATTGTACGTTTTTTGGAAATTACGCAACTGGTTTTACATAGAAACTTATCAAACAACTTAGGTAATGTAATCTTCTTGCAGATTGCAATAATAGGCTAGACGACAGAAACATTCTAATTAGTCCGTTATTTACATATCCAAAAAATATTAGACACGTATTTTTTCTTTTGTCAATTAAACAAAAAATAACAAAGATATAGTGCGTTAAAGTTCCGCGTGACGTCACGATATAGTAAATTTTTTACCGTGTGCGTGACGTCACGAGCCCCCACCCCCGAACTTTCACGTTCTTTATCTCCGACAATTTCTATTGATTCTATAAATAAAAAAATACGTGTACAGTATTTTTTGTTGATCTAACTGATGGACATATAAATAAAAAAAAAATACCCAGTCGTCATCCATATTGTCACTCAAAACGGTGAGGTAATTAACGAAAAAAGGTACTTCAAAATTGAGCTCGATATAGTATACTATAGAAGTTTTCGATTTGTGCAACTCGTACTAGGCCATCTGGAGGCTTTAGTGCCTGGGACTTGGTTAGATGCAAGGCTTGCTCAGCATCATCGAGATAATAATATCAGTGCGCATTTCGGCACATGATACATGATTTGCATAAATAAGTGTCGGTAACATTAGGTCTTAGGACTTATTAAAGGTACAAGACTGGTTACCCTTCTTAGGTATCACAAATTCGGTGGGGTAGAGGGCGCGTTACTAAACAACAAATAGGTACTTACTACTTTGAAACGTGGTAAACCAATTATTCATAAATATAAACAACTTATTCTCAAACTCATCAACTTTGGTATAATCTTCTTCACAGCCTAGTAGCATAATTTTTAACTCCACTGATAAAACTTTATTCTTACAAAATGATTTGCCTTCAGCTACATAATTGTTGTAACGTTGAGCGCTGCTCTATAGAAAAAAATATTTTTAGTATACTAGAAGATGAAACAAGTATTGGCCTGTAATATGTTGTAACCATTACCTATAACAAAGTATAGCATCGGTCACGCACGTTTGAATCGTGCCAAACTGCCAACGCCCTGCGTCCTACAATTTAAGGCATGAAGGTCAAAAACCTGTAATGTATAATGTTATAATCATGTATAATCAAGTATAATGTGTAAATGATAATAATATGGGTAAGAGTGCCCGTAATTTCACGACACCTACCTTTCCCCTTCAAACCGAAACAAAGCAATGATATTTCACGGCAAAAAATGCAAGCTAAACGCTTATCAAAGAACCTGTTTCCTTATTAAGTAATAACATAGATACATACACGTACATGAATTGCCTCCTTTCCTACCCCCCCGACCCCTAAGACCGGGAAACCGTTTAAGTACTAGGAAATTGAGTTGCCTCCAGTCCTGAGCAACATCCGAGCGCAAACGTATAATTACACTTTATTCATAAGAATTTATGAAGTTGCCGTACGTAGCAAACAGAAACTCCTTCATAATGTATGAGTAGGTACGTACCTACTTACATAGTCCTGGTTTACAATATTGGAATATTACGCTAGGAGCCGTGTTTGTTCCTATTGACCTGGATTCCTTTCGCATTGTTGAGTTTCGCAATTCAATTACGCAGTACTTGTAGTACCTATGGCAACAAGATTTTGTAAGTAATATCGAATAACAATCGATTTTCACTAGTTTGTTAGGTATACATCTTGTAACTCGCTAATACGGGTAATTATCTATAGTAGAGTACTCGTGGTAAGTAGTTGGTAGTCAAACAAAGTTTGGCGGCTCATGCTATCGAGTAGAAAGAAACTTTTACTGAATAAAATTGAAAAAACTTTATTTCCAATTACGGAAGTAGGTACTACACCCTGCTAACTAACAAACGGGGCTCTGGCGGCCAGCTGATCACGGCTTAGCGCAACTTAAAATTGCCACAGCCTGGCCACCGATGGGCAGAAGCGTCGGCGGTGCGAGAAGCTGTGCCTTGCAATCCCCAACCCGCATGCCCAGCGTGGGGATTATGGCATATCCCCCTTCTTATAGGGGAGGCCTATATCCAGCAGTGGAATGAATATACTGGCTGGTGTTGTGTGTTGTATGGATACTCATTTGTTACTAAAATAAGTCCTTGAGAAGTTTACCGAAACAATAAAATTTCCCTGAAAAATCCCAAGAGCACAAACGGTATAATAAATACTAGCTTCCACCCGCGGTTTCGCTCGCGTGGTTTGCGGGATAGCTCATAAACTATGTATATTCCTAGTTCAACTGTCACGGAGTTGAGTGGTATCAAACATACACAACACACACAAACTTTCGTATTTATGATTCGATAATACATATCAGACGTTTATTTTTCCTCTTCTTCGTATGAGCTTCTGACTAACTCTGGCGTCAGAGTTTTTAGGCCCTCTGAAGGCCTCCGTATTAGTTTAACGACTGAAAAAGCCGGGACCAACATGATGACGTACCTTCCGAAGCACGGAAGCACTCAGTTCTAAATGCCACTAAATGTGAAATTTACATAATCAAATTAAATCAAAACAAATAGTTATGAAATGTCTTTCAAAGTGAAGTGAATCAATTTCTTTCAAAATTAGATATGTAATTCTAGCTTCTCATTAGTAGTTTCAGATACTTTGTTCATAAAAGCTCTTGTTTTGTAAACAGCATGTTCAGAACTCCAAACAAACAACATTGGTAAACAACATAAAAAGGGTATTTCTAACAAAACTTGGCAATCGAACTCGTATTACTAGCTGATATAATGGTAAACATCATTAAGTCCGATTCAAATAAGTCTCGAGAGGTAGGGATCCATTATTCAACAGGTAAGGGGAACTGAATGGGGGTTCATGTATAGTACGCTGCTCGGGTGGGGATAATGCGATAGTTCTACTACCTGCAAACCTAGTTAAGTACTTATAAATAGATTATAAACAATAAAGATTTTATGATTATTATTATGAGGTTAGTATTCTTACCTTTATCATAATGCGTATTCGCTGACATGATTGAAGTAATTCTCTTCAGAGGACTATGAATGAAATAAAATAATAATGTCAGATGATTTCACACAACATCATATAACCCCTAACCAAGCAGAGCTTGTGTAAGAGGAACTACATGACCAATATACTACTTAAATAAATGCTTTTTTTGTAAATATATACTCGTATATAATTATTATACACTAACGGCTATCTATAGCACGGGTTTTAGTAAAGATCACTAATATTTTCTAGCAATAAATATAGCTTATGCTACTCAGGGTGAATGTAGCTTTAAAATGGTGAAAGAATTTTTGAAATCGGCACAGTAGTTTTTGAGTTTATTCATTACAAACATACGAACACACAAAAATTTTTTTTTCCTCTTTTTAATATTATATAGTGTAGATAAAAAACACCCAGACCCGAGACAAATATTTGTAGATCGTACAATCATTTGTCTCGCAGCGGGAATCGAACCCGCAACCTTCTGCGTTTCAGGCGGGCTTTCACCCACTGCACCACTGAGGTAGTCTATGTGTGGGATACATAATGCTCAAAGATATCAGGCTCCTTTGGTGAATTCATGTTTTACCGTGTGCGTTTTCACACCACGTGAAACTTCGTTAAAAGGCGTAATATGTAGCTGCCCCATTAAGTCGACTACAGGATTGACCTCTACTTATTCAATAGGTTTTGCCAAAATATGCACGGCAAGTGGGTTAGGTGATCAAAGTACTGATTTTAGATAAAAAGATGTATGTTGCTGCCCATATCGTTGGTGTGATCCTGTAGTCGCTTCTTAATGCGACCAGAAGAAATTGTAGAGTTATTCAATGCTGAAATTACCGCGGGTAATGAAGCTCTATACCATAAGTATTCTGAGGCGGGTACAAGGAGTATATCTGCCGAAGAACCGACAACCATTGGGATACACGAGTTTTTGAGTGGAGACCGCGTCTTGGCAAGTGTAGGAGTAAGGCGAGGTGCAGTGATGAAAGTATGAAAGGCTGCCCCTAAAAGATGCCTCAAGCTGAGAACAGGGTGCCAGTGCGCTTTGAGGGGGAGGCTTATGTCCAGCAGTGGACACAGTGGTATATACATGAGGTGGATATCGATAATCGATTAACCATGACACTGAGTCATGGTTAATCGATTAAAAACTTTATGAAAGACATTCTACGAAAAGTTAACAAAGTACTTAGTGTTTTCATCAAAGAGGTTGGATCATTGACTCAATCAGCTTAAAACGGTAATACCTCAATCTGAGAACAATCTCGATTACGATTAAAAAGATAAAGCCTGGCCGAGAGCCAGACAGTAACATGTGACTGCCAGAAAGGTACTTTACCTTTCGAAATGCTAACAGTTCAAATTCGAAACTTCGAACGATATACGACTGGATTTTTGGTTGAGAACAACTTCAAATTGATGTCGTGTCGTACTTACAGAGATTTTTCTAGCCGAGCACAGGCTGAATGAAATAGATCTATAGAAGTATTTTATATTATGAGCATGGGGCGCCTTGAAAACCTTTGTTAATAAATTAGATTTTATTTTATTTTACTTAATTTTTAATACACTCGAGAGCAATGAATCCGGGTCACTCAAAGAATCCAAAAAATCTCGGAAAGTAAGAATGCTAGGTTAATGCAATAAATTGTATTTAATAGACAATTTAATACTCCTTAAATGAAAATATTAAAACTTCTTAGTTATTGTAAAGTTATATCATAAAAAAATCAAATTTGAAAAGGGAACACTGTCGAAGATGGAACTACGAAATTACAGGATTTGTTTTTGCTTTTGTTTGTAATCTGTCATTTATGTTGGTACATAAACCAGGTTGATAGTGCTCAATATTCATTATTCAAGCTGAAATCATGTCGCTTACACTTGAAGAATGCACCAGAATACTTACATTGGTGGAAACCGGCCGGAGTCAGCGCGATACAGCCAGGACTGTCGGTGTGTCGCTGTCAACAGTACAAAGAGTTCTCCGACGTTACGAAGAAACTGGTTCTAACCTACGCAGACCAGGAACGGGCAGAACTAGGTGTACCACAGCACGAGAAGACCGATACTTGGTGAACACCATGCTTCGAAATCGCTTTCTCACAGGAACTGAACTCACAAATCAGTTTCGACGCCTCGGAGGAAGTAACCCAAGTGCATGGACAGTAAGACGTCGGCTTGCTGAATCTAACTTAAAACCCCTTAGACCTGCAAACGGCCCTAAACTGGAGCGTGGCCATCGTATTTCAAGACTAAGATATGCCCAGAACCACGTAAATTGGAGTATTGAAGATTGGTCGAAAGTTATGTTCTCCGACGAATCAAAATTTATGCTCTACAAGCACGATGGAAGACACAGAGTGTATAGAAGACCAGGGGAAAGATTCAAGCAAGCATGCATCGAAGAAAAAGTAGCCTACGGTGGTGGGTCTGTACTTGTGTGGGCCGGAATTTCCTCTGAAAGTCGCACAGAGCTGGTGATCATAGAAAACGGCTCTTTAACTAGCGTAAGATATGTGGAAGAAATCCTCAACGAACACGTTGGTCCATTTATGGTCAATTTGGGTGAGGATGCTATATTTATGCATGACAATGCCCGACCTCATACAGGTAGGATTGTGAATGACTACCTTCAAGAGATGAACATTACTTGTATGGAGTGGCCAGCGCGCAGCCCGGATATCAACCCGATCGAGCATGCTTGGGACGAGCTAGGGAGATGCGTAAAACAACGAAACCCTCCCCCAATCACGCTTCCTGAGCTCAAAATTGCTCTCACAGAGGAATGGGAGAATATTCCCCAAAATCGTATAAGGAACTTGGTGTACAGCATGCCAAACCGCGTAAACGCAGTAATGGAAGCACGAGGAGGTAATACGAAGTATTGAAATTCAAGAAAATCGTCATAAAGTTCAAAAATTTCATGTTTCCTATTTTTGTTTTAAGGAGAGATCAGCAGTTTTTTTTCTTTATGTAATTTTGTGTAAATAAAATGTATGGTGACTCATATTTTTTTAACTTTCATTTAAGGAGTATTAAATTGTCTATTAAATACAATTTATTGCATTAACCTAGCATTCTTACTTTCCGAGATTTTTTGGATTCTTTGAGTGACCCGGATTCATTGCTCTCGAGTGTATTAACAAATTAAAATATAAAATAACATAACACTCAGCATTCAGATACATAACTTTGATCCCACCCTGATACTAGCATTATCTTTCTTTGTCTTAGTATCATCGAGATTAAGGTTATCGTCAGGAACCATGAGTAAAACCATGAAACCAGTGTTATTCACCATTCGTTATTCGCTTAAAATTGGCAAGCAAAGTTACAGATTCCACACAATTAATATTTCGTATGCCTAATTAATAAACATAATATTAATTTTAAAACATAGTCGGCACCTAAACAACTATCATTGGGCAGAATTAAATGTATTCAATATTGGTAGATAACTCATTGAAAACTATTAATGCAAGTCACTAAAAGAAGAAAAGACACTAAAGTCGACTCAATCCCTATAGACGCGGCGTTGCTATCGTAGAACTATATTAAATAACCCAAATATTTGGTTGTTATTTCGTTTTTATTTACGATAATTATGATCTTCTGGTGAAAAAAATCTTATTCCGGACATTTCGCAGTCAAAATCACCAGTACTATAGCGATGGAACTGTAGTAACCCTTTTCAAACTCAAACTCAAAATTCATTTATTCAGTAGGAACTGTATAGTACACTTTGAAACGTCATTTTTTTTAATTTACCACCAATTTGTAACGTGACCAAATAGAGAAGAATTGGCAAGAAACTCTGCTTGGCTTATATTTTTTTTACGTCATTGTTCTTAATAACTATTACATTGTTTTTGATGGAGTTGGAGGCAGTTTCATCCCAAGCTTTTTTGTCATTTTTTGCAGTAAGACTTAAGTCATGCATGGCGCATCGCATTTACATGGTGACAAAAGATGGAAGAAAGAATGAAAATATTAGGATCTAACAAACGTCATCTGACATTGACAGCGTCATCTTATGAGTTTGCTATTTGTTGACACATTGAAATCAATTAAAGGGTTTTAGGATTGGACTCTGCCCCTGAAGGGATGCAGTGGGAAGAAAACTCAACGCAGATTAAGTCGCGGGGCGCCTACTAGTAACTTATAATTCATTCTCTGTAACGCCCAGCACGAGCTTCAAACATGACCTACTTATTTGTTTTTCATAACGATTCTTTTAATTTGCCTTCAACTTTAAATTAAAGTGTAGGCGAAAAAATATACAAAATGAATTATGCTTGTTGAGGTATGGATACCAATTCAAAAGCTCTTGTTTCGCTTATCAATTTTTATAACTACACTATCAACTTACCTTGTATGAAGTATCGAGTTTGGTATAATACCAGTGGTCTTACACATCGATAGTTTTGTATAGAGTCACAGTTTTAAAGTAAAAACTGTCAAAAATCGTCGTCGTGACATACCTACTATATATAATATAAATAAAATAATATGCAAATGCCACCTTTTTACTAATTATGAATATACAATATATAAATATGAAAAGTATCTCGATTGTATTACAACGCTTTTTTGCTAGATATCTGAAGGTAACAAAATAAATATGATATATTGAAAATGTTATTATTTGATTTCGAGTCCTTCGCGTGTAGTAGGTATTATTTATATAATACCATTTACATGATCGTTGCAGTGACCAATTAGCATTTCTCTCAGTCTCTATAGAATCACTAAGCCAACTTGAGTTCTCTAACTCGGAAGAGAACCAAGCAAACTTGAGTTGTATAACTCCAGTTAACAAGCCACTCAGCAATATAATCAATAGCAGGGTTCTATACCCGGACAAGGAATAAATCATTCAATAATCAGAGAGCAGAACTTATTATATTGCTAGTCGGTAGCTACTTAATTTTACTTAACGTAGAAATATTTTTAATTAAACCATTGTACACGTTTCTTTTTTAACTGGGACAATAGGTATGGATAAATCCAAAATCATATTTTTAGCCATTTCTGTTTTTTATGGCGTATATTTTTGTGGTAAAGCGTGAGTTTTCCCTAATAAATGATGCAAGTAACTAATTATTTATTTCATTATTGCGTATGTTTTGTGTTAATATTATTTAATTACAGAAAAGTCGAGACTGCAGAAGTGGTCAAATTCAAGTACGTGGAAACTTAACGTACTTGAAACTTTTCCCCTTACTGTCCTTGGGACAGTACGGGGAAATCCGAAACCATAGTATATACAGAGACACTGTCTCAGGAAACATTTGCTCATTTTTATGGAGATTATTTTGGTATAGAAAAATTTTGGTCGAGCGTGAGTTTTCCCTGAAAAATTAAAAAAAGTGACCAAAAACGTTTTTTACCAAATTGTCTCAGTATTACTATCGAACAAAAAACAATCGGAACGGGAAGTTGATCAAATTCATTAAAATAGAATAGAATGTTTGATATTTGTTACAGTATTTTATGATCTGCAAAAGTTGTTTAACTTTTCCATACATAACCATTTAACCACTAATTTTGTTTTTTTTTAAAGAAGAAGTTGGAACTAGCGTATGGCCTGATGTTAAGTGGTTACTATTCCTTAAACAAAGTATAGTTTCGTAAGTCACACATGTTTGAAACGTGCTCTACGATGCAACACACAGGGTGTTGCATCGTAGAGCACGTTTCACGTCTATCAACCTGCAGCAATGCTGTTTCACAGAAATAGGCCTGGTGGTAGTAGAAGATGAGCCTTTCACATAAAACTCTACATCTAAACTAGTACCTACTAAGTAAGTTGCCCAAAACGACCTAGGTATATTCTATATTCTACTTCAGCTGATGATGATAATGAGCATTCCAATTAAAACATTCTGAACGGCTTTTCTCGTCGCAGAAATTGTGCGAACTCTGTAAACTTTTAAAAATGAATACAATGCGACACAATATCGCACCCAATTCTCTGGCATTATAACAGTTTATTGGATTAACCCACTTCGTTGAATGTTCAGTATTCTTCAGCAAGTTGGCTGCTGGTTTCAGCTGGTTAGATTTCTAATTTTCTAGTAATGAAGCCGGTCACAACAGAACAGAAAGTTAAGAGAAGGAAGAATGTTTGACTAAAATACAAATACCTAAACTGCAAACACATTATTTTGGACTTGTTTCATCATTGGCTCTGGATGCTTGCTGTACCTGGATAAAAAGTAGGCTATGTGTAAATCCAGGTCACAAAATATGTTTATTCTTTGTGTCATCCAAATTCGTTAATTAGCCGTTATATAGTTGAGTTGATAAAGATATACTAACACGCAAACAAACTAACACACAAATACGCAAACATTCGCATCCTATACTTCCAAGGTACATACTATAACGGTGAATATATGTGAAATGTAAACATGTGCCATGTGAACATATGAAAAAGGTTTTACTTTTGAAACTATAATGGTTGTGAACATAATTATGAATATCAACGGCATATTTACTATGATTTATGAGTTCTGTTGTTTCCCGATATTTCGACGCAGTTGCATGCGCCATGATCACGGGAGGAACTTAAGTCTGTGCGAGTGGGTAGTTACTTCAGTTCCTCCCGTAATCATTGCGCATGCAACTACATCGATACAACAGAACTCACAAATCATGGTAAATATCCCGTTGATATTCATAATTCTATGAAATGGTTGTTCCTTTTTCATGCCAAAACTACTAAAACTTTACATCGTCGTTCTAGACGTGGAATAACGTATAGGCTACTTTTTATGCTGGTACCACACGAGCAAAGCCGCCGGCGGAAGGTAGTTTATAACATTAGAGTGAGTCTGAGTCATCATCATCATCAGCCTATAACAGTCCACAGCTGGACAAGGGCTTCATCTCATGAGCGCATTGCGACCTGTCCTTACCACGACGGATCCAGCATCTACAGGCAGACTTTCGTAGATCGTCACTCCACCTAGCCGGATTACGTCCTACACCACGTTTGCCGAGCCGGCATGGGTGATACGTGACTTGTGGTGGGTCTGTTTGTTGTGATAATAATGGTACTCGCTGATTTAAAATCCTCAGGGCTATGCAATGCACGTACGTGTCCGAACCTAGATTTTTTAAGTGCTAGCAATAAAAGAAAGTAAATGTTAATTTATCAATGGGTTTTGACCTTATGAAAATGCTTAAGAGAGGCTTTTTTAAAGAAATAAGACCGAATTTATCTTTAAATTATTTTATAAAATTAAGTATTTTATTGATTTTAAATATTCAGAGTGAATGGAGAAAGAAAACATGTTGTGCCGACCCCGCCTAGAATGGAATAAGGGCAGGGAAATGAAATGATTAATTTTAAATATCATACCTGGGGTTGTTATTTTTATGGAAAATTCATCAACAGTTCGATTTTTGAAGAGATAAAACGAAATTGCAAAAAGTCTTTCAACTTTAATCTGTATTAGCTTTTCCGATAACAGCAAATAGATATGGCATCAAAAATCCCATTTCTACTTTCACCATTTCCGAAGAAATCTTTGGAGTGTTAGGAAACGTTGGTAAGGTACTCTTCAATTTCTGAGCGTGAAGATAAAGTCACATTTACATGGAAAGCAGGTAACCATGTCCAACAACCCCATTTGCTATTGAAGATACCCTTCTTCTTAGTAAGTTATTATCTCTAATTTTGGTCAGTTTTCCATAGCCACTAATTTACATGAATGTTTATTTGAACCTTAAGGTCCAAAGTTTAACTCTAGTTATTTTACCATAAAACAAGGTCTTATGCCAAGGAGATCTCATTTTCTTTATCACTTTTTTCCAAAAAGCACAGTTTAGTCAGCAAAAATCAGCCTTCAATACAAATGCGGCCTCAAGTCCATAAAATTTTATGTTTAATATCTAGGTTAGGTAAACGTATCTATAAGTTTGTGGACATACGAAGCGAGGGTTGTGGCAAAGACGTCTGCGGTTTACTGCCCTTTGTTTTCCCCATTCTGGGAAATCTTGGATCCTTTTGAACAAAAATATCGTAGTGGTTACATACTTATTTTATTTATCAGTGGAGGGTTCAATGAATTTTACTGTTATGGCAGCATTTTTACTAAAAATCTATAACTAATGAACTCTCGTTAAATGAGAACAATCTTTGTTGTTGCTGTTGTTTTGTGGAGCACAATCTGAATTAATATAATTACCAGGTAATGGTATCTGTACTATAACTTTATTTTATCTAAAACTAAGCTCCCTCAGTTCGTATTTTTTGCCATACTCTTACCGTACTATTCATAACAGTTCTAAAAACTTTAGATAGCTAAAATTGCGCTATAATATCATGTCACTTCTTTTTATTTACATTTAAATGACAGGGACAAGCTTACTTTATCGAGGCGTTATAAAATGATATTTATACATTTGTCCTAATGCGGGAACCGAACCAGCAACCTTCTGCGTCTCAGGCGGACCTTTGCCCACTGCGCCACACAGATCATTGTAATGTAGTTTTTCAAAGGTATGTATTTGATAGATAGTTTTCCTCAACACAATAATTGAATACCTACTTCGCAGACAGAACCGAACAAATATATCATTTGTCTTGAACGGAATAAGACAAGAAAATCGTTTGATCTATATTATTTATCGCCTTCGTACCTGAACTTGAAATATTTTCCACAAATAGATTTGTTGTATCTCTCTAACAAACGAAATTGGAGAAACGGCTGTGAAGCTTTGTAGGGAAAATATTAGAAAAGATACTGACGCGAATCTTAGCGAACCGCAAAATCGATACCGTACAAGGTGCAAGAAGCTAAGTTTTATACGATTACGCGAAGTAAGAAACTAGAAATAGTTTTATGTAGATTTATTCTCAATTTCCCTTATCTCTTGTTAGTATACATTTATTTAGCCTTCACATTATAAATTCTCTTTATATTTGGGTTGCTGTAAGAAAACTGTTTCAGGGTAAAGCTCGGCTTTGTACATAGCTTTTAAGTAAACTTTTTATTTTTCTGTTTACGATAAAGAATAAAATAACTAAAGAATTCAAAATTAAAAAATCCATTTGATTTTAGATTTTGTTTAGTAATACATGGTTATACTTAGAATTTATAATTTAAGTTTATCAACAAATAAGTTTAAAGATGTGTTAGGTGATGATATGTCCGTTAGGAGCACAAGTATCAGTCTTTTATCGTATAGGTAACTGTCAGCTATCGACTACCTAATATATAGCCTACCTCCTACCCAGCAAATGCGAATAAACACTTGTCAATGTCCAGGCCATCTCTGATGACGCGGGATTTGCCCAACGAATCTAATTTTGCTTTTGTGTTTTATGGGTTTAGCTACAGAGCGGGTATGATTTATGTTATTTTTTTTTAATAATACTTACCTATTTTAAGCTATACTGACTTTGTCGATTCCAATCTGACCTAAACTAAGAGTGTGAACTAAATTACACTTGCTTTTGTGACTGTAGCAGTTCAAGCTTTACGTAGATCTATCTCACTAATATTATAGATGCGAAAGTTTGTGTTTGCTTGGGTGTTTGATCCTACTCAACTCCGTAACACCTGAACGGATTTGGATGAAACTTAGCGTATACATAGTACGTTATCCTAGACTGGTTTTTATATCCTTACAACGCGAGATCTAAAGGCATAGATAAAGGCATCTTAAGCTATAGATTTTAAGCCTAGCGAACCGCAAAATCATAAAATAAAATCTTATACAAAATCCCAAAATGTCTGTCAAAACAAGGAAAGCTTCTTGAAAACAACCTTTCTATAGAAGGTTTTATCCTTTTTTAGGTTGTCCGGAAGAAAAGGGGTTTATGTAAATCTCTAATCCAAGTAATCCAGTTTAAAGGGATTCTTCAACAGTATTTGATTGCTTTCCGACTTCAAAGTTTCAATCGTTTAATAACGATGTTCACCAGTTTCTAAGGCCAAAACCTTTTTTAACCCTCAAAAATACTAAGTACAAGCTTTTCCTTTTATTTGTATTCGTCAAAAGGGTATCTTTCCAATTTATTTTAATGAGCGACTCACGTTCATTATGATCAAAGCAGTGAATTTAGCAAGTCGCAATATCATGACTGTAACTATATTGTATCTCGTTTCCCTTTGAAAGTATTTTATAGAATGTCGTTTATTCATTAAAATGGTTGACTCCGTTACCTATTATAAATAACAGATTGTATATTTGCCAGACTATGTTGTTTTAGCAGTCTAGTTCAATCAACTACCTTACTAACCACCTTACCAGCCTCTTTACTAACAGCGCCGTTCAACTAGCTGCCTGAATGATAATCAGCCATTTGATCAAACAGCTAGACAAATGACTTGGATCGATGACCATTTATTTTATGATTTGATATTGATTAAGTTCCACTTTCTACCACCTAGAGCCGAAGCACTCCAAACTGTCAATAAGGCTTCGGCAAACAACAAAATTATTTTGATTGTGTTATCCAAAGTTTAGTGAAAAATAGTACAATAGAAGAGTGTAGTGACAATATAATGTGAATTTAGCTGTGTTTGACTCGAGCAGTTTAATTTTTAAAGAGAATTTCGATTGATCGTCATATGGTCATCCTATCGTACGAATGGCCTAAGCATTAGCTATCCAATTTATTAAATGTTGTAACCTGAATGATATTAAGTCGTAGCTTAATATCATTCAGGCTGCTAGTTGAACGGCGCTGTTTAATAAACAGGCTAAGCTGATTGAACGGCTAATTAAGCTAGTTGGCTGTAACATATATATTTTGATATTCAAAAGCCGCCTTTATTCTTAACTATATTCTGCGGCATTACAATTAAATTACAATAAATAATGCGGGACGTAATCACACAGCATCATATAGCCCCAAACTAAGCAGAGCTTGTATTATGGGAACCACATGATTGATATACTACACATATAATTTCTTTTTGTAAATACATACATATCATACATAGAAAACACCCAGACCCGAGACAAATATCTACAGAACATGCAAACATTTGTCCAGCAGCGGGAATCAAACCCGCAACCTTCTGCGTCTCAGGCGGACTTTCGCCCACTGCGCCACAGAGGCCGTCAAATGTGTCAATTGTGTGTCAATTGTGTTGTGTTGTGGAGGCTGCATTGTATTAAAGTTGTACTTGACTTCTTGATTTTATCTTCTAGTTTGTTGACGACATTTAATTCAGTTGTGTTCATAGTTGCAGCAGGTGAACTCCTACGTCATACGTGATCAGATTGGTTAGTTGGATGCAATCCAGTCCCGTGGCCCACTTCCACAGATTCTATTATTGCCAAAGCTCTCTGTTAATAGCCGGAGCATGTTCATTGATATATTATTTTGATTGTTCTTCCTTTTATCACACTTATATTATAAATGCGAAAGTTTGTGTGTGTATGTTTGTTCCTACTCAACTTGGAAACGGTTGATCAGATTTGGCTGACACTTCGAACATACATAGTTTGTGACCTGGATTAAAGGCTAGGTACTTTTTAAAGGAAGAAAGTAAGTAATTTTTTCTTGATCTACATAGAAAATATTAAGGTGTCGATCAGAAGTAAAAAACTTCCAAACAATCAGTAAATAAACTAATTTTATGAAATAGTAAGACTATACTCACTGGTGTACTAGTAAAAATGTTTTCTTATATTCAAGAAGTTTCTCAATATTTTCTGTAGCAATCATTAGGGACATTTAACTTTTAACTTTTAAAATAATAGAAGGGAAAGTAGCCAAAGCAATTAGGTTACCTTAGTTTGAGATATTACACTAAGAACACCTTTAGGAATAACTTTGCCAAGTAATATGAACGTTATTATGACCCTTGAAAAAGAATTTTTATGAGAGAGCTCACAAAATTTTCTTTCGCTTCAAGAAATCGTTCTCAATATTGCCAACTCTTCCAAATGAGTTTGTCCCTATTTACATACGAATTTGGGTGTTAGCAATCGTAAGCGAAAAGCGAATCTGGCAAGAGAGGTTTTGACTGTCCGATTTATTTATCTAGAATAATCTAGATCTAAAAATACTATGTCTCAATACTGATGCAGTTGTAGTCAACCTTTTTTCATTATAGATTTGCAAAATAATTAGGTCTACGACCTGTCTTTCATGTTGAATTTTTGTTTCTGAAGCTTTTGCCACTTTAAAAAATAAATAAATAGAAAAATTATTATTTTAATTTATTCTTCATATTTTTTAATAAGTAACATTTTTACGACTTTTCTCGTATAAAGTGTTTATGTGTTCATACTGCATGTACGCGTGCAGAAGATTATTTCTAATATTTGATTATCAAATAATTGCATCGTCATAAGACCTTTACTAAATGGACCGTAGGTAGAACTATTTTCACACACTAGGCATAATATACCTATTACATTTTTTTTTTCTAGGCAATATGAATAAAAATAGAAAACAATAAGAGCCATAGATTGAGAACGCCTATGCTAAATGTACTACGATGCACGCGTGGTACAACACACACTTTAGCTACGTCACAGTACGTGTTCAAAGCCCGGAATTCGCTATGTGTCGGTAAACAGACATCCAACTTGTGACGACAGCTGTGAATCTCATTGTCCCATTTCGCTACTTTTGTTTGGACTCAGAATGCTGCAATGGGGTAAGTTTCGGTTTAGTTAATGCCAAGGCTTAGTTTTACAAAATTGTTATCGTTCAAGATCTCTCGAGAATTGTGTGTTGTGCGCAAACAATAACATGGCTATTTCACTTTAATTTACAAGATATAAAATAATTACTTTATACTCCATACTGGTTTTTTAATTGCCTCATTTCTGAAGCTGAAAAATATTACAAAACAAAAAAACAATATAGCTGTATAGTTTGTACGTTTTAACGTGGCCGAATACTCGCACACACACTACTCACGTGATATGCAACTTGTTTCCCGATATTCGGAACAGCTGCATGTTATGATCACTAATTCAGTTGGTATTATTGCAGACCCCACATAAAAGCGATAATTTTGAAACTTACCAGCACAAACTCTGGGGTAAACTGCTCTGTTTGCAGGAAAGTACGTGACAGCTATAACAATTTTAATTCTCGGAAACGCCGTAGCCATGTTCCGGAACTTCGAGTCTCTGAAGACGACGGTTAATATCGGTGAGAACAAACTCCCTACTTTTAATGAAAGATAAAATAGAGATGTAAATTTTGTTATAATAAAAGTACTTTGGGGCAAACTTGAAATTGATTTTAAGCATAATTTAATACATAATTGTAGCACAATCAAGTACAATCAACTCGCAAGTTTTTCCCAATAAGGCACATTGTAAAACTGTCACCCCTTGAACTAAAATTGCTTATGTTTATTTTTTAACCGACTTCAAAAAGGAGGAGGTTCTCAATTCGTCGGAACTTTTTTTGTCGACTTTTTTATGTATGTTCACCGATAACTCCGTCAATTCTGGACTGATTTTCAAAATTATTTTTTGGTTTAAAAGAATATACTTCACAGGTGGTTCCATATA
Source organism: Horisme vitalbata (assembly GCA_951804965.1). Classification (NCBI taxonomy): domain Eukaryota; kingdom Metazoa; phylum Arthropoda; class Insecta; order Lepidoptera; family Geometridae; genus Horisme; species Horisme vitalbata. Next base: position 10,186,447 of record OX638101.1, read on the forward strand.
AATTTTATTCCTGAGGGATCGGTACTTTTCCCGGAAAACTCAAAAAACCTCGTCCTCACTTGTACTTTTTGGCCCTATGATCAAAGTCCTACTTGTTTGCGTTTCTGTTTTATTTTCGTAACTTTTAACATAGATTTTATTTATACTAATCGTTTAATTGAATTTATCTGACGGCCTCTGTGGCGCAGTGGGCGAAAGTCCGTCTGAAACGCAGAAGGTTGCGGGTTCGATTCCCGCTGCGGGACAAATGTTTGCATGTTCTGAAGATATTTGTATCAGGTCTGGGTGTTTTTTTATATGATATGTATGTATTTACAAAAACAAATTATGTGTATATATCAATCATGTGGTTCCCATAATACAAGCTCTGCATAATTTGGGGCTACATGATGCTCTGTGATTACGTCCCGCATTATTTATTTATTTATCTTTTATTGACTTTTTCAATAGAATATACGACCTAACTCAATTTGCAGTACCTACGTAATTCTATCTTTTCAGTTTCTGGTACAGGTTTAGGCTGCTGGTAGAAGCTGGATGCGTCGAGCTGAGATTAGAGTGCAAAGGCGCTCATTGAGGCGTATGTCCAGCAGTGGACTGCAGTCCACTGCTAGGCTGATGATGAAGATGATGATCATTATGGAAACTAACTTTTTGTATATATAGGGGCTATATTACCACCAAATTCAGTGGAAGAAGTAGCATTCGCCTCGGCCCTAGCGCGTGCCTCTATGGAAAGCGAAAAGTATAATTTCGTCATGAAGTCGGTTTACGCGCCGTTCGGGGATAGTTTTGCAGCTTCTAAAGCTGGTAAGTACCCATTTACTTTTCACGCCAATGATAATAGTGATTTCGTTTTATTATAACTTTATAGTAACATCCAATATGAATTTTCTTGGCAACTATTTCTGCACTTATTATTTTATCTTCTCGAAGTATCTCATAATGTTACCTGAGTATGAAGAAACGAGTTAGTATGCGCACCGCTCGTGGTGTGGCTTAGGGTGCGTTTTCATTGAGGCGGAACGGAGCAGAGATGTGATAAATCAAGAAATTAAGTTAAGTAAAGTAAAAGTAAAAATTTATAATTCCTTACGGTGTTTTAGCAGATCATCTTGGTTAAGCAACACTCAGCTTAGTCACTATTTGCATGGGTGATCGTTTAGTAGCATTTATATCTGAGCGCTTCAGTACTTCAAAGGCACGCTAAGAGTTTGGTCCTAGCTTTTCAGTCGTTTAGCCATGTCGGATGCCTTCGTTCGGCCTAAAAGTTCCGACACGGGAATTAGCCACTAGCTAATAGGAAGAAAAAGAAGAAGAAGACTGAGTATGTCATTGCTTAGGCTAAGTTACTTTATTCGGCTTTTTATGGATGCGATGAAGAAAAAAGTGTTTCTGATCAATGCTCATCGATCGCACTAGGCCAGCGTTGGCCGTCAATTTTTACTTTAATTTTGTGTTATACATAGAATGGAATGGATTTGTATTCCGAAATGAAATACCTATTTTTATTAACCGACTTCAAAAAAAGGAGGAGGTTCTTTTTATTTTATTATTTAATTCAATAGGAAAGTTTGTGTAACCCGATTCGCCAGATTAATCTGTGGTTTAATTTTAATTTTTACTTTTATACATTCTTACTTAACTACTCTTAGTTTTGATGCTAAGTATAATAAATCAGCCACAAACTGTTGCTTAAAATTTTAATTGGTTTATTAGGTGTATTTCAACCGCTTTTAACTCTTCAAACCCTCTTCCATATGTATGTAAATAAATCAAATAAATAAATTCCAGCATGTCAGCTGATATCGGAAGGCGTGATTGCGATATTCGGTCCAACCGATCCGGTTTCCACTTCGGCAGTAGAAGCGCAGTGCCGCAACGCGAGGATTCCGCACATACATGTGAGTACATAACTTTCCTCGAGGGTACAGTCGCCTGCAATAAGATTTCTACGCTAGAAATTCATAATTCCCATTCATTTCATCATTCACGAGCTTTGCTCTGAGTTTTCTGAAGTATAGGATTCGTATTCTTAACCTGCGTCTACAACTTATTTATTCAATATAATATGTTGTCAGAGAATCAGCAACATTGAGATAAATGACGATAGTATCAATATTAAATCGATGATTAACTGACTGAAATGACCATTATCGGAAATGACAGTGGCCTGGGCAGATCTGCCGAAAAACCGACAACCGTTGAGGTAAAAAAGTTTTTGAATGGAGACGCCTCTAAACCATGGAATCACTACTAATATTAACGATGAATAAATCTCTGTGCCTCATGTATTCTCCCAAAAAAGTGTCGTGTCTCGTAAGAGTCGTAGTGTTACATAAAAGAAGAAACGAGACACAACCTCTTGGGCATTTTTGAGAAAAATCATGCTCAGATTTATGTTCAAAGCGCGCTCTCCCCTATCAAAACTGCTTATTCTCAACAAACTAAGTATAGACCGCAACCTGGCCAGGTGTAATGACAATCTGAAAAAGGCGGCTGGTAGAATATGTTTTCATCAAGCTGAGGACTCCAGCAATGGTTTGCTATAAACAAATGCTGATAAAACCCATTCACTGCGGCTGCACACATCAAGCTACCATCACTCAACTCAACACTCCAGTTACTGGCCTATACAAACTTTGTGTTTGACGATCGTACACCGTCAATCAGCAATCGCTATTTAGAGTGCCATGGTCAATAATATTATGTAGGGAAAATGCATATACATGATATAATCAATTGCCATGCGTATGTTTCACAAAAAATCCAAAATGGCTTGACTCGACCGTTTTGTAAATTTGTATGGGAATTGCCTCTAGGCATTGCAAATCAATTTGGTAGTATGAAGTTTAGCGGGTCATCTCGTATTTAATATAGTCATATATAGACCAACCTGCAATGATTAAAGCCAAATATGGTTCAATCATTGCAGGTGACTGTGCTTAACCAGCTCAATTATTCAGAAAGACATTCATCGGATTGATATCTTAATTTTCAGTTGCCTGTATCAGTTATAGCATATCCAGACACTGGTAATTCGTAACTCTCCATCGTCAATATTACATAAAAGTAAATATTCACAAAGTATGCACAAAACAATCCACACATACTTGGATACTTGGTACCATAAAATTATGTGCTTTTTAGTTAAAAAAGTTAATGTGAAAACATAAAGTGAGATATATTCAGGATCACAAATTAGTAATACGTTTACAAAATTATTCAGAATAAAGTACTTAAATTCAGTAAATACAATACATACTACATTCACTGAAAATATGAGTTTAATCTTAAAAATGATTATACCTTTGTAATGAAGAAGATAGGTACAATTACTCGTAATTAATGTCTGCGAATACGTTGTCTAGACTACGTAGGTAATGGAAATAAGGTAATGATAGTCTCATTAATGAGCTTTTAAAAGGTCGCAAAAAGTAATGTACCGAGACATTACTTGCTTTCTAGAGAGCTACAAATTTAAAAGTAATCCAGGGTCTACGTACAACCCTCGTAGGTATTTTATGAAGAGAGCATAAACACAAAAAATAATTAAAGAAAACATCATCACCATCATTAGCCTATAGCAGTCCACTTCTGGACATAGGCCTCTCTTAATGAGCGCCATTGTATTGTACCCTGATAATCTTTAAATAAAACATAGTTTTACCTTTAAGATATATTTAATAACAATAAAACTATATCAACTCTTTGTATAAAATAATTAGTAAGTTTCGAAAAAGGATTTTTGTTTATCACTTCGCAGCTACTGAACGGATTAGCATGTTTGGCATAACGTTTAAAACTAGCTTCCGACCGCGGAATCGCTTGCGTTAATGTGGATTTTGTCAAATATCCCCTTTTTTGCACCTTTGGCGCTGAGACACGTATATTAATTTTCAATTGTCAGCCTGAATAAAAAAATTTAAGAGTCTAACTTTGAAACTGAAGGACTTTCATACAAGCTTACATCCCCTATTTTATTCCCTTACGGGTGGGATATCTAAAAAATCTACACAATGCCTACACTAATAAGGTATTTATTAAGGTATTATTTTTAAGGTATTTATGTGCAAAATTTCAAGTCTCTTGGTCCAAATGGTTTGGGCGCTGCGTTGATATATTAACCAAACGGTCAGTTTAATATTTAATATTTCATCATCATCATCATCATCAGCCTATAGCAGTCCACTTCTGGACTCCCCAAATAAGCGCCAATTCGCCCTGTCCTGAGCGCGACACAGCCAGCTTGTTTAATCTTTATAATAAATATGGAAATACACATACATTAACATACATTACACTATAATTTACTTATATTAGTTTATTTCATTCCTCTTTGTCAAACTGGGGCATCGGACTGCTAAGTGAGGGTAAGAGCACTAGGCAGAATGCACGCGCGACACGTGACCCAAAACAAAAAAAAAAAAGGACCTTGCGAGAAAAGATGGTGGGCCGGCCCTTGTAAAAGTGTGTAACACTTATTTTATATTCAATAAAAGACTGAAAGTGCAGTGCATAATTACCAGGAGTTGTGGCAGTGGGGTGAGTTTAAGTCGATATAAGTTATTATACGTACTATAATCTATTTAGCTGTTTTACACCCTAGCACGTGGACCGGCGATCGAACCTCACAAACGGCTTCGGAGCCAGCGGTATTGTTCTTGATCATACAGATCAAACATTGGTCCATCGAGCGCGGATTCGTTTAATTGCGAAGTCCTGTGTGGTTTTATCGCCATTCCCGGGTTGGGCACACGAAACACGCGGTGTTGGTTTCTTGTCGAAGCGCTCTGGCGGTGTATGAGTAGCTTCGGCAGGGTAATCTTTCATTGCCAATAAAACTCCTGGTTGGTCGCGGCGACGGGAATACCCGGCGGTATACGGTATTTCCTGTCAACATTTTCATTCTGGTTGGCGGTTTGGTACCGAGAGGTTAGGTGCCGGCCGGCCAAACTTACACTGCACAGAGAAACTCAAACTATAAATTATTGCGGTAGGGCTACACATAAGTTTATGTAGTGTCCCCTTACGATATATATATAAACAAACATAACACAACATACCTATTCATATACCAAGGGTTCATACTGTTTGAGTGATCCTTTTGTTTCATGATGTTTTCTCTGCCTAGCGGATCTAGGTATAACGGCTTTAGGTAATTAAATTACATAACTAATTAGTGTATTTTTCGTGTAAAAAACTGTGAATTTTGGTGTAAATAACCTATCTAGAGGTAGCGTCAGTGTTAAATTTAAAAGTAGAATTTGTAGTGCCGGACCTACAAAGTGACAAGCTTACAACTTATAATTTTGAATTTAATAATAGACATCTAGGCAGTCTAAATATTGCTTTATCTGTAATATAGTTTTATTGGTTTACAGATCAAGCAGGTTAATTATTAATTTTTTTTTTCATTGATTTCTTGAGTTTATTTTGTAAATATAATTAGACTAAGTGTCTGAAATAGTCTTCAGCTTGTGAATATTTTGTGTTAGTTTTAGTGTAAATAAATAATCAAAATGCCTTCTAAAAGTCAGACACAACTTTTAAAGGTGCGGCATGATATGGCTATGTTGAACTTGGACATGTTGTATGATCTCTCACAATCAGGGTTAACTTCTGAAAACGAAAGGTCTGAGTTCAAGTTGAGGTATGGGGATGTAGAGACCACATATTCAGAGTTTACATCATCTCATCTGGAACTTCAGGCCGGCCTGGAGGAAGATGAAGAAATAGAAAATTTTAGGAAAAAGTATGTGGCTTATAATCAAAAGTATTATAATATAAAGAGGAAATATCTAGAATTATATCCAGGGACTAGTAATAAGTCATCTGAGCATGGTACTGCATGTTCATCAGAAGGAACAAGTAAAAACCTGCGAGCGTTTTTACCAAGGGTACAGTTACCCACATTCTCGGGTAAAATAGAAGAGTTTGTGTCATTCATGGACTTGTTTGAGTCACTGGTAGGGCAAGACTTGTCGCTGAGCAATACAGAAAAACTGTATTACCTGGTGGGTTCTTTGTCCGGAGAACCTAAAATACTAACCCAACATCTGTCTGTCACCGGTGACAACTACTCTATAGCTTTAGAGTTATTAAATAATAGGTATAACAATAAGCGGTTACTTGCGGACAAGTTATTACACAACTTATTAGGAACAGCACATGTAAATAAGAATTTGAACTCGTTGAAGCCGTTCCTCAACACATTGCTGGAGAGCACTAAGGCTCTAGAAAAAATGAAATTTCCTGTGGCTGAGTGGTCATACCTGCTCTTCTTCATAAATTTCCAAAAATTAGAAAGCGGTTTAAAGAAGCAGTTTGAGGATAAAGTTACTGATAAAGAATTGCCCAGTTTTGGGGATCTAATTAAATTTTTGGAAAATGAAGTGAGGATTTTAGAATCAAGCGGGGAAAGCCACAGTAGTAGGGGTGGTATTTCCACATCACGAACACACCATGTAACGTCTCAGGGTGGGACAAGCGGTTGCAAGTTATGCAAACGGGGTAACCATAGTTTAGCTAAGTGTGAACAGTTTTTGGCACTGAAGCCTCGCCAGCGAAAAGAGCGAGTTAGAGAGTTTAGGCTCTGCTTCAGATGTCTAGGGGAACATAATTTTACTCAGTGCACATCAGGATGGTCATGTTATAAATGCAGGTCAACCAAACATCACAATCTCATTCACTTTGATTTACCACAGCCGCCGGCGGCTATGACTGGAGGAGTCACGGGGAGGCCACCAGCCGGGGGTGGACCTCGTACTCCTAATGCGGAACCAAGTCGTTCGAGCGCACCCGGACTGGATAGGGCAGACGCGTCGAACCCATCGTTTAATAGGGCAGACCAACCAAATAGGGTGAATGGGGCTAATGTGGACACCGGGGCAGTTTTAACATCTTGTAATAAAATTATAGATAAGAATGCGTGCCATCAGACAACAGTGTTGCTTGCGACTGCCGTAGTGCGTGTGATGGATATATGCGGTGAATATCAGGAAGTTCGCGCACTACTGGACGGAGGGAGTCAGAGTACCTTTGTCACTGAGGGATGTGCTAGTAGACTAGGCTTGAGGCGGTTTCGGTCGGATGTCGTTACTGTCACCGGATTAGGGGGATTACCGGTTAGTGACTGTAGAGGGGGGGTAAATTTAACAATTAGTCCAAGATACGCGGACCACCCTCGACTTGTAGCTACCGCCACGGTATTGAGTAACATTACCCACAGCCTACCTAGTGCGAACTTGTCTCCTAACATTGCCGAATGGTACAGGGGTATCTATCTGGCAGATGAACGGTTTTATGTCAGCCGGCCTATTGACATATTAATCGGGGCGGATTTAATGGGGGATATTATAATAGGCGGTGTGGTTAAGGTCAACGATTACCTACCATGTGCGATGAACACGGTGTTCGGGCATGTACTTATGGGTCCGGTTACCTACGCGGTACCGCGGAATGATAGTGCGGTTCATTTTTCGCGTTCAGTTTTTTCGGCGCATGTTACAACCGATCAGATTCTGGAGAGGTTCTGGGAGGTAGAAGATATACCGGATGCGATAGTAGTTGACCCTAAAGACGCGGAGTGCGAAAAGTTTTATCGCGAAACCCATCGACGGGATGAGACGGGTAGGTATATTGTCAGGTTACCTTTTTTAGACGATAAGCCTGAGCTGGGCGATTCGGTACAGTTGGCCAAGAAGCGGTTTTTGGCCATGGAAAGGCGGCTTACTTCAAATGAGCTATTACGTGAAAAGTACGTTAAGTTCATGCGGGAATATGAGCAAATGGGGCATATGTCGGTCTGTGATCGGGACCCGGCCGACTATGCCGGCGGAATGGGGTACGTCATACCCCACCACGGAATCTTTAAAGCGGAATCAGATAAAATTCGTGTGGTTTTCGATGCCAGTTGCGGGACAACCACGGGGTTGTCACTTAATGATACATTACATGCGGGGCCGAAATTACAGCGGGACGTAATGGAGATAATTTGCCGGTTTCGGATGTCGGAGTTCGTCTTTACTACCGACATTAAAATGATGTTTCGACAGATTTTATCTCACGAAGATGATCGGCGGTATCAGCTCATCTTCTGGAGGGAGGCTGCGGATCAGCCTTTGCTCCTGTATACTTTAAATACAATTACGTACGGAATGAAGTCCAGTCCGTACCTAGCTATCAGAACATTACGGCAACTCGCAGACGATGGTGAGGCGGATTATCCAGCGGCGGCTAACCTTTTGCGGTCTTCAGTATTCATGGATGACATTTTAGGTGGGGCTGATTCCGAGGATGAGGCACAACAATTAAAGGAGGACCTAACAGACTTGCTTCGCTCTGGCGGTTTTGAGTTGAGCAAGTGGGTTTCCAATAGCAAGCGGTTGCTAGAAAATATTCCTGCGGAGGATTTAGAAAAACCTAGGACATTTGACAAAGTAGACGGCCCTGGCTTTTTCAAAATTTTGGGGGTTGAATGGGACCCCAACCGAGATGGCTTTTCGTACCATTGCAAGTTAAAGGACAACTATAATTGTACTAAGCGGATTATTCTGTCAACTTTAGCGAGAACCTTTGACCCATTAGGTTGGATAGCACCGGTGCTTTTTCAGGGCAAAGTTCTCATGCAGCGGCTTTGGAGGTTAAATTTGTCATGGGATGAAACTCCACCACCGGATGTGGTAGCGGAATGGAGTGAAATCATTGCGGATTTGCCTAATATTGAGAAAATAAATATGAAGCGTTTTGCTTTAGGCGGTTATAATAAGGTTTGTTCCCTTCATGGTTTCTCGGACGCGTCTGAAAGCGGGTACAGCGCGGTGGTTTATCTGAGAACCATGAACAAAAGTGGCGGAGCACAGGTCTCCCTTATGATGGGAAAATCGCGCGTGGCCCCATCTAAGGTTAAGGTGACTATTCCTAAACTGGAATTATTAGGCGCAGTTTTACTGACAAGACTCATGAGATATGTGGCCGAATCTATTCGGGATAAAGTAGGGGTAGAAGAAATGGTTTGTTGGTCGGACAGCACCATTGTACTTCCATGGTTGCGGATGCCTCCCCATACTCTACAAACATTTGAAGGGAACCGGGTCTCTCAAATTGTTAATTGCGGTTTAAGTTTAAATTGGCGACATGTACCATCTGAAATGAATCCTGCCGACGTCGCAAGTCGAGGTTGTCGAGTCTCGGACTTGCTCGGACATACCTTGTGGTGGGAACCGCGATGGCTTCGAGGCGAAGCGGTGACGTGGCCAGTGGATAGGTTTTGGCAGGAAAAGGATCTACCAGGTATACGGAAGAACTCAGTACAAGTCCAGGTTCATGTAGGGACCACAGAACCGGATCCAATCTTTACTAGATATAGTTCGCTAGTAATGCTACAGTCGGTCGTAGCTTACTGTATTCGATTTGTAAATAATGCTAGAAATCCTTTAAACAAAATTTTAGGCGTTCTGACGGTTCAAGAACGCAACTCTGCTATGGATCGGCTAGTGAAATTAGTTCAGCAATCTGAATTCGCGGACGATTTAGACTGCTTAAAGCGGAACAAGCAGTGCTCCACGAGGTTAAGGCGGTTGTTTCCTTTCGTAGATGACGCGGGTCTCTTACGGGTAGGGGGACGTTTAGAGCATTCTAGCCTTCCGTTCCAGGTGAAACATCCGGTTGTTTTACCAAAAGACCATCCTCTTACGAATTTAGTGATTGACAATGCACACCGGGTTCATTGTCATGTAGGTCCAACAGCCCTTCAGGCTATTTTACAAAAGGATTTCTGGATCCTGTCAGCTCGGCAAGCTATAAGAAGTCGCGTATTTAAATGTATTTCGTGCTTTAGGACTAAAGCCAAACCTGTAGAACCCATGATGTCTGCGCTTCCGAGCGACAGAGTCAATGCGACTGGGGTATTTCACACAGTACAAACTGATTTTGCGGGACCTTTCTCAATCAAGGCTTCGCGCCTTCGGAATGCCAAGGTGCTGAAGGCATACTTGTGTGTATTTATTTGTTCTTCGTCGAAAGCGGTACACTTAGAGGTCGTTAGTGATCTATCGACAGAGGCATTCTCAGCGGCATTATCGCGATTCGTAGCTCGGCGCGGTCTCCCGAAGTTTATACGGTCCGATAATGGCACAAACTATATAGGTACTAATAGGCATTTAAACGAGGTTGCTAAATATCTGCGGGACAAGGAAGTTGAGAAAACTCTGGGGGACGTTGCAGCTAAGAGCGGGATAACTTGGTTGTTTAACGTACCAGGGGCACCTCACTTTGGGGGTCTTTTTGAAGCGGCTGTCAAATCTGCTAAAACTCTGTTGAAACGGATGATCGGAGAGCAGATTTTGACGTTTGAGGAACTGACAACGGTATTCGCCAGAGTTGAAGCGGTTCTCAACTCTCGGCCACTTTGTCCGCTAACACACGATCCTCAAGACCTCGAAGTGCTTACACCGGCACATTTCTTAGTAGGTAAACCACTACTTTCGGTGCCAGAGTATAATTTAGAAGATGTTCCCGACACGCGGCTAGGTCGGTTCAGATTAGTTCAAGCTATATCTCAAAGATTTTGGAGGCAATGGAGTGACCGGTACCTGCATTGTCTCCAAAACCGGAACAAGTGGACGACACCGACGGATCCACCTAAAGTAGGGGATCTCGTATTAATTAAAGAAGAAAATATTCCTTCTCTTAAATGGAAACGCGGTAGAGTGGTAGAGCTTCTGCCTGGAAGGGATGGGGTCATTAGGTCTGTAAAACTGAAGACTCTTTCAGGATATTTTATGAGGCCTGTTGTAAAAATTTGTAGATTGCCACTGGACTAAGTTTCGGCACTGCATCTCTATATTTAAGTTATTTAGGTATTAAATATTTGGTTTAGTTATGTAAGTTAATTGCGGATTTTGAGTACATAAAATTTTGTATTTTTAGATTAGCGGATCTAATCAAGTTGATAAAGACTTTTCAGTCTTTCTCGGGCGGGGGGATGTTTAATCTTTATAATAAATATGGAAATACACATACATTAACATACATTACACTATAATTTACTTATATTAGTTTATTTCATTCCTCTTTGTCAAACTGGGGCATCGGACTGCTAAGTGAGGGTAAGAGCACTAGGCAGAATGCACGCGCGACACGTGACCCAAAACAAAAAAAAAAAAAGGACCTTGCGAGAAAAGATGGTGGGCCGGCCCTTGTAAAAGTGTGTAACACTTATTTTATATTCAATAAAAGACTGAAAGTGCAGTGCATAATTACCAGGAGTTGTGGCAGTGGGGTGAGTTTAGGTCGATATAAGTTATTATACGTACTATAATCTATTTAGCTGTTTTACACCCTAGCACGTGGACCGGCGATCGAACCTCACAAACGGCTTCGGAGCCAGCGGTATTGTTCTTGATCATACAGATCAAACACAGCTTCTACCAGCAGCCTTTCGCAATATTTATTTGGATAGAACCAGAGGCTACTGAATACCGAAATAAAGAGCTCTAAATAATGTTATAATCTAATACGGGTTGAAACTAGTTGTGACATAATCTGAAGTGGTACAGCTAATATCCATAGTCACAGTTTGCGAACTTCATTATTACACCGCATCTCAATCAAAGCCACTGCGAACCGTTTATTTTCATTAAGCACTCCAGCATCGGAACACTTGGCGCGTTGATAAGTTAAATGAGCTCGTCGAACTTCGCTCATAATGGAACCGTAAACAGTTGATTGAAAACCAGTACTTTTCTTGTAATGTTTCAGTAAATTGCCATTATAGTACTATTGGTCAAAATGAATGTATATTAGGTATGTAACTACCCTTTTTCTTGGATTTAGTGATTTTGCTTCAGACCTCACTTTATTTTAATTGTAAATATTTGTTATTATTTATAAAATTAATTAAGTTAACAATTAATTATGCATATTTATCGTCGTCCATACCTACATTTTTTGTTTGCCCTGCTACTATTTTTTTTTTGTTTTAAGTAAAGGGGCTCCCACGATACAGGCATGCCTCGAAAGGGAGCCGTTCTTATTTGTAGTCGGAACTTCATTCTGTTCTCTTTATGAATATCGTGACCACCATGTTATGTTCTGCCGGCATGGACGGCCTGTCTTCAGTGACTCCGATTTATGGCCATCTGCTCCACACTGTAGAATGACGTGCCATTGTCTCTAAGCTGGACCATCGGGTTGGGGATCTTCCTCTGGAACGTTTCCCCTGTACATGGCTGACGATTCGCTTTTCTGTTATGGGCTCTACGTCTCGCAATGTGGCTATAAGTACGACAAGTAAATCTTTTTGTGTGTGGCTTTTTGGTAAATATATTATTTATATTGTATTGTACTAGATTCCACCCGCGGCTTTGGCTCACGTGGTGCCTGGAAATATAAAAAGCTTTTTGGTCTGGAACTACATTATGTACAAAATTTTAGCTCAATCCATTAATGTTTTGGCGTGAAGAAGAAACAAGTATTTCATATCTCAATTTTTTTTATGATCTTTTCAATATTGTCAGGATGGGATATGCAGCGCTGTGGCAACCTTTTTTTAAGCTCACTGAATGTATAGTACGTTGTTCTGGGAAATGATTATATCTTCTCATGCTTTCTAATATGAGTAGGACAAGACAACAAGACCACGATGAACTAGGTGTTTTCACAAGAATTACGTTTCTCTTACAATATTTTCATAGGTTGCTTGACATACAAAGAAATACACAAGAAATTCTCTACATCAAAAACATTTCCAGCGATTCGACTTGAATCTTATTCGACAAGATTATCTGTAGACTCAAATTCACTTTTCAGTCTGTATGGCGTCCACCTCCAGTAAGAGGCTTAGTGCAGCCGAGTCCGCCATCAATAAACCTGTTCCCTGAAGCCGTGGCTCTATCGAAAGCAATCGCACTTTTCATAAAGGACAGCGATTGGATTTCCTACACACTGCTGTATGACGATGATCTTGGTGAGTTTTGGCGTGTAACATTTTTACCAACAATCAATGGTTCATCATACTAATAATTGTAGTTTGTGAGGATGTATGGATACTTTTTACTCTTTCATGGCTTAACGGATTTAGATGAAACTTAGAATATAAATAGATTGTGGTCTGTATTAACACATAGGCTACTTGTTATCCAGGTAAAACGCAAGCAAAATAGCAGACGGAAGCTAGTAACATTATAAACTCTATTTACACATTTACTCAGAGGGCTTACCACAGGTTTTTATAGTTTACGAAAACATTATAAGTTTCGATATCTTTCCATACATTTTCAGTACAGCGCCTCTAGGGAAACGTGCATGAACTACTAAAATGTATGGAAAGATACCGAAACTTATAAAGTTTTCGAAAACTATCAAAACCTGTGGTAAGCCCTCAGGTTACGCTACGCCCCAAGATTAAGATTTTAAATTTGAGTCTAATCACTTACCTTGATTAAAGAGGAGAGAGGTGTAATAACTGGTTCCCAGCACCTATATTAATTATGTTCAAGCTCTTAGTACTATATACATCGTTATTATCTATCTTTTGAATAAAACCGCTTCATTATAAATACAAGATTTACCTATTTATAACACGTATCTAAGTAAAACGTTGAGATGATTTTCTATGTAATGAAAATGAAATTCAGTCCGTTGGTAAGCGCAAAACTTGAAACGGCTTGACCGATTCTGGTAAAATTCTCTGTAATTCGACTGATAGTGCTTATTTCCATGGATTTTTTTTATAAAGAACTGGCCAGAAATGGACCGGACGTCAGTAGGGGCAGGTATTTATATTAAATAAATTTGATTTCTTACAAGGTCTAATAAGGTCCAATTTAAGTACCTATCGTCATTTATAGAGACAACAGATGATGACATTTTAAAGAGAATCCGTTGGTGATTTGCAGGTCTGATAAGACTTCAAGAAATCCTAAAACTAGCGGACCCTGAAGTTAAATGGTTGGTCAGAAGATTAACCCCAGGTGCGGACAACCGTCCTCTCTTGAAGGCATTAAAGGCTTCAGGTCAAATGAGGGTGGTCATAGATTGCCCTGCGGATAGGATACTAGAATACTTACGACAAGCGAATGAAGTCAAGTTCTTCGAAGACTATATGGTAAGCTTCGATAGCTGTGAAATGGTTTTGTAAGAATAAAAGCCTAGCACGGAACTGCCAAAAAACTGAAGGTAACATTGAAATAAGCTGTGCCCGATCGGTCTGAAGTTTTTTTTATTTATGTTTGAAGAACGAACAACAATATGTTTTTTATGGAACTTGAAGATGGAACAAGCACATGGCCCACCTGATTTTAGTGGTAATCATTACCTATCACAAAGCATTGCATCATATATCACGTTTCTTGGAACGTGCTCTACGATACAACGCCCCGCGTCCATCAACTTGAGGCATGGAGATGATAAGCCTTTTGTGCCTGTAATTTCACCGGCACCCACACCCTTCAAACCGAAACACAGGTATTCTTTTTCACGGCTGAAATAGGCATGGTAGCAGTACTTCCCCGGACGAGACCTCCACAAAGACCTCTACTACTTCTGTTCTTATGTAAGTGGTAACCATTACCTATAACAAAGTATTGGATCGCAGGTCACAAATGATTGGAACGTCCCTACGATGCAAAGCCCTGAGTCCATTAACTTGTGATAAGCCCTGTACCTGTCATTTCGGTACCTAAATCCTTTAAAACGAAATACAGCAATACTGCTTCAGAAATAGGCATGGTGGTAGTAAGTACCTACTACGTTTGCCGTCCATGAACTTCCTCGGAGGAGATAAGAGTTTTACTTTTACTTCTAATAAAAGTATTTATTTTTCAGAGCTATGTCCTAATGTCTCTAGATGCACACACAATAGACCTTGAAGAATTGCGGTACGGCCTATCAAACGTAACTTGTCTTCGAATCTTTGATCACTCAGACTCAAGAACCAAGTCTTATTTAGCTGATTGGAAAACACGAGGATCAGCAGATGTTAAAATACCGAGACAAACATATGAGATCACTGTAAGTTCTAATTAAACTGCAAAGGAGAAATGCCGTGTGATGTATGGCGCTCGGTACCAAGACTAAAGTGAGTGCGTCAAAAAATATCCAATAAGATTTTAGTCGATTCTACTGTCAAAATAATTAAAAATGAGGGTTATAGCAACGTGTATATCATTGGTTGTTGTAGTCTAATGGCGGCGTGCAACGGAAACCAAATCAAACGGAATCAAACAAAAAAAATTAATTTATTATTAATCGAGTCGGTGTATAAAAAAAACTAAAGAAAATGTTAATGTCATTTATAAAATATAATAAATTTTATGGGATACGTTCGGTTTTGACGCAATTGGTACGGGTTCTCGGCATTCTCCTTTGCAAATTTTGACGGCCTCAAGAAAAAGTTAAATAATGGGTTACTTATTAATTGTTTTTATAGCCTCAATGAATATTTAAATAATTAAATTTGTAATAACACTCTATTAATATTTGCATGCCTGCATGCAGGCTGAATACATGTCATAGCTATAAGACCAAATTGTAAAAATATTTTTTTGTATTCTAGCAAATAAACATTTGAATCTTGAATCTCCTCTGTGGCGCAGTGGGCAAAGGTCCGCCTGAAACGCAGAAGGTTGCGGGTTAGATTCTCGCTGCGGGACAAATGTTTGCATGTTCTATAGATATTCGTCTCGGGTCTGGGTGTTTTCTATGTATGATATGTATGTATTTACAAAAAAAAATGAAATGAGTAGTATATCAATCATGTGGTTCCCATAATATAAGCTCCGCTTAGATTGGGGCTACATGATGCTGTGTGATTAAATTCCGCATTATAATTATAATTATAAATATCTTCTGAAATAATTCAGACAACTACAAAATAATGGTAGATAATAATATCTACCATTATTTTGTAGTTCCAACATAATATTAATTTAGCCATTGCTTAAATATCACTCTCACTAATATTATTAATGCAAAAGTTTAACTGTCTGTGATTATGTTTGATCTAAACTCCGAGACGCCTCAACGGTTTTTTTTATGAGACTTGAAGACGGAACAAGCACATGGCCTACCTGATGTGAAGTGGTAACCATTACCTATCTCAAACCATTGCATCGTAGGTCACGTTTTTGGAACGTGCTCTACGATGCAACGCCCTGCGTCCATCAACTTGAGGCATGAAAATGATAAGGCTCTTGTGCCTTTAATTTCACAGGCACTCACACCCTTCAAACCGAAACACAGCACAGCTGCTTTACGGCAGAAATAAGCATGGATTTGAATTTGGATGCAACTTTGTTTAAACATACATAGCTTGTGACCTGGATTAACACATACTTTGTATCCTGATGTCACGCGAACGTGTAGCCGCATGCAGAAACTAGTCCGATATACCTTATTATAGATTCTTAGATATTGTTTTTTAGTTTTTTTTATTCCACCTTCCGTATTATATGTACCACTAAACTTTTTCTCTTCAAATATTTTTATTATAATACAACATGAAAGCATAAATAGGTAGAAGCAGCGTTAGCCAGCGATGCAGCCCGCCTCATAACTGATGCAGTGGAGAGCGCCCCGGAGGAGATCAAACTCGAAGCGAAGGAGATCGAGTGCGGTTCCGAAGACCAGTGGGAAGTTGGAGAGGATTTTACCAACCATTTACTAACGGTAACCATACTTTGTGATATCAATAATCATTTGTTTTCTTGAGCGCTTGCATCGTTGTTGTTAGTTCCCTCATAAATCATGGTAATTCGAATCCTTTAGCTCGGTCTCCATTTGGTTATGTAGTCGCTTATTAGTGTTTATATCTGACCGCTTCTATACTTTGTAAGGTACTATTAGTAAGTAAGTAAAGTAATGTTAGTCCGGGCTTTCTAAGTGGTTAAACTAGCCAAGCCTAAGTGCAATAGTTATGGGATGATTGAGTTACAAATATGTCAAAATCCATCCCCAAAATTAAAAAAATATGTTTAGTATTTTTATATATTATAACTTATTCTCATGGTACCTAGATACCATGAGAATAAGTAGTAGTTTGACGAACTCTGTGGCGCAGTGGGCGAAGGCCCGCCTGTGACGCAGAAGGTTGCGGGTTCGATTCCCGCTGCAGGACAAATGTTTGCATGTTCTGCAGATATTTGTCTCGGCTCTGGGTGTTTTAATAATAATAATCCTGGACGTTATCACACAGCATCATGTAGCCCCAAACTAAGCAGAGCTTGTATTATGGGAACCACATGATTGATATACTACATAGATACATTTTTTTTTTGTAAATACATACATATCATACATAGAAAACACCCAGACCCGAGACAAATATTTGCAGAACATGCAAACATTTGTCCCACAGCGGGAATCGAACCCGCAACCTTCTGCGTCACAGGCGGACCTTCGCCCACTGCGCCACAGAGGTCGTCGTTTTCTATGTATGATATGTATGTATTTACAAAAAAAAATGTATCTATGTAGTATATCAATCATGTTGTTCCCATAATACAAGCTCTGCTTAGTTTGGGGCTACATGATGCTGTGTGATTACGTCCCGCATTATTTATTTAATTTATTGATTTATTATTTTTCTTATTTCTTTTTTTCGTTCCCAGAACCCAATAGTTGGGATTACGGATCAAATTCAATTAGACAATACAACAGGCGAACGGACGAATTTCAATGTCGAAATAATGGAATTATCTAACAGTGGTTACAATAATATTGCAAAGTGGAATGCTGACACAGGCTTTGTATACGTGCGATCAGAGAACGAAGTCTCAGGCCTTTTAGCGGAAAAATGGCAAAATAAGACGTTCAAAGTCGTATCACGCATCGGTGCCCCTTACTTAGTGGAACGGAAGCCTAAAGACGGCGAAGTGCTGACTGGAAATGACCGCTACGAAGGTTATTCAAAAGATCTAATACACGAAGTACTAAAAGAAACGCTAAAACTGAATTACGAGATAGAAATAGTCCCAGGAAACACATACGGCGCGTACAATAAAGACACCATGAAGTGGGACGGCCTAATCGGATATTTGGTTGAGAGGGTTAGTGGCGGCGGCGTAGCTTAGAGTAATTAATTATTCAGAGGGCTTCGAAACTAACAATAAGTTTGCGTTTCAGAAAGCTGACTTAGCAATTTGTGATTTAACTATCACTTACGAGAGGCGGTCGACAGTGGATTTCACGACACCCTTTATGACTTTGGGCATTAGTATTCTGTATTCAAAGGCGACTCCTCCGGAGCCTGAACTATTCTCATTTCTGAAACCCTTTTCGGTTGACGTGTGGATTTACATGGCCGCCGCGTACCTAATGGTTTCCTTACTACTTCACATTTTGGCTAGGTAATTTATTTTCTTCCGAGTCCCAGTAAGAATAAAGGAAAGTAAGTTTTCGTGTAGAGGTCTATTTTAGCACATTATAGACCTATATTATTGTAACGTATGTGCGCATTTATCATTTATTATCTAATACAAGTCTATCTACTTACCAAATATGGTATTTACTTACAAGCTAGTAGCTAATGTTACTATTGGGATAAAATATATTTCTAAAATTCCGCCCTCAAATATCAGGCACAAAGAAAAAGATAGATCAACGGATAGCTTTATACCGAGAATGGTTTCGCAATCTCGTAAATATGAAATGCTAGCTTTCTACCCGCAGCTTTGCCTTCATGATTAGGTACTTTGATAAAAATTAGCCTTTATTTTATTTTTTGTCTAGAAATAGTGCCGTGTAAATTCAGCTTAATTGCTTTTTGGCATGAAGGTGAAAAAATCTTAACATTTCACATCGTTTTTACAAACGTTAGCCTTAATTAGTAGAACTAATATTATAAACGCAAAAGTTGGTGAAAATTATTATTATTATTATTATTTATTATTTATTTAGAAACAACATAACATCATAAAATGTCTTTTTAACCCTAAAGCGATGGTATATGAAATTATATAGGTATATAATATAAATGTGTATAATACATTAATACATTAGATGCCAGTGCTATTTGTGAAATGTGACGATTATGCTGAAAGTTTTGTAAAAAAAAAAGTATATACCATTAAAAGTGTATTAGACCTGTATTAACAAAAAGGCTACCTACTTTTTATCCGGGTACCTCGCGAGTGAAGCCGCGAGCGGAAGCCAGTTTTAAATATTTTGCCTTTCAGATTAGCACCGAATGACTGGGAGAATCCCCATCCATGTGATAAATCACCGGAGGAGCTGGAAAATATTTGGCACATTAAAAATTCATGCTGGTTGACTATGGGTTCTATTATGACTCAGGGCTCGGATATTTTACCCAAGTTAGTAGAACATTATTATCCAGAATACTAAAGTATATTATCAAATAAATTGACGAAGAAATGAGCGAGTAATCTGCTGAAGCGAACGGTGTAAGTTCGATCCCGCTGTTCGTACCTATAAACAAATTAATGATCAAAAAATTTATTTTCCGTCTGGGTTTTGTACTATGAGTTTCGTAGATTTTGATACACACAGAGTGAAATACTGGCGTAGGGTAAAAGGTTGTACATATCATTATGTAAGGCTATGTTTGTGACTGATTTATTCATTTGATATGTAAGTATGGAAAGACTACTTATCAACAATATATTTGTAGAAGAATTGATAAACTGTAAGTTTCATAGGAAGTATAGGTTTCTAAAGATTTGGGGATATTTCTGTACTTTCCTAATGTATAACAAGACGTACATGTTACTTAGTTGAAAGTAAAGAGTGTGTTTTTACAATTACGATATTACATTAAAGTATATTTTTTATAGGTAAATTTAAACCCATAAATATCAGTAAGTGAATTATGTTATTCTTTGAGAAAAAACAGATTTTTAAACCTGATTAGTGATTACGATTGAAAGTGATCCTCTTATCTTAATAAGTAGAGTTTTACTGCAACTTTGACTATTTTATAGGGGTTACTCCACTCGTTGGGTATGCGGCATGTGGTGGTTCTTCGCACTTATCATGTGTTCGTCTTACACTGCCAACCTTGCTGCCTTCCTCACAAATGCTGCTATGGATGACTCCATAAAAAGTGCTGAAGATCTTTCAATGCAGACTAAAATCAAGTATGGTACTATGTTTGGAGGCTCTACGTATTCCTTCTTTAAGGTAATATTTTAACTTGTTGTAGTACACAGCCGCAATCTCTTGAAAGAGCAAACAGCCCTAGTCTGAGTCAGGTGCCGTGTCGCCCACGGTCTTTCTAATATCGTCGATTCGTCGACCTAACTCGCTGGAGATGTATCGAATTGGTAGTGTAAAATTGAAAATAGTCGAATCCACAACAATAATTTTTTTTATTTATATTGATATATATTATTTTATGCATGAAACAACGTGAATCACGTGATCATTCATATAGAAAAATGGGAATTCACGTACCGTTCAGCGAAGAAGCCTTGTACCGAACGGTACGTGAAATTTGCTGTTTTTCAATATGAATATTTTCATGCCTTTCAATTTGCATAAAATAATTATTAATAATAAGTAAAAGCTAGTAGCTAAGCTAGTCTAGACATTCTAATAGATCACGATTACTTCGTCGTTCCGCTCTAATGAAACTTGAATAAATGGTAGTAGTTGCATTTCAACTGAGCGCTTCCGAGCTTTGACAACTTGATTAAGCTACCATTGTATAAGCAAAACAAATCTAGCTAGCTTGATCAAACAAATACAATACAAAATATTGTGTGAAAATCTCTGGAATTATCTTAAATATATTAACTTTTAGCGAAAAGGTGAAGGTAAGGGGTCCCAACCAGCCAACAATCCAACCTCACCTACCCGTGGTGCACCTTGCTAGTCAACAATCGGGTCTATGCTGGCCGGCTGATTGCGGCATAGCGCAGCCCAACACCGGCACAGTTAAAATGCCAAACCACCGAGGGGCAGCAGCGTCTACGATCCCCAACCGCGGGTATTATAGGCATATTCCCCCTTCTTATTAGGGGAGGCCAATGTCCAGCTGTGGACTGATATAGGCAAATAGGCTAGTGTTGTTTTGTTGAAAAGGTTACTTCAACATTTTTCAATGATTTAGAGATCGAATGTCTCCACCTACCAAAAAATGTGGGCAGCAATGGAAGCGTCCCGTCCACCGGTGTTCGTGAAAAACAATGATGAGGGCGTAGAGAGAGTTATGAAGAGTAAACGAGGTTATGCTTACTTCATGGAGTCGACTGCTATTGAATACCAGCTGGAGAGGCATTGCGAACTGATGCAAGTCGGGGGGCTGTTGGATTCAAAGGGATATGGGATCGCATTACCCTTCTGTAAGTTTATTTTTAACCCCCCGACGCAAAAAGAGGGGTGTTATAAGTCTGAACACTGTGTGTGTGTCTGTTTGTCTGTCTGTCTGTGTCTGCTGTGGCATCGTAGTTTTTAAACGGGTGAACCAATTTGGGTGCAGTTTAAATCGGTGGATCTTAGGCATGTTTTATCAAAATCGTTTTAGGTGTTTCAAGGCTATCAGCTGTTTTGTTAGTTGCGGTAGGGTACTTGCTTTACTTTCAAATATTTAGGTATGAACTAAAATTTGAAACACCCATGTATGCTTTATAATGCAAGATTATGGATTTTTTTGGTATAATGCCTGCATCCACGATATCCAGCACACTAGTACCCTCAGGGACTTCGTTTTTGATCAGTATTTTATAGTTTCATACATATGATTTACGTTATTTTTAATCTTTTTTAAAAAATACTTCGGCTTCCATTATTTTTAGGAATCACCTAAAAATTATTATTTCAGTTTCATCATACCGTACCGCAGTCGATAACGCAGTTTTGAAACTAGCAGAGAGTGGGAAATTGGTGGAGCTCAAGAATCGATGGTGGCAAGTACCGAAGGAGGAAGCATGTGTTGTAAGTTGTTCGTGCCTTAAAAATGAAGTCAGCCTTTGATTATTTTCCCTTGAAAATAGTAGCTATCTAAGCTATTTTGAACTGTACTCAACTAATCCAAGTAGTTTTGTAGATTTCATTCCTTACATTAAAAATACTTATTTTAGTACGTAGCACTCGGTGTTCTAGTCCAACTCGTCGTTACCCGATTTATAAGACTAGCTTTCGACCGCAGCGCTTTCGTGTGATGCTGGGATAAAAAGTAACCTTTTTGTTATATGATGTGATTAGCTGTGCTCTGTAATTATTACCATAGTCACTGTATTTTCTTTTAGTTGGAAGAAGCAGAAGAAGGTGCCAGTGCAGGTGAGCTCGGGGTGGACAACGTGGGAGGCGTGTTCGTGGTGCTGGGCATCGGCTGTGGCCTCTCCGCTGTCATGGGCATGCTGGAGTTCCTGTGGCACGTGCGCGAAGTCGCCATCGAACAGAGGGTATAGACTTTTACTATTTTCTTTCTTTTCGTATGAGTTTAGTCAACTCTGGCTTCAATTATACCTAATTACCACCTAGATATATATTCTACAGCCACAAACGTGGAAAATAAATACCCGTACCAAAACTCGGCGGACGCTTCCTTTTACGCCGACATTGAACACTATTCAAGTGGCATAACGTCTAAGGTATCATAGGTATGTCCTATAAAAAGTCGGTTTGAAGTAATAAACAGGAAAAGTCGGTCCGATTTTCTATCCTGCAAGAAGTCGGTCGTGTGCGGGAAGCCTTAATAGTGCAAATTTGGCATTGCGAACTATTTTGATATTTGTGTGTCAGAGACTGCAATCTTTATAGGGTACTAATATCTCGATGCTAATAACTAAAAGAATAAGAAAGGTAGGCCTACAGCCGTTGCTCAGATTTTAGGCCTTTGCCTTTTTTATACAGTGCCAAGGTGTGGTCAAGTAACATATAGGCTGCAGTCGGTCCGAAATACGTCTGGCCGACCTTTGATTTTATTCACGGATGTCAAACGCCCGGTTCTACCAATTTCTTACCGTATGTGGAGCCTGACTGGTGCTAAAACATTTAAAGCCTGCGCACATTGGACGACAAACGTCAGCGATTAGACGCTACGACAAGTTGCGGGGGACAATTTTCATATATTTTGTTCAACGCTCCGCAAACACGGCGACAATCGCGACAGCAAGATATGATAGACGCTCGCGACTAAGCGCGACGACAAAGCGTCGTGTTTGCGAGGTCTGTAAGTAGGAAGGGAATGTTTCGAAGGTTTGTTTAACAGACATTTTCTTATAGTTTGCTATAGCTAACTCACAGACCGGGATGCTGCAGCGCTGTAAAGTAGTAGCACACACACCATAGGGAATTTAATAATAGTAGATTGTTTTACAAGGGACTAAACCATCCCATTATATACGAGGTTGTTATACTCCCGAGCTTAGCGAGGGAGGATGACAAGACCGAGTTATAATGGGTGGTTTTGGCCCGAGTAAAACACTCTACTTTTCACTTCGATTGCGAGAAAATAAAACAATTCCAAATTAGTCAATTTTCAGAAATTTTATTAAAAATTAAATGTGCAGTTAGAGCAATTTTGAATGTTTAGTGATATGTTTTTCCCGGGCAATTTTATTTCGGTTCTCTGTGATTGGGATGTGATAATATTTTGAGTTGATTGTTGTGGAGTAAAAGTTGGAGAGACTCGAATCATGCTTGAGTTTCCTGCGCGGCTTCAGCTGAGTTCACATATTCATCCAATCCCGCGATGTAGATGCTTGGGGTTCTGTAATGTTTGGTAGAATATTGATTCCTTCCATAATCCGCTGCGTGACGTGATACTTGTTTTGTATAGAGTCCTCTATATAACCTTCAGCCACTTGATCGGACCTCCATCCACCGTGGCGTTTTAATGTCGTTATATTCGCACCAGAGTCCGCCAACAGAGTCGCGGATGTTCTGCGGAAACAATGGCCCGTGTAGAGTTCCGGATTTGGTAAATTTAGATAAGTGGCAATATCTTTAGGCATGTTACCAAATTTATTTTTGCCTATGACTTGCCTTGTGCATTTACCATTTTGATAATTTAGAAAAAATCTTCTCGTTGAAACATTAGTGGGACGTAACTCCTGATAGGCTTTAACTATATTAAGGTATTCTCCACTGATGACAAATTTACGCTCTTTGTTTGTTTTCGTGTTCGGCAGACTCACAGCTTGTAGGTTTGTATCCGTTTCTACGTCTTCTAGCGTTATATTGGCAAGCTCTATTCCTCTGCATGCACCGCTGATTCCATAAATTAAAGCAACCTGTTGAACAAAAAAATAAGTGTGTTAATAATCGTAATAACCTAGGTACATAATTTAGGTATGTAGGTAGGTATCTATTTATTTAGTTTGAGTAGAGTACATAAGTAGGTTACCTTTGTTGCCAAGTATTGTTTATTTGGAGCGTTATTTAAAAATGTTTCGATTTCTTGTGTCGTCAAGACTTTAGATTTTTTTGCCTTGTATCCAGTGGACAATTTCTTCAGTAAAGCCGTTAAATTTACATATTTTTTAATATCGACGTCGTGTCTCGTTTTTAAGGTCATTCTTAACATTGAATATGTGCTCCAAAGAGTCGACGATTTGAATTTTTTCGATAATTCATCAAAATAAGTGAGAAAAACCCCTTCTGTAAAAGAATCCACACGTTTCTCATCTCTCCATTTCATAAAATTTTCGTAACTCTTTAAATATATTTCACGTGATTTTGTCGGCAACAGATTCATAATTATTTCTTTGCCCTTTTCTTCCATTTGCATATTAGCATCTTCACTATCACTTGATGACATTTTTCACGTTCACAATTTGAAAGTTAAAGTCAGGAAGTTAAACGTAAAAGTTTGTGATTTGGAATGAAGAAAATTCTAGAGATTTAGCGCCAATACCATCTTTTTTTTTTAAATCTCTATACCTTCAATAACCCTCAACGAAACAGTTCGCATTCTACCGTGAAGGGAAGAATCAACCTTCATAAAACATCACCAAGACGGTTCTATTTTCAAAAAAAAAGATTGACGGAGCACCAAGAAGTCGAGTTTTTATATAAGAGAACGAATGCTTTGTACGGGCTGATGATTTTAGACAAAAATTAAAAAGAAAAAATACTTTTTAGCCCTAGGTATTAAACTCGAGTTTTAGGCCCGCTAAGCTACACTATTATGATACACTTTTTGAGCAAGAGAAGTGAAAAACCATTTTGTTTTAACTATTTTTTCGACGTAGCTCAAAACTACTTACTAAATACTTAAATGGTACTAGGCAGGTCACGTCTATCGCATGCCAGATGAACTGTGGGCTAAGACTACCACTGAGTGGAGCCCCCATTATCCGAGACAGTGAGTCAGCGTCGTGGTAGACCACGCAAGCGATGGCGCGACGAGCTTGACATCTTCAGTGACTATCAGTGGCAGGCATTGCCGTTGGACCGCAAAGAATGGAAAACTCGAGGGGAGGCTTTTGCCCAGCAGTGGGACAGTACGGGCTGACAACAACAACAACAACAACAACATTTTTTATATAGATTTTACAATCATCTTCTATAACTTTTACTTTAGGTAAGTTTCTATATTTCATATGTCCCGTTTTTCCAAAATTTTGTTTCATAGATTCTATAATCATCTTCTAAAACTTTTCCTCTAGGTAAGTTTTTATATTTCAGATGTCCCAATCTGAAGCTTTTTGGGCTGAGCTAGCATTCGCGCTCAGTGTTTGGGAGACAGAAAAGCCAGTGAAGCACTCCAGACCCTCGTCTGAAAACTCCGAATCTGACAAAGGATCACGAGCCTCCTCTGTGCTCCGATCAGCCGCTGACTTGTTCCATATCGAATTATTCAAATGATCATCAAGATACCTCACTGCCATTGATTTAGGAGTTTCGGAAATAAAGATCTTATTATCGTTCGGATAGAGTCCTAATCCTAATAAATCACTACTCTAATTATCTCTTCGATCACTTATAATGTTAATTTATCGTTTTGTCATGTTTGTTATCTAGAATTACCAACATGAAATAGACCTTTATATACATCAATAACTTTTATTAGAGACTATCTCATCTGGCCAGCGTAGAAACTGCTCCTGATAGGCGAAACCTTTTTTACGGTATTTATATATTTCTGATATTATCAGTCACCTCATACTTAAGTTAACAACAGGTCAATCAGAAACTGTGATCAGAAAACTTTTAGACGCATTCAAAAAGATTGTTACAGACCGACACAAACATTATGTTATTTTGCATACTAGTAAATTTCATCAAAGTTAATGAAAGAAGTGGCTGCTCGTAGCACAGACACTGCCCTGGACTGAGACCGCTCCCGCTCGGGCGACGCTGAGGCTGTGGACGGCGCAGCGGAGCGTGGCGGCGCCGCTAGCTTGTGTAGGGACTTCGGGTTTATCGATGCTCGCCATTCACTCAGAAGCGCCTCGCGGAAGGTAACCTGAAATTGTTAAATAAATTAACTAATTAACTTTAGTTGGCTCTCAAACACTGGTGTTAAACTACCCGCAATCTCGAAAGAAGATCTATAAAGAGTAACCCATCTGAAACTACAGCAGTTTTTAAAAAAGTTTTGTAACAGTAGCGATGGGCTTGTCACTGGCATGTACCGAATATAATGTTTGGACTTGCTTCTGACTACCCTCAATGTGATATTCTTCATAAAACATACGAAGCAATATCCGATGATATTAACAATGCGGAAAAAATCGCAATGAGTTTTTTTATGATACTGAAGATAGAACCAACACATGGCCCATCTGATGTTAACTGGTAACCATTACTTATGACAAAGTATTGCTTCGTAGGTCTTGCATGTTTGAATCGTGCCCTACGATGAAACGCTCAGTGTCAGTCTATAAAATATAACTTCTAATTTGTAATGTTAAGGTAATACAATAAATGGTTACAATACGCAGCCCTTACTCCATGGTATTATACATTTTTTTATTTGAAACAATGCTTAGGTATGCTTTGCCGTGGTGACCACTTTAATGAAATACGCACCCGCTCTTTAACACTGATCTGGCGGGCATGCAGCATAAAGTCGACGATGGCAACCAACAAGCCCAGAATTCCTCCTACTCCTAGCACCAGGAATATACCACTCGTGTTTTGCATTTGTAAACCATTGTCGTCTTCAACTTTAACAATGTCCTGAAATTGTAAAATTAAATAATTATGCTGGACACTATCACACTGCATCACGCAGCCCCAAACTAAGCAGAGCTGAGACAAATAACAGCAAATAATGCAAACATTTGTCCCGCAGCGGGAATCGAACCCGCAACCTTCTGCGTCTCAAACGGACCTTCGCCCACTGCGCCACAGAGGCCGCAAATGCGGTCTGGGTATGTATGTATTTACAAAAAAGTATAAGTAGTATATCAGTCATGTTGTTCCCGTAATACAAGCTCTGCTTAGGTTGGGGCAACATTATGCTGTGTGGTAGTGTCCATCATTATTTATTTATTTATTTAATCATTAATAATTAATTCTGTTTATTGAAAAATGTACAAGTTCTGTCTAAGAACTATTTTGTTTTAATTTCCGCGCATTATTTGAGGAAAGTAGGTACTATACAAGCCTTGGCCACAACTAGACATTGATGGACTCACGTATGTGTGCCTCGCTTCAGCCCACATTTACACGTTCGTCCATCAATGCCTCTTTTGCTGGCCTCTGCAGTAATGTACTATTTTATAGTGATCCAAAAAACAATCGTTGTGGAAAAACAAACAAGACATACAGCACAGTGCGCGTTGTTGTCCTCTATTTCCCACCATTTCTTTTTCAACAGCTCCAACTCTCCCGCCTCTTGTAGTGTCAGTATGGCGTAATCTATCAGACCCTTATACGGAAAATCTGAAACAAATTCAAACATACTTTAATAAACCCATACGAAGTATTTTTCGCCCAGGATCAATTCAAAATCGCGTCCAACGAAAGGTCCTCCATTAGCCGGATATTCATTTCAGGTTAGTCGAGGAGATTGATTTAGTTAAGTTATTCTTGGTCTCTTGGGTTCTCAAATAATTATTCAATATTGAACCTTAACAACGAATGTTTTCGAGATATAGCTCTTGTGATCCTTCCCTAATCAAACTTACTCTTTGGCATAGCAATCCCATATTCCTTAGAGTCCAGATTAGCTCCAACCTTTTTCAGTTGGCAATTTCTTTTTATATTGTATTCAATCGCCGTAGATTCCATAAAAAAGGCGTATTTGCCGTTACTTCTGTTGACGCGATCCAAGCCCTCCTCATTTTTAGTAACAAAAACTGATGGCTTCGCTGCTTTCATTGTGGACCATAGTTTTGCATACAAAGTATCATTGGAATTCTATAAAAAAAATCATAAATAAATAATGCTAGATATTTCACATAACATCATAATAGCCCCAAAGTAAGCAGACTAGTGTTATGAAAAGCACATGACTTTGAACTAGGTATAATTAAAATTTATATAAAACACACAGACTAGCAATAAATATTTGCAGATCATGAAAACATTTATCTAGCGGAATGAATCCGTAACCTTCTGCGTCTCAGGTTGGGTTTCGCCCAATGTGCCACAGAGGTCGTCAAAAGATAGACCTAAATTATGTATCAAATTTCAATAAATCATAAAGTTTGTTGGAGGTTTATTCAATCACGCCTCACGCCAATACCAATGTTTATTATTATAATTATTAACTCAATACTTCACTTCAAAAAACTGATAGGTCGACCCGTTGAGAAGAAGTCCATATGAGACTTGGTTCTGATCAGCGAGTTTCCTCACATCAGATAAATCAGTATCGCGTCGATTGTCACTGATAAATGTAGACATATTGGCTGTGTACGACGACGTCACGATCAGGGCAAAGAACCACCACATTCCTGAGATCCAACGGGAACCAGCTGCTCTAGACGTTGAAGAAATTTATGAGAATAGGCATAAAATATCGTCCTATTTTTATTTAGACGTGTAAGATTTGGTTGCCTCAGCATTTTTATGATAGAAAAATTAATTACCTAATTCCAATGGCTTCCAAGTTCTATAGAATTTGGCAATTATATAACTATGCTACTTTCAAAAACAACCAGTAAGTCCACTGCCACATAGGACTCCTGTAATAAGAAAGGGAATATGCCCATAATCCCCACTCTGAGCCTCCAAGTTGGGGAACGAAGCGCACAGCTTCTCGCACGGCTTGCGCTGCTGCCCATCGGCGCAGCGGTCAGAACTTTATATATTGTGTCTGCGCTATAATCCAATTTTCTTTTGGTTCATTTTTTTCTAATTTTAAGTCTCTTAATCTATATTCAAATGCAAAAAAATTGCATTATTTTGCCATAAAGGTTCCAAGTGAGCTAAAGCACGCATAGTCTTACCTTGGCAGGATGTCACATCCTTGACACATAATCGACCCCATAGTCAGCCACATACAGTTGTAAAGGCTCCAAATATTTTGAAGATTCTCGGGGTTCTGGTTGCAGGGATGTGGATTAACCCAATCCTCTTGGCTCATTCTATAAAACATAAAATATTTAGCCTTTTCCAAATCTGCCTATGCTAAATGTACAGATAATGATAATGTTAACTGATAAATGTGGATTAGAATTTAGTTTTGATTTAAATGTATGTAATGTTTCTCAATATTTACTTAATATCTAATTAAATAAGAAGTTTCAAAAAACCATTGTTTTACGTATAGACTTCTCAATCACTTACTCATTAGTAAGTCATTAGAATAACGATCAAAAATAACTCACCGTGCGCATACAAGCAAAATAAAAGAAACAATAATATACGTTGTGGCCAAATACAACCAGACATCCAGAGAGAAAGGTTCCACAAAAGAGAACATTTTCGGTGGCTCAGGATCTCTCTCTTTCATCAGCATACCAATTCCAAGAGTCATAAATGGAATAGAAAAATCAACAACTGCATTCCGCTCTGATGTAATAGTCAAATCTAATACTGCTAGACTGGCTTTCTGCAAGCATTAGACATCTTGTAATAACAGTGTGATATTTGTTTGATACTACATATAAAGATACTAGCTTATAAATACTTACATGGTCAATCAGCTCTCCTAAAATGCCGTCCCATCGTTTTGTTCCAGGTATCTGTTTCCCAAAACCAACGCCATCTACTTTATAGAATTCATATTTAAAATCATTCGTTTTATCTAGCTCTTTAATTTTTGAGAATATTTTATCAACAAGGTCAACGGCATAACCTCTGTAATATTCTGTGCCATTTGGGGCAGTTTCTATTATAAAGTAAGGTTTACTAACTTTGGTTGCAATCTAAAACAAAACAAATTTAGGTTCAGACGCTAGTTTGGAAACCGACTTTGACTAGTTGTACTCCACGCAAATCTTTGTGCTCTATCCATACTGCACTTTCATGATCATCATCATCATCACCATTGTATAGAAATCAGCCTATAGAAGTCCACTGTTGGACATTCATCTCAACCAATGAGCGCCATTGCCCCCTGTCCTCAGCTCAACGCACATTCGTCCATATAGAGAAGGCCTGTTTTTGGAGATGTTTAACTAAAGTCCAAATATGGTCCATTTTCTATATGATGTTATATTCAATGTATTTGCTATATATCACCAAGAAAAGGCCTTCTCTATATGGGCGAAGGAGCTGGCAAATATATTGTAGGTATATTGTAGGTATATTGCAAAAGTGGTACCAGCCTTCCGTTTATTAAATAAGATTTACCATCATTTTGGAGTCTTTTGCAGCCGCTGTTGACCTATCTGGGATAATGAAATCTTCGGGAATTTTATTCAAATTTGAATTCCAAGTTCCAGCGAAAGCAAATTGGCTTGTTGCATTCAATTTCATATATTGTAAATCAAAATTTTCTCTCCTGCCAAACTTATCGAATTGTATGTTTCCAGTGAACCCCGATCCCCATGTTATCTGAGAAAATAACAAACGAGAGACCAATTAATAATGATATGTATATTTTAGAAATAAGCAGGTTAAAGAACCTGCAACAGTTAAAAGTAACTGTATCTATTTAAATACACCATAATATTTTCTAATTTAGTTACTTTAAAAACTACTCCACCTAAGTAGGTTTATGTAAGTATTTATTTTAACAAAAAAAATAATATTGTATGTCTTAAATACTACTTTGAGAATTATATTATGCATTATTATAATAAATCGTTTGACTAATACATACATTTAATACTTTTTCTCGTACTGCGTTACCAAATTTCCATGCCTTTTCTTTGTAATCCTCTACACCATAGCATAGCGCCGGGAGTTCATCCTCCTCATCAGTTTCAGAATCTTCAAACTCTTTAAAATCTTCTTTTAAGCTTAAAATTACTTTATCTATGTGATTTACAGCATCTATGGTTAGTGCTGTTTCTACCTAAAAATTACGTTAATTATTAACTTTATCACCTATTAAAATCTGTAAAATATATCATAGTTAAAATCAAGGGTCGAAAATGTGCAGTAATTTCTCTACTATTTATCGTTATGAGTTACTGTTAATATAGGCTTTGTCTTCATTTCTTTCTATTGTTGTACATACGTTTTTTACATGTACCTAGGTAAAATTTACTTTATTTGAGTGATGAGCGTTTTCATCAGCGAGAAGGCTGGTTAGTAAGTAACGTCACTGAATTCTACTTTAAAACAAATTATGTAACTTCTTACTTTTATGATCGTTGTTTCCGATTTCATTTCAATGTCTATCCATTTATCTTCAAGTGATGTAGCCAACCGGAAAGTGGAAACGTTCGCCATGAGCGCAGGTATACTTCTTAGCTCTAGTTGGTACGCATCTAGATTAGTAAGGATGAAACTCTGAAAAAAAACTATTTTAGATTCAGGTGGTCATATAGTTATCACACTACGTCTTCATCTAACAAACATACTTGAAACTCTGTATTATTATTGACTTCTATAATCTCCTTAAAATACTTATAAGTATTTTCTAGTTCACAGTCCAATATGTGATAGCTTTTTTGTTCTACGTTGAAGATATGTTTGAATATTTCTCGGTTGTCATCAAGTGGGTTTAGTTTTCTGAATATGATGGGCTCCTGCGCGTTTGGCCATGAGTTTATTACGTCTTGAAGTCGGATAAAACCTGGAAAAATATGAAAACTGAATACATTCTGTTATGAAATCATAAGATAATAATTTCATTCGTTTGTGATATTTTCTGTGGTGATTGGTAATCAACGACTACGATGCTGTATTGACTGGGATAATTTATTTATATCGATGGAGTAGGCTTGCCTTGCACAGATGTATCTAAACCATCTTCCTAACTAGGTAATCTGTCTGGAGTAACCTTACACATGGCTAGTATAATGTGTTGGTTGACCCAACTTAACTGCGTTTTTTGGACCTTTACCATCATAATGCACACATTTCCTGAATCTTAAAATCGATTGGTTCACGACTGGGATCACGACCGAACCCACATTTATGATTCGAAAGTCGGTGTACATTTAGAAATCAGGGTACATTATCCCATTATGCCACCATGACTGAGGCAACATTTTTGCATCAAAAACCTACATCCGTCATCCTCGTACAATATCGTGAATTTGTCCCACTGCAACAGTTTGACGAGTGTTGTATAAGCCTTTGATATGACATCTGGAGGGGGGTGATATGCAAAGGTGAATACATCGTCTATCATTGAGTCAGTCGGCTCCCATCCTACTGTTAGATGAGCTATCTGTAACAAAAAAAAAAGACGTGTGGCACTCGGGGACTGCCGCGGTAAAGCTATTGCATAGCATTTTGTATCAACTTATGCAATTATAATTATTTATTTATTTTATTTATGCAGTATTTCTTTTTCTTTGATATTAATTCAAGTTACACTTTTTGAGCGTGGTGACCGAAAAGAAAACATTTTTTTTTCTTTTATTAAATAAAAATACGTCTAGTTGCACGCACACAAACACCGTGTCGAAGACTGCCGAAAAGAAACGACGTTAGACAATGCACGGCCTTCAAGCCACACCTCCGTGCCCGTCGGAGTGGGGAGCGTGAGGTTTTTTTTCGTTACGGAATTTCTGGATTCGGTCCCCGCGCTCAAGGCCCTCGAAAGAAGCTATGCAATAGCTTAATATTAGTGAAATTAGCCCTAAAGCTATGTTAAAATAGACTAGGCAAATATTGCTTAGTGGTTACACGGACAAGGTACTTGAAATACTAACAAAGGTGAAATCAATATAAATTTTAGGATCATAAATATCTACAATCGTTCAGTTAAATCTCTCGGGACTCTCTTAACCACAGCTCTGAACAATACTGGCATAAACTCACATCATCCACGTCATCCAAACCAAGTTTTTTTATTTAGAAAATAATAAGTAAAACTTTCATTACATTTTAAAATATTCTTCTGAGAAGTTGAAACTGTGCAAAGACCAGTATGAACTAGATTACGTGCATACTGGTCAGCTCTCATACTGGAACATAAGCACTTAAACGCAGATATTAATACAAGGTAGATAGTACTACAGGGGCTTACTAAAGACTGGCGCAGAGAGAGCTCTGTGCCAGTTTTAAGTCGTCTGCATTTCTACGAACAGACGCCTTCATCTTCATGGCAAGATGTTTCGGATATATTTCATATAATAAGTACGTTTAATCTCTATTCTGTGGTATAAGACATGACGTACACTGACGTGATCTTGACGACCTCTGTGGTGCAGTGGGCGAAGGTCTGCCTGGGACGCAGAAGGTTGCGGGTTCGATTCCCGCCGCGGGACAAATATTTGCATGTTCTGTAGATATTTGTCTCTGGTCTGGGTGTTTTCTATATATAATATGTATGTATTTAGAAAAAAAATAATTATGTAATATATCAATCATGTGGTGCCCATAACACAAGCTCTGCTTAGTTGGGGGCTACATGATGCTGTGTGATAGTCCAGCATTATTTATTATTATTATTATTTATTCTTTATAAAATAAATTGTCGTTGAATTCTCTATGCAGGATTCTTTGATATAAATAGTACGTAGGGATTGATCATGGAACTATATCGTTAGGTCAGTATTTTTATGATATATTTTTTAAACAGAACAGTAATTTTTATTTATAATAAAGAAAAAAAACTCACATTGTAACTATTGGCTAACAGACACACTGTATCGCAGATGCCATAGGTGGGTCGGACATCAATTAATGCCATAAATCCACGGTTTTTAGAGGTGGATTTACATACTGAAATCAGAAAAAGAAAAAAATATTAATCTAAGTTTTGCACTCTAGTCTTTATCTAGTCTTGCAAGTCTAAACGACTAGCAAATATATACAGCTAGAACACATTTTATTGTACTTACACCAACCTAGAAAACAAAAAAGAACAAAAACAATCATAAGCCATTCATCACCACTTATATCAGGACTAGCGGCGCGCCAATGCAAATCTATGCATTGAAACGCGCCATTCCTTCGCTTCAAAAAGATAGTAGAACACTAGCTTTTTGAGTGTTGAATAAGAAAAAGGCGCACCTGCCGTTAGACCTACTCCTCGGGCGTGGTGCGTAGCATCATGTCCGAGGTCTTTAGTCAACGTTTTAACAGGCATCTCCTGGGAAAGCTTCGAGGTCAAGAGTTTGCCCATAACATCAAAAAATAAAATAGAAAGTACAATAGGTCAACTAATAGAAATCTCCACCAGATAACATAGACAAAACTTACATTCCAAGGCTGTAGAATAGCTATCGACTGCATTTGAGAGCACAGAACGACCGTGATAATTTCTGTTGCCACTCAATCGCACTTTGTTGTCAAAGGCTGTCTGCGAGGACGTTTGTGATTGACTATTGAAGAGACCGCCTGAAACATCAAGTAATGTATTGACTGACTCAATTGCTATTATACCAATGCTAGAACTAATTAAAACTTATAAAAAGATTGTTAGCGTACCGATTGGATAAAAGCTAACGACACTACATGATGCATGTGATATGCAAAAAGCAATTGTAATTGTTATTGATATCATTTTGTATTGTGGAATTCGGTTAAACGACTTCGAGTTTGCGGCATGGCCGCCGCGCACACACTGTCTGAAATAGGTATTTTTAGAAAATAATATTAGGCCACGTCTGAAACGGTGTGATGTCGCTGTAGTTCCATTGACATTAAATTTATAAGTCATGGAGATGCATGGAATTTCTTCATGGATTTTGCATTACTATAAACATAAATTTTCTTACTTATTACGTTTGGTACCGTGTACCGATACAAAACGGTTCCAGACATTTGCATGAGGCTTACCTTATGTCAAATGTCTGGAACTTAATCCTGAAAGAAACTATAATGTATAGACATTATTATAATTTATATTATTGATTTATAAAATATTGAATTCCTGTAAAGAAATATACCTACCTATACAATGAATGCCTTCTCCAAATCTTATTATTCTGCGACAGTTTAATTTCGTTAGAAGGAACCGACTAACCAGACGTTCGCAGAAAGCGTCTAGTCGCGGTCACAAATAACTATAACACATTCGTGAAAACATGCAAAAATGAAAAACAAGCTCATTGTTGGAAGTTCTGATTCAAAAAACTTCATACTTACGAGATCTGATTTAAGCAATCTACATAGTTGCAAGTTTTGATCTAAAAGTGAAAAGTTAACCCAAAGGGGAGAAAAAATATGTTGCGCTTCTTTTTAGTGGTGTTTATGTCTTTGCAAAATGTGAGTCCGCAAATTCTTCGACAAGAGACTCGTGTGCTGCATTATCAGATAGGTGAGTGTATTTGTGGTGCAATATTTTGCAGTATGTTTCATGAAATGCAATGGAACAGTGTTCTATTTTATCGTGCGTTGCTCTGCCGCAACTCCAATAGTTCTAGCATAAAAGAACTTGCATTATTAATCACTATCAAATAATAGTGTTTAATCTAGATCATGCTGCATTTGTGTATACATGCAAAAGTTTTTTTTGTGTGTAAGTAGGTATGTTTATTCCTATGTTATTATGTTATTATTTAACAGGTCAACGGATTTGGATGAAACTTGATAGTATACATAGATTGTGACCTGGATTAACACATAGACTACATTATCACGCGTGAGAACATAAAAGTAACGTCTACATAGAATAAAAAAGTTCTTTTTTCAGCCGGAATATTTGATAAAGCAGCAAGTACTCAAAAATATGCATTCAATGAGAGCATGCACAACGTGCACAATGGCCAATACAAAATACAAACTGTAATTGTGGAGCCCCAGAGATCCGACAGCTATTCCATGTGGAGAGATTGTAAGTTTCATGCAATAAAATTATTACGCAATTATTTCACAAACATATAAAAGTGAAAGTGAAAGTGAAGTAAAGATGAATGAAGTGAAAAAAAAATTGTATAATCTATAATCCTATCCTACTTCCTTCTTATATTAAAAAGGCTAAAGTTTGTGAGTATGTATGTTTGGATGTATGAATGAATGGATGAATGTTTGTTACTCTTTCACGCAAAAACTACTGAACGGACTTGGATGCAACTTCGAATTATATATAGTTCGTAACCTGGATACAACACACCTGGATGAACACCTGGATGCCGGTAACGCGAGCGAAGCCGCGGGTAGAAGCTAGTAATCTATAATAGTACATTTTTCTAAATTAAACTTAGCTTTACCTGGA
Organism: Horisme vitalbata; assembly: GCA_951804965.1. Taxonomy (NCBI): domain Eukaryota; kingdom Metazoa; phylum Arthropoda; class Insecta; order Lepidoptera; family Geometridae; genus Horisme; species Horisme vitalbata. Next base: position 10,223,039 of record OX638101.1, read on the forward strand.
ACAGTGATCGCTTAAATTTTAGAAATATGTATAATTATTATTAAGAAAATTCACAACGAAATCAGAAATATACCGTAACCTCAATTTTTAGTATGCGCCAAGTCTATGAAACCAATAGCTGTGGTTGGCCCTCAAACTCCCATAGCAGATGGGGCTATCAGACACCAGTGTGCTCGTGCACACATCCCTCATATCCAAGCTACTTGGCAGCCTTTGGACCCGGACGCAGAACTCGCCTATCAGAAGCAAGAAGACGAAAAAAAAGACGAAGAAGTAGAAGAAGAAATAGAACCAACCTTCAAGAAAATTTCTATTAACTTCTATCCTAACTCAGATGACTTGTCAATTGCCTTGGCGAGACTGCTCAAGTTTTATAAATGGGAATCATTTACTGTGCTTTATGAAGATGATTTCGGTAAACACATTATTATCAATTATAACATTTCATAATTTTTATCCAACTTTTTAACCAAGAAAATCATTTTTAAGTAAGACCGTAATGATAATTTTTCCGAGTGGCTTGTTTGCTCGGGCACAAAGAAGCTACGGTCTTGGAAAAATCTATTTATTTTATTGTACTCACTGTTTTTTAGGACTTATGAGAATGCAAAAAGTTCTGGCTGAATACTCTGACAAGTATCCTATTATTGTTCGAAGGCTCAATCCTGATGGCAGCAATAAAAAGGTACTTTTCATACCGTTATCTATTAAACATACAAATATGCTAACAACTAAAATACATAATAACATGAAAAATTCTAATTACTCATTTAGATGATCAAAACATATTGGACACGTATTTTTTCTTTTGACAATTAAACTAAAAATGACAAAGATATAGTGCGTTGAAGTTCCGCGTGACGTCACACTTTTTACATACAAGTGACGTCACGAGCCCCCACTCCCGAACTTTGACGCGCTATAACTTAGTCAATTTCCATTGATTTTAAAAATAAAAAAATACGTGTCCAATATTTTTTGATAATCTAATTGACGGACTAATTAGAATTATTATTTTTCTACCCAGGCATCATCCCTATTATTAATAAGTTTCTTTAAAATTAAAATAAAATAACGTTTATTCAACCACCTACAAAATATTTGATGACACACTCTTTATGCATTCCTCCTCATGATTTTCTAAACACACTTTGCAGATTTTCAAAGAATTATACAACTTCCAAGAGAGTCGAATCCTTCTAGATTGTCATGCAGACCGAATCATGCAATACATGGAGGATGCAAGCGTGCTTTACAAAGAATCAACTATGGTGTCATATTACCAGGTAATTATTGTATGGTGTCCCAGAATTTTTGGAAAACCCCGAGAATTTCTAATGGCCCTGGGTAGATTGAGTAGATTAGACTGGAAGAAGATTAGACTGGGTAGATCGGGACTGGGTAGATTTTGATCTTATATAGGCTGAGTAAGAAGATGGTACTGATTTAATTTACTTATTTTAAAAATATAGGTAAGATCAGCCTGGCGAACCCACCCAGAAAGGAGCTTTTTTAAGACAACTTATATTAAATCTTAGGGAAGATTTATGTTTGACTCACTCACGTAAAATGACATTTAATTGTATCGCTTTGTTTTCCAGCATTATATATTCGCTTCAATGGATGCTGCTACTGTTGCGGATCGTCTTGAAAAACTGGTTTGCAATTCCACATGGCTGAGCCTCACACAGTATAAGGACCTGAAAATCTCCCCACTGGCAACTCGAGTGGGAAAGTGGCATGAGTCTTCTTTGACTACTTACAGATCTGTACCCAATTACGAAGTACGTTCTTATCATATTTTTTTCTATGCACGATTCACACGTACTGGCACGCGTCGGAGAGCATCTAAGCGCGTTTTAAAACATGCTAGAAGATTATTTGCATGCATTTTACGCAGCTTTGAGCTTTGTCAAACACTGACATAAATAGATCCGTGAGTAGATAAAGTAGTAATAGATGCGTAAATTACATGCAAATAAGGAACTTAACTGCTTTGTGGATGTTTCAATTTCCTCTAGCATGTTTTAAAATGCGCTTCGATGCTCTCCGACGCGCGCCGTTAAGTGTGAATCGTACATAAATACTATTGAGTTTATTTTATTCGTTATTGCACTAAAAATGTACAAATGAAAACGAGATGTTGAAAATGTTGTCCTACTAGTGTCAACCTCATGGGTGACTCATGGTTTGCCATAGTACCTATAGTTAATTAGTATTTGGCTTTCACTCTAAATATACAGGTTGTTGCTGTAATGGCGACATTAAATGAACACATGGGTAGTACTACTTGTCAGAAATCATAAAAAAATAAATCCTAAAACTAAAGTCCATTTAAATAAAAATATTTTTACAAACTAATTCACAAATAAGTTAAGAAAATTTGAATCATACTGTGTAAGAGCTACTTACCATTGCCAACGTCGCGCGCTTCTGTTTAGCGCGTGTATGGTACACACGATACAGCATGATTCAATTTTTTTGACTTATCTGTGATTTAGTTTGTTTTAAAAAATAAAATTTTGAAAAATGGACTTTAGTTTTAGGATTTATGTTTTTATGATTACTGACAAGTAACACTACCCGTGTGTTCATTTAATGTCGCCATTACAGCGACACCCTGTATTTTTTTTAATGATACTTACCTGAAGATGGAACAAGCACATAGCCCAGCTGATGTTAATAGTCTATCGAATATTTTTAAGTTTCAACACTTTGAAATGGTAGTGCTGGTGGATGGTAAAGAAACAAAAATTATTCCTAACAGCTAAGTCTATAAGAAAAAGCAACACAGAAAGATTTATGCCAAGTGGCGGCGGATTCAAAATTGGGTACTATAGTACCCAGGGGTGATTTAGCGTAAGTGGTAACCAATAATAATTATTACAAAGTATTATTTCGTAGATCACGCATGTTCGTAACGTGTTCTACGAAGCAACGTCCTGCGTCCATCCACTTGAGGCATCATGGTGTTAATCCTATTGTGCCTGTATTTTCACTGGTAGCCCTTCAAATTGAAACACAGCAATGCAATTTACGGCAGTTTACGGCTTCCCGGGGCCCATCACAAAGAACTCTACTTCTATTTATCTAAAATCAACTGAAACCATTTTTTTTTTGTTTGTTTTTCTCCCATACTGTGTTGTTGGATAAAAGAAAATTAAGAAAAACTCAAATGAACAGACACATAATATTTTTTTATAGGAATTGCCACTCTGATTACAAATATATTTTAGGTGGTACGAAGTTCACCGGGTCTATTATTATAAACTTATGTACTATTTTTCAGCTTGAAGCACTAATAATGGATGATATAGCCAATCATATTGTAAGGTCACTTAGCAACATGAAAAAAATACATAGACCACGAAGCTCTATATGCGAAAAAGATGAAGATGGCTTGCCAATACCTTGGAAGGATGGAATAGACCTTCAAAATCAAATACTTAATGTAGGTTACACTGAATTTTTTTAATAATAAATAATGCGGAACGTTATCACACGGCATCATGTAGCCCCAAATTAAGCAGATTGTGTATTTGGGATTGTATTATGGGAACCACATGATTGATATATTACACATATATATATTTTTTTTTGTTAAATACATACATATCATACATAGAAAACACCCAAACCCGAGACAAATATCTACAGAACATGCAAACATTTGTCCCGCAGCGGGAATCGAACCCGCAACCTTCTGCGTCTCAGGCGGGCTTTCGCCCACTGCGCTACAGAGGCAGTCAAAAATTAATTCTGATTTTATAAAATTGTCGTTGTAGCTATTTGATAATAGGTTAAGTCAAAAATATTAAATAATATGTAATAATTATAAGATTATATGTTAAAATATGTAAGTAAATATTGAGTTAATTTAAATAGCCGTTCTATTCAGATTGGCAGTAAATATTCATTCAGTGAGTACGTTTACTTATAAACAGGAAACATCACTTGGAGTCACTGGGCATATACAGTTCAACGAACGAGGGCACAGAACTAATTACACTTTGTATGTAAACGAAATTCATATGAATGCAATACGAAAGATCGGAACGTGGAATTCAGAAGACGGATCTGCCATTATAGAAACCGAATCAAGTATTGAAGATAACGCTAAGAAACAAAGGCAAAGCAAAGTTTTCCGAGTAAGTACTACTAAAAAGAGCCTGTAAACGGGTTTCGAATGATCTTATGATGTTTTTATTACTCCAAATCACATCAGGTTGTCATCACCTAAATAACTATGTGTGGAAACTAGTCACATAAACAATACGCTGCTCATATCTTTTTTTGAAATCTTAAACAGGTTATATCAAAAAGAGCTCAACCTTATTTTGACTACAAACAGAAATGCAAAGAAGAGGTTTGTGAAGAAGATCCTAACCCAGAAATGAAATTTGAAGGGTTCGCTGTTGATCTCGTCGATGCTATTTTCAAAATACTCCAAGTAGAACAACATTTGAACTACACTTATGTGTTTATACACAAGAAAGATCAAGAATACGGCAAATATGATAAAAAGGAGAAGAAGTGGAATGGTTTGATAGGCGATTTATTAAACAAAGTAAGATCTAATTTCTTTTTCTTAAATAAATAAAAATAAATTACTGCATGTGAAGAATGATTGAGAACGACTTGGAACTTTGGAATTTGGCAGAAAAACTGAATGTGCTTTTTGCTCTGGGATTTATTTATGAACTCTAGAATTTGGACGGGACGACTGACGGGTCAGCCAATATAAAATAAAATTCACAAGTTAGGTTTGGAAATAACTATCTTATTTCTTACAGGAGGCAGATCTAGCGGTTGGTGACTTCACTATAACCGAAGAAAGAAAGAAAGTAGTTGACTTCTCCGTACCTTTCATGTCGCTAGGAATAAGTATACTTTATGTCCAGGAACATAAAGTGGTTCCCGAATTGTTTTCTTTCCTCAACCCTTATACCTTAGAAGTTTGGATGTACATAGCAACTGCCTATTGCGGAGTGTCCATAATGATGTATGTTTGTGCAAGGTGGGTACTATATACATGCCAATTAAACGGTAAATATTTCAAATGCGAAAAAAATTTGGGGGTTCCAACCTCCATCTTCGGAACCCAACCAAATCTCACCTGCCCGTGGTGAACCCGTGGTGTATGTGACTTTGCATCGATGTCCGATGATCCGGCTTATACTCCAGATATAATGCAAGCCCAGTCGTGGGCAGATATTAGTCTTATCAAATAACATAACTCAAATAAAATGTCTCATTTAAATTGCCACTTTATAATTTTTCTTTTAACCAAAGTAACTAACTAAGGAACGTGTATTATTGGAATAATAGGCAAGCCATGGAGCCTGCGGTGTCGGCGTGGGCTCAACATGCTTATTATTTTGTGTTGAAGTATGATCATTATTTATTTTTTATTTATATAATTTGGTAGCATTTTTTTCTTGACAGCGTAACATAAAAACAATTGTTTAATCGTTCTGTTTTGTGTTGTGAAGTCATTGAGGGCTAGTAACAGTATATATCAATGTATGAAGTGTATTTCTAAATTGGATATGATGTTTTTGACAGAATTTAGCATTTTAGCAATACTTCGAATATTATACTCACTCAAAATTGACATTGTACAACCGCTTTTCAATAATGTGTAAGTTTTGATGAACCCATGTGTACCACAGAGTTCCAATGGCAATAATATAGAAGAATACTTATGCGCCATTTTATGAAAACTAAGCTTATGAATTATCACCATTTTGTAAGGTTGCTACGCTGGTGATGGTTGCAAACATTCATATATTAATTATTTTGCAGAATATCGCCAGCTGACTGGGAAAATCCCGAGCCCTGTGATAAGGACCCCGAGTTTTTAGAAAATATTTGGTCTTTTAAGAACTGTGTATGGTTGACGATGGGATCTATCATGACTCAAGGATGCGACATCTTGCCTAAGTATAATGAATGATTGTACATCTAATTATTTATGCAATGTGTCTGGTTACCGGTGTCGGAGACTTTGGGACGGTGAAACACGGTAACTTGTATCGACAAATCACCATCTCGATTTTTTCCCTCTCTTTGGCAGCCTTTTTGTTTTCTTTTGGGGTGCTTGTACTGATCAAGCCATAGCTACCCATCTAGGGTAGCTATGGCTTGCAAAATGTAGACAATATATCAATGATAATAATTGTGCAATTTTAATTAAATAAAAGCGCAAAAAAGAATTTCTAAACCAAAAAAGGTAACCACCCCAAAGTCTCCGACACCGGTAACCAGACACATTGTATAAGTTAGATTTGCTGATTGATAAGATCTTATTAATCAGATAATTAATTTGATAACCATCACGGTTTGACTGATTGAATAATGACTAATTAATTTGATAACTAAACTTGTTTACTGTTTGCATTATCTTATCCAAATAACCTACCTAATTGATATGACAGAATTTTATTCATGATTCAAATTTATTATCATCCCCCTTCTCACCTCACCAAAAACATATTATACGACTCATTATGCAAAAGAAAAAGAAGGTTCAACTATAGGTTCAACAAGGTTATTTGTCTGTTCAAATTTATGTCAAATCACAATCAGATAGTTAAAAACATTTTTTTTTAACTATCTGATTGTGATTTGACACAGCCACAGACACACACACACAGCCTTCGCCGTCACAGGACGCCTGGCAGATGTGAACCATTTAAACTAATATAGAAAATATACTTCGAACTCACGACCTACAGCGCAGGTCTAAGTAACACTATCACCTTCACCGTCACTGCTAACTAACTCTTACCCTAACCCTCACCCTACACCCTCACCGGTATCCTCATCTCACCTCACCGCATCCCTTTCACTCTCAATCAAAAACAAACTTGCTTGAGTTAGACCAAGGGCCTGATTCTCTGTAATAGACATTATTATCACGTTAGATATTTAAAGACCTACGACAAAACGTCGTGTTTGCACACGACGTTTTGTCGTCGCGCTTAGTCGCGAGCGTCTGTCATATCTTGCTGTCGCGATTGTCGCCGTGTGTGCGGAGCTTTGAACAAAATGTATGCAAATTGTCCCCTGCAGCTTGTCGTAGCGTCTAATCGCTGACGTTTGCCATGCAATGTGCGCAGGCTGTTATATCGCAAGAACTGACAAAATTCTAATTAAATTTGACAATTTTTGCGATTATCTTATCTAACTTAACATTAATAGATATCCCTTAGAATCAGCTGGTGTAACGTGATTCTCAGGAATAGACATCATTATCACAACAACAAGAAAAACATTAAGCCGGCTTTTGGCTATAGGATGTAATGTATATTAAGCTGGGTACGGGTGGCGCGTTCCTGTATACGCGTAAACAGGGTTCGCTGGGCCCGCATATATTGAATACGCGTATAGTTAATGTGGACCGCCGCGAACCTGAACGCGAGGTCAATCGATCCCTAGCGCAACGCAAGCCGAAACCGACAGACCGCGGATCGCGCCGCGAGGCAGCTCGAGCGTCACGCTTTCCCCAAAGTGTACGCGTAGCTGTAAGTACAGACATGGCGTTCTAAGATACGCGTAACCCGACTACGCGTACCAATATACGCGTAATCCGTGCCCAGCTTTACATCTTTAGGTACACGTGATCATTTGACACTTCAAACTCAGGACGAGACAGGGGGAGGTGTGTCGTTCAAAATGTATGATCAGCGATAAAATATTATAGATCAAGATGATATATCTCATAGTCAAAAGCCGGCTTGAATATATATTGCAGCAGGCGGTATGACCGCCGTTTTAAGTAAGGGTAATTACCTTTCACATCAACTAAATATTATATATATTTCAGAGCTTTTGGCACACGGTGGGTGTGCGCGATGTGGTGGTTCTTTGCTGTGATCGTCTGTCAGACCTACATCGCCCAACTCTCCGCTTCAATGACGTCAGCGTTGGCGGAGGAACCCATCAATAGCGCAGAGGATCTAATCAACCAAAACAAAATACTGTATGGAGCGTATAGATATGGCTCAACGCTGGAATTTTTCAAAGTATGTCCCGGGATTACAAAAACTAGTGATTATGAGATTGGTTGGCCTCATAGCTCAGTTAGTAGTAGCTTTGCCTTTTGAGCTGCGGGTTTCGGGTTTGATTCACGCCTGGGATAAACATTTGTGTTGCGAACATGGATATTTGTTCTGGATCTGTGTTGCTTATAAGTATCTACATTTGGTTTGTTTATCAGTCTCTAGTACCGATAGCACAGGCTCTGTTCAGTTTAGAATCAGTTGATCGTGTATCTAAATTTATTTATTTTCAATTTTCCCTATAATTCTTACACAATATTTTATATCACAATAGTGTAGTTTTTATTACATTTTGGGAAAACATTTCTGCAATATTTTTTTAATAGTATGACGTAGGCGTTAAACTAATAACACATAAACTTTTTATAAAAATAGTAAAAACCCTAAAGAATTTTGATAATCAGTTCACAATAGGCTAGATGCCTGAAAAATTCTAATTAGTCCGTCATTTACATTATCAAAAAATATTGAACACGTATTTTTTCTTTTGTCAATTAAATTAAAAATGACAAAGATATAGTGCGTTGAAGTTCCGCGTGACGTCACGGGTAAGTACACATTTTACATATAAGTGACGTCACGAGCCCCCGCTCCCGAACTTTGACGCTCTATAACTTTGTCGATTTCCATTGATTCTAAAAATAAAAAAAATCGTGTCCAATATTTTTTGATAATCTAATTGACGGACTAATTAGAATTATTATTTTTCTACCCAAGCATCATCCCTATTGACGGAGATATTGGTGATCATAGGGCGAAAATTACAAGTCAGGATGAGGTTTTTGAGTTTTCCGGGAAATGTACCAATCCCTCAGGAATAAAATTTATACGGAGCCACTTGTGAAGTATATTATTTTAAACAAAAAAAGAATTTTGAAAATCGGTTTACAATTGACGGAGATATCGGTGAACATACATCAGAAAAAAGTCAAAAATCAAAAGTTCCGACGAATTGAGAACCTCCTCCTTTTTGAAGTCGGTTAAAAATAAAGTTTGTGCAGTAACAACAATTCTTTCAGACATCTAAAGACAAAGTTTACCAACAAATATACGCTAACATGATGGCAAACGATGCGGTTTTGACCGGCGGCAACGATGAAGGCGAGAAAAGGGTCAAACATGGGAAGGGCAAATACGCATTCTTTATGGAATCCTCGACAATTGAATACAAGCTGAAACGAGAATGCGAACTCAAAAAAGTGGGCCCTGAATTAGACTCTAAGGATTATGGTATTGCTATGCCCGCAAGTGAGTTTAAACGTTTTTAATAAGCCGGATTTTGACTATGAGATTTAATGTATATTACATCTTTACACGTGATTATTTGACACTTCAAACTCAGGGCGAGGTAGAGGGAGGTGCGGTTTCCGGGGAGGTGTGTCGTTCAAAATGTATGATGAGCGATAAAATATTATAGCTCAAGATGTAATATATACCCCATTGTCAAAGCTTTATGGTTTGCACATGTTAACCATGATAATTTAGTGAAAATTTTGTGTATAACTTTTATGTGATGAGTTGATTGGATGAATGCGTAAAGGTCCAATATTTTAACACCTCACGCACTTTCACCCTTTGTATTTAGTAAGATTTTATAGTTTTTGACGACCTCCGTGACGCAGAGGCAAAAGCCCGCATGAAACGCAGAAAGTTTCGGGATCAATTCCAGCCCCGAGCCAAATGTTTGTATGTTCTGCAAATTTATGTATCTTTTTACGAAAAAATGTATTTATTTTGGCGAATCGAGGTGAACAAACATTCGTATTGAATTGACGGCCAACTCTGGCCTCGTGCTATCAAAGAGGGTAGTATTATCAGTCATAATTATGGTTCCCATAATACAAGCTCTGATTAGATAGGGGCTAGATTGTACTACGTGAAAGTGTCCAGCATTATTTATTTGTCCAGCAATATTTAATACATAGCACTCAAAATATTTATACACCATCATCATCATCATCATCCGCAGCCCTATTTCACCCACTGCTGAGTATATATATATATAGGCCTCCCTTTGCTCCTGCCACTTGCCACGGTCTTTGCGCGTGGTCTTGGTCTCTATTTGTACACCATTTTAGTTTATTGCTTATAAGTAAGTTATGAAAATAGCAGTGAAATGAAAATTAATACGATTTCAATATGATTTTATTATTTCAGACTCTCCCTTTAGATCTGACATTAATAGAGCCATATTGAGGCTGAAAGAGCTCACGCAACTGGAAGAAATTAAGAATAAATGGTGGGAAAAGAAATACGGAGCCAAAACCTGCCCAGTAAGTGTTTTTGTCTATTAAACTGAATAAATCAAATCACCCAGTTTGGCGAACTCTGTTGGGAATCATTGGAATTACCACAGTAGTTATAAGCACAGTGGAGCACGTGCCAACCTCACCAGCACGTTGTGCACCCTGCTAACTAACAAATGAGGCCCTGGCGGCTGGTTGCTGTACAGCGCAGCCTAACACCAGCACAGCTAAATGCCCTGAGCGACGGGCAGCAAGCGTCGGCGCGGTGCGAGAAGCCGTGCTCTACGATCCCCAACCTGCATGCACAGCGTGGCTATAAAGCCGGCTTTTGACTATGGTACGTAATATATATTACATCTTTAGACGTGATCATTTGACACTTCAAACTCTGGCTGAGGCAGGTGTATCGTTCAAAATGTATAAAGAGCGATAAAATATTATAGCTCAAGGATCTTACTATCCTACTTCCTACTAACATTATAAATGCGAAGGTTTGTATGGATGAATGTTTGTTACTCTTTCACGCAAAAACTACTGAACTGATTTTAATGAAACTTGGAATATATATAGTTTGTAACCTGGATTAACACATAGGCTACTTTTTATACCGGTACGCGAGTGAAACTGCGGGCGGAAGCTAGTGTAATATATATCCCATATTCAAAATCCGACTTTATGGGCCTTTCTTATTTAGGGAGGCCTATGTTCAGCATTATAGGCTGGTGGTGGTGGTTATAAGCTGATTTACATCTTAGATATGAATATTAAAACGACGACAGTTTGTTAAATGTGAATTCTGAAGATAAATAAATAATAAATAAGGCTGGACTATCACACAACATCATATAGCCCCAAACTAAGCAGAGCTTGTATGATGGGAACCACATGATTGATATTTTTTTTTGTAAATACATATATTTCATACATATAAAACACCCAGACCCTTGGCGAATATATGCAGAACATGCAAACATTTGTCCCGCGGCCTGAATCGCACTCGCAACCTTCTGCGATCAGGCGGACCTTCGCCCACTGCGCCACGGAGGATTGACTATGTCTGTTCCTCCTTTACGTCAAAACTGGGATTGAGCTGAAATTCTGCACTTATGTAGTTTTAGGAAAAACATAAAAGTTGTCTCCTGTTTATCCGAGTACCACGCGAACAAAGTTACGGGTAGAATCTAGTATTGTATATTTCATTTAAATTATTCTATGAAGTCGCCATGTCAAGTGCAGCGACGATCTGCTAGTAGAAGCTGGATGCGTCGAGCTGAGGACAGGGCGCAATGGCACTCTCACTCTCTCACACTCATTAGTGGTAGGCCTATTGCTAATGATGATGATAATAATGAAAGATTCAAAATTATTTTGCTTTCTCAGTCACTGACTACTGTAAACGACGTGGAAGGTGATCTTGAGATGGAGAATCTCCAAGGAGCCTTCGTTGTGTTGATCGGCGGGCTAGTCTTAGCCCTCTTCATCACGGCAGCTGAGTTCACAAACGAAGTCAGAAATATTGTCATTAGAGAACAGGTAACACAACCTCAAATGATTTAGGCATTTATTAAAATGTTCTAATTTCACTAAATGTCACGAAATGGGAATGACAACTGAAAAATTCTAATTAGACCGTCATTTACACTATCAAAAAATTTTGGATACGTATTTTTTTCTTTTGTCAATAAAACAAAATCAACAACAAGGTCATTACATACGAAAATATGGCAAAATATTTAGGTATGACCCTAGACGCAAAGCTACGCAGGAAAGCTCACGTCAGGAAGAAAAAGTTGAGTTAGAGTTACGATACAAAAGGATGTACCGGTTACTTTTAAGACAGTCTACTTTAACCGTACACAATAAAGTACTGCTATACAAACAGCCAGTATGGACCTATGGTATTCATCTGTGGGGCTGAACTAAACAAAGTAACATTCAAATAATACAAAGATTTCAGAACAAAGTAGACAGAGACATTGTGAATGCACCTACATCAGTAATGACCACCTCCACCGGGACCTAAACAAAGAGTTTGTATATAAAGTTATAAAAAATAGGCAGAAGCTCACGAACATAGATTGTCCATCCAAAGGTTGTCTGGAAGAGATCGCTCTAAGTGATAAGACCGCCCATTGTACTTTAATTATTGTTATTGTTTATAGTTATATTTGTCTATGTTGGTGTGAGTACAATAAAGAGTTTTCTATCTATCTAACATAGACTTCAGCATCATGCGAACGTCGAAGCCGTCCAGCTCCTCGACAACACGGACATAGTGAGAAGACTCAAAAGAAGTAAGCCTTTTGAGATAGTGTAGTATATTAGTAAAAATTTGTGCAATAGTGCTTTATAACAAACACAAGAACATAGTGTCGCCTTAAGTAAATAGAGACAGTAAGAAAGTGTTGATGGATACGTTCTTAGTAATAAGTATTCTATAAAAGTAGGTCAATATCAAGTTACTCATTAGCCTACCGTTATGGCTAGATTGTAAAATTATAGTGCGTTATTATCTTATTAATGTGTGTGATAAAAAAAAACGACAAGATAGTGTGTTGAAATTCCGCGTGACGTCACGTCTTAGTACACTTTTTACGTAACCGTGACGTCATAAGCTCAACTCCTGAACTTTGACGCTCTTTATCTCCGTCAATTTATATTTATTTGATAAATAAAAAAAATACATGTCTAATATTTTTTGTTGATGTATCTGACGGACTAATTAGAATTATTATTTTTGTACCCAGTCGTGTTCCCTATTATGAGGTTTGGTTTAAAATGACACATCGCTCACTTTTAGTTTCTTATCTGAATTTAGAAAAATAGGAACCGTTTTTCTCCACCTCTTGAGTTGACATAGAAGATTGGTTTTGTAGTTTTTACTGAAGCCGAAGTACGAATATTTAATCAAGTCGTATTGGAATCGTATCGTAAAGTTTTGGCTAATGAAAACGCGTTATATCGAATCTACGTTTTTTAATTGGGCTCCAAAAGAAGCCTATGATACGACATGCCAATATATTTGTGCTTCGGTCTCTGAAATTTTACCATTCGAGTTTGTCTTTAACAATTTGAGATGCGGCTATTTTTCAAATCTGTCTTGAAACAATTTGATTACCGCATAAGGTCAAATATTAGAGAAGCGAAACAATCAAATATTTGATGAGTACTGACTAACACACATTCGGGCGTTACTTGGGGTCTCCCACGCTATCAGCAGCAAATATTTAAATAGATACAAAATGAGTGGTTTTTTTTAAATTATAAATTATAATATTAATAAAAGTTAGTTTATTTTAATAAAAGTTGTTTTTTTTTGTATCTAATTAAATATTCGCTACTGATATCGTGGGCAACCCAAGCAACGCCTGAATGTGTGTCAGTCGGTACTCAAATATTTGATTGTTTCGCTTCTCTAATATTTGAGCTTACTCGGTGATCAAATTGTTTAAGTACAGATTTGAAAAATAGCCCAAATTTAATCTTAATTATACATAAAAGAGGGAGAGGGAGAGAGAGAGTGATCCTAGATTTCCTAAAAATATTCTTAATTTATTTACAGAGTAGGTATCACAAAAATAATTTATTTTTATTTCAGGTCACTCACAAGGAAGCTTTCGTCCAAGAGCTGAAGGCATCTCTGAACTTCTTCCAACTGCAGAAGCCAATCCTTCGCAACCCCAGCCGCGCCCCATCCCTCGACCCTTCGGAAAACGAAGAGAAGGAAAAGTTCTCCGGAATACAAAACTTTTTAGAATTTGAAAAGGATGTGCAATAATTTATACAACTTCATAATTATAATATTTGAGGTTTACTTACATTATTTAGATAAGTATTCATTTTTAATACAACATGAACTTCCTTGGGCTATACTAGAAGAGTTTAATTAAATACATAGATATTCTTTATCAAACATACATTTCATTTTTTAATAAACATAATTGTAAGAATTCACGAAGCTTTAAGCCAAGGTTTATTATACATAAATTGCAAACTAACACAGGGAATATGAAGTAGGATGAAGAACATTTAAGTCTGCCTAAGTTTTACATATAAATTAAATCAAGACTAAAATGCATAAATTGTATCAGATCCTTATGGAATCAAAATGAAAATCTGCATAAAAGGAGTTAATAAGTGACATCCTGCAAAACGCACGGCTTTACCGTCCCATCCGACGCACGCGCAGCGCGACCGCCGATCGGAAATGAGGGTACTGTAGGAAGCCCGTAGCCCGCACTTCTATTAACACTCACTACACATTTTACAATTGAAAATGTACGAGCACATCTCTACGACACCATCCATCGATCGCTTACTATGCAACACAGACTGAGTGGTGCATTAATTCCGCGCAATGGAAAGTTAATTCGCTATTGATATGAAACGTCGCCCGCGCATCAATCAATTGTGGCGAAAGAGCGCCAAATCAGACTGAATGCTGAATGGAGAGGATCAGTGGCGCGGCAGCCACGGTGCGAGATGGCTGTGTCGTGGGTTGCAGTGGTTGCGCTGGCCGCGACTGTACTCGGGGCTTCGATTACACGTGAGTTCCCTTTGTTATCATAATAAAAATGCAGATTTATTTTAAATAATTCAAACCATCGACTTATGAAGTGATAATGATAACCTCCGGTTAGTTATTGTTAATTATTGTGTATTCTGAGCCAAATATGTAAGACGAGCTTCTGCTAAGAATTCGATTGTCAATTTCTCCAAGAAAGTATTAAATGTAATGTTTGGACATGCCTTTGAATACACCCTATATGGTATCCTCAATAGATTTGCGTACTGAGAAATATCTGAAGATAACCAATAGGTAAAATTTGTGATGATGTTTGTTTTTTTGTTTAGTCTTCAAAGGATCAAGCGAAAAGGATAAAGTAGATCTAAGTAAGCTGTCATACGCAAAAGACAGTTTATCGGCATTAAACATGCTCGAAATTCATGTATTGGTTGAGAGAGAGAGAGAGATAATATAATATACCATCAGAGATTGATATTAAAAATCTCATCATGTGAAGCGATTCTCACAAATGAGATGTTAACGTCTTCAAGGTTAAATCTCATCTAAGGCCAGCTGGTCTGGCTGACTGGACCACCGAACTAATAGCAATAGGTAATGGTTCTATACTATTGATCATTTTGCAATTGATTTTTTTCTGCTATCTCTACTGATGTGCGAGTTACGATAGTCATTAACACCTTTTAAACAACTCATGGGGTTATCGATATATCAATACTATTGAATCATTTTTTTTTTATGGGACTTAAGACATTCACTATAACATCATATAACAATAACCTCCCTTTAAGAGGTAGCCTGTTTTAAAACAACTTCATTGTCTTTTCTATATAACTATCCATTGCTGTCTATTGTTTTATGTTCGCACTGAATTGGTTGAGGAATCGGCAGTGTATATTTGCCGTGCAGGCTCAATTTTTTATAGCATATAAATGTTTATTATTTATTTATTTAATTCTTTATTGCACTTTACAAAGATAAATGTACAATTGGTGGACTAATGCTAGGAAGCATTTTCTACGAGTCAACGATGCCAGGTAAAAAATTGTGGTTGGCGTGCATAAACATAGCAAAATGAACAACAAAAGAAAAAATTACACATAAAAAACTCAAACAACAACTAACATAATAAACAAATCTGCCTAAAAAGAACAATAATATATCGCACCCCTAGAACAACACGGAATTATGTCGAAAAACTACTTTTTTCAGAATCGTTGAAAAACCGTTATCTGCTTATGTATCGGATTCAAATATGCAATAAAGTCGATTTTGAGATTTTTCGACATAATTCTGTCGAAAAACTACTTTTTTCAGAATCGTTGAAAAACCGTTATCTGCTTATGTATCGGATTCGAATATGCAATAAAGTCGATTTTGAGATTTTTCGACATAATTCCGTGTTGTTCTAGGGGTGCGATATATAGTTAATAGATAATAGAAAGAAACAATAATCATCAAATAATTTATCAGTTAATTATCATTGTACTTACAAGTTTTGGCGTGAATACAATTTTTATCGTCGCACACGTCAATTGCTTTAATCGTCAGATTAATAAATAACTAATCAATATTTAATTATTATTAATTGCAACTCATTATTTTTTTAATAGTTATGTAGGTACCGACTAGATAAAAAGACAGCGATATACTTTTTAGTTTACGATAACCACCTGAATTACTTCTTATCTCTGTGTGAGATCAATCTTATCAAAAAAAGATTCAATTCGGTTGTTTTGAGTTTGAAAAATACTTGTAAGTTAACACACGTCATAGATATCGGCTGGCTCAAACGAAGAAGCATTAAATTTTATTTTATTTACCCCCTCCCCCCCATCCCAATTGTACTTCCTCAGTATTGAATATCAAAAACTCCACCCTATCCCTATAAAATATTACACTATTAAACTAGCTTTAGCCCGCGGACTTGTTGAACTAGGTATATTCCAAGTTTCACCCAATCCGTTCATCTGTTACAAAGTTCAGAGGGAACAAACATACTCAAACATACAAACTTTCGCATTTTGTGATGTGATTTGTAAGATATAATGACAGATAATAGCAGTTATTTTACAAACTTTTGTTTAATAAAAATGGCTGCGTGCAATATCTCCTTTGTAATGGTAGAAAATTTACAAACATCAATCATTTGATATATCTCAAAATCAAGTAAAGTTGAATTTATTTATAATATCAAATACTAGCTTCCGCCCGCGGCTTTGCTCGCATGGTACCGGGATAAAAAGTGACCTATGTGTTGAGCCAGGTCTTAAAATATGTATATTCCAAGTTTCATCCAAATCCGTTCAGCCGTTCCGGAGTAAAGCAACCACAAACATACATACACACACAAACTTTCGCATTTAGAAGTACAATGGTGCTCAAAATAAATCCCGGAAAATACCTACTTTGATTTTCGGATTTTGACCTATTGAATATTATGATAAGTCATTCATCAGCAGTCCACTGCTGAACGTAAGTGTTAAGCTATTGTATAATC
Source organism: Horisme vitalbata (assembly GCA_951804965.1). NCBI lineage: Eukaryota > Metazoa > Arthropoda > Insecta > Lepidoptera > Geometridae > Horisme > Horisme vitalbata. Next base: position 10,240,373 of record OX638101.1, read on the forward strand.
AATTGCAAGGATGTGTATGCGTTTGGACTGGTAAAGTGGACAGTGAACCAGGTGACATGCTTCGCTACACAACAGTGGCTCACAAAGGAGCGAATTGTGTTATACATTACGTGCATCTGTTGACGACCCTGTGGCGCAGTGGGCGAAGGCCCGCCTGAGACGCAGAAGGTCGCGGGTTCGATTCCCGCCGCGTGACAAATGTTTGTATGATTTGCAAATATTTATCTCAGTTCTGGGTGTTTTAAAGATAAAGATAACGATATTTTTATTTCAATTTAAATTTAACAAATTCTTTGTAACAACTAAGCATTATTACGTACTAAGTAGACAAACCTGAGACAAAATAGAGGACAGCTCAGAATAAATGTATAATAAAAAGGTTAGTTTACTTATTAGAATGTTACAAAACCATACCCTCCGTGGTAGATTTAACTGTGTTACGGCAGGGTACATGCTTCAACCTCCTATGTAGTAAGTATTTAATATGTGGTCAGTGGACCAATTAGAGCAGCAGTTATACATAAAAACAAGGAAAATTAGATAATTTAAATTACAATACACGCAAACCCTAAAATAAAAAATATTGAAAAGAAGAAATAGTTAGTATAAGTAGAAGAAGTAGTTTCACCTAAGTATAAACAATTAGATTAGTATTTTAAGCCTAAAATAAATTTGCCAATAATACAACATTTTACATATAGTTAAGAATGAACCCGTGAGAAATCAAACAGTGCAGCTATTTTATAATGTATAATAAATATTCTGTTTCCTGATAGTTTTTTGGCGTAAAAAGGTATCAATAGATTTTGTGCGAATAAATTTAGTTTTTTCCTTTAAAGAAATGGCTTTGTTGATGCGGTTGTATAGGAAAGGTGCCAGGAAGCTGAATGAATGTTGTGCAAAGGATGTTCTGCAAGCCGGAACCGTAAAAACATCATGGGCTCTTCTACTAGTTACGTTATCAATACGCCCAGGAAGCTTATGTTGTTTTAGGATTATGTTTTTTATGAACAGCTGGCGCACATTTAGCACTTGAGGTTCGTTGTAGAGCTCATATGTTGGGAATCGGAACGGTTTATAATTGAGGACTTTTAAAATTGCGCGCTGAGTTCTTTCAAGTTTTAACATGTTTGACTTGGTAGCACCACCCCAAGCTGAGATCCCATAAGTTAATAGAGACTGGCATAGAGTAAGATAAACCGTTTTACTTGTATTATTTTCCCTCAAGTGACGAATTTTCTTGTATATAGGGATAAGTTTTCTAATACGTAGCTTCAGGTGTTCATTATGTTTGTTCCAGCTTAAGTTACTGTCGATTGTTATTCCCAGGTATTTGATGTTGTCTGTGGCAGATAGAGAATAGCAGTTGCAATTAGGGGAATCGCTGAGTGAGCAAGTGTGAGCTTTGATTCTGAATGTCGCTTTTGGATGACTATTTTTATAAATAGAAAACGGTATATATTTAGTTTTATCCAGATTTAGTGTGAGTAAGTTGTTGTGTAGCCAATTGACGACTATTCGCATACCATTTTCAGTTGAGTCACGCACTTCGTCCCAAGTCTTGCCTTTGAAGACGATTGCAGTATCATCAGCGAAAGTTATGATTTTAGCGTTGGATAATATGCAATTACAAAGGCTGTTTATATAAACTAGAAAAAGGGTCGGTCCAAGAACGGATCCCTGGGGAACACCAAAATCAATTGGTTGTTAAGAACTCAGTGTGTCACCAATCTTTACTGCCTGAGTACGATCACTTAGATAGCTCTTAAAAAGCTCTAACGGGATTCCACGGATTCTAATAAATTCCAGTTTACACAGGAGAAGCGGTATAGAAACGGTATCGAAAGCCTTGGCCAAATCTAGAAAAACCCCGACACATTAATTTTTTTTGTCTAAGTTATTTGTGATTTCGGTTACAAGGCTTTCGATAGCATCAGAAGTCGATTGTTTGCTTCTAAATCCAAATTGGTTTGCAGAGAGTAACTTGTGACTTTCTAAGAAATTTACGAGTCGGTTGTTTATCACCTTCTCTAGTATTTTAGTTAGAGTTGGCAGAAGGGAAATGGGACGATAATTGGTAACTTTCTCCTGTTCCCCTGACTTAAATATTGGTACTACAACAGATTCTTTCAGTACTTTAGGGAATACTCCATTCGAGAGGCAGGTGTTACATAGATAAACTAGTGGTTCACAAAGCACACTGAGACACTTTTTGAAGAATATTGCAGTGATGCCATCCCATCCAGATGAAAATGTGTTCTTAAGTGATATTACTATTTTGTTTATTTCATATATATCTGTATCTAGAAGTATTAGGGAATTTAATTGTATTTTGTCTGGTTTATAATTTTGTACTAGGTTTTGCTGAGAAGAGTTTAGACTGTGAAGTATTTTATCGGCTAAGTTATGTCCTACACGGGCAAAATAGTCATTAACGTGATTGACAGATTTTTTTTTGCGAGGGTTTCAGTGCTAAAAGTTTTGTATGGGATTCTTTTTTCTTTTGGTTAAAACCACCAACACGTTTTATTACGTTCCAAGTTTTTTTTATATTATACTTAGCATTTTGTAGTTCATCTAAATCGTATTTATTTTTAACATTATGTAGAGTGCGGTTACAATAATTTCTGTAGCGTTTATATGTTTTTTCTAAATCTTTGTTTTTAGGCGATTTCTTATGGCGGCGGTGAAGCGTATCTCTAAACCTCATGCAGCGTAAAAGACCAGGAGTCACCCATGGTTGGAGTGTCTGTTTTCTATTTGAAACAATATAAGTAGTTGTACATTGAGTGACAACAGATGACACGGTAGAAATAAACTTTTCTGTTAATAAATTTGGGACTTTTAGTGCATAGAGGGGGCTCCAGTCCAGCTAGGAGATTCAATGCTTTTTCATAATTTATTCTATTTGTAGTTTTTTTGGTCTGTTCTAGTGGTTGAGCCATCGATATGGCGAGGTAGAGACAGCTGTGATCAGTTATAGATGGGGTACAAATCATTGTCGAGACTTGTGTCTTCGTCTTAACAACGATGTGATCATAACATTTCAGTGCACGAGTTGCGAACTGGTGACTAGGTAGTAGGCCATGAGTAGCGAGAAGGTCAAGGTCATCGGGTCTTTTATCTGAGGTACTCTCACCGATGTCGATGTTAAAGTCTCCTAGAAGATAGATATTTGGTATACATTTTAGTTTTGTCAATAAGTTGACTAGAGAGCTTTGGAAGTTATTTATTGAGTCAAATGAAGGTGACCTTTATATGCAAATGAAAGCATAATTTTGACGAATTTGGTTGAAGTTGAATTTGGTTCATATACAGTTATATTATTAATGCTATTTTTAACGTTAACAATTACTCCGCTATTTTTATTGATATGATTACAAGTGTTAAAGGTCGTGTATTGATTAAAGCCAGGGATAGTACCGCATCCCTGTAGCCAACATTCCGTTAGTACTATAAGGTCAAAATCTATCTTCGTTCTTGTTATAAATAGTCCGAATTCATCCAGGTTCTTATTTACACTTCGGATATTTTGACATATAACCTTTAGAGAGAGTGTCTTGCATTCAATTTTGTCAAAGGCACTAGGGTCGTCTACCAGGTGTGATTCACCAACACTTATATCTCGATCCACGCTAATATTGACTTCTTCAATGTCATTTATCATTTCAATGTTTACCTATTTTTCTATGTATCTAAAAGTGAATATACACAATAAAACAATGTGACGTTTAAATACATAAGACATAAGAGATATTTCAACAAAAATAAGTATAACAATAAGGTAGAGTTTTGTGAGAAGATAATAATTAAAATACCTGAGTAGGATGTAGTTCTCTGAGATGTACACCGGCTTTGCCTGGCCGGTAATGCCCAGGCATTCCGTATTGAACTTATTAGCCCGGTGTTCCTTATTGTATTTCCTTATCGACGTCAAGTAATTGTCTCTCATAGAGACTGTGGTAAAGTTGACTATAATAGGTTGTACGATAGCCTTCGTATTAATTCTGTAGACGTCTTTAATCTCCGAAGGGTTCACTGTGAGGTTAAGTTGTTTTGCTGTTTTGTAGACGATATTTTTAAGGTCCTCCTTATTTTCCTTTCCAATCTGTGGGATATTTCGAATCTCCACACTAGTTCCCTTGTCGTGACGTTCCAATAACTCTATCTTATTCTCTAGTTGATGTATCTTAATGCAATTCTGTTTCCTATCTTCTTCTAAAAAGTCCAGCCTTTGCAAAGCCGTATCATATTTATGATTCATATGATCTAAAGATGTCTTAACTTCATTAAGGGAGCTCAAAACGATTTCCAAGTTAGAATATTGATCCAGCTTCAATTGAGTGAACAAGTCCAGGATTTCAGCCTTAGTAATGTCATCGTCTCGTTTACGTTTGAGACCTCCTGGGACGTTACTAAAAGATAGAGTTTTATCCGCTAATCCTGAATGATCTGCAGTTTGCGTGATATTAGGATCAGACGCATAATGCTGTAGAGGTGACTTAAAATCATCGAGAGCCGGCGAATTGTTTCTTGGTGGTGTGCGTTTAAAAGGCATCACTTATAAGCGGCGTAAACAAGAGTATGCAGTGCGCAACCAATATGTAGGTGTAAGCTTGTAGAAATAAGCCGTAAGCGGGACCACACGTTGGCTGTAGTTGGCAGTAGACTGGGATTTTTGCCAATAGTGCTATATAGCTTAGCGTTAGTTTTCTAGGTATAATGTGTAAATACATACAAAAAAATGTATGTTTATAGTATATCAGTCATGGTTCCCATAATACAAGCTCTGCTTAGTTTGGGGCTACATGATGCTGTGTGATAATGTCCAGCATTATTTATTTATTTATAAATGTTGTTAGCTATGACATTTTTCAAACAAAAGAGCAGCAAACCCTTATGATTAACAGATTGCGCACATTGGACGACAAACGTCAGCGATTAGACGCTACGACAAGCTGCGGGGGACAATTTTCATACATTTTGTTCAAAGTGCGACAATCGTGACAGCAAGATATGACAGACGCTCGCGACTAAGCGCGACGACAAAGCGTCGTGTTTGCGAGGTCTGTATGGGATGCAATGGGATGTAATGTTTATTACATCCCCATACGTGATCATTTGACACTACAGCACACGAACGTCACAATTCAAACTGCGGTCGAGGCAGGGGGAGGCGCGGGGTCCGGGGACGTGTCTCGTTCAATATGTATGATGAGCTATAAAATATTATTCTCAAGATGTAATATATTTCCACTAATGAAAAGCCGACTTAATTCGTATTTTTATTTAAACTTTTCTCTATTAATAGTGTGTAAGGTATAAGTGCCTCTATAACCAGCCTTAAGACGACTAGTAGGGTCAAACCTCCCTCTCGCTCGCACTATTCAACATTTTTGAAGATATAAAATCACTGAATGTAGTTATGCAAAATAGCAAACCTTCACGGGCTAGAAAATAACAATAGAAAGGTTCAGCAATAATCTCATTTTGATTCTTTCACGTTTTCTTAACAAAAAACTGGTACCAATGTGATGAATTTTGGTGCCAATTTTTTTGTAGGAAAACGTGTTGGGTTCAAAATGATATTCTTACTGAACCTTTGTATTGTTATTTTCTAGGCCGTGAAGGTTTGCTATTTTGCATTACTACATTCAGTGATTTTATATCTTCAAAAATGTTGAATAGTGCGAGCGAGAGGGAGGTTTGACCCTACTAGTCGCCTTAAGTAACGTCAAAGTAAGATAATTGCCGGTTAATGTGACAAGTACGACCAGAGATTGATTTGTCATTGTAACTAGCGAATACCTTACTTTGATGTTACTTGAAGGTGGTGCAATTAGCAATTAGTAACTAATTGTCACTTTAACCTGTAAATAGCATAATTTTATGTAATTTAAAGTTGAAATAGGCCCATCGTTTTGTTTATTATTACCTATTGATGTAACTAGCACGCGGCCCACCTGATGCTAAGTGGTAACCATTACCTATAACAAAGTATTGCTTCGTAAGTAACACTCGTGGTGTTTAGAACGTGCCCTACGATGCAACAACCTGCGTCCATCAATTTGAGGCATGAAAGTGTTAAGCCTCATGTGCCTGTAATTTAACCGATTCCTAAAAATAATATGTCTTTACCTATGAAATTGCCGTTCTATTCATTCATTAATTTATTTATTTTCAACCAACGAGGATCATACACAATTTAAATTTACAATACAAATAAATAAAATATTTTATAATGCTGTACACTATCACACAGCATCATGTAGCCCCAAACTAAGCAGAGATTGTATTATGGGAACCGCATGAATGATATAATACTTTTTTTTGTAAATACATACATATCATACATAGAAAACACCCAGACCTGAGACAAATAATGCAAATATTTGTCCCGTTGTGGGAATCGAACCCGCAACCTTCTGCGGCCCAGGTGGACCTTCGCCCACCGCGTCACAGAGACCGTCGATTTACACATAATTAAAAGACGCAAACATAAAATTAAATTTAAATACAAATCCGCACGACCTAAAAATAAATTAATTAGGCTAAAATTTACTAACTCCTCACTTTAAATATATTATTGAGGAGTGGTGCAATGCATGCCAATGCAGGTGGCCATTTGAAATGAAATTTTTCTATGATACGCACTGCACAGGCAAAAATGAATCCATAGCATGGGCGAATACTTCGATTGATAAAATAGCTTACGTACCGACAAATGTTTTGCACTAAAAATAACTGTTATTTTATTATTGTTTAAAATATTTCAAAAAATAATTCACTCAACGTTTTTACGTTTACGTTTTATTCCATAGATAAATACCTAATATTATATTTACAAATATATAACTTTCATTCTAATATGTTATTTAACTTAGATCAGAAACGTATAACAATGATAGGTGATAACACAAATATTAAACAGGAACACATTGAAAGGAAAAGTAGGTAACTTACGTACATAACCTTCTTACATAACCGAGAAACACATACCTCGTATTAAGTAGCGAGTGCCTATCACTAAGCAGGATCTGTTTTATAACTACAATAGATATAATTAGCTTTAGTTATATGTGATCGGCAAGTTGCAGGAGTAAAGGGAGACCTATACTCGGCAGTGGGGGAAATCGGGCTGCGGATGATGATGATGATGATGATATGTGATCGGAGTTCTTGACTCTACAAGATTTACCTATAGTCTCTAGTAGCATCTTAATCATCTAGGGTCAAATGTTAGCATATTCTGCAGATAATTGTCTCAGGTCTGGATATTTTCCATGTATGAAATGAATATACAAAAAAATGTATGTCCTATTAATATTATAAATCCTACTTCCTATCCTACTCTTTCTTAATATTATAAATACGAAAGTTTGTGAGTGTATGAATGAATGGATGAATGTTTTTTACTCTTTCACGCAAAAACTACAGAACGGATTTGGATGAAACTTGGAATATACATGGTTTATGACCTGGATCAACACAGGCTACTTTTAATCCCGGTATCACGCGAGCGAAGCCGCGGACGGAAGCTAGAAAGTAATATATCAATCATGTGGTTCTCATAACACAAGCTCTGTGTGTATCGAAATAAAATATCTTACTGATATGAACACAAAATATAGTGTGTGTACAACCTTCTGGCGACCTCTGTGGCGAAGTGGGCGAAGGTCCGCCTGAGACGCAGAAGGTTGCGGGTTCGATTCCCGCCGCGGGTCAAATGTTTGCATGTTCTGCAGATATTTGTCTCGGGTCTGTGTGATTTTTATGTATGATATGTATGTATTTACAAAAAAAAATATCCTACTACTTCCTACTAATATTATAAATGCAAAAGTTTGTGAGTATAGATGTATCGGTGGATGGATGAATGTTTTTTACTCTTTTAAGCAAAAACTACTGAACAGATTTGGATGAAACTTGGAATATACATAGTTTATGACCTGGATTAACACATAGACTACTTTATATCTCGGTACCACGCGAGCGCAGCCGCGGACGGAAGCTAGTACGTAATATATCAATTATGTGGTTTCCACTCTGCTTAGTTTGGGGCTACATGATACGCCACAGAGGCCGTCAGGCCACAATAAATTAAGGTAGAAAATACAATAACAGATCAAGATGAATATCGCCACATGGATGAGTTGATTGGTTAATTCTAATTAGCATTGCTCAAGCGCAGGTCATGGTTTAATAATTCACCTGATACATGAGTTCCTTGTTAACAAAGTATGGACTTATGATCGTATTTAAATTATATTGTTTATTGATTTTCATATTTGCTGGTGGTATATTAAAATTATGTAAAATTGAAAATATTTAGGATGTTTTTGTGCATATTTTATACGATTTTTACCCCTATTAACACGTTGATTGCTGGAGTCGGATGGTGCCGAAGGTACAGAACATGAACAGTTGATCACAACTGTCCCTTCCTGCTTTGAGTTTATTAAATCAGCACTCAAAGTGTTAATAATATGATAGACAAAATACAGGCCATGCAGTTATACTGGTAATACGATTTAAATGTTTAAATGAAGGCGACGCTTTGAACAGTTTGTAGTAAATAAACATTAGAAATAAATGTCTTTGTACCCTTCTTATGTCAGTGTGGATAGAGGTTTACATCATTTTATTACCATACTTTCAGTTTCGCTAATGCCTCTGCAGCGGCAATGGCCATCAAAGGAGCCCGATGTTAAAACAAGTCGAATTATTCGGACACTTAGTCGTGTATGTACGTAAACTGTACAAGAGATGAATTATAATGTTCGTAAAGTTAGTTGCACTTTTGGATGTAGTTGCACAGGGTAACACTGGTGAATTGGTGATTAAGTCTACCTTAATGCCTTTAAATTGAGCCTGGAATAACCTGAATACGCTTTTACACGTTAATTTTAGTTCGTAATTAGTTTCACGTAATTAATACCTGACTAATGGTGATATGTTAATTTATCAATCGTTAAATAAGTCAGTAAACAGGGTTTTTCATGTCATCTGACATGAAAAAAACTTTAATTCCCGAACACCTGTTCGGTTCGGTACGGTTTTAAATTAAATGTTTGATAAAATTGGGCCATTGAAAAATAAAATCGGGTTTGTATAAAACTTTTTACAGCAGCACTAATAATAATAATCAATTTTGTGAACGTATTTCAAAATAATGATTGTCTCTAACCAATATCTCTTTCTATTCACTTTTTACTACTTACTTTTTGTAAATAGATTACTTCTTTACTCAGCTAACTCACATACTCGTATTATGGGCTGTTTACAAAATGTTTGTTCAAATTGGTTTAAAAGAAACAAAAGACAGCTTTATTTCTTGCATCATTAACAGTAAAACTGTAAACCCTTGTTTTTAAATAAATAAATACAAAAATCAAATTAAATATGTATTATCAATATTCGACATCGTCAAGATTGAAGGTAATTGGTGGATGGGTCAAAACCGTTCTTTGTGGAAATCCGATGTTCACCAGTGAATTTCCATAAAGATCTATATCTCATCTTCTATTTTCTATAGATGATGATTTTGATGAATAATTTAACTAGTTTTATAAAGCGTACTAAACTTTAAAAATGCTACATAGATTAAAGCTTTTGTAATAAAATATAACCTTACTAAACTCAACTTACCCTATTGTTACTTTTGTTTTTGTTACAGTTGGAAGAGCTTGCAAATGTATAAAACAACCCTCCAAAAGCGAAGCCATTTTATAACCATCTCCGAACATTTTTTAATATTGTAGATTGCGTTCAGGGTGCCTTGTACGAGTTTTTAATCAGCTCGATCGCGTTTACGTTTACGTTTACGCAAAATTATATGGAATAAGGAATAGAGGTAGTGCCATTTAGTGAAAGACGCGTGGTAAAGACTCCTTTCCACACAAATTTCCGTAAACACAAACGCGATTGAGCTGGCAAAAAAACTCACTAGGCACCCAGTTCAACACAGATTCGATTCGACAAGGCTAAGTTTTCCATTATTTGACAGCGCAAAACCAGTCTATCGAAAAATCGTCTTGTGGCAGAGTGTGGGTGACCATCCACTCTCCGGAGATCAGCCTCGGCGGTAGAAACAAACTGCTAGATGCCATCGAGCTCAACTGGGACTTTCATCAATGCACGTTCCTTCCAAAACAAGTAAGTAGAATAGATTCTGGTAACGTTTTTATTGATACCTGAAGATGGAACACTTGGCCCACCTGATGTTAAGCGTCAACCATTACTTATAACAGAGTAATGATGAGTAACGATGCAACGAATCATCAACTTGAGACATGAAGGCGTTAAGCCTCACACAACAATGCTACTTCACGGCAGAAATAGGCATGGTATTATGCAAAAGTAGGTAGGATAGACTTTCCCAGGATAAGTCCCTCACAAAGAACTCTACTAGTTCTAAAGTAGAGTAACTCCTATGTCTTTAGGAAAAACTATATGAAGCGCCCTAGTTCTTTATATCCTGTTTTGATGCAGTTGAGTGAAGAAAAAAATGTCTTAAGAATATGATAGCCAAACCATGTAAAGCAGTAAAAAGAAAGGCCTACAGAACTACCAACATTGATCAGTAATCACACTTACAATCGCATGGCAGACGCTGTGCTGACATAGACATTTTTATCTCCGACTTTGGAAATGTTCGTCACATACATTATAAAAAAACTGCACGTAGTGAATTTGGACTAGAATTCTCTGATCAAGAAAATCGTTCGCTGATAGTTTTTGTTAGGTACCTATTCCTAGTCGCCATTGTTATAGCAGAATAGAACCTCACTGAAGGTAGAAGGCGGAGGTAGACTGGACGACTGGAATTATATTATTAGACAAGGTGAGTTTAAATTCGTATGACATCTCAAAACCGGGTAAATTTACTCCCCAAGGTCAAAAGTTTTTTCATTGAAGAAATGTTTTGTAAAGTTACGCTGTAATATAATTCAAAAACGTGTACGGAAGCTTTAAAACATCATCATCATCATCAGCCTATAGCAGTCCATTGCCGGACATAGGCCTCCTGTAGGCGTGTTCAGGCTGGCTGGAGATAGGGTGTAAGAAGAAAATGCCGTTGAGTTCGTATTCCGGTTTATTCTCTGTTCTGAGATGATATCGCTATCAAACTGATCTTATCTTCTGACAAAAATGTCCTATTAATATACAAATTTTATACATTCTAACCTACTCTGATAAACTAAGCAAGTTCGTGCTTCCGACCAATCACAGCGCGCTATTCGGTCGCGGCTAGGGAGTCGGACTTTGGACCCGCGCGACAGGTCCTGACACGTTCTGCGTCTATCTGTCCCTTTCTAACTCCCTGCCTATTTTGTATTTCCTTTCTTGTCTATTCTATCTAGAATATTCCTAAGGTTCGGCGCTGTGATTGGTCGTTCCTAACATTAAAACAACCTAATCTATTTACAGTGTTCTTAGTCTAAGTCCCTAGCTAAGCAAAAATAATCTTTATTTAATAAAACTTAACTTACGAAACTTAAACTACCAAATATCAAATTCTTAACTATTTCTTATTTCTAAGTCACCGTCGTTGCCTAACATTCTCCCCGCCAGTGTTCGCTCCGACGGACACTCTTCTTTCCTGGTGGCAACGATCGGGATAAGTCGTGAAGTCGGTCGCCTCATGATGCCCCTTCTGGTCCTGACGTCCACTATTCGCGTTCTGCGATCTGGTCCTGGGTACGTTTCCTCGATGACTCCTCGTGGCCACGTATTGCGCGGGAGTGAAGAATCCGTGATGATCACTACGTCGCCTCGCTGGAAATCCGTAGTCTTCTGGCCGACCATCTTCCGTGGCATCAAAGTCAGAAGATATTCTCTGAGCCATCTGGTCCAGAAATGGTCGGCCATCCTCTGTGCCGTCTTCCAGTCGGGTTTCCCAATGAGGCACACGTCGTCGAATTCTCCCAGGATCGCCGCTCCACAGGATCTCCCAATTAGAAAATGATTGGGAGTCAGACTTTCTTCGTCGTTCGGGTCCGCACTTAAGTGTGTCTGCGGACGCGAGTTCACTGTGTGCTCCACCTCTGTGAGGAGCGTGTGGAGGACTTCTTCAGGTGGGCTCTTCTCTCTGAGGACGGCTGTCAGTGCAGTTTTGACGGACCGTACCAATCTTTCCCAGGCTCCCCCCATGTTTGGGGCTCCGGGGGGAATGAATTTCCAGACCAGTCCTTCTTCTGCGGCCGCTTCTATCCGTTCTTTCTTCTTTATTTTCTGAGCTTCTTCTCTCAGCTCGTTGTTCGCTCCGACAAAGTTCGTTCCGTTGTCGCTGAAGAACACTCGTGGACTTCCTCGACGTGCAGCCATTCTTCTGAGCGCCATAATCATGGAACTGGTGCTTAGAGACGCCGCCAGCTCCAGATGTATCGCTCTCGTCGTCAGGCACGTGAAAAGCACACCCCAGCGTTTTTCTTTTCTTCTTCCAACGGTCACGTGTACCGGGCCAAAGTAGTCGACCCCAGTACACGTGAACGGCGGCTGGTGGTGGGCTAGTCTCTCCTGTGGCAGGTTCCCCAGCGGTGGAGTCTCAGGCTTCAGTCTTCTGACTCTGCACCACTGGCATTGATGTGCTACTCGCCGAACTGCATTCCGAAGTGACAGGATCCAGTAACGCTGCCGAAGCTCGTTGATCACGGTCGCGTGATTCCCATGATGTAGTCGTCGATGGTAATGTTCGATGAGAAGCTGTGATGTGCGGCTTTTCCCGTCAAGGATCGGTAGCTTCGTGTCTCTTTCTTCAATGTTCTGTAGCTTCGTTGTCCGGCTGTTCAGGCGCAACACATCCTCTTCTAGCGTGACGTCGATTCCTTTCAGACGACTGGAGTTCTCGATCGGTTTTCCTTTTCTTAGGTTGTCCATTTCTTTCTTGAATGATTCTTCTTGGCTTTGTCGGATGAGCGCGATTTCAGCTTTTCTCAGGTGCTCGTGTTCAAGGGGCAACCATTTTCTTTCTTCTTTCTTCATATTAATGTTCTTTCTTCCTCGGCGGCACATGTCCAGAAACATGTACATTCTTGCTGTCGTTCTCAGCAGGCGGATCCAAGTGCTGAACCTACAGGGGTTTGGCAGGTTCGGCTGTTCAACGGATCTGGTCGTCGCGCAGGTCACTTTCTTGGTTTCTTCCGGATGTTCATCTTCTTTCTTCAGGATCTTAACCGGCCAGTCAGAGTTCGGCAGGTATAAGAACTCGGGTCCGGTGAACCATCTCGCTGTGCAGTTGAAGTTCTTCGGTACGTTTCTCGTAGCATCGTCTGCTGGATTGTCCTTCGTGGGCACCCATCTCCATTCTTTAGGTTTGGTGATATCTTCAATCGCCGCCAGTCGATGTGCGACGAATGTCTTGAACCTTCGTGGATCGGCCTTCATCCATTGCAGCACAGTGGTTGAGTCGGACCAGAAAACTCTAGAGGTAATTTCCAGGTCCGTTTCTTCGGAGATAGTGGCGGCCAGTCTTGCTCCCAATAGCGCCGCTTGTAATTCCAAGCGAGGAATGGAAGTGGCCTTCACTGGAGCCACTCGGGCCTTCCCCGCCATCAGAGCGATGCGAACGTCCCCGTTGGCTGCTGTGGACCTCCAATATACCGCAGCAGCGTATGCGGTCTCGCTGGCGTCAACGAATGTGTGAAGTTCACCCGTTCTCGTAGTTGGTGCCAGGCATCTGGGGATTTTCAGGTCTTGGAGCTTCCGTATCTCGTTCATGTACTGTCGCCATGCTTCTCGCTGATCTTCGTTGACCATTTCGTCCCACTTGATTCCCGTCCTCCATATATCCTGGATCAGCTTCTTGCCTTTGATTAAGGCCGGAGCGACGAGTCCCATCGGGTCAAAGGTTGACATTACTGCGCTGGTGATCTCTCGTTTCGTCGGAGCTCGGTTCCCTTCGACGACTTCTTTTGGCGTGTTTCTCAGGCCGATATTGAAGGCTAGCGCGTCTTCACTGACGAGCCATCTCATCCCGAGGGTCTTCTCTTCTTCACCAAGTATCTTCTCTTTTGGAGATTCTTCGGTTCTTAATGTGGCTAGTGCTCTTTCTTGATCGCTGGTCCACTGTCGAAGCTCGAAGTCTGCTGCTATGTGGACCACGTTCATTTCCTCGGCAGTCTTCTCCTCTTTATCAATGTTCGCCTTGTTCGTTGGATGGGTTACTGCAAAGTTCCGACCAGAAGTATTGCCGGTCGGGGCCTTCTCAGTATATCCGCTGGCCTCTAGGTGCTCCGGTTGTCGTTGATGTTCTTTCTTGAGCGTTGCGTCCTTGTTCAGTTTTTTCTCTACGCTCAGCAGTCTGTTGTATGCGTGGGTGTAGTTGTTTGGCAACGTCTTATCTTCAGTCTTCCATAGAAGTCCAGATTCATATCTTCCATCAGGCTGCCTCTTCGTTGTCTCGTTCAGTAGGGTAAAAGCTCTTCTATCAGCGTCGTTGCTGGGGCGTCGCTGTTGTATTCCGATCGAATCCAACTCAAAGTGGCGTCTGATCATTTCTTCAATTGGCTCTTCAGTGTCCAAAGTGCGGCAGTGGTTCACGAAGTTCACTGGCGCTGCAGCTCCGCTATGGCATCCATGGAATACCCATCCCAGACTTGTCAGTGACGCGACTGGTTCACTCCGCTTCCCCTTCAGGACCTTCCGGGAAACTATCAGGTCCCAATTGTCCTGTCCAATCAATAGCGTTGGCCTGTCCTTTTCATATGTTAGCTCTTTCATCATGTTCTTCAGATGGCTGCACTCTTCAACCGTCTTCTTGGTGACGTATTGTGGTGACAGCTTCAGATCTTTAATGGTGCGTACTACTTTGAGGGTCCGCTTATCTCTTCTTTGGGCTCCCTTAATCTTGAGGTCCATTCTCTGGGAGTTCTTGATCTCGATTCTTTTCCCACCAACCGTCTCCAGGATTAGTGGTTCTTCTTCACCGGTGACTCCAATGCGGCAGGCGACATTCTTATCCAGTAGTGTTACTGTCGATCCCTCGTCGAGGAGTGCCAGGATGCGGGCGGATCCTTTCGGTCCATATACATCCACTGGAATAATCTTCAGATACACCTTTGTTCCATCTGCTGCCGCGTAGACGGATGTCACGACGTTCTTCGTATCTTTGTTGTCGTTCTGACATGGTGAAGATTTTTCATGCTGCGTAGGCGGTGCTACGATTCGATGAGTCTGCTCCGAGTGCAGCATGGTGTGGTGAGATCTTCTGCACTTCTTGCATGGTTGACCTCTGCAGTTTGTTCTCATATGTCTTCGTCGTAGACATTTAAAGCATAGTCGCTTCTTCACTGCGGTATCCCATCTTTCGTTGACGGTCGCTGCCTTGAATATCTTGCATTCGGTGAGCCAATGATCCCCTTCACATTGAGCGCAGAACTTGTTGTGGGCATCCCTGGATGTGGCTACTCTGTCAAAGTCGTCCTCTTCTTCTTCTTCTTCTCTTGTGTTGTTTACCGGATACCTTGGTGATCCAAACCTCTTTTTTGTCGGTTCCGGTGGCGCCATCTTTATCCAGGAATCTACTTCATCTTCAAGGAATCTCTTGATCTTCACTAGTTCTGGGTCTCTATTTCTATCGCGTGCGTCGAAGTCTATCCATCGGGCTCGGTGTATGGTCGGTAGCTTGTCGAGCACGATTCTCACTATCTCCGGCGAATATAGGTAGTGGGGCTTGTCCAGGGCAGTTATAGTAGTAACCGCGTTGCTAATGCGGCTCGAGAAGTTGCTAATGTCGCGCGGTATGTCCCCAATCCGTGGGAGCTCCTTTATCTTCTGTAGTTCCGCCAGGACAAGTTGATCCGGTCTACCATATCTCCGTTCCAACGCGGTGATGATGTCTTCTGGGTTCTTGGCCATAAGCAATACGCTTCTTATTGCTTCTTTTGCTGCTCCTTTAACAGCGTTTCTAAGGCGCGCCATGTTGTGTACCGCAGTGCATAACGTCGCGCTATCTTCATATGACCTCTTGAAAGGCAACCAATCATCATAGGACCCACTGAAATCAGGTAGATCCCAGAGTTTCGGTAACGCTACCACAGTGGGTTGTGATAGCGTTGCTGTTCTCGTAGCGCTGATGATGGCGTCGGCGAGCTCCTTCATGCTGTCAAGCTTCGGCTTGCTCTCGATGGGCCTCGGGTCTTCTACATACGTCGTGGTATGTTCCACCCATTGTTCGACATGAGTGGACCTTTCTGCCTCGAAGTCCTCTTCTTCTAGGTCCTCTTCCGACTCGTACTGCGCTTGTTCAAGTTCGTCCTGTGCGACGATTGCTTCTATTCTAGCTAGTTCCAGCTGCTTCTTATGCAATTCATGCAGCGCTTTTTCTCTCTTGCTCGACTTCGTTGATCTCACCGCTCGGGGAACCAACGTCTCTGAAGACGAAAACGGTGGAACGGCAGGCCTTCCTCCAATGTTCTTCGGCTTCATGGTTCCTTTCTGCGTCCCAGTCGCGGCCACAGATCCGGCTGTGGGTGCGGGCGCTTTATCGGAGCGCGCGCTTGCGGTCGCAGGTACGGACGCGGGACCGACGCTCGCGGGCGCGGTCATAATCGGCGCGGTGCGCGAAGCCAGCTTCGACGTCCGGGTCGTAGCGGCCACCATCTCAATCGGCGCGGTCGCGGGCGCGGTGCGCGGGGGAGGCGCGGAAGTACTCGCGGCGGCTGCGGCAGCCGTCGCGGCGCGAGTAATCCTCCCAGGCGTCGGTGCGGTGCTTCCGGCGATGATTGTTCGGTGCGACGACGTCGACGTCCCAGCGGACGTCCCAGTGGACGCCCTAACGGACGCTTCGGTCGACGCGGCAGGTCGCTGCACCAACGTCGACGTCCCAGCGGACGTCCCATCGGACGCCCTAACGGACGCTTCAGTCGACACAGCGGATCGGTGCGACGAGGTAGACGTCCCAGCGGACGCCTCTGTGGACGCCCTAACGGACGTGTCGGTCGACGCGGTGGCACTTGACGCCGGCGTGTTCATGGACCAGTCTGTAGATGTCCCTGCTGAATCTTCTTCCTGCTTCGATCTGGAGCGCACCGGTGATCTTGATCGTGGCATGTTCTTCAGATCCTTCTCCAATCCGGCTCGAAGGACCAGAAAATGTAGGCGTGTTCAGGCTGGCTGGAGATAGGGTGTAAGAAGAAAATGCCGTTGAGTTCGTATTCCGGTTTATTCTCTGTTCTGAGATGATATCGCTATCAAACTGATCTTATCTTCTGACAAAAATGTCCTATTAATATACAAATTTTATACATTCTAACCTACTCTGATAAACTAAGCGAGTTCGTGCTTCCGACCAATCACAGCGCGCTATTCGGTCGCGGCTAGGGAGTCGGACTTTGGACCCGCGCGACAGGTCCTGACACGTTCTGCGTCTATCTGTCCCTTTCTAACTCCCTGCCTATTTTGTATTTCCTTTCTTGTCTATTCTATCTAGAATATTCCTAAGGTTCGGCGCTGTGATTGGTCGTTCCTAACATTAAAACAACCTAATCTATTTACAGTGTTCTTAGTCTAAGTCCCTAGCTAAGCAAAAATAATCTTTATTTAATAAAACTTAACTTACGAAACTTAAACTACCAAATATCAAATTCTTAACTATTTCTTATTTCTAAGTCACCGTCGTTGCCTAACACCTCCCCTAATGAGCGCCATTGCGCCCTGTCCTGAGCTCGACGCATCCAGCTTCTACCAGCAGCCTTTCGCAGATCGTCACCCCACCTGGCCGGAGGGCGTCCTACATTACGTTTTCCGAGCCGCGGTCTCCACTCAAGAACTCGTTTACCCCAACGGTTATCGCCAGCTTTAAGCCAGCTTTAAAACAGCTGATTTTATTTAAACTTTATCCTTGACTTATTGATGATGATAATTGGAGCGCTGCCTCAATTTTAGAGCTGTCACCATACATTACTAGGGTAAGAATAAAGTTTTTTAAGAAAAAAAAATCACGTATTTTTAACTGAGGTTCTCACAACTACTAATAAACAACCAAATCACCTCCTTTCGGGCAAACATACTTATTTAAGACACCTTGTAAACCGTACAACGTTGCCTCATAATAAAAACAGATCAAAATTAACAATAAACTTGAAATTGGCGAAATGAATTAGGAAACCAACAAAAATAATTGTAATAGTACTCATAACCTAAAGACTATTATTATAAAGTATTTTTTAAGTATTATGTGACTGTCTAGTTGAAAACTAAGTATCAAATACTTTTCTGCAATAAGATCGTGGAGACATTGTATCTAACTGACGCAATAGCATTAGCATAAGGAGGTAAATGGCGTGTGGTGCTAACGGCACCATTTACATAATGCTGCAATCAGACAGTTGGTAGGTGTAAGAGGTAACTAAAAACCTTCCTGGGAATCGAAAGAAATACCCAGTACTAAAAATAGATTAAAAGAAAAATTTGGATGAATGTAAAGACACAAGAAGAAAGTAAAAATATAGTTTGTGACATAATGACGCGTAACCAGGCGTTCGTGGATGCGGCTAGCACAAGACCGTGTCACAAACTTAGGGAAGTCTAAATCCAACAGTGAATAAAGCCGGGCTGTGAATGATGATAATAATGATAACTAATTACGTTTGAAGCTGATGCTGAAACCAAGTTCTTGTCAAATTAAGAATGAATAACACCAGAATTCCTTTTGGCTACCATCACAGGCAGACCAACATAGATTCAGAACATATTTTCTTCATCTTAGGTGGGCAAAAACTGTAGCTAAACTAACGTAACTTTACTAAGCCAACCCCATCTGACCAACGGAAGAAAAGTAAGTAATATTTTTCTTAACACCGTCAGATCCTGTAGTTGTATTTCAAGTCACGTCGCACATTCATTAGGAATTCGAGCAGCTGCACTTTTGTCGTAATTCTCGCTCGTCAACTTTACGATGCTTACTCGGAGTGCGAGTCAGCAAGGTAATTTGCATTGTATGCAACACTATCTCATTGCACCTCTTTATAGATTAAATCATAACTAACATGATAACGATAGTTTAAAACGTGTTCTATAACTAAATAAAAACACATATAAAAGAACCTTTGTCCCATTCGGCAAGGTTAAAGTACCCTATCTTTAAATGGAGTACTGAACCATTATAAAACCCCAATCATACGAAGAGTTTGAAAATATAGGTATGTGTTCACATTTTATGTTAACTGTAACCTCCGTCACAAACACGATCAATCTGCCCTTCATTCAACCGAATTCAGTGTTTTAACGATCGGGATGGGCCAAACCCAAACATCCTGTGATCCAGTCGTGAGTTCATGACCACTTCGTGACTCATACATTCATATGAAAGCGGGATAAGCCTGAAAACAACTTGTGAACATCGCTTTTCAATCATTTTATAATCGTCATGATAATTCGTTGATGAAGGCTCTTATAGTAGATTTTACAACAAGTGCACAAAACGAACCATTTTTATTCGAGACTTTTAGCAATGTCGAGGATAAAATGGTTTTGTGGACGAGTTATAAACTCTGCTTTTCACTTCGATAGTGAGGAAATAAAACAGCAGTGTAAGGCCCAGGTCACACATATCGGGCAAGGACATGGCGCGGACATGGCGCGGACGTGGCACGGACGTGGCGAGGACATGGCACGGGCATGGCGCGGACATGGCTCGGACATGACGCAGAAATGACGTGACAGAGGCACAAGTGTAGTGCAGTCTGTTGTCCGTTATCGATGTGTCAGCATGTCATCCTCAGAAGACGAAGATGCTCTTGCTCTCGTGGATACAATTAATTAATATACAGATAAGGGCCCGTACAACCCCGATTTCGAGTTAGTTGCTTCGAAAGTGAAACCCCTTCATTGGGTTATACAGTTGACGGGATTACCCTTTCGTTTGGGTATTCTCCTTTCCCTTCTCCTTTATTCCTCCTTCATAACACAAGCGAAAGTGTAACCCGTTCCTTTTGGTTTTCAGTCGATAGGGTTACCCTCTTATGAGGTTAAACGAATGAATATAGTTACCTCTTGATAGGTTTTTTCGAATGTTACACAATGTTTATCATTACGCCTGACACTGGGTGGGGGAATTTAGATTTTGACTCTTGATTTATGTCATCAATCATTAGGTATTAGTTCGGATCGCTTTATTTGGTTGAAGGAAGAGCGTCACTGCATTAAAGAAAAGTTTTGAAAACATAAGGAAAGTGCTGTGTTTCAGTCAGTTTTCATTGGTCATCATCACAGAGTATGCGTTGTCATATACGAGACCCGCAGTCAACATATTAAAAAGAAAAAAAAATGGTGTTTCAGTTTTCATCAGTTATGTCATGACTGAGGCCCGCAGCCAACATGTTAAAAAGAAAAAAATGTGTTTCAGTCAGTTTTCATAGGGCATCATCGCAGAGTACTCTGCGTAGCGTTATTTTTTATTTTTATTGTATTTATTAGGCAAAGCCAACAGTACACATAATGAGCATTTTGTAAAGCGTTATGTCCGAGACCCGCAGTCAACGTGTTAAAAAGAAAAAATATGACCTTCAAAACTATTTTGAATAATAATTTTGGATTGTCACTGTCACTATCACACTCAACTCAACTCAAAGCTCCACTCGAAACTCATTCTACAAATTCATCTGTAAATGGTTATATCTCTAAAACTACTCATCCTAGACTAGCCGTTAATTGCTCAAAAGATAGCTATAAATAAAAAATAAAAAATAAAATAAAAATAAAATCATTTTATTTCAAGCAACAGGGCTCATATTGAAATTTATAATAATTTACAAGTTTAATGACCAGCCCTATACACGACATGTCTGTCGCAGCAGCGTCGTATATAGGGGCAGTCTGTTCGTCCGGCGATCATCGCCAGGACGGCGTTGGTGCTGGCGCGTGTCCTTCGCACGAGGGATGCACACCTCTTCCGCATAGTGGCGTAAAAACAATCGGTGTGTGCTTGCGAGAACATGCCGGAGGCGCTGCAGTAGCGGGGCAGCCCCAACACCGCTCTGAACGCGTTATTAAACTGGACGCGGAGGGCAAATCGACAAGATCTTTATTTTTAATGACATATGTCAAACTTGAATTTGCCATATCTCGAGAAGTACTCATCCTAGACTTGCCATTACTAGCTCAAATGATAGCTACTAATAAAATCTTAATTTTCGATGACAGCTGTCAAATTAAAAACTGTCATCGAAAATTAAGATCTTAACAATAGCTCATGTGAGCTAGTAACGGCAAGTCTAGGATGAGTAGTTCTCGAGATATGGTCGATTTAAGTTTGACAGCTGTCATCGAAAATTAAATTCATGTCAATAGCAATCATTTCAGCTAGTAAAAACAAGTCTAGGATGAGTAGTTCTCGAGATATGGTCAATTTAAGTTTGACAGCTGTCATCGAAAATTAAGGTCTTGTCAATAGCTATCATTTGAGCTAGTAAAGGCAAGTCTAAGATGAGTAGTTCTCGAGATATGGTCGATTTAAGTTTGACAGCTGTCATCGAAAATTAAATTCATGTCAATAGCAATCATTTGAGCTAGTAAAAGCAAGTCTAGGATGAGTAGTTCTCGAGATATGGTCAATTTAAGTTTGACAGCTGTCATCGAAAATTAAGGTCTTGTCAATAGCTATCATTTGAGCTAGTAAAGGCAAGTCTAAGATGAGTAGTTCTCGAGATATGGTCGATTTAAGTTTGACAGCTGTCATCGAAAATTAAATTCATGTCAATAGCAATCATTTGAGCTAGTAAAAGCAAGTCTAGGATGAGTAGTTCTCGAGATATGGTCAATTTAAGTTTGACAGCTGTCATCGAAAATTAAGGTCTTGTCAATAGCTATCATTTGAGCTAGTAAAGGCAAGTCTAAGATGAGTAGTTCTCGAGATATGGTCAATTTAAGTTTGACAGCTGTCATCGAAAATTAAGTTCATGTCAATAGTAATCATTTGAGCTAGTAAAGGCAAGTCTAAGATAAGTAGTTCTCGAGATATGGTCGATTTAAGTTTGACAGCTGTCATCGAAAATTAAGGTCTTGTCAATAGCTATCATTTGAACTAGTAAAAGCAAGTCTAGGATGAGTAGTTCTCGAAATATGGTCGATTTAAGTTTGACAGCTGTCATCGAAAATTAAGGTCTTGTCAATAGCTATCATTTGAGCTAGTAAAGGCAAGTCTATGATGAGTAGTTCTCGAGATATGGTCGATTTAAGTTTGACAGCTGTCATCGAAAATTAAATTCATGTCAATAGCAATCATTTGAGCTAGTAAAAGCAAGTCTAGGATGAGTAGTTCTCGAGATATAGTCAATTTAAGTTTGACAGCTGTCATCGAAAATTAAGGTCTTGTCAATAGCTATCATTTGAGCTAGTAAAGGCAAGTCTAAGATGAGTAGTTCTCGAGATATGGTCGATTTAAGTTTGACAACTGTCATCGAAAATGCAACGCTTTATGATCATTGTCGTTCCGATTATTGTAACTGAAATGTTCAAGATAAATTGTGGCTGGAAATCGGAAAGAGATTAAACTAAACCGGTACTAAGATTTTTTTTATGTAATACCCATGTATTACATAAAACAATGATCATAAAGCGTTGCATTTACAATCAATTCACAAAATTCAATATTAAATTCGATATCGTCATTCGTCACGCATTTTTACATCACTAACAGACGTATGTCGCAAGCAAGTACATACTACGAACTGGCGGCCATCTGACGCCCATCTGACGCCCATCTGGCGGCGATCGGGCGCGGGCGCCGAAATGGCGCGTCATACGTCCGAGCAACAACATACTGTGTGCCCTAAATTGTGCTTTATTTCCATGCATTTTGTATGAAATTTGAATGGAATAGGAAACCGCCTGTGCCATGTCTGCGCCATGTCCGTGCCCGATGAATGTGACCTAGCGTCGGGCGCAGACAAGGCACTGGCGGTTTCTTATTCCATTCAAATTTCATACAAAATGCATGGAAATAAAGCACAATTTAGGGCACACGGTATGTCGTTGATCGGACGTGCTTATGACGCGAAGTCGTCCGAGCTAAATTGTGCTTTATTTCCATGAATTTTGTATTAAATTTGAATGGAATAGGAAAGCGCCCGTGCCATGCCCGCGCCAGGTCAGACAAGTGGGGCCTATACCTTATATAACATATCTGTTATTAAAATTCAAGGTAATATTAGTAGAGTTTTAATACTGAAGGAATTTGTTTTTATGTCTTAAAAACACAAGGCAAATAAATTAAAGTAAATATTATAAAATAACAAATTATATCTATGAACTTCTTATTATGTTTGGAGATACATTTATGAGTAGATATTTTAATGCACTTGTGCACAAAATTCTATGCAGCCTATATCCTGCACAAATAAGTACTTTCAGTACATGAGAAGTGAAAAATTGATTTAGTTTCTCTACAAATACTGAAAGCCCCAGAAACTCACGGAACCTAACACAGAAAACACAAAATTATTATTGACGTCTTGTACAAGACTGTCTTTGTCTTGACCGCAATGATACAATCGCCATCATAGTTACATAGTTTGTTTTTTTTTTAAATAAATAATAAGTTTGGCTTGACACATGAAATGAGTAAGAAAAGAGTTAGGTAGCTGAAAAATTGTTGTGCCAACCAACCCCACATAGGGAGATTATGATGGCAATGAAATTTTACAACATTAGGTATGTAGATGTAGCAAGACTCACCATCATGACCATGAGGCAATAACTTTGACGACCTCTGTGGCGCAGTGGGCGAAAGCCCGCCTGAGACGCAGAAGGTTGCGGGTTCGATTCCCGCTGCGGGACAAATGTTTGCCTGTTCTGCAGATATTTGTCTCAGGTCTGGGTGTTTTCTACGTATGATATGTATGTATTTACAAAAAAAATGTATATATGTAATATATCAATCATGTGGTTCCCATAATACAAGCTCTGCTTAGTTTGGGGGTACGTGATGCTGTGTGATTAGATTACGTCCCGCATAATAACTAGCCTGCATAGAATTTCGCGTGACGTTCACTACCTATTAGTGTTGTGGTTAGTGCTATAGATAGTAGAGCAGTAGGTACCAGACGTGATTGCTGTGCGGCTAACAGAATTATTTCCTGCATTATCTTGCGTAAGTCGATAGGACGTGACATACGATAGCGGGCATATTACTACAGCCAAGTAACGTCTTGCCTCCACTGATAGAATACGTTCACCATGAGGTATTTCAATGGGAAAAATAAGAGAATAATCCAAAATGCATAAAAATACAGGAACGTCCTCTTTTTCTTACATCAATTGTTTTACTTGTAATTTTTGCATGAGTAAGTCATACCTAAATTTATTTTTGAATGAATTTATTCCGATAGTTTATTTACGTTCGCTGTGTTAAAAAATGTAACGCTTTGAGTGCTGAATAGTTATTCAGTGTTCGTTTAAGATGTAGATGCGGAGATGGTCTGGATGTGTGACCAGGCTAGACAAAGTATGTTACGAGCATATCCACATTAGTTCCATAGTCACCCCTTCATCAGAGAACCTAACTGAGAGGAGTCTCAGATGGTTTAGTCACGTGATGATAGAGACGAGAAAGATGTACTAAGTGAAAAAACCAATCCTAAAATACATGTTTATCGTCAGTCGTAATCGACTGCCTGAACATAAGAGAGTTAGAGGATGACCTCTGGCTACGTGGTGGACTAGCATGACAAGACTCCTATCGGAGGAAGAACTGCCGACCCGACAACCCATGACAGTTTGTCCTGGCGCCAAATAATTAGGAGAGCCGACCCCACCCAAAGTGATAGTGCAAGGAAGAAGAAGAGGACTGAATAATACAACCGTGGAAGTGCAGCTAGCCAAGCTCCTCGAGCATAGCATGATGCGTGATGTCCGAGGCCTGCAGCCAACGTGCTAAACAGTACCAGACTTAATTGTAATTTATCTTCAAATATCAGTGTAATTAATATGATTGCTAACTTTTTTGGAAGTATATTTCTACCTAATATTCCAACGCTAAATGCTGAAAATATTAATCGCTCCGACCAAATCTGCAACAGCAACTATGTCAATGTCTTTAACTTCACAAACACGGATATTTCCTATGGAATAAAAAAATTAAAACCCAAAAGTTCTATTGGGCCAGATGGTATACCGCCAGCCTTCCTTAAATCAGTTATAGGAAGTTTTATTCCCCCACTTTCTCATATATTTAATTTGGCCTTACAGACAGGTATCTACCCTGCACAATGGAAGTTATCAAGAGTAACACCGATCCCAAAAACCTCAAATAAACTAGTGGTTGAAGAGCATCGACCCATTGCTATATTATCTTCTCCCGCTAAGGTATTTGAACATGTCTTGCATAAAACCATTTACTCACAGGTCAAGACATATCTGTGCAACGCTCAGCATGGATTCAGGGATAAACGTTCAGTCAACTCCAATCTTTTGACTC
Organism: Horisme vitalbata; assembly: GCA_951804965.1. Classification (NCBI taxonomy): domain Eukaryota; kingdom Metazoa; phylum Arthropoda; class Insecta; order Lepidoptera; family Geometridae; genus Horisme; species Horisme vitalbata. Next base: position 10,265,790 of record OX638101.1, read on the forward strand.
TGGTAGAGTATATTTCGAATAAACTAGATCTTGGCTCTCAAGTGGACGTACTCTACTTTGATTTTCAGAAAGCGTTCAATAGGGTCAATAATGATATACTACTGGCCAAACTGAGCGCTATTGGTTTCGCACCAAATCTCCTCCGGCTACTCGCCGACTATCTGCGCGATCGCCAGCAGTATGTCAGACTCGGAATCTATGAGTCGATGCCCTATCACACGCGGTCTGGAGTGAGCCAGGGATCTATATTGGGGCCCTTGCTTTTCATTCTTATGGTCAATGATCTACCTGACGTTGTAGAGCACGCGCAGTGTCTATTATATGCGGATGACCTGAAGCTCTACACAGTCATACACTTTGAGGCAGATTGTCATGCACTCCAAAGTGATATCGACGCGGTGTGTCGATGGAGCCGTGATAATAAGATGGAGTTTAATCCCTCGAAATGCTCCGTGATGTCTTTCGGTCGGAAGAAACAGCCATTATCCTTTAATTACACGATTCATGGTAACATGATCCCTAGAGCAACGGTAATAAAGGATTTAGGAGTTAATTTCGACCGAAAGCTCACATTTCATGACCACATCTCTATAGTTGCTAAAGAGTCCTTTCAGAGACTTGGATTCGTTCTGAGAAACGCCCGAGACTTTTGCAGTGATGGTGTGATGCGGCTTTTGTTCGGAGCCCTAGTACGTAGCAAGCTTGAGTCAAGCTGTTGTGTCTGGAATCCGTATGAAAGTACGTACGCTCTGTTACTGGAGAAAGTTCAGAAGGCGTTTCTTAGGTTTCTTTACAAACGAATTTTTGGGTACTATCCATTCATGTACCCAACCAGGTTTCTCCAAGGTTGTCTTGGCTATAATTCTCTGCAAACCAGGAGAGCGTTCGATCAAGCAGCAACAATGTGTAAAGTGCTCCATGGAAAAATAGATGCTCCTGATTTGCACAACCTTCTCTTTCGTCTCTACCTTCCGGACAGTTACCTTCGAAACCGAAGTCATAGACTATTTGCTGTGCCTTCTAGTCGCACAGTTTCCCGTGCCAATTCCCCCCTGCCTCGCACCCTTGCCGCTCTCAATAGACTCCTTAATCAGAACCCAGAGTGTGATCTCTTTGCCGATGAGTGGAAGCAGATTATGTTGGTGTGCCTGAGGTTTTGTGAGACTCACGGATGAAAGAGTGCTAGGAGTTTTTTTTATTATTATTATTTTTTGATGTTATAATTATTATTTTTTTGTACATATAATCCTAATAGTAATTAAATTCCTAATTCCTAATTCCTAATAGTAATAATAAAATAAATAAAAAATAAAATAAATAAATAAATGATGAATGCCAGATGATAGGAATAACTCGAAAAATTGATTAGAATTTTTAACAATAGCGTTTTGCGTCATTACCTATCAGTTTTTGCTTACATTTCCGAATTAGACAAAGTTGCATTTGCATGAGTTTCCGAAACGCAAATTACCGTGGAAGTGAAGTGCTTATCTAACATAACAGTCTCCTTGATTAATGGTCATTAACGATGATTGCGTGCAAAACGCCGAGTATACCTAAGCTTTGTTAAAAATGAATGAAATCCACAATGACTTATTACTCTTCACAACTGCGACGAAGCCAAATTGGGAGTGTGTGGATGCAGGCAGGACAGAAATATTAGCTGGTGATCTGGGTGTTTTCTATGTATGTATACTGTTATATCAGTCATGTGATTCCCATAACATAATCTCTGCTTACTATGGGGCTATTGTTCTGTTGTGTGAAAAATGTCCAGTATTATTTAGTTTAGTCTAATATCTACTTGACTGCTGGACCCATGAAAAAAGGTTGAATATTATTTATTTTATGTATAATACTTGATTTATATATAAATATAAATATAAATAATGCGGGACGTAATCACACAGCATCATGTAGCCCCAAACTAAGCAGAGCTTGTATTATGGGAACCACATGATTGATATACTACACATATAATTTTTTTTTTGTAAATATATACATATCATACATAGAAACACCCAGACCTGAGACAAATATCTACAGAACATGCAAACATTTGTCCCACAGCGGTATGTATAGGTACTTCTTATGTCAAGTGCTACAAACCAAATACAATAACAACACCAACCAATATCAGCGTCCCCCTAATATGGAGAATATGAACAAAATCAAAATTTTGGATTTACGAGTTCCTCTAGCCATTGCACTCGTAAGATTGAATTGATTTTTCCATACCATCTTAATGTCAATCCAGATTTTCCTAGTCAGTATTAACCATTAAGTATTTCTGCCGTGAAGCAGCTGAGCTGTGTTTCGGTTTGAAGGGTTTGGGTGCCGGTGAAATTACAGGCACAAGAGGGTTATCATCATCATGCCTCAAGTTGATGGACATAGGGCGTTGCATCGTAGAGCACGTTCTGGAAAAACGTAATCTACGATGGAATGCTTTGTGATAGGTAATGGTTACCACTTAACATCAGGTGGGCCATGTGCTTGTTCCATCTACAAGTAGTATAAAAAAAACCAAATCGATAAGTACCTATCACAAATAATTGGAATAAAATTTTCAGATAGGTTTGTTCGGCTACAGACCTAGTTCATGGACAGACGCCATAGCCGTCTACCCCATCACATCAGCTCAAAGTCACGTGGTGACCAACATCACCCTTGGTGAAGGTACTTTACCTGGTGGATGGGAGCAAGGGGTTGGGTACAGAGGACCTCACTGCCTTTGGCCCTGGGTAGGGGCTGGTGATAACCAGATTCAGGCCTACAACTGCTTGAAGATACAGCCTACTTGGATGGAGGATAATGGGTAAGTCTTTTATATTTTTATAAATTGTACCTATCCAATGTGACATTGTAATTCAGGGCTTACACGTTGGAAAAGATTCCGAATCGAATCCATTAATTTATGTTTGATTGTATTTCTATTCCAATGGATTTCTAGGATCTCACTTCTAAAGGAGATCGTGAAGTGCTACGATACACAATAATACAATTCTGGACCAATCGTCACTGTTGGATTCGACTCTGAAACAATTCCAACTCAAAATACACCTGCTAACTTGGTTTTCTTTTTATTTGTGAGTTTTAATAACTACGAGTCACCATGATACCACTAGGTACACCCAAAGTCCTTACAAAATTTACAGATTACGAAAACATTTTGTAGCGCAGGGAATCGAACCCGCACATCTAGCGCTGCAGCCAGTATATGATGACATATTTAATCTACCTATTTATCTATGCTAATATTCCGAAATCTACACATAACTATAATATAAATTACATGATAAGTAATTACCTACACGGTGTACGTATCTAAAAAAATAACGTACAATACAGGCATCTGGATGCTTCATGCGGATATTTGATTACTTTAGTATAGTGTTTTTTGTCATCATCATCATCATCATCATCATCAGCCTTTAGCAGTCCACTGCTGGACATAGGCCTCCCCTAATGAGCGCCATTGCGCCCTGTCCTGAGCTCGACGTATCCAGCTTCTACCGCGCGTATCTATCGTGTTTTTTGTATTATATACTAATTACAGAATTACCTACATTTGATTCTTCAATCGATCGCTGAGTAATTTGAAAGTAAATCACGTTTTTTTATACATTGAATTTATTCAATGTTGACAGTTCAAGAATTAGCTCTAAATAAATGTCATAAATCTGTGTAGAAAGAAGCATGTACTCATATATCTTGAAATGTCCTACTAAGCGCCTGCTAACCATTTCCAAGCAATCTCAGAAACATTTTACTTAAAAAATTATACACGGATATCCTTGAAATTCAGCATAGCCTCTTTGTCTATCATCTTGTAAATAAATAGTATTCGATCTCCGCCACACCTTTTGCTGATGGGGTTTATGGGAAAGTACTTCTTGAAGTTCAACCTTCCAGATCCTTTCTCAGTTAACATACTTACCCCAGGCCTTGGTTACGCTCCATGCCCGACGAGCGCAAGTTGCTACAATTCCACAGCTGTTATTCAGCACTCAAAGCGATTAACCCCTGTAAAAACCGTATCTTGCTTTACTGAGTTGTAGTTTGTAGACTACAAAAGATGTCACAAAAAAAAGTTCCTCATTCTTCTTGGGGACGATGTAATGACGGAAAGCTAATCAGCTAAGTCAGCCTGTAAATAACAGACAGTCAATGATACCCGGATAAAGAGTAGCCTAAGTTTATGTTATTTCTGGTCTAGAACTACGTTTTGACTATCTTGACCTTTACGCATCTGTATAAGACGTAAATTGTTATTTATAGTGGCAAAATCAACAGCCTGCGCATCGGTGATCTCGCCATAGCTGGTACCCACAACGCAGGTGCGTGGCGATTCGACACTGAGCTCAGCACCGTCTCCCGGGACAGTTTCGTGCTGTGCCAAGACCGCTCCATCTGGGCGCAGCTAGTCCACGGCATCAGATACTTCGACTTAAGGGTAGCTTACTATAGCTTCTATGAGGATGATAATAAGTAAGTTTAAATTGACAAACTTTAATTTTTCTTTTCAATGATTACATAAGACGTGACTAAAGAATTACACCAATAGATAGGCAGCAGCATCGACCTTTTTTATAATTCAATACTGCAATTAGCTACCCATCTGCCAAACGTAATGACAAAACCTTCAAATAGAGTCTAATCTAAGGTATAGGCCCCACTTGTCTGACCTGGCGCGGGCATGGCTCGGGCGCTTTCCTATTCCATTCAAATTTAAAACAAAATTCATGGAAATAGAGCACAATTTAGCTCGGACGACTTCGCGTCATAAGCACGTCCGATCAACGACATACCGTGTGTCCTAAATTGTGCTTTATTTCCATGCATTTTGTATGAAATTTGAATGGAATAAGAAACCGCCAGTGCCTTGTCTGCGTCCGACGCTAGGTCACATTCATCGGGCACGGACATGGCGCAGACATGGCACAGGCGGTTTCCTATTCCATTCAAATTTCATACAAAATGCATGGAAATAAAGCACAATTTAGGACACACGGTATGTCGTTGATCGGACGTATGACGCGCCATTTCGGCGCCCGCGCCCGATCGCCGCCAGATGGGCGTCAGATGGCCGCCAGTCCGTAGTATGTACTTGCTTGCGACATACGTCTGTTAGTGATGTAAAAATGCGTGACGAATGACGATATCGAATTTAATATTGAATTTTTTGAATTGATTGTAAAATATGCAACGCTTTATGATCATTGTCGTTCCATTATTGTAACTGAAATGTTCAAGATAAATTGTGGCTGGAAATCGGAAAGAGATTAAACTAAACCGGTATTAAGATTTTTTTATGTAATACCCATGGTAATACTAGCTGATCCTTGTGCAAATTCGTTTGCGCGTATTTTCTTCAACTGTATCAGGGCCCGATTTGGTAACCCGATGAAGAGGTTTTCGGCAGGGTTTTTCCAAAAGTTTAGTTAACCCTCTCCGTATGGTTTACACTATTATTTGATAAGTTAAACAATTCAAAACCCTTTTGAATAGGTTACCAATAGTATTGGGTTTTGGTATTATTCCAAAACCCATTCCTTTGGGTTACCCTTTTTTTCATTGTAACACGGGTTATAAGTGGGTTATAGGAGATAATGGAGAAAAGAATTTCGGTCAAAAGATTAAAAATAATTGCGGTAATTGTGTTCTAAGCATTAAGGGTGGAAATGCAGACTACTAATTGTTTATTTTACGCAATAATAATTATATTATAATAAAATTGGAATAAATTTTCAATGACAGCTGTCAAACTTAAATCGACCATATCTCGAGAACTACTTATCATAGACTTGCCTTTACTAGCTCAAATGATTGCTATTGACATGAACTTAATTTTCGATGACAGCTGTCAAACTTAAATCGACCATATCTCGAGAACTACTTATCTTAGACTTGCTTTTACTAGCTCAAATGATAGCTATTGACAAGACCTTAATTTTCGATGACAGCTGTCAAACTTAAATCGACCATATCTCAAGAACTACTCATCTTAGACTTGCCTTTAGTAGCTCAAATGATAGCTATTGACAAGACCTTAATTTTCGATGACAGCTGTCAAACTTAAATCGACCATATCTCGAGAACTACTCATCCTAGACTTGCTTTTACTAGCTCAAATGATTGCTATTGACATGAACTTAATTTTCAATGACAGCTGTCAAACTTAAATCGACCATATCTCGAGAACTACTTATCATAGACTTGCCTTTACTAGCTCAAATGATTGCTATTGACATGAACTTAATTTTCGATGACAGCTGTCAAACTTAAATCGACCATATCTCGAGAACTACTTATCTTAGACTTGCTTTTACTAGCTCAAATGATAGCTATTGACAAGACCTTAATTTTCGATGACAGCTGTCAAACTTAAATCGACCATATCTCGAGAACTACTCATCCTAGACTTGCTTTTACTAGCTCAAATGATTGCTATTGACATGAACTTAATTTTCGATGACAGCTGTCAAACTTAAATCGACCATATCTCGAGAACTACTCATCCTTTACTTGCCGTTACTAGCTTACATGATAGCTATTGTTAAGAGCTTAATTTTCGATGACAGTTTTTAGTTTGACAGCTGTCATCGAAAATTAAGATTTTATTAGTAGCTATCATTTGAGCTAGTAACGGCAAGTCTAGGATGAGTACTTCTCGAGATATGGCAAATTCAAGTTTGACATATGTCATTGAAAATAAAGATCTTGTCAATAGCTATCTTTTGAGCAATTAACGGCTAGTCTAGGTTGAGTAGTTCCTGAGATATAACCATTTATAGATGAATTTGTAGAATGAGTTTCGAGTGGAGCTTTGAGTTGAGTTTTGAGTTTGAGTTTTAGAGTGACAGTGACAGTGACAATCAAAAATTATTATTCAAAATAGTTTAGAGGTCATATTTTTCTTTTTAACACGTTGACTGCGGGTCTCGGATATAACGCTTTACAAAATACTCATTATGTGTACTGTCGGCTTTGCCTAATAAATACAATAAAAATAAAAAATAACGCTACGCAGAGTACTCTGCGATGATGCCCTATGAAAACTGACTGAAACACATTTTTTTCTTTTTAACATGTTGGCTGCGGGCCTCAGTCATGACATAACTGATGACTTATGAAAACTGAAACACCATTTTTTTCTTTTTAATATGTTGACTGCGGGTCTCGTATATGATAACGCATACTCTGCGATGATGACCAATGAAAACTGACTGAAACACAGCACTTTCCTTATGTTTTCAAAACTTTTCTTTAATGCAGTGACGCTCTTCCTTCAACCAAATAAAGCGATCCGAACTAGTTAATACCTAATGATTGACGACATAAATCAAGAGTCAAAATCTAAATTCCCCCACCCAGTGTCAGGCGTAATGATAACCATTGTGTAACATTCAAAAAAACATATCAAGAGGTAACTCCATTCATTCGTTTAACCTCATAAGAGGTTAACCCTATCGACTGAAAACCAAAAGGAATGGGTTACACTTTCGCTTGTGTTAGGAGGAGAATACCCAAACGAAAGGGTAATCCCGTCAACTGTATAACCCAATGAAGGGGTTTCACTTTCGAAGCAACTAACTCGAAATCGGGGTTGTACGGGCCCTGATCTGTATATTTATTAATTGTATGCACGAGAGCAAGAGCATCTTCGTCTTCTGAGGATGACATGCTGACACATCGATACCGGACAACAGACTGCACTACACTTGTGCCTCTGTCACGTCATTTCTGCGTCTTGTCCGAGCCATGTCCGCGCCATGCCCGTGCCATGTCCTCGCCACGTCCGTGCCACGTCCGCGCCATGTCCGCGCCATGTCCTTGCCCGATATGTGTGACCTGGGCCTAACTATGTCCAGCGGCGTACTCATAGACGCTGAAGAAAAATGATGGATTGGTGTGGAGCGCCATTTAGTAATGTTTAATGTTATTAATAGCACTCAATATTGTGATATATTTCGGCGTAATCAGTATAGAAATGCCCAGTTTTTGGGAAAATTAAATTATTCACTTTAGCCAAACCAAGCTAATAATTAAATAACAGACTTCACGTTCACACACTTTTTAATTTATCACAAAATAGGAGAAAAACAGTCACTTACGTAATGTTCAGATAATCAATACATAATCTTCTGTTATGAGTAGGAGAAAAACAGTCACTTACGTAATGTTCAGATAATCAATACATAATCTTCTGTTATGAGTTATTTGCAGATTTACACCTATTATCTATGTGTCGGATCCGTTTGAGAATGGTTTTTCAAACTATTAGCTTATTAATTCATAAGATATACGAACTTTGAACAAAGAATCATCTGGTGGTATAGTTTGCGTAATTCAGATCTTATGCCCTTAGTCTAGACTGAAACATCAAAGAAACATAAAGATCAAGTTCAAACCGCACTTGCGCTAAACAATAAGAAACTAAGTACTTTGCCAAATATAGCTTACTTGTTTTATTGTCTTCCTAAGTATACTAACGATCTGCAAAGTTTTTTTTTTTTAATTTTGCGACGAATACTAGAACTTTTAAGATAAATTGAACTGTAGAATGTATTTATGATAGTGTGTACCTACCTACTGAATCATTGAATGAATTTATTTCTATGTATTTTTTTCTCTTTTCTAATATCTTAACACGTTCACTGCGTAACAGGCCAATATCGGCCTGCCGCGGTACTTCAGCTGGTGCGGCCGAAGAAACCTTTGTCCCTCCCGCTTGTGCGAAACGATTATCTCAGGTGTTTTTTAAAATTCGACAGAGACAAATATATATTTCATCTTGCGGTCAAAATTGTAGGTGTTCCCCATCAAAACATAACGGCAGGCTTTTATCGACCTACCATCGCACTGACGGTGAAAAACATCCGCTGAGTGCGGCAGTGGGCCTATTTCGGCCCGCCTTCCCAACAGGCAGCTGGCGACCCGATACCGCACAGAGCGCGTGCCCCGCCAGTTAGTGTTGTGCTATCTAACTGATCTGAAGTAGCGTTCGATATAATGGCAAGCAATAAAAGAAAAATACAAATTTTGGAAAATTAAGTAATTCGCCTTGCAGTTATTGACAGTGATAGTGACAGCGGTGAAGAAATATTTTGCACTAAGAAGAAGAAAAAAGGAATTTGGAAACAAATGTGCACGGAAAACGAAGCACAAGCGGTAAGTTTCGTTTACTACCTACACATATCAACATATCAGCCTAAGAGTCATAATGACGTGGGGATTTTTTATGCAATACCATCCTTTATGAAAATAATTATTCATAAATTATTTCTTTGCTTTTAGTGTTATAGTATCTGCTGAGCATCTGTGAACATCTTTCCACAATTCATATTTTATTTAATTTTTACTTATATTACTGTAATGTGTATTCTACTTGTAATCCCCACGAGAGGTTTTGCGCATTTGGAATTACACGTTGTATAAGGTCATTTTAAATTAAGTGCAAATATGTTAAGGGTGTGCTCTACACATGAAACTGAACAACTTTTCCCAAGAAAACATGGGTCATATGAAAAAAAAATTGGGCCTCCCATGAAAATTGCCGACCAGCTGACTGATTTAGTAGATAAAAATATTTTTTCATATTTCGACCCATGTTTATTGGGGAAAGTTGTTCAGTTTAATGATTAGAACATACCCAAAATAATAATAATCCAAAGTTACAATTCTGTTTTATTTTCGATATCCCCTTATTTTTCTCTGTCCCATCACTAATAAAAATACTTTCTAGTGCGGTTCAGGTCGATATCAGCCTGCCGGTTTTCCTGCTTTATTTCTCATTTCCTGTTTGGCAGATCCCGGGGCGAATCAAACCTAAGTAAGTTGGGTTCAAGGTCATTCTAACAATATAAAAAAAATGTATACATTATGTTTCCACAAAGTAATAGCAAATTTTTAATCTATCCTAGTGCTGGTGGGTCTAGAAAGACCTGCCACGCACTGGCGGAAATATCATTGGGGGCGCATTTTGGCCCGCCGCCGCACCAGATGAAGAATTATGATTTTACTTGCCGCAGTAAACGTGTTAAAGGACAATGCCGTCTGATGTATGGCGATCGGTACCAATGCTAAAGTGATTGCGTCAAAACGAAACCTAATTTTTTCGAAAGATATTAAACTGTTATTCATGGAATACTAAGTATTTTTTAAGATAAACGTAAGAAATTGTTTTTATTTGATATTAGTTCTAGAGTTTATTTAAAAAAAAAATGCTTTTCCGATACCTTGTGTGTTCAGTTTTGTCTACATAATTATAAGTATTGCACTATAAACATTTAACTATGATACTATATCTATAAGAAAAGGTTTATGTACCTCACACATATAGGTAAAAGGGTGATTTAACTTCTACTTCGTAGGTAGGACATTACTACTGTGTTCTACTTTATATTATTTTCAAATAATGATAGTGACGAGAAAGTAGATGGGCATTTACATAATTTATGGTTATAATAGGTATTAGTACTTACTGGTGAAGGTGAAATCCAAGCTAAGATCCAAGATCTTAACACATTCATCACAACCATGAAAAGGCCATGCTTGCTTCTGGATGCTTCTTCCAAACTATGCTTGTTTCACGTCACCGGTTATTAGAAAACAGTTGATGCAACGATTGTTTATCGTACATTATTGTGATGATGTCTAATAAAATATATATTTACAGAATAACCACTGCTACACAATGCCACAGAACACTCTAGCGAGGGCATATTAAATACATAAAGATAGGAGGTAGTTTAGTAGTACCACAAAAAAGTTTTTGATCCAATTTCTTTGATTATACAAAGTGAAAGAATTCTAATTTTTTCAGTCGATTCTACCGTCTAAATAATTAAAAGTGAGGGTGGTTGCAGTGTCATGGCGCCGTGCGCCGGAAACCAAATCAACGAAATATTTTTTTTATGTGATTATTAATTGAGTCGGTGTGTAAAACTAAAGAAAATGTTAATGTTATTTATAAAATAAAGGAAATTTTATTACGTTTGGTTTGACGCAATTGGTACGGGTTATCGGCATTCTCCTTTGTATTTTAAAACTTACCTACTTTATTTTTTTAACTGAATTACCACATATTTTTAGCGATGCTCAGGCAAAGCAACTAACTTTTTAAGTACACATGTACTTACATGTTTATCATTATGTCTATACTAAAATTTAGTAATGCACATAAACGTTTTGTATCTTAAATTTTGTATTGAATCAAATATTCAAAATACTTAAATTTAACGCACTTGCGTCGTACATCAAGTTTTAGAATATTTATTGAGTTTTTCTTTTCAGGTATTGGCTAAACCACAACTTAATCCGAGTCCGTCCTTTAGTACCTATTCTTAGAGAAATTAGGGCTTTCTTAGACGCTACAAAAGAAGTAAGTTACCTGCATACTATTTTGTTTAATATGTGTGTATATGTCCAAGTATATCGGGTGTAAAAAGACGTCTACTGAAAACGAAAGGTGGTAGACGCAGTAAAACCCCGCGGAAAAACAATTTTTAAACTTTTAAAGATTTCAAAACTGTAGGTACGGGAGAGCTTGCTGCATACATAGATTGCTGGTTTTTTATTTGTATGTTTGCAAATTTAAATGAGATAGTTAGGTAGATATTATGTTATTAAGTTGTACTATGTGTATGTAACTAGAAAAATAAATTTTAAATTTTCGCTAAATATTAGAATTTCAGTTTTTTCTTTAATTTCAGAATCATGTTCTGATTTCAACCCCCCAGTTTTCGGTAGTAGTCTTTTTACACCCTGTGTATTCAAATCCAAAGTAAAAAAAGTATTTTCGATCGTACAATAGATATTATTTTGACAGAGTAACTACAGAATAAAATTCAGCCGTTATAATGTTTAAATCCAAAGTAAAAAAAAGGATTCCCGTAAAGTACTGGGGGGTTGTAAACTGGAAAGTTGTTATCAGAACATGATTCTGAAATAAAAAAAAAAAACAAAATTCTAATGTTTAGCGAAAATTGAAAATTTATTTTTCCCTACAGTAAATAGTATGTTTACAAAAAAAAATATTTAAATACCATTTCAGATCATTTTCTTAGACGCTCACCACTTCCCAGTTGGGTTCTACGACACTGATGGCTTTCCCATCTGGAACGTGCACACTGGTCTCATACAGCTGGTGCAGAAAGAGTTGGGTCCTCACCTGGCTTTCGCCAGTGAGTTCAGGGAAGCCACATACCCTAGGGGCCCCACTCTACATTCCTTTTTGAGAGCTAACAAGCGGCTACTGTTTAGCTATGTGGATAACTCTATCGTTGCTGGTAAGTTTCTCATTTTTGACAGTGTCCACTATTGACCACTTGCCCAAGATGACTCTTATCGTGAGCCAAGTCCACTATTGTCCACTGCGCCCAAGACGACTCTTATCGAGTCTAATCAACTCTTTGAATTTGGAAAGGAAAAAAATAATAGCGTTCTGTGGTTTCTCATGATTACCACTTTTGATAGACGCATATTGATGAACACAGTATAGGTCAACCTATCGCTTGAAAATTGTTTTGGATTTGTATTGATATTGATAATTTGGATTTTTCTTTCCTTAGTCGGCCCGAACAAATACCATTTTATGATTGACATAATGATGAAGAATGCTTGAAAACATAAGTACCTTACAAGCTCAAGTATAAGGATGAAAAGACTCAACTTTTTGTCAGGTAAAATACCTACCATTTTTTGTTTCAGCTAACAATTGGCTGTGGCCTATCCTACCTCACTTGTGGGCAAATACAAACGACCCGGACGAACTCTTCCGCTATCTAGACCAGGCAATCGCATTGACTCCGCAGCCGAACGCCCGGTCACCACTGCACTCTGCAATGGCACAGACAACACCAAGTGTACTGGATATCCTGTTCCTTCGCGGATCTTTACGTGACAGCGCTGATGCTGTCAATCGCAACGTGACTGCGCGGCTGTCTACAAAGTGGCGGAATCAAGCCAACATTGTTTCCACCGATTTCTTCCTCGGAAATGATGTAGTAGACCAATCTATAGCGTTAAGTGTGGAACGCGCGTCCCAATTATGACACCATCGGCGACGCTCCAGGAGCGGCGGGCTCCACATTAGTGGAAAGTATAGATTTCTCCACGTGACCAAATCTGTCTATCGTTCGCCATGGCTGCCCCACCGCAGCCGCTCCAAATCATATGATCGACGAAAGAATTTACCAAAGTTAACGATATTGAATGACAGTTCATCGCAAATGAGCGATAGGTCTATGCCGTTTATTTTCAGAAGAAATAATAGTGAGATGTTTTAAAGTATTAAAATAATTATTTAAACACCTAGTCCCGTTGCTATTCTAGGAGATTTTTGTACATATTTACTAAAAATATATTGAGTGCCAAAGAAAGATGTTTGCTTTTGTTTGATTTACACTAAAATACAAGTATAAATTTATCTAATAATATTTATACTAATGTATTATGTTATCTGTGTCTTGGCTTAACTTAGCTTAGCTTAGAACCATTAAACTATACTAATATCTGAAAAAAAAAACAATGCGAGAGTCATCATCAGTCCTTTACTTTTATTTATTTAAAAAAAAACTACTAGTCACTGGGAGGCCACTAGCAATAAATAATCTTAACGTCTAACATTAACTTAATTGTACTTGCGCAACAAAACGAGGTAGATTCGGCATGCCAATTATTATTAACACAAAAGAAGTTCATGATCATGTATGAGGCGCGAGCAGGGGAAGGAGCTCTGCCCGAGACATCCGCGTGAGGGCGCGTGCGTCGAGCCCCATTGCCGCTGCGGCCCCACGCACGTCCAGCCCAAAGCTCTGCAGTAGAGACGCAAGAGCTACTTCCTCACCAGTCCTCGGGTCGCGCAGCCGCGGGCAGGAGCCGTTGCACTGAGGCCACGAACATCGCTCCACCAGCCGCCGCGGTGCGCACGCCCCTTGCCCTCTGACCCCCGACACACGCCGCTCCCAGCACGCAATGGCCCGCGGGAGTGACACCCCTGACACGTTTATCGATAGCCATTCGGGCCTCGCCAGCGCCCCGTGCGCCACACACGCGGGCGCGAACGTCGCCCGCACCGAAGAAAGGCTATCACGCATCGCCGCACCTGTCGCGTGCACGGAATCCCACTGTGAACGAGTCCTCGGTGCGCGCACTCCTTCCGCCGCCAGTTGGGCGGAGTCGAATAAGTACTGAAACACGAACAGTGGCGTTCGAATATGCGGGTACAGACGGTAGCCGAAGTAGCAGAGCCAGGGTTCCGTCGGATGCTCGCGTATGCAGGAGTTTGGAGGGCTTCCGCGCCAGTGAGAATGTCCAAGACGCGCGATCGTAGCTGCGGGTGGTCGACGACTTCGTGCAGGTCGGTCGAGGAACCACCCCGAGTCTGCGAGTGCGGCAACCCGCACTCCGTGGGAGCGTAGAGCTCTTCGTGCCGTATCCGCGTGTAGCATGACTCCGGCGCCACCGGCACTGGATCCGACCAGAAGAAGACGGCCCTTGAGCCCTGAACTGAGCAAGTCAGCGAGCACCGCTTGTACGATGAGTCGGCCGGCGAAGGCGAACCGGGTGCGGGGATGTGACATGGTTCTGGTGCCCGCCCACATGTCACTGGAGCAGTAGGGCAGCAAGACGTGGTTTGAAGCGTGCCACAGCGGGTTGGCCTCAGGGTCGGCGGAGAGCAGCGACGGCGCGCGGCGGGCGACGGGCCAGCGTGACGACGACATAAGCGCCGGCCGCCGCCGCCAGCGCGCGCGGCACGACGGCCCATCCCAGCAGTACCCTCCACCCTCGAGGTACACCACCCAGTGCTCGCTGTTGGTTCCACGGCGAAAGTAGTAACTGAAAATAACAAAGATCACAATTAAGACACAAACTATTTTGCTTTCCATACAAAAGACATCAACGCGCTACAGGGTCTACGAACGGTCTACGAGTCTACACAATTATAACGTTATAAAAGAAATATATTGATGATATTTATTCCTCTAAAGCATTACCGTCATACCTAGAATATTTGCTCTTGACAATCAGCATCGTCCAATCACCAAACTGTAGTCGCCGGAGATACGTTTTCTATTATCACATTTATCACAGACAGATTGAAAATCGTAAGCAAAAATGCAAGGTTTGACTGTATATATTTTCAACTTTATTGGCGGTTGTTGTAGAGCAATCTTTAAATATAATAATAATGGTGAAACTTCGCTAAGGCTCCGTTAATAATTTTTAAGCACTAGATATCCCGGTTATCTTCGTACCATTTAAAACTGGTTATTCATCCAATGTTGCGATTCCCATACAAAAGTATTAAAATAATAAAGTAGTAAAATTTAGATTTTTCGGTTATTCCTAATTTCTTTTTACCACCCCATTGTTAAACCGATCAAAGCAAAGAAAAAATTCGAATCGATTGATCCATTTTAGTGTTTTAGCGAGTCCCACCCGCGGCAATTGATTGTTTTATAGCTTCACTTGTAACTAAAAAACAATTTTTTTTTTTTTTTCAAATCATAAAAGTTATTTTAAACTACTTCTTATTAAAAGTAGGAGGTTCTATCAATTCGGTTGTATTTATTTTTGTTTGATCTACAAATATTTGTTTCGGGTGTTTTCTATGTATAATACACAAACAGTTGCTGTAGTCGAAATTGGCCAGGACTTCATCATCATCATCATCACGTATTTAAATATTTATAGTAAAAGGTATATGATTAGTATATCAGAAATGTGGTTCCTAAAATACAAGCTCTGCTGTGTATAACACAAAATTTATTTTATGGTGATAGTGCCCACCAATTATCGTATCGAAATGAAACTTATATAGCATGTATATGTAGTTCGGATGACAAAATTATAATTTAGTATCTTGGAGCTGATCTAATGGTGGCGCCAGGAGATGTATAGTGGAACAATTCAGATGCTACAAGTGAACCCCTTGAGTTTGGGCTCATTTGATGTGTTTTGACGAGTCCAATAGATTGGGACTTAGTTACACTACATGCGTATTTTTTTAGTTACACCAAATTATCTATAATATATAAATGTCATCTTGCAAAATCTTGAAAAATGCAAATCTTGGCTCGTACATTACTTGAGTTATGTTGAGTTCTAATATACTTTAATTGGTGCTTACAACGGTGTTTCCTTGCCCGCAATATCGTAGGAGATTGGAATCTCCTCAAATCTATTTGTATTTTTATTTTGTTTTGTTTGCCTTGATTCAGGGGTGATTAAGAAAATGCAAGGGAACCAGCGATAATTAAAAAAATAATTGTTAATAATTTTGTATGGGAATAGCCTGTTCAGATTTATATTAGATATACGAAGTTTACTGGTCACCTAGTTATTATTGTAATAGATTTGAAAATTCATACTACCCAGCAAAGGATCCATCGTTGCAAGTGAGTGAAGAGTTTGCCAGCCACACTAGCTGCAGGCTGTCAGGTGGTGAGGGTGCTACGATCTCGGTAGCCGATGTTAACACCGCCTGTAAGTAAGTATGATCGTATTTTGAGCTACCCTGACGAAAAATTTCGTCATGGCCTAGTTAATAAAAGAACCGCTATTTATTTTATCGTACCTGAAGATGGAACAAGTATGGCCCACCTGATGTTAAGTAGTAACCATTACCTATCATAACGCATAAATATTTTGGTATATTATGTTCTCTCCAAAAGCATGGAAGCACTTAGAGAATTCTATCCTATCTTATTTTATCCGAGTAATATTTTAAAGGCAAAAAAGCTCGTGAAATGTGAACATGTGAAATGTTTGTTCCGCCTTCAAGCCCAAACTACTGAACGCAATGAGCTGATATATTGAACATTAGTATTATAGACCTACAAGAATGTAGTGTATACGTTACACTACATTTTATCCGGGTACTACGTGAGTGACGCCGCGTAGCTAGCAATACCTAAAATTGACACCCATTATTATTGATAGAGCTAATCTTATTAACTTATCCAATTGATATGTCAATTGACACGCTAATTACCGTTCATGCGTTGCGTTATTGTTATTATTGTTATTGTTATATATTTTGATGATTTCATAAGGCTTATTTATGAATAAATCTTATATTAATAACAGGATTCAGTGCAGGATATTTAATAAACAAAACCAAGTGCATATTTGGATGGTACAGCACCGCTCGTTAAAAAAGGGGATAAAAGGTTTTTGATAATAACAATTTGGTTTACATAATTTAATTTGTCGAGATAAAATCCAACCGTTCAGTAGGTTTATTAATTAACATTTAAAGATAACGAGCCGAATAATGATTTTAGGTAATATAATAATTATATTTTAGGTAATTATTAGGTACTAATAAATTAACGTAAATTATCTCGTTGTCAATAAAAATTTGGTTTTGATTTGGTAAAAAATCGAACGCTGAAAAAGTTTTCGTTTCATTTATATTTCGTTAATATAAACAGTTATTTTTATTTTGTTTTCTTCCAATGAAATTAAGCATACTATTTATTATTGTAAACCCTATTAATTTAAAGGTTAGACCATTACCAATTATTTATTTTAAGTCAAAACACTTTCCTCGGTTGTCGGTTTTGCGAAACGTGACCCAGAAATAAACACTTCGTGATTGCAATGTAAACGAACTGTTCTGGAAACTCAAGTCACTTGAAATTTATGCACAAATTCATTTTCTGCCCTAAATAGACACTTTTTCTAAAAACAAAACACCGCTCTTACAAAAATACGCATGCAACTGAATCAAATAAAAACACTAAAATGTAAGGTATGCGTACACAGAGCGTGAATGTAATCCAAGTAGAATTGCGGCAGGCTGCGCCGCGTCGTCGCTGCTTCATCGCGTGGTGGCGCGGCAGTGGAGGCAGCGGCCGGGCGCACTGCCCATACTGGGCGAGGCACGCGCTGCTCCGGGCCCAGGCCCGCCCCGCACTGCGCTTACGGTAGCGCTCCCGCTGTTTACTAAATAAAAGCCTCTATTTAGAGCGAGGGCGAAGGGCCGAACGACTGGCAGCGCGGCGTCGAACCGAATAAAGGTGAGCATGAGCAGGCGGCTCGTTTGTGCGGCAGGGGCGGCGGGACCGGCTCTGGCGGCGAGATCAAAAGCGCCGCAGATCAAAGGAGCCGCCGCGCGATCGGCATCCGTCATTATTATTATGCAAGCATTACGAGGCGCGCGTGACTCAGGCGAGAGGGCCACGCGAGCTGCGCGGGCGCCGCCCGCTCCGCCCCGCACGCCCTGTGCCACCCTCCACCTGTCAACGGCTCCGTCGAACAAAACAACAGCCCGCTTCTGGCTCCTACCGGCTACTGACCATTCCGCTACGCTGACCACTTAAATTAACCACTCAGAACGCAATCATGTTCCTTTTAGGAATATTTCACACGATATTCAATTTGCGAGCGCTAGTAAAGCACAGGGGCCTAATTATGACGATATATTTTTATGAAATTTGACAGTTCTCACGATATTTATTTATTAGATTAAAATATATCGAATCGTCAGAATCAGGCCCCTGGTTGTTTAAATTTACATGTTAATAGTGTTTCTAATTATTTTAATGTTCTCTGGAAACTGATTAGGTACAAGCTAAAATAATTATTTCTTTAAAGGTTTAGAACTGGCTTGTCTGCCTAAATCTAAACTTTCAACTTCCTCCTTGCGTCGCTTCCCCAGTGCTGGGGGTCGTGACCCATCACGGAAGTATCTTCTCCCGTACATATAAACTTTCAACTTATGCCTCTTAAAACTGAAAAGCTTCCATTCAACGAAAGTTTTTAACGTCATGATCATGAATGAATGTCATAATTAATAAGTAGTTAATTAGGTAGCGTAGGTAACTACACACGTAGGTAACTATCTCCTTACTTTTCCAAAACTAAATTACTAATAGTTCTTATAATTATGTACATATATTACAGGTTTCAAAAATACATACAGTGTTCACTACTCTTAGAAACTACGAGAATGATGTTTTGTAATTTTTAGTGAATGTTTCAATTTGTGAACCAAATAAAAAAAAACACAGAGATTTACTCTAGATAGATCGTGTATACCAAACAATAAATTCATTAGCATCTAGAGAGCTTTTACAAACAAATTACACAGAAGCTGACTCAAAACAGTAGCTCATAGGTACACAAAAACTAGTAAATGAGATGTTGAGTTCCGGCAAGCAACGAACATACACAGACAATGAAAACCCAAAGTAAATATTTCATTTGACGCGTCAATCGACCGTGGAAAGCCTTTTTACTGTCTACAAAGGATTTAAAGGCTTAAACAATTTGTTAGATATTCAAGCATTTTTAGAATGGTGATGTAGGTATAAATAATAATTTGAATAACTTGGGGCAATGTATTATTATTTGTACGCGAATTTTATATTGTCAATATTAATTCACCCCTTTATTCAAAGTAACGTTAATATTATTTTATACGCATTGGAGAGTTCGCTCTACAATCCACCATAATAGAAACAAGAAAACTTCACAAAGGACTGCTTAGAAGTTTTTTGTGTTTTTCTTTCATTTATACGTAGTTTTTAAGAATATATACATATCAATGATGATGAATATATACGGAGAGTATCTTCGGCAAAATGGTGCGTTTGGTCACAGCTAAGTAGAATATAATTGGCGGGCGGCTCGGCAAGCCTTCAAAGCTTGTACCTGCTTGTAAAAATGCCATAAATCAAACCACGCCAACACAATGAGCCCTTTGACAGTTGGTACCTTTATGATGCCGACTCCGATACACGCAGTCTCATTAAACTTATTTTATCGAGCTCAGATACAACATCTAGTAGACAGTAAATCAAGGAATCTAAAGAAAGGCCCGCTACTGCCGCTTACCAACAGGCCGGAAAGAATAAACCATTTTGTTAGACCATTCAAAATCTTTATGGCTTATTATTCAATCCCATTAAAGACTTAGCGGGACGGCCTTTTTAAAAGCGCTCTTAATATAAAAGACCATTATAAAGCCCATTTTCCATAACAATGAACATAATATTTTTTCGTTCAATGTGCTCGTTATATCGCGGATTATTAAATTATTACAGTCGGTAAAGGGAACATCCAAAAAACTGATTTTAAATAAACTCAATGTTTGGAAAAGCTTTTCAATGCTGTTTTTACAGTAAATACCTAACCTAGTTTTGACGGTAATGGGTTGAAGTTCTGTGATTATGAAAATTTTCAGAATTATTTGCTCCAGAACCTACTTACATGTATATTCTTTCATAGTCTTTTTTCTACTACTGACTAAAGTATATCAAACTGAAGTATATGAAGTAAATATAATGTGATTGAGCAAAAATTGAAATTTCTTCTCCAAAAAAATTTACGTAGCATGAGTTCCTTCCTTTCAAAAATCATATATAGGTAATTCAACGCTAGTACCTATCTTAGATTTTTTACTACACTGTATGTACTTATGTATACTTATACATACTATTCGTAGTCGTTAGATAGCACATTACACGGACAATAGCCCTCTGTTTGATAGTCACTTCGCATAGTGGCCACTAAATGCTTTTTATCAGGAGCTACCGAAAGCTACCGTTGCGGACAAAGCAAAAAACACTTAGTCATTGCCGGTAACGCCAAATACTGTAGGGTAGAAAAGTGATTTGTTACGTGACTTTTCTTGTTTGGTTGTAGGTTAGATAAATGAGTAGAAGTATACACTATATAACTATAAGTTACTTTATATGAGTAGGTACGCTTTTTATAAAAAAAAATTGTTTTTATAATGCAGGACAATAATTGTAATAAAAAATATCACACATCAACATATCGCCTCAAACAAAACAGAGCTTGTAATAAGAGAACCACATGACTAATATAGGTAGGTACCTACTGCAGTACAGCATAAATATTTTTCTTAAACATAAATTACGCGCGGATTCATGACAAATATTTTCAGATCATAAAAACATTTGTCTTGTGGCGGCAATCGAACATGCAACCTTCTGCATTTCAGGCAGGCCTTCGGCCACTACACCACAAAGTCGTCACTGAGTACTTAACTAAACAATGTACTTACTAAAATATTTCAACACTATCATTATGTAAGTATACGCATATATGCTACGTACCTAGTTCAGTTTCTCAGAAACTCTTCTGTGTCTGGTTACAGAAGAGTTTCTGAGAAACTGAACAAAGAAAGTAGTTACGATTTCTATCTCTAATCTACAGTGTTCGTCTTTCAAAATGTCACACAGTAGATACATTCTTAAAGTAGGTAAAGTCTTGCAGAAAGTCCTACCTAGGTAGCTACTTACAAAATCCAGGTTTCTGTATTAAATCACCATTAGAAGTTACGTGGCAAGGTAAGAAAGGTTGGCTGCATAAAAAATAATTAAGTAAACTCTTGCCTATTTTTATGACACAAACATATAGTAGGTACATAATCTTTAAAGATAAATGCATTTCCAGAACAGTGGAACCCAAGCCAACCCCACCACCACGTGGTGCACCCTGCTAAACAACGAACGGGGCTCTGGCGGCCGGCTGATTGCGGCTTAGCACAGCCCACATCGGCACAGCTAAATCCCCTGGCCACTGACGGGCAGCAGCGTCGGTGGTGCGAGAAGCTGTGCCCTGCGATCCCCAACCCGCATGCCCAGCGAGGGGATTATGGGTATATCCCCCTTTATTAGGGGAGGCCTATGTCCAGCAGTGGACTGATATAGGCTGACGTGTGTGTGTGTGTGTGCATTTCCAGAAAAAGTGCAGCCGGCTTTAGTAAGCTTTGTAAGGAATCGCGAATGTATGCGATTGTCCACACATGAATAATAATGGTAACGCTGGCGAAGTACGGACGAGATGAGAGAGCGACTCCCCGCGGGCCGCAGCCTCCGAATCACAATAAATCTGAGCCGATAAGTAGTCGGCCGGATTGTCGGCGCGGCGCGATCAAAGCGAAGGGTGGACATGAAAGGCGCCGACGCCGCCGCGGGATCGCCTGTTTCCAAAGTCCTCCGTCACTCAATTCACGTGTGATCGCTTTGTTATGTGACATTTTAATTAATTTAATTTTGAATGACACGCGGCAGATTATAGTGAAGGGGGGTGGACGTTGATGGAGGTCGATACGTATCATGCGAGACCCAGTTAATTAGCTTAGCCTGTGGCTTAGCCGAATTCGTGACATCCACTTGTGAACATGGATTTTTTAATTTTTAAAGTAAAAGAAAATGTATATGCTGAAGATTCTAGAATTTCGACCACGAATTGGCATTTAGGACGACAAGTAGGAAGAGCCCCTTCCAACTAGACGATATTATCAAAACTGCGGGTAACCAGTGCATAGAAAGGGCTTGAGACCGTTCGGTGTGAAAGTATTTGCGGAGGCCTATATTATGTTCGGTAGTGGACTTCTGAAGGCTGTGGATGTTGATGATAATGGTGAATGTAAATTTGATTTACTGATCTATCTGTCACAAAACAGTAAAATAAAATGGTTTTGTTCAGTAAGTTACTTACTTACCTACCCTAAAAGAAATTAGAGTTATCAAGAAATAAATAGGTTAGCAACGAGTTTAGAGATTCAGGGTACATACACAGGGTACCTATCTACTTGCCATCGGTAAAAAAAGGGTGTCTTATTTTCTTAGGTGTCCAACTATAGCAAGAAAAAAATCCGTTGTGTTGATAGAAATCGTGCTAACCACCCTGTTTCCATTTTGGGAAATAGGTTTTCATCTGCTGTTAATAAGTAATTTGAGTATTACTTCATCATCATCAGCCTATAACAGTCCAAGATATCGAAAAGATTTAACTTCCTCTAGTGTCTTTCCGTTCAACGATATCGGCGTTGAGTCTGGTGAGGTGCCGCGTGCAGGTTGTTTAAGCACTTGCGTCTTTGAGACACTTCTTATATATATATATAACAGTCCACTGATGGACATAGGCCTCCCTTAATGAACACTATTGCGCCATGTCCTCAGCTCAACTAAGTAATACCCAAGAAATCCTATTTAAAATATTTTATTTGAATGACGGCACGGTTCCTTTACGTCCATTGATAACGACCGTGGAAACAGGCAAAATAGTTAACAACGCGAGATTGTAGCATTATTACTTTATATGCATGAAGCAATAACACCCGTAGCTCTGAGCGCTCGCTACTGAGACCTGTGTAATTAATTTGTTGTAAACCGCTCACACTACTGCCAGCTACTTACCACGATCTCCTAATTATGCCGCATAAGTAGCAAGAAATAAACCGCTGATTGGTACCTACATAACTACTACCACATACCTATTACCGCTACTGGTTGCGGTTTTTTTGAACATGCCATAGCTATCCTTGTTATCTCCATATTTTAAATAACGGGCAGCATAGATAGGTACCTAAATAACAGAAGTTTAGTGAAACAGAGGACAAAGCTCGAATATTTTGAAATGTAGCGTATTTTAAAATTTCGGTCAGTGACAACGCGTTATTTCGAATCTACACTTTTTCATTAGTCAAATTTTCACATAGTTTCCTAGTTACGCTTACGATACGACATAAAAAAATATTCGTAATTTTGTTTCAAAATATTCGTGGTTCAGCCTATGTTCTTAGAATCGTCACTACTGTTTCATTATTTACGCTGAGCAGAAGGCAGAAGACAATCGTCGTGTGTAGTAAGGATTATTGCCTGTCACAGAATAAGGAGGCCTCTCCTATTCCTGGTAATACCGGCAAAGACTTAAGGTGACGATACATGTCAAACCTCTCTCTCACTCGTACTATTCAACATTTATGAAGATATAAAATCACTGAAAGTAAACCTTCACGGCCTAGTAAATAACAATACAAAGGTTCAGCAAGAATATCTTGTTGAACCCAACACGTTTTCCTTCCAAAAAAATTGCACCAAAATTGATCACATTGGTGCAAGTTTTTTTGTAAGGAAACGTGATAGAATCGAAATGATATTATTACCTTAAATGAACCTTAAACCTTAAATGAACCTTAAATGAACCTTTGAATTGTTATTTTCTAGGCCGTGAAGGTTTGCTATTTTGCATAACTATATTCAGTGATTTTATATCTTCAAAAATGTTGAAGAGTGCGAGCGAGAGGGATAAAACCCTTATAGTCGCCTTAAATGTTACGATACTTCAAGTTGTAATAAGTAGATACATAAACTAAATAAATGTTAACCATCACCTCACTAGTTAACCCGAGAGACGTTATCTTGTGTCCAAATTCTTGAGTTTATTCTATACTAGCTATACCCGCCCCAGCTTCACACGGGTGCAAGTTATACATAAACCTTTCTCTTGAATTACTATCTATTAAAAAAAACCGCATCAAAATCCATTGCGTAATTTTAAAGATCCAAGCAGACATCGGCAAACGACTTTGTTTTATACGATATGATGCCAAAAAACCGCCTTTAATTTTTCCAATATTTAACAAGTTTTCTGCAACTCGATACGCTTACAAACGAACAGAATGGAGGAACAGTTTTTAATTTTTATTTATTAGATATAGGTACACAGTGAGTTTTCAAAGGAGAATGCCGTTATCCCAATTGCGACAAAACCAAACGTATCCCATAAAATTGCCTGTATTTTTTTGTTTTTTATAAATAACATTAACATTTCCTTTAGTTTTACACACAGACTCGATTAATAATCACGTAAAAAAATATTTCGTTTATTTGGTTTCCGGCGCACGACGCCATGACACTGCAACAATACTAATATATCAAACAACTAAAACTAATATCAAATCAAAACATATTCACGGAATACTAAGATTCCATGAATAACAGTTTAATATCTTACGAAAAAAAAGGTTTCGTTTTGACGCAATCACTTTAGCATAGGCGTGGAACGAGAGTTTGGTGGTTCTGTTTTTAAAGAAGGGTGATAAAACTCTTCTTAAAAACTACAGACCTATTTCGCTCCTGAGCCACGTCTATAAGCTGTTTTCTAGGGTCATTACGAATCGTCTCGCCAGAAGACTCGACGAGTTCCAGTCACCGGAGTAGGCCGGGTTTCGCGGAGGATATGGCAACATAGACCACATTCACACAGTGAGGCAGATTATACAGAAGTCCGTTAACCCATCCAACTGCGCCGCGGAGTGAGACAGGGAGATGTCATATCTCCGAAACTGTTCACAAGCGCGTTGGAGGATATGTTTAAGACGCTGGACTGGAAAGGTATGGGCATAAACATAAACGGCGAGCACATCTCACACTTGCGATTCGCCGATGATATAGTCCTAATGGCGGAGTCGCTGGAGGAGCTGCAACGGATGCTGGACGGCCTAGCATCAGCCTCGCGAAAGATAGGTCTCGGCATGAACTTGGACAAGACCAAAGTCATGGTCAATGAAAGAATTGATCCGAGTCCTGTCGTCGTTAATGGACACCTTCTTGAAGTTGTTTCGGAGTACACATACCTCGGGCAGATATTGCAGTTGGGTAGAAACAACTTCGTGAAGGAGGCCAAGAGGAGGATTCAGCTGGGTTGGGCAGCATTTGGAAAACTACGTCGAGTCTTCTCGTCACCCATACCGCAATGTTTGAAAACGAAATTTTTCAATCAGTGCGTCCTACCCCTCATGACATACGGAGCCGAAACGTGGACACTCACAGTATGGCTAGTCCACCAGTTTAAAGTCGCTCAGCGAGCTATGGAACGAGCTATGCTGGAGTTTCTCTGAAGGATAGAATCCGCAACGAGACTATCCGACATAGAACTAAAGTTGTCGACATAGCTCAGAGAATTAGCAAGCTGAAGTGGCAGTGGGCTGGCCATATCTGCCGAAGAACCGATAACCGTTGGGGTAAACGAGTTCTTGAGTGGAGACCGCGGCTCGGCAAACGTAGTGTAGGACGCCCTCCGGCCAGGTGGAGTGACGATCTGCGAAAGGCTGCTGGTAGAAGCTGGATGCGTCGAGCTCAGGACAGGGCGCAATGGCGCTCATTATGGGAGGCCTATGTCCAGCAGTGGACTGCTATAGGCTGATGATAATGATGATGATGATGACTTTAGCATTGGTACCGAGCGCCATACATCAGACGGCATTGTCCTTTAAAAGATTTTCAATGCTTGAAAGGTTACAGCATAATTTGACTCAAAAACTAGCGAGGCAGCCCTAGAACAGATGATTTTGATAAACTTTGTCCTTGACATAATTGATGATGACAATTGTGGCTCCGCTTAAGAGTTTTAAGAGAAAAAAATTAAATCACGTATTTTAAGTAAGATTCTCCCAAGTTGTGCACAACCATCGTATCATATACTAAATCACCCCTTTTCGGAACAACATAAGAATTTAAGCACAACCTGTATACCTACACATAAAATATCTGATTATTTAGATGACAAAAAAGCTTAGGATGAAACTGCCTCCAACTCCATCAAAAACAATGTAATAGTTATTAAGAACAATGACGTTAAAAAAATATAAGCCAAGCCAGCATAGTTTCTTCAATTCTTCTCTGTTTGGTCGCGTTACGAATTGGTGGTAAATAAAAAAAAATAACGTTTCAAAGTGTACTATACAGTTCCTACTGAATAAATGAATTTTGAGTTTGAGTTTGAGTTTGACACAATACTATACTTCTTAGTTGAATTTGAAATTAACTTAAATATCGGGATTTTTCAATTAAATGAAAATATAATTGTTCCAAAATATAAGTTTATTGGCATACAAAAAGAACAGAAACAAAATAAACTTTGAATAAATGAACTTAGTACATAATCTATTGCGAAGCGCAACTTTAAGAAGACAATAAAATACGCATTATGAATGTAAGTTAAATAAGATAATATTATTGTATAAAATATTTAACTTACGAAGCCAATTATATAAACTAAGATACAATTTAATTAAAACAGAAATGAAAATAATAAATAAGGCACTTAAATTTTATCACAGAATAGTTTCATCCTCTACTTTAAACGTTTCAATAAATTGTATCTTATAAAATTATCTTTGTATAAAAAAACACTCCTAAGTTCATACAAATATCTATTTACAAAGCTTAACATACTTTCACACGAATATACTATATAGGAATCGCATTAGTTTAAAAAAATATCGCAACTATCCTGGAAACACTCGGTTGAAGATTAACCTACACTGTTTCTGATTCAAGACGACCAAGTGTTATGAAAATTCTCTTGTGATTTAAATCCTCCTTTATATCTAGTGGCCTACTAAGGTGTCGGAGGATTTAGGCCGCCCAAAGGCCTCCGACATGGCTTGAAGACTGAAAAAGCCAGGACCAACATCTTAACGTGCCTTCCGAAGCACGGAAGCGCTCAAATCTGAATGCCACTAAACTACTACCCATTAGTGACCGGGCGGTGTGTTGTAGTAAGTGAAACCACGAGCGCTTGATTTAAATAAAAAATAAACTAACTTGTATGAGATCTAACCAAAAAATGTTACAATAGTATGTAATGTGTAATAGTTCCATCGTAATTACGTTGTGAGTTACAAGAGATTCTGGAACATACTTATCTAAATGACCAAGATACATAACAGTCCAGGGTATGGAAATATTGTATGTAAGATTAATCACTCGATTTTAAAATCATAGACAAGTAAGGCACTACATGCGTCTTTTTATATTTATGATATATCTATATGACTATATTTTGATAGTACATTATTTCTTAAAAAAACTTAAACTAAGGCAGGATATTGCTTTAAAAGTTAACCGAAAATCAGTTATTGCAAGCATTTCTAAATTTTACGAAATAAAAACCTTTGTTTCACTTCACATACACATGTTTCACTTTACATACACATGTACTTTACATACACAATGTTTCACTTCACACGCACAATTTTACATTACAACTAGTGCTATTCGAAACGTTTTTTACTCCAGTATCCCTATTTATTTGTATTGGTTCAGCCGAGTGAGAAGAATTGTTTGCTGGGCATTTTCTGTCTCTGTTTTTTGAGAAAATCGCGAGCCTGCTTGTCGCCTTGTCGCGTCTCTAGCGCTTTGATGGCATCTCCGTCTGCGAATAATAAAAATTAAGGTGACTAGATATATAAATAAGTACCTAAATAAGTACCTAAAAATGGTGGTATTGAACCAGTGGGATGGATCCCAACTCTCAATCCGCAGTTCGTGGGGTCAAATTCCGGATTAACCGTACCTATGAATTTATCGTTTCACAATTTTTGCTGGAAACGATGAAGGCAAATATCGCAAGGAAACCTGTATAACCTAGAACTAAAATTCGAATTCGTTTTCAAATAAAAGCAGCATAATAACTTTCCAAGAATATACCAGAATAATATTCCATATTCCATATTCCAGAATAACTTTCTGCAGTCTCTGGGCTTGCAACCCAGAGACTGCAGAAAGTTATTCTGGAATCTGGCTTTTTAGAATTTAGAATTATTTACAGCTAACACCAAAACGCAAACTATCTTAACATATCATACATTACACTAGAAAAGAGGAAAAAAAATAACTCTAAAAAAATATACTTATTTAAAACTTAAATTAACTCTGAGAGACAAATACACAGTACTAAGACTATCGTTGAATATGCCCACATTTTGGAACTCTTGAAGGAAATTGTTTATAAGCGCGATGGCATGTTGTGTAGACGCATTGATAGCGTGGTGCGTTCGTGTTGGGTGATAGGCATACAACCGATGATAGCGACGGCCCAGCTCTCGTATAGTTATTATATTATATTAGTTATTAGGTTTTTTATAGTTACTGCTCAATATGGACGGATTGTGCTATCTCCCACATCTTTGCCCTATGAAACCTTAAAAGTGATATTCAATGTTGCGAAAAAACTAGGCTACAAATTATCAAACTATCCAGAAATGCTAGTGAAGTCCTTACCAAAAGGTACCACGGAGTATGGATGTACCAAATGTAATGTTTGGACTTGCCTCTGACTCCCGCCGTATGGTATCCTGAATAGATTTGCGTACCTACCTACTGAGCAATATCTGTTTTCTATAATATATGACGGCCTCTGTGGCGCAGTGGGCGAAGGTCCGCCTGAGATGCAGAAAGTTGCGGGTTCGATTCCCGCCGCGGGACAAATGTTTGCATGTTCGCAGATATTTGTCTCGGGTCTGGGTGTTTTCTATGTATGATATGTATGTATTTACAAAAAAAATGTATATATGTAATATATCAATCATGTGGTTCCCATAATACAAGCTCTGCTTAGTTTGGGGCTACACGATGCTGTGTGATAGTGTCCAGCATTATTTATTTATTTATTTATAATGGGGTAAAAGTCATTATGTTTGTTTTTTTTTGTACCTAAAAACATTAGCAAAAAGTTTCTCCTTTCTCCATGTTAGAATGCATTTAGTAATTTTGCAACCAACGAAACTGTGCTTATTATTTGACAAGCTTACCTATAGAATCCGGCTTCGTAAGGGTAAGTAGCTGTTGAGGAAGACTGGATATAGGGGCAGACGTGTCTGGAACTTCATTGAAATGTAGGTACGCCTCGCCGACGAAAGTATTGCTCATACTAAACATATCCTTATCTTTGATCACGAAGTGTAAAAGTCCGTCTGCTGTGTTGCGTTGCTCGTGGTTGAGAGATCTGTAGAGAAAAATAATAGTTTTTTATTTTTTATAACATGTACTTGAAGATCTTCTTCTTCATGCTAGTGGCCAACGGCGTAAGAGTTTTTAGGCCGCCCGAAGGCCTCCGACATGGCTTCTGAGATGATAATAAAGTTTGGGGATGAAACTGTCTCCAACTTCCTTAAAAACAATATAATAGTTAGGATGATTCTCATCCCCATTACATTAGAGGCCCGGACGGGGCACGTTACATACATTTTGTATACACGTACACGGCAGGCCCCAGGCACGGCCCGGTATAATGTGAATCATCCCTTAATAAGAGCAAAGATGTTAGAAAAATATAAGCAGAGTTTCTTGCCAATTCTTCTCGGTATGGTCGCGTTACGAATTGGTGTAAATTAAAAAAATTACGATTGAATGTGTACTTTAAGTTCCTAATGAATAAAGAGATTTTTTACTTTACTTAACACCTTCATGCCGTTACATGGAAAAACGAATAAAACGAATTGTAAGTATCCACATTTCCCAAGTCCAAACCTTTGCTGTTTAATTTTGCACCTTATTGTTTCTTTAAATCTTTCTGACATAGTGTCATTAATATACAAAATTTTACCTCATTGAGGGCATCTACCTTTTTTTGTAGTTTGCAGGTTTTGTTTTAGAAAACTATAGTTTTATTTTGTAGGAAAAAATAATAGCATTTTGGATTTTTGAAAAAATGTAGTCTGCCCAGAAAAATACATTTGTCAAAAAAAAGTTGGTCTCAATCGACTCTATTTCCCAGCAGAAACACTTTTCCTAAAGTAATTTACCAAATTAAATCGTAAGATTTCACGAAAATTAAAAAGGGTTTCTTTTACAATTTCTATGAAACATAATATTGAGTTTATGCATGCAATTCGAAGCATAGTGGTAATCGGGGGTATCATCATTATGCCAATTATGAAAGTTCAATTTAAAATAAGAACAGAGTATTTCCTGGCAAGTGTTAGAATGGCATAGGTACATGGACTCAATGTAGAGGCGCATGGCGCTTCATAAATAAATCTTTTTTTGAATTTTCATGAACGATTTGATTTGGTAAGTTTCTTTGGGGAAAGTGTTTCTCTAGGGAAATAGAGTCGATTGAGACCAACTATTTTTTTTTCTAAAAATACGAAGTGAATCTAACTGTAGATAAATAAACTTACATCATGAACATTTCGTCGTACAGCGGGAAAAGGTTCTTGCTGTGAGTTTGAGTTTTGGGTTTCACCACGTTCGCGAAGGTATCTTCAGGTAAAATTGCAACCCTGACGTAGGAGTCACAGTAGCCTGGAAAAAAATATATATTTAAAAACGCCGTTACCTACCTACCTAAGGCTTCGCCCTAAGGCCGATCTGAGTTCTGAAATCGTTTGTTTTTTCAGAAGAAAAGTGTAGTTTCATTCAGAATTGAGAACGGTTATAAAATCGATAAATGGTATTAATACAAGCCTAAGTCCAAATAAATTTCCTTAAATGCTTAGATTTACCAACCTCCAGAGGTGAATCAAGATTGAACTCTGGCTCAACGTTACCGTGTATTATATTTTAATTTCTTTAAGAAGACATAATGAAGGCCTCTTTGGCGCGGTGGTCCGCCTGAGACGCAGAAGGTTGCGGGTTCGATTGCCGCCGCGAGACAAATGTTTGCATTATTTGTAGATATTTGTCTCAAGTCTGGGTATTTTCTCTGGTATGTGTTAATTCAAGTCACAATCTATGCATATTCCAAGTTTCATCCAATTACGTTCAACTGTTCCGGTGTGAAAGAGTCCCAATCCTCCATACATCCTCACAAACTTTCACGTTCTTAATATTAATAGGATGATCAAATTATAGAAAAACTATGGCCTCGCAAAAGCCACTTTGTACATTAAAAATGCGTTGAGAGAAATCCCTACAGCCTTAATCAGACTTACCGTTAGAATCCGTAGGCACCAAATTCCTAGCATTCATGATCTCCACTTTGAGATGGTCATCGATAAACTGCGCTCGGACAGTGAGTATTCCCATCTTTGGTTCGGTGATCGACTGCTGCTCCTGCCACCTTTCCAAGTGGTACTGGTGTATCAGTTCTCTGGTCTCCATGCCATGTATTTTCAATAGATATTCTACTCGTTTGAGCGTCTCGGATGAGTACGCTTCCTTGCCGTTGTCTTGGCGGAACGAACGAATCATTATTTTAAGGCACTCGTGGAGGTTTGAGAAGAAAGATGGCGGACGACGCTTCTGCAATTTCGAGATTTTTTTTGTTATATCTTTAATGGTTTATTACACCACGCGGTATTCAGTCTGTCTTAGTAAGACTGTCTTACACTTAGCGTAGTGTAATAAGTCAAATCAAATCAAATCAAAATCAAATCAATTTTTTTATTAAGTCGGTCTTTAAGCTTGACTAATTAGTCAGTAAGACAATCTTACTAAGTCAGACTAAATAGCGCGAGGTCTAATAGGCCTTTTACAATTGTTTGAATAATTGCATGTATAGCTTTGATGTATAGATTTAAAATATTTTGGCTTTACTTATGAACATCTTTCAAAAGATAAACGATGATAAGACAATTGACATCTCTTACCGTTGGATAATGACAAACAGTGACAGGGCTAACTTTAAGCATTGATTAACTTTGAGTAGCGTTCATAAGTAAGGGGGTTTATGTTTAAATATGTAGATATAAGATTTTTAGTGTAATAATCCCATCACCACATAGCATATTGTGTACATTACAGGAACATAGATAAAAATATGAACCATTTATCCAATTATAATAGGTCCCATCGTCGAATTGGATATTTATTATCCAATAATAGCAATAAATATCCAAATGAAATGAAAAATGTATCAAAACTAAAAAGGTACCTATATAGTTCAGTGGTTGAAGGTATGTTTGGTGGAACCGAATGGAACGAATCCACCATGGCATGCAATTCAAAGCAGTTTATGTAAAAATATTTAATCTTAGGAGTGTCATGCTTGATATTATAATGAAGCAAGAATCAGATTTTCTACAGCAAACCGTATTATTTTCTATAAAAAAATTGTTTAGCAAATTCTTTACAATGATGCTAACTAATAATTTTGAGTAGGTAAGTACCTAAGTACTATTTATCATGTACAAAAGCAAATGATTAAGGGTCCTGTCAGACAGAAAATGGTGACGCGTTCGAGTGTTCCGCGTTCGTTATATTGTACTATGTATGTGTGTATGTCATAGAAATATACATACACAGCACGTTGAACGACGGTTGTATCATTTTTGTTTAAATTTATTACCTGGTGTTTTTCTGATTTATGTTGGAATTTTAACTAATATATGTTAATTAGATACAAGTGTTCTGAAATTGAATAAAAGTGAATTTGGACTGGAATTATCTGATGAGGAAAATTGTTTTCCGATAGTTCTTCGTTATAGTCGCCATTGCTATTGTAGAACAGGACATGGCTGGACTTATAAACTGTACTACGTTGCCTCATATTATTATTATTATAACAATATGCTTGATACTTATATGTTGGCGAAATTGTGGATAATTATTCCAGAAGCCATTGAATAAAGAATGAAAGCGAATTCATATTTGAATTCTATGGCATAGAACGCAGAACGCAAACGCGGAACGGTCAAACGCGTGATAGATTTCACAGACGTTAGGTATGTAGCTACGGTAAACGCTTTCTGTCTGATAGGATCCTAAGATAAAAACAGTCGTCAGTCGAACAAACATTATTTTGAATGACATGCACGTTTATTGACATCATGTGTAACAAACATGAACTATAGATCATCATATTTATTTGGAATCTAGGTAGGTACCTACGCACATTGCCTGCATACACAAACAGATATCGAATATTCACGAAAAGGGTATCTAGATACCTCCTATGTATTATCGACTCGGAAAACTAATGGTCACCACACTTTAACGATACTAAGACTTATAGTAAATTGATGGTAATAAAAACTGTAAATCATAATATAAATTGACAGTAATGGTCAATGAGATCACCGAGTTGTCTTTCTATAATCATAACACTAACAGTAAAAACGAAATGATGGCATAACAATAAATGTACAGGTGATTTCGAATTACAGTTTGTAAAATATAGGTTAAAGCCACACAAATGCGTTATTATCGGCGATGATATCGCATCCGTTATTGCGATATCTGTTTATATTACATTATGTATTAGTATGGCTATGAAGTAACACATTGCTGCGATAACGCGATGTGTGCAAGGAATTGGGACGCATTATCGCAATAACGCATGGGATATTTAGTATAGCGATGATAGATACCTGTGTGGGGGAGGCTTTATACGCGGGCCATTGACATTAGTTATGACGAAGGCCAATGATGAAGGAAACCAAAAGGTTTTTCATTGGTTACGAAAACCAAAAGGCTTTTCATTGCTTTCGAAAACCAAAAGGCTTTTCTTTGTATGCTTCTGGTTGGAACCTAACTATATTTAATGTATAGGTACCTAATTGTTTAAGTAGAATGTTTATATTACATAAAAATATTAATATTGTATAACTACCTGATGCTAATTAATTTTTATAATTTCATGTTTAGAGTAGCTGGATTTACTGTATTACTTATTATTATTATACTGTAACTCATGCAAGACATATAAAATACTGTCTCGGGCCTGATTTCTCAATCGCCATTTTTCATTAAATTAAAATAAAACGAGTATGTTATAGAATATAAGCATTTTTCAAATTTATTCAAGTTTGGTGTGTGGCAACGGCCTTAGACTTGTATACTAATTAGCCGGCTCGGTGAGTCCTGCTTTGCGGGTATTTGTAAAAAAATATTGGAATGATTTGGACAAAACTTTAACATAAACAAACAATAATACGTATTTGTAACATTTGGAAGGAACTAATATCCTATAATACAGGCTCGGCCTAGTTTAGGTATTAGAAATACTAAATAATTACATGTAACTATTTGTAAGATGGTTTTGTTTAACATTGTAAACTTTTTTTTTTTTTTTTAATAAATAAACTATTATTTTCATTGGTTTTCGTTATCGTTCATCATTGGTCGTCGTCATCACTGATGTCAATGTCCCGCGTATCTTCCTTTAATAATAACAAACTGTAAGTCCATAAATTTTATTGGGGGATTAGTTATCCGTATCTTTCATTCAAAATTGAAAAAGAAACTCAAATATTCAAGATTAAAAAACTATTTACTAATTTAAAACATTATGCATGGAAAGACTTTAAATTGTTTTTTTTAACTAAACACTGAGTGCTGAAAACACACTTGTTCTAGGGCGCAAGCCGCTACTCGACCCGCTGCGCAATCAACGTGTTAACCCCAATTCGTAACGCAACTAAACAGAAAAAAATTGCAAAAAGGCTTGGCTTATTATTTTCAACGTGTTTGTTACAATTGATAGACTTAACTATTACATTGTTTTTGAGGGAGCATTATCGACCGCAGAGAGATAACATGGCGACGATATTAGACTTTCCGAGTCAATAATAATTCTACCCTATAAACATCACAAGCACAGAGCACATAACATAAACCAAGGTGCTGTGTATGTGTGTGTTTACCGCGTCTAAGTGAGCAGCGGCAGATCTGATCAGCCGCCTCGGGTCGATAAAGCGGGTTATCTTTGCCCTTCGGTGCTATTGAAACAAAAAATAAATTAGTCACACTGGCTTAAATAAAAATAATTGAAAATAACACTACAGAAAACGTAAATAAAGGTGAAATTTCAATAAGCTAGAACGTTTTGTAAGATAAAACGCAGTTTCTACACATTTAAAGTATCAAGTCTTGTTTATACTTTTTTACAGTATTCTTTTTGTATCAGCAAAATCGTGAAAACACATCTAATTATTGCGATAGCGTGCGTCAACAGCAACATCATTTACCCGGTATACATAGATGGGGGAGACTTTGTTTTTTCCAAAATATCTACGCCTAAACAAGCTGATACGGGTGGAGAATTTCTCTTTCTAAAAACCAAGTTAATAAATTATTAGTCTGTTAATAAATAAAATATGAATACGGTCCAGTAAAAATATTATGAAGGCATAATATATAAATTATTTAGAAAAAAACCGGTAATCCATTCATATAAAAACGATTCTGTATATCCACTAAGAAGTTACAAGAAGAAATATAATATAAAAGCAAAATTATCAATTTTACTGGACCCATACTATAGTAAAAATGAAAAAATTAGTCATAAAATTAGTAAAAACAAAATGAAAGTTATATAAAATAAAAACTATGCACACGATTAATTAAATACAATTACACAAAATAAATAGGTTAAAAAAAAAAAATAATACATACCTCAAGATTAGCTTGGATCAGTTCATACAAAACTTCACCAAGTTGCTCCCACACAATATCGAGAGTTCTTGAGAAGTTTTCGTTGTTCAAATGTTGGTACAACATATCCAAGTTGGCTTCTAAATACCGCATAACGCGGTCCATGCTTGAACAGTCTTGGTGAAGTAGTTCAGCACCTTCGACTAGGAAACGAGTGATGGATGGCATCATCTGAAATGATACAGTAATAATAAATAAATAGATTATTTATTTCTTACCAAGCAAGCATACACATTTTCACAGAGTATAAAATTATTCTACTTAAAAGATAATGGCTTGTTACATTCAATTGTACGATTTGTTAACAAAATGTTATGCTAAATTTATCTGTAAAGAAATTCAAAAATGTTGTTAAACGTAACCTCTGTAATAAAGCTTATTACAAAATTTCTGGTTATTTAGATGACAAAAAAGCTTGGGATGAAACTGTCTCCAACTCCCTCATAAACAATGTAATAGTTAATATTAACTTTGTTAAAAACCAAACTTAAAAAAAATATAAGCCAAGCAGAGTTCTTGCCAATTCTTCTCTTTGGTCTCGTTACGAATTGGTGTAAATTTAAATTAAAAAAAAAATTACGTTTCAAAGTGTGCTGTATGTACTGTATGTGCTTATTGAATAAACTTATTTTGAATTTTGAATTTCTTGAATTTTGAAATTATTTTCAGACAGAACCTACACTCAGTCGTTAAGACTTCATAATAATAAACATTTATTTAACAAAACATGGGTACAGGAGATAGTACATACAGGGGCAAAATTTTACCTCATTGAGGCAGCAAACTTTTATTTTTTGTTGTATCTGTATGGAAAACTATTTTTTTTTACAATTTTCGCGAAATCTTGCCATTTGATTTGGTAAGTTACTTTGGGGACAGTGTTCCTGTTGGGAAATAGAGTCGATTGAGACCAACTTCTTTTTTTTTCACAAATTCATTTTCAGTGCTGAAAAAAAAATTTTTTTTCCAATTTTTTTTTTTATTTGAAATTTTTTCAAAAATCCGTACATGCCATTCTTTTTTTTTCTTCTAAATAAATCTTTAGTTGCCTTAGAACAAAACCTTCTAACTATAAAAGATAAGGTATCTGCCCTCAATGTATGTATTAAGTTCAGCCATGATCAGCTTGTGTAGCATGATCAATATTAAGTAGGTACAGCTATTTAACATGTGTATAGGTCCTGTTTTCCTTCCAGTTTTATTAAGAATCTTAGTGAGTAACAAATTAAAATTCATTCTTCAGTTTCTGTCATAAGTTTTGCTAAATGGGAGTTTCACAAGTAAAAGCCAGTCCTGATATAAGATTTACGCGACTTTTCGCGCGTAAATGAAATGAAATTGTTTATTTGCTAAATAAACGTAGCCAATTAGGCTCGTCAAAAGTAAGATAAAAATATTTGTTTTTGTAATTATAGAAAACACAGAAAACCCACACCCGAGACAAATATTTGCAGAACATGCAAACATTTGTCCCGCAGCGGGAATCGAACCCGCAACCTTCTGCGTCTCAGGCGGGCCTTCGCCCACTGCGCCACATAAGCCTTCAAAAGTTTTTTTATCTGAATTTGGTAAAATACAGATGATAAATTATTTAAAACAATGTTTCATATTAAACCATAATAAATATCGTGAAGTATATATAAATAGCCATAAATGTCACGCGGAATGTGAAGTGCGTCCATACATTGGCTACAAACAACGTTACGTTACGCTACGTTTGACGTCACCGACCATGACGTTCTCGCAGCAAAACTACAGTATTATGGACTTAACGGTCCATCCCTTGCACTCCTAACAGACTTGATGGACGGGCGATGTCAGATCGTCACGGGAGCTGGTGGTAAGGTGACATCGATGCCGCTCAAAACCTCGATTGGAGTGGCCCAAGGTTCGTCGCTATCCAACATCATGTTCTCACTCCTCCTCAATGACCTGCCTGAGTGCGTAGACGGCGCACACGTTCTGATGTATGCAGATGATGTTGCTGCAGTCGTCCAGGCGTCTACTATAGAACTCTTGGAGAGGAGATTGAGCATGGTGGCGGAGAAGCTACACGACTGGTTCCATATGAACGGTTTTCTTCTAAACGTCGCTAAAACTAACTTTATACTATTTAATCTTGCCGGTCGTGGCCACAGACATTTGAGCGTGGCTTTAGGGGGAGAAGTCGTCCGCCAGGTCAGGTCCTCCATGTTTCTTGGCTTCCAGCTTGATGAAGGACTAACTTGGGAGCTGCATATTGACAGCGTGTGCGAAAGATTGGGTCGAGCGTGCTTCGCGCTATGGCGTTTGTCGGCAACCTTGGAGCAGAACATGACCAGGAGTTGCTATTTCGCGTCTGTTCACTCGCTCCTTCAGTATGGTGTAGAACTCTGGGGAAGAGCTGCTGACTGGGAGCGAGCGTTCAGAATGCAGAAGAAAGCTGTACGAGCAATAGCGCGAGTTCCGTGGGACACGCCCGCTCGTCCTATATTTCAATCGCTCAAGATTATTACAGTCCCGGGCTTATTAATAATGCATGTGGCTTTGTATGCACGAAACCACCTTAGTGAGTACGCTAAGTTTGGTGATAGTCACTCATACTCAACGAGGAATAGACAGAAGCTGAAGGCCTTGTCTCGGCGTCTGACCAAATCGTCGAAGCTGATTCATGTGATGGGGCCCGCGGTCTACAACCGCCTTCCAGACACTATTACCGAAGCTCCGTCAACGCAATCCTTTAAACTAAAATTAAAGAACTGGCTCATCGAACAATCCTTTTATAGGATCGATGAGTTTTTAGGCTGATCCAATTTAATTGACTTTGAGTTGATATACCTGCGTGTGTATAACTGGACATTTAATATTTGAATTTTATTTATTTCGTTTTTTTTTTTACTGAGATGACATTTGTTTAATTTATTTTTTATTATAATTTTTTATTGAATTATAAACGATTAATTTATTTTATTATCGTGAAAACAATGTAAATTACTTACAGTACTTAGCTATATTTTATTATATAGTGTAAAATGCCCATGTATCTACTACATAGTTACCCATTGACATGTAACCACATTTTGTTACCAATAAATGAACTTGAACTTGAACAACTCGATTCGCGCGTAAATCGCTACATCTAGACAAGCTCTAAGATATTTGATAATATTGAATGGTTTATGTAAAACATTTTCTCACCTTTCTAACCATAACCAGCAATAAATCAACAATTTTATTCTTGACTGTATCGATGGCGTTTGCGATAACATTTTGCATTGTTTCTTTACACCTGAAAAAAACAATTAATTAAATAAATAAATAATTAAATAATGCGGACACCATCACACAGCATCATGTAGCCCCAAACTAAGCAGAGCTTGTGTTATGGGAACCACATGATTGATATAATACTTATACATATTTTTTTTTGTAAATACATACATATTATACATAGAAAACACCCAGACTCGAGACAAATATCTACAGAACATGCAAGCATTTGTCCCGTAGCGGGAATCCAACCCGCAACCTTCTGCGTCTCAGGCGGACCTTCGCCCACCGCGCCACAGAGGCCGTCATGATGATGATGATGATGATGACATGAACATGACATAAAGTCAACCACTTTATGTCAAGGAGGGTGGCGTTTGAGTACGAATTCTATATGCGAAAGTGAGTTTATAGGTTTCTTACGCCTTCAGGGCTTAACGACTGCAAAAGCCAGGACCAACATCCTAACATGCCTTTCGAAGCACAGAAGCGCTCAGAACTAAATTCCAATAAACGGTCCTGCATCCAAGTAGTGACTCGGAGTGTTGCTTAACTCAGATGATGGGCTATAAGCACTGAGGTAAGCCACACCATGAGCGCTGCTTAGATTCCACTTTCACTAAAGTGTCCAAATGAAGTC
Organism: Horisme vitalbata; assembly: GCA_951804965.1. Classification (NCBI taxonomy): domain Eukaryota; kingdom Metazoa; phylum Arthropoda; class Insecta; order Lepidoptera; family Geometridae; genus Horisme; species Horisme vitalbata. Next base: position 10,305,615 of record OX638101.1, read on the forward strand.
TACTTTTTACTCGGGTAGTACGCGTCATGTAAAAAGAACGCTAGAAGAAGTGGAGAGGGGTGTGTTTGCGCACGGATAAATACCGATAAATCACCTTATGCGCAGCTTACCCCCAGCGTTCTTTTTACGTGACGCAACGTATACCACGCGAGGGGTGAACGGGAGACAAAATTTGTACGGAGACAAAAAATCTTCACCTATCGACTTAAAATTTTGCACAGTCTCTCTAATAAAAATTAATAAACACCTATTTCAGCATTTTTAAAAATTCAAACCCTAGGGTGAACGAGGGTGACAAAATTTGTATGCGGGACAAAAAAATCTTTACCTATCGACTTAAAATTTTGCACAGAAACTCTCTAATAAAATTTATTAAACACCTATTTCAGACCCTAAGGGGTGAACGGGGGTGACAAAATTAGTATGCGGGACAAAAACTCTTAAATAAATTAAATAAACAATAATAAACACCTCTTTCAGAATTTTTCAAAATTCAAACCCTAAGGGGTGAACGGGGGTGACAAAATTTGTATGCGGGACAAAAAATCTTTACCTATCGACTTAAAATTTTGCACAGAGACTCTCTAATAAAAATTAATAAACAACCTAATTCAGCATATTTCAAAATTCAACCTCTAAGGGCGTAAATGGGGGTAGCAAAAATTCGTATGGGGACAAAAAAATCTTTACCTGTTGACTCGAAATTTTGCACAAGACACCCTAACAAAGATAAATAATCATCTATTATTGAGTTTTTTTTTTTCAAAATTACACCCTACCTACCGCGCGAGGGGATATGGGCCGGAAACGAGCAAACACGAAAATAACTTGCCTCTGAGCTTCAACAGGTGATCTCGCTTCACTCAGCCTTTGTACAATATCATCCATCCCTAGTTCCTCAACGAAGGGCTCCAGACTCTGCCGCACGTAGTCAATATTGTTGATGGCGACACACCACTCCGTGGTCACTTCGAAGCGCTCTTCGAATACCGTGTTGACTGTACCGACGCTGTCAACCCGCGCCGCCATTTTGTCTGAGTAAAATACGCAGCAGCGGCAAATATCCTGAAAACAATCAAAAATATTATGTTGCTAGCGGATACTCGGATACGCTAAAAATAAAATAATTTGTTTATTTGTTAGAAAATAGGAAATTTCTAAATTCGGGAAAAGTTTTGCGTGGGAAAAGTCGAAAATCAACATCATTAATGGACCAAATGTGCCTAACGTATTGTTTAAGTGGTCTAAAACCATTTTCGTAATGAAACCTGTTTAAGGCACATATTGGTTGGATGTTTTCAAAGTCAAAATCAAGGAATATGTCCTTTTTATATTATAGATATAGATATCTGAGATACGAAGCAAGCATCCTTCTATTGTACATTACTAAATGTAAAATTAGAGGCTGAGGTTTCGATAATTTCTTAAATCTTATGTTAAATACTTACAGACATACCTAAAAACGTTATTTACATTTTAATCAATGCTTAAATCGTTACTTAGGAAATTTATTACTTAAAACGCTATTTAGTGCTAAAATACTGATTAAACTGATGCTTAAACAGCTGTCAAATAAAACATCCTAGTACCCTATTATGAAGAACCTATTATCAATTATATTAAATTTTCAAAGCCAATATCCCTGACGATAGATTTTGTATCAGTTTTCATATGAAGTTAATATTTTCTCAAGACTTGAAGAGCAAATAATTACTCACATCAACGATTTTAGCGACAAATGTGTAGCACCCCACCACATCAGGCCAGGCCAACTGCTGCCAGAAGATCTTGATCTGGTAGAAAATAGCCAATGTATCGACCCCTGAACTGCTGTACTTGACGTTTGTGTCTACTTGTGCTAAGTTATCCAAATCTACAGCCTTTTCTATCCTGGACAGGGCTTTGTAAGCAGCTATGTCTAGCCACTGGGCGACGCCTCCGAAGAACCAAGTGTGGAAATTCGATATGGCGTAGGTACTCCATTCAGTCTCGTTTAAAGCTTGACCTAACCTGAAAAAACATAAAAAATAATAATGTCATTCTTAATGTACATTGAATGTAAAGGGCATAAAGGAGGTTTAAGAAGTACCAACATCATCGCCCCGACCGACGCCGGTGGCGAGACGAGAAGCTGTGCCCTGCGATCCCCAACACCGCATACCCAGCGATGGATTATGACAATGATCTAACTGACGTTGTAGAGCACGCGGAGTGTCTATTATATGCGGATGACCTGAAGCTCTACACAGTCATACACTCTGAGGCAGATTGTCATGCATTCCAAAGTGATATCGACGCGGTGTGTCGATGGAGCCGTGATAATAAGATGGAGTTTAATCCCTCCAAAATGCTCCGTGATGTCTTTCTTCAATTATTCAATTATTTTTTGTGATTGTTTCTGTTATAATTGTAATAATTTTAATTAATTAGTGTAAATGGTTTTGTGATCGTACTAATTAATAATAAATAAATTTGAAATTTGAAATGACCATAGCGCCCCCCACCCCTCTCTTTTAAGGGGAGGCCTATGTCCAACAGTGGACTGATATAGGTTTTAGGTTTTGTTGTTATTGTACATCACAATACGCTCTCACTGCTGAAAACACCTGTGCTAAGTCTATAATGAAACAGTCTGTTTGCACAGGTCTGTGAATATGATGTTGTTAAAAAATATACTTAGATGTAAATGGTAAAATGTATGTAGGTACTTTAAATAAAATGTTGCAGAAACCGATTAAAATAAGCTCGTATTAAAATAGATATGTTTTTTTATGTTTAAAAAGTACAATGAATCAAAACTGTGTTATTTAACTATGTCATTAACATCGAGATTTTGAAAATTCTTTCATATCGATTTTTCATTTTTCGACTTTAAAGCATCGAGATATTTAGAAGATATTTAGATTCAATACGATAATTAAACTAAAACTTGCTTGAAGAAATTGTAAGCCTTTATTACCAAGAAACAAAGTTCAAATTCAGTTCAAGATCAGTGTACTCATAAAATGACATTGTCATTGTCCGTGCGTGTGATTCGAGGCCACGGTATTACCTAATGTCAATAACATTGAGTCTGGGACGTGAAATACATTACTGCCGCTTATTGTTTAAGTTTTTCACGCCCATTTTAAGATAAAGGAAGATTATCACTAAACTAATACTTGCGAGGCCTTTAGTTACGATTAGCTAAAAGTTGTTTGAAAGGGTTGTAAACCTTTTCAACAAAGAAATAAAGTTCAAATTCAGTTCAAGATCAGTGTACTCATAAAATGACAATGTCACTAAGCAATGAGTCTGGAACGTGAAATACATAAGCGTCGCTAATTGTTTAAGTTTTTCACGCCCATTGATAGTGATTCTGAAAGATTTTCACTAACTTATCGTTAAGCTTACAGGAGCTGTCTCTTTCTTAGTTTTTTTTTAAATAGTTTATAGGCTTACGTTTGACCGCCATCTCACCTGTTGGTAAGTGGAGATGCGGTCGAAGATATAGAACGATTGCCTTGAATGAAAATACCTATTTACTCTACGCTTGAAGGCCCCTAAGTCATAGCAATCGGGGAAACACTGACGATATATACTGGATACAATAGAGACGAAATGACTTTTGGTTTATTATAACTACTAATAGCGATAAGGAGTGTTACTCAGAATTCACCACACTGATTATTCGGTCACTGCCACACTGCCATTAGCTAGCTAGGTATAATCTTCACAACGGAACTTTTCCCTCTGTGGTTTGAGTGTGAAAAGCATTAGTACGATTCACAATTCACATTTACCGGCGTGCGTCGGAGAGCGTCAGATTGCATTTTAAAACATGCTAGAGGAAATTGAAACATCCACAAAGCAGTTAAGGTCCTTATTTGCATGCAATTTACGCAGCTTTGTTAAACACTGACATAAATAGATCCTCGTACATTTCATGCAAATAAGGAACTTAGCTTTGTGAATGTTTCAATTTCCTTGAGCATGTTATAAAATGCGCTTTGTCGCGCTCCGACGCGCGCCAGTAAGTGAGAATCGTAGAAAAGTTTACGTTGACCATATTTTTGTTTGGAGATTGCAAAGTTTTACAAACTTTCGCTAGGGCCGCTGCTCCATTTTCATACAAAAAGATAGGTAACTCAAACTGTATGTTTTGTTTTTCGCACTCAAGCTACTGAAGTTAGGCTCAGTAAACGATTCGACCAACCCTAGTACAATCCGGCCCAAAAATAGGAGCTACGTCGCTACTTGCAGACAACTTCAGAGTGTCAATGATGCGTAGTGAGTAGTGTACCAGACCTGCTGGTAGACTACTCACTACGTATCTTTGTACACAATTGACTTCCTACATAGGTTAAAATTTAATTTAATTGTTTGTTAACATTAATTAATATTTTGCATGAATTTATTTTATTACCATATTTTGACATTATTTATGACAATTAATTTTATTTGACTTAGTCAGTTTGAAATTCTATTATTTATATTCTATTAGGCCAGTAGTGCATGCCTAAACTACTGGCAGAACATTGTCTAGGACAACACAATAATTATCAACTTATGTTACCGATGTTTGCAAATAAATCATCTGATTTCTGATTTTGAATTAATAGAAATTCCACACACACCACACCAGCCTATATCAGTCCACTGCTGGACATAGGCCTCCCCTAATAAAGGGGGATATGCCCATAATGCAATAGAAATTGTCAAGGTTATTTTGGAGTTGAACCTTCGATACCAATGAGTTATTTATATGGCAAGGTAATTAATGTACGTTGTAATATCGATCGAAAGAGCATAAAAAAATCAGTAGACGGTTAAGTTTGTTCCTTTTCAGGTTATTATGATGAAACATTTTTTCACTTCTCTTGCTCAAAAAGTGTATCATAATAGTGTAGCTTAGCGGGCCTAAAACTCGAGTTTAATACCTCGGGCTAAAAAGTATTTTTTCTTTTTAATTTTTGTCTAATATCATCAGCCCGTACAAATCATTCGTTCTCTTACATAAAAACTCGACTTCTTGGTGCTCCGTCAATCTTTTTTTTTTTAAATAGAACCGTCTTGGTGATGTTTTATGAAAGTTGATTAATTTTTAATAAAATTGTCTAATTTTGAATTGTTTTATTTTCTCACAATCGAAGTGAAAAGTAGAGTGTTTTACTCGGGCCAAAACCACCCATTATAACTCGGGTTGTCATCCTATAGTATAACAACCTCGGGAGTATATATAATGGGATGGTTTAGTCCCTTGTAAAACAATCTACTATTGATTCAATTTGGACATTATAGGGGAGACATATGTCCAGCAGTGGACTGATTCAGTATATAGATAATGATGAATTTTCTAGATTCGAGTTAACTATCTTCTAAATCAAATCAAATAGCTACTTTACTTTTCTACAAATCCTATCTTACGAATATGAAAAAGGCGAAAGTGTGAAATGTGAAGATGTATGTCTGTTCCATTCCCCCACGAAAAGCTACTGAATGTATCGAGCTGAAATTTTGTACATATGTAGGAACAAGGACATGGCCCACCTGATATTAAGGTGAGTTGTAGTCAAACACAAACCTATTCAATATTTTAAAAAAAGTGGACACCATTACCTATCACCAGGCTAGCAAATTTACCTAAAGTTCGTGGAACAGTGAAAAAGGCGGACATTTCCTTAAAACGAATTTTTTTCAGGGACCAAATTGACCCCAGTTTCAGGACACGCAAACTAAATTCCAGGCGGCACAGCTAGTATTTTATAAAAGTAAATTATTAATTTTACATTATTTTTAGTGAATAAATGATATTCTGAAACCGGAGTCAATTTGGTCCCCGAAAAAATTTAGTTCTAATTTAGTGTCCAATTTTTCGCGAACTTACCACGACCTTTAGGCAAATTAACTCTACCTATTCCTATCACTGCCTATCACAAAGCATTGCATCATAGGTCAAGCATCTTTGGAACTTGCCCTACGATGCAACGCCCTGCGACCATCCACCCGAGGCATGCAGGTGATAAGCCTCATCATCATCATCATCAGCCTATAGCAGTCCACTGCTGGACATAGGCCTCCCCTAATGAGCGCCATTGCGCCCTATCCTGAGCTCGATTCATCCAGCTTCTACCAGCAGCCTTTCGCAGATCGTCACTCCAACTGGCCGGAGGGCGTCCTACACTACGTTTGCCGAGCCGCGGTCTCCACTCAAGAACTCGTTTACCCCAACGATAAGCCTCATGTGCCAGTAATTTAAGCGGCACCCACTAGTTTAAACCGAAACACAGCAATGCTGCTTCACGACAGAAAGAGGCATGGTGTTAGTACTTCCACGGAAGAGCCCTTCACAAATAGCTCACTACTTCTAAATTTAGTAGCCATTGATGTCGATTCTGTTGTGCATTTTCTATTAAATTTATTTGGTATTTCTAAAAGTGATACTATCCCTTTCTTTATAGGTAAGAATGACAAGGATAGCTATAATTTTAAAGCTGTCAAATTCAGTTAAATTTACAAAAGTGAAAAACCGAATCGACACCATGTTAATATAAGCCATTGGGGTGTAAGGGCTTCCAACCGCCACCTTCGGAACTCAAGCCAACCTCACCTTCCCGTGGTTTACCCTGCTAACATACAAACGGGGCTCCGGCTGCCGGCTGATTGCGGCACAGCGCAGCTTAAAAGCGGCACAACTAAATTTCATGACCGCTGACAGACAGCAGTATCGGCGGTGCAAAAAGCTGTGCCCTGCAATCCCCAACCCGCATGCCCAACGTGGAGATTATGGGCATATCCCCCTTCTTATTAGCCTATGTCCAGCGGTGAACTGGCTGGTGTTGTTGTTGTAGAAGCCATTTTGGAAGCAACACTTATCTTATGTAAAATTGGTAGGTACTCACGTCAAAAACCTCTGCAGCGTCAGATACAGCTCAAACAGCGTGGTGCCCATTGCCAACGGTTCGTTTTCCACTCTCGGCGTCCCAATTCCCGTCTCTCCATTGATTCCTCCGGCTAAATGCACACTGTTAGTGGACCCTTCGTTGTACCGCAGCCGTTTTAAACTCTTGCAAACCTCCAAGACTTCTGGTTCAACAAGAGCCGCGATTTTGCTCTCGTAAAGACCGTATAGTGTCTTTGGGTAGGGGAAGTTCATGATACTGTAATAGAAAATTGTATTTATTCAATTCAAATCAAATCAAAATACGTTTATTCATTACGAACACAGATAAGCTGTTCAGCAGATAAGCAGCTTGACTTCTTGGGAGTACGCTTTTCAATTCTTTCATCATTTATAAGTTTGACGTGTATCGGTCCGTGACATCATAGATCTCACACGAATGAACCGATTTCGACTGTTTTTTGTATGAAAGGTGACTTGGTCGAGTGTTTTTTACTATGATTCAAGAATATCTGTTCTGTAGTTTGAAGATTAACAGCTCTTTTCTTGTTGATGAAGGTATCTAACCAACATTTGGTATTCTGTCACATCAATGATATCACAAGAACATTGTAACCTTGACTTGAGGCTGTAGCATCACCTGGAATCTGCAGGATACCCAACTCCTCACAAACTTACAGCAGATGTGTCGTGGGCTCATTGAATAGGTTTTAAATAGATGAATGAAGGAGTAGGACAGTATTAGTAGTAGGAGGTGATAAAAGGAGAAGGAGGACAGTAAAATGAGGCTTTTATATTAAATTAAATTAAATTAATTTTATGTCAGGGGTTTTGTAAATTTTGAATTTATTTGTATTGTCGTTGTACGTTAAGATGTTTAACTTTTCGGTATCCATATGGCTAGCAAAGGTCGTTTTACAGTGGCCGCGTGGCCGTCCCAGACGGAGGTGGCGTGACGAACTGGACGTGTTTTCAGTATCCTGGCAAGCTGATTCCCAAGATCGGGATTTGTGGAAAGAGGGAAGGGTGGGATCAGACAGGCTAAGATAAGATAAGATAAGATTGTATTGTCCCATAAAGACGTTATGGGGTGATTACTCTACGCATGATATCTAATTTTCTTGTTTAATACCTGTTCCTAAACACAGTAGTAAAACAAATAATTTTAAACGTTACATGCCTCCATGCCATGCTGCCATGAACAAAACTTATTGTAGTAACGCAACTTTGAGCGTATATATCATAACTAATATTATAAATGCGAAAGTGAGTCTATTTGTTTGTCGCTTTCACGCCTTAACTACTCAACCGATCATCAGGAAATTTCGCATATACTTTGTCAGGGATACAGTTAAGGACATAGCGTTCCTTTCATCCACGAAAAACTTACAAAGGTATAGAAAAATAACTTTAATCGAACGGAAGCTATAGAATATATACTCTTCCGTTGATTAAACCTTAAGGTGATCGTTGATTACCTTTGATTAAGACCTACAAGGTTTCCTTATCAGACTCATCGCAATACTTGAGTTTTACGGTTTGTTTGTTAATTTATATTGCGTTATTATATTTCCATTAACCTACATCAGTACAATAGACGTCAACTCACACATAACAACCGATAAGTCTGTCGCGAAATGATTTACCCCATTAGTAACTGACCTGTGGCTATTTAAAGAACAATACAAGATGATTACATGAATCATCTATGCCACTTCTATTTTTACAAAGAAAACCGAGCCTTATAGACATACACATTAAGCATCAATCTTTTTGAACAAAGTATCTGGACAAGTATTGGAGGCCAGGAGAAATATTGCACAAATAACCTAATGTTTCTTAGTACTAACACAATCAAACACTAGAGTCTCGTCGTACTTTTCATTCTTTAATTCAACTTTTCAAAATTATTCACTCTCACACTGACTCAAATAAACTCAACTTTGACTCACCCGATCTGCTTTCACTCATTAATTTTAACATTAATATCAGATCTCGTTCTCCATTTTCGAATACCTTCGCCCTTAACGTCTTTACGAATAATACATCTTTCTTTAACCCCATAGTAAGAATGTGTCGTCAATACAACGATTTGTTACTTAATCACAGTGACTCAATCGATATACTCAATAATAATTTAGATAGATTTAAAAGAGAAGTTTTAGCCGCTCTTGCAAAAGAGTAATTGCACTGTGTCTAATCCAAATTGATTTATATGTTACATAATACTACTAAGTACGATTTTCTGCTAATACTATCTACCTGTTTTTATGTATTTTTATTATTTGTTTACTGATTGTGTTTTGTTTTGTGTGCCAGATGTAATAATAATAAACAATAAAGTATAAATTTTAAAAACAAGTATTGTATACACTTACTCAACAAAGATCCGGTCATAATATTCCACAGCCTTCTGCAAATCAGAACGCACCAACTGTATAACTTTAATCAGATGTTGTAGCGTCGATTCCTCGCTTTTATCTTTACATTCATTATGGTCCAGGATATGTACGAACCAATCCGACGCACCCTGAATCACAGCCTGTTGCAACACATCATGGATAGTCAATTTCTTATCCTTACTTTCACCCAACCATCCATAAATATTCTCAGGAAACAAGTCTATGGTATCAGGAACGTCTAAAAGTGATAGTTTTTGTAGTATTTTGAGGACTTCTCGGAGCATTTTCATAACCGATTTGTCGTCTTCAGTCTTTTTCCGTAGTTTTCTTATCCGGCTGAAGCAACTTGGAAGCAGCTTCTTAGCGCCGTCCCAGAACAGCTTAACGTCCTCTTCATTTATTAGCCCTGGAAAAGCACAAGGATCAAGTCACCCATAACAGAGAACACAAAAAGTTCCAAATTATAAGATTCCCCATCGATTTCATATTACACCTTTGCATAAGTGTCACAAGCATGATAAATGTGCTAACCTACTTTTTCGGTAGGTCTAAATGTTGAAGGGCATCATCATCATGATACGCAACCGGATTTTAGCCACTTTTTTAAAAATTTAGTATGGGCCAGCTCTTGACCTCGAGGCTTGCGTGGGCAAGGATGAGGTCGACGACGGGACGAGCTTTCCCAGAAGATGCCTATTAACTCCTTTTTGAAGCCACTGCTGAATATAGGCCTCCCTTTGCTCTTGCTGACCATGACGTCATCCCAACGTGCTACTGGATGCCCGACACTCGTCTTCTCAGTCCTGGGCCACCATTCTGTTAGCGTTTTGCACCACATCGAAACGTATTAGTAGGAAAATAAGCTTCCTACATCTACTCTTGCGTAGACTTCGGTATCCCCAAACATAGATCTACTTACTGAGTACGTATTAAATATGGAGAAAAGGGCCATTAACAATGTTTTCTCGTGCAAAATCAGACTTTCGGACTGAGAACCCAAACACCGAAATTCCTGTCATTCTACTGCTCTTTAAACAAAATCGCAAACACCTATAAGAAATTAAATTACATGAATGATATAATTGTGAAACTCTACGTAAGTAAGACAAAATGAAATTAACAGTATATAACTTACCAGATTTTACTGGTTTAGATAATTTATCAAGAAGAGTATTGAAGAGAACGAAGCTCAGCGGATGGTCAGTGGTGACGGCGCAGTAGACACACCATTGCACCAGTGTGTTGTCCTGCTGGCTGAGCCCGCTTTGTGCCGCGTGCTGGGTGATAATGGCCTCAGCTTGTGCGCTGAAGTTACCACACCACCAGTATGGCGCTACCTTCAAAAAAACGTACACGTGCTGTAAAATTATCTTGTCATTCGCGACTATGATAATGGGTAAGACAATCCTACTTACTAGGTTACCCAAACAAAACCGAAAAACTTCGACTCTCATCCTCATGCTTCGACCATAAAAAAAAACCGTGGAAATGGTAATTCGGCTAGGTGACTAAAACCAGGTGACCAGGTAAAAGGTTCCAAAGCCTGACATAGGCCGTGCGGCGGCGGTTAGTGACTAAAATCGATCGTCTAAGCACTGACTTTTAGGCGATCGCTTGTCGGCTAGTTGGTCATTTGTTTGTTTTATCTTTGACAAAATACTATAGCCACCTAATTCGTTTTTTATAAGCGTTTCGACTGGTGGCTTTTCGAACGGATTTTAGCCGTCCGACCAGTGTAAATCTGCCATTAGTGCGTTTTTTTTTTTAATAACAATTCGCATAATTTGGTCTCATTCAAAGTTTGGTAAAGTTATGCTCATCAAAAGTAAATCAACTTTGACCCGATCAGATAAAACGCAATCTGGAAGACGAAGGGAGACCGGGGGGGGGGGGGGTCTCCCTGGGGGTCTGGTGGGGACCAGATAGACCGACATTATCGTCAAGATTGTAGGTAATCGGTGGATGGAAAGTGCTGAAGACCGTTCTTCGTGGAATTCCTTCGGGGAGAACTATGTTCAGTGGACTTCTATAGGTTGTTGTTTTTGTTGTCATATTTCCATCTGAGGAAGGCTCTGCAAACGATTCGACAATTCCTAGTACAATCCAACAAGAAATAGCGTATTTCCTATTACTACTAAGCTATGTACTTCAACACCTTCTGACGGAAATTTCATCCATTGTGAGTAATATACGCGTATACGAGCGGTCCTAACTTCAAATCGGTCATTCAAAATGTATGTAGGTCAAACTCACCCGCTTTGTTTTTATACCCAATTAGTAATTATACCTAAATAATTATTAAATAATTTATACCTAATTAGTAATTAGCTATTTTTAGATTTTGACGAGTCATACATACATTGATCAAGACAGACATCGTATTATCACGGACAAGATCTAAGATAATCTTGTAACACATCAAAATCACGCGTCCAATCTGTGTACTAAAGCTGATGGAAAAAAATATAGCGATAAGTATTTGGAACCTGTAGCCAAACTTGGAAGTATTTTTCGTTATCTGTAGACATAATGATCACTAATAATACTAGGGGGCCCACGACTTCGTTCGCGTAAAATTTCTTCCCCACTGCACCCCTTCAGGGGCTGAATTTAAAGATATCCCCTTTACACTGTGTATGTTTTAGGAACATAATTACCTATCGTGTAAATTTCCAGTCTCTAAGACTTGCGTTTTGGGCAGCGCGTTGATTGAGCTTTATTCCAGTTTTCTAATTTTATATTGTCAAGTAGAATATTGCGATCGTACGTATGTTTTGTAAAATAGAGAAGGGTGCGTAACGTTCGGACTGTCCACATTACAAACTTTGTCGATGTAATAATAATTCATATTTCGGTAGCTAAAGTGGCAGTGGGCTGGCCATATCTGCCGAAGAACCGATAACCGTTGGGGTAAACGAGAACGCGGCTCGGCTAACGTAGTGTAGGACGCCCTCCGGCCAGGTGGAGTGACGATCTGCGAAAGGCTGCTGGTAGAAGCCGGATACGTCGAGCTCAGGACAAGGCGCAATGGCACTCATTAGGGAGGACTATGTCCAGTAGTGGACTGCTATAGGCTGATGATGATGATGATGATGTATTCAGGTTAATTATAGTAGATCATTCATGGCGTATCTAAGTACATACCTAATATGGCTGTACAAGGTACAATACATTAAGAAAAAAAATCTTATAATAGGCTAGATGTCTGAAAAATTCTAATTAGTCCGTTATTTACATAATCAAAAAATATTGGATACGTATTTTTTATTTTGTCAATTAAACTAAAAATTACAAAGATATAGTGCGTTGAAGTTCCGCGTGACGTCACAGGTAAGTACACTTTTTACATACAAGTGACGTCACGAGCCCCCACTCCCGAACTTTGACGCTCTGTGACTTTGTCGATTTCCATTGATTTTAAAAATAAAAATATACGTCTCCAATATTTTTTGATAATCTGATTGACGGACTAATTAGAATTATTATTTTTCTACCCAGGCATCATCCCTATTACCTACTAGGAGGAACGGATTGCCCAAAATTTTCAGTTCAATTTCAACTGTCATTGTACGAATATCAATACAAATCTATATTGTCACGAATCGGGTGATTAGACAGATATAATAGCTGATAAAAGTATCATATTTCTTTAATCGTACCATCTATCACTTTACCTATACAGATAGTCAAGTGCAACTCATTCTGTTAACAAGAAAGGCGACTGGGACAAGACGACAATTATTTGAAACTTTAACAACCGATAAGCAGACTTGACGTGATTTCATCTCCATTTTAAAATTGCACACAGAGAATGAAAATTGGGAATTAATGTCTTATGGCAATTTAGGAAGTCACCCTTCAAACCTATGCATAAAGATAAGTATTTAAGAATCCACGTAGCCTAAACAGACTCTATTTTTAAAAGATAAGGGTGCTCCTTTAAATCGAAACAGTGTCACATTAAAACTTAGCTGATAGAATTTACCTTTACTTACTAATATTACAAATACGAAAGTAAGTCCCTATAATTGTTATTTGTTTGCTTGTTTGTTACGCTTTCACGCACGAACTACTCAATCGATCATCATATTCTCATACACGTTTTCGGTGGTCCAGAAAAGGACTCAAGGCATCTTTCATCAAGAAAAAAGTTCCCGAGGGTTATAAAAATACTAAAATACATTTTACGCGAGCGAAACCTCTTCTTCTTCCTGCCTCATTTGGGTACGGACTTCCTAGTACTTCGGCGCCAGGAAGCTTTGTTTTGGGTTATCGTAGATGTGACGTTAAGGGCTTTTAAGTATATCTCTACTGGTTTTGACGGGGTAGTATTCTTCTCTACGCATTATATGGCCATACCATCGGAGCCATCTGTTAACTTTTCGGACACTACGGGGGCTACTTTGAATGATCCCCTTTACCATGCTATAAATAAAAGCAGCATCGATAAAATATAGGTACAATAGATTCAGTTAGAAACTTACCTTTGAATTCTCCAATTCATGCAGCAACATTATCCTCAGTAGGTGTCTGTGCTCTTGCGCTGCGACTTGTGAATTCTTCTCCGATGAGAAGTTAAGCCGTACTTTGACGACGCCTTGCCGTCGCAACTTGCTTTTCTTACTTAGGCTGAACCACATTATCATGCCGCCAGCGGGGATAGACTGAAGAAAAATTAACAAATCAAGTTCAAACTTCCAAAACAGATTTGGAACTTAAGCTGTGTTTCTCAAATAACAGGTATTTTGCAATAGACTAGACGACTGAAAAATTCTAATTAGTCCGTTATTTACATATCCAAAAAATATTGGACACGTATTTTTTCTTTTGTCAATTAAGCCAAAAAAAAAACAAAGATATAGCAATTTCCGCGCGACGTCACGATATAGTACATTTTTTACCTAGGCGTGACGTCACGAGCCCCCACTCCCGAACTTTCACGTACTTTATCTCCGTCAATTTCTATTGATTCGATAAATAAAAAAATACGTGTCCACTATTTTTTGTTGATCTAACTGACGGACTAATTAGAGTTATTATTTTTTGACCCAGTCGTCATGCCTATTAATGGGGAAATACGATTTATAGTAGAGTTATCTAAGTAACTAACAAACAACTTGCCATGTCATAGAAGGGGGTACCTTATAGTATCTACCTTCCTATTGTAAGGTATAAGACGTAAGCCGGAGAACCCTCGTTAAACTAGTTACTGGTATAAAACTGGTTTATCATTCATCAAATCATCAAGATGCATTACTAAATAATCGCCATTAAAAAAATAAATATACATAGTACCTATCATTCGCCCGCGGCCATGCTGCGACCACGAGTAGAAATTTAGGTATTGTAATTGTTACATCGTCAATTCGTAATCTCGGTAGATAGGTACCTACTTTACAAAATTTTATCTTAGACTATCGTTATATTCAGTGAAATAATTTAACTGTAATCTATTAAATGTTACTTATATCATTATACTAATAATAACTTGGTAAACTGTGAATTATCTAATCAATGCAAATCAGAAAAAATTTTTGATACCTACCGCATTTTGAGATGTCAAACCTATACAAAGTTTAGGTACAAGTGTGGTACAAGTTTAATTATTTCTCCGAAACTCAAATGACCACGGTACTTTCCCGGCTTTATTTTTGCGTTGGTACGCGGTTCAACCCACGCGATTGTTTTGCGAGTACAAACAGCTATTTTTTTTAATATGATTTCATATCACTGCGGCCAGGGAGGCCTATTGTGATCGCTGGAGTCCGCCTTATCTATTTTTCGCCCCTTCACTTCTTTATTAATTGCCTTCTGGGATAGTTTCCACAATTTCGCCGGTATCAAGTATAATGTTCATAATAATATGAGGCAACGTAGTACGGTATTTAAGTCCAGTCGTCCAGTCTGTCAGGTCAGGTCCTGTTTTCTGCTATAGCCATGGCGACTATAGCAAAAAACGATCGGCGGACAATTTTCTTCGTCAGAGAATTCCCGTTAAATCTTCTTTTATTCCATTTCACTAATACTTGTGTCTTATAACTAACGTTTAACGGTTATAATACCATGACTAATAAACAACATACATAAGCAAAACACTAGAAAATAAAATTTAATAAAAATGACAACCGTCGTTCAAGATGAAAAAAATGGTGTCCTCGTCGCCCCTTGTAGCGGGGCGTTCGTTCACAACTAAGCCCGACTGCTGACAGAAACTGTTAGTGTCTAAATACACTATAGCCGAAATTACGCGACGTAAGTTCCGCAGCTGATTTTGACAAGTTCGGCTATACGCCATAACGCAACGTAATTTCAGCATAATTATGTCATATTTCATTCAAATAGCATTGCAGACGTAATCGTGCCGAACTTTCGGTCGCGTAACTTAAGCATAGTATGTTTAGAGCCTACCAACCAAAAACTTAATTATTTTTTATTTTTACAAAAAGTAGTCAACACCCTGACTACAAACACACCTGAAACAGGTGGGGTGTGGTCTAAGATAGAGCACGCTTGCCTAGAAGGAATCGATTCACTCTGGATTTGAAAACACCGAGATTGTACTGGTCCGGGAAAACAGACGCCAGAATCAAGTTCCACTCCTTACTAGCACTACTACAAACAATAAATGTGGAAGCGAATCGTTTCAATTCATGCTATACACAAAATTTACATCAATAGACAATTTTAAAATAAGCTCAATAAGTTAAAATAAACAAAACATTCAAAAAAAAGGTATGAATGTACAGTCAGCATCAAAAGTAGATGATGAGTTTCAGAATTCCAATACAGCTGATAGGAATTTGCGTCAGAATTAGATAGCACTAAAGTGTTCCATAAATAGGTGATTGAAAAATATGTCAACAATAAGCTGATGACACTAACCACCACATGTACCTGATGACTTTAAGGTTCAAAAGTATCTGATGATACAATAGTTTTATAAATATATGAATTATGTTACTTTGCAATATTTTGGCAATAAAGATATAAGTTCAAAAATAACTGACTATCTATCATATCAAAAATAACTGATTATCTATTTTAACTGGCCTTTTAGTTCAGTTGATAGTAATTCTTAATGAATTCTTCTTAATTTTCATTTTTATTTTGATTTTGATATTGATTTTGATTTTGATTTTGATTTTGATTTTGATATTGATTTTGATTTTGATTTTGATTTTGATTTTGATTTTGATTTTGATTTTGATTTTGATTTTGATTTTGATTTTTATTTTTATTTTTATTTTTATTTTTATTTTTATTTTTATTTTTATTTTTATTTTTATTTTTATTTTTATTTTTATTTTTATTTTTATTTTTATTTTTATTTTTATTTTTATTTTTATTTTTATTTTTATTTTTATTTTTATTTTTATTTTTATTTTTATTTTTATTTTTATTTTTATTTTTATTTTTATTTTTATTTTTATTTTTATTTTTATTTTTATTTTTATTTTTATTTTTATTTTTATTTTTATTTTTATTTTTATTTTTATTTTTATTTTTATTTTTATTTTTATTTTTATTTTTATTTTTATTTTTATTTTTATTTTTATTTTTATTTTTATTTTTATTTTTATTTTTATTTTTATTTTTATTTTTATTTTTATTTTTATTTTTATTTTTATTTTTATTTTTATTTTTATTTTTATTTTTATTTTTATTTTTATTTTTATTTTTATTTTTATTTTTATTTTTATTTTTATTTTTATTTTTATTTTTATTTTTATTTTTATTTTTATTTTTATTTTTATTTTTATTTTTATTTTTATTTTTATTTTTATTATTTAATATTATTAATGCGAAAGTCTGTGTGAATGTTTGTTACCACGTATCTCCGTTTACACTAAATAAATTTAGATGAAATTTAGTACGTAGATAGTTTCGGTGACCGAATAACACATAGGATAATCAAATTTTGAAAAAACAGCCTTAAAAGTGGTAAACGGGGATGGCAAAGTTTGTATGGGGAACAAAAAAATTTTTTGAAACTTGAAATATTGCACAGAATCTCTCCTCTAGAAATAAATGACCTGTTTCAGGATTTTCCGCACTTTAACCCCTAAGGCGGTTAAGGGTAATCAATTTTTATTAATGAACTTTGATTAAAATTGATTCCTAAAAAGTACATTAAGAAAATAAAACTCGAACAGGGTATGATTGGGGATGAAAGTTAGTATGGGGAACCAATCATTTCTCAAGTTAGGTAAGTTTATTAAAATTTATCATACTTAACCGGCAGTTGAATTGGTGTGATTGACGTGAACTGGAGTAGGAACGGGAACGAAAAAGGGAGTAAGAGTGGAAACGAGAACGGAACGTGTACGGGTATGCTAGGTAATGCATTATTAATATGTTAGTACTTTTTATTTCGCGCAAAACATGGTAAAAATAAACCTTTATGTAAATTATGAAACACATTTTGACAGATACATTTCCTCGCGGGCGAAGCCGCGGGGTGCAGCTAGTATATTTATAGAACTATTTTACATCAGATACATTTGAACCTTAAAGTCATCAGGTACATGTGGTGGTTAGTGTCATCAGCTTATTGTTGACATATTTTTCAATCACCTATTTATGGAACACTTTAGTGCTATCTAATTCTGACGCAAATTCCTATCAGCTGTATTGAAATTCTGAAACTCATCATCTACTTTTGATGCTGACTGTACGTCATAGAAATTAGGGTAGATAATGTTAATGTAACTTTGTGTGTGCTGCAGCACGAGAAAAAGGCTTTGGATCAGTGAAATTTTTTGCTATAAAGCAAACACACAGATTTTCAGCCAATAACCGATCGAGAGCGAGCAGAACAAGTATATTAGTTTTACTTTATGGTATTCTTATTTTTTTAGGTACCTTGAGTGGAATATTAGCTGTGCCAATAAGCTCGTTGTCATGTTTCCCAGTGGAAGCTGTAATAGCTATTTCTTTCATCAGCTTACGTAGACCTTTCACGCCTTTGACATCGAAGATTTTGGTCATCTTTTCTTTAACCGTCTCTGCAGGGTCAAAGTCCCTAAAAGTAAGTTTTTCTTTCAATTATGGTCATACATTTTCACATTTCTAGACAACAAAAGTAAAATGGGTCAAGATGATACAAACTAGGTAAATAAAAACTTTAACTTACCACACTTCCAAACATAATGAATCATCGTGGAAATTACCAGGCATGGGTCTGAAATAAATATAGAAAAACTATAAAAGAACCTACTTCAATAAAACCTAACCTATTAACTAAGAACTTCATTTAGTACTCCACACTGGCTAACATAAAACAAAGTGACAGGTTTCTATTAAAAAACGGTTCTATGAAAGTTATAGAATCTGATAATTTGTAAAAAAACAATAGTAGATTATTCACTTCGGGGAAAACGCTGCCTCGCTTCGCTCGGGAGTTAACTTGGAGTTAACTTAAAATCAAGCCTAGCTTTTTTCTTATTTGTATTCGTTATAGTCGCAGTTCGGATTTCGAATTAGAATGTTTTTTTTACTGTGGATCTCTTTGGTAAAACTTATAATTCTGCCTTCGGACTTCGAGAAAACTATTTTTTTTTTACGAAGCTCTGCAGCCTCCAAGAAGGCTAGCAGTTCAAATTACGAATCAGTAAATTCTTTTTGGCATGGTCTCTCTGGTACCGAGGGCGATGGGACATAATATTTTCTAACTAAAAATCTATGCTTTAGATAAATCTTCATACAAATTTTGAGGTTCCAAATCTAAAACTTATTATTTCTTTATAGAGATAATAACTTATTTTCCGTGAAGGTTGCATGGCCTTTAAAGCGTTAGCGTTTCCTTCATACAGTCCCACCTGTGACCTTTATACGATGTTATAAAGCATTAAACCTCACTACAACTAAAGCGCAATCAAAGTAGTACCGATAACGAAATCTTTTCGTTATACCTACATGTCGCGTCAGTCAATGAACTTATTAGACCCGCTGTGAGCTCGGGAAATTCCCGGTATCTTTCTATGGGAAGTAAGTACATTTTAAGGGACTTTTGCTTTATCAAATTTAAGTAGTCCACATTTGGCGTAATCTTAAGGGATTTTATATCAGGGAATCACCTCGAAAAATCTACTTCGCGTAAACATTTAGGTATGTACAAAATAAAGTACATCGAGGGGATAATTCCTTGATGCTGCGGTGTAAGCACCAACCATGTTTGTTTTGTGGTTTGTCAAGACTCATTTTGTATGTTCACGAAAACAGTTGTGAGGACAAGCGTTTTATCAACATTAATGATGTTTTATTTTAAAAAACTTATAAAAATCATCGTTTAATTATTTTTTTTACCTAAAGGGTAGTTTTATTACTCAAACAGAGACAAAACAACAAACAGGGCGAAATGGCGCTCATTAGCGTTGGGCCGGTGGTCTATGTCCAGCAGTGGACTGAGGATGATGATGTAGCATCAAACAATATCATGGCACAATCGACTAAGTTAAAATTGGTTACATAATCATTGCCAAGTGCAAGTACAGTAAACTCTATTAACGACTCATAAAAACGTATACTTAACTACCTTGCTATTATTTCTGTGACATAACTGTGAGCATAATTTCCCTAACTCTGCAGCTTGTTACGTTAACTGACAGTTTAATTTTGTAAACGATAAAATGTACCTAAACATAAATAAATATGTAGTAATTAAGTTTTATATTTTTCAGTTTATGTTTAAATAATTATGTAGTACTTAAGTTTTATATTTTTAGTTAAAGAAAACTATGTTGTAGTACTGATGGCGATGGCATAAAAGAACCGGTTGTAGAAGGATAGTTAGATATTCTATAAGATGGCTTTCCCGGTTGATGATGTTAAGGCGACTATAAAGGTTGTGCTGTGAATGCACATCTCAGCATTTAGAATAGATTTAGTAACAGTATCATGTTTTGTACTAACGACACACAACCCATTCGGCCGTCGTACATTAAACACCAAACCATGAAGACATTACACTTCACGCGTCCACCGAAAAACTCAAATCTACCAATAATCAGACACCACGATCACACACACATGGCGAAGAATATCATGTCGAACCCAACACGTTATCCTACTAAAAAAATTGCACCAAAATTGATCACATTGGTGCAAGTTTTTTGGTAAGAAAACGTGATAGAATCAAAATGATATTATTGCTGAACATTTGTATTGTTATTTTCTAGGCCGTGAAGGTTTGCTATTTTGCATAACTACATTCAGTGATTTTATATCTTCAAAAATGTTGAATAGTGCGAACGAGAGGGAGGTTTGACATGTATCGTCACCTTAACTAAATTTAGTATAGTACTAATCCTAAAGTGAACGAATAAACTAATACTCACAAAGAAAAATGTTCTTCCCAAACAGGATTAAGTGTGGACTGCTTCACCGATGAATTGTATCTCTGTGACGTATTTGACATCATGTATATCGTAACAAACGGGTCACTTAGCCCGTTCGGGTCCTTCGGCACTAAATCCTTTGCTTCTACCACTTCGACGTTTAGCATCAGTTCTGGCGGTTCTTTCGCTTCAGCCTTGGTCATCAGTTCATTGTGTTTGTCGTTTGATATCTTGAAAGCCTCTTGTACGTACGACAGCATAGCCAACTGCCCTA
The DNA here is from genome assembly GCA_951804965.1 of Horisme vitalbata. Taxonomy (NCBI): domain Eukaryota; kingdom Metazoa; phylum Arthropoda; class Insecta; order Lepidoptera; family Geometridae; genus Horisme; species Horisme vitalbata. The sequence goes on from OX638101.1 coordinate 10,326,507, forward strand.
CCTCACACCCTACGTCACAGCCCCCCACATTGTGCAGGATCTCGTACAGAATTTCCAAGTAAAGTTCATCGATCTGGAATTAACCAAAACAATGTAGGCGTTGTGGTTTCAAACTATGTCTACTGCAATTTGCAATCCTATTTTCCTCGATTCTTGTTATTTCATGTAGGTAAACAACAAGTATAAGTTTCTCACGTTTTTTTTATTAATAGTACATTTACCTACCTAAAATTAAGTTTTACATGGGGATCTCAAGATCTATTTACAGCCATTTAAAGAAGTTGAATTCATGTTAGTTTTCTATTAAATAGGTAGAAACCATACTACCTAAAATGAATTTTAACGAGTGGATCTCAATATCATAATACAATCATTAAATTTAAAAAAAAGCAAGATAATAAATATTAACATACCGAAGTATCATAATAATATCTTAATTTCATATAGTCAAGGAAACAACCGAACAGTAAACAATCCTGTTCTACACTGTAGCTCACACCATGAATTGACTCATCGATTCCGTGGGGTGCCACCGGAACAGACCACACACATCTAACCAGAAAACCACTACACGACCGATTCCGAATGTCCGACACTTTGAACTCGTAAGCTTATTGCACAGACCCTCTGCAGTTTGCAGGGTTACTGCGCCGACGTGGTGTGGTGGGGTGGGAAGCTTATTGATCTAATCGAAAGCTAGGACACCAGTGTTTTGGATCAACCGCGTCGTTGGTTACGGAGCGACCTGCCTTTGTATATGAACAACTAGCGAGAAAATGAGCACTGGTAGGTTTAGCAGGATTTTACGTAAGGAATTCAAAAAAATCCCCTAAATCTATATTGGATTAATGATTAAAGATAACCAATCATGGTTATCTGGTCTTTACCCACATTTGTGACTCAATTCTTAATCTTATATTATTGCTTATATTTTTATAACTTTAAAAAAGGAAATGAAAGTATCAAAAAGTTTTCATTGAGTAGGTACAGTCAGCAACATAAGTAGATTAACAAATTATGTTTTAAATATGGTAAGTAATAACTCGAAATTTCTCCTCACTGGGGGCATTTCTGAATTAAACAAAACTATTTAAGGAATATCTTTAAATAAAGCTTTCCATTTACTTAGATCACAACTTCAATAATTTCATAAGCTGTTTGATAAATATCAAATGTTAATCTACTTACGTTGCTAACTGTATTTAAAAAACCAAATCATGACATTGATGTGAATACCCACAGTCATGGACTGTATTAGCATACTAGTCTGCCGTTCCAAGAGCTCTTTCTTCACGCCCCTGAACTTAGTCCGAAGAGTTCCCATCCCATCCATGTCCACCACCCTAACGCACTCAAATCATTAAATCACGACACTTCAAACTGGAAGACGCGACGTAAATTTCACGGCAGCATTCATAGCGCGTTATGAATTAAACTTTCCCGGGAAAGCGATAGGAGCGCAGCACTGAATGCTGAAACTGAAATGTGTGTAGTGCGAGCTGCCGGTGCACTGGCGGAGTTCGGCCGGGAGTCGGGAATGAACCGCCACTGCCGCCAAATTCTATTTTTGCAAAGCGCCTACACCGACGAATGCGAACTGAACCGAACAAAAAAAAGAATTGTCCAAAATATTTTTCAAACACCTCAAACGTGCATCGCTGTTTTTAGAATGGTATCCCAGACACTTCCCGTCTCCATGGTTTAGTTACCTACCGCTTAGTAAAATCTTTAGCGTTTTCTCATTCTGAAAAATTAATCTCAGAGCATTTTCAATCATTCTACCACCTAGATTCCTAGGAATAAATACCATCGTAAACATTTATGGCCCCCCATTTCATAACAAATGTATCAGCTAATGGATAATAACCAATTTATGAGCCTTTTAAAACCAAAAAAGTAATAAAGCAGTAAATTAATGCAAGTTTTAAAGCGAAGGAAGGCATAAAATCTTTAAAAATATTGAGCACTCGAACCAAGACTAGATACGTCAATGTTTGTTTTTTTTGTTATTGCACTGTTCCCGCCGTGTTATCATTACGCAATCGTTAAAAGATATCGAAGTGAAATGGGACCAAATTATCTGGACACTTCTGGCTTTACTTATGAACATCTTTCAAAAGATAAACTATGCTTATGGTATTGCTATCTCTTACAAACAGATAATGACAAACAGTGACAGTGCTAACTTTAAGCATTAGTTAACTTTGAGTAGCGTTCATAAGGGAGTTTTGCAAGGGGTGTTTGTGTTATTCTTATTCTTGCACCTTCCTAATTATAATCCATTTTACCTTCATTTCACGCGTGATTAGTTTGATGAACCACATCAATAGAAACCCCCTTGGCAGCACACGTAGCCAGTTCTTCTTAAAACAGATATTTAGAGAATGTTTATCATAATTTGAGTGGTTTTAGCACGTAAGTAGGTAATGCCAAGGCTCTTTTGGGCAGGCAACAGGCACGCGTTGAACGATTTATTTATTTAATACGCCACGTGCGTTTACGTTCGCCGGGAACGGAAACTGCTGTTACAATTTAACTCATTCATTATTTACAAAGCAAAACCTATTTGAACGACACTTAAAAGGATCTTGATAATAATTGATATCTAGTCATTGACATGGACCCTGTTTTTAAGGGCTGATAAAGTTGTTATATTAATCTCGAAACTTGTTTTTATATCTTACCACCTACTCATTGCTCTCAGTGCATAAAAAAAATACTATGATGACCAGGGTAACGTTAAACAGGCCAATTGATTCAAATGGGGGAACACTTAGGTATCTTCTGTAATGGTAGACTAGATTTGTAAACGCTAATGCACGCTGAAACAAACAGCATGCAGCAAATATGAAATATTTTGATAAGATAACAAGAGCACTTCTATTCCAGAGCGTTTAATGTTACAAGCGTGTGTGTATTATATAAACACTATCTGATCAAAGCTGTCATGTGCATAAGTAATAAGCAACATTTAGAAGACGTACATAACGCACAATCGATATTTTTCAACAACCTTGTTAAGAGTTGAGTCCAGCCTACACGATATTTGATGATTTCAGTCATATTCCAATTATACCCAAGGGGAATGACATTGGTTGACAACATTCTGTAACGATGACCATTGAGAATAACCTTGAGAAACTGACAAAGTTATCAGAGAAAAGTAAAATGCCGTTGGCAATATGCCACAGCAATATGATGCTCTATGATAGTGCCCAGCATTATGGAGACGGGATAAAATCCGTTCCCAGACTTTACATTGGAGCTACCGCGTCATACATTGAACCATGTGCATAGAATTACTGTTCTACTGACATTAACAGAAGAGCCTTTGTTTCTTAGTCGTGAAATGAATATCAAATGCGATTGTATCGACGTAGTTATAAAGACAAAATAACAAACTTGTATCTAACGTTTATTATACGTTCCCTTGGAATCGTGCCCATGAAAACCAAACTAAAGTTTTGTCGCCGTATCGTCCCAGTGCATTCAGACTTCGACCCAATTTTACAGAAATAGAAATACCCAATGTCTAGTTCAAATGAAACAATAGATTAAAATTGTTTGTAGTTTGCCAGAAATTCCACATACGCCTATGTTACGACTGTAGCTAATTATAATTAACAGGTTGGTGGATTGTAAGATCCCTTAGGTACATAAGTAGATCCCTATTACGTCTTCGTATTGCGTGACGTAGTTCGGTGCCTATCAAACAATCAATTGGACTCGATGAAATATTCATTCATCCGCTACATACCATGATGAATAGGATGTTTTTATTGGTTCATGTAGGTCAACTACTTTACATCCGAAACCACGATATTTCACAACAAGTTACCTTCGAGATAGCAATCACTCCAGTACCTGACGGACTGTTTAAATCCGGGTTAACGTGATTTTAGACGCCTAAAACGATACCAGAAAAATATGGATCATTCACCACATTAACCAATAACATAAAACTTTTTGGAATCTCAATATGACGCAAAACTTCATAACGTAGCATAAAATCTACCAGAACGCAGATGTTATAAAAATGGCAATAAAACACTCACATTCCATCCAATGGCCTCTATGTAGCGGTCTATCTTTTCGTGTTCATCCGGCTCGGAATCCGTGTCGAGAAGGGTTCCGTTACCACTGTCCGAATCACGGATGCTGGAGCTTTCTGCCTGAAGATCAGCTTCGATCTTCTGCTCCCCATCTTGTTCTTCCACCTCCTTTAGTGGCGCTAGAGGAGTAGACTCTTCAAGTGCAGCTCTCTGCGACGCCTGCTTCAGTATAGATCCGAACTTCTCAAAGAAGCCATTGTCTACTTCTTGGACTCTGCAAAAAAAAAATGCATTTACTATATGAAGATATGAAACTATAAAAATAATTTGACATTGAATATTTAATACCTACTATTTTCCTCGATTACGAAAGACCTCCTGACTGTTAGGCAATTCATAAAAAGATTATGTTGAACTATACAAGTTTAATAAACAATAACAACAGATAAAAAAGATACAATAAATATCACAATTAAATTATAGAAAAGTGGATTTAAATATCATGTTCAGTACCTCTAAATTACATAAAATATTTCTACTTTTGAAAGCTCATCTAAACAGTTTTTACTAACATCACAATATTGGAAGACAGGAATTATTGGCAAGATCACAAAAGTATTGCTAGTTGTGTACTAATTTATCCAATGATATGAACTTTACCACACTTGCTTGTCATATAAAATCATGACATTATCACTATCATATAAATGCAACTTATTATCTAGCTTTGACAGTAAAATCTTAATTAATAAAGGAATGAATCTACAATAAAGGATAAATATTGTTGGTAAGGCAATGCAAAATGTTTTCAGCTGTATGATGATATTGATAACAAGATCACTTGTCTAAACCGGACATTAGAGTATATTTAATGTCTGTGTATTCTTCTGCTCCATGCTTACTGCCTTCTCTGCCAATACCAGATTCTTTTATACCTCCAAACGCTGGTTCGGGAGCAGATAAAATACCATCATTTATCGCTACCATGCCAAACTCAAGGTTCTTCGACATCCTAAACGCCTGGCCAAGCTCTTTTGTAAAAACATAAGAAGCAAGTCCACTTCTTGTTCCATTTGCAATCTTCAAAACCTCTTCTTCAGTTTTGAATTTCAAACATGTAGCAACTGGTCCGAAAACCTCCTCAGAATAAATCTTCATGTCTGGTTTCACATCAACCAAAAGAGTTGATTCATAGAATTTGTTTCCTAGTTCAGTGTTGAATTTTCCACCGATGAGTGGTTTTGCGCCTTTCGAAATAGCATCAGACACTAAGCCAGAGACTTTCTTAGCTTGTTCCATGTTGACAAGAGGGCCACACGTTACACCTTCCTTGTTTCCTGGCCCAAGTATGCATTTCTTGCCGATGCGAGCCTTAAAGGCATTTACAAACTTATCATAAATATCTTCATGAATGAAAAATCTGTTGGCACCAATGCAAGCTTGACCATTATTCCGGAACTTGGCCAACATGGCTTGGTCTAATGCATGTTCAATATCAGCACTTGGGAAAACAATGAATGGTGCATTTCCACCAAGTTCTAAGGACACTCTCTTGATGCCTTTAGCAGCCATTCCATACAATATCTTGCCAACATTTGTCGATCCAGTAAATGAGATGCAGCCAATATTGTCATCTTCACACAGGACTTTCCCCACTGCTGGGGCATTTTTCCTACTGCATGTGACTACATTAATAACTCCTTTGGGGACGCCAGCTTGCTCGGCAAGAGCCACAGCAGCAAGGGCTGACAGCGGAGTATCTTCTGAAGGTTTAATGACACAGGTGCAACCGGCAGCCATGAGAGCTCCTACCTTACGAGTGATCATGGCAAACGGAAAATTCCAAGGAGTGATAATAGATACAACTCCAAGGGGTTGACGAGTTAATAGTATCTGCTTATTGGGCCATGGGCTAGGAATCACTTCTCCGTTGATTTGACGAGCAGTGTCAGCAAACCACTCCAAAAAAGAGTTTCCATAAGCAACTTCACCTTTAGCCTCAGCCAGGGGCTTGCCAGCTTCTGCTGTGATGATTTCAGCTAGATGGTCTGTATTTTTTGCACACAAGTCGAACCATTTCCGGAGGATGTAAGATCTCTCTTTGGCTGTGGTTTCCCTCCAGGTTTTAAAAGATTCCGTTGCTTTGATGATAGCATTCTTGGTATCGTTCGCGTCCATATCTGGTACTTCTGTAATAACTTTGTCATCCGCCGGGTTGAGCACGGGGAATACAGCATTGCTTCCAGCCTTCACCCACGCTCCATTAACATACGCTTGATTCTTCAATAAATGCATTTTTCTGTATTGTGCAAGATATAATTTCACAGGCCGCGATGTTCCTGCTCGTAGAATATCCATTCCTTAGTAGGAAACTATTCGGACTGACTTCAAATCACAAGATATGATCAATTTTAAAACGTTATCTCACACTTTGATAACAAAATAACAACAAACGAAAAGCTGTAAGACCAGATAAGTGTAGCTATGAACACTGATTGCACTATTTATTACACGTTGATTCGGTATCAAATCAATTTCCGAAGACGCAAATGATTAATTTGCTTGCAGAAAAACACCAGCAGCAGCCACCAAAATAATTAAAATAATCTCTGCATCTGTTTTTTCGCCTCCTAGGGATGCGCCGATCCGATCCGATGCATACGATTTTCGGTTCGGATCGAATCCATGCGATCTGATCTATGGCTCGATGTAACTACATTAAAATTGGATCGTATTCCAAACATTGTGTTTTCTGCTATAATAATAATTATAATCTATGTTACATCTGGAATATTGGTTAGTATTATGTTTTTACTTTACATATTAATTACGATTGGCGTTTGCTATCATGTCATAAATGCCAACCTTAATAACATATTAATAAGTTATAATTTAATATAAAAATTAGTTTATTCTGAAATCCATGTAGGTAAGGACAATGGGCAAAACTGGTCCAAGAGCCTCCACTGATGAGTCTTGCGGGAAACGAAAGGGCATAGTTGTCATATGATTCTAGCCAAAGGTTACTAAATTCTGACCCCGGGGTTTTTTTTGGTTATGGCCATTTTTGTTCTTACTATAAATACTATTATTTTACGTTAATATCTGGCATGGTCTTTGCTTTTTTTAACCTCTCCGCGCTCACCCCGTCCGAGCAGATACCGTACCTACCAGAACACCGATGTGACGTCATTGACGCTAGCTGCATAGATAATGTGACCGTGTAGCTCGTTTATGTTGTCGGCTCGAGTCCAGATAAAAGAAACAAGGTGTAAGGGGTTCCAACCACCATCTTCGGGACCCAGGCCAACCTCACCTGCAGGCGGTGCATCCTGCTAATTAACGAGTGGACGGCTGATTGCGACACAGCACAGCCTATATTAACACTACTAGCATTCCTGGACGCCGAGGAGCAGCAACGTCAGTGGTGCGAGAAGCAAGTGTGCTGTGATCCTCAACCCGCATGCCTAGCAAGAGGATTATGGGCATAATGCCCCTAAATGATGGACACCAAAAAAAATTGCCTTCGTTCCCGGCTGCCCTGCTATTCCTGGCCATTGTAACGGCGCGCGGGGTAGAGGGTACTAAGAATCCCCGTGCTACCGTTGGCTACCTACAACACCTGACCCTGGCTACGTGTAACGGACGCACTCTGAGGCTCGACAACCACCTAGCACAGTTGGAAGCCGAGCTCTGGGGAATAATAGGTGGCATGTTCTGGGGCTGTGTTGAAGTCCGTAAAGATGGAGAGGACACCATTACCCTAGACTCGGGCCACCTTCTGTACTTCCCCTAAGGCGACCAAACATCCATGATCTTAGCTTTGTGGCACTACTGATCGAATGGCTCATAATAAAATAGATAACATGCAGGCTAACTTTTTACCGTAGAATTATACTGATAAATAATAAAGTGGTCAAGGCGAGCGGACGTGCTATAGCGATATAATTTTGTGCATTGTCATTCAACCACCCTTAGAGTACATTTCATGTACATTTCATGTACTCTACACCCAGGACAGAATTTAATACCCTTTTGCCAGAATCATACAACAACTATGCCCTTTCATTTCCCGCAAGTCTCATCAGTGGAGGCTCTTGGACCAAGTTCCATACATTTTTGCTCATTATCCTTTCTGTTGCGTTTTTAATTGCGGTTAGTTTTTTGTTTTCAATTCATGTATTTTTGAAATTCTACCTAATAATATTTTATATGTGAAAGTTTGTTTGTGAATGTATGTATGCTTGTTACTCTTTCACGCAAAAACTACTGAACGGCTTTAGATGAAACTTGGAAAACACATAGTTTATGAGCTGGATTAACACATTGACTACTTTTTATTTGGGTACCACGCGAGCGAAGCCGTGGGTGTAAGCTAGTGTTATATATTTCAATGTTTATTTTCAATATGATTTTTCGGAGTGATCTTTTGAAAATCGGATCAAAGCATTACGTACGATCCATTACAATCCACGACCAGAAAATCGGATCAAGATCATAAAAAGCACATCCCTATCTCTCCTTTCCTCATTGAAATTGACATTGACATAAGAAGTGACAACGTCAAGTCACGTTTGCTAGGTTCAGTTCCAGTTCGTTTCACATGTTGCCTTAGCCGTAGCATGGCATCCGACCGATAAACGGCATTAATTTTACCGACACTTAATCTACTTACCTACCCTTCCCTAAACGCCAGGCTTACCACCCTAGATTTTCCATAAAGGCGATGAACTCTGTTCAACTACATGCCACAGACCACAGAAATTCTCCCAATCGATCAAAGGATAACTTTCTCATTCTTCCCCAAATCGAGATCCGAAAAAACATATAGGTAGATAGGTAGGGCATATCAACCTGCGACCACTGGACTGGGCCAATACCGGCGCTTATCATTTTATGACTACGCTTGATCGCAAACTACCTAAGCACCCATTAAGCACCTAGTAAGAAAAGCGTTCTTCACTTCAGACCTACCTTGTTTCATGAACCTGTTCTTCGGTAGATTTCTGCTGCTGCAACTTCTCATAAAACCCCTTCCACATTGATTCTTCATCCATTATGGTAACACTTGGTAATTAACTAATCACTTAGGTACAGAAGATTATTTTAAGACACGTCGGATAATGTTAATCGCGTCTATTCTGCTGTTAGAAGACAAAACATAATGCAGATACCCTCATCGATTTACACAATGAATCACTTGAAGGAAGGAGTCACGACTGTGCGTAGGTACTGCCAATGAATGACGTAAACACCAGAAAATACCGCCTTCTTGAGATTGAACAGCAGCACGGAAATAGCGATTCACAAAGCTAAGTTCAGAGCAAAATTGAACCACTTAGCGGTCACTGACACTCGTTGCATTGACTTTCAATTTAGTGTAAGACGAGTTTTCGCGTTTCGGACCCCGGTACTATAAATTGTTGGTTGTAAACACACCGCGAATGGTTTGTTTTGGTTTTATTACTGGCGGTGGAACGGAACCGGCTGACGTAATCAAAGATTCAAGGTGGATGCGACTGAACGTAACTCCACGCACACAGCCGATCGCGGCGCTGAGCTAACTAACATAGCTGCAATAACACACATGCTTTTGTAACGAAACACCACGACACATTCATCACCAAGAGTCAATATTTGGATGGTGATAAATGCATCCTGGTAAATAACAATTTTACGAGACTAAATTGGTGTTCTTTAGCCTGCTAGAGGTGGCTAGGATGTGATGAGAGTCACCATCAGACTGATGAAGTTAACCTACCTCCTTATGTAGACATTTATAATTTAATCTAATGATACCTAGCTAATACTACTAATTTATTCTTTACTAATTTTACTTGGTACCTAATGTACCTAGTCTAGGCCATTCCAATTCCAAAAAGGCTAAACCGATTTTGATAAAAAGACAATTTCATCGCTAGGTTCTAATTGATAGTGAACTCCCCAATTCTGGCCAAAGAGTAAAGTAGGTAATAGACCATGAAGGAAATCCTGGCATAGATTCGATTTAAATGAACATAGGTTTAAAAAATGTGTGCCAAGTGTAAGGCTACATAAAAGTAGGTAAGTAATAATGCTTGATATTATCATACACAGCATCATGTAGCCCAAACTAAGCAGAGCTTGTATTATGGGAACCACATGACTGATATACTACATTATATACATTTTTTTGTAAATTGAACATACATAGAACATGAACTGACATAGAAAACACCCAGACCTGAGATAAATATCTGCAAATAATGCAAACATCTGTCTCGCGACGGGAATCGAACCCGCAACCTGCTTCTCAGGCGGACCTTCGCCCGCTGCGCCACAGAGGCCGTCAAAAGATAAGTGTTAGGTTATGTAAGATAGGCGTAGGAGCCTGCCTAGCGTAAGTAGATATAAGAATAACAAATATGTATTGAAATCATCGTGAGAAGATTCAAATAAGGAAATCAGTAGGTACTGTAGATAATACGGGACGTAATCACACAGCATCATGTAGCCCCAAACTAAGCAGAGCTTGTATTATGGGAACCACATGATTGTTATACTACACATATAATTTTTTTTTGTAAATACATACTTAACATACATAGAAAACACCCAGACCCGAGACAAATATCTACAGAACATGCAAACATTTGTCCCGCAGCGGGAATCGAACCCGCAACCTTCTGCGTCTCAGGCGGACCTTCGCCCACTTCGCCACAGAGGCCGTAGATAGGTAAGTTACCCAGGTATTTGAGTGCTACATAACATAATCCTTTTGATATGCTATTAGGAAGGTACTAGGTACCTACGTGGTTTGTGACGTGTTGAAGGACTCAACCAGTGTTTTAGATTTGCGGAGATTTTTCTCATTATCTCGCTTAGTAGGTATTACGAAGCAGCTATGTATCAGACAGTACATAAGCAAGAACCATGTCAAATGGTTATCACTTTATCATTATGTACTTAGCGTGTTAATCATCTCATTTTGTTGGTTACCAAAGAAACAAAGAAGCTCGACACGCAAAATATTCAGCAGTATGACATCATCGCAGCTACTTGCCTGTACCGTACAATAAGCCAGCCAGCACAGTCTGTCCTTGTCAAACTTACTGTATTAGAGAAAGCACGAATATTTATGTGGGGGGTAAAAACAATGAATGTGGAAGTGGAACCAGGCAAGCATGACATGACCAAAGTTGGCATTCAGTAGGTGGATTATTTTTGCATTGCAAACGAAATAGATTTTTGTGATTTTATTTAGTTAGTCTCATGATAATGATAATTTGGTGTGTAACGGGTTCCAGCCTCCATCAAGCCTCCGTCTTTGGAGCCCCACCAGCCCGTGGTGCAAACAAATGGGGGACTAGCGGCACGGACCCGACTGATTGTGGCATAGTGCAGCCTAAAACCGGCACATCTAAATTCCCTGGCTCTAAGCGACTCTGCGATTCCAACCCGCATGTCCAGCATGGGGATTATGAACATATATCCCTCAAAAAAAATGTGCGCATTACCAGGAGCTCGAAACGGTGAAGGAAAACATCGTGAGGAAAACATCATGCCCTCGAACTAAAAAGTTCGAAAGGTATGTGCTAGGTTAGTGTTCCAATAAAAAGCGGCGATGGGCTTGCAACCTGTCACGGAAACCGGAATGCCCTCGAACTAAAAAGTTGGAAAAGTATGTGCTTAGTGTTCCAATAAAAAGCGGCGATGGCCTTGCAACCTGTCACGTGGATTGCTAGCAGCTTGCAAAAAGTGGGCATGTATCGAACGTAATGTTTGGACTTGCCTCCGACTACCCTCGTTAAGGTATCCTCAATAGATTTGCGTACTGAGCAATATCTGAAGATATCCTTAATGGGGAAAAAGTCGTGAAGATGTTTGTTTTTTTCTCCCTTGTTATTAGGGGAGGCCCATGTCAAGCAGTAGATTGGTTTATGTAAGTAGCTAGTAAAGGCTGATGTTGTTGTAAGCAGTTGGTCTAATAAACGTGAAACTTAGATCGTATTTAGAACAACAATCTCTAGCACTGCTTTTGGGTCTCGAATATCGAGGTGTATCGCGGGGCAAGCAGTTCTCGAAGCGTTACGGTATCGTTGTCAAGAATATTTTTAGAAACAGGGTCATATAGTTGACACTTAGATTTATCTAAAAGTTGTCATAATGATTTATCTAAGAGATGACAAATCAGTCTCCAGACACAAAATAACCGCATCATCTAGCCCTAAACTAAGCAGAGCTTGTATTATGGGAACCACATGACTGATGTGATATAGGTAAGGTACCTATGTACTTATATTATTTTTTGTAAATACGTTCACACACACTATACATAATTAGAAAACACCCAGAACCCGTGACAAATATTTGAAAATGACACAAACATTTGTCTCTCGGCGGGAATCGAAACCGCATCCATATGCGTCTCAGGCGGGCCACTGTGCCAATAAATCTTTTATTTTCACCGTTGATTTTAATGAATAAAAACATATCGTTAGGTCTTATCAATTGAATGCCAGTCTTCAAATTATGTACCACGTAGAAACGACCTGTCCAACCAGTGTGGTATAACCTAACCCTTCGGCACGGAATTAGAAAAGATATAATGGTCTAATGGAAGTCACGTAATCTTAACAAATTTAAATAAAATCCTCATGGGCTACCTTGAAAAAGGGTCAGCACGAGACTTTTTTATTAATTCTAAGCATCTGATAGTAATGTAGTCTACGCTATGGATAGAAGGTCAAGGTTAAATCGGAGAAGTTAGAAAAGGGTCTGAAAAGTGGTGCGCATATTTTCTCTGTCGATTACCCAGTATGATACGATATAATAAGTACAACATGAACAAAATGGGGGAAAATTACCTAATTATTTATATAGAAAACTAGCTTCACTCGCGTGGTACACGGATAAAAGTATGTGTTATCTCCGGTAAAGATAATATGAATAAAATCTAGATAGGGATGGAGACCCCACACCTAGCGGTATGAAATATACTTTACGACCTAATTTCATACCTACCAAATATACGTAAAAAAACATCAAATCGGTCTAGTAGACGAGTGTTACCACAATTATTTTTTTATTAACTAGATTATTGTCCGTAGGTAGGTATTTTTTAATATTTTGATTACGAGAATAGCGTGGGCGTAGCATTATAAACGGCTGGCTCATCAAATCGATAAGAATACAGGCGACTTGCGGTCTGGGGAAATGATAGCTACAGGATTGAGGAAGCCTTGTGAAGTGAGAGAAAACAGCGACATAACACTCCGGGGAGTTAATGGCTCTGTGATCATAATGCGGAAAAAATACACAGCTTCGATTCCTACATGGCCTCAATTTCCATCAGTTAAAAAATTAGTAAAATTTTCTATGCCCACAATCCTGCTCCAAGATGTTAGGGAGAAATCTATGAATTCAGTTCTTAAGTAATAAGAAAAAAACTTACTTTCTCTTGCTGATTATGTTATTTTCCTGCAGTTTCTTATAAACTAACTTCCACGGATCTTCAGTGGTTGCCGGCATTTTCACAAAACACTTTAATGGTCCTTATTCGTTCACGAACCGAGTATTTATCAGGATTAACGAGGAAAATATTATAGGTTAGTAATTATTATTTATGTGCATGAACTGTAAAACACATTTTCAGGCTTCGCGGTGCGCGCTGACTAAACGACTGGATGGCTCAATTGCAGTACAATGCCTAAGTAAGCTTGTTTGACCGGGGTTTACCTACTCTAGTTTTTTAAGACTCAAGGCTGATTTAATGGAGGTGTGAACCTTTTTTGCTGTTTTATTGTTAATTGTCTTCTTCAAAATACGAATTAGCTTTGATCCATGGTTAGCGAGTTCATGGCTGATAAAACTCAAAATTCGGAATTAAGTAAGATACCAGCTTTAATTTACATTTAGTGCTTTCCACATTAGATGGGTAGGTACATTATAAGTAGTGAACATTTAAAACACTTAAGTTTTTAGGTCTTTAGCCATATATAATAATAAGATAAGAGGGCTCTACTTCGAAAGAACTATATTTAATATATCCTTCATTTATTTACCAGCTAAGGAAGATTCTAACGTTAAAATTATAAACTCAGTAATATTTATTTAGATAATAATTCGAACCTTACGTATTTGAGCACTTTTCAAGCGACATAAGGTCTAAATTAGTGCAAATTTAGTATTTTAAAGTTTATTTATGTCAAACACGCTTGGACGATTTTTATTGAATTTGACTTGAAGACTGTCACTCTATAATGTTCTTTAATAATCTCGATGACACGTAGATATTTTTTCTTTTGTCAATTAAACAAAAAATTACAAAGATATAGTGCGTTGAAATTCCGCGTGACGTCACGGCTTAGTACACTTTTACCTAGCTGTAACGTCACGAGCCCCCATCCCGAACAACTTTGACATGCAATCGTTTGTTATAGACAATAAGCTAGATGCCTAAAAAATTCTAATTAGTCCGTCATTTAAATTATCAAAAAATATTGGATTCGTATTTTTATTTTGACAATTAAACTAAAAATGACAAAGATACAGCGTGTTGAAGTTCAGCATGACGTCACGGGTAAGTACACTTTTACATACAAGTGACGTCACGGGCCCCAACTCCCGAACTTTGACGCTCTATAACTTTGTTAATTTCTATTGATTAAATAAATAAAAAAATACGTGTCCAATATTTTTTGTTAATCAAACTGACGGACTGATTAGTTTTATTATTTGTTTAGCCAGTCATCATCCCTATTGTTGAGCCATTATGCTAGTTCCAGATTCAAGTTTTATTAAAGAAAAGCCGCTTTATCAACGCTGTTCATCAGGTTTCTCAAGGCATTGAATAACACAATAGAGGTACAAACATTGAATTACCCAGTAAAATAACCCACTCAGCGTAAGATAGGTAATCCCATAAACCTGTGTGCTTGTAAGTAAGCGGTTCTTTACTAGAACCGCTCAAATAGCGGGTATTTTGATTAAAACAGGTTGAGAGCGCATAATGATATTTCCTTTCGTAATGATGAATAATAGCGTCGGCGGTGCGAAAAGCTGTGCTCTGTGACCCCCCAACCCTCATCTTTAGCGTAGGGATTATGTGCATATACACAACTCAACACACCAGCCTATATCAGTCCACTGCTGGACATAGGCCTCCTCTAATAAAGGGGAATATGCCTATAATATGCCCCACGTTGGGCATGCGGGTTGGGGATCGCATCGGTAGCCAGGGGATTTAGCTGTGTCGATGAAGGATGTGCTATGCCGCAAGCTGTCGGCCGCCAGAGCCCCGTTCGTTGTAAAGCAGGGTGCACCACGTGCAGGGGAGGGTAACTTGGGCTTGGGATGTTGGAACCCCGTACACCCCATGGGCATATCCCCCTTCTTATTAGAGGAGGCCTACCTATGTCCTTATATTCTCTTACCTATACTTATCTTTAGTAGGTACCTATACCTAATTATTGGTTTATAATTTTATTCTGTCTCATTTTTTTAGAGTAATTTTATATGTTCCTCTATTTAATAGATCAAATTTGTCACACTACAGTACACAAAGGTTATCGGGAAGAAAATGTTGTTTGCCTGTGTACTTGTTTTATCTAGTGCAATAAATATTTTTTTATCTAGGTAACTATCGATGTCTGGCAGTAGACTGGATATAGGTTAGGCTGTTGATGTTAGTTATTGTTGTTGTTGATGAACAATAAAGAAAGTTTGCCAATGATATGACTACCTATTTATTTTACCTGATACATGTATCAGGATAATCCAAAAATAAACCTATTTTGGGGTTATCCTGATACATGCATCAGGATAATCCAAAAATAAACCAAACTGAAACTAACGAATCCAGTTTGGTGCCTATTAGATAAGCCAGGTGATGGGGGGGGGGGGGGGGGGGGGTTGTCCGTGATGTTCGGGGACATTTCCTTTCCCCAATAAGGGATTATCCGAGGGGTTCGAACAGTCATCGACGGGGCCGTGGTAGAATCCTACCGGGACAGGTGCTCTGGTGTAGCGTCAAGCCCTTCATCAGGCGATGAACGGTTCGATGATGCACTAGCACTGCGGTGAGTGAAGGAACACGGTGTTTTTTAGCCGGTAGGCCGCCGAGCTAGCGAGAACTAGTAGCTGGCGGAGAGCCTGACAGACCCCTCCAACTGTCCCCGAGTTGAAGGACATGCGTAAAGCATTTTCACATCGACAAAAAAAGGTAGATATAGATAGTAGGATAGGTAAACAAAGTTCTGAAAAAACAAACAAGTTTGGTTATTTCATTTTTTGAGTGCAAGCTAAATATAGTTAGTATACCTGGCAGGATAATTCTACATTTAAGGATCTGCTGTAGATTTGTCAAAATAAGAATAGATTTTCTTTTAATAGTTCTTTAGATAATAGTGCAATGAAAAGTGGTGCAATGCGGCTTAAAATTAAGCTGGTTATCATCCAACAAGCATTTTTGGTACTAAATCTATATCATAAAAGATTGCGAGCTCACATAATGAGATTCTCAATTGAAAAATTGCAGAATACTTATGTATGAATTAAAGAAAGGTGCATCCACACCAGGTTACTTTTTGTAGTAGAGCAACGTTTCCAAGTGTTATGGGCCTCGGTTACACCAAATCCGTCATTGATCGAAGTAAGTATGATCGTACGTCTACTGCCGATGCCGATGGCTCGATCAGCTTGTCAATTTTTGTCATTGTTGGTATGGATGCGATGTATTAAAAAAATTTTTGAAAGTTGGTCGCAAAAGTTAAAGAATGTTCCACATCCACATCAGCCTATATCAGTCCACTACTGGACATAGGCCTCCCCTAATAAAGGGGGATATACCCATAATCCCCACGCTGGGCATGGGGGTTGGGGATCGCAGGGCACAGCTTCTCGCACCACCGACGCTGCTGCCCGTCGGTGGCCAGGGGATTTAGCTGTGCCGATGTAGGCTGTGCTATGCCGCAAACAGCCGGTCGCCAGAGCCCCGTTCGCTGTTAAGCAGGGTGCACCACGTGCAGGTGGGGTTGGCTTGGGTTCCGAAGATAGGGGTTGGAACCTTGTACACCCCCTGTAAAGAATGTTACCTAATGTTATCGTGTTGCTATATGTTGCTCCACAAAAAGTAATGCGGTGTGAATTCACCTTCTACATAAGAAACAAATTAACTGTACAAATACCTACTTTTTTGCGACTAGTAAATCCATCCTATTGATTTAATATCATATCTTTCCTGAAGCCCTCGTGGCGTGGTTAACTTCGGTGGTCTTAGCAGATCACCTTGGTTAAGCAACACTCCGCCCGGTCATTACTTGGATGGGTGACCGTTTAGTGGCATTTATATTTGAGCGCTTCCGTGCTTCGGAAGGCACGTTAAGATATTCGTCCCGGCTTTTCAGTCGTTAAGCCATGTCGGGCGGCCTAAAAACTCCGACACCAGAGTAGGTCACTAGCTCATACGAAGAAGAAGAAGAATAACTTTCCAAAGGTCTAGAACAATTTAGCTCTATAAAACTAACAAAAACAATATTTCTAGAGTACCTAAAATAATGGAATCTACCCACACACGACTCTACCATCCGAAAATGAGACAATCTAAGCAAATCCAGTTTAAGGAATTATTGTAGGTAAGTTAAATACGTATTTGTGAAACACATGCCTCTGATTCGTATATTTGTAATCTGAATCTACTTCTACATCCGTACATCTGTAGGTTGGCACTGTTTATAATTTGTCTACATCCGTAGGTTGATACGAGATATTATTCATTCCTATTTTGCATTTGTCTATGCTGTCATAATTTTTTTTGGAGCCAATTTTCATCGTTTTTAACCGACTTCAAAAAGGAGGAGGGTCTCAATTCATCGGAACCTTTTTTTCGACTTTTTTTATGTATGTTCACCGATAACTCCGTCAATTGTAGATCGATTTTCAAAATTATTTTTTTGTTTAAAAGATAATAACACACAGGTGGTCCCATATAAATTTTATTCATGAAAGATTAGTATTTTTCCCGGAAAACTCAAAAACCTCATCCTCACTTGTAATTTTCGCCCTATGATCACCAATATCTCCGTCGATTGTGAACCGATTTTCAAAATTCTTTAGGGCAAGAAGTAAGAAGTGATTTAGTTGAAGTCTGTTTAATTTTTTATAAAAAGTTAAACTTGTTATAAGACATACTTAAGTAACCTAGTAAAAACCATACCAGAACCCTTTACCTTCAAAATTATCTTAATCGATCTTATCAATCATATACTTTGTGCAATAACTATTTAGAGCTTTATCAAGGTAAGTAGCTCACTCTATAACATTTTAAAGCCATGTTATATAAAATACCTTTACCAACCTATCTGTGAGATGATAAGAATACTCAGGACACTCATTTTCATGGTTCCGCAGGGTAAAAACGGGACCCCTATTACTAAGACTTCACTGCCCTTCTGTGAGTCTGTCTGTCACCAGGCTGTATCTCATGAACCGCGATAGCTATACAGTTGAAAACACAGATGATGTATTTCTGTCGCCGCTATAACAACAAATACTAAACACAGAATCAAATAATTATTTAAGGGGGGCTCATATATGAAAAACGGTTTTTTGATAACGGCAACAGGTAAAGGCTTGATATATTCACAGAATAGGTATTATTTAGTTGTATGTTCACTTAAAAAATAAGTAATAACATTAAAATAAAATAAATTAAGGGGGCTCTTATGTATCGATAATGGTACGGAAGCCATCGTACGCGAGTCCGACTCGCGCTTGGCCGGTTTTTATAAAACCGAAGCAAGTGATAATCATCAATACTTCAGTCTACTCCACTGATACACAGCGCCCCGACGAGATTCCATCATCATAATTCTCAGCCTTTCAAAGCCCACTGCTAGGCAGTAGGATATATAGTAAAGTAGAACTTATACAGGTAAATATTTTTACTGACGAAATGATATCTTAACTATTTAAGAAGGTAGGTATTTATATGTAGTACGTAGGTGTAGCTGCACGGATTAATACGTTTGGCCATGAATGCGCAGAAACAGAACACATTTAAAAAAATTATGATGTATGAACTGTTTGCAGTACTTACTGTAGGCAGGTACTTCAATCTATTAGGTGTAACTAAAAATAACCGAATTGCCTGTTTCATAATTAATTTTAGTTTACCTTGTTATTCAACTGTAGCTAATGTTATGATAAATCAAATCAAGCATACTATTTTTATCAAGGTCATAATATTATATCTACTGAAATAATTGCTGTGCTTTGTCAAGTCTCATCATGACTAAGTAACTGATTGAAAATTACCAAAGAAGTAATTTGTTCCATAAAATGAATAACAAATGATTCCAGTTATCTCCATTGAAACCATTTCCCCAATTCTACCAAGATAGATTCTATCAAGAGTTGAGAATTAACTACTTCGACCACTATCACAATGTATCAAAAGATTGAAACATTGAATAAAGACCGTAACAAAACTATGAAGGTTACCTTGACAACGTAGGTACATAAATTGTTCAGACGGCGCAAGAGATTTGTCGACGGAAGAATAGAGTAACCAAATTTTTGGATATAGATATAGCGACGGGGACAACATTTTTTTCATCTTGAACGACGGCTGTGTCATTTTTATAAAATTTTATTTTCTAGTGTTTTTCTAATAGTCCTAGTGTATTCTAATTTTTATTAATGGTATTTTAACCGTTATACGGTAGTAATAATCCACAAGTATTAGTGAAATGGAATAAAGAAGATTTGGACGGAAACTCTCTGATGAAGAAAATTGTAAGTCGATCGTTTTTTGTCATAGTCGCCATTGCTATAGCAGAAAACAGGACCTGACTGAAGACTTTGCCTCATATTATTATGAACAATTATACTTGATAGAAACTCAATTCTTACTTTGCCTCACTCAGATGATGTCAAGATGGTACTAGACCTTGTGAAATTTGGTATAAAATTAAGGGTAGTAATAGTAATAGTAGTTTGAGTTTATTTTTTTGTAACTTTTTTATATACATAAACTGTTTATTTTAGTAATAATTGAGCGGCATATTCGCTAAGCGAAAAAGCTCAAATAAAGGAGAAAAAAAAAATATACTTGATACTGGCGAATTGTGGAAACTATCCCAGAAGCTATTTAATAAAGAAGTGAAGCTATAGCAACAATTAGAATGTTTTAAACAAGTTTTTCTAAAAATAATAATAATTTCTAAAATATCCGTTTGTTTTTGCGGGGAGACCCCCAATCTGGAGAAATAGTACATTGTCTTCTCTATTGGACAAAAAAATAACATGCTGAGAGTTTTATTGTAGAGTGCGATCAGGTAATCGGTGGATGGAGAGGGCTCAAAACCATTCGTCGTGGAATTCCTTGGGGGAGACCTATGTTCAGCAGTGGACTTCTATCGTTTGTTGTTGATGATGATAATAATACAAATATGCAGTTAAAGGAGAATATTGTAAAAAAATACCACTTCAATTCAATGTCTCAGAAGAAAGGATCCTGTTTGTACAAAAACAAAGGATCTCTAACAGAATAAGAAGGGACAAAGTGCAGTGAGTATGTGAGATGTTCAACAAGCTCTAAAGACATAATGAGTTCGTTAACTGATAGATGAGTCATAAATTGAGTAAGTACCTTTTTAGGAAGCAGATGGACGGCAATCGTACTGTCAACAACGTCACAAGATGTATACAGGGTGTTTGATTGAGTCGACAAATTTTTATTACGAATTACTAATTAGGTACCTAGTGATTGTTTTTTCATTTTAAATAGTTATTTTACAAATTTAAAGCGGTGGTGGGGGGGATATAGGTATAAGATGTGCACGCGCACCGCGCAGTTATAGCTACTACTACTGTAGATATGACTACTAAATTAAAAAACAAGCCCTTTTTTGTGTCTGTTATGATGTGCGGGCGCTGGTTGGAGGGAGATAGTGCTAGGTACAGCTAGCGGCACGTAAGTCTAGCGCTGAACGAAACGTCTGCGCATGGGTCTCTCGCTCTCTCTCGCCTGTAACCTCTCTACGATACCCCTTACTTTTGACTTCTGCGCAATAACGGTCAGCGCTAGAGTTTCGTGCCGCTACTAGTATTGGTGGCATGTTGTTTGCAATGTTCTTTCGTGTGAAAGTAAATTAATGGCCGCAAACATGTGTTGCAAAATAACTGTTTAAAATGAATGTTGTGATACTAGATTCCCTAAAAAATAGGCTCACCCGGTGACCCTGTATATCAGATAAACATTCGTGTCTCACATAAAGAATTACGTTTCCGTATAGAATTGCATAGGAATTTTATGCAGTGAATACATAACAGTACGTCAATGAGTGAATAAGAGTAGAACACAAAAACTATCGCCTTGAAATGATTTAGCTTAAGGCGAATATACATGTCAAACCTCCCTCTCGCTCGCACTATTCAACATTTTTGAAGATATAAAATCACACTATAGTTATGCAAAATAGCAAACCTTCACACTCTAGAGAATAACAATACAAAGGTTCAGCAATAATATCATTTTGATTCTATCACGTTTTCTTACCAAAAACCAATGTCATACACATGTGATCAATTTTGGTAGGAAAACGTGTTGGGTTCAACATGATATTCTTGTTGAACCTTTATTGTTTTTTTAAGGCCGTGAAGGTTTGCTATTTTGCATAACTACATTCAGTGATTTTATATATATATTTTTTACAAAAATATATATATACCGTAATGGAAACCTTTAAACTACATTCAGTGATTATATTTTTTCCCTCTCGCTCGCACAATTCAACATTTTATATCTTATAGTTGAATTGTGCGAGCGAGAGGTTTGACATGTAACGTCACATTAATGGAAACATTTTTAAATAAATTAAGAAGCTGGCTTATAAGCAAAGTGAATATTATGGCTATTCATATATATTAAGTATTAGGTACTAATAAAGTCTAGGTTTAGCTTAAACGTAGAACTCTAAGCTGTGCTATAAGTTACTACGTCAATGTTGTGCCTTAACTTTAGCATAATTTTAGAAAGCATTGTATGTCCGAAATGAACAAACTGTTGTATCACAAATTTATCTACTTATCTAAAAGATCTATGTTTACAAAATTTTTACAATAAATAAATGATTCTTTTTCTTATTTACAGTTGAAGTAATTGATAGATGGAAACACAAACCACAGCACATATATTATTATCTGTTTTGTGCCTATGTCAGTAAATGCGGTTATTAGGTACGTGCATATGAAGCTGCGTTAGTTGCCAATTAGTTAGATAGTTAGGTACTTAAGTTTGAACGAGTCATCGCCTACGTAAGATTTTATAATGTCTATTCCAAAATTTTCGTTATTCTATGACTCAGGTGGGAGATACCTAAGCACGTCTTCGTAATAAGGAACATAATTTTAATGTAAAAGGAGAATGCCGTTTGATGTACGGCGCTCGGTATCAAGACTAAAGTGAGTCGATTCTACTGTCAAAATAATTAAAAATTAGGGTTATTGCCATAGTAACACTTTACATCAATGTTTGTTGCCATAGTAACGTATATATCATTGGTTGTTGCAGGTTGCAGTCTAATGGTAGCGTGCGGCGGAAACCAAACCAACAAAATATTTATTTACCTAATTATTAATCCCGTCGGTGTGTAAAACTAAAGAAAATGTTAATGTAATTTATACAATATAATAAATTTTATGGGATACGTTCGGCTTTGACGCAGTTGGTACGGGTTCTCGGCATTCTCCTTTATTAAGTTATATTTAAGTACTTTACCTACCTAATCTTATATACCTACTTGACTTACTTATCAGTTTTCTGTTCTTCAACTAGTTCATTACCCACTTACATTGCTAATTGTCCTCTTGACCACTTGTGAAACATTCGTAGTAAGTAGGTACGTACAATATCTACTACTATATATTTATAGCACAGCATCGCTTAGAGAGCCTCTCAAAGTTCCAAATGTTTTTTACGACAATCTTATCCATGGCAGATATATTTATAGGGAGTTAACTTACCTAATGGTGTAATACCCGTAGGTAATTATTTGTAATATTAAGTCTACAGTCTAAAAATTGGTTTGTTTTCGAATCATCTTTATCGAGACTCAACTAGAATGTTTTTTTCCGTTTCGTTTATCATAACGCCATCTATCAAATCATTGCGGAACAAATTATATTTATTTATGACGCCTTGAATAACACTAACAGTATGAACAACCAAACATTGCTAATGTGGTTCAAGCACGAAGTCCAAATGGGGCGACTAACTCGCGCGTAAATCGCTCAATCAGGACAAGCTCTAATTTGAAAGTCTTATGAGTAGAATACTAGTACCTGATTTAAATTTTTTGTTACTTACATAAGGTATCTAAGTAAAAAAATGAAACCAAGTTTATTTTATAGCAATCCAACAATCCAATCATATTTTCTAAGAAAATTATGAATTTTATAATGACTGTACCAACAAAGTCAATGTTTGTTCTTGGGTACTCATCATTATGATATTGCATGATCTTTGCTACAATCTGCATCATGTAAAATGCATGACCTATACTCTAGGTTGCTCTAGATTATATTTTAATTGCGGAAACTATGCATAATAATAGTTGGTATCTAAGATTAACATATGTACGTAGTACTATCATATAATTATTTAGCTCTTCGTGTGGGAGGATTAAATTTCTCAAACAGTACCCCTGTCTGAGAAATTTATTCCTCCCACAGGAGATACTTCCCCGATAAAGCATAATTTTACCAAAGTATAGAATCTTCTGGAACACGTAGCATTTTGCAAACAAAAATAAACATAGGGTAAAAGGGAATAATATAACAATAATTGCGCGTAAAATATTCCGATATAAAATTATGTCGGTCGCAATTTATAGGTGTGGTGGCCTCCAAATATAATATCAAATAAAAAGTACATAAATATGATGAGTAACTTACCGAGTTGTGCGTTCTGTCTCGCGTTTCTCTGCCTTCTTTCCGCGCCACAAGAAAAGACAATCCAAAGCACCTTTTCTGAAAGGGGGCTTGAGCAGCTTCCACTTTTTCTTAGAGTCCAAAGTCTTTGATGAGTCCATGGTACGAATGGAACTGACACTTAGAATATCGGGCTCGGAACTGCCTCTCCGAAGATCAATAACACTTGAATAATTCGTGCACTTTTCAAACACTGAACTTTCGGATGGACATGTCTTTCTTTTAGAAAGAGGGGTTGATGTAACAAAATCTGTCTTTGGCCTTAAGTCTAAACCACTGTCGTCTAAATTAGGCTTGGCAGCCAAGCCTTCGCTGATGCTGATGAGTTTTGATCGTGGATTCTTCGGTGCAAGTTTGGCGT
The DNA here is from genome assembly GCA_951804965.1 of Horisme vitalbata. Taxonomy (NCBI): domain Eukaryota; kingdom Metazoa; phylum Arthropoda; class Insecta; order Lepidoptera; family Geometridae; genus Horisme; species Horisme vitalbata. The sequence goes on from OX638101.1 coordinate 10,350,891, forward strand.
TTAGTATACTGGTTTGTTCGAAGTTTTTGCTCTTCATAGCATGATGTACGTCTACGAATGCTGTGATATCCTCGCAACTTCTGGCGCAGTACTTTGATCCGAGGTTAAATTTGTCATGATCCTTAGGATTAGGGTCGTAGTGTACGTCGCCCATGTTAGCGAGGTTGTCTTCGCTCTTAGACAAAGTTTTGGTGTAAGATAGCTTCTTTGTCCGCGGTGGTCGAGTCGGGGGTGGCTCGATAGAGATGCGCCTGGCCGAGGGTTCGTGCGTTCTCTTGTTATGTCGCGAGTATTTTGCGATAATTCTGTTTATTTCAGCGCTATTCTTGCGTCTATGTGTGTGTCGCTTGAAGTTGAGTGGTTGTTGATAAGAGTCGGCCACGCTTGCGCCGGCGACCCGGGCTGACCTTTCCCGCCATTCCGTCACTTTGTCTTCGATCACTCTCTGTAGTTCAAGCGCTCGCATCATGGGACCCAGCTCCGGCATTTTAACTAATTTTATCTTATCAGTAAAAGTTGCTTTGGTTAATTTATTTGGGAAACTTGAGAACGCGAATCTCTTATCAGCCTTTTTCCACAAAGCTGAAACAAAGTCGCATTTATAACCGTGTTACACAATTTGATTTACATTAGTCATAATGAGGTCTTTGAATGAAGATGATTTAATTAATAATTTTGTAAACTTGTACCTACATGATGAGAATAAGGATTTTTTGATACACTGCTTGCAAATGTGTTCGCTTTTAATCAGTGCCTGAAACCGCATTTTATCTCTATTAAATACTTACCTATATCCAATGATCGAGACATTTTTATATTAGGATTATATTAAACTAAGTGTATCTGTTAGGTGGTATCTATCAACAAGCACACTAATAAATAAACACTATGTTCGGGGAACACGCAGCGTTCCATGGGACGCGGCCTCCCGTTACGGACAATGCTCACAAACAGTGGTAGATTATTGTACTCAAACATACATTTGGTTACTCACAGAGGAAGTAACAGCGGCGATTTCTAGCATCAACGGAGACCGACGTCCTTCCGAATAAACACGTAAGTAACCTCTACATCCTATCACCGGTATTATGACCATTATAGACATACGCTTATGTCGATTGTTCTACTCAGGTTTTGCTATACCAATATAAACGAAACTAGAAAACTCCTAATTTCATTTGGATTTTGGGTGGGAAACGTTTAATTAGCCACATTATGAAAAGATGTAATCGTTTTAAGTCACCCATTAACACCTCTTTTAAATATCCGCACTCTTGTCTTACTATTCGATTTTTTTTAACAGACAAAGCCTATTATTCTTCTTATTTAAATTGTACTCAGTTACTCACGTGAAGTATTTCAAAGAAATTATCTATAAACAGGCACTGAACGTACTTCTTCCGATCACACATAAATAAACAATGGCTGGAATGTTTCAGATAATCTACGCTATATCAAGATTCGATCAGAATAATCTGGTAACTAGTTTCTACGTGGTACTGAAAGATTGAGTTTGAAGGTAAACTATCGACTAAACACGTTAGGGCGTGCGCAGATAGCAGACTGATAGCAGATAACATGAGATAAAAATTCCTCGGTTCCAAACAAATATGAGTCTTAGTCAAAATCAGCGAATCTGTGTTGCAACATCATCATTGAATTAAACCCTACAAGCACTTACATAGTTGTTGTATCTAAAAATACCAACTGACATTGTTCATGTTCCTATTGACACATTTTATGGAAATTTCTACCATTTTGATAGAAGTTTAAATAAGGCCCGTGTTCTAGAACGAAACTCAAACAGAGTCGTAACTTCAGCAGATTCTTTCAGCAGTTTTTTTTGACAGATTTCACAGAAAACTGTCAATAACCAGTGCTTGAATAACAACAACAACAACATCAGCCTTTATCAGTCCACTGCTGATCATAGACCTCCCCTAATAAAAAAGGGGATTTGACAATAATCCCCATGTTGGGCATGCGGGTTTGGGGAGTTTTCGCACCGCCACGGGATGTAGCTGCGCCGGTATTAGGCTTCGCTATGCCGCAATCAGCCGGCTGCCAGAGCCCCGTTTTTTAGCAGGGTGCACCACGGAAAGGTCATGTGGGCTTGGGTTTCGAAGATGTAGGTTAGAACCTCTTACACCTTGAGCTCGAAAGTGAGCTTGAATAACAATACGACCCAATTTGAGTTCTTGATAGAATCTGTATCCTAAGACTTGCTTAAGGCTCTACCAGCTCCGCAACAGACGCACCTAATAGTATTGTTATCAATGTTACGTAATTTTCTCTTTCAATGAGCATGTAGGTTACATGTTTAGAAATTTGATGTAGGTACTTAACTTAAACAATGATTTCTAATACCATTGTTTTTATGCATTTCTAGATACACGTGAATTACTGTACCTAATTGGATTTAGGATTACAGTGGAAAACTTGAATGAAATACACTCAGAACAAATATATGTTCGAAAATACTTCCATGACTTGGTTTTGACTTGAATATTGCAAGTATGTGATCTATGTACACTAATATGGTATTTTTCCTATGTTATGTTACATTGTTTTTTTTAACTATGTTATGTTACAACAACCAAACTAGGTACTACGTACTGCATAAGTTAGTAAAATACTTTAGTAAGATGACCACGTAATGAATGATTATGTAGTTTATAGCCCAAAACAATGTATAATACAACCCAAAACCTGCCTAAACAGAGAAATTTGACTAGCCAAAGAAAAAGCTAGAGCAGTAGATTAAAGCACTTACCAAAATAAACTCTCAAACGCCTTCAGTCATCCACATTATCCAGCTTTGTAACACAAACACAAGCACAAACGTTTTCACTCGGTGAGCTTTCGTGTAAAGGCCAGCGTACACTGACGGCACCCAGCATTCACGATGTTATGGTGCGTCAACGCACACGTGTGTTGAGCGCACGTGCAGATTCCACAGTGAGCCATCGCCGTTACAGTTGGCTGCTCCTGCACTTGACTCCGGACCTGCCCATCCTGACAATGGTATAATGGGTTAAATAGAGCGCCTATGGTCTGATAGTGGATTACATCATTTTCGAGGTTATTTCAGAGTAGGAGTACTTCTACATGTTTTACCAAAACTTGCCACCTTCTTGATACAGAGAGAGAGAAACAAACTCTTACGTTACCCATATAAATACCTAACTAATCTATTTTATTTTTAGCTAATTGATTGCCTTCATCGGTGCGGTAGGCTAAATATGCGAACATAACAATGTTTCAGGTCTCGTTTTACCCTGCAACAGTGGCTTTCCAGGTACAACATAGAAAGACATTCATGAAGGGTTTGGGCAGTTACAGCTAGAAGATTTTGATAAACAATGAATAGTTTAACTGTTAATGTTTGTTATTTATTATAAGGCAAGTCAGTCAAAGTAATAGTAGTTTAGTTTGACTGCTATTGTTATAGTTGTGTCAAACATTATTAGTCTTAAGCGAAAGACAGAATAAGCAAAACTGCTAAACGTCTATGCTGTGTTATAAAAGGTAGGTACACCTACTTACTTGTGCAATTTACCTTTTGTAAGTAAATCGCGGTCAAATATCGGTAATTTTTTTTAGTCTACAGTTTAGAAACATTAAGAATAGTGCTAAATTCGTGTCGCTTTGAATACCTAAACAATCATTATAGGTAACGCGAGCATTGTTCGTTGCAGGCGTGACAAGTGCTTCCGCCAAGTTCATTGTCGTGTCGAAGCTATGTCCCGCGGTCCAGGATTGGTGAAACCCCGCCCTTATTTTACAAATAAAAACAAGTCTGATTAAGAATTGAAGATAAAACCGTCAATAGTGACTTTGATATGATTTAGAAACCCAAATGATAAGCCTATGATTTGTTGTTTAACCTCATCGGATGAAAATATCTAAACTATAAGAGTAATCTTGAATAAGGGCTACACTCGACCTTGCTCTCTGACGTCACAGCACCGGATCCATCGGATATTTGACGAATTAGCGCAAAAGCTAAAATTAACCGGACTATTACTGGACCTATTAAAACAATAAGGTCATTTCCATAATGATGTGCGACACTTGATTAGCAAGGTTATTTGGCTGTCATGTTTATTAACGGTTCATAATGGTCACATTTCACTTCATAATTAATCAAAACAATGACGAAATTCTCACGTTTAGTATTAAAATTTAAAGGTAATTGACCCGAGTATCCAAATCCGAGCCCCACTGCCCCTCTATCTCAATTGCTGGAATTGGTTTAAATTAGCGACTACAAACCATAAGGCAGATTCAATTGAAATAAGGATAAAAACTCAACACCGGGCTATTAAAAGGTTTTCTAAGAATAAATTTACTATAAGTATGCGAGATCATACTGTTATCTAATGTCTAATGAACCAAATAGGTAGCAATGCGGTGTTTAGTTGCGTTAAGAATTAACAATGAAGTCGATTCTGTTGTGCATTTTCCTAAACTAAACTTATTTTCACGTTTCTAAAAGTGATCCCTTTTTTATAAATGAAAATGACAAGGATAGCTATAACTTTAAAGGTTTCAAATTAACATAAGTTTAGAAAAGTGAACAAGATACAAGATATTTATTTGCATAAATAAGTGTAGGTAGGTCTTAGGACTAGTTTTAAAAGTACATGACTTATTTACCCTTTTCAGGCATCGCAACAACAGAATCGACACCAATACCTAATATGAGAAGGTTTATTACTTTATAGTCACGATGCTTATATTTAAATTAAGTGTTCTCCTATGTTCCTACAGTTAAAATCAAATGAAATGAAATTTGATTCAGGATATTGTCAACATTACTATGAATCGATCATGAAACTATAGTGCGTATAAAAATTATAAAATTGCACCTAATTTCGTACTTGTCCTGCTAATAGTTTAGCTTAAGAAAGCATGTTTCATGGTAAAGGGTCGGCTCCCACGCTCATGTAAAACGATGCGATAAAACGTATTAATATCTACTGGCGGATGGTTAATAGTTCATTCATTAGTAGTAAATTTTTATAGACCGAAATTAGGAAAAACTAATATTTTAATTGCCTGCAATTTCTTTTATCTAAACGACGCCAGTCTTATGGATATACCGCTTTGACTGTCGAAAACATAATGGCGCACTTGCTGCATGTTAGTACGTCAGTCACCCTCCTCGAGCATAGTGCGAAGCATCATGTTCGAGGCCCGCAGTCAACGTGTTAAACATGTACATTGAATACAGATCTGCACTATTTCTATAGCCAAACTTATCAAACGTGTTGAGATGCGAGCTAAGATATTACCATGTTTGACATTCCACAAGAGCAACCACTTTCTTACAAATGTACCCGTTTGAGGAATATCAATCAAATTACGCAATCTGTTTTCGAATGCAAGGACCAACTTTGTTATCGTATAAACAGACTAAGTAAGTATAAATCAATTGTGAGGAGTGCACGTAAACTTTCCATCACGACTTCCTGTACATGCATACGTTTATCACCATCATTGTCAACAGCCTATAGAAGTCCACCGTTGCATGCAAAAGCTTCCACAACCGGCGGGTTTGAGCCTTACCGTTCACCAACCTCGTCTTGAGCCCTTCCCATCCACCGACTTCTTTTGTCAAAGGGTCTTTCGTTCTTCTGCGGGAGTATTTTAAGACGTTCGAAACGTTTCCGAGTCAAATCCGACACTGATGATTGAGCCAGAATTACATAATTGTGTCTTTCAGCGATAAGGCCGCCCATTGTACCATTTTTTAAAATGTAATTGTGTTTTTTTTATGTTTCACGCATGTGATGTGCCATGGTATCCTAGCGATTTTCAGAATCACCATCCGCAACTTTTAAGATCCTAGAAATCCGTCTGAATCGAAATACAATCGAACAAAAATTTACTGAATCGATTCGGAAACTTTTCGAATGTTTTAAAATAGGTCGCTATTCGAGAACATACGCAATAGTTTACATTCTACCAACTGTAGGCACTATGTACTGAACTGTCAACGGGCTATAACTGCGTGCCTGCTTCTCTAATTGTCAAAGACCATTCGGAACAATAAGGAATGGTCACAACACTAATTTCTTTACTATTAGTATGCAGGTATCGTATATTACCTACGGTACTGTGCGTAGAATTGTTATGGTTTTCGGGGTCTTGGCTCCTTGATCCCAATCTGGACAGGAGAAAGTAGAATTTCACTGATAGGTTGGTCTGGTAACTTATACCGATTTTGCGCGTAATTCTCCTAATCTTACTTAAGAAAGTACTCGTTTTGTAATCATTAATTTCGGAAAGAAACGCTTATATATCTAGGTTAACCAAATCGCAGCTTAATCCGTAAACAAAGGCATTTTTAAGATCAAAATGACATAGTAACGTCTTAAAAGTTTAATTTAACTTTCAAATAAATTAATAAATAAATAATCTACCTATGCATATAAATAAATAAGTTGTTTTAATTAAAATTATGACTAAAATGCAGACTAATGTGATGGCACCATGTTGTTCCTTTATGATGAGCTTATTAAACTTGACGCGTCTCCCCTGGAAATAAAGAAATAACAACACGTCACTATTTAATAACCATGTTCTACTGCGAGCGTGGCCAATATTAATAACATTTTTATAAATAAGCAACTTACAAGTTTTCTTTGGCATAAAACCATTAACTGTAAAATTAGCTGTCTCAAGGCAAAGATGTTCGTTACGTTCGAAAAAGCCTTTATATAGAATTTAAATTAAATGCTATCAAAACGATACTTCAAGAAATGAAAGACAATATTCTTTAAAGTTCTTTTTGTTAAAGTAGGCATGGATTAAACATTTTTAACCACATAACTGAGCAGGTGCACAACATTCTTTAAAAGTGGAAAAAAATATCCATTACATTAGGCTTTTGAGTAGGTAACAAACAATACCGACGATACTGTTCTTAACAAATGCATAAGTCGATAATTATCCATTAATTACATCGGTATGAACATTACCTACATAACAGATTGAAATATGTATAGTAATTATAAATCGAATACCTGTACATATGACACAGTTTCACAATAACCTATGCATTCTTTAGGACTAACACAAGTATACATAAACATACTGACCTGATGTAAGGCTGGAACTCGTAGATATCGTCAAGGACCCTGCGCACGCGGCACGTCACGCCACAGGAGGGAATCTGGCTGCCGTATACCGATATCGCACGCTCCAGCAACTGCTGGGCTGACGTCAGTTCCACCACTGAAAGGACATTCCAGTATTATGCCTATGTATCCAACCACAGAAGAATTCGAGCGAATTTATCTTAATTAACAAAAATACGCTTTGGTGTTTCTTGTGGTTCCAACAGTACAGGTGTGGGGGTGTACAGGGTTCCAACCCCTATCTTCGGAACCCAAGCCAACCCCACCTGCACGTGGTGCACCCTGCTAAACAACGAACGGGGCTCTGGCGGCCGGCTGATTGCGGCATAGCACAGCCTACATCGGCACAGCTAAATCCCCTGGCTACTGACGGGCAGCAGCGTTGGTGGTGCGAAAAGCTGTGCCCTGCGATCCCCAACCCGCATGCCCAGCGTGGGGATTATGGGTATATCCCCCTTTATTAGGGGAGGCCTAAGTCCAGCAGTGGACTGATATAGGCTGATGTGGTGTGAACGTTGTATCATCATCATCAGCTTATAACAGTCCACTGCTGGACATAGGCCTCCCCTATTAGCGCCATTGCGCCCTGTCCTGAGCTCGATTCCTTTCCAGCTCGAGCCTTTCGCAAATCCTCTCTCCACCTAAGCGGAGGGCGTTTTACACTACATTGGCCGAGCCGCGGTGAACCTCGTTTACCCCAACGGTTGTCGGTTCTTCGGCACATATGGCCAGCCCACTGTAGTTCTATTTTTCTGCTTATTCAACTATTCCTAAGCCTTAATATCGCTTGAACTTCATATCATAATATTAATTTTGCAAGAAGTAAACCGGCACCAATCTACCACGCGGCATCATTGTAATAGTTTTAAGAAAAAACAGAAAGATTAGAGACTAGAAAGAAAGATCTCGAGACGACGCTCTATGTCTGAGACTAAAAGTTAAGATGCAAGGCTGTCGGTATCAAGCAGTGACATTGTATAATTATTTACCTGTACGCTTGAAAACTACCGTCAGCCCTAACATATTCAAAAATAAATTAAAACAGCTTTTGCTGGAACGGTGCTTTTACACTATAGATTATTTTGTGATGTAATACTAAATCATTTATATTCTAAGATTGGACATTCTATAACTTATACGATTTTATTATTTTATTTTATTTGCTTATTATTTATTTATTTTTGTCATTTTTGATTAATTATTGTACTTCGATTTTTAATTTAATATTGTAAAACCCTATTATTAATGATTTTTTAAGTGTTTTAGATTGTATTCAAATACGATTATGCGATGGATTGTTACTGAATAAATAAATGAAAGAATCTGTTTCACTACCTAGGCAAGGCGCGAGGAGGACTAGACCTACCCGTAGAGATACAGTTCTTGACTAGTTCGGCAGGAAGAGCAATCCTATCCGAACATTTTGTCACCATCATTTAGTCTGATTAAGCATAACATTAAGGATAGGAAGAAACCATGTAAAAAATTATTTGAAATAAATATATTTGATTTGACCTTACAATTAGTAAGTAACCTGATTTAGAGAGAAAAAAAGAAAATCTAAGATGCGTGCTCTAACAACATATACCTTCACTTTTAATAGTGCCCTTGCGATAGGTAAATCAAGATAAGATCCGAGTGAGGCTGTATAGACCGAAAAGGGACTTTCTTTACTAGGTAAAACTTTGAGAAATGCCGCGATCACGATTAACAGCATGCCCTAAACCTTGGTTACTGTTTTTAGGTGAAATTAAATCAAATTAAAAATGTTTCAGTATTGTGCAAAATCGCATGCATCGCGTGCATGTCTGAAAAATTAGTAACCAATCTATTCTGTAATTACCAGACAGGGGCAATCACTAACTGTAGACTTCTGAGGTATTTCCCGTGAAATACACGTATCAGTGAATTCTGAAGGTAGTATAAAGCAATGTTAAAAAAAAACTCACCGTTGCCACCGAATTTCCTGTCCTCCTCATCAACGTTACCAGGATTACTGTCTTTCTTGAAATTTATCAGTTTCGGTATCACCAACAAAAAGCACACTACAGCAATCATCGTCACAATCTTTTTGAAAATTAAAAACTTCAACATCAATTTCGCTATGGTCAAAATGTCCAACTTCAGGTGGAGTTTATCAAGAAGGCCCATGCTGAATCCTCCAAATCCAGGTGCAGTGTAAGGGACGCCGTAGGAAGGTTTTGGGGGCCCGTAAACTGGAGCTATGGGCTTATAAATCGGTGGCCCATAAGACTGCGCTGGTGGCCCGTACGTTTGTACCGGTGGTCCATAAGAATGCGATGGTGGACCGTAAGATTGCGCTGGTGGTCCATAACTATTTGAAGGTGGCCCGTACGTATTCGGTGGAGAGTTGTAAGTAATATCAGTCTCGAACTTCACAGGTGGTGATGAGTAACTAGGAGAAGGCAAATAGCTACTGGAAGGCCCTGAGAAACTGGTAGATCCAGAACTAAAACCACTGTCACCAGATGAGTATGAAGGCGTGTAGTCATATCCAGAGTTGTAAGTATCATCGCGGTTAGAAATTTTCTTTTCACCGTCCTTAGCGGTCACTATGATCACTCCTTGTTTCGCCTTTTCTGCCTCAATCCTGGATTTTGAGTACGCATCCAGGTATGTATCTGTCTTCATTGTCGATTTCGTCCCATTGCTCGGGCCCATGATTGCAGAGGCGCACGCGCATAGCGCCAATATCGGAACAAGAAGCCTGAACGCCATGTTGTTAATCCTCGTACGAGCAGGAAGCAGTTGTCGCCATCGATCGCGACTGACGAATGACAAGCGACGTTGTCTCTCATTCAGTTTTCACTTTTGACTTACAGTAAAAGAACCTAAATATGATAATGGAACACAATTAAATTCTCAGAGTGACTCCGGCGCGTTCCGCATTGCTCATGGCAAGTAGGTGGTTGTATGTCACGGAGCGCATGCTAAGTGGCTGCCTTAGAGACTGCGCGCGCCCTGACGACTAACCTCTATGCCTTTTTGGCTTAGCTGCCCCGAACTTGGGACCTTTCATCGCATTATGAAATCTTTTATAGGCCGCAATTTGTATCGTGAAAGTTTTATCGTTATCATTGCATCCATCAACAATAAGCTATCATGACTACAAGAGGATGAATCGTTATTGTATTAAGACATAAACAAGAACCATAATTCCACAATTTTTGACTGTTAAAAAATTGTTGCACCATTTGGAGACATTCCAATAAGCACGTTAATACAATACATTGTATGGTAAGATAAAACAAACGTCGAATGCATAAATTGTATTTAAATCCTGATTTCTACTGATCAGCGATGCGTCGCCAACACATTTTCACTTGCAGTGTGAAACAAAGCCTGCTTGTCAGAACTCATGAATTTTCATAAAATGAATACATGCAAATGTCTGATAGGATTAACGGATTTACTGCTCCATCATCAGGCTAATGTTATTTCTATTCAATGATAATTCCCAAAAAAATCTAATAAGAAAGTTCGCATTCAACGTCTCGTAAACGCAGACACGTTAGGTTTTCAAATTGCCAAATAATTTGGCTTTTCTGCATTGGTACTTAATTAGGAATACCTTTGTGCTATTGAGCGTATAGTAGGTACTATCGCAACATCGATTTTGAATTAAAAATATGGGTCATAGGAACAGTATGTGTTAAAGTAATGGGATGTTAACATTATCAAAAAAAATCATTAATTAAGAAAATTATATTGTCAAAAAAAACACATTTACTTACAAAAATAAGGCACTCATAGAGGTTGTAGATCATTCAAACGCGTTACCGACGCTCAAAAACCTCTCCTCAAAAAACTTGTGTCGTTTTCTCTTGTTTTGATTTTCCGAATTAGAATTGAAAAATGAGCTGATTGATTTTTTTGGCTTTTTCGCATTGCCATCGTCATCAACCTCTTCGAAGGTACAGGTTGCCGCTTTGTCTTTGAGCATCAACTCTGATGTTGACCAGCTGAACCTCACTAGAAGGGGATATCCGAAAATGTTGTCTATCTGCTCTCGGATGAACTTCTTTGTTAGAGGATCTGGAAGTAAATAGTATTCTATAGCATTTCCGCTCGACATCGAAAGTTGTACTGTCAGCACTCTATGGTAGTACTAAATGGTCAGCAGTCATTGTGGTGACGTGGTAAGCCATTTTGGCACCTAAAAGGAAGGGATAGTATCACTTTTAGGAATGTCAAATTAAGTTTAGTTTGGAAAATGCACAACAGAATTTATACCTATTGATGTCTAAGGCATATTAAAATCTTGTTACGCCATTTCCCCGTTTAAAAGACTTCAGGCGGCCTAAAATTGAGTGACACCACAAGAGAACAAGACGAGAGACCAAAAGTAGTTGGCGTATTTAATTCGAAAATAAATGAAGGCACGTAAAACTATTGAGGTTACCAAAGAAACAAATACATATAGTGTTGGTCCAAAACCAGGATTCAATATATTAGTAGACCTACCTCCAGGATATCCACTTCCAAATTCAGTGTGGTCCATTTCCAGCCCCTCAAGAAACTGCCATACTTTCAGTGCATGGTCCCTAGTCACTTTGGCGACTATACTAGCGGCTGACACGATGGGGTAGATTGAATCGGCCTTTTTCGCTACCTGGGAATAGGCGTTTTATAAATAAACTAGATGCCCCGTAACTTTGTACGCGTACGATAGAGTTTCACAGCTTCAGAAGAAAATATACCTCGGACAGATTTTGCAGTTAAGTAGAAACAACTTTGAGAAGGCAAGGTTGGGCAACACAACAATATATAAATACATCGAGTTTCTCGTCACCTATACCAGAATGTCTATTAGTCTAAAAAAAATGTAAGACCTACGAAAAGGTTTTCGCAACGAGACTATCCTAAATACGACATAGAATTTAATGTCTATTTTTGTAGTAGTAGAGTTCTTTGTAGAGGGCACGTCCGGGGAAGCACTGCCACCATGCCTATTTCTGCCGTGAAGCAGCTGTGCTGTGTTTCGGTTTGAAGGGTATGGGTCCCGGTGAAATTACAGGCACAAGAGCCTCATCATCATCATGCCTCAAGTTGATGGACGCAAGGCGTTGCATCGTAGAGCACGTTCCAAAAAACGTGATCTGTGATGCAATGCTTTGTGATAGGTAATGGTTACCACTTAACATCAGGTGGGCCATGTGGGCCATCTTCAAATACCATAAAAAATTTAACTATAGTTGTCGCCATAGAAGAGAAAGTTGAAGATGATGTTTCTTTGAGTAGTTTAAATAGTCAAAGAATTGTTGTTTACACTTTATTACTTTAGCAAAATATATTGCCCCATAAAGTCTTTTAATTTAGCCACCTTTTAGACTCTGGGTGCATTCGGGGTTCCAACCTCCATCTTCGGCACCCAAGCCAACCTCACCTGCACGTGGTGCATCCTGCTAACTAACAAACGGGGCTCTGGCGGCTGGCTGATTGTGGCACAGCTACGTCCCCTGGCCACCAACGGGCAGCAGCGTCAGTTGTGCGAGAAGCTGTCTCCTGGGATCCCCAGCCAGCATGCCATGATGCGATTATCGGTATATCCCCTTCTTATTAGGGGAGGCTTGTGCCTGGCAGTGGACTGATATAGGCTGGTGTTAATGTTAACAAAATTTTTGAGATAATTTTTATTTCAATGGTGAGTATTGTCATAGTGCATGTCTGTCCCTTTGCCACATCCCATAGTCATAGTGTTGAAATATGAGCGGCTTACCGTAATTTTATAATTTGGAAATATTTCTGATAGCTTCGCTTGATATTTTTCTGGTGGACCCACAGTATCCACATACACTTCAGCTATATTAGCACCATTTTCAGCAACCCTCTTTATAAGATCTATTGCAGAATTCATCGACACCTGAAAAGTAAGTAACTAGGTTATTCTAGGGTAAAATGCTTCAAGTGCTGAAACACAACTGCGGTGTGGCAGATGCGATCTCGAGGCCTGCCCATGACAGGCAGATCGCAAGAAACCAAAGGAGATATAAAAAAAAAAGTGTGCTGGTGGTAAACTTCTATCTGCCTGTGTATATGTTATGGACAAAGTGATTAATGCGGGCATTATTCATAGTGCCCGGGCAATATGAATAATGACCAGCTACTTAGGACAAAGTGATTAATTATTACCTAAACTTCATTATTTATCACATTGACCGGTCATTATGAATAATGCTACGTGATCATCGGGCAATGTGATAATATAGCTACTTTGGGGATGGAGTGAGGGGAGGGAAGCGAATGCGTGACACGCGCTAACCAATCAGAGCCCGTCATGGCGGGGTACGAACGTCCATCGCTTCACTGTTCACTACACAGCTCTCAGTTTTGCATTCCAAGCGAATACGGACGCAGACGAATAATTTCGTAATTCAGTTTCGTAACTAAAGTGAAGAAAGACTAGCGAAGTTCATGAGGCATCGCTAAAAGGAAGAAATTTGTGTTTTAAATTTTGATATAAAGTCTGAAATAAAAATAATAGTTAAATATTGTGTCTTTTATTATTCTGCCCAACAGGTGATGGGCGTTATGTATATTGTCCGGGCAATTTGATTAATTCAATAGTTCTTATCACATTGCCCTCACATATTGGTCATTATTCATAATGCCCGGTCATTATGTATAATGACCAATGAATCACATTGTCCATAACATATATAATGCTGGACACTATCACACAGCATCATGCAGCCCCAAACTAAGCGAGCTTGTATTATGGCAACCATGTGACTGATATACTACTTATATAATTTTTTTTGTAAATATATACATATTGGTGTCGATTCTGTTGTTCACTTTTCTAAACTTAACTTAATTTGACAGTATTAAAGTTATAGTTATCATTGTCATTTTCACCTATAAGGGATAGCATTACTTTTAGGAAGGTTAAATTAAGTTTAGTTTAAGAAACTGAACAACAGAATCGAAATAAGTATACATTGTAAATACCCAAATTCGAGACAAATATGTTTAGATCATACAAACATTTGTCTCGTAACGGGAATCGAACCTGCAACCTTCTGCGTCACAGGCGGGCCTTCACCCATTGTGCGGTCAAATTTTTGTGAACTGTTGAATTTTTTTGAACTGAAAAACACAGCAAAAACTTCTTAACATGCCTTTGAAGCATGGAATTGTAAAGTAATGTCTGCCTGCAGCTTCACTTGAATTTTAGAATGTACAAGACATTCTGACTGGCTTTATAACTCAGTTGGTAGTAGCTCTGTTTTCTTGTACTATAGGAACCACATCACTGATATACTAGTTATATACATTTTTTTTTCGTAAATACATACATATTATACATAGAAGACACCCATACCGGAGACTTATATAAATAAAATAGCCACCCGCCCCAGCTTCACACAGGTGCAATGCTGATATAAACCTTCCTCTTGAATCACTCTATCTATTAAAAAAATTGCGTGTTTTAAAGATCTAAGCATACATAGGGAACAGACAGCAGGGGGAGACTTTGTTTTATAGTATGTAGTGATAAATACAAACCTCATTCAAAGAATGCTTTGCTCTTTTATACATTGAGTTGGAAATATAGTTTGGTGAGATAACTTCACATGCCCAGCCAACATTATTCACTGCCTCTTCTTCAGATATCATTTTAGTGAATATTTCATCTCTCTTTGCTTCAGTTAGAGCTTTTGAATCAGCACAGCCTAGCTCTTTCAGAACTTTGTCTTGACTCAACGGGCAATATGACACCCCATAAACCATCGGACCTGTAAGTATGAATATTTTCTTATAAATATTATTAGTGTAGGGAGCGAGCTGGCTTATTGTATTGTCGTAGGAATTCGATGAAACTACTCGAGTTCACTATTAAATTTTATTCTTGACTTTTACATATGCAGCCTTACAATACCATCATCATGAACGAAATAATATTTTTAATATAACTCAGACAATTAGGATAATATATTTAGGTTGGGCTGCCAACAAGCAGTTGTTGCTTTGATAGGCTTTATTTGATGCTCAAAAAGCAAGACATTCTGTCGGAACATTGAAAATAATTCTGGATACAACTGGGAATGAAGGCTGAATGATCTTTTCCACAGCACCTAAAGCAAGATGTATGTACGAATGTTTGTTTATCCCTCCATCACACTAAAACTACTGAATTTCAGATGAAATTTTGCACATAGATATATTATATACTAAGCCATACCAATAAGAACCTACAGGTAACTATTTACCCAATACCATATGAGTGAAGCTGAAGTTTACCAGCTGATACTATCACACTAATGTAATAAATGCGAAGGTATGTGTTTGTGTGAGTATGTTTGTTCACACTTAACTCCATAACAGCTTAAATGATTTGGATGAAAGTTGGCATACACATTGATTGTGAACAGGACTAACATAAAAAATTAAATATATACAGGCTACTTTTCATCTGGATAAAATGCGAGTGAAGCCAGTTGTATATAAATATCAAATCAATAAATAAATAATGCTGAAAAACTCAGGAATGTGGCTAAAATATCATTTAACAACACATAAATATACTTTTTGTCTACTGAGTAAGACTGATTAGGAAATTTTTTAGGCACCGGCGGCACCCGGTCTGGGTCGGCGCCGCGACCGCCTACAATACCTCCGTGCCTTTGCTAAATCTTATTTCTATTGGATGAACAACAACATGCCTAGCACAGGTCCTCGTCCAGCTTCATCCACACCAAGTCTGCACGGTTCTGACTTGCAAATAAGTGGAACTTCTGAAGAATTCACAAAGTTTTTAGAGTTGTCTTTCGACTTTATTATGTCTTGTAACTTCTCTAGGGTGTCCATTATTTTGGCGTCGACATGTAATGATGACTTTCTTTCTGAATTATAATTTATATCGCACCTAAAACGATAAAAGGAAAGGAAAAACTACTGTTTATTCAAAATCACGCGTGTTTGTTTTTGTTTATTTCTTGCTTGACGTTTCTCTTGTCAGTTTGTCCGTGTCAATGTGACAGTATTTTATAAAACTTTGTACTGTCAAATTGCTAATCGATTCGAAAGTCGATTTGAAAGTCGATAAATAATTTCGTTCTGATACAGGCGTTTTTCTGAAATTCTATGGACTAATACGAGGAAGTTTATTTTCACGAAGAAGGATATTATTAAAGACTTACTATATCTCTTGAATATATATCTTGAATTTGAAACCCAGTTCTAAACATTATTTTTAGAAAAGTACGATTCATTTGATATTCTTTTGAATCAATCAAGGTTCAATCGATTACAACAAACTGTTGTCCACAACTCTAATCAGTGCTTACAGCTCAATTCGTTTTATGCCAGATCTAGTTAATTTGGCTGACAAATAGCATTGCGCATGATTTAGTGCGGCTAAGTGCATATAGCTACTATTAACTTACTTAAAATAATTTATTGTTCTAATCAATTGTGTTATACATGTACTACGAAACTCGAACCGAAATTCCAAAAGCCATTCCAGCCTAACTTAATTTCTGTAGAAAAATCTATAAAATATTTTTGTGAAAAGTTTAAATAGCAAGTAAAAGGGAGTAAAGACTTTAAACTTATTCGTATTCGTATTCATATCCTATTTATTGCATACAAGTACATTGTATTACTTCATACTTGTCTTTTAACATGGTTTTACGTATTAATATTCTCAATGAACTATCTATCACATGAAATGACTTTGATTTATGATTCATTATGACTGAGGTATTCCGAAAACAAAATTGATTAATTAAAAACTATTGACACTACTGTGAAATCTCACGCGATGTGAGATACAAATGACTAAAATCACGCTAAAAACAGCTTTTTTATTTTTTCAACCGAACTGTGTCAATCTTTAAAGTGAAGTGGGCAACCCTGTAAACTCCATTGTAATTTGTAGTGCGAGTGCTAACATAATATTTTTAGATGTAGAAATCAGGAGTGTCATCAAAATTAAAGTGATTTTGATCGTCACGGATAAGGTAACTATATTTTCCATTTGTGTACATTCTTAGCGCATAATATCAATGTAGTAATCAGTAAAATCGTTTATAGGTTAGAGTAGTGCGATCTAATAATGCAGAACAACCCCCAGGAGCTCTCATGGCAGGCGATTCAGGCTATCGTTGGGGTGAAACTTCCTTCGAATGTATTACGTTTTGATGATATCGGATTCCACCTAGTGAATAATACAGCTTCTAGCGCAGAAGATTCCGATTCAGACATTGAAATAGTAGAAAATGAATGGGAGTCTGATAACAATGTCTCATCGCGACCCGACCTCTCAGACAACGAGAAAAACACTTCTCCTGATAGAGAACAAAGTGAATCGCCCGTTCTACATCTTGTCGAGCCTGATAATAACAATACAGGGAAAGACTCCTTGGACTACAGAGAATATTTAGAAAAATCTGACACCAAAGAAAACATAAGTAAACATACAATGTCCCAGATACAAGGTGAGGATGCAGACAGTTCCAATGGGAATGTCATGTCGATTGAGAACTACTTGGAGGTGACATTGTCCACCGACCCTGAGGCTAGTCATATCTGCAGCCAGTGCAATCAGATGTTTACAAGTGACCAGTTACTTGCCTCTCATAAATGTAGTGCTAAGCCCACCGAAGAAAGAAAATATCCTTGTCATGTATGCTCAGAGAAATTCCCCAGTTACTGGGAACTCAGGAAGCACATGAATACCCACTTCCCTGGCATGCTGGACTCAAAGTCCAGCTTTTGCCACCTCTGTCAGAAGGATTACACCAAGACAGGGTTTATGAACCACTTGCGCAAACATACTGGAGAGCGGCCGTTTGTCTGTGAGCTATGTCACAAAGCATTCTCGCAATCCAGCTCCCTCTCCATACACATGAAGTTCCATCTGAATGTGCGGAAGCATGCTTGCACAGTGTGCGAGAAAAAGTTTGTAACCAAGAGTGAACTCTCTCGTCACATGACTGTCCATACTAAACAAAAATCTTACTACTGTGGTGTCTGTGATAAAGCATTCACACGGTCTGACAATATGAAGAAACATGAAAAAACTCATGGTTGATTAAATCCTTAGGTCCTCTACACCTGGAGTGTAGGATTTGAATGTTGAATATCTAATTTAGAATGTAAATTCTGCTGTATATGCCTTTCTTCTGTATCAAAAGGCTATCAAACTATGATATCAGATTCTCTATTTGCCAAAAATTTAGTTATATGTTTGTTCATTTTATACCAAAATATGATCTAGTTCATAATTTAGTCATTATGGTGTGTTTATTGTGTTTAAGCGAGCTTTCAAGCTCAAGTGTGCTGCTGTAGTTGCTTTCCTAGCTAAGGATTTTTATTATTTATAAATAATTATTAGGACTTTCATTTGCATGTTGGACAATAAATTTTAATACTAGTTTGTAGGGAAAACTGCCTTTTCAGGTGCTCTACAATAAGGTTTCTACGTACATATCTCAATTCAATGTTGCCTTTTAGATATGATAAAGTGATAGCTCGACAAGTCGATATAGGTCAAATGACCAAAGATTCAGATAGCCTTATTGTAATATTTACTTTAGATAGGTAGAGGAAATGTTTAATACCATATGAGGCCTTCTTGAAATGATGTCACAAATTGTAATACTTGTTCCTCCTTCATATACAAGAAGCTTTAAGTAATATATTTTTGTAATACTTTACATTTTAATAATGTACCAGTTAGTAAAACTTTGCCAAATTTTAGATAAGTGATTCTTACTATTGTATGAACTGTGTTTTAACCAAAGCAATAACTTCTAATGTGCCTATCTTTATATTTATAACTTTCACTATTTTTATGCCAAATATAATGTAGATAATTTTTTTAGATATATTTTATTCAAATCTAGGCAATGTAAGCTTTTACTTCATTGAATAAGGTAAACAGTTTTCTAAGGTCTTGTTGCTAGACTAATAGCTTAAAACAAGTCAATTTTAAGAGACCTTAATGGCCCATTGTTATTTTATGCTCAGTGGGTTAACCCAATGACTTTTTATTGTCTATGCCATCTTAACTTATCTTCATCACAATATTTTTATGAATCGCCTAAACATTGTCATGAGAACACTGAAAACCCCAAAGATATAATTATAAACTTGTATGTATTTTCACTGTAATTGATTGGCTTTGTTTAAACTAAACCAAAGGTGTATGTATAAACTTTTGACTGTGCCACTTTTCGATTTTACTGGTTGTTTAGTATTTTATAGTAATTCTATATTATAGTTATTATCATATTGACATAAGCAATAATATACATATTGAAATATTTATTATATTTAGACAATGGATTATTATTATGTATAACATGCATGACTTGTTTGTATATTATAAGATAATGATATTGAGCCAAATGAGAAAAAAATACACAAAATCTACAAGACTGACAATAATATTCAGAGTAGATATTAACTCACGCACAAAACCTTATTTATTAATTTGATGAACAACAATTTTGTAGTAATCTAGTGAAACTGCACCTTGTTATACATTCATCATGACAATTAGATTAAATAATATATTTTATGAAAACTGTAATAATAATTTTGGATTTTATTAAAGAGTTGTTTGTTGCAAACTGGTATGTTTTATTTCAGAACTAAATCCGTATTTTTCCCTTTGTTCTAGGTTACGGTAGCGTCTAAAGATGTCTGCAAGGTTGCGTAACCTTAATCCTTACGAATTGCATAAGTACCTAGTTAATGTGTATTGTTTGAACGCTAAGGGATCCACGAAGCTTTTAAAACGGGACACGTCAAATGATAGAACCGACCTTGATATTATAAGAGAAAACCATAAGTTTCTTTGGGAAGAAGATGACGTCGCCGATACATGGGAAAAGCAATTAGCCAAAAAGTATTACGATAAACTCTTCAAGGAGTATTGTATTTGCGACTTGAGTAGATTTAAGGAAAATAAAGTAAGTTTTCATGTTACTTATTTCGTTAAAACTAACTGCCAAAAAGCGCTTTCTTCGGCCAAACTGAATTTACAAATTACAGTAGCAAATCAATAAACGTAATTAAACACTAACTAAGAAACCTATAACAAAAACAAGGCTTAACTTTTAAGTAGGTATCTAATTATGTTTACATTGTATTTTGTTTGTACTTCGTTACTTACACACTTAAGGCTATCAGTAAGTAGATATCATTAGGTGGTTGGTACCTCGTTATTAATAACAATTTATGATGTTTAATTTTACAATAGGCTGCACTCGGCTTGGTTATGCTCTTATCATTATTATTCTCAACTACCTTTTAGTAGCTTTGCTACATACCTATGAAGACTTAAACAAATTCATCTCATTACAAAAACGAAGCCACGTTTCGTAAGCGCCAACGATCACACGAAAGGCAACATTAAAATTAATTTATTCGTGTGTGATGCTGGCCCCCTATGCTAAGGCTGAGATGGGGACCGGTCCCCTATATTAGTAAATTGCCTTTTTTGCCCGCGAGACCTTCCTTTGTATTGTACTGGGGAGAGCACAAAGGCCGTATTGCCTTTGTAGGCTGGGCTAAATATAGCTGCAAGCAGTCACCCGCGCGGCTGTACAGTAACGCACATCTGTCCGTTAGCCCGCCCTACTAAAGCAAAATCAATAACGAAATGCACACGATGCATTGT
This sequence comes from Horisme vitalbata, assembly GCA_951804965.1. Classification (NCBI taxonomy): domain Eukaryota; kingdom Metazoa; phylum Arthropoda; class Insecta; order Lepidoptera; family Geometridae; genus Horisme; species Horisme vitalbata. Next base: position 10,371,690 of record OX638101.1, read on the forward strand.
GGCTTGCTTGTATGTAATAATAATAACGGATAAAAGTTGTAAAGATAGTTATGTAGGTCCTATCTGCATCCGTTATCTTGTTTTGATGGGAGTTTACCACTTAATGTTAACGTGGGTATTTTTATTAACGTACGTAAAGACATTACTTATCTCTATGTTGGTAGGTAGTCTCTACTTTACTTATTTTAGACTAAACTTAATATCCATAAAGTTACGTAGCCCTTAGTAGTTCCCTGATGAAACTAATTTTTATTTTATTTTATTGCTTAATCATCTTTACTCGCTCGATGTATTATTTATATCATGTAGTCTGTAATCTGTTTGTAGTAACACTTAGCATGTACATAAATCTATGAACTATTTTCCTTTTACGGCGTATACTACCTACGATGATGTTTTTTAAATACATACAAAAAATCTTGCCCTAGCGTGTTGGAATTTTGAAGCTTTAAGAAGCTGGGAATCAAAATCTTACCATGCCTTCCGAAGCGTGCGACTGAGCGATCATTCATCCAAATGCTAGATAAGTAGTAGTAGGTACTTAGCTATAGGTATGGGCCGTACTGTACTGTACGGCCCATCTTTTTTTAATATCCCTGTCGCTAGCTAATCTAACAAATACTAGCCTCTTACTCAGAGCAGCCCGAAATAAACCGTTGATGCCTACTCACAGTTGCGTTTTTCCTGGCTGGCTGTGTGGTGCCTAATCTAATTTCGTATACTTACCTACGTGGTGGCTAAGGCAGGAAGTAGTATTAATGAATGTAGGTTAGAAGGCCGCGCCAGGCAGTTCGCTCTGCCCGCCCCCGCGCCCTCGCGCCCGGGCGACTGCATTTATACATTTTTATTAACTGGAATATGATAGGTCGGTACCTCGTTCCTATGGGAACTACTACTGTGTACTACCTTACTCGATCGAGATACTTAAGGTAAATTGAACGCGGAGTGATATGAGGGTTTTTGAGGGAACGAGGCGTGCCGGGAACAGTTCATAGTTTTTATCCTCTTAGCTAAATTTTGTACCTAATAAGGGGGCTGAACAGATGACATGGTACCTATCCTATCTCATACATTATGGTACCAGCTACCTCTAGTCTAGAAGCTTTTAAATAGGGACAGCTATGTATTAACACGAGTCCGTGGTATTAACTAACAGTTACCTCGCTCCAAGGCGCCCCTCAACAGGTGCACGCTGCACTGCATTATTAAATTGGTAGATAAATATTTTTAACTGCCTATATTTAGGTATAGGTTAGATAGATCTGTCAGAGACCGACGCCGACGGAGGTACTCAAGGATCGATTATTTCACTCGAATTCGTGAATAACATGTTTAACTTAGCTAGTCTAACGACATACAATGAACATTATTGTCCTATCCTAACATACCTAGCTAATTATTAGAAATTCATAAGTTTGTTTAGCTTTTTTGCACCCCTTTTTTTGAAAAAAAAACCCCGACTAGCTGTTCCCGAGTGCAAACTTTACCTATAAAACAGTACACAGTAAACAGTTAGTTCCTATAAAACACTAAAAAACTTGTTCTTCTATAGGGTTCTGCTACTAAAATAATGAAACTGCTCACAAACATAACATTAATAGGTGGCACTGAGATGGCGAATCCAGCAAGAAGTGGTAATGGGAAAAGGCCAGTTTCAATGTGGAAATAAGAAATGCAACAGCGATCGAGAACTAAAATCCTGGGAAGTTAACTTCGCATATCTTGAGGATAGAGAAAAGAAGAATGCTCTGGTCAAATTACGTAAGTTTATCACGAAGTTTAATTACCTATCAATAGTTAGTTCAAAACCAATGCTTAATTTATGGATACCAGTCAAAGTTATATACCTACTGCACAAGCAACCTTTATGCGGTCAAAGTTCGTAGGATAGCGCGCATTGTCAACAATGCTTGCTGTATGCTGCATAATTGAATTATATTTTATAATTTTCTGAGCACGCGTGGAAGTTTGGGGGAAGCCTTTGCCCAGCAGTGGGACGAAATAGTCTAGTAAACAAAATTCTGAGCCTGATGTTTATTACATATAATGTTATGGCTGTGTATTATGAATTTTATGTGGTTTAGTATTAGAAAAGATGTCGTAAAGGATTACGCCTCCCCCTTCCATGACCGATCGATGCATTTTAGGCATAGGTTACATACCTAAAGAGCTGCGCTCTTGTCGGAGCAACTGATGCAGCTCCTTCCTTCTGCCTCTTTCCAAAGCCTCCTTTACTTCTCAATACGACATGACAGCTACCTACTTTCGTTTTATTTGTTGCTCTATCTTTGGCCTTTCTTCCCCTACCTCCTATTTTTTCCAGCATGATGTTGCATAAATAGCTGTCATCGTTTATGCCTAACTAGCATCGCTCATTTAAAATATAACTATACCTAGCTAGCATCTCTTTTTGTGAAATAAACCATGGATGGTAACGTTCATTTTCATAAAATAACAATAAGGTTACTTAGGAATCATTTTTACTGTTCATTCGAAATTATTCACAAATTAAAGGCCTCCATTGATTACACCTTGGAGGGAGATGGGTGGAATAGTGTCTAAATATATATATGGTAATGGTTGAGCGACAGGTGTTCGGGGTTCCAACCCCCATCTTCGGAACCCAAGCCAACCTCACCTGCACGTGGTGCACCCTGCTAAACAACGAACGGGGCTCTGGCGGCCGCCTGATTGCGGCGTAGCACAGCCTACATCGGCACATCTAAATCCCTTGGCCACTGACGGGCAGCAGCGTCGGTGGTGCGAGAAGCTGTGCCCTGCGAACCCCAACCCGCATGCCCAGCGTGGGGATTATGGGTATATCCCCCTTTATTAGGGGAGGCCTATGTCCATCAGTGGACTGATATAGGCTGGTGTGGTGTGGTGGTGTGGTGGGTTGAGCGGCATTTGACTAGCAACCTGTCACTTGTAATGCTAACTGCTTGCAATAAGTGGGCATGGACCGAATGTACCTATTGTTGGGACGGGGTCCCCCTTCCCCAATAAGAAGAAACTGAGGGATTCGCCTCTGACGAACGATCACCGACGCAGAGGGGGTCGTGGCAGAATCCTACCGGGATGTCCTTTATTCTGTGGTGTTGCTTAAACTTCTGCGCTGTAGCACAAAACAACTATTCTTTTGTGGCTTCTATACAAAATCGTTTTGATGTTTCAAATCTGCCACGCGTCCCATCATCATCATCTGCGTAGGTATCTACAGCATTCCATTGCTGGATATAAATAAATAATGCTGGACTTTGTTATCACACAGCATCATATAGGCCGAACAGGGTGCAATGACGCTCATTGAGGCAGGCCACGCGTTCTACGAAGATTTTATTTATGGAATTGCTTAATTTGATTGCCTTTTTCAGGCTTGTGCCCAGATTGCTCGGATAAACTGAACTACAAGTCGAAGAAGCGCGAAGTGAAACGGCTCAAGAAAAGTCATAAAAAAGCGAAAAAGAACAAGAGGAGAGACAGTTCTTACATCGAGGAAAACGAAGGGGAATTCAGCCCACGAACTCCCGAACCCGAAGAGCCTTCCACTTCTGAAGAAGGGGTGGCAATAGTGGAAGCCACAGAAAGCAGCGAGTCCTTATGGAAAAAAGGTATGTTAATGTTAATGACCACTTTATGATCATCAGCTTGTGGTAGTGGTTTAATTTTAGGTCCAGTCTAATAAAATTTATGATTCGTAAAATCAGCAGACGCATAACGTACCCACTATTTAGATCCACATAAAAAAATGTTTAGCGCCCATCACTACTAAAAGTTTTGACAGTGACATTTGTTTGTATATATTTGGGCTGAGTTAAAAATCTGAGTAGATATCATAGGACTAGGTACAAGATATTTATTTGCATAAATAAGTGTAAATAAAGTAATACATAGTTGCATGAGTACGAAAAGTCTGTCTTATTATCCAGCATTTCGTATGGCTACTAAGTTAGCCATACGTAGGACGATTTCCTAGGCCATACGTTATGCTAAGTAACGGATTATTTATTCTTTTGGTAAGGATTGCCCCTTACGTAAATCTTGTCCTGCCTTCTGAAAATCCTAGGACCTAAGGCTCTTCTGGTGCCTTAATTCATATACATTTGGGGCTGCATGGTGCTGTGTGATAAATAACGTCCAGTATTATTTATCAATTATTATTTCATACTTGATCACTGGCATAGCACATCTTTATTGCCCCGACTTTTGTCATTGATAAAATTCTAATAAGATGTAGGTAGGTAGAGTAAATTACTAGTTCCTGCCCATGGTTTAGCTCGCGTAATGTGGACAGGTATAGTTACAAACTTAATCCGTTCAGTAGTTTTTTAGCGTGTAAGAGGAACAAACATACTTTCCATAACTCTACAAAAACAATGCTCAAGTCGATTTCTTATGAAACCGACCTAAGAGCCTTCCCAGATGGGCGATTTACTCGCGCGTGTTGCTTTCGCGATTGACATGCGTATCCAATCAGGCTTGCTGAATGTCATGTGATAAGTGCACGCACGTCACATTCCGGCACTAAGCATTTTATATGACCTAAATCGACCTAAAACAATATCTATCGTGCATTACCTACGTATTTTGTTCATAAATTCTGATAAATCAAATTGCAGGTGTACAAGAGACTGAAGAGAAATCGCGAGAAGAGGAATTCCAAGAATACCTAGATGATCTACTCCTATAAGTAACATAGTACCTGAGACAGCCTTATTACATATTTTTCTACAATTCCTACCTAGGTAAATAAGTAAATAATCAGGGGCAGTGGACAGGATCTATTTTTAAATAAAAGAAGAAAATACTGTTTATAACATCTTTTATTGCATTCTATTACTAGGTTTCAGTATTATGTGGTATAAAATGGAATAACTATTTTCATCACACATCAGTACGGCGATCACGAAAATTCGATTGTCCGAAAAACTTTCGCCAATGACAAAGCGCGATTTTGAATCCACGCTTTCTCATTGACTAAAATTTGACATCTACGACACGAATACTTTTTCGCTATCGTGTTCGAGCCTCCGTACTCATAAGCTCCAACAAAACTGTCTATAAAGTTCAACTATTGACGACAAAAGTGTCGTTTTATCGTGTCTATTTGATAACTTTTATCGACAGTTTAATTTATAAGGAGCTTAATTTTGATATTGACGCTAAATAATTGTTCTTCAAGGTTCAAATTTCTTATCAGCATGAAAAATTCTAGCAGACTGCAAACGCCTGATTTTCGAACAGTGGAATGCTAAAAAAACATATTATAATAAACTAAAAGCAGCTGGATTTGCAAAATAAAATCTGTAGATTAATTTAACACAAGTTTACATTATAACTAAATAAAATATTCACACACATAACAAAACAATAATTCCTTAAAGTGGATACATATAGGGTTAATAGAGCTTATTCTTTGTACGTTCGCTCTTATTCGTTTCTATAAAAAAAACATTTCGACTGCGCGTACTATATGTACACATTAACAAAATGGCTCCAATCTATAACTGCTCTCACTGCCAATTACGTATAACATATATTGGCGTTTCTATAAAATTACACTGTTCATTCAAACAGAACGCAGCATTAAATTGCCTCACTTATCTACGGTCCACCTCATAAAGTGGCATCCGATCACAATAATCACAACAATAAATCGACTCCACCCGGGACGCATATAGACGTCTAGTGGATGGATCGTGTTTAGGCGTAGGGGTTAATACGTGTACAACATACACGTACTTATTTGTTATGCGCCTTGGACAGTTCCTCGTCGTCAGAGCAGTCTTCGTCGTGTGTGTGCGTCAGCTGGCGAGGCGTCTCTGGACGCACGTGTGGAACTGAGCCTGCCGTCTGCAAAAAACATTACAATCCATAATAATGCTGGACACTAATTCTAATTCGAATTTGAAGTGGGGGGAAAAAGTTCTGCACCAACGTCCCGCATTGGGGTGTATTGCATTGCCCCCATGCTAACCCGACCCCAGCCAGCCCAACTCCTTAAAATAACGGAGAAGGACTCTGGATTGGTGGCAACAATGCTCTAGGATTCCCGATACTGCCTGCGTTTGTGAGCCTTGATCAAGCAGTTTTTGTAACCCGGATTTTGTCCTGGCTTCGTTTGTGGCAGTGCAGTGTAAGATGACATGCTCCACTGTTTCTTCAGCTTGAAAGCAGCCGCGACAGGTGCCGCTGTGCTGGACACTGTCACACAGCATCATTTAGGCCTTAACTAAGCAGAGCTTGTATTATGGAAACCACAAGACTCATGATAATATTACTTAGTTTTTTTTTTTGTAAATACATATATTATATTTTTTTTTGTAAATAAATAGATGGAAAACACCTAGTCACGACACAAGTATTGGCCGATCATACAAAAATTTGTCTCGCGGCGGGAATCGAACCCGCAACCTTCGGCGTCTCAGACGGGCCTTCGCCCACTGCGCCATAGAGGCCGTCAATCAACTACAAAGCACAAGCAGTCTCAAATAAGACTGAAAAGACATGGAATTCAGGGTCTAGCGGAAAGATCACACACACCTACCCATACTTACTTACCTGAGACAAAAACAAGTATTTATTAAAAAACAAAAAACCCGACAGCATAGATAGGAAGTTTTCAGTACTTAGTCAGTTTTGTAGTCTTTTTAAATTGAAAATGGCTTCTTACAGTCGCCATATTGTATTTTTTGAAATTTGATATAGCCTTTGTCACCCCTGTGACCTAGACGAATCCAACGACACCTCATTAGCCAAAATCCGTTCAGCCGTTTGGGCTACAGCAACCGACAAATAATATTACAAACATACAATATACCCTAATAACCGGATATCACATTGGACTATAACAACAGATCGCCATGAAGCAGAATTGAAAAGGTAAAAAACAAAATAGTTTTTAGTTATGACTTATGACACAATTTGCGAAAACAGCGGACTATTCTTATTTATAGCTAGCTTCTGGCCGCGGCTCCCCTCGCGTATCGGGACAAAAAGTAGCCTTTATATTTTATCCAAATCCGTTAAGGAGTTGAGTAGGAACTAACAGTGTCATGTGTGTTTCGCTTATTTTATAATTGTCCATTCAAATAATTTATTAGTTTATCATTAGCACTCTAAAAATGAGTTTGACCTGCCAAAGGTACTGCAGTGGGCGAAGGCCCGCCTGAGACGCAGAAGGTTGCTGGTTCGATTCCCGCTGCGGGACAAATGTTTACATGTTGATTTGGGTCTGGGTGTTTCTATATATGATAAGTATGTTTTTAAATAAAAGTATGTATGTAGTATATCAATCATGTGGTTCCCATAACACAAGCTCTGCTTAATTTGGGGCTACATGATGCTGTGTGGTAACATCCAGCATTATTTATTATTTTTTTATTATTAAATCAAATCGTAAGATAACCCAAAAATATAAAAAAATAAGTGTTCCATACAATTTCTGTGAAACGTTATTCACCACAACATTGGGCCCGTGTATGCCATGTTACTTTGGGAAAGTATTTCTGTTGGGAAATAGAGACCATTGAGACCTACTAGTTTTGTTTTTTTGACAAATGTCATTTTCTAGGCTGACTGTAGTTACATTTTATCAAAAATCCGAAAATGCGATTTTTTTCTACGAAATTATCTTATAGTTTCCTAAGACCAAAACCTTTTCACTACAAAAGAAATGGTGGCTGCCCCCCTCAATTAGGTAAAATTTTGCCCCAATCTGTATAAATCAGTCTGAGTAACCAAAAGCAACGTTACCTTGGCGTCAGCAGTATCAAGCGCTGTGCCCAAGACTTCTTCAGCGGTGACCTCGGCTATACAAGCCACGCTCTGACTGCGCTGCGCATTCGCTTGCCTCGATCTGGAGACAGCAAACAAATTATAAACATAGAACTATCGCGTACTAGCTTCCGCCCGCGGCTTTGCTCAACAACAATGCGACCTCTGTGGCGTAGTGGGCGACGAGCTGCCGGAGACGTAGAAGGTTGCTAATTCAATTCCCACAGCGAGACAAATGTTTCATGATTTTAAAATATTTAGGCCACTCGAAGAACTGTTAATTATTTTGTGTCACTGCTGGACGTCCACTATAAAAAGGGGGATATGCCCAGGCATGCATATAGGCATGTAGATTGGGGATCGCTGGGCACAACTGTGCCGATGTAATGCCACAATCAGCCGGCTGCCAGAAACACGTTAGCTTGGTTCCAAAGTGGTTGGAGTTGGACCCCCTTACAACCGCGGCTCGCGCGGTATAAGACGTTCAGCCGTTACAGAGTTGAGTGGAAACAAATATACCCACACAAACTTTCGCATGTATAATATTAGTTTAATAGGGACGACGACAGGGTAAAAAAAATCTAATTAGTCCGTTAGATAGATCAACAAAAAATATTGGACGTATTTTTTTTCTTGATCAAATAAACAAAAAATTACGGAGATAGAGTGTCAAAGTTCGGGAGTGGGGGCTCGTGACGTAACGGCTAGGTAAAAATTGTACTATACCTTGACGTCACGTGGAACAACGCACTATATCTTTTTAATTATTTGTTTCATTTACAAAAGAAAAAATACGTGTCAAAAATTTTTTGATAATGTAAATGACGGACTAATTAGAATTTTTCAGTCGTGATCCCTATTCTGCTCATGCTTACCTGTCGATAGTAGGGGTGTCGACAGTGAACCTCTGCTCATGGGCAACTGTAGACTCGTGGGGCATCAGCATAGCGGGCGCTCGGAACATATAGCAGAACGGATAGTACATCAGGTTCAGAAACGAGGCGGCGTACAGATCAGCGTACCTTACCACCTATAACAAGTAACATAAAATAAAATAGAAAAGCCTTTTATTTTTCTCACTTAAGGCTAAAAATCGAAAAAAACATAGTATTATCATTAAGGTATTTGATATGAGAACCGAAGACCTCCTCCAGAACACATCCCACGATTCTCTGTCCTGAGCCAACTCTGCCCAGTTAGTTCCTGCTGCCGAAACTAGTTCGTTCTTCAATCTCGCATGGAATCTACCATAATAAACAATTGACAATAATACATACCTACTCGCTTTAGTTACAAACCTATTCGTATAATAATTTTCAATCATTGACAGCATTATCGTATAATAATGATTTGTGTTTAAATTATAATATTAATCAACGTAATCATAATTTGTTACCTAGGTACGCTTAGGTAACAAACCAACTACAAAGCCTCGGTCTGCCTACCACACTTATCGCCGCGCATCGGAGAGCATTTTATAACATGCTAAAGGAAATTGAAACATCTACAAAGCAGTTAAGTTCCTTATTTGCATGCAATTTACGCAGCTTTGAGCTTTGTCAAATACTGACATAAAAAGATCCGTATGTAAACAAAGTAGTAATATATACGTAAATTGCTCTCAGCCGCGCGTCAATAAGTGAGAATCGTACATTAGCAAGGTTCATGTGAGATACTTGCCTTGTGCATGATTTTTATTTAAAACTCAATGATTAGCCTTACTTGTTTTGTTTTTATTTATTGTAAGTTTCATTATTTATAATTTTAGTCGTTTTAGTTTTCTTTTCTAATGTGTATTAAACACATATTTATATTATATTATACGTTTACAATTATTATGAATTTTTGGATATTAGTTTTTATTTACAAATGTTTTTCTATGAGTTATATAAATGGAGATTTGTATTTTAAGTTAGTTGTTGTTTGTGTTTTATGTTTAATTTTCTTTTATTGTTCATTTTGATATGTATATGTTTATGCACGCGAATCACAACTTTTTACCTATTATGGTTGACTAAAATGCTTTCCAGCATTAAGTTTTTATTTTTTAATTTTTCTTTACTCTTGTTAATAGTAATTATGTATGTAGGTACTTAGGTTAAACATAAACTGTTTTAGTGATAATTATGCTGTATGTGTGCTTACGTAGTAAATAAATATATGTCTATGTCTATGTCTAAGTCCACCATTTGTACATTTTATCAAGTGCAATAAAGAATTAAATAAATAATAAATAAATAATACTTATACAATATAATACAATACAGGTTGTATTGTATTATATTGTACTATTTGCAGCCAACTTTAGAGGGACAAAGATACACTGTGACTACTGTAGAATCCCTGTTAAGTACCTGTGATGAGAAAAATGTCTGCCTGGATCCGGATCGGAACAGTGAGCCGAGCATGCCGTAAGCGAGATCCATTTTGTGTGTGACATCACGGATCGACACGCGCAGTTTCGATATATCCGGCTTTTCCTTTGTACTGGAATCCAAGTCTCTGTAAGCAAAAATTTACGTAAATATTATTACATCAATTTCTACGTAATAAATAAATAAATAAATAATGCTGGACACTATCACACTGCATCATGTAGCCCCCAACTAAGCAGAGCTTGTATTATGGGAACCATACGACTGATAAACTACATGGATACATTTCTTTTTGCAAATAAATACATATTATACACAGAAAACACCCAGACCTGAGACAAATATCTGAAAATAATGCAAGCGTTTGTCCCGCGGCGGGAATCGAACCCGCAACCTTCTGGGTCCTAGGCGGACCTTCGTCCACTGCGCTACGGAGGCCGTCTGCATACATTGCTGTGTGTATTCGCTGGAGTCAGACTAAACTCCTACAGTGATACTCTGATATTATAATACATAAATAATACTGGAGAATAGCACAAAGCATCATCTAGCCCCCAAACTAAAAAGAGCTTGTATTATGGCAACGACATGACATAAACTACTTATATACTTTTTTGTAAATACATACATATTATAGATAAACACCCAGAGCCGAGACGAACATTTGCATATCATACAAAGATTTGTCTCGAGGCGGGAATCGAACACGCAACTTTCTGCGTCTCAGGCGGGCCTTTATCCACTGCGCCACAGAGGGCCACGGTCAAATCGTTCAAGTTGTATCTTGCTCTTCAGTTACATACATATACCATACAGCATGTTTATTTCACGAAGCGAAATCTTGTCAATTGTAATTGTAAGCAAAGCCACTCTCCTTTCAATATAAACCAATTTCGAGAATCCTGTATGGTGGCCAGTTTCTTATGCTGTCTAAGAAAGTGCAGAATTTATGAAAGATTAAACTTTGTGCATATAGACAATTGAAAGAGAGTTTAGTTAGAATCTAAATTCAGAGTTAGTCTAAACTTTAGATCAAGGCCGCCCAACCTCAGGCCTGCGGGCCACTTCAATTTGCGCAATAGTTCCACAATCACCAACCGGACACTTAAAAAAATCAAAATTATACAATTTATTTCCCGTATAATTCCCGCAACCCGCATGCCACAAATAGTTTTTGCTTTGTCATTCAATTCAATTCAACAATTCTGTTTGTTTGTCCTAATAACTTGGATCGCGTAAGGCCTGGACTGGACGTTGAAAAAGGGCGACCCAACTAATTTTTCACTTTTCAATTACGAGCCAAAGTCGGCGACACCAATAAAAGCAAATGGAACAGTTTCAAGGTTAGCGAGCCCTTATTGTAACTTCCCTTACTTCAGATGGTACTAATTAGGTAGTTATCACTACCTAGGTAGATTAGGTTAGATGTTATTATAGTAGTTAGTAACATCAAAAGACGTAAAGTCACAAACGATGTAAGCTTCGCTCGCCGCGCTTTTTTCATGTTATTGCAATAATTAGAGATGGAAGTTCATCTAGCATTTAAAGGCCTCTTTTTAGAGTTAAGGCAACTACAAGGGTCAAACCTCCCTCTCGCTCGCACTATTCAAAATTTTTAAGATATAAAATCACTGAATGTAGTTATGCAAAATGGCAAACCTTCACGGCCTAGAAAATAACAATACAAAGGTTCAGCAATAATATCATTTTGATTCTATCACGTTTTCTTACCAAAAAACTTGCACCAATATGATCAATTTTGGTGCAATTTTTTTGGTAGGAAACAGTGTTGGGTTCAACATGATATTCTTGCTGAACCTTTGTATTGTTATTTTCTAGGTCGTGAAGGTTTTCTTTAAATAACTACATTCAGTGTTTTATATCTTCAAAAATGTTGAATAGTGCGAGCGAAAGGGAAGTTTGACATGTATCGTCGCCTTAAAGTAGTTAGTAACATCAAAAGAAGTAAAGTCACAAACGATGTCGGCTTCGCTCGCCGTGCATTTTTTTCAAGTTTATTACAACTATCAGAGATGAAAATTTAAAGCACCTAGCATTTAAAGGCCTTTGTTTAGAGTTAAAGGCAATTTGTTTAATTAATAAATGCTACTAACTTGTACATATCTCCCAATTGTACATCCAGATTCTGTAGTTGCGCAAATAGCTGACACTTATCGGTCCATACGTGCAACTCTTGAACCAACTCCGGAACAATGAGGAAAGTCCGCCAGCCGCCAATCTTCTTCGACTTGAGGATATCGCCGAATATATGATCTCCGATGTAAAGCACATCTTTGCCCTTCGCACTGATTAATTCAGTGAACACGTCGCATGAGCCTGGAGAAAACGAAATACGTTACATATAAAATACCCAACTAGCAAACATCGCCTAATCCCGCACTAGTTTCTCCCACATCATGGGTGGATCAGGAGCTGCCCGTGGTTATCAGATAGAAAATTTAAAAGCCCGGAGGAGAGCTTGATTTCCATTGAAAAATCCTGAGATTTACTGGACTTTTTCGAACTCACGCGAAAACATAATTTACAGCTTTGTAGCACAAAGATAAAGGTTTACTCAAAAACAAATACGCAAAATACGATAAAATAAATAATAAATAATGCGGGACGTAATCACACAGCATCATGTAGCCCCAAACTAAGCAGAGCTTGTATTATGATTATGGAACCACATGATTGATATACTACAATTTTTTATTTTTTTTTTGTAAATACATACTTATCATACATAGAAAACAGCCAGACCCGAGACAAATATCTACAGAACATGCAAACATTTGTCCCGCAGCGGGAATCGAACCCGCAACCTTCTGCGTCTCAGGCGGACTTTCGCCCACTGCGCCACAGAGGCCGTCACAAAACAGATGATTAGAATAGGTTTCATAGATTTTTTGTGGAATTCACATGACAAAAGTTGATTTTTAAATGAGTGTCTATATACTTAAAGAAGATTAGTACTTGTTTTTGTACATGATAAAGAACTGAAATATCTACTCTATTTTACAGGAAATTCCAAAAATTCTGATATTTCCTGAGATTTCCTAAATCCGGCCGCAATCCTGAGATCTCAGAATAAATCCTGAGACATGGTAATCCTGCCCTTGGCTAGCCTTGGCTCTGCAAACTAACTAACTAACGGGGCTCTGGCCGGCTGATTGCGGCATAGCACAGCCTAACACCGGCACAGCTAAATCACCTGCCGATGGGCAGCTTCGGTGGTGCAAGAAACTGTACCTTGCGATCACCAACCCGCATGCCCTTTCATTCATATTTGGCCAATGACAAAGCGTTATTTTGAATCTGCGTACGTGACCGAGCCTAGACAGTTAGCTACTAGTGGCAGATAAACTCTTCATCATCATCATCAGACTATAGCAGTACACAACTGGACATAGGCCTACCTTAATGAGCGAAAGGCTGCTGGATTTCTCGAGCTGTAGACAGGGCGCAATGGCGCTCATTAGATTTCTTACCTCCTGAATATACAAGTCCTTCATGCAACGGTCCAACATGATTTCCCATCTTCAAAGCGCCAGTGCGTGTATCCACTTGCCTAAGTGTTGTGCCTTCTCCGAAAAACAATGGCTTCTTGGCGTCTACGACTATCCAGTCGAAATAGGTCTTCCAGTTCCTGTGGGGCTCACCGGGCTGAAAGGTCAATTACACAAATATTACTTAATCGAAAGTTTGTATATGTACGTGCGTGAGTGCGTGCGTGTGCGTGTGTGTGTGTGTGCGTGTGGCACTCAACTCCGTTACGGCTGCACGGATACGGATGAAACATGGGACGTACATAGTTTGTGATATAACATAACTAGATTAACAAATAGACTATTTTTTATTCGGGAACCACGCGAGCGAAGCACCGCGTGGAAGCTAGTTTATAATAGGTAATTAGTTGGCAAATTCTTAATTGTGTGTAAAATAATTTATTTCCTAGGCTAAAATGAAAATGCTATATTTGTGGTAAGTTTACTTTTATCACTTGAACTGGAAATAATCCATGTCAGCGCCCATATCAAATAGCAAAGCGTTGTCATTTATAAACACGTATATTGAAGCCATTGAAAACAATTCAGTCAAGATCACAAAATAAATGTTTACTATTGCGTACAACAACCGCGTTAAACAAAGGTACGATACAGATCAACAGATATCCAAAGCAGAAACACTGTGACACACTTGTGTACACACGAAATGAAAACAAATGATTGTGCATGAATCGGAACGGAATTCAGTTCAAGGCAGGAATTAAAACTCGGTAATCGAGTGCGACAACAAACACAGCAAATTGCATATCAAGAACCTAAGTAGAAGTATTTTCATCTCAGTTAAGTGTTTCAGTACCTATTATGAAGAAGTAATAGAGTTTTCTTTGTGAGGGGCTCATCCGGGGAAGCACTACAACCCTTGTTCTGCCGGGAATCAGCATTGCTGTCTTTCGGTTTGAAGGGCTTGGTTGCCGGTGAAATGACAGGTACATGATGCTAAAACCTTCATGCCTCAAGCGCTTCATGACGCGGAGCGTTGCATCGTTAAGACGTGAAAACAATCAAACAAACTCACTAGGTATCGCTTTTATTTAATTCTTTGGACCAGGGTGAACATGTTAGGATGTGGCAAATAATTGCAAGCATAAGTAATCTATTATCATTACCGACATAATTGATTATCTAATTAAATAGCATTAAAATTTATTACTGATGTGTTTGATTTGCCGTTGCCCATACAAAAGTTAGTAGTGTCCATATTGCGTATAGCTTGATGACTGAAAAGTTATATTTAGTCCGTCATTTATATTGTGATAAAATATTGGACACGTATTATTTCTTTTGTCAATTAAACTAAAAATAACAAAAATATAGCTTGACACCTTCAGCGACTATCAGTGGCAGGCATTGGCGTCGGACCACAAAGAATGGAAAACGAGGAGAGGCTTTTGCCCAGTAGTGGGACAGTACGGGCTGACAACAACACCAAAGATAGAGTGTGTTGAATTTCCGTGTGATGCCCGAATATTGACGCTCTATAACTTTGCAAATTTCTAATGATTTGATAAATAAAAAAATACGTGTCCAATATTTTTTGTTTATCTAACCGGCGGACTAATAAGAATTATTATTTTTTTACCCAGCCATCATCCTTATTGTCGTACCTTAGCGCCATGCGGAAAATCGAACAGATAATTCATAATCTTGTCTGTAAAGTTGAACTCGCTGTTGGTAAGAAGGAACAGCTTTGCCCCACTCTCAGTTATCCTCGACAGAAACATCGGCAGTCTCTCATCCTTCTTCAAGTACAAGTCTAGGTTCTCTGTTGTTTTTTCCTTCAAATCGCCGTGTATGTGAACGTAGTCGACCGCGTTTCTCACGTCTTGGAATATTGACTTGAACGACATCGCTAAGTCGCCGCATCGCACTCCGGTTTTCTCTCTGTAAAGAAATGTATACTTTTAAGCTTATCGTTGACCCTAAGTTAATTCTCTGTATTTCCTATCTTAAGTCTATGGCGAATAAACTATTATTCTATACTAAATATTTTCGTTCTTTAACACGTTGACTGCCTGCATCGCATATGATATGACGCTACGACCGAAGACGTCCTGCAGATGCGTCATTGTGTTTTCAGCACTCAAAGTGTTATACTATCTTAAGCGCGGTGAGCAAGAATTTTGTTGAAACGTGAGCTCGAATGTGATTCTGATTTTATTCAATTTATTAGACAAAGTCAAATGAGCTATTTGGCTTAAAGCGTAATAAGTTAAACAAAAATTACCAAAAAAATTGTCACATAGCCAATATGATATATACCTGACCAACTTCCGCGATCATAGCGTGTTAACATTTTATTAACCAGTAGATTCAAACAGGAAATGTACTTTAAAAAGGCAATTTGATTGAAATAGACCCCGGCTAGATATAAATAAAGTTTTATTCAGCGAGGCAAAATAAACAACTTCGAAGCATGCGTAGGCGTCTATGTAAGATGTAGACCTCGATTTCAACGAAGCAATATCGTTTAGGAATTCGTCTGTTTATTATTCTTAGAATTGATTAACATATTTTTGCTTGACGTTTTAGTGTATGTATTCCACGTGCTTGTGTGGGAAATCATCGTGAAGTGAGAAGATAAGTTATTTGAGATATATGGGCGATTCTCTGTAAACTCGTAATGGCCCATACAAAATCTGTCCTGGCATATTTTTCTTTCATTGCCGTGAAAATATAATAGAATTGCTTAGGAAAGTAACTATTAATTTTAGTACAGAAGAGCCAATTGAATTTATACGTATTTTTAGAGTTATTTAAGATTTTCTGAAAAATTGCGACAGGGGACTGTTAGGTGCTACAGGGGACTGTTTTGTACATGAAAGTGGACTGTTTTATGTAGAAATAGAAGTCATATTATTGGTATTAATAATTTATTATTTTATACGATATTTACGCATCAACATAAAACGCTTATATTTCGAAAATTTCTTAAGAAAAAGAACCAAATACAAAACTCTTCTAACAAAATAAAAACTTCATTGTCAAAACCATGGTACTAGAAACATTTTGTACCTGAGATCAACTTAGATGAATACTAATAACAGTTATTAAACTTACGCAGTCTTTTTTAAAGTACTACTATTACAATCATAACAAAGATGTCTTTCCTCTCAACAATAATAGTAAACTAGTTATAATTCAAGTAATTTGAAATGAAATCTATAAAAAGTCCTTTTCTTAAAACGAATAAGGCACATACATAATCACAATGAGCTTAGTTTGACATTAGAGCAATTGACATTAGCGCTCGAAAATATTTACTGGAGTAGTGTAAAATTGGTGCAATCTAGAAATCTAGGTAAAAATTTTAGTGCCAAAAAACTTCGGAGCTACAGCCTAAAACTATGTGTATGCCTGAGTGATGGGTCTCCAGCTTGCACATCTGAAACCAGCAAACGGCAGAAGCGAGAGTTATGAATTATTGCCCCTGATTTAGTGCTGAAATGATGCGTAAGGAACCAAAATTTTCAGCCCGCTAGCTACAATACTTTTGGAGCCATAAGGCAAAAACAACGTGTCAGCTGGAGACTCATGTCCTCAGCATGCACACGTGGCTACGGCAAACCGCTGAAGAGAGAGTTCTTATGAATAGCCTAGGATTTAGTGCTAAGTAAGTTAGCTAGGTACCAAATATTTCAGACCTCTAGCTAGAATACTTTTAGAGTTATAAGCAATAATGAAAGTGTAAGCTGGCGACCCATGTCATCAGCATACACTGTTCGTCACGCTCTCACATGCTCGTCACGCTATACGTCTAAAGAATATAAAGGGTTCTAAGGAATAGCCTAGGGTTTAGTGCCATGTAAGTTAGCTAGGCACCAAATATTAACGTATCAGTAACGCTATTCAGTCTTAGCTTAGATCGGTATACGGTGTAGTGTTCTTTCCACGTCTTTAAGGCAGGCCTGTGTTTACGTCGTGTCATAATCTTTCACTAATTTTCTCAACCTTTTTCTTTCTTTCTCTGATATTTTAACCTCTCTTTTTCTTTCATCACTTCTCTCTTTAGAGAATATTTTTTTTAAGTATATATCTTATTCTCTCTGCTTGTCTTTTTTTAGCCAATAATTCCTCTCGCGATAAGTTTTTCTGTTTAGGAGCCATCTTGAGTTTATGCGGTCATCCTGTAACATAATTAACGTCCAGTGAGGTAAATTAATGCAAAACATATTTGTGAAGACTCCTATGTTCCTTATATGAATAAATCTTCGACGAGTGAACTAATTTATGTAAACAAAACATTTTAATTATTACCAATTTAATAAGATACACAGTCCCCTGACACATATAACAGTCCCCTGACACATTACCAAGCAGGGGACTGTTGCTAGGGGACTGTGTATTTTGGTTTAGTTTCAAAATATTTACAAAACTATTTAAACATGATTCGATACGAAGCTACCGACAAATATGGACACAAACCACAGACATAATAAACAATTTATATAAACATTTAATCTAATTAATATTATTAAAATCACTTACCAGAGGACTGTCATCACAACGACGAACATGCGTACTCACACCACAAAATGCGCTCGGAGACTAAACAAATGGCGGCCTGACGCCGTTCTCGGCCATAATGTTACAACTTCACATTGGTTGTGTTTCGTTTCTCGCATAAAAACGTTTGTATACATAATAGATTTTCTTTATTTTAGCTTTAAATTTTTGACAGGGGACTGTCTAAGAAAACTTCGGACAACAATAACATGAGATTATTACAGTTAAAAAATAAGAAATTAGACCTTGATAAATGTCATAAATATGTATGAATTATTTTATTTAAAGATATAATAACTGCAAATTTTATTTAATTTCCATAGTTTTTTTTTACATATTATCCTAACGTGGGAATCCGGGAAAAAGGACAGCCAGGGGACTGTGTTTTTTGGGCTTTAATATTTTTTAGAAAAAAAAGTAAAAATGTTATAAATATAAATTTAATAGCACTATAAAGTTCAGCGTTAGATTGAAATTATGAGGCATGGTTATATTTCTATACTATATGTTTTTGGCTTAAATTTGGTCCGGACAGCCGTTTACGAGTTTACAGAGAATCGCCCATATTAATTTATTATCATAAGTTTGTTTATTTCTTTTTTTTTTAGGTGTGTTAATTTATTTCACTATAGTAGCGACGAATCGCGAGGAGTGGGAGGAGGGGAGGGGAGGCTTTGCCCTGCTTTGGGATCAAAATGGCTGAATAATAATAATAAAATGTTAATTTATAATTTCGTCACATGAACCAGTTTGGAAAATTATTTTTACGTTTGGTAGGGTTGACTTCTCGTTTAGTCCCATTTACATTTAAAGAAAAAAAAACATCCCAAAAAATACTTTTTTTTTTGGTGACCTCTTAGCTGTTAAAGTTTTTTGTAACTGTATAACCTTTGTGTTTTCCATACAATAAACATTGTTATTTTGCCCTGTACTATTCTTGGATACAAGCAGTTAGTTCCTTCTTATCTACCCATACATTTAGCTTGCTGGCTTGCCCTTATCTCAATGCTATACACGCGAAAGCCTTGCCACGACGTAAATAGTTCGCACTAAAGTAGCTTGGAACCGCAACTCATTTATTAATCCCTGTTTATAGAGCCCGAAGCTCCGACCCTTCATTTATCTAACCAATAGGTAACCATTAGGTTAACTAACCAAATAATGTTTAATTTAACCACTAGCTTATGACAGCACGATTGTGTAAAATTGACTTTTCGTTTTTAGGATTCTGTACCCAAGGTAAAAACGGGACCCTGTTATTAAGACTCCACTATCCGCCTGTCTGTCTGTCACCAGACTGTATATCATGAACGTCATAGCTATACAGTTAAAAATTTCACAGATGATGTATATGTTGCCGCCATAACAACAAATACTAAAAACAGAATAAAATAAATATTACGTACGGGTACGGAACCCTTCGTGCGCGAGTCCGACTTGGCCGGTTTTTGTTTCTCGTTTCGACGTGACTATAGTATTTTGACAAAGAAAAAAATTGTCCGACAAGCGATCGCCTGCAACTGAGCATTTAAACGGTCGATTATAGCCACCAGTCGTTGGACTTTGGAACTTGCGATTTTAGTCATCTTAGCTAGCCAAATTGCCATTTACACGGTCGATTTTACCGTGCGGCTGAAATTGTATAGTTTTAGCCACCCCTGTAAAGCGCGCATAAGAGAGTGCGTCAGTGCGAGTTACACTTCTATGTTCTAAGACTTAGTCTTACCTGGTATACTGCGGCGAGTTCGTGAAAAAGTCTATAAGACACGCAATCAGATATGTCTCGGGGAGGTTGAAAAGCGTGTTCAGAACATACACCCTGGATTCGTCCAATGTCAAGAACTTATTCGGATAGAGTTCGTACACTTGCGAGCTGAAAATAAATGAGTAGAATATTTTACTCATCAAACTAACGTGAATTAACTCATTCATATTGAAAAACGGGAATTTTCACGTACAAGCGGCGTGTCGAGCCGAGCAGCAAGAGCTGCCGCACGCAGTGCAAGACGGGACGCGGAGGGAGAGCGTCGCGTTCACTCACCCTGATGAAGACTCTCTTAACGAGTCGAAACGCCGTCGGTGCCTTCACCGATGTAACGGTACGTGAAAACTCCCGTTTTTCAATATGAATGAGAAGCATATGATGAGGCAAACACAGACCAGTGGGGTGATCGGCTAACTCTGTTGCAAACAGAAATGATTTACACCGATCCCGTTTTTACAAACTTTGACATTTCATCCGTCGAAATTCAATGAACGTCAATTGACAAACTGTCACAGTTTTTTAAAACAGGATCGGCGTCAATCATTTCTGTTTGCAACAGAGTTAGCCGATCACCCCCCAAGGTCCAAGTTTCATCCAAATCCGATCCGAGTGGAAAAAAACAAAGTAATACACAAACATACTAATAATTAAATAATTAATTATAATATTTAATGTGATTATAAATAAATAAAACAAATAAATAATGCTGGACGTTATCACACAGCATCATGTAGCCCCAAACTAAGCAGAGCAAGTATTATGGGAACAAATGGTAATTAACATGATCGATATACTACATATATACATTTTTTTTGTAAACACGTACATATCATACATAGAAAATAAAATACACATGAACTTTAAATTCGCGTTCATATCAGGTACTCATAGATATTATGTTTATCAGTGACATCATACGAGTAAGATTAGATACGAAAAATCACTGTAAGCTACAAAATTCGTAGTAATATTACCAAATTAGTAAGGCACAGATCATTTTTGAGGCCAAGAAAATAATACATACACTACTTACAAATTACAGAATATTTTTACTTTACTGGACTAAAAATAAATATTTATCTACTATGGTCAGAACTAACTTTATAAATAACTAAATAACTTTTAGACCGAGTCCCCAATACCGAAATCCGCAAGCGGACTAATGTCCAGGATATCAGCGAGCGGATATTGGGGCTCAAGTGGAGTTGGGCAGGACACTTGGCCAGACGGAGTGACGACAGGTGGACCAGAGCTCTGACCGAGTGGTGGCCGAGAGTTGGTTACAGAAATAGAGAAGAAGAAGGCAGGGCGCAATTGGGGGAAGCATTCGTTCAGCAGTGGACTGTCTACGCTGATGGCCAATACGGCTATATCATAAAAAGTTTGAACTTACTGTTTCAAAAATTCGAATCCGTGAACGCAGACTAAAATATTTCCGTAGGCGTCGACTTTCAATAAATTGCCATACAATGTGTCGAACCATAGACCTCTGAAATTATCAAATATTATAAAATCTATATATAAAAAATCAATTTTTATTTAACATTTTATTGCACAAAAACAAATAATTGTACAAAAGGAGGACTTAATGCTGCATTTTTTGCCAGTCAACCTTTCCTGGTAGAAAAGCAAGGTTGGCAATTTTTATGCTGCGTGTCTCGCAAAAACTCTAACAGCTAGACCGATATGATTTTTTTTTGTTTAGTTCGTCTTGATTCAGGCACAGATAGCATAATACTATATTCGGGGTTGGTTAAGAAAAAAGAAAATTAGGAAAAACACAAATGAACAGCGGAAAAATACAAGAAATCCAATTTGGTCATTTAGAACTCTAGAATTTGGACAAAGTAAAAATACAATTTTACATAAATATTCACGTCAATAATGAACATTCAGTTCTAAAAGTAACGCAAAACTATGTAAGTATATGGGTATCACGGGCATGAGGAACGACGCTGTTAAAAATAAAAAACAGGAACGCTGTTCTTTGCTCTTGAAAGAGTTCAAAAATAAATCTGAGTTTATCGACCTTTGAGAACTGCATTCGACGTCAGTATTTGGTCAGCTTGGTAGCACATACCCATCTTACAGCATTATATTGAAACAAATTCCATATAAATATCAACTAACCTCACAGGAAACGAAGGGTCATATTCGAATTCTAATATTTCACTGGGATATCCCTTGTGCACTAATCTTTCTTTGGTTAAATTGAATCCTAAATTTTCATATTGTGGCGATTTGTATTCTGCAACAAAACAAATATATTATTTGAAGGAACAAAGAAGGTATTGACACTCATACGGTTATTACGACTTGGTGTCAATTATTTTTAGATGTTTGATGGATGAAACAAGCTGGTTGGTCCTTCAGTGCTTATTTGTTATAAAATTTTAAAACAAATAATAAATAAAATAAAATAAGTGATAACAATGAAAAAAAATTGTAACCTAATAATATCTTATTCTAAATTTACCCTAAATTTCCTTAATTATTGGCGATCGGTGCAGCCCTATTTGTAACAGCTTGTCCTTCGACAAAGGTCTCCTCTAAAGACTTCCACAACTCTCTGTCTCTCCCACCGTATCCAATTGGGGCCAGCGACTCTCTTAATTTCGTCTTCCCAACGTATAGTTTGTCGTCCTTTGTTCCTTTTGCCATCTCTTGGATACCACTCTGTTATTAATTTGGTCTATCTCCATTTTTGTGTTTTGCATACTGTTTGATACTGTCTTTGAATTTAGTTATACTTCTTATATCTTTTAATCTTACCTTGTCTTTTCTCTTGATTCCAATCACACTTCTAATATAACTAGTTTCAACTCATTCAACATTAACTTCATCAACATCACAGTAGATTTTCATCGTAGCTCAACATCCAAAGCGTTAAATCCTACTTCCTATTCCAATAATCCTACTAATATTAATGCGAAAGTTTGTGAGTATGCATGGATGGAAGAATGTTTGTTACTCTTTCACGCAAAAACTACTGAACGGATTTGGATGAAACTTGGAATATACATAGTTTGTGACCTGGATTAACACATAAGCTACTTTTTATCCGGGTACTACGCGAGCGAAGCAACGGGGGGAAGCTAGTAATATTATATAGTATCTGTATTTCACATTCTTTCTTCTTATGTTTTCGTAATTGAGCTAATGGTCAACTTAAGTGTTAAAGAGTTTTTAGGAAGAATAATATTCTTACCAGCCAATGTGTAGTCCATATCAAATCCGTAGAATTTGACATTTTCCAAATGCAACGAACGGTTTACGAAGATTCTGAAACAAAGAAACACGTCGTTGAAACATAAAACATTTTATTCACATCTGCAATCGATATTCTTGAAGCTAAAAATGGAATGTAGGCTAAACTAATTTTGCAAAATGAGTGTGAAGTTCGAGAACATCGTAACACTTCATTGGGCAATGTTATTTAAACGTGAAATAAGAAAACAGTGAGGTATTTGCTGTTCATCTGACGATGTTTGTAATTGTTTTACGTTACATAAATAGTGACGTCTGCTTCAAAATTACATTTTAAAATTGACAATGCGAAAATACAATATGATTCAAACGCGCATAGAAAACTTAGGATAAGCACCTAGTTACGAGAGTAAAATGAGGGTCTGTTTTGGATTGAAACGCCGACTTCATAAGTAGTCTAGAGCGGGCGCCAACTAGTGTCGCCATAACAGTTGAAATGCAAATTCACAGCCTATTAATAGACAAACATTTGTAAAACGCCCACAGACGTGACAGGAGCTGGTTTAACGCACAGCGAAAGTTGATTCATTTCCGATTCATAAATCGACCTCCTGTCCTAATAATAATAATGCTATGATGCAATTCAAACCATGGAAAACGCCAGATCGTAAAAGCAACATAAACAAATTATGGAAGCTGCGTCAAATTCAAATTGGCTATGGCGTGGCGGTGGCGGCAAAGAACTTAGGCCTCTTTATATTCCCGTTTAATATTTAATATTTAATATTTATTACGATTCCCGTTGAAATCGTAAGAGGCATTTTATTATTATTTTTATTATTTTATTATTTATTGTAAAAATGCTCAGAAACTAACAGCTAGAGGCCAAAACGTTACAATGAGCTAGTTATAAATAATCAAATTGGTGAGTAGCTATTTATATAGGTACTATAAAATACTAATAACAACTTTAAAAAACTAATACATATTCTAATAAAATGATGTAGCTTCATGTGGAACATATCAACAAGGGGTTCCTGGGCTATCATATCATTGAGTAGCATTCCCTGATTACACCAGATGTGCAGCTACTTCCGGCTCTTTCATCATCATCATCATCATCATCATCAGCCTATAGCAGTCCACTGCTGGACATAGGCCACTTCCATCTCTTTACTTAACACTAATACCTACTGTTATATTCGAACAAGATAAAATGAATATTTATTACAAATTCCGCTTTTCTCTGACAAGTTCAACAAAATGTAAATAGAAAACCCTCTCTATGTCATGCAGTGGTCCTTCATAAGCCGAGGAAGTATTGCCTAATTTTTAACAGAGCTAAGTATGTATATATTTGGTTTAAACTCGTTAGCATTATTAAATACTTAAATTAACATGACACAGAGAAATCCTTGAAGTCAGGACCAGACAGAATAATTGATGGAGCAAAAAATTTGACTACAGCAAAAAATCTAATACCTGCCACTGACTTATTATTTTCCTAGCAAAATCTATCTGGGCTGGCTACATAAAACAGGTTAGGTCATGCAATCATTACGTAAAACCTACCTTGCACGAACTAATATAGCTAGAGGAACCTTGTAGTTAATTGAAAGTATTAAAACACTTGATCCAACACGTTTCGCATGCTGATAATGATAACGTTTTCCAGAGATCGATAAGCTATTGCCGTGTCAAGTGCCTGCCAACTAATCGCGTCGATGGAGCCAATTATTTGAACTATCATTTTATCTAAGCCGCTCGTGGCGTGTACTTCTGTGTTCTGAGCAGATCATCTTGATTAAGCAACACTCCGCCACGTCACTACATGGATGGGCGATCATTTAGATCTGAGCGCTTCCGTGCTTTGG
Organism: Horisme vitalbata; assembly: GCA_951804965.1. Classification (NCBI taxonomy): domain Eukaryota; kingdom Metazoa; phylum Arthropoda; class Insecta; order Lepidoptera; family Geometridae; genus Horisme; species Horisme vitalbata. The sequence continues at coordinate 10,396,759 of OX638101.1, forward strand.
AACACGTTAAGATGTTGGTCCCGGCCTTTTCAGTCGTTAAGTCGCGTCGGACCTAGGACGGCTAAAAAGTTCCGACACCGGAGATAGTTCTTACATCATACGAAGAAGAGGATTGTATTTAATTTAACTTTAATACGATTTTATAACTTGTTTAACACGCCGCACCATACACGAGGAGGACGAAGACCGAAACGGACGCGCGACGCGGACGTGGTCATGCTCATGTAGAAGAACATCCGTGTTTTCAGCACTCAAAGTGCCTTATACCTACATTATACAATAGATACCTTGTTTTTATATTTTAAATATGGAGTTACAACAACAACTTGTAACTGAAAACATATCGGTTACGATTTTCGGTAACTGAATAGGTATTCATGTTATTAACCTCCCCACGTTGCTAACAGGAAACCAACATTAATTCAGTGATGGATGTAAGGACGAGGAGCACACGAATCTTGCTTATTGAGTCTGATGGAAATTGTAGAAGCGTGGCGTGACGAATGATTATGACCGGATGAATTAGCGCAGTAAGTGTCAGGATCCTTCTTCGTAACGAGTCATCATCATAGAGATAAAAGGTTCCTAGTAAATTAAGTACCCACTTCCCTAGAAAGGCGATATGCTACACTTGAAAACAAACATAGCACTGCGATCAATATCGATAACAATTCTACTCTGGCACTTTATTACTCAGAAAATTTGGGTGAATGGACGAAGGGAGGAGGCTAGAGCAATTTACATACTTTGTCTTACCGTAGCTTCCTGCCCTGACTCTTCCTTAATATAGGCAGGTACCTAACTAAAATCATCGATCATGATGAACTTTGGTGGTAGTTATACACTTGCAAACGTTGACACATACATTACACATACATACATTACACATACTTACATATGGCTTTACCATCTCTTCAATGACCATTCAATTTCAATTTGAAGATCTGTATCAAGATTTCCAGCAAGGTCAAACATCCTGCCTACGGTTTATCAAAACCCAAAGAGTAAAATGTACTGGACTAGGCCAAGGCGCACCCGCACGCAACCCGTTTCGCCTTCGATTATATATTCCTTTTAATGATAGAGATTAAAGGAAAATCGTAATACAAGATTACGTAAATAAATACCACTGATGACATCAAAATGCATATTGGTCAGGTGATAATCCAGAATTAGACATTACTTTGGCGCCGTTCTGCGTAGTGTCCAGATCGATCGTAAATAACCCATTTGTAGAGACAGCACTCTGTTCACGCCTACACAATATTGACATGCGTCCAGCATGGAATTCCAGGTCACAGGCAAATATCCGTATGAATAATCCAGATCTTTTTATCTAAATATTTTGTCTGAAATCAAAGGAACTGGACTGTAACAAATTAATATTCGATTTATCTTGTTTCAAAATGAAACATCTACTGTGAGCTATTATATCAATTCCGAATTTCCAAGAGAGTGACGCATTTGGTTTTTATTACGTGTTTTCACAAATACATGAAATTGCTGAATATTAATTTGAGTATCGTGCATTCACTGAAATTATATGTTATAGGAAAATTACTAAATGATTCACCCAATTTTTTTCATTTTCTACGCTACGATCTCGCATCTCTCCCAAAATATTTTCGGGAATTCTTCAATCAAAACAAAAAAAACACAATATTGTGTTTTGAAAATAGTTATTATAGGAAAATTTCTTCCCCAGACTTCAATGTTGACATATATATGTAGTTCTAATTCACAAAATTCAACTCAAAAACTGCGAATTTATCATACTGTTCATACTTACTCATTAGGTGCTGCCGTGTATCTGTCGCCCTTGCCGTACGAAGATCCATTGGTAACAGCTGGTTCGACGATGACTACGGACTTTCCATTATGAGATTTGTGGTCTTTCATTGTTGCACTAGTCCTAACATTCAACTCAAATAGGCACTTTGTGAAAATAAAACAAGTTCTTCTAGGAATCAGTGTCACATCAATATTCGAACTTGCAGAGCTCTATGCCTAAACAAAACACTCGATTCTAGAGATGTTTGCAGATAACGTATCCGTGTCAGTGGTGTAAAAGAAGCTGTGAGTTGATATCCTTGACAGGTAACAAGGTTGAAAGACCGGTCTTCATGAGAATAGAGTTTGCTTTAATACCCCTTAGTAAACAACTTTTTACGTTGTTTAAATTATTATACTATGCGATAACCTATTTACGCAATGATGAGATGTAATGTAAATATGGCTGTGCTTTGGGTTGGACACAGGCTTATTTTAAGATCAAACAAAATATAAAGGTTTTAAATAATTTGAGTTTGTATTTGTATTGCCTGATTTATGAATCCGATGACCCTACCATAAGACAGCAAAGAGTGATGCGTGTATCGCAAATAACCCAATGTCAGGGTGCACTCTACGTGGTACGTGGATGATGACCTACCTCACAAAGGCATTTATTTGAAGAACTATATATATAACTATATATTAATTACTAAGAAAATAAGTAGGTACAGAAGATCTGTGTCTGAAAAGCATGTTTGATTGAATATAAATATGGTTTTGGTAATTCAACTAATTAATCGAGCCTATTCCATACGAATATAAGTTCAGTAGCAATAAAGTCAAAGCTTTAAAGGGTAATTTTTTAGAGGACGTGTCTGGCTCTATAGAGGTCTTTGAATAGGTTGAAATTTTGATATGAAGTGGGTGGGATGCAAGGCGCATGGGGGAACGCTTGCCAGGAAGCCGACAAATCAATACTGTAATATTCATTCTGGTTCACTCGAAACCGTAATATTACCTATTCATGTTATCTATCTGATCAAAATTAATAATATTAATGAGTAATTAGTAGAACATCATTTACTGAAAGTACTAAACGAAGTATACCTTTCACTTCGCAGTAATGCAATTTATTTTTATTAGGACAATGAGCGTATTACGTCCTTAAATCTATTTTTGTTGTGTTATCGTGTTCATTATGTACAAAATGTATCATAATACCTACATAAATAGTGTTACAACGGGATGTTTAACAATTGTAAACCATTTAATATTTTTTTATCCTGTACTACTAGATAACCGAGTAATGGCCGGTTCCTATATTATACCGTTACCGATTACGCTTCGTTTTCCCCTGAAAAACTGTCAAATTTTCGACGCCTCGTTGTTAATTTTTGACAGTTTTTCAAGGGAAAACGAGGCGTTATCGGTAACGGTATAATATAGAAACCGGCCGTTAGTGAACTTCAGTTCTGAATTTTGACACGTCATCAGATACTAAAAATGTTAACTACAATTATTATTATGTTCTGCCAAATCGCGAGTTGTTTACTTGGTTTTAAATATACTTTGCTTTAAAAAGGAAACTTATCGATAATTGACATTTTGAGTTCACCATAACCATAATATTGATAGAGTAGCGGAGGTAGGTAAAATAACGTAAGTACATGTTTAAACAAAGGCCAAATCCTGCGTTGCATACCTACGCAGTTAGCGTTTGTATGACTCATAAAAACAATGTAAAAACAATTTGAATTAAATATAGCCAGTTATTTGATCTTATTGTCCATTGGCATAAAAGAGCTCTGTCTTAAATAAATAAAACATATTAATGTAATAAACGATTTTTCCAGAGCAATATGAAGTAGAGCAATTGCAAAAAGTTAATTCACTTGAACGCAAAGTTTTCTTTGCACTCTAAACAATTTACAATGACTTCTATAGTAAAAATATAAAGCACATCCGTTAAACACCTATTAATGTCCGAATAACAAAAATACTGTGGACAGAATCAATGATGCAAAATCAAACAAGGAACGTATGAACTCACAGCTTCCTGAATACCACTAATTCACCAATTTGTTGCAAAATATCCACCGTACCTTTTTTTACTCAGGCACTACAATCGACAAAGTCATAAACTGAAATCGCGATGATAAAGTGAAAAATTGTTTGGATAAGCCGAGGAGCGTGCGCTCTGGTAGGATAGCGCGATGGTACTGAAATTACGTTTGGCGTTGCAAGAAACCGCACTCACGGCATGGAGCCACTTCCCCCGTCAAACAGCTGATTCACTAACCTCGCCAGTCGCCACTGTCAACCGCTTTACGATTGCTCCATCAGAGTCAAACACCTATCAAGCGCGTGTTTTTTAGAGCACATCGTATATGTATTGTTTTAGAACTATTTGTTGAAGTCATTAGCTAACGGAATGAATAAGTAGTGGAAAATCCATGAGTAATCTTCCGAGAGTAACAAGGTGCTGATAAGAGAACATTACTGTCTAGTACGTATGTGATGTAAGAGGCCAAATATTTTCATACTTAACATTATTGGAATATCAGATTAAATCATGTAACATTCGTCATATATTTTTCAAACTATTTGTACAAATTGGACTTTGTCGTCATCATCGTCTCGATTCATCATCATCATCATCAGCCTATAGCAGTCCACTGCTGGACATAGGCCTCCCCTAATGAGCGCCATTGCGCCCTGTCCTGAGCTCGACGCATCCAGCTTCTACCAGCAGCCTTTCGCAGATCGTCACCCCACCTGGCCGGAGGCCGTCTCGATTAATTATATCGATTGAAAGAGTTTATCCATTTCAGGACATAAATCTTCAAGACAACGCTAGTTCAATACAAGTGTGGTGACTTGGTGACTACACTGACTATAAGGTTGGCTTGGGTTCTGTTCAAAGTCATTCCGAACCTCTTGCATGATTATGTATCAAGTATTTGTCACCACCACCATAAATACATTTAAAGCTACTAAGTAGAGTTTAATGTTTCAAAAGATTAACCCGAGAGCACTACCTTAAAATGTTAAGTAATACCTAAGTATACTTAGCAATCCTAATCATCTGCACAAGTAGGTCTTTATAGGTCACAATTTCTGATCATATTTATTATATAAATATTTTGATATTTTCTATTTGTAATCTACTATTTTATACCAAATAAAATTATATATCGTGATAAGTAAGTATTTTATTAGTATTATTTGTATATTATAAGTATTTATGTACCTAGGTATATGTAATTTTATATGTAGTTTATTTATAAAATAGTTTATTAATACAGTTGTTGTTTTAAGTAATTTAAAGATGGAATTATAGCACGCCTACCACCATGTAAAAACAAACCACAGGTTTGGCTGGTAGAAAATGCTCGTAGCATTAAGCCCACCTTTTTGTTACATTTAATGTGCAATAAAGTATAAATAATAATAAAGCTCTTAGAGAGCGTTAAAATGACGATTGCATTTGAAAACAGCTGGCGAACACCTGCTACAGCTAGACTAGCTAACGTAAACTGTCTTCAGTGGGACTGGGCTGGAACCGGTAAGCCGCACATTAGAAAATTGTTATACATTACTACGGTAAGATACTAAAATAGCCAATGATATTATATAGGGAAAAAGTATAATTGAAAATAACAATAAACCAGACATGTAGGAATGGAAACGATGTTCTATTTACTGAAATGAAAGCAGAGAGAAAGAGAAAATACCAAAGAAGACCTTGGAGAACGATTATGCACGTCACTGTAGGTAGATTGTCGGACGACGTCTATTTTTGGAGGTTCTGACTGAACTTGGGACAAAACCCGTTTTTTCGATGATCGAAATTACATAGCAGGCGAGCGGAGTAGTGCGTCGGGCTCGGGGATAAGTTACCTAATGTGTAAACAAGCACGACCCGGCGACGCCTGACTAGTCAGGTACCTTCTGCGTGCTTTTCCATGAGCGTACCTTTATATGAGAAGCAACATAAAAGATAAATAATAAGATAAATCTATGATTCTTAACCAAAAATAACGGAGATCGAGAGGAGGGGAATCGGAAGAAGAGAGAGATAATAGCTACGATTTCAAAGAGTAATTTCGAAGGCTACATTATGGCTATTCAATTCAGCCATGATATGTGTTAATTCTTAGTAAGATTGACTCTTGCAAAACAGCAAGAATATAATATGTAAAGAAATTCGTCACACCTGCTGCGGCACCTGCCAACCGATATTGATTAAAGTACGTGTTTTTGTTACATTTACCGTGTGATTCAGTGTGATACGGGCCGAATAACAATGAACTTAGATGTTTTTGCTATTATTTTTTTGAACAATGTGCGACAAATCAACCGATAAGAGTAGATTTTTGATGTAAGAAACATGAGCCAAGACAAACCTTCTACGTTATGAGTTAGATGCCAATTCTGATGCTAGAGATTTTAATCCGCGCGAAGGATTTCGAAATGACTTAACGACTAAAAAGCCGGGACCAACATAAACGCGCCTACCAAACCACGGAAGCACTCATAATATCTAAATGCTAGTAAACGACCCATCCAAAAAGTGATCGGACAGATAGTTACTTAGCAAGATGATCTGGTAATATCACCGAAGAAACGCGACAAGAGCTTTTTGATATTGATAATTCGGGAAATTTTCTATAGTTGGTTTTATTGTTATTGGTTGGCTCATTCGAGAACTTGGGTCAGTGTTGATGAGCAGTGATGTGACCAGAAAAACGCTTATTGAGTGATCTATGGCAAAAGGATGAATGCAGTATCATGCATGAACCTATGCTCAAGGTACATACCTGTGTTCAAGATCTCTCTTATCAAACCAGGTGCTATGCATTGTAGCAAGAGACTCCGCAAAGCTGTCTAGCTCTACCTCGCTCCGATCCACTCTACACAATGGCTTATTCGCGCCGGCTTCAGACTTGTCCGGTATTTGAACGGCTTCATTGCCCGCCAGAAATGTGATTACCGACCGTTTCTTGGACGAAGAGTTGGCGCGTGCGCGAATGTCTTGCGGGTTTACAGAGGGAGAAAGGGGATATGCGCTTTCATCAGGCATTGTGATAATATTTTATGCTTTATAAGCTAGGTATATGCTTTTTAAGGTAAGATATGTCCGTTTACTATAGCTTATGGATTGTAACTGCGACGTGTTGGGCAAAGCAGCAAAAGAACAGTTTACAATAACATGATAATGATGACCCCACATGGTGATAAGATGATAACCCATGTCACAGACTGACGTAAGAGTTCGAACATACGTTGGCCTAGCAAATTATGTACCTACTAGCTTCCACCCGCGGCTACGCTCGCAAGGTACCCGGATAAAAATGTTAATCCAGGTCTAGAACCACATTACATATGTAGATACAAAATTTCAGCTCATTCCGTTCAATAGTTTTGGCGTGTGGCAAGGACAAATATTTCACATACATTTCACAATCAAAACAGTTATAGATGCCCTTCTGTACTCCAGACTGCAGATAGCAGCCGTGGACGATGTGTCACCCCGACAACGCTCTACTACGTAGAAGGAGTACCTAGAGTTCTTTGTGAAGGGCTCATCCGGGAACAATCGCATTTAAGTATAAAATTACAAGCTGATCTCCCCGCAATTTGATTTGCGTGTATACTTGTGATAACACAATCTGATCAATGGTTTCGGAAAGCATATCTCCAACTCCCTCAAAAACAATGTAATAGTTTAGAATAGAAATTGTAACAATGAGTTTAAAAAAATATAAGCCAAGCAGAGTTTCTTGTCAATTCTTCTCTGTTTGGTCGCGTTGCGAATTGCTGTAGATTAAAAGAATGACGATTCAAAGTGTACTTTAATGTTCCAATTGAATAAATAAAATTTTTATTTCATTTCATAGAAGACAAACATACAAATTTTCAGTTTTATTTATAAATCGGGATCTATATAGATTCCGTCACTGATTAACAGGTCTGAGCTAAAATAGTGAGGATACTGCGAACAAGTAGACAAAAATGTAAAAATGTGTTCAGTGCATTCAACGTTTAAACTGGCGGCACGGGTTTTAATCCGTATGTACTGAGGGGGTACAGTAAATCGGGGGGCATAGTGAATAAACACATAGACGTCGCGTTTATGGAATAAAAATGGCGGTTTGACGAATTCCCCACTAGCCATATACTAAGCTAATGACCACCAGAAAGAGAACCTACATACTACAACAATTAAGTATCTTCTACGCGACCAATTCGATTTCTTTGCGTTTCTTACAAAACATAATCCCGTGGTTATTATTTTTATCATATCTACTACTTACTTACTTTCTAACTACTAGCCCCCCCTAGGTATCACTGGTAGAAATAGAATTCACCATCCAGCCTTCAATTTTGAGTGTCTCAATAAATAAAAGGGAAGATAATCAGAGTGATAATGATAAGTCAATTACCCAAAACTATAATTCAAGTACTAAAATATAAACACGCAATTTCATGATGCGAATCAACGTTTTGAACATAACAACAAGATAGTAAAGAAACAATAAAAATATGATTATGATATCAGCACATAAAACGAATAAATAGATAAATTTGTATTTTGTTAATTATACATACATAATAATGTCGGGATCGGCCTACCGATAGGCCGATACCGGTTGCAAATAATAGGTCTCCCTCTAGATCTCCTACCTAAGACCTAAGACTACTAGGACAGAAGTGTTGAGTAGAATGAATGGTGCATGTAATGTTCCTGATGCAGATGTCAAAGATAAAGAGAAGTGGAAGAAAATTTGTAGAAAAACTGACCCCATCACCATTTAGGATATATTATAGCCAGGAAAGGACAAACAGTGATAATATAAAATAATAATATATTGAAATTCTTGCAAATATGTAATAAGTTACCTGGTCCTTTCTTGGCATTTATACATTGGATAGGTAACTAGTTCCTATTAACAATGTTTATACTAAATCAGTTATTTTTTTAGCTTTATGTAATCAAATAATGTGATTATGATATATTGATAATCTCAGTGACATTGTGAGAGTAAGTAATGTGTGTGATTAAAAAGGCCAACTGTCCATTCATAATAGTTTTATAAAAATCTAAAATGCTAAAATGGCATTAATAAATCATCTCAACTCTTGTTATTTACATTTAAATGACAGGGACAAGCTTACTTTATCGAGCATTATAAAATGTAACACATTAAATAAAATATATTTTTAAACTAGAATTTTGGGTTTGAGGAAGGTTACAGGTGGAGCAATGACTTGTGAAAGGTGGCTGGCAGAAGGTGGATGCGGTAAGCTGAAAAGCAATGGACTGACAGGCTCAAGAAGAGGCTAGAGTTGGTAAATTAGTACAATAATAATTACACATCAAATATCATGTAAAAATTAGAATTCTGTAATAAACAATGTCTTATGACCCTAACGGCTTCAAAAAAAGAGTTAATAGGCATCTTCTGGGAAAGCTCGTCCCATCATCAATCTCATCCTTGACCACGCAAGCCTCGAGGTCAAGAGCTAGCCCAAACTAAGTAAAAAAAAGGAGACTAATGCTAAACCACTGTAGGACTTAAGTTCCTAAGTTTACATTGTAGTGCCTCTACGAGGCTCATGTTGCAAACCTCATTAATTTTAAGACCTAAATGTAGGTACAGTCAGCATCAAAAGTAGATGATGAGTTTCAGAAGTTCAATACAGCTGATAGAAATTTCCGTCAGAATTAGATAGCACTAAAGTGTTCCATAAATAGGTGATTGAAAAATATGCCAACAATAAGCTGATGACACTAACCACCACATGTACCTGATGACTTTAAGGTTCAAAAGTATCTGATGTAAAATAGTTTTATAAATATATGAATTATGTTACTTTGCAATATTTTGGCAATAAAGATATATATAGGTTCAAAAATAACTGACTGTCTATCATAGCAAAAATAACTGATTATCTATTTTAACTGGCCTTTTAGCTCAGTCGATTAGAATTTAATTAAGAATTACTATTCTTATTTATTTTCATTTTCATTTTCATTTTCATTTTCATTTTCATTTTCATTTTCATTTTCATTTTCATTTTCATTTTCATTTTCATTTTCATTTTCATTTTCATTTTCATTTTCATTTTCATTTTCATTTTCATTTTCATTTTCATTTTCATTTTCATTTTCATTTTCATTTTCATTTTCATTTTCATTTTCATTTTCATTTTCATTTTCATTTTCATTTTCATTTTCATTTTCATTTTCATTTTCATTTTCATTTTCATTTTCATTTTCATTTTCATTTTCATTTTCATTTTCATTTTCATTTTCATTTTCATTTTCATTTTCATTTTCATTTTCATTTTCATTTTCATTTTCATTTTCATTTTCATTTTCATTTTCATTTTCATTTTCATTTTCATTTTCATTTTCATTTTCATTTTCATTTTCATTTTCATTTTCATTTTCATTTTCATTTTCATTTTCATTTTCATTTTCATTTTCATTTTCATTTTCATTTTCATTTTCATTTTCATTTTCATTTTCATTTTCATTTTCATTTTCATTTTCATTTTCATTTTCATTTTCATTTTCATTTTCATTTTCATTTTCATTTTCATTTTCATTTTCATTTTCATTTTCATTTTCATTTTCATTTTCATTTTCATTTTCATTTTCATTTTCATTTTCATTTTCATTTTCATTTTCATTTTCATTTTCATTTTCATTTTCATTTTCATTTTCATTTTCATTTTCATTTTCATTTTCATTTTCATTTTCATTTTCATTTTCATTTTCATTTTCATTTTCATTTTCATTTTCATTTTCATTTTCATTTTCATTTTCATTTTCATTTTCATTTTCATTTTCATTTTCATTTTCATTTTCATTTTCATTTTCATTTTCATTTTCATTTTCATTTTCATTTTCATTTTCATTTTCATTTTCATTTTCATTTTCATTTTCATTTTCATTTTCATTTTCATTTAAAAAAACTAAAAAAACACGCTTGCACGCATGCGTAGTTCGCGCACTAGCTCTGTCTCTCTTACTCGCATGCAAAGGATGCGGAAAGAAATTAATTAATCCTGGCGAATCTAATTAGGATAATCGGATATTTTTATCGGATTATTGCATTGTCATCGACCTTTGACAGGTGTGCAAAGTTTGAATCAAATCTGATCGTTCAAAGTAGGGCAAAATCGAGCTCAAAGGAGTCGGTTACATACATACATACAGGTGAAACTAATAAAAGCGTGTTAAAAAGGAATGTCACCGTAACGAGACATTGGTGATTTACACGCACAATCAACCACAAATTAAAATTTTCTTCTTCGTATGAGCTAGTAGCCAACTCTAGTGTCGGAGATTTCAGGCCACCCGAAGGCCTCAGACATGGCTTAACGACTGAAAAGCCGGGACCAACATCTTAACGTGCCTTCCGAAGCACGGAAGTGGTCAAATCTAATTGTCACTAAACAGTCATCCATCCAAGTAATGACCACGCGGAGAGTTGCTTAACCAAGGTGATCTCTTAAGTACACCGAAGTAAACCACGCCAAGGACGGACGGACGGACAAAACAGCACCAAAAGGGTTCGTTTGACTGGCTCGGTAATGTCACTCTAAAACCAGTCTTAAAAATCTAGGTTAGTTGTTATTTTAACAAAATCATGAAAATAAACATTCACGTTAACGACAGAGACGAATGGACAGAACAGTCTCGTCAACTACGCGAATGCACTACGTGACACTTCCGAGTGTATCCGAACCGTGTTCCGAACCCGATAAAAGTTATTGGGTTTGGATCGGATCGTTCGACATGTTGTTTACCCGAACGACGACGTAAACTTGTATAGTCTTGTATGGATATATCGCGCAAACTCTTAAGTGGCATTTCATGCACATCTGAGTTCCGATTTCGGTGTTATTAATTTAAATCGAATATTCGAATATTGAAATATCAGTATTCGAATATTCGAACAAAAATAATATTCGAATTATTCGAATATTCGAATATTCGAATGCAAGCCCTAATCACATCACACTATGACATCACATCACATCACACTAATATTATAAATCACAACACATCACACTTTAATATTATAAATGCGAAAGTCTGTGTGAATGTTTGTTACCACGTATCTCCGTAAACACTAAACAAATTTAGATGAAATTTAGTACGTAGATAGTTTCGGTGGCAGAATAATACATAGGATAATCAAATTTTGAAAAAACAACCTCAAAAGTGGTGAACGGGGGTGGCAAAGTTTGTATGGGGAACAAAAAAAATCATTACCAATCAAATTGAAATTTTGCACAGAGACTGTCTACTAAAAATAAATGAATACGCGTTTCAGGATTTTTCGAAATTCAATCCCTAAGACGATTAACGGGAGTGGCAAAGTTTGTACGGGGAACAAAAGTTTGTGTGAATGTTTGTAAGTTTAGCTTATCTTATTTTGATTTTAACCCCTAAGGCGGTTAAAGGTAATCAATTTTTATTAATGAACTTTGATTAAAATTGATTCCTAAAAAGTACATTAAGAAAATAAAACTTGAACAGGGTATGATTGGATTGATGAAAGTTTGTATGGGGAACCAATCATTTCTCAAGTTCGGTAAGTTTATTAAAATTTATCATACTTAACCGGCAGTTGAATTGGTGATCAACGTGAACAGGAGTGGGAACAGGAACGAAAAAGGGAGTAAGAGTGGGAACGAGAACGGAACGTGTACAGGTATGCTAAGTAATGTAATAATATGTTAGTACTTTTTATTCCGCGCAAAACGTGGTAAAAATAAACCTTTATGTAAATAATGAAACACATTTTGACACATACATTTCCACGCGGGCGAAGCCGCGGGGTGCAGCTAGTATATTTATAGAACGATTTTACATCAGATACTTTTGAACCTTAAAGTCATCAGGTACATGTGGTGGTTAGTGTCATCAGCTTATTGTTGGCATATTTTTCAATCACCTATTTATGGAACACTTTATTGCTATCTAATTCTGACGGAAATTTCTATCAGCTGTATTGACATTCTGAAACTCATCATCTACTTCTGATGCTGACTGTACCACATGAAACAAAACATGCATGAATAAAAAATATTCCGACAAATTGAGAGCCTCCTCCTTTTTGAAATTGGTTAACAAATGAATATGAATAAGTGCATCATACCTGTGCTCAGCGCGTCTGTAGTACTTCTTGGAAATCGACGAATTTACTTGAAGTAGACATTCTTTTTTCTTACACGCATCCATTTCTGTATCTTTAGGTAAAGTCCCCAGCTTGTGAGACAGTGAAATCGATAGAATTCTTTGGTTTATCCCTCGCCGTGCAGTGCCTAGTAGCTTGAACATGCACCGTTTTCCTGATACTGAAGTTAAGTTATCTATAACAAATATTATTTGTTGTGTATGGAAATGTTTTGAGTTCCAGAAATAGGTACCTACCTATCTGTGTAGTGTAATGCATAAGTAAGTACCTACCTATGTGCCCATAAAATGTTTATGTACTAAGTGTACTAAAGTTTTCATACTTTTAAAGCATATTAGGTGGTGCAGGTAGCAAAACCTTACTGTCTAGGCTAAGAAAACAATGAGAAATGTCGTCATTGATAAATTATCAAAAAATACCCTAATTTGTCACTAAAACAAATGTTTCATTTTGCAAGTTTAAAAATATTTAGACTGTGTTCCTGCAGCTAAAATCAATATTTATGGCTTCATGTGAGATAGAATCCTAGGATTCGTACGACGATATTCTAAACCCAACCCTATGTATGGTTATATATTTTAAATTACATTAAGAGCCCCGTTGCTTATAATAAAATTATTATATTTTATTTTAGTATGACAATAATAGTTCGTCTAGAATGACAAAAAAATCCTCAGCTTGCCAAATACCCAAAATAATACCTACTAAAATTAGATTTTGGTACAACACGATTTATTGGTCTACCTTTTTGTTTCGGCGCTTTCTCTATGTTCGTTTAGCCAATATGAAAAAATTAAGAACAAAAATCTTACGCTTCTTTGATGAAAGTATAGGTTTACCTTCTGCAAACTCGAGTCGTACAATTTATGAGAAAATAGAAAATAGAAAATTAAATAATATTCGATTGATTCGATGTACTCTGAAAACCACTGAAAACGAAAACCGAAAAAACCTTGCACCCACAGAACACTATTACTCCACAGGGGAGAAGAATATCGACGCAGTACAAAAAAAGGGACTGCTTTATTCTAGCTTTGACTTGAATTGGGGCCAGATGATAGATGGCGCTAATGTCAAAGGCGGGAATATTCAAACTATAGTAGTATCGTTCACTTAGCTTTTTATTTGGACCTATAAAACTATAGTAGTATCGTTAACTTGGCTTTTTATTTGGACCTACATTATTTAAGTGAAATACTCCTAATTCAATAGGCCCTAATAAAAATAAAAGTATTTTTGCAAGTTAGTCTAATTGCTATGAATAAAAGGAAAGGTTGAAAGTAAAATGACAGTATTCATGTGAATATTTTGCTTTTATTTAATAAAAAAACTGACCACCATCACCTCAATTAAACGTATCGTTACAATAGTAAATATAGATAGTGAGTAGGTGACCATATACATACTTATAAATGAATGAATTATCAAATTGTAACCAAAATGTAAATGGGACCACTACTGAGTGAAGTGGTCTTGACAATTGCAAAGGAATTAATAGTTTTAAGTAGTTGAATAAACCTCGTAAAGAGAGTTTGAAAACCACTTTAACGTTAATTGATTGATAATAATATGATAACTAACATAATAACTACTGTTCATTTGGTTTTTGTTGGTTTATTTTGTGTACAATATAAAAATATTATTTCTTAGTATTGAGTTAAATTTCTTTTAGAATTGATACCATTTTTAATTAGGTACTTTTTTAGTAGTCATAACATTTTGACTGAAGAAAACACAGCGTGACTTGGTATGGACCCACGCACGAGTCAAAGATAAACTTTTCTAAAAGTACCTACTACGTAGTTAAGTTAGGCAGATAAGGATACCTACAAGCTCTCACACTAAGTTGCGAGTCACCTAGCTAACTTACTAACTTTAAATTTGGATCATAACAAAATAGTCAATTATTTATTGTAGCTATGCGTATTTATGGATCGTTCAATAAAGTCATCGATTAAACATTCTAATTGAATCAAGATCAGCAAAAATGCAATGATTTATGTAGAATCAACAGAAAACGTGTATTAAATTATAACCTTTAAAGTCTAAAGAATAAAAAAAAAAGTCTAGTAAAGTCCACTTGAATAAGTCTACAATTTAATTTAAAGCAAATTTAATAATAAGCTTACAATTTAATTGTAGACTCTCTCGTAGCTCGTGAGGCTCGTGGCATGTTTTCGGTGTCTTTAGGAAGAAGTAGTTACTGTGTTTACTAATTAAGCTGTGTATCACGCTATGACAAGTCAATGAAAAATAAATGAGAATGCAAGTAAAAAACAATAAACTACTTACAAAATCTCGATTATTATCAAAGTTTTACTCGCTACTCAGACATAAACGCTGAGTCCTGGACTTGGCATGTTGACTGCGGGTATTGTGCATGATGCTATGCGCCATGTTCGTGGCAAAGCAGCTGCATATCATACTCGCATACATACATTACGAGGGGTGATCCAAAAGTAATGATAATCAGGTATTTCTAGACCGTATTAAAATAAAATAAATTTTTTTTTGGTTGCTCAAACATCCACTAGGTGCGCGTGAAAAAATCGTATAAATAGACCATGATTCCAGGGACATACATTCATTTGAATACTAAAAACTGGAGTGATAACATCAAAATGGAGAAAAACGAAATCAGAGCTGTCATCAAATCTCTGTCTGAAAAAAATGTCTACCAAAGGCATACACAACGACTTGGTGCAAACATTGGGGGACTCTGCCAGTAATAGTGTTCTGTGACTCTGCCACTCCATATTCCACGGTTGCACGCTGGGCCAAGGAGTTTAAGCTGGGTAGAACATCCACGAAAGATGAACATCGCGAAGGCCGCCCATCCACGTCCACCACTGAGGACAATGTCAAAAAGATAGAGGATATCGTGATGGCAGATCGAAGAGTGACCATCAGGCACGTAGCTGAGATGACAGGGATCTCTTATAGCAGCGTTCAAAGAATTTTGACCAATGAATTACACATGAAGAAGGTCTCTGCGCGTTGGGTACCGAGAATGTTGACAGACGAGCAAAAGAAAAAACGACTTGACATTTCAAGGGTTAATCTCGAGAAGTTCCAAGCCGATAAAGAAAATTTTTGTCACGTTTCGTGACCATGGACGAGACTTGGGTCCACCATTTTGTGAAACGGAAACTAAAAAGCAGTCGATGTCTTGGAAACGAGCCTCCTGACCGACGCCGAAAAAATTCAGTCTAAAGTTCGGCGGGAAAGGATATAGCGTCCGTTTTTTTGGACACTGAAGGAATTATTATGGTCGAATACTTGGAAAAGGGAGCTACTATTACGGGCTCTTACTACGCAGACCAAATAAGAAGATTACGGTAGGCCATTAAAGAAAAAGGCGCGGCAAACTGCGAGCTGGGGTGCTGTTTCACCAAGACAACGCACCGGCTCACAAAGCCGCAGTTGCGATGGCTGCCATTCAAGAAACAAGGTTTGAACTGCTCGAACACCCACCTTATTCGCCAGATCTAGCCCCCAGTGACTTCTACCTCTTTCCCCGGCTCAAAGAACATCTCCGAGGCCAGAAATTTGAAGATGTTAGCGAAGTAATGGCAGCCGACTTGAGACTATGTAGAAAAAAAATTGTAACTTTAACCACCAAGTATTATTTTGATTATCATTACTTTTGGATCACCCCTATTTACACACTCAAATATATCTAAGCATTTAAAATTGTATAACTATTTAGAGATACAACAATGACTTCAAAAGGGTTATATTTAAATCATATACCTAACCTCTTTTATGTTATGTTTAGTATTATTGTAGGTATTTACTCGTAAGTTAGGTCAGTTTAATTAGATGCAAAAACATAGCTACTGTGCCAAAGCATTTGTAAGTAGCTGAAGCCAAAATCCCTCGCGTTTAAATACAAGTGAAACTTAAAGTGAGGAGTCAAAGTTTTGACTCCACAAGGTTTAAAAGGTTGCAAGTTGATTATTAAGATTTTTTCTTTAAAAGTATTAGTAGTACTAGCTACTACTAAAATATTTATTTGTAGGAAAGAAAAAAATCTTAATAATCAACTTGCACCTTGCTTATAAACCTTGTGGAGTCAAAACTTTGACTCCTCACTCTAAGTTTTCACTTGTATTTAGACGGCTTAAACGCGAGGGATCTAGAGGCTCTTAGGCTCGTGGTAATTTAATTTTAATAATATAAATAATAATAATATAAGTATTTACTTTAAAAAAACAGGTTTACATCATCATCAGCCTATAGCAGTCCACTGCTGGACATAGGCCTCCCCTAATGAGCGCCATTGCGCCCTGTCCTGAGCTCGACGCATCCAGCTTCTACCAGCAGCCTTTCGCAGATCGTCACCCCACCTGGCCGGAGGGCGTCCTACACTACGTTTGCCGAGCCGCGGTCTCCACTCAAGAACTCGTTTACCCCAACGGTTATCGGTTCTTCGGCAGATATGGCCAGCCCACTGCCACTTCAGCTTGCTAATTCTCTGAGCTATGTCGACAACTTTAGTTCTATGTCGGATAAACTCGTTACGGATTTTATCCTTCAGAGAAACCCCGAGCATAGCTCGTTCCATAGCTCGCTGAGCGACTTTAAACTGGTGGACTAGCCGTACTGTGAGTGTCCACGTTTCGGCTCCGTATGTCATGACGGGTAGGACGCACTGATTGAAAACTTTTGTTTTCAAACATTGCAGTATGGGTGACGAGAAAACTCGACGTAGTTTTCCAAATGCTGCCCAGCCCAACTGAATCCTCCTCTTGGCCTCCTTCTCGAAGTTGTTTCTACCCAACTGCAATATCTGCCCGAGGTATGTATACTCCGAAACAATTTCAAGAAGTTGTCCATTAACGACGACAGGACTCGGATCAATTCGGTCATTGACCATAACTTTGGTCTTGTCCAAATTCATGCCGAGACCTATCTTTCGCGAGGCTGATGCTAGGCCGTCCAGCATCTGTTGCAGCTCCTCCAGCGACTCCGCCATTAGGACTATGTCATCAGCGAATCGCAAGTGTGAGATGTGCTCGCCGTTTATGTTAATGCCCATACCTTTCCAGTCCAGCGTCTTAAACATATCCTCCAACGCGCTTGTGAACAGTTTCGGAGATATGACATCTCCCTGTCTCACTCCGCGGCGCAGGGTTTACATGGTTACAGGTTTACATGGTGGACTACTACTATGTAGTCTACCTTGTTATCGTGTTTTTTTTTAAAATAACTACTACTATTTATAGATTAATTCGATAAAACCTTTCGAAACTTATGCTCGTACATATTAACATACAATAGTCGATTCTTTGTCATAATTTCCTGAGATGATATATTTATTCTGCCTAATTCTGTATACATTGATGTAGCTGGATCACCTTGTATGATATTTAGCGTTTTGAATGGTTTATTACTGATAATCTCCAATGTTTAACAGGCATCTAAAAGAAAAAAAATGATGTTATAACACTTTATAATGATAATATTTGTTGGATTAAAGTAAAATAAATAAATAAATGATTAATACGGGACTAATCACACTGCATCATGTAGCCTCAAACTAAGCAAAGCTTGTATTATAGGAACCACATGATTTTACTCATGAAACTAACGTGAATTAACTCATTCATATTGAAAAACGGGAATTTTCACGTACCGTTACATCGGTGAAGGCACCGACGGCGTTTCGACTCGTTAAGAGAGTCTTCATCAGGGTGAGTGAACGCGACGCTCTCCCTCCGCGTCCCGTCTTGCACTGCGTGCGGCAGCTCTTGCTACTCGGCTCGACACGCCTGAGGCCGGGGGGGAGGGCGCTTGTGTCCGGTTTGATATCGGCGGCGCGGCGGGTAGCGTTGATCCGCTGTCTTCACCACTACTCTCGTCACCATCTCCTTTGGTAGCGGGCAGACAGACCACGCTGACTGTATCACTACCAGTCTCTTCTATCGTGCCGTCTTGGGTCTCTTAACGAGTCGAAACGCCGTCGGTGCCTTCACCGATGTAACGGTACGTGAAAATTCCCGTTTTTCAATATGCATAACCACATGATTGATATATTACATTTTTTTTTTTGTAAATTTATACATATCATACATAGAAAACACCCAGACCCGAGAGTCCGAGATAAATATCTACAGAACGTGCAAACATTTGTCCCGCAGCGGACAAATTAGTCTTATTAAAAACTAGCATTCCTTTGCTCGCCTGGTGCCTGGATAAGAAGTAGCCCACTATGAATATTTATTTTATAGGTTACATATACATGATGCAGTGTGATTACGTCCCGCATTATTATTATTATTATTATATTATTTGAAATTCTAAAAGTAACTATGCATTATATTAGTTATAGTTTCATCTGAATCCATTCAGCCCCTATGGTAGTGTTAGTAAGTGTTCACATTGAACCAAAATTTTCAATTAATTATTTAATATTTAGTTTTGCTTTTCCATTTTTGTATAAAAATTGGTATAATTATATTCTTTAATACTTTATTCATCATCATCATCAACCTATAGCTGTCCACTGCTGGACATATACCTTCTACATTTTATTGTATGCGCTAAAATAAATATAATTTAGGTTTATAAAAGTAACAACATAACCTTGAACTGATGGCCATATTTTATCCGTTATGCGTTTTCTGGAATTAACAAAATCTTGACATTTGAAGTAAGGTAAACTATTTTATTTATGTCCTTCTAACATGACTTCTTTAAGCTAAGCAATCAATACATCTTCTTGCGTCGGAAAACTAAAACAAACAAAATAATATTATTAATTGTAAATTATTAAATAAAGATGTCTTTATAAAAATTGCCTAACCATAAAATTAATACAAATCTGAATTAAAGCCATTTACTTTATTTTCTGTCAATTAGGTGGTATTTATGTCCGATGTTTATAATATATATACCTAATTTATTTATTATCCTTAGACTTTGGTAGTTTTGGTCACCCTACAATATTTACAACAATTATTTTGTTTTGTTTGTAAAATATGAAAATATGTATCAGAGAATGCCGGCAGAAACATAAAATTTAAATATAATCAAAACAGAGGGGCAGAGGTTGTAATAACGGCATTTAGACTTGAAAAATATACAAAAATAACAAAAATATGAAAAAGTGATGAAATTATGAAATTATCTGAAATTTGGCTTACCTATGGACAGAAACACCACTTCCAGGGTAATTTTTACGTCTCCTATCTTGTTCACCATACAATATCACCATTTTTTCCAAGAAATATCCAAAATTTGTGCAATAATAAATATTTCAAAACCTATTTTGACATTTTGTCAAAAGTCAAGTTTTGAAAAAGGTTTCATACGAATTATAAAATGCACTCCAGATTCATAGGGACCCCTCCCTATTCATAGGTAGAAATATTGGTGTTTTCCTTTTAAGTAGGTACATAGTAGTACCTGCCTCCACCTACACATGGAGATGACGAATTCAATTCAATTCAATTCAAAATTCATTTATTCAGTAGGAACTGTATAGTACACTTTGAAACGTCATTTTTTTAATTTACCACCAATTCGTAACGTGACCAAACAGAGAAGAATTGGCAAGAAACTCTGCTTGGCTTATATTTTTTTAACGTCATTGTACTTAATATCTATTACATTGTTTTTGATGGAGTTGGAGGCAGTTTCATCCCAAGCTTTTTTGTCATCTAAATAATCAGATATTTTATAATAAGCTTTATTACATAGATTACGTTTAACAACATTTTTGAATTTATTTACAGATAGATTAATCACATCATTTGGGATTTTGTTAAAAAATCGTACAGACATCCCTTTAAAAGATTGACTAACTTTATGGAGCCTTACAGTGGGAACAGCTAGTTTATCTTTATTTGTAGTGTTAACATTATGATAGTCGCTATTTTTCTTGAACATGTTAAAATGTTTTCGGACATATTACATTAAGTTTTCATATATATATTGGCACGGCACTGTCATAACATTTATTTCTTTAAACTTAGTTCTAAGTGATTCTCTGGGGCCCATATTATAACTTGCACGAACAGTCCTCTTCTGCAACACAAATATGGTGTTGATATCTGCAGCATTCCCCCAAAATAAAATGCCGTACGACATAATGCTATGGAATGGAAGTAGCTGAAATAAACTAGTCTAGCCGTTTCTACGTCAGTAAGTTGACGGATTCTTTTGACTGCGTATGCTGCAGAACTGAGTCTGTTCGACAACCCATCTATGTGAGCGCCCCAATCGTGAATCGTTTACAAATAGTATTGAATTATCTTTGCATACAAATTAAAAATGGTCCCAGTAGGTACTAAGTACCCATTGATATCGATATCACTGACCACCTTGTAAATACTTTCCACTTTGTAAAATTTTTGTACTCTGTTTTATAATTACTACCCATACGTAAAAAAAACAAAACGGGCTAAAGCCATACCTAGGTACTCCTAATCACAATCATAATGATTAATAATGTACCTCCCTAGCTTTATGATCAATTTTTCATGGTGTAATAATTAGGTAATTAGTAGGCTTTGTATGGTAGGTACCTAGGTATTTTAAACACTATTTCACAGTTACGATGTTTAATGTGTTGACAGTCTATATGTACAATATTGTAACACTAATTCAACGCAAATTACTCGATTTTTATAATGACGGCCTAGCATTAGCCTCGCGAACGATAGGTAGGTCTCGGCATGAATTTGGATAAGCAAAAGTCATGGTCAATGACCGAATTGATCCAAGACCTGTCGTCGTTAATGGTCACCTTCTTGAGCTATGGAACGAGCTATGCTCGGAGTTTCTCTGAAGGATAGAATCCGCAATGAGTCTATCCAACTTAGAACTAAAGTTGACATAGCTCAGAGAATCTGCAAGCTGAAGTGGCAGTGGGCTGGCCATATCTGCCAAAGGACCGACAACCATTGGGGTAAACGAGTTCTTGAGTGGAGACTGCGGCTCGGTAAACGTTGTTTAGGACGCCTTGCCCGGCGAGGTGGATTGACGATCTGCAAAAGGCTGCTAGAAGATGGATGTGTCGAGCTGAGGACAGGGCGCAAGGTGCTCATTAGGGGAGCCTTATTTTCAGCAGTGGACTACCATAGGCTGATGATGATGACGACAATAATATCGTCTTACAATTACGCAATGTTACTATGCGGGACATTGTATGGACCCGAACCTCGCTCTACAATAGTATAAGTAAATACAACGTATTCAATATCTTACATCATACAAACATTTTTCCCACGGCGAGAATCGAACCCGCACGAGGGAAATGATTTCAAAATATTGGTATTGGTCTTATAATATGTAAACACTGAAGAGTGCAGAACACTAAGTAGCGTGTCTCTCGCTCGGGAGCTAAGGGAGTGCTCGCTTTTAACAAAAAAAGGCACACTTTTTTGTTTAAAGCGAGCACTCCCGTAAAAAGTGTGCCTTTTTTTGTTAAAAGCGAGCACTCCCGTAATAAGCCTCCTTGATATATGTTCAATCAGTCCAAAAATCAAAGGAAACATGATAAGAAGAGGAAACACTCTTCTCTTATCTCGTTCTGTTGTTGTAACCCCCAGTAGGTATTCCCCGCGCTCCGACCAATGTTGGCCAGGCCTGCTTGCACCGCAGCAAGCAAACCTGCAAACCATCCAGTGCTGCCAGCAGTCAATCAGATAAAGATCCGATCCCCTAGACAGAGAAAGCTATAGACGACGAGATAATTCATCTCATTCTTTCAAGAAAGAGAACTACTTATGCGTGCTTCATGCAAGTAAGGGAGACCGCACTATAGATTTGCTGTCTCTTATCGCGTGCCGGTTTTTTCGTTGTTTAGCGCAACATTGCGCTAAATAAACTTTGGCAGCTAGCAGCAGTTTCGGAAGATTTTGTGAAAAACTTGCTTGAAACTAAATTATTACCTGGAAAAATTATGTTTCATCTATTGTAAATCAATAATAACAAATGAATGTTATGGATTTCTCTATCAAAATGGATCGGTGTAGTGTATTTTGGTGCAATAGTGGCAGTGATCAAAACATTCCGGATTTGTCTTTTCAAGCGTAAGTATCGTACTTTTGACGAGGTATTTATTCAAAAATGGATTATTAACTAGACTTCCACAATAAATAACAACATTTAGAGCAGAAATCTGTAGGTAAGAAAATAAGCCAAAAAGTGAAATTCAATTTTGTTTTGTTTTGTTTGGTGTTGCCGGCGTTTGAAATGAATTTTGCCCACTGCACATTAATTTTTGGCTCAACTTTCATTCATTTGTAGTGAGCTACGCGGCTGGAACTTTTGTCACAGATAGGTCTATATCTAGGAAGCCTAAATCTAAAATGGCGTAGTGCGGAACCAAATAGTTTTTGAGATATGATTATGTAAACATTCAAATTTTTTACTTAATTTCTTCAAACTTGATGACACTGCGGGCAATTTTTTTTTCATCACTGAATATCGAAAATATGATCTTCTTCTTTTTATTTATGGCCTCTGTGGTAATTTTTGGTAATTCGACGTTGACAATGATATTTCTCGTTGTTAATGTAATAAATTGAATAGACAGTCGGTTATTAGATTTTTTACAACCACCTGGAAATCCTTCCCGCAGCAGTAGGTTCTAGGATACCCCAACTTGAGTAGCAAAGGTTTTAGATATATCACAGAACTGACCCCGCAGATCACCCCGATGTCACGTAGTCTTGTGGTCCCTATGCGTAGATTGGATATAAAAAATGTGGAACCAGAAATTCGCGTGGAAGATCCTGAGTGGAGCTAGTCCGCGAGGACGAGTGGACGAAGCGACACTCAGGGCCGACGAGGTCAAATACCCGAATCAAATATCCATTTTTATGATTTGAAACTGTTTTTAAACTGATCGTAGGTCATAGGTCCCTCTCCCGGAAGTGTGTTTTGACGTATATTGTTTAATTTTTTTTGTCTCGTTAACCTCAAAACTTAATTTTTTTTTTCTCGGAAACTGTGAGATTCCCCCTTTTAGAGGGAGAGTCCTCACTCCCTCCCTGCCCTTCCCTACCCCATAAGTTCATTACATATACAGGAAAGTCGTTTCATTTTTTTATTAGAACTTTAAATTATATAATTTCTTTGGTTCATTATTATTTGCATAGCCCGGTTTAAAGATGACGTTTTAATTTCAGGATAAAAAACCAAAGGGCCACGTAATTCAATGGATGGTAACTGAAAATACACCTGTATGTCTCCAGTTATGTGAATCTTCGTAAGTATAAAAAACTTAAGTCTATTTTGATAGTGATTTTATCGTTTAAAAGCCATGTGCTATATTTGGTCAACCTTGACTAACCGAGGTCTTAATGAATGTATAGGAAAATAGACCACGAAAACCAAAGAATTCATTATTTTTTTATATGTTGTGCTATTAAATGTTAGGTTATTGTTATTATTATTATTATTATTATCATACCTACAATGGTAGAATTCGTTCATTTTTGTCTTGGTTTAAAACTGTTTTTTTTTTATTTCAGACTAGAGAACCAGAGGCTACGTTAAATCAACGGATCATTCAGATTTAAAACGGATTCGGGATTCGTCAGTCACAACTGACAGCATTTTTTGACAATTCACCTATATGCCCCCAATTATTTAAATCTGCCACAGTAAGTAAGTATCAAAAAACCTAAGCTATATTTTATCAAAACCGGGTAAGTGAAACCCAAGATACTGCTTGCCTTCTCCGAAGTACCCGCAAATTTAATTAGCTAGTTGTGGGTTCAATTCCCACTGCGGGGCAAGTGTTTGCATGTTCTGTTTGGGGCTACATGATGTTGTGTGATAAGGTCCCGCATTATTTATTTATTTATTTATTTCCAATGGACTTTGGCTGACATTAAAGAAATACTTTAATGTTAGCTCCAGTTTTCAAAAAGTTTTCACTAAGATTTTATTCTAGCTTCTGCCCGCGGCTTCGCACGCATGGTACCTGGATAAAAAATAGCCTATAATGTTATTCTTGGTGTAGCTCTACATAATGTGCAATGACAATTTGTTATATAGGTACACCTAGTTAACAACCTACAAAGCCTCGGTCTGCCTACATATTGCTAAATTTACCCTTAGACAGGGTTTATGTGAGATACCTTACCTAGAACCTGTAACACAATGCAATTTAACACCATGTAATTTACTCCGGTGATCTTCGCAGTTCATCTTGGTTAAGCAACACTCCGCCCGGACACTACTTATATGGGTGATCTGGATGGCATTTAGATCTGAGCGCTTCCGCCCTTCGGAAGGCACGTTAAGATGTTCTTCCCAGCTTTTTCAGTTGTTAGCCATGTCGGAGGCTTTCGGGTGGCCTAAAAATTCCGACATCAGAGTTGGCCACTACTTCATACGAAGAAGAAGACCAATATGTTCCATGCCTCAATTCATATGTTTCATCATTATCATCAGCAGCAGCATTAATAGCTTGTTATATTTCCCAGCCAGAACGATGAAGACCTTGTAAAAGCAATAAGTTTATTGTATTGTATTGTATTTGTGTCTAAATTTTGCGTGAGGGAGAAATAAACAATACTCAATACCTTTCGCCTTTATTATATTAGTAAGATTGCAAGCCTTTTATGTACGTATTTTCTACAGATTACATTTGTTATGTTTAAATACCAAAATAAATTTTTGATTACTGTTTTTAGGGTAAATCACCATCATACACACCACGAAGGCTTCGGAAAAAAATTGCGTTGGACTGCTAAGCTATTAGAAGATACGCGCAAAACTGCGAGCTCTTGGGGAAAAAAGTTGGCGTTTTATAAAAAAGTAGGGAATTTAGAAAATATGATTGCAGAATCGAAAGTATATTTTCTAAATGTTGAAGTTTTGGAGAAATAAAAATATATTTCCTATAATTCTATTCTTTTTTGTATGTAGGAATTTTGAAAGCGTATACAAGAAACATAAAGACATGCGTGAATGACAACTTAGGACACAAATAAATAATATGAAATTTTTGCCGTTCTGTAAAAAATCAATGCAAAATATATCTTTATTCATGTCCGTTAAAATATTCAATAGTCTCCCCGAAGACATGAAAGATTTGACACTTAGCCTTTTTAAAATAAGACTTTACAAATGGCTTGTCGATAAATGCTTTTATACGATTAAATTGAACGTATTAAAACTAAATAATAATTTACTATTTTATTTCTTCATTTGAATGGTTAGTTTTCATTTTGACATATATTTATTAAGTAATCTCGATTGCCAACTTAATTATTGTTAATTAAAATTAACCGATATTAATGACATATATATACATATAACAATTTAATATTTGCACGCTTCTGTAATGAAGTATAAGTATGCGATCCACATAGCCTTTAAGATTTTCCTTTGTAATTACCATACTTTTATGCAAATAAATATAATTTGATTTGATTTGATTTGAAAATTATATAGGTTAGTGCATTTAATCAAATTTGCTAAACATCCTTTCTTCCCTAACATATTATCAAAAGTCATTAAAACTTGTTAGTGAAGGTAGATTATAAATAAAAAAAATTTCGTGTAAATGAAAAAATTGATAGATTAATACTTTACCTGCAGTATTAATTGATAGATTAATACTTTACCTGCATGACATTAATTTCTTGTTAGATTTATATTTTACCCATTATCATCATCAGCCTATAGCAGTTCATTGCTGGACATAGGCCTCCCCTAATGAGCGCCTGAGTCCCTGTCCTGAGCTCGATGCATCCAGCTTCTACCAGCAGCATTTCGCAGATCGTTACCACCTGGCCGGAGGGCGTATTATCAGTATATTTTACCCAAATCTATGGAAATTTTAATTATGTGGCAACCCTGCAGTTGAAATGAGAAAGACTAGGGTGACCACGCAAACTATAAATCTATATAAATATATACTTAATCTATGTCCGATCCGATCTCAACTCAAGGTCTAAATAGTCCGACTTACGATAAAAAAAATCCATTATCGTTACAATATTTAAAAAAATCCTACAAAAAATCCTAATCCTATCTTCTGCCCCATCATCAGATCATCACCATATTACTATAAAACCTACTACCTACAGCTTTAAATCTTAAATAATTAATAAATAGTAGCTTTTTTATCTGCCCGCGGCATGCGTTATGCGTTAGCATCCTAGTAGTCTGTGGCCCGCGGCTTCGCGTGCATAGAATTAAAATTTCCCTCGGGTCGGGAACCAGTGTTGCCAGGGCCCTTGAGTCATAAGTTACGTTTCGTTTCCTGAAATGTTACATTTTTGCTACAAAAGTTACATTATCGTTTTTAAAATAGAAAATGTTTTTTTTCCTGATCGAGTATAATGACCGATTTATAAAATTGTGATATTTGCCTGTAGTTTCATAGATATGAGGAGAATTTGGCAAAATTTCAAATTGTTTTTCGCTGACTGATCGAGAATTTCTCAAAAACATTGTTTTTTAGCTAACTTTTCAGGAAACGTCAGTACGATAAAGTCAAATTTTCTCGTGTATTTTATTTCTTAATAACATTTTCAATGCCTTTGATAGTTGTGCGTTGTGTGAGAGTTCTGTAGTTTTTTTTATTTACGTGTTTTAGTGTAGGCATTGGCGTATCTATTGGGTTATTTTTTATTCAGAGGGTCCGGGGCCCAAAAAAAATCTAACTTTGGCAGATCGGAAGCTTTCTTTTCATATAATCTACAGTCAAAACATAGAGATACGGATCCGTCACCTTGAAGTTAGGCCTTGATTCCTGAGATGCCCTGACCGATAATCGCATGCTGAACCGACACCCAATGTAGTCAGTGAGTAAGGGCGATTATTATCTAACTTTACTTTACAACGCGTAGTTAGATACCCTTAGGAAATTAAAGTAGCGAAGTAGTAAGTAAGTAAGTGAAACGCTTGCAATTTTTTAAACACCTAGGTAACTGTAACACTACATGAAGAATACGAAGTCGGCTAGAAGAGTGTGCCGCGTTTTTTTAGTATAGCTAACTACGCGATTGTATTTTAATTCGTCATTGTTGTAAACTTTTTAGGGTAGGGTACGGTAGTTTTGCGCATTGCAGCCTTATTGGCAAACATTTTAGTGCAGTTAGGTGCGATAAAAAATAAAAGGTAAGCAACCAAATTGGCGAGCGGAGCGAGTCGCGAAATTTTTCTTGCGCAGGTGAATACAAAATATAAAAAAAGAAAGCTACGAATTATATCTGGATATTAACCTAATAATTAATAAATACTAACCATGCAAGACTCAAAACTTGTTCCTGGTCTGGTCATAATTTCTGCGCCCTGTGCCACAACCCGCGCTATTTACGGATCTCAGTGAACCACCAAGCTAGGTGGCCGTCAATTCTTTCGCTCAGCCCAGATGGGCTACGATGGGAATGGAAAATAATGTTAGTACGTCATACGTACTAGTATCGTATCCGTAGGTATCACCACACCAGCCTATATCAGTCCTCCCCTAATAAAGGGGTATATGCCCGTAATCCCCACGCTGGGTATGCGGGTTGGGGACCGCAGCGCACAGCTTCTCGCACCATCGACGCTGCTGCCCGTCGGCAGCCAGGGCATTTAGCTATGCCGGTGTTAGGCTGCCAGACTGGCAATCAGCCGGCTGCCAGAGCCCTGTTCGTTGTTTAGCATGGTGCACCACGTGCAGGTGTGGTTGGCTTGGGTTCCGAAGATGGGGGTTGGAACCCCGTACACCCCGTATCTGTAGGTATAATACAAACTAAAAAATACCTGTTTTAAGGGTTTTTCTTGGATAGACAAGGTACACTCGCCAGCTGCTTAGCATTGTGGCGCAAAATTCAATTATTATGCTTATATGCTTACAACAACAAACAAACATCACAACGAAACAAAAGAAACCACAATTGCCATGCAACACGCCATGTTTGTTTGTTTCGTAACCGCAAACGGCAAAACTCGCGAAGTAGGAAATGTACGCGTACACGCTCAACGCTCAAGCAAAATCAAGTTTGAAACCATACTGGATACGTTTCATTTTGTCATGGCACGTTCTATTCAGAGTCATCTCGGAGTGAGCTATGGAGTAAAAGTAAACAGTTTGCAATACAAAATAAAAATATTGTATTCAAAACTTGTATTTTTCAAAACATACGTAAATTGCCATAAATTTAAGGATTTGTTACATGTTACGTGAGGGGGTCAAGAGATACGTGAAATGTATCAAATCTAACCTTATTTTATTTCATTTCACTACACTTGTGTCTCCTTACTAACGTAGGTTGGTTAAAGCGCCATAAACTTTACGCAACATAAATCAGAAAAACAATAGAAAATAAAATAAAACAAAAATAACACTTTTTGTTGTTATAAATGAAAAAAAAATCCCGCCTCCTCACACTGATGGTGAGCGAGCGAGCATGATTTTATTCTCTTTGCCAGCGTTGCCAGAACGTACTTTTTTCAGCCGGCCGTACCTCTTCCGTACCTTGGCTTTGATCGTACCTTTTCCGCACCTTTTCGTTGTTATTGTGACCCATTACATTTAAAGGTTACACCGTTAAAGTTAACTAAAATTAAATACTCATATCAGATTAGGTACGGTAGAGGCAGTGCCGTAAATAGGGCGGTGCCAAAGCTGCACAGCCACAGGGCGCAGGCCCTGCGGTGCGCCGAAATGACCAGACCAGGAACAAGATTTAAGTCATACATGGTAGTTTTGAGTAAGATCAGAGACGGTTCACCGTACGCACGCACTTTACTTACCGGTTTTGCGCTGTCGCCAACACCAGTGATCCTCAACCTTTTTTTGTTCTCGGTCGCACGTTTTGCTTCTTCATAATGTTCAAGTGCAAGAGTTGTGAAGTTGATTTTAGAGACGGAGCGCAGGGCTCTGTTTGTCAGGGGCATTTTGACTTCGTCTGTGCCCCGGTGTAACAGAAACAGGATATCGAAGGCTGCGTGAAAATAGAAAATCTACGTGGAAGTGCTCCACTTATAAGAGTGCTAGAGCGGCAAGTCCACTGAACCCTACTCCAAAAGATACGTCCTCAAAATCACCCATACCAGCTGACCTGAATTCAGTACTAGCTGAGCTGAAGAGGCTTTCCCTTCAGGTAGCTATACTCCCTGGACTCGACGAGAGTATCAAGTGCATCAAGGCAGAACTCACCTCTCTCAAATCTATTAAACCGGAGCTAAGATATCAAATCATCTATTGACTTCATTGATCACAAGATTGGGGCCTTATCGGATAAAATCGTTGATATGGAAAAAGACAGTCATCCAGTCTTTGCAAAAAAACAAAAATGAAGTTGAGTACCTACAGCTCCGAGTGCAAAATGTTGAAGGACAAATTCGAGAGAACGACCAAAGATATATCAATAATATTGAGGTCAAAAGAGTCCCGGTCTCCAATTCCGAAAATCTCTAAGATCGGAACTCATATTAATTGCTCCATCCCTAAAGAACAAATTAACTATACAGCAAGAGTTCCCATGCGCAATGACAAGAACAACAAAACAATTGTAGTAGCAGTGCATAGTAGATACATCAAGGACAATTTCGTTGCGGCGGCCAAAAAGTGTACAATCATTGCTTCTGACACAGGAATTCAGAGTGTCAACAGGATCTTTGTTAATGATCATTTAACACTTGAAAACAAGGTGCTCTTAAACAAGACCAAGGCGTTGGCGAAGGACCGGGGGTTTGCTTGGGTGAAGGTTTGCAAAATCTACGTCAGAAAAAACCCGACTTCCCCAGTAATAGCTATAAAAGAAGAGTCGGACTTAAAAAAGCTTTAATAGCTCGTTATCTGTGCTTGCTAAATTGTATTTTACTTGTAGCTTATTTTAAAACATCTAAATGCAAAACCATCTGTATCCTAAGGTTGGTGAGCCCTGTCTCGTTAGTCTCGGGTCTAGTTCAATTACACTCGAGAGCAATGAATCCGGGTCACTCAAAGAATCCAAAAAATCTCGGAAAGTAAGAATGCTAGGTTAATGCAATAAATTGTATTTAATAGACAATTTAATACTCCTTAAATGAAAGTATTAAAACTTCTTAGTTATTGTAAAGTTATATCATAAAAAAATCAAATTTGAAAAGGGAACACTGTCGAAGATGGAACTACGAAATTACAGGATTTGTTTTTGCTTTTGTTTGTAATCTGTCATTTATGTTGGTACATAAACCAGGTTGATAGTGCTCAATATTCATTATTCAAGCTGAAATCATGTCGCTTACACTTGAAGAATGCACCAGAATACTTACATTGGTGGAAACCGGCCGGAGTCAGCGCGATACAGCCAGGACTGTCGGTGTGTCGCTGTCAACAGTACAAAGAGTTCTCCGACGTTACGAAGAAACTGGTTCTAACCTACGCAGACCAGGAACGGGCAGAACTAGGTGTACCACAGCACGAGAAGACCGATACTTGGTGAACACCATGCTTCGAAATCGCTTTCTCACAGGAACTGAACTCACAAATCAGTTTCGACGCCTCGGAGGAAGTAACCCAAGTGCATGGACAGTAAGACGTCGGCTTGCTGAATGTAACTTAAAACCCCTTAGACCTGCAAACGGCCCTAAACTGGAGCGTGGCCATCGTATTTCAAGACTAAGATATGCCCAGAACCACGTAAATTGGAGTATTGAAGATTGGTCGAAAGTTATGTTCTCCGACGAATCAAAATTTATGCTCTACAAGCACGATGGAAGACACAGAGTGTATAGAAGACCAGGGGAAAGATTCAAGCAAGCATGCATCGAAGAAAAAGTAGCCTACGGTGGTGGGTCTGTACTTGTGTGGGCCGGAATTTCCTCTGAAAGTCGCACAGAGCTGGTGATCATAGAAAACGGCTCTTTAACTAGCGTAAGATATGTGGAAGAAATCCTCAACGAACACGTTGGTCCATTTATAGTCAATTTGGGTGAGGATGCTATATTTATGCATGACAATGCCCGACCTAATACAGGTAGGATTGTGAATGACTACCTTCAAGAGATGAACATTACTTGTATGGAGTGGCCAGCGCGCAGCCCGGATATCAACCCGATCGAGCATGCTTGGGACGAGCTAGGGAGATGCGTAAAACAACGAAACCCTCCCCCAATCACGCTTCCTGAGCTCAAAATTGCTCTCACAGAGGAATGGGAGAATATTCCCCAAAATCGTATAAGGAACTTGGTGTACAGCATGCCAAACCGCGTAAACGCAGTAATGGAAGCACGAGGAGGTAATACGAAGTATTGAAATTCAAGAAAATCGTCATAAAGTTCAAAAATTTCATGTTTCCTATTTTTGTTTTAAGGAGAGATCAGCAGTTTTTTTTCTTTATGTAATTTTGTGTAAATAAAATGTATGGTGACTCATATTTTTTTAACTTTCATTTAAGGAGTATTAAATTGTCTATTAAATACAATTTATTGCATTAACCTAGCATTCTTACTTTCCGAGATTTTTTGGATTCTTTGAGTGACCCGGATTCATTGCTCTCGAGGGTATATGCCTACGTGCTACTGTGCGCTTCGCATTTGTTTATTCAACGCTACCCGCACCAGTCGGACACCCGGCTTTTTGCAATGATCATTTCTTTTGTTTTGCTAATAGTTTTTTTGTTACATTTGCTTATTGCGTGCTACATCTACTTTTTTGTAATTTTGAAGAGCCAAAATTATTATCATTTGAAGCTTTGTATGCCTATTCCTAAACTAATAGTTTTACTGTTAAGCGTTAAGAGCACTCTCCGAAATGTAGCATATAAAAGATGGATGGGCAAGCAACCTTGTGGCGGTGTTCGAGACTTTGGATCCGCGTCTTCGAAAGGTCTGAAAGGTCTCCAATGAGTCTGAAAGCTCTTCGTTCAATTGAGTCCAGGGCTCGAAGCTGGTATTTAGCCGAGCCATCCCAAATTTGGCAGCAATACTCCATACCTAACCGGACTTGAGCTTGATAAAGTGAAAGAAAGTGTCCCGGTGTCCCGGTGTGAAGTATCGCTTAACCTTGTTTAGAATTCCTAGCTTCATGGCGGCTGTTTTAGCCTTGGATTCGATGAACGTACCAAAGTTGAGAGTTGGTGTTAATGTAATGCCTAATAGATCCAGTTGATCAGGAAGGAAGAAGAACCTTTCTCCCTCACACCCTCATCCCTTAAATCACCGACCCAACCTGGTACCGTTGCTGGCTGTGAGTTGGGTATTCAACTACCTCGCCTCAGTACCGCTGACCTACATCAGCTGGTCAATTAGGTCTAGGTACTGATCAGTGTATCAGCCGGCCGATCGGTTGGGGGGTTGGTGATTTCCTTCCATCTCCCTCACCCGTCCCGGACAGCGACGCAGAATCCGCCAAAATAATAGGTCGGTACTACAGGGGTATGTATTCGAGCGCGCCTGGAAGCGGCGGCGGTGCAATCCAACACCTAAGTAGATACGCGTGCCTAACTACCGGTAGTAGGTACGCTCTCTCACACTCCTGCGCCACCGTCCCCCTGCCACTCGGTGCGTCGCTACCTGGACTCTTGGGTCTGGCCGTGTGAGCCGGACGAGGCTCGTGCCCAATATAATTTTATACATGGAAAATACCCAGACCCGATATAAATATCTCCAGACAATGCAAACATCTGTCCCGCGGTAAGAATCGAACCAGCAACCTTTTACGTCTCAGGAAAACCTTCGCCCACTCCCCCACAGAGTCGTCAATTATAGATTTAAAATGGAAATTGGTAATTAATGATTAAGATTTTTAATCATAATATTTTTTTTATTTATGATTAATTAATCGTAATCAATTTTTTTTATTAATTTTATTTCATTTTTTAATCATATTCAGATAAGCCAGATTAACTTTTTGCCAACACTAAACTGTTACAACACACACAACACAACATTAAACTTCAAAATGTTACTATGACCTAAATGAATACTTCGATCATAAATTATTAGCGAAATACTCACCTAAATTTAACAAATAAAGAGTTTGTTCAGTCCTTTTCTTTTATAAATAAATTTTCTATGTAAATTTAGTAATAAGAACTATTTTTTTTAACTCAAGTTTAATATTTTTTATAAACCCTTTAAAGTTTATAAATTTTATAATTATATACCTACATAGAATTAATAATAATTTAAGTTTATGTGAAATATTTAAGTCCTCTCTCTAACTATTCTAACTATTGTAGTGCCCATCAGGGTCCCTAGGAACTTACCTACATACCTTACCACCTGTTTACCTACTTACATAGGGAAACAATAAAAATATTGAGTATTGAGTACCTTTTTGAGGGAAAAACCGTACCTTTTCCAAAATTCATACATACTGGCAACACTGCTCTTTGCGTCAGAGCCTTGTGTACAATTTTGTGTTTGCGAATTTTTACTGAGGAATTTACAAAAATATCAAGCTTTATGTTAATGTGCAGTGTCGTTAGGGAATGTTGCAAACGTGAATAGTCGTAATGGCGTATACAGAAAAAGTGTCACTCAGTGGCACAGCTTTATCTTTTTTGATGTACGAATGCGTGAATTCTTCAAGCAGCCAGGTAAAAACTTGAGATAAATGTCTCAACTATGTTTCTGCACAGTGGTATGTGTTGTTCTTTAACAGCTTGTCTTTTGTTTTATCTTCAGGAAGGCTTTCTCATTGGTGAGGTTACTTCTGAAGTCACCAACCACATATCTGACTCGCAGAGTGACAACACGCGACTGGATACCCAAATTGTTATTAGAACAGCTCTCCCTCTACCTTCGGTGGCGCTTTTTTATCTCCCTACGGGTAGGATAAAAGAGGATGTCTTGAGTGAAATATTGTCAAACACAGCTAATGAAATTGTTGGCTGGTATAAATACAGAAAAAACACCAACATCAAGCCCACATTCAGAGACAAGCTTATAACTAAAGGTTTACAAAAGTACTTTGAGAAAAATCATGGGAAGAAAACGTTTGTGACTTGCAACCTGTCGAACAGATCTTCATCTACAGGATCCACTCACACATTCACTTACAGGTTTGGCAAGATGAATTGCCTTGACATGTATGAATATATCGAAGATGTCACTGCAAACTTAGGTGAAAAGTTCAATGGATACAGAAAGGGTTTGAGGCACTCTCCCCACAGTATATTCAACAAAATTATAAAAGACAGCAACATTCAAAACAACAACACTAATGATGCTATACTGAGCATACAGGAAGCTGTAAATGTGAGACTAGCAAAAGAAGCTAAATTAGCAGCTAGGAATGAAAGCATCATTAAGGAATTGGAAGCTGAAATCAAGCAGATGAGTTCAATTCTCTCTGGTAAGCTTGCTACTGACTTGCAAACGGAATATAATAGGATAGCAGAAGCTAAATATATGAACAGGGAAGTTGAAATGGCCCAAGCCTGCATCGAAGCTATGAAGAATCCTCCTACTGTAGATTTAAATGATTTCAATATGAAAGTAAACAATCATATGCAGGACAATGACACTGTGTGTATAATTGAGAATGATGTGAATGAAAGAGGCTCGAGCCCTATACTGATGGCACCACGGCCAAAGTCAGCACTTAATTATGCAGCTGCATTAAAGAATAAAGCTGATATTGCTTCAACAAGTGTAAGTACCTCCCCTTGGATCTAATTATAATTTCTACTACAGTTGAAAGACTGTCATAAAAACATGGTGGCATTAAATAAATTAATAAATAATGCTGGACACATCAAGATAGTACTCTATCTCGGTGGCTGGACTTCATCACAACTTCTTCTAGCCCCAAACTAAGCAGAGCTCATGTCTCATATATTACGTATATTTTTGTTGTAATTACATACATATTTTAAATAGAAAACACCCAGACCAGAGACAAATATTTGCAGATCATACCATAGACAATAGACAAACATTTATCATACAACAACTTAATTACATTAGTAGTAAATAGTGACAGTAGGTAAGCACGATAAGCAGCATGTAGTTGTGTGCCACAGCAGCAAACAGGCATCGGTCGTAGCTAGGCGCTGGTATTCTGCCGAAACCTTTGCAAGATACAACATACAAACACTTTTCACACAGCAAATTGAACCTGCAAACTTGTGTCTCAGACAGGCCTTTGCCTAGTGTACCACAGAGGTTGTTGAATTAAAATTACAGGCACATGAGTCCTAACATCTTCATGCCTCAAGTTGATGAACGCAGGACGTTGCATAATAATGGGGCACATTCCAGACCATGTGCTTGTGCCATCTTCGAGCAGCATAAAAAATGTGGTTTAATATTTTTCTTCTGTTAAGAATACTGATTTTAATGGTTTTATTGAAATTAAGTACTTATAAAAGCTCTTTTTTCACAGAAATCGAATCATGATGAAGATCTAATATCATTTGATGATGAAGAAACCCATACAAAGAAAACCATCATAATAAACAAAAGTGCAGGTGACAGTTCACCGGAATACTGACAAGTGCCTTTAAGATAAGTGTTAAGTTACCATAGTATCTATTTAATCCAACCAATTAGAGATCTTAACCTCTATAAACCCAGTTAAGTCAGAGAGATGATCAACATTTTTCATTTTTTATTAAAATAATATGATTCAAATGTATTGCTTATCAACCCCATTGAGAATGAATTGCAAAGTTTTCCTTGTTGCTTATAAATTGCTTTAAATGTACATTGAAGATTGAGAAATTTTGATTTTATCTACTGTTATTTAGTCATTATGAATACTCATGTATGTATTCTTAATTTTTATAGTACTTATCTACGTAAACAAAATATGTAGGTATTAGTTTACTTTACTTTAGTTCAACATTTTCATACACAAATGCTCAAACATCTTAAAAGTAACATTCAATTTCAGAGCTTATTGGTTCAATAGCATCCAAAAATGTATGTATTCATTAGAAATTTAGGTATCTAGCATATATATACGATTTTTGATATAGTTAAAACTAATTACTGGCTTAGATAGGAATTTGCATCAATATAAACATTTCCAGTAGCAAAAAAAATGTGTTTCTGTGTGAAAAAAATAAAATTCTGTGTGGGGTATTTCTCTGAGACAAGCAAATTAAAAATAGTTACATTATGAAAATGTTTAATGCAAATATAGGGTAGTAGCATATTACTGAAACCATACTATTTAGTAATATTTTGATCCACATGTGACATAATTTTTCTGTTGTGTCTCAAACATCATACTTCTAAAATAGCTAGAAATTTGATATTTTATAATTTACTAATATATTAAGTACATAAAAAAATCCTAGCTATTTTAGGAGTATGAAGTTTGAAATACTTCTTCGTTTTTTCTCTGTCCTATAGCGTCCACAACTGTGCCAATGTCAAAGTCAACAAGATTTAACAATAAAAAGGCTCAAGATAAAACTTTGTCTTCATGTGGATCAAAATATTAGGTACTATACAATCTTATTATGCCAATTTCTTATTTATTTTGCCAGTAATATCAATGTTTATTATCAGAAGTTCCTACAGTTTTTACCTCCCATGTTTTATTTTGCTACACAATAATTGATCTAGGTATATTTTTTTCAAGTAAAAAAGATGTATAAATGAATATATTTTAATCAAAAAAATTATCCGCTTTTAAGTGGAAACAGTAACTATCAAAATTGATACCTAAGCTGTATATTTTACGATTCATGATGGTTGATAAATACATTATTTAAAAAATAGACCTTTCTTTAAATTACCTCTTCATTCACGAGTGTTGTCTGTCTAGTCTAGACAATAATTTTGCTTTCAAATATTGTTTATTAGTGAATACTAGTAGTAATGTTGGGCAACAACATTTAGCAATGTTGTCTCTCCTTCACCATGTATAATCATGATCTTTAATCACAATCAGTCACCGATAACAGTGTTGATTTCAGGTGTGTCTCGGTGTGGATGCGTCGAGCTTAGGACAGGGTGCAATGGCGCTCATTAGGGGTGGCCTATGTCCAGTTTTGGCCTGCTATAGGCTGATGATGATAATCTTAGGTGCGTTTACACTATAGTGGGGCGCTGACAAATATTTCAACCTGACGTATAATGAAATGAAAATCAAATGTAAGCGTAACGAAAAATGTTGGTCAATGAAAAAGCGTTATTTCGCGATATTTCAAATCTACGCTGTCTCATTGGCCATTATATCTTTTTTTAGTCTTCGTGATCAATGCTCTTTATTAGGGCGATTACGTATATTTCAACCGTTAGCATCCTAGTAGTCTGTGACCGGAAGTAAGTGTAACCAAAAATTTTTACCAAACCATAGATTCAAAAATCGCTTTGTCATTAAAATTGTTCGTCTACGATAAGAATTATTTTCGTAAAGGTACAAGTTCGTAGCCGACTGCAGACAGCAGCGGCAGACGACGCATCGCTGCGACACTACTGGGCCTCTAGCCAACCGGGTATTTGCTACGAAGTGATTCTATTTCGTCCGTCGTCATCGTTCTGCAGCGACACATCCAAATATTGTACAGCTCAATAATTATTTAGCCGCGTACAATATACAGGCTAATACAGCTCAATGTAATGTAATGACGACGGACGAAATAGAATCGCTTCGTAGAAAATACCGGTTGGCTAGAGGCCCTGGTTTGTATGTATTTGAAATACCTTCCTTAGTTAGCGACACGTGTCGTCTGCCACAACGGGCTGAACTTCAGACGACACTGTCGCCCGACCGCAGATCAGTAGTAACCAGCTGGTTTATATAAAGGGTGGGGCTAAATTTTACCTCATTGAGGGCAGCTACCTTTTCTTTTGTATTTAGAAGGTTTATGTCTTAGGAAACTATAGATTTATTTTGAATTGCATTTTCGGAATTTTTGAAAAATGTACAGCTAGCTTGCAAAATGTCATTTGTAAAAAAAAAAGTCTCAATCGACTGTATTTTCCAACAGGAACACTTGTCCATAAGTAACTTACCAAAGTCAAATCGTAAGATTTTGCGAAAAATAGCTTTATACTGAAACATCTGGACTTTCATTGGGTCTAAAGACGGGTCTTTCAATTACTCAAAGGCCGGCAGCGCATCCGTATCGCTGCTGGTGTCCATTTGCTGCGGTGACTACTTTCCATCAGGTGGCCCGTCTGTTTGTGCTTTGGCATAAAAACCCCAGGCCTGCTTTTTAAGTTGATGTCAAAAGTTAACAACAGGTAGTTTATTTGCTAATAGAGAAATAATAACAAGTATTTAATTTAATCGCCATTTTTATTAGATATCATAAATTCATAACATTGTAGAATCAATACATAATGTAAGTAAGTCTATCTTATAAGTCAGTAGATACCTTATGCTAAGATTATAAATTGTACAGAATAAAATTATTTGATGACATAAAATAAAAACAGTATTTAAACTAAGTATAAAAATTGTTACAAATAAATAATTTAATAATATCACATCTAGTGCCCAATCCTATCTTCGCATTCGTTTTGTAAATTACTAAATAATCCAAGAAAATTTTTCAAATTAGGGGAAGAATCTCTGAATAAGAGATATTCAGCTATAAACTTGTATAAATCTAACACCCTACGATAAGTAGGTTTTGCGACAAGTTTTAGAGTGCTCAAATAAAGGTTTATACAAGTTTATAGCCGAATAGCTCTCATTCCGAGGTGAAACCCCTAATTTTCTTGGACTAAAAATCAATAAAAAAATATAAAGTAACAATTATAAAAATACTAAAATCAATAAAGTACCATATCGGGTGGAGAGACTTATTGCTAAATATTAGAATTAAACTTAGAAATTAAATAAAAATGGAATGTTTGAATAAAAACAATAAATTCGAATACAATGAGAACCTTCACAGATGGGCGTATTGCTCGCGCGAGTTGGTCGCGCGTTTTTGTTTTTTTTTTTTAAATGGCAATCGTCCTATTTGGACATATCTGCCAGTCGCGCGATTGACTAGCGTATGCAATCAGACTTCATTTCACTTCTTGATTGTGGCTTTTGTGTCAAGTTAACATAATTCTGCCAATGTCCGTGTCATGCTAGTGTCATAAACTTTTCGGATGAGAAGGAAAAAAAAATGTGGCCGGTTTATTACGGGAGATTCTTTGCTAAATTACCAAGGAGATTTATCTAAAACAAAAAGGACAACACAACACTGTACAACACTGTGTGTGTACAACACAGTATTACAATTATGTTAGTATTTACAGTCTGATGTTATTTATATGTCCAAACTTACTTAGAATAAAATTAATCTTGTTAATATATGAACGCACGTCACATTCCACGTGACATTCAGCAAGCCTGATTGGATGAGCATGTCAATCGCGCGACCAACTCGCGCGAGCAAATCACCCATCTGGGAAGGGTCCGAGTACTAATACTTTTTGGCAAGATAAAATCTTATTTTCCATTGTAACTTCGTAAGGTTTACCTACGCAATGCTCTTTGGTTACATTATTAAATATTTCATATTACAAAAGGTAGCAGCGACAAACTAATCATACACTAATATCTCGTTAAAACTAAAATAGATTTCGCGAATCACTTTCTAGACAATTTAATTATACAACACATATAAGAACGAGACAATAGTTTTTCTATTGTCTCTGGAATGGCAGCCGATAAAAGGTTCAGTGCAAGTATATAGTTGCTAGGCTGGACAAGGGAGAGCTTCACAAAACAATAGAGGCATTTGAGATGTGCTAGAATCATCGCGAATAAGTTTACAACAAGTCTGCCGCCATTGCTGTGTCGCCAGCCAGTTCGTGCACCGAGTGAGCCAATCGTCGCGCTTGCTGCACTGCCGTGGAAGCCGGTAATAGGCCAAGGTGAATGCAGATCAGCTCTTTCATGCTGACTCCTTGGCTTTCGTTGGGAAACGCCAGCTCTAGAAGTTGTCTGGAAAGTAAATTAAAAATAAATGAAATACGAATGAGCATTTATTTGCCAGTATGTATAATGGATGTCTGTTTTAATATTATGAGCGCTTTTTTCCACTTATTTGTTGTGCCAATATTTCGTTGAAATAAGACATATACCTATTCTAATTATTAACATTAAATTACAAAAAATAATAATTATTATTATTATGATTTCATGCAATACCAATACCTAATCACTTTAGAAAAAGTGAATGAAAAAATTTGTACTCAGGCAGGACAACCTTCAATAACCTCCAATAACATTTGTTATTGGAAACCCATGATTATATGAGAAGAAGGAATTTAGGGTTCCAACCTCCATGCCCATTCTTCTATGCTTAGTCATAGTTATTTGATGGCTATAAGACTATGATGAAAATTTGACAAGCACTTTGTCAAACTATCTATGGCCACTGATTATCAACCACAGATCTTTTTGACAGAAATGGACCCTGATTTTTCAATTGTAATTTTTTTTAAAGTCATTCGGTCCCATATCCGTCAAATGTAAGATTATTGAAAAAAATAATAATATGCAGTTATTATTTTCTTAAAAATCGAGGTCATGACTTCTTTAACGACTTTTCCCTAAAAAATTGTATACTTGATTATTAATCCCGTCGGTGTGTAAAACTAAAGAAAATGTTTATGTTATTTATAAAATATAATACATTTTATGGGAGACGTTTGGTTTTGACACAATTGGTACGGGTTCTCGTCATTCTCCTTTATGTTTATACCTGTAGAAGGTGCCGAGTATGTCCCCGGGCGGTGGAAGAGCCCTGACTGCGGCCGGGTGGGGAGTCTTCACGGGGCGGACGGGCACCCCGCGGCGTTCCCACCATGACACTGAGCATACGTGCAGGGCGCCGCGACGCCACGTGGCGGCGCAGTAACCCTCGCGAGTGATCGCGAAACTACGGGACACTAGGTGACGCACCTGAATCAACATCATTTTTATCAAGGCGACGATACAGGTCAAACTTCCCTCTCGCTCGCACAAATCAACATTTTAGAAGATATAAAATCACTGAATGTAGTTATGCAAAATAGCAAACCTTCACGGCCTAGGAAATAACAATACAAAGGTTCAGCAAGAATAACATGTTACCCAACACGTTTTCCTACCAAAAAATTTGCATCAAAATTGATCACATTGGTGCAAGTTTTTTGGTAAGAAAACGTGATTGAATCAAAATGATATTGTTGCTGAACCTTTGTATTCTTATTTCTAGGCCGTGAAGGTTTGCTATTTTGCATAACTACATTTAGTGATTTTATGTCTTCAAAAATGTTGAATAGTGCGAGCAAGAGGGAGGATTGACCTGTATAGTCTTAAGACTGCATCTCGGCATGATTACGCCTGCAATGCTATTTGAATTACAGAGGACACATTATGCTGAAATTACGTTGCGTTATGGCGTACAGCCGAACATGTAAAAACCATCTGGGGAACTTACGTCGCGTAATTTTCGGCAGTGTGTTTAGACCACACATATAGAAGACAACTAGATAAAGCCTTAAAATTCACTATGCTCTGAACGTCAACTCATACGGCTTACCTGTACTTTCTTATGTCAATATATCATTTGGTAGAAAGGGATACTTTATCTCAATGCGATTTCTGCGACTTCGTACTAGGACATTTGTATGAACCTGCATAGAAATTTGTTCGAGCGGTACGATTTACTTTTTGAAGTCGCATTGATACATGTATGCATCCCTTTCTAACTGATGATATTGGACATAAGAAAGTAAAGAAAGAGATCAGCCGTATTGAATTTTAAGACTTTATCTAGTTCTCTTCTTAATCTGTGGTTAAGACGCTTAGACTGCATTTGTGGCGCAGTGGGCGAAGATCCGCCTGATACTTAGGTTGCGGATTCCATTCCCGCCACGAGACAAACGTTTGTATGTTCTGCAAATATTTGTGTCCCGGGTCTAGGTGTTTTCTATGTATGATATGTATGTATTTACAAAAAAATATATATGTGTAGTATATCAATCATGTGATTCCCATAATACAAGCACTGCTTAGTTTGGGGCTACATGATACTGTGTGATTACGTCCCGCATTATTATTATTATTATTAAAAGAAAAGGCCGCAGTCATGTCATTTAAGGAAGTGAAAGAGACTGCAATGACAAGAACAAAAAAGAGAGATACACACACAGCTTTTATAAATTATAGTAATAATAATAAGATACTTACGGTTTCTTGCGACAGCATATCAGCGCAGTCTGCCATATCGGGCGCGAGGGAGCGACCTGTGCTTCGGTCCACGTAGATGAAGTGCACGAGCCCGGGAAACTCCTCCACATACTTGTGCACCGTTAGGGAACAACTCACATTGTCGCCCGTATGTTATAGCCCACATTAAGCGAAATAATTGGCTGTATGGTTTGATGGATGGTGATTGTAGTTTACGATTTTTTGCTTTTAGGAGCTCCGTAGACGGTACAACTTTATCTGCAGCCACAGGTTACTCTTCACTTCATATTATAAAACAAAGTCCCTGCCGCGTGTTTTGTTGTCTGTCTGTCTGTTCGCGATAAACTCAAAAACCATAGAACGGATTTTCATGCGGATTTCACCAATAGACAGAGTGATTTGTGAGGTAGGTTTAGGTGTTTAATTTGTTAGGGTTTTGTGTTAATT
Source organism: Horisme vitalbata (assembly GCA_951804965.1). Taxonomy (NCBI): domain Eukaryota; kingdom Metazoa; phylum Arthropoda; class Insecta; order Lepidoptera; family Geometridae; genus Horisme; species Horisme vitalbata. The sequence goes on from OX638101.1 coordinate 10,440,235, forward strand.
GTTTGAAATATGACGATAATTGTTGAAAATGTCGGAAAAGTCAAGCCGCCTGGGAGCTTTTATCGAAAACGCTACCCATTCGATACGACCATACGACAGAAAAACATGTAGGTAAAAATGCTATACTGTCCGTGTGAAGCCAGGACAGATCGCTAGTTCCATTATAACTTTATGAAACTGCGCAGACAGCAACTCTAGTTCTTAGTAAAGTTGAAAGTCGAGTTAGCTAAGTTGCCTCGTCCACGGAGTGCCTTAGAGCTCTCTAGATTAAACGCGAGATAATCTCATCTGGATTACTATTACCACAGTTTACTCATGATTTTCAATAAGGGCAGAGATGAATCGGCAAGTAGCAAGTGGCAGGCGTAAGACATGTTGGCTACTAAACGACTGGTAGGCAATAAACATGTCCATAAAAAAAATACGAGATACACGTAACTAATTACGTTATATTGCCCAAAAACGAATAAAGTTGGAATATTTTATCTATACAATCACCACTTATATATGAAAAATAGCATAGGTATACTTAAATAAATATTGACATACACAAGCATGAGAGTAATAGTTATCTAGCAACATCGCAAAAAAACATTAAATAATTCATGCATTCCTTTGTCACGCTTAACATAACAACACTAAACAATCATTTTTCACACTGAAGTTTCTACCTTCCTATTCCTACACGTTATTATGTACATATATTTAGTATGAGAGTAAAATTAAGAAAAATACAGCCACTTGACGTACAGTCGCCTGCAGTTAGATGCACTTTAGTACCATGTCAAACGAAGAGCGCTTGCTGACAGAAGGTACGCAAGGTACGCGCTCGTAATACAACCTTCCAGTGACATGGTCCTAAACTGTACGAATTTCATTGCAGATGAATGTACATAACCCCAAAAGCACAACATATTTATTTCCAAAGTGTTGTGTGGCGTCAAGGTACAATAGTTTTGAAAAGGATATGATGCCATACTGAAGAACCGCATCGCCTTCACCCGTAAGAACTCGACATAGGGCGCCATCACCGCCCTCATATCTCTCAATGGGTGCTCCATTTTAAGACTCGGTATATCTGAGGAGTTACATAAATGATATGATAATAAACTACTTCTGGCTGACTTTCACAGCCTAGTTGGTAGCCTTCTTCGCTGTACGACACAGGTTCGATTTCAGCCCGAAAATTTTTTACATGGAAAAGGCTTTATGTACCAAAGGTGAGCTTAATGCTAGGAGCATTTTCTACCAGCTTTATGTTGGATACAGTGGACACTATGACACAGCTTTATGGCCCCAAACTAAGTAGAGTGTGTATTATGTTATGAAAACCGCATGACTGATATACATAAAAACTTTTTTTTTACAAATACATACATTTTATAAGCGGGGGGGTGTACGGTGTTCTAACCCATATCTTCGGAACCCAAGCCAACCACACCTGCACGTGGTGCACCCTGCTAAACAACAAACGGGGCTCTGGCGGCCGGCTGATTGCGGCATAGCACAGCCTACATCGGCACAGCTAAATCCCCTGGCCACTGACGGGCAGCAGCGTTGGTGGTGCGAGAACCTGTGCCCTGCGATCCCTAACCCGCATGCCCAGCGTGGGAATTATGGGCATATCCCCCTTTATTAGGGAAGGCCTATATCCAGCAGTGCATTGATGTAGGCTGATGTGGTGTGGATACATTTTATACAAATAAAACATCCAGACCCGATACAAATATGCAGAATACAAACATTTGTCTCGCGGCAGGAATCGAAGCCGCAACCTTCTGCGTCTCAGACGGACCTTTGCCAGATGCGCCACAGAGGTCGCCAAACTAAACATAGAAATGTATTTTGTATTCGTACATACCTGGTTTGAGCAGTTCAATAACTGCCTCTAATGCCGTGTGCATCGCAGTGGCTGTCGTCTCAGGAGTGAGAGGGGTAGTGGTCGTACAAGACTTGCGAAGCTCAAGCATTCGCGACGTCAACCGGTTACAAAGACCGGCGTTCGACTTGCTCTTGCGAAGAGCGTCAGTTGTCTGAAAGAGACTAGTTTTTCAGGGGAGAACGGGACCTCATTAGTTACAAGTTGCGGCACGAAACTCTAACGCTGACCGTTATTGACTTGACAAATGATGACTCAGTGAGTAATTTGGTGGCATGCAGCAGAAACCAAGCAAGTAAAAACAAACTTAAAAAATATGTTAAAATAAGAAATTATATTAAAAAAACCAATAAATTGTTAAAAAGTCAAAAAAGTTTAGTTAGTAAGTTTAAAAATAAGATAACAAAAATAGAAATATTAGATAAATTAAAAACATGTACTATTGAATTGGAAAACACAAAATTAAGATATGAAACTGATGTACAGCGGCTTCAATATGAAATTGCCAGCGTTGAGGACTCCTTGAGGTCCATTACTAGTCGCTATGAGAAGTCTCAAGAGGTAATAAGAGAGTACTCACTGGCCATGGATGAATTACTCAAACTTTCTCACAGCAACCAGGAGCGGTTTGACTCCCTGGTGGCCAATCACAGATGTGAATGTCAGTCTTTTGAGTCACCAGAACCAGTCAGTGCTGCCTTATCGTCTCCGCTGTGTGGCAGTTCACCACCATCTTGTGTCAACACAGTAATGTTCAGCGATAAAATTGGAAAAGACATGGGCCATTTATTGGGTATGAGAATGGGACATTCTGTAATGAACAACTGTTTGCCAAACTGCAACATGCATGAGATCATGCTATCAGTAATAAAATACAAATTCAACACTGAGTCAAATCTTATAATAATGCTAGGAAATAGGGGTGATATAAACAAAACTGAGTTAATTAAATACTTAGATACATTATGTTCACTAAAAGTAAAAAAAGTTGTGATGTTTACATTCCCCTATAGCAACAGCTTGTCACAAGCAGAAAATGACATACGATATAACCTAAATATGACCTTGCATACCATATCATGCTATAATAAATTAATTCACGTGATCGACTCTAACAATTTTGTTAGTAAAAAAAATTATTTGACTAAAGGTAGATATTACCTTTCTAACTTTTTTAAGCGACAGATAGCTATTTCGCTATCTTACTATTTTTGTACAACAGCCAAGAAATTGGCTAAAAAGGCTGCTTTTATTGAGCACTGTTCTGACTTACAAAAAGAGAGATTGGAATTTGTTCCAAGTCATTTAAATTACTAGATCAGACAATAGAGGGAGCCTCTAGCATTATCAATTCAAATAAGTTTAATAAACATTGTAAAATAAATCAAATAAACAGAACTGTAAATCATACTAACTTGGTGCATCAAAATATTCAAGGATTGAGTTGCAAATTATTAGAATTAGAATTGTTCATGAACTCTGATAATATAGACATCATCTGTATTACAGAACATTGGCTAAAAAGCTACGAGCTCATGTTCAATTTCAGCAACCACCAAGTTGGTAGTTCTTTTTGTAGAACGCATGCTATAAGAGGCGGCTCATTAATAATTTTAAATAAACAAATCCAATTTAAAGAACGTAAGGACATTGTCCATTTGTCTGTTGAAAGCCAAATTGAAATAGCATGCGTAGAGTTGGAGCGTTTCATTGTTATAAGTGCGTACAGCCCACCATCCGCCTCATATGATATTTTTGAAAAGGTCATGGATGAAATATTGTTCAAAATATCTAAAACAAACAAAAATATTATAACATGCGGAGACTTCAATATAAATTTTCTAGAAGTTTATTCATTAAGTACTAAAATTTACTAGTTTATTCAAATCATATAATCTAAAACCTCTCTTTATGGAGCCAACTAGAATTACTGACACTTCAGCCAAATGCATAGACAATATTTTTACAAATTCAAATGTTAATATACTAAGTAAAAATGTAATTAGTAACATAAAATCAGACCACCTTGGTCAGTTAATCAAAATAGAAAATCAAATAAAGAAAAATGTAAAACGGCAAATAACTTTTGTACCAGTGACTGTGCATCGATTAGAAAAATTTAAATCTAATTTGTTAAATAGATCACCCTTTTCATATCAAAATAATAATCCAAATTATTTATATAATTATTTTTTTAATAATTTTATCAAAGAATTTAGCTCAATATTTAAACCTAAATCGATCATGGTCTCTGACAGTCCTACATTCTGTCAGTGGGCAACAGTAGGAATTCACAAAAGCAGACAAAGAATGTATGAGCTTTACAGTGAAAAACAGTATAATTTTAGTGAAGAGTTTAAAGATAAAGTTAAAAATTACTCAAAATTTTTTTAAAATGTATGTCGCGCGGCTAAGTCTAATTATATTAGTTCAAAAATTAGAAGCAGTAGTAATAAAATTAAAACAACTTGGAAAATAATAAACAGTGAGACTGGAAAAGTCAAACATGACATTAAGGAGTATAAATTAAATATTGGTAATACCATCATCAAACAAGATGGTGATGTTGCCAAAGCATTCGAATCCTTTTTTACAGACATTCCAGTTTCTACCACAAGATCCTTAAACTCTTCTCCTATAATTGCGGATTCATTACTAAATAAAAATGTACCAAAATGTGAAATACCGTTCTATTTTAAATATGTAAACAGTAATGATATTATTAAAACATTCAAACTGATAAATGTCAAAAAAAACTACGGATCTCTGGGGCATATCTGTTAGCGTTGTAACATCGTTGATTGACATTGTCGCACCAGAACTAGCGTTTATATTTAACGAATGTATTGACTGTGGTGAGTTTCCTGATTTAATGAAACATAGTAAAATAACACCTTTATTTAAATCCGGTAGTAGTTCTGACCCTACTAACTTTAGACCGATATCAGTACTGCCAACATTTAGTAAAATTTTTGAAAAGCTTATTCTTAGTCAACTGCAAAGCCATTTTAACTTTAACAACTTACTAGATGTCAAACAATTCGGATTTACGCGGGGCAGATCGACAACTGATGCCGGTGTTGAGTTGGTATCGCATATCTACGATGCCTGGGACTCACATGATGCTTTAGGCATCTTTTGTGATTTGTCTAAGGCATTTGACTGCGTACACCATGAAACATTAATCAGGAAACTAGATCACTATGGCGTCAGGGGTATGGCTTTAGCCCTTCTCACTTCTTACCTATCTGACAGAATACAGAAAGTAGACGTAAATGGAAAATGTTCTCCGGGATCTGTAGTAAAGATGGGTGTTCCGCAAGGGTCAATACTTGGACCATTTTTATTTTTAATTTACATCAACGACCTACCTTAAGCTTTAAGCGATAAGGTCGCCCATTGTACCATAATTTTTAGTGCCTGTTTCAATAATTTGTAATTCTTTGTATGGTGTGCAATAAAGCAATATCTATCTATCTATCTATCTATCTACCTCAACTTGTGAGAGACAATCACGAAATTGTATTGTTTGCGGATGACACGTCACTTTTATTTAAATTAAAGCGACGGCAGACCAATTTTGACGACGTGAACAATGCAATAGCGAAAGTTGTTAACTGGTTCGATGTAAATAATTTATTACTGAACGAAACTAAAACAAAATGTATGAGATTTATATTACCAAATGTTAAACAAGTTAAAACTAACATTAAAATAAAAGATGAAGATCTAAATCTTGTGGACACTACTGTATTTTTAGGCATAACTTTAGATAATAAGCTTCAATGGGGCGCTCACATAGATGGGTTGTCGAACAGACTCAGTTCTGCAGCATACGCAGTCAAAAGAATCCGTCAACTTACTGACGTAGAAACGGCTAGACTAGTTTATTTCAGCTACTTCCATAGCATTATGTCGTACGGCATTTTGTTGTGGGGGAATGCTGCAGATATCAACACGATATTTGTGTTGCAGAAGAGGGCTGTTTGTGCAATTTATAATATGGGCCCCAGAGAATCACTTAGAACTAAGTTTAAAGAAATAAATGTTATGACAGTGCCGTGCCAATATATACACTCGAGAGCAATGAATCCGGGTCACTCAAAGAATCCAAAAAATCTCGGAAAGTAAGAATGCTAGGTTAATGCAATAAATTGTATTTAATAGACAATTTAATACTCCTTAAATGAAAGTATTAAAACTTCTTAGTTATTGTAAAGTTATATCATAAAAAAATCAAATTTGAAAAGGGAACACTGTCGAAGATGGAACTACGAAATTACAGGATTTGTTTTTGCTTTTGTTTGTAATCTGTCATTTATGTTGGTGCATAAACCAGGTTGATAGTGCTCAATATTCATTATTCAAGCTGAAATCATGTCGCTTACACTTGAAGAATGCACCAGAATACTTACATTGGTGGAAACCGGCCGGAGTCAGCGCGATACAGCCAGGACTGTCGGTGTGTCGCTGTCAACAGTACAAAGAGTTCTCCGACGTTACGAAGAAACTGGTTCTAACCTACGCAGACCAGGAACGGGCAGAACTAGGTGTACCACAGCACGAGAAGACCGATACTTGGTGAACACCATGCTTCGAAATCGCTTTCTCACAGGAACTGAACTCACAAATCAGTTTCGACGCCTCGGAGGAAGTAACCCAAGTGCATGGACAGTAAGACGTCGGCTTGCTGAATCTAACTTAAAACCCCTTAGACCTGCAAACGGCCCTAAACTGGAGCGTGGCCATCGTATTTCAAGACTAAGATATGCCCAGAACCACGTAAATTGGAGTATTGAAGATTGGTCGAAAGTTATGTTCTCCGACGAATCAAAATTTATGCTCTACAAGCACGATGGAAGACACAGTGTATAGAAGACCAGGGGAAAGATTCAAGCAAGCATGCATCGAAGAAAAAGTAGCCTACGGTGGTGGGTCTGTACTTGTGTGGGCCGGAATTTCCTCTGAAAGTCGCACAGAACTGGTGATCATAGAAAACGGCTCTTTAACTAGCGTAAGATATGTGGAAGAAATCCTCAACGAACACGTTGGTCCATTTATGGTCAATTTGGGTGAGGATGCTATATTTATGCATGACAATGCCCGACCTCATACAGGTACGATTGTGAATGACTACCTTCAAGAGATGAACATTACTTGTATGGAGTGGCCAGCGCGCAGCCCGGATATCAACCCGATCGAGCATGCTTGGTACGAGCTAGGGAGATGCGTAAAACAACGAAACCCTCCCCCAATCACGCTTCCTGAGCTCAAAATTGCTCTCACAGAGGAATGGGAGAATATTCCCCAAAATCGTATAAGGAACTTGGTGTACAGCATGCCAAACCGCGTAAACGCAGTAATGGAAGCACGAGGAGGTAATACGAAGTATTGAAATTCAAGAAAATCGTCATAAAGTTCAAAAATTTCATGTTTCCTATTTTTGTTTTAAGGAGAGATCAGCAGTTTTTTTTCTTTATGTAATTTTGTGTAAATAAAATGTATGGTGACTCATATTTTTTTAACTTTCATTTAAGGAGTATTAAATTGTCTATTAAATACAATTTATTGCATTAACCTAGCATTCTTACTTTCCGAGATTTTTTGGATTCTTTGAGTGACCCGGATTCATTGCTCTCGAGGGTATATGAAAACTTAATGTATGTCCGAAAACATATTAACATGTTCAAGAAAAATAGCGACTATCATAATGTTAACACTAGAAATAAAGATAAACTAGCTGTTCCCACTGTAAGGCTCCATAAAGTTAGTCAATCTTTTAAAGGGATGTATGTACGATTTTTTAACAAAATCCCAAATGATGTGATTAATCTATCTGTAAATAAATTCAAAAATGTTGTTAAACGTAATCTATGTAATAAAGCTTATTATAAAAATATCTGATTATTTAGATGACAAAAAAGCTTGAGATGAAAATGCCTCCAACTCCATCAAAAACAATGTAATAGATATTAAGTACAATGACGTTAAAAAAATATAAGCCAAGCAGAGTTTCTTGCCAATTCTTCTCTGTTTGGTCACGTTACGAATTGGTGGTAAATTTAAAAAAATGACGTTTCAAAGTGTACTATACAGTTCCTACTGTATAAATGAATTTTGAATTTGTTTTTTTTTTTTTAATTGCGCAGAAGTCAAAAGTATCATGGAGGCGAGAGCGAGCGAGAGCCCCATGTGCAGACGTTTCGTTCAACGTTAGCTTTGCGTTCTGCTAGCTGTACTACTACGTGTCATAGGAATGTATAGTTTATCGACTTTGCATCTTGGATTAGAGCCAGCTATTTCGAGCATTCCATTTTTTATTATTTTTGTTTATTATACACAGGCAGCTTAAAGGTGTTACATTCAGAGTTCGTTTTGCTCAGAGTAATAATGCTTTATAGGGGAATAAGGGGTTCCAGCCTCACCTCACCTGCCCGAGGCGAACCCGGCTAATAGGTATGACGACTGGCTAAAACAATAATAATTCTAATAAGTCCGTCAGATAGAACAACAAAAAATATTGGACACTTATTTTTGAATTTATCAAATATAAAAAATTGACGGAGATGAAAAGCGTCAAAGTTCGGGAGTGGGGGCTCGTGACGTCACGGCTATGTAGAAAGTGTACTAAGCCGTGACGTCCCGCGGGACTTCAACGCACTATGTCTTTGTAATTTTTATTAACAAAAGAAAAAATACATGTCCAATGTTTTTTTAATAATGTAAATCACGGACTAATTAGAATTTTTCAGTCATCATCCCTATTATCAAACGGGGCTCTGGCAGACGGCTGATTGCGGCATAATGCAGACTGGCACGGCTAAATTCCCGCAGGCAGCAGCGTTGACGCTGCGCGCTGTTCAGTTAATTAGCATCCCAGAAGATAGGTTACAAGTATAGTATTATAATAAAAAGCATAATTACAATAGCAACAATAATAACGGCAGCCTAATCAGTTAATCCACTGCTGGACATTGGCCTTTTAGAAAGGGATTATGCCCATAATCATCACACTGGGCTTTGGAGATCGCAGGGCGCGGCTTTTCGTACCGCCGACGGTAAGCAAGCCAATTTGCGAGATTTGGTTAGAACATAAAATTGTAATAATTGTGTCTCAATACTGGGTTACCTTCTGTAGGAGGAAGTATGGTATTACTTAATCGTTCATGGCCCAATATAGCGACATTATTGTACCTTTTTCAAAGTTGCTTCCAAAGTGTCAAGGGTATTGGGAAGGAGTTCCAGATTTCGCTGCAACAGAAGTCTTCTCAGGTTTGAGAGTGATTGACTGGTCATGTATGTTGCAATACCAACTTCTCTGAAATTGTTATTTATATTCAAGTAGTTTTAAAATATACTTTATTTTATTAATTAGTAGGTTTCGCCCGCGGCTTTGCTAGCCTGTTGTCCGGATAAAAAGTGTTAATCGATGTAATAAACGATTTACATTCCAATTTCATCTAAATCCGTTCAGCTGCGCTAATGAGTGGAATGCGAACAAACATACTCTCTCACACACACTCACACACACATTCGCTTTTAATAGGTGTGATGTGATTTACTGGCTGACCTTCTGTCCAAATTCTTGAATTCATACAAATATCCCGTAAAAAAAACTCAGTATTTTCTATATTTCGCAATTCCACCCGCGGCTTCGAGTGGTGGTAAAAAATTTAGTGGTAGATTCCTTTTTCTAGGCAACATCCTATTGGTAGATATTTCTTAACTGGTTAATACCCTACCTTAGATCCATATCAACAAGTATCGCGAAGGTGATACGTGGTGCCAACTCAGCTAAATGCAACGAGTGAGGGGCGCTCGGTGCGTTTGTAGAACCCGCGCAAAGGTTCACAATGGCACTGTTTTCCTGAGACAACCCTGTAACAAAAGGTTATAATTTTGTCTAGCATGATCATAAACCAAAAGGTTTTCTTTCTTTCTTCGAGCTTCTTTTTTTGAGCTAGTGATCAATTTTGGTGTCGGAGTCTTTAGGCCGCCCGAAGGCCTCCTGAAAAAGCCGGGACCAACACCAAGAAGTAATATGAAGTTAAGATAAAAATCATACTTCCATAACAAATTGAAGAATTGAACTCTAAAAGTAAACAAATTTAAAATGCTATCCAAAATTGATAAGCCCCCCATCTCTGCCTACTGCTAGCATACCTAACATAAGGCGGTTATGCGTGTTCAAGTCCTATCTGGTTGACAACAAACATTGTTAGGAAAAGATCGCTCCAAGCGATGAAACCGCCCATTGTAATTGAATTATTGTTCTTTTCTGGTGTGTTATTTATGTTGCATATTGGTTTGAGTACAATAAAGAATTTTCTATCTATCTTATTTGAAAATTTTGGATAACTTGTATTTGTTTGTATCCATGTCCTGCTTACACTAAACACGAAAATCTGAGATAAGAAAAAGTACTTACAGGGTAATCGAATAACCTCCGACTGTCTATTGCTGTCATCAGACCTCATTTCTTGCCAATAATCTTGAGCAGCTACGCACTGAATGCTGAGCATTATCAAATCTGGAGGAGACAGGTCTTCACAGCCACGGCTGAAATAAGTCACATATCATTATATTAATTGAGGCCTTATAATGTCCAGAGCTTATAGTATCCTTGCAAAGTTGGTAATATCTCAATTAGCGCTATTTCACAAGTAACGCGCCGCGCGATCAAATTTGAATAGAGTTCACATGTCAAGCGCATGCGACATTGTTAGTTACAAGTGAAACAAGATACGTGCAATCGTCTGAACAGCAAACGGACGTTGAACACGCGCCCCTGCCATCTGAACGTAGCCTTAAATTAATAAAAAACATTAATTCAATTATTATGAATGCTAGACATTTTTACTTGATATTCTTAATGTTTAAATTTTTATGTAAATAAATACATTATCTTACATAGAAAAGACCCAGACCCACAAAATATAAGTATATACACTGTGATTTACACCTTGCACATATTGTGGATATAGTTATTGTGGTTCATAGAATTTTTCGTGAGCCAATTTATTAATAATTTGGATTGCGTAAGACTAGACTGGCAGACTGGACCACAAAACTAATTTCACCAGCATCAGCAACTCAAGGATTAAAACAAGTTGGAACTGTATGTTCATGTTCACGCTACTAGCGTGATATGAACATGATATTCTTGCTGAACATTTGTATTGTTAATTTCAAGGCCTTGAAGGTTTGTTATGTTGCATAACTACATTTAGTGATTTTATATCTTCTTCAATGTTGAATTGTGCGAGCGAGAGGGAGGTTTGACATGTATTGTCACCTTAAGAGAACCATATTTCTAATATTTTTTTTTACCTGGAATATAATGCCAGCATCTTATCACCAACAAACAGCATTAGATGATAATGAGAGTATTGCAACTTAATATCTTTAGATGCTACTTTCAGTGCGCTCAGTGCAGCCCCTGTAGCTCCACTTTCCCCTATCACTCCATTGGCGCCTGGTATAGAGTCGCCTTTTGTCCGGCATTCCAGCAGAACGGATAACCAATCACGGTAAATAGGTGATTGGAGACTGAAAATAAAAATATTAATGAGTTATACCTGTGCAATTTTAAGGGGATAATTTCACCTTTGTAGGAAAGTACTTCCATTCATAAAATATCACAATAAATTCTCATCCAAAAAATATATCAATTTAACAAACAAACAATACATAATAATAAATAATAAGCTAATCACGTGAAGGCCGAGATGGACAAGCTTAGCAAGTACCTTGACTTGGCACACGAGATTACCGCTATGTGGGACGTTGACTTAACAATTATTGTTCCGATAGTCGTTTCAGTGAATGGTCTGATAGCGAAGAGCCTTGACCAATATCTTAAGAGGCTCTCGCTAGGCAGCTGGATCAAGGGTCAGATACAGAAGGCGGCTCTCCTGGACCCGGAACGCATTGTGCGGAGGTTCCTCTCTCTGCAGCCCTAGCCACCGGCCGTTTGAGCCTTGCCCTGCGGTCGGTCGTCCACCATTTTGGATATATTTTTACTATAATGTTTTTTTTTATATTATTATTGTATACAGGGTGTGGCGTAATGAGTAGTCAAGCCGTCACCTGTGGGTGGGGTGTCATGAACTGATCAGATAATCAAAAATTGTATTTAGTAAAAGTATCATGGTTCTCAAGTTATTACCAATTTTCAAAATTCCATAAAAATTACACCCTTGATCACTCTTTTCGATGGCATGATCACAAATCAAGGTATTTCTTCAGTCTGTTTTTTGCAAAGTTCTCTTGGATAGATGAACTATCAAATGTAAGTTACTGTTTATGTGCGTTTATCTAAATTTTCTTCTTATTCAACATTTTATTTCAAAATTTCGTAAGCGAAAAATAAAATCAAAAGTTTGGGCACCTGTGGTGTAAAAAAATGTATGGTGAGCTGAGTGCCCAAGCTATAATAAATTTGTTCATTTCATAGAGATTCTAAATTGCCATGTTTCTGAGTAAAAGATCGTTCCATTTTTAAATAACACGACAGATATGAATTTTCATAGGTACAACTTTCCAGCCGCTCGCATGTATTGGGCCGGTACAGCAATTTTGATTTATCATGAAGAAGGTTGTCAAAATAATGCTCTAGTTTCCAAGCATGTTTGAGAAAAATGAATTTTTGATGAGTGAAAATGAATACAGTGTCATTATAAATAATAATACTTATGATGTACTTACAGAAACAATAAATTTCACATTTAATAACCAAATCTTTACTAAAATTGGGGCCACATGATGCTGTCCAGAATTATTTATTATTTGTTTATTTGTTACAAGACATGAAATCTCACATTGTCAGAGATACACTTTTAAAAGCTAGTACAGAAATCTGGATACCTTAAGTCCATTCAAGATTCACGAGGGAGACAAAAGAACTCAAAAATAACTTACAGATTGATGTTTTGTCCACAAATGTGCTGGAGAAGGGTTTTACAATCCAGCAGTTCCCTATTTGCATCATCAACATTATCTTCACTGATGATTACAAGCACATGATCCAGCCACTGGAAATGATATACATTGTTTGGAATCAGAGAATTTAAGACTTGATTTCAGCGTGGGGGGCTAGAAAATAATATAATAATTGATTAAAATTACTTGGCCCCCTTTGACTCGCACATGGGCTGATCCCCTATCACACCTGTCATCATCCGCAGCCCGATTTCAAGTATAGGCCCCATTGCTGAGTATAGGCCCTCCTTTGCTCTTGCCACTTGCTACGGTCCTGCACTAGCCTGATCCACTGGCGGCCCACGACGCTGACTAAGTTGTCAGACCATCATGCTACTGGACGACAAACACATCTCAACCCACTCCTCGGCCATATAAGTCAGTTTTATGTACATACTGCATACATACATTTTATTATCCATGTGAGTTAATGTAGGAATTTAAACTGATTGTTTTCGGGACATGTTTAGTGCGGCCAGAAACTAGTCTGTACACAATTTTATGGGTACCTCATCAAAAACAATGGTTGTGCTATCTTTGCACTGCATTGAAGAGTATGTATTGCCAAATTGAGCTGCCATGACCCGCTGAGAAGTTATTATTGGTGCTAGAAGTTGAGACACATGGTTGCAGTCGCTTACGTTGCTCTCATTTTCCTGAAAAATAATTCATACGGTTGTGGCACAATTTTCTCTATGTAGACTAAGTTTTCATAATATCTAAGTGAAGGAGTGTATGTTCAGAAAAATAACAGTTTCAGACTCACTTGATCACTGAAGGATTTTAAATGGTCGAGGAATGTTTCATCCCATTTGTAATAAAGTAAATCGTTCACACTATCGAACAATAGAGTAGCTTTCATGATTCGCAGGTTCTTCGCAGCACTTTGCAGGTTGCAGGAGAGGACCAACAAAGTTAATGCAGGGCCAATGAAAGCGCCTATTAATTTACTTTTCGGGATCGAAGGACAGAAATTAAACGCTATGCAGAGGGATCCAAAATTTATTTTATTTTTTCTTTGGATTGGAATTTGGATTGCTTTGCTTGCCAGTGTTGCCAGTTCCTTTATGGTCTATTACTTTCACAGACTACTAGGATGCTAACGATTACTTTACTCTTTGGTTGCCAGGGAACCTTTTACTCTGGCTCAAACCCAAAGAAATAGGACTAAAAGTATTTAAAATGTAATAAGTATAAATATTTTTAAACCTAGGTATAAGGTAGGTAGGTATCTACACTAGGTAGGTACCTATTGTAGATACCTACCTACCTTAAACCTAGATTATAGATTAATTTAGGATAAGTATTTGCCACATCCTATAAACAGGGTGCATATAACTGAACACTGTAATTATACTAGTCAATAAGTTATATGTTGCAATAAATAAACTATAAACTAAACTGATGAAGACTCTCTTAATGAGTCGAAACGCCATCGGTGCCTTCACTGACGTAATTCCCGTTTTTCAATATGAAATCCTGCAAAAACGAGGCAGTCCCAACATCATCCTGAAGATATTATTATATTGGACGCGTAGGGTATCCATCAACTTTTTGGTATACTTGACCCATAGATTCCGGTGTACATGCTCTGACAATATTATATACGCGCCAGAGCCCTACGCCTACGCTCCCTTTCAACTTTTCCATCATCCTTAAGGTCGTCGGTGACGATATGCTCCAGATATTTAAATTTAGTAACACGATTAATGCTTAAGCCATTTAAGGCAATACCGTCTGTGTTAACGGAGCATATGCGGCGAATGATGTTTCATAGAAATTGTATGGAAAGAAGATCGGTCATTTTCATACAACTTGAGACCTGACCATAAAATGTCGCGTCTAGATATGACCTATGTCCTAATTGATAGTTTTTATTGCAGGATATCAGGTTTAATTAATCATTTTTTTTTATTAAAGCCGGAGAATTTTTCTGGTTATTTTTTTATACTTTTAGGTTTTGATCGAATATGACATTAAACAAAAACCAATCAAACCCGTGCTTTGTTAATGGCAGTTTTGTTTAAGACGGTTGACATAGGGACGAGAGATGCACATCGTAGATGAGAGTGCGCAAAAACCATGTTACGGTATGATAGGGCGTGTTGTATTGCAATCAATATATATGATTAATTTACTTAGTATTCCGGCTTTAATAAATAAAGTTATTAGTAATAATTTCAATACTCCATTATCAAGAATAACTAATTCGTACATAATTCGTATTTTAATTCGCTTCGATTTATAGTCAGGTCTGAAATGTGCCTTCTTTCTGTAATTTTTATCTAAAATCCCAACTTATCAAGATAAACCTATACTTTCCTCAGAACAAAACCTTCTAACTACAAAAGAAAAGGGACTACCCTCAATGAAGTAAAATGCTGCCCCACCCTAAATAGTTTTATCGCCTAACTTTCCTACAAATATGAAATTTTAGTTATTTTTATTAAAGAATTTCCACATAAAGGTTGTACGATTTTTCCATTCCTTGGAATACGATTTTAGTAGTTGAGGTACGATCACACCTTTTTTGATCTGGCAGCCCTGATAAGTTTGTTTATTTTCTCCATCTTCTTCATAATCTATGTTCTCCATGGAGCGTAGCGTTTAATTTCTCTACGGTTTGTACCACAGAGAAATTAGTACATATTTACATTTTATGAAATAAAACTATCGCAAAAAGGAAAAAATAAAAAGACACCATGAAGAAAACTTCAATAGTAATTACACCATACAATATTTGCAAAAAAACATTTTTTAAAACTTTATTATTCTAATAGCTCCTAACTTATTACAGAAAAAACTTCAATCGTTGTGTTCCGTTACATTGGGAGGCGCTGTGGCTTACCAGTATATTTATTATAAAAAAGATTTCAAAGGTTACTATGAAGACTATTTGAAGCCATTTAGCCAGTTCTTGAGCCCTGAGTGGGCCCATAGGGCTGGAGTCGCTGCCATAAAGTATGGTTTTTTCCCCCCTGAACATAGCAAAGATCCCAAAGTATTGGTAACTATGATAACCTATTTGGTTAGCCTATCCTATTTAGATATTAATATTTTAATCATCCGAGTGATATGTAAAGATATAAGGTGCACACAAATAACTTGGCGAACCTGAAGCTAGGCTACTATGAGCGCAGAAGCGAATTTAGTTCCTAAAAGTTCTATTGCGCAGCCTAAAAGCTAACTTCAGGTATGCCAAATTATATTTGTAGCACTGTACGTTTGTTACTCCTTTATGCCTAAACTACTAACCAGCTTGATATCTTGTATCTCACTAATAAAATGGTTCTTGTAGACAAGGACTTAAAAAAGCATAAAAAAAAAACAATATTAGGAGTATTTGCTTTTAAAGGTGGCCGGTAGAAGCTAGTTTTAAATCTAAAAAGCCATGTTGGAGGCGTTCGGGTGGCCTAAAACCTCTTACACTAGAGTAAGCCTCTAACTCATTAGAAGAAGGTACACAAATTAATAACCTAACTATTTTGTTACAGAACACAAGGCTACTTAATTATGACCTAAATAACCCAATTGGCATAGCTGCCGGTTTTGATAAACATGGTGATGCTGTCATAGGTCTAAGGAAATTAGGTTTTTCAATAGTGGAGATTGGATCTGTGACACCTGAACCTCAACCAGGCAACCCTAAGCCAAGGGTGTTCAGATTACCTGAGGATGAGGCAGTCATCAATAGATATGGATTTAATAGTGAAGGCCATGAGAAGGTTTATCAAAAAGTAAACACCATAGAGAAAAAGTTGCTGGACAAGGGTTTATTAGGAATCAATTTGGGTAAAAACAAGTTGTCTGAAAATGCTGTACAGGATTATGTTCTAGGAATAGAGAAGTTTACTGATGTAGCTGATTATTTTGTCATTAACATAAGCAGGTAATTTGTGTTTCAAAAACTTTTATGATGAATCACTAAAAACAATATACCGCCGACTTTGGATCTATATATCATCCCAAAAGGGGGTCAATCTACTCCCATATAATATTTTTATCTATCTATTTAGCTGGTAACACCCACTGCTGAGTACGGACCTCTTCTGTATCATGCCACTCCTGGCGATCTTGTGCCAGCCGGATCCACTGCTCTCCTACTGGCTTCACAATGTCCTCTAACCATCAAGCAGCCGGTCTGCCTCGAGGCCGCCCCACATCTCTTAGCCACCATTTGATAACTGCTTTTATAAATATTTACCTTTATTAAATTCCAGTCCGAACACTCCAGGCTTGAGATCTTTGCAGAAAAAGGAGGAACTTCAACAGCTCTTGTCTGACATCAACAAAGCTAGAAGTTCAATTCAAACAACAAAAAAACCTCCACTTTTTCTTAAACTTGCTCCAGATCTAAGCAAAGAAGAAATGAAAGATGTGGTTTCAGTTATAACTAAAACAGAAAGCAAGGTTGAAGGATTAATAATTTCAAATACAACGATTGATAGACCTGAATTGGTGAATAAAGAGTTTGTGAATGAGACAGGGGGACTTAGTGGAAAACCATTGACTAACAAATCAACTGAGATGATTAAAGAAATGTTCAAGTTAACCAAAGGTAATACAAATCAAATTCTTTCTCAAATTCGGTTTTGGTACCTACACATTAGACAGTTTTTGGTAAATAACTGAAATCATTCACTTATTTCAGGAAAGATACCCATAATTGGTGTTGGAGGTGTATTTACTGGCCAAGATGCATATGAAAAAATATTAGCAGGAGCTAGTGCAGTACAGATATATACAGCACTCATATACCATGGACCTCCAGTTGTGTCCAAAATAAAGTCCGAACTTGCTGAGCTACTATTAAAGAACGGGTATAGTAATGTCAATGAAGCCATCGGAAGAGGTGTTAAATGATATAAAGCATTTTATTCATACAAATCTAGATTATTATACATGTAAATAAGATTTATTTTAAAATATTTTTGAATACATAGCTTAGATAACTGGCATAAGACCCGTGTGGGCTGACTAAAGTACAGAACTAATTGCACATGCAATTCAAGGGGAAATTAAAAGTAATAATGATTATGGAAGCTTCTGATTTATTTCTTTAGCTGCACTTGAAAATAATATTAACATTTTACTAAATATCAAATAGGCAAAATAGATCCTACTAATATTATCAGACAGTTTGTGCGGATGGATGGTTGGATGTTTGTTACTCTTTCAGGCAAAATCGTTAGAAAATAGTTAGTGACCTGGAACACATAGGCTACTTTTAATCCAGGTCCCATGTGGTACGGGAGCTACCAACGTTTGAAAAGTAAGAATTTTAGGTCAGCTGATTTTGTGATATGTCGTCCTTCTTGCACTTTCGGTTAGAGTCTGGGCTATCTGGCTGGCGGTAGCGGTTGCGTTCATTAGTGCGCATCCTACCTGTCCAGGTAATAATCCTGGATTTTAAAAGCATTTTAGAAGGCGTAATTTTTAATTTTTTGTTTTTAAATAAGTCTACCTGACATACTATTTTCTTGCTAGACATTTTTGACAATGCTAACTATGTGCCATACGCGATTTTTTATTTATTTTTTATTAAAATTTCAAAGTATTTTATAATGTCTGTAATTTTAATATTATGTTATTTAAAGATAAGAAAAACTTAAAATAAATTTGCCAGACATTAATTCGATTGTTAAGTCTTGAATTAAAATTAAAAAGTCATGAAAAGTATTGCAGTATAATGCTAGTAGTCCGAGAGAGACGGTTGCAGAATAAGTCTAGAATGATAAAGAGAACCATTACGAAAGTAAATTACTTTTCACTGTGCATATATATATATATATATATACAAAATAATAATAATATTAATAATAATAAATTTTAAATGCCAAAACCCTCCATAACCGCGAGGTGTGCAAGCTCAGAGAATACTTCCTCCATGCCGACAGTGAGATGCATCGTGATGTCGTAGCAGTTGACAAGAACCTTACCCCGCTCTCACTGGCTAAGGAGAAATAGCACAAACCTACGGTGCTGAGTGCCCTCGACCGCAAGGTCGTATGGGAGAGTAAGGAGCTGCACGGACGGTTCTACAAAGCCCTTACAGGGCCTGATGTAGACCTACTCGCATCGTTTTGGTGACCTCTTTGGAGAAACCGAAGGTTTTGTCTGTGCGATTATGGATGAGGTAATAAAGACGAACAACTACAGAAAGTATATCATGAAGGATGGAACCGTTGACATTTGCAGAGCTTGTCATCGTCCCGGTGAATCCCTCAGACATATACTTTCGGGTTGTTCGCACCTCGCTAACACTGAATACTTGCACAGACACAACCAAGTAGCAAAGATCATCCATCAGCAGCTTGCTCTCCAATACGACGTTGTCGGTCCAGAGGTTCCGTACTATAAGTACGCACCGGTACCGGTTCTCGAAAATGGTCGTGCTACGCTCTACTGGGACCGCTCTATCATCACGGACAGGACTATTCTTGCGAATAAACCTGACATCGTCCTGGTAGACCGGTCGGAACGCCGGGCGATACTTGTTGACATCACTATCCCACACGACGCTAATCTCGTGAAGGCCGAGAAGGACAAGCTTAGCAAGTACCTTGACTTGGCACACGAGATTACCGCTATGTGGGATGTCGACTCAACAATTATCGTGCCGATAGTCGTTTCAGCGAACGGTCTGATAGCGAAGAGCCTTGACCAATACCTTAAGAGGCTCTCGCTAGGCAGATGGATCAAGGGTCAGATACAGAAGGCGGCTCTCCTAAACTCGGCACGCATTGTGCGGAGGTTCCTCTCTCTGCAGCCCTAGCCACTGACCGTTTGAGCCTTGCCCCGCGGTCGGTGGTCTCTCGTTTTTATACATTTTTTACTATATTGTTTTGATGTTATTTATGTTTAAAGTAGATAATATTAGGTTTATAGTAAAAAATGTATTTTAGACGAGTTTACAATTAAATAAAGTGTTATAATAATAATAAGTTTGAGCCTTGCCCCGCGGTCAGTGGTCCACCATTTTTTTTTTTGCGCGACTTGCCTGTCGCGCCACTGTCGTTGTCTATCTCTCTCGCACCTTCAGCTGTCTCTCTCGGACTACTAGCATTATACTGCAATACTTTTCATGACTTTTTAATTTTAATTCAAGACTTAACAATCGAATTAATGTCTGGCAAATTTATTTTAAGTTTTTCTTATCTTTAAATAACATAATATTAAAATTACAGACATTATAAAATACTTTG
Source organism: Horisme vitalbata (assembly GCA_951804965.1). Taxonomy (NCBI): domain Eukaryota; kingdom Metazoa; phylum Arthropoda; class Insecta; order Lepidoptera; family Geometridae; genus Horisme; species Horisme vitalbata. Next base: position 10,460,299 of record OX638101.1, read on the forward strand.
AAATTTTAATAAAAAAATAAATAAAAAATCGCGTATGGCACATAGTTAGCATTGTCAAAAATGTCTGGCAATAAAAAAAGTATGTCAGGTTATTTAAAAACAAAAAATTAAAAATTACGCCTTCTAAAATGCTTTTAAAATCCAGGATTATTACCTGGACAGGTAGGATGCGCACTAATGAACGCAACCGCTACCGCCAGCCAGATAGCCCAGACTCTAACCGAAAGTGCAAGAAGGACAACATATCACAAAATCAGCTGACCCAAAAATTCTTTCTCCAAAACGTTGCTAGCTCCTATACTAATGTGAGTGATGTCATAGGCAGAAGCTTTTATTTTATATCGGTGAGGTAACATACCTTCGATTTTGCATTCAGGCAGGTGTGTTTGCAAATACTGTTTGCATTCTTCAAGATTTTCTACACCAGACAAATCAAACAGAACTAAGTTCTTTAGCTTATCCAGGGCTTTTATTTCTTTCAATCCAGGGTCCGTGACATTGTAGCACTTGGATACTTGCACATGAGACAGTGTATCACTACCATATGAGAGGCCTTTTATTGCTCTGTCATCTATGTATGAGGCATTATGAAGAATTATTTTGTGCAACATAGAGCAACCAGCTGAAACAAGAGAGATCAATATAAATATACGATTTTTCTTGCATTATAGTCAGAGATTGTAGTAATAGAATGATTTAGGGTCAATGGTCTCAAATGTAAATATTTTTTGTTCTTTTTTAAATCTGCTATCAGTTGGTGGACTATAAGCGGACGAGTGGTATAGTCTAATTCTAATTATAATTTGAAGTGGGGGGAAAAGAGTTCTGCACTGATGTCTTGCATTGGGGTGTATGGTGCATTGCCCCTCTGGTAACCTGACCCCAGCCAGCCCAACTCCTTAAAATAAAGGAGAAGGACTGGTTAGGTGGCAAAATGGAGTATTTCCGATACTGCCTGAGTTTGTGAACCTGGATCAAGCAGTTTGTAACCATTTTTTTTAGTTTTTGAGTGGTATAGTGGTGGTGTTTAGGATCTAGACTCATCAGTCCTTTCTCGTTCCTTTGGTAGCAGGTTATCTAATACATTTGTTCTCTATAAATGCTTTGAAATGTTTAGATTTTCTACCAGCGATCTTGCTAGCGGGATGACATGGATCTTTTTTGGCAATGTAAAGGCTCCTACACAGTGCCGGGCAAGCTGCCGGCCAAGCCGACCCTGCCGGCGGCACCGTGGACGAAGAAAAGCTACCCGCACAGCAAAAATCTGCCGGCACTGTGTAGGAGCCTTTACTGATAGCCCGATCAAATGTACATGCTAATGTGGACATGCCTTTGGGAATTCGGTATTTTAAAAATAATGAGCTTGCTGTTACTAACCTAGGTGTGGAAAGCCATAGTGCGAAATTCCAGAGTCAGTTGCATCAATTTCAATTATTTTGGGAACACCCTGTTCTTCTTTGGGCAGTAAATTGTAATCAATTGTCTTCTTGCCGTCAGCCCAGACTACTCTTCCTCCATTCTTCAGCACCCACTCGGCGCAAGCGCGATCTGGACCAAGTTTCTTGATTCTCTCCGGATCAGGCTTATTGAACATCATATTGACGAATTCCCAAAATGTTCTTTTCTGAATAGGGTTAGCTACAAAGAGCTTGTGATTAGCCTGTAACTAAGAGAAATCGTGCTTGAATGAACCAAAAACTAAATACTAAATATAAATTTAAACACAACAGTTATTTTATGTATACATACATGACTGAGGGCCTTCAACATCTTGGTTTTATTTTATCTTTACGTGTCGGTTCGTGGGAATTCGTATTTCAGCACTTACAACTTGTAATCTAGAAGAAAATAATAATTAGCACAACAAAACAATAACAACAATAAACAAAACAAAAACAAACAAAAACGTAAACAAACAAACATGAAACCAAAGAGTAATATAGTATAGGGGAAATAAAAACAACACTGCTCTCTTGCAGAAGCACGGAGTAGTACAGAGGGCTTACCACAGGTTTTGATAGTTTTCGAAAACTTTATAAGTTTCAGTATCTTTCCATACATTTTCGTACAGCGCCTCTAGGGAAACGTGCATGGACTACGAAAATGTATGGAAAGAAAGATACCGAAACTTTTAAAGTTTTCGAAAACTATCAAAACCTGTGGTAAGCCCTCAGAAGCAGAACCAACCAAAGAGAATATAATTTAATTTATAGGTTATAGGTTTTAGACAAACGCATATGCATGAGAGTGACGCATCGGTAGGTATGATCTTGGGTACTTAGGTTTTAAAGATTGTGATTAATGTGATTGTGTATCTTTAGCTACCTACATAGGCTGGATCACATTCACAGACTAGTTTATGTACCTAACTATGCCGTACGTGGGTTAGACTAGCGCAGGATCGTGGTGGATGGCACAAGTTGAGGGAGGCCTATACCCAGCAGTGGGTGAAGTCGGGCTGTGGATGATGAATTTAATATTAATGTAACTTAATTTTTCATTGTGGTACCCTACCTGTCATGTAGTATAGAAGGTTCTATGAGGTCATTATCCTCAAATACCCTTGACCTCGTGTTAACCCCAAATTACTCTTTGCGACGACCTTGAGACGAACCGACCAAATGTATAGCTATGTACGGTCTACTCGCGAACATGCGCCGTGTTTACCAACATAGGGCTGACTGGACTGTGGCTTGGCCAAAGAGTAAAGTAATAGACCATAAAGGGCGTGGCCACAGAATAGTTAAGTTTAAATAATACGAAAGTATAGGTACAAAATATCTTCTTTAGTGATCATCTCGAAATATTTCTTCTTTCAATCAGTATACTTCGTTGGGTAGGTGTTGGTACTTACTACCTACCTACTTCTCGTACCATATCTTAAATGTAGGTACCTTTCTATACTTAGGGTAGGTAACTAGGCATCTTTATACCTACTTATTTGTAACTGCTAATTTTTTTCGTAATATGCTTATTAGGCACCTTTATAATTATTAAATAAAAAAAGGTACCCATTCATTCTGCTTACAAAATATTTAGCAGCTATAAAAACATATATTGCATGACATCACACTTTGATTTAAGAGAAAGACGGTGGTTATTGATTGTTTGATGCTAGTTATTTTGATCACTTTTTAATGGTTTTTGCAGTACCAAATCAGGTTAGTTTTCAAAAACCTTGAATAGGCAATTTATGTATTGAATTCACTTAAATCCAGCAACGTAATATAATAACTAATAAGTAATAACATATGTATCATACATTGAGATTAAAAAAGCTCTTACCTAAGCAAAAAACAGATTGTCACTTTGTTACTGGTCAAATCGAGTCGAGTGAGTCACGGTTGTTGTTGTTTTGAGCGAGACTGTTCCCCGTTGTGATCGGTGAGGACTGAGGACTGAGCGGAGAAAGTGGCAGTGGGGATATTCGCGCATGTGCATACAATGTGCACTGATAAACAAAATTTTATTAGTCTCAAAATAAGGATTCGTAATGTATTAAAAGGTTATTCTGCACCTCGGACTCGGAAGGTAAGAACTTAAGTAGGAGTAGGTAGGTGGTACTTACTAGAGTCTTTTTCACGAAAGAAGTCCCGGGGCAATTAGCGGAACTAAAGCCGCATCTCCATTAGCGTAAACACCGAATAATTATCAAGAAATGATAGACAGAATTATTTGCATCATATTTCAGTGGGATCTGTTGATTTTGCTTTTCTCTTGATTTTATTTCCATTCGATTTTAAATTTCGTATGACAGTGGTGCCTCTAATTTCATGGTAGGTAGGTCTTTATCACCTTCCCAGTATGTTAACCGTCAAAACGTTCTGTTTTATTGAAATGAGGTAATTCATAAAACCGGCCAGGTGCTAGTTAATTCGCGCACCGAGAGAATTCCATGTAAACTTGCAGTGTATGAAATTATTTTTTATGATGTAACTACAAATTTACGGATTCCAGATTATTTTCTTTACTTGTGTTCATACATTGCTTCTGGCCAAATTTTATTATTCTAGGTCCACGAGACGTACCCTGTATAGGTTTTAATTCCCTTGGCAGTATGATAATGTGCGGCATAGTCGTCCGTATTTTTGATTGCGTTGACATTGAAGTCTTGTTATTTCTCAGCTCCAAGAAATGGAAAACTTGAGTAGGTATTTGATATTAATTTTAACTTGATAGGTACCTCCACGCGTTCCTGAGAGGTCTTGACAGATAGACAATCCGACAGGAGTAATAGTGTTCTGTGGACAGAGGCGGCCAACAAAGTGATCTTTTAAGGGTTCCTCTTTTCCGTTTGAGTTAAGGAACCCTAAAAAATACTCCTTTCAGTTACATACATGCTGTACCTACATTTATTTAGTCACTCGGCTTCATATTTATAATGGAACTGGAATGTCTCGCTCGGGTCACAAAACAATGTGACCACTTGACTTAAGTAGGTACAATCTACTCATGACTAGGTTCATTAAGAGTAGGTATAGGTCGCGTTACCTAAAAAAAACGCTGAGGGGAAGCTGCGCAATATGTGATTTATCGGTATTATTTACCCGATATTAGTTTATTTTTTTCGTTTGGATTTATTGTAGCTTTAATCGGCACTGATCAACAATCACATAATATGCACTGAAGTGTATCTATAAATATACAAATAGCGTGCTAAAGCGAAAGCCCCCGCACTCCGCTCGCCCTTGAAAAATCGACCTTCGTTCGACTACTGCGTAGTGCGCAGACAGACTTGCAAAATTGATCCTCATTGAGGACAGTTAGGTAGGTAGGTAGGTAACTTTTCTTTTGTAGTTAGATGGTTTTGTCCTGAGGACAATATAGTTTTGAAGGAAAAAACAATAGCATTTTCGGAATTTGCAAAAATGTACAGTCAGCAGTAGAAAATGACATTTGCCAAAAAAAACAAGTTGGTCTCAATCGACTTTATTTCCCAAACTTGTCATAATAACGTAACTTACTAAATCAAATTACAAGATTTCGCGACAAAAAAGTTTCCATACAATTTCTATGGGCTTATTCCCGCTAACTCCAAGCATTCTTCCCACCGACACCAAAAATTTATTTATAGTTAAAAAAAAACATCCCAGTTGCTCCAATAATATTAAATCAATACCATGTCTTACATATTACATTATTGTATGTCATCATCATCAGCAGTCCACTGCGGCATTGCGCCAGCTTCTGCCAGCAGCCTTTCGCAGGTAGTCACTCAACACTACACTAACATTGTTTACCGAGCCAAAAGGTCGGTTTCCAATCATGAACTTGTTTACCCCATCGGTTATCGGTTCTTCGGCAGATATCGCCAGCCCACTACCCCAAAACTTGCGATATGGGTGACGAGAAAACTCGACGTAGTTTTCTAAATGCTGCCCAACCCAGCTGAATCCTGCTCTTGGCCTCCTTCTCAAAGTTAACTGCAAAATCTGCCCGAGGTAGGTATGTGTACTCTGAAACAACTTCATGAGGTGTCCATTAACGACGACTGGTCTCGGATCAATTTGGTCATTGACCATGACTTTGGTCCTATACAAATTAATGCCGATAACTATCTTTCGCGAGGCTGATGCTAGGCATTATATTCAAGTTACACTTTTTATTACACCGATTTTAAATGAATAAATAAATAAATAAAATTTAAAATTGTGTTCGATTGTATTCAATATTTCTTGGAGTTGTTGAGAAATAAATTTATAGGTATTTTAATGCCTAAAATATTATCGAGCTGAAGGTAATAAACAAAACACCTACAATATTTAGCTTTATGTACGGCGATTATCATTCCATCCACCTGTACAATGTTACAGTAAAAAAAACAGATGACTTTTTGATGTGTGACTGTGTGACTATCTAAATTTTTATACATTTTTTATTGACCTTTGTTTTTTTTGTATGTCCTAAAACATCCAGATGGTAGATACTTATGTACCTAAATTTGTAATTCACTACTTAAAATATCTCGGGTTCATATATGGTGGTAAATTAAAAAAAAAAGTTTCTAAGTGTACTATACAGTTCCTACTGAATAAATGAATTTTGACTTTGACTTTTAAGTTTTTTTATTTAATAAGATGTACCTACCTTTATTAATTAAGGTATTTTTTTTTTATGTATAACGCCTTGGATATTTTTCCGTTATGTTATATGTAATATGAATAAATTGAAAATTGAAATTGACTGAAACACAACAGAACGTTATTAAAGGAAGCACATTTTTAAAAGTAGATTACGAAAGGAAGTCTAACATTATGTTGTGTGGTTAATGTTGGTCATGGCGCGCCAGAAATGTAACACCACAGCCTACCTACCCTAATATACCTACCTATACCTAGTCGTAGTAATTGTATAGTCGTACTGTGATGTGAAGATGAGTCGTACGTATGTAAATGCGACTTAACCCATACGACACGACCAGAGAGCCGTACGAGTTGCACAATTCGAAAACTTTTATAGTATACTACTTCGAGCTCAATACGCAATACGCGCGTTTTAAGTAGAAACTGATCGAACAACGTAGGTAATTGCAGAATGCAATAATTATCACTCAAACGGCCTCACCGTTTGAGTGATAATTAACGAAAAAAGGTACTTCTTTGAGCTCGATCGATTGTTCACCTCGTACTAGGCCCTAAGCTATTTCTACGAATCTTTAAAAAAAATGTAAACATTGTGTAGGCCGCAGCTCCTGCTATAAACCTACACTAGGCCTACCATAGATTAAGTATATATAAGTATATATATAGCTTTCTCTGTCTAGGAGGCCTACACTACTACATGCTGCAGCTATTCGTAGAAATAGCTTTAGCCATTGAGAAAAAACTAAACTTGCTTGATTAACCTCGATTCTCTTAGGTTGTTTTGCTTGCATGCATTAGCATTGCATTGGGTTGCTTGCTGCTTGCTTGTTCTGCAGGTAGTTCTTTTCAGCGTTGCCACCTTACACCTTTTCGGACTAGATCTAGCACTTTTTACTAAAAGTGAACTCGTTTTTTTATGATTTAGCCCGGAAAGAGCAATCTAGCCCTATTCTTATTGCGAAACAAAATTTCGAAAATTCGCACCGTGCCTGCTAAAGTAATTAAACAATGCGCTTCTCGAAGAATAGATTTCACGGGTCACGCTCATCATCTCTTTTAATGACAAAATTAGCTACAGCCTAGGAAGAGACAAAAAGGTCAATTAAATAAATAAAGTAGGTAAATCAAGAAAAAACCAAAACACAAGATCCAGTAACAAAAAAAAAAAAATAACAAGATCAAGGAGAGAAGAAAAGCAACCAAAACATTTGTCAAATTATTACATAGAACCAGAAGAACGAGTTGAATAAAGATAAAATGATTTTGAAAGATTCCTATTATTCTTATTATTATTATTCTGATTATGATCCGATTTTTAGCCTTATTCATCTCAAAATTAGTCTAGCCCTTTCTTGCTTGTCAAAATGCCTCTTTTCAAAATCCATGGTGGCAACACTAATTCTTTTCTTGTTTTGACTTTTGATTTTTCGGGAAGTACGAAAAGTTATAAAATTTTCAGTGTAAATCGTAAGTAATTGTTCATATGAAGAAGTAAAATGTCTGAGACTTATGGTTAGTATCTATCACGAAATCTCACTAAATTTGTTGTTTGTTGCATATCTATTTTCTTGTGAAACTATCCACTTGTTGTTGGGATTATTCAAGTATAATATTTCAACTCTAGGAAATTACAACTTCCCGTGGTCAGTGCTCGTTAAATTCTTTACAATAGATATTAAATCCTGGTTGTAAGCCATCTCTGTTTCGAATTTCATGCAAATCTGGGCAGCCGTTCTGGTTTGAAGGAGTAATAAACATCCAGAGAAACATCCGTAGATACTTTCGCATTTATGAACCATTGTTGGCTGCTGTGGGTCTGTTTACTAGTCTGTATACTCTGTGGGCAGGGTAGCCTTCTAGTCCAGCTTGGGAAACAATAGGATGGTATACCTACTTATTCTAAGTGGTTTTATGTACAATGATGCCTCCCCTCCAGTGTGATGTATTACCTACAATTAAATAAATAAATAATGCGAGACGTAATCACACAGCATCACATAGCCCCAAACTAAGCAGAGCTTGTATTATGGGAACCACATGATTGATATAATACACATATAATTTTTTTTGTAAATACATACATATCATACATAGAAACTATGCAGCGGAAATCGAACCCGCAACCTTCTGCGTCTCAGGCGGACCTTCGCCCACTGCGCCACAGAAGCCGTCAAATGCTGGTGGCGCTGTACATGATGTCTTCATAGTGACATTTTACCTACAATCTCAAGAGCAATTTTGTCGAGCTAGTTTTTCTATTAGCAGCCATAATATCATACTGTTCATGTATGCATTTGATTTAATCAATACTTACTAATGGTTATGACAGATTGAAATCTGATTCAAATACAATTCTTTATGAACATTATACTTTTAGCGATAAGGCCGCCCATTGCACAACCGCGGATTAGTTTTATACTTAGATTTAGTATGTTCATTTATATATCTGTAATTTTTGGTGTACATTAAAGAGTTATGTATCTATCTATACTTGGTACTGGTGAAATTGTGGAAACTATCCCAGAAGCCAATTAATAAAGAAGTGAAGTGAAGTGAATGATAGGCACCTCCTACTGAGTTAAGATTGTGTCTCTCTCTATTTAATTATGATTGTACTCGCATGGTACCCGGTCAAAAAGTAGCCTATGTGTGGAAACAGACATACTTACACTCACAAACTTGCGCATTTATATTAATAGTGTGACCTATTGTTACAGAGTACTTGTTTAAATTCCTAGTCATTGGAAGTGCGGGAACTGGAAAATCTAGTCTCCTCAATAACTTTATTGGAAACAAATGTAAGTTTTATTATTGTTGCCTAGAACTAAAATAGAAATAAAAATTTACTGATTATCAACTTATGGTGGCATAGGCCTCTGAATGTTTAGTAAATTCCATAACTGCTTGTTTTAGTTAAAGAAGATCGATGCCACACTATCGGTGTTGAATTTGGCTCCAAAATAGTGAATATAGGAGGTAAATCTACAAAGCTACAGATATGGGATACTGCTGGTCAGGAAAGATTTCGGTCTGTGACTAGATCGTACTACAGAGGTGCGGCTGGAGCCCTCCTTGTATATGATATCACATCCCGTGACTCCTTCAATGCACTTGCGAATTGGTTGAGAGATGCGCGAACATTATCCAGCCCAAACATAGTCATATTACTGGTTGGAAATAAGAAAGATATGGAAGAATCTCGAGAGGTTACATTCACAGAAGCCAGTCAATTTGCTCAGGAGAATGGTATGTTTTAACAAAGTTAGCCTATTTTAATTTACATACTAGTTACCCGCCCTGGCTTCGCACGTGTGCAATGCTGATACTAAATATACCACAAAATGTCTTTTTAACATTCACAGCTTTTTTGTCATTTGACATCTTGTTAAGGCTTTGACGCGCCCCGGACCCCGGCCGGTACCGCCGCAACCGCTATATCACTGCATTTTAAATCTGTAATACCTACGAAAATATTCACTTAAATTATGTACATGCTCTAATGGGCCATATTGATCTATATTAAATGCACAATGTATTTAAGGTACTTAATTGGATAAGGATTATTTATGTATCTCTTAAAATCGTTTCGTAAATAAGCCATTATTTCTCGTAAAAATTTAAGGATATTTTTTTTATTGTTGGTTATCCCTAAGAGATAGACATATACCATCGCGCACTTCTTTGTAGACCTTTTTAAGGGGTACAATACTGTAGTACATTATTTTGATCATAGGGTTGAGCCAGCGTTTGCAAATTAAGCTCAAAAAAGTGTGTTTATTTACGACATCACAACACAAACCTCTAAAATTATCAGTGTTTCTCTACTATATTAAGCATATATTATACATATAAACCTTCCTCTTGAATCACTCTATCTAATAAAAAACCGCATCCAAATCCGTTGCGTAGTTTTAAAAGATCTAAGCATACATAGAGACAGACAGACAGCGGGTAGCGACTTTAAACTATGTATAGTATAGTGATTAAGTATTTATTTTTGATGACATTTTCATGTTTCAGAACTCATGTTTCTAGAGACCAGTGCTAAGACAGGCGAGAATGTAGAAGAGGCATTTTTGAAATGCTCTAAAACAATACTTGCTAAAATAGAGACTGGGGAGCTAGATCCAGAGAGGATTGGTTCCGGTATCCAATATGGTACTGGGACCTCTAAACGCCTCAGCACACCAAAGAAACCTGCTCGGGCACCATCCGAGTGTGCTTGTCGAGTATAAGCACTTTATGGTTAAATTACACAGAGCTGTCAGCTCATTGTCTTTTGGACACTCAACGATTCGTCTTATATGTGATGTATTTTATGATTCTCGTAGCAACCTAGGTGTTATTGAAATTATAAAACAGTATCCTATTTGCTAATATAAGTTTTATAAGTGCACTTTGGTGAAAGTAATTTGAGTATCACCAGTAAATATAATTTTAATGTCAGTTGTATTTAGATCTGTCATCATTATTTGGCACTAATGTTATGTAGGTGGGAATTGCCTGCACTGTTTATACTAAAGTAATTAATTATCTAAAAATTATGACATGAAATCTATGCGTTTAGGTCTGTATTTCATAAAATAAGTATAATCTATCCTTGAATTGATCATGTAACATGGACATTTAACTATAAGATTTTTAATATAATACTGTACAGAAACCGCGAATTCAGACAGACGTATATTTCTACTTGTGTACGATTACCACCTACCGGCGCGCGTCGGAGAGCATCGAAGCGCATTTTAAAACATGCTAGAGGAAATTTAAACATCCACAAAGCAGTTTAGTTCCTGATTTGCATGCAATATCTACTTACGGATCTATTTATGTCAGTGTTTGACAAAGTTCAAAGCTGCGTTAATGCAGCATGTTATAAAATGCTCTCCGATGCTCTCCGACGCGCGCCGGTAAGTGTGAATGCTACATAAGTGAATTTTTTTTTTTTTGGCCAATGGAAAAGAGTTATTTTGAATTTACTTTTTCTCATTGGCCAAAATTTTACGTCTACGATACGAAAACTTTTTGCTAGTCTTCGTGATTGAACATCAAATTGACGGTAAAAAATACAGGCCTAAATGTATTTGATTTGTATCGAATTTATTTTTTTCAAGATTATTTAATTGTCTATTAATTTTGAGTAAGTATACTTCAGAGGCCTCATTTATTAACTTAGCTGGACACTGAAATGATAAGCACCGGTCTTGTTTTTATAAACTTTGACAGATTGTCAATTGACGTTGTTTGAATTAAGATTATGATGGATGAAACGTCAAAGTTTTGTAAATAAAGGCCCGGTGCCGATCATTTCGGTGGGTAACTGAGTTACTAAATGAGGCCTCAGTTCTGTCCATAATCAGTTGTGAAATTATGTTCTTGTTGTGAATTATATTACTTTATAGGGTGATTCAAATCAAGCAAACTTATCCAAATCAACCCCAATCTTCTGTAACTTGTTGCAATTTTTTAGATAAGTTTATTTGGATCACCCTTTATTATTTGTTGACTCTCTTTTATATCGTATTAGTATCATGTTATTTAATAAATTATGATTATTAGTTTGGAGTCTTAATCTTAAGAATATTGTAGGCGTAAAACTTATTTTGTGTAACATTAAACTTTGACCAAAACCTTAAAATAATTGATGTTCTACTCATTTATTTCATGACTTTGTCAGGTACTTCAACTTAGGTAATTGATAATTTACATTAGATAATTATGTTGTAGTATTGAATCAGTTCAGTAAGTGTGTATCAAAAACCGGCTAAGTGCGAGTTCCTCGCGAGGAGGGTTCCATAAAACTATGTGGTAGGTATGATTTTTTTTTGTGATGTAAAAAACTTTCTTTTTTTTCTTTTACGTGAGCTATAAGACATTCCTTCTTGCTAAATTTCATAAAAATCCCTATAGGTTTTGATTCCCTTAAAAGTGTCAAAATAAGAGGCATAAACGGCCGTATCTTTTGATTGCGTCGACTTAAAACAGTTTGATATGTTCACAGCTCCAAGGGATTGCAGACCTGCAGAAAGGGTCTTCACAGACAGACAGTCAGACAACGAAGTGATTCTAGGAGGAATCCTTTTGAGAATAGGAACCCTAAGAATAATGAAAACTTATTCAAACTACCACTTCCCTTTCAATTGATTGATATTTAAATAATTTAGTTAGAACACCACGAGAATTAAGGTATACCTATAGGTACTTACTGAATCCTACAGCACATTCATATTTTAGTTGATGTTTTCAAAAAATAAAGCATTGTGTTCCAGCTATTGAAGTTATCGCTGCATCTATTTGCCGTAACAAGAATTATCAAGAGCTTCATACCACTTCCAAGTCTTTCACACGCTTGTAGAAAGAACATTCGTGTAAGTACCTCATATTCACCTTATGCGTGCGTGCTACAGAGGGTCAGTTTAGCCGGGTGTGGCAAAATCGAATATTTATGTAGGTACCTATTACGATTACGATCGGGATAGTTCATGAAAAGGCTGCGTCTAGCTGAGGACGGTGCAATGGTGTTCATAATATGTCATATATCCAGCTGTGGGCAAAATATTATAGTAGCTATTGTTGGGACTTTATGAGCTTTATTGTTTTCGCCTTCACTTTTGTCGTGCCCCTTACTCTTATCTTAATAGGATCTTTTCTTTATGTGTGACTTTTAACCCATTATAAACAATTACTTGCTAGCATTGAGATATTATATACTACTATAGAGTGACAGTCTTCAATTTAAGACGTCAAAAATCGTACAAGAGTATTTGACGTAAATAAACTTCAAAATGCCAAATTTGCACTAATTTAAAACTTATGTCCAGTGATCGGAATTAGGTGAGCTAATTTACCTAAAGTTCAAAGAATAGAGTCAAAAAAAATGGAGACTTCCTTACCATTAACATTTTTTTCCGGGAAATCTTTCCCGGAAATTGGGAATTTGTTCCAAGTTTTAGGATATCAGTTAAGTACATTTAATATTAATGTTATTCATACAGAAAACTAACTGAATTAATTTTCCTTTTTAACAAACTTCAATAAGATTTATTTTGTTATTAACTCAGGTAAAAAACTGGATTCGCCTATGTTTTCGTTTCCCAGAATAGCCAAATCATGCTGTCCCTTTAAGTGTTTGTAGCAATACACAGCAAACCAGTGATAAACAACAACAACAAACGCTAAGAAAGGGACAGCATGCTTTGGCTATTCTGGGAAACGAATCATTGTTTAAGTAAACAATGACAAAAGGGTTGAAGGGTGAGGGTGTTTTGCATCCAAACGGCGTCATAACTTGTATGCGTGCGTGCATCACTTCTGTAGTTACCTCGGCAGCGTGTGTATCTTAGACTCGTGAATATTTTATTAACCTGTTTTCGTATCGATTATTGGATCTGCTTCACATAACTACCTTGGCTTGAATTTACGGACTGCGATTTATTGCAACCATATCACTACTTGTACCTATCTACCTTGGCTTGAATTTACGGACTACGATTTACTGCAACCAGAAATTTACTGCGCTTTACGGCAATCAAATTACTTGGTAAGTCTTTGATTTGTACTACACTTTTAAAACATTCTAAATATTAGACTGCTTTTGATAAATTTACCAAATTCAAACAATTTTATGCAACTATTTATTTATGGAATTTTATTCAGTGTTTTATATTTGAGTTCGTGCACAAATGTTGGAGCTACTGGCAATTCTATCATCAAACTATATTTTACGCGAAGACGTCCCTGGAAAAGTGTAGAAACTATATATTTGTCTCATTGTTTTCAGTAATTTTTCTGCCTCAACGCAACTAGCAAATAAATGGCGACCAAACCTACCGACGGGATTGTACAGTCGTGGATTAGAGATCACCCCGAATTGTACCACGACCCCGCTAGCAACACGATATTTTGTTCTAAATGTGAGAATTCTATTGTATGCAAAAAAAGCAATATACAGAGGCATATTGACGGACCAAAACATCAAGGTACTGCTAGGCAAGTGAACGAAGAATTTTATTTAGATTTAATACAATTTCTTATATTGTGTAACATACCCTGGTCACGAGTAAATCGACCAGAGTTTAAAACTTTTTTAATGAAATATATGTGTTGTAAATGTACAAATGTTAAAAGGATTCCCGATGAATCGTTATTGAGAAAGGTTTATTTAGACGTAGTTTTTAAAAAAAAAATTGCATTAATCCATGACCATGTTCTTAATCAGAAACTTTGGATATCTCTAGATGAAACTACCGACTATTTAGGTCGTTATATTGTAAATTTTCTTGTAAAACCTTTAAATCTCGCAACAAACAAACCATTTTTAATAGCTTGCAAAATGTTAGAAAAAGTAAATGGAGAGACAATAGCTCATTTTGTGATTGGATGCCTAGAAAATATGTGGGGAGACTCGTATGAAGACAAAGTAGGAGATGTTTTAGTTTTATGTTCTGATAGCGTAGCATATATGTTAAAAGCAGGAAGAATGTTAAAGAACTCCTTGCCAAATATGATACATGTTACCTGTTTAGCACACGCTCTTAACCGCGTTGCAGAAAAAATACGGACACAATATGCGGATGTGGATACTTTAATTTCAAATGTAAAAAAAATATTTTTAAAGGCTCCTAATAGAGTAAAATTGTTAAGGGAAAAATTTCCGAGCCTGCCATTGCCACCTGAACCTGTCATAACAAGGTGGGGTACATGGCTAGAAGCAGCTTCGTATTATGCTGAATATTACGAAGAAATAAAAACTATTGTAAGACTTCTAAGAAGTTCTGATTCTTTGTCTATCAGGCATGCTAAAACTGTCCTAGGAAAAGAAAGTTTAAAAACTGATTTAGATTACATTGACGAATATTTTAAAATAATTCAAATTTCATTAAAAAAATTGCAAAAGTCTAACTTATTGTTGACGGAATCTTTCCATATTTTTGATGAAGCAAGAATTGTTCTAAGCTGGTGTTCTTCTGAACCAGTAAAACAAAAATTAGAAAACGTTATGGACAGAAATCCCGATCTAGATGCATTAAGAGACATTTGTGAAAATATAGATAAAGGATTAGATAATGAAAATGAATTATTGTCATTCTATAAATATGTACCTGTAACTTCAGTTGATGTTGAAAGGTCCTTCTCTACGTATAAATGGATTTTAAGTACAAAAAGAAATCGTTTGAAAATAGATAATATGGAAAAACTCCTAATGATTTTCTTTAATTCTCCGGACGAAGATATTTCTTTATACTCCGTCCATGATGAAAACGTTAGCGATTCAGATTAAGGGACAAATTCAACATCAATGGAAATAATGTTTAGAGTTCCGACTGTGTATCTTAGGTAGGACTGGTTACTTTCTTAATTATTGATTTTGAGTTCCATTATCTGTACAAAATGAATAAATGGTACAAAAACTATAAAATGGCTTTTTTATTCCCTTGCTTAAATAAATGTTTTTATTACTATAGCTATTTACTAAAGCTGGTTTATAAATCACATTAGCTTCCGCGCTTACTTACATCGTTCATTTTATTTGTTGAAAACAATAAAAATCGTGCTTACCGTTTTTTACAACAATCGAATTCGTTTCCTCTTCTTGTTATCAATAATAAGAAGAGGAAATTAATTCGATTGTTATTTTACTGTATTAATTTTAGATGGACCTAAGTAATTTCTCGAAACCCGGGAAAATTTTCCCGGAAAAATATTTAGTCGCAAGGCGTCTCCACTTAGTCTCTGTTATTTTTCGAACTTTAGGTATTTTAGCTCACCTAATTCCGATCACTGCTTATGTCGCTTGAAAAGTGTTAAAAGTCTGCATGATTGAGATAATTAAGTCGAGACATCGAGATAATTATACTCAAGAATGGAAAACGTGGAAAAAATGTCTGCATCAAAACTCCGCTGGACATAGGCCTCCCCAAATAAAGGAGGATATGCCCATAATCCCCACGCTGGGCAGATTGCAGCGCTTAGCTTGTCGCACCGGTGCCGCTTCTGCCCGTCGGCGGTTAGGGAATTTAGCTGTGCTATGAGGGATTGCAATGCTAGATCCGCAAATCAGCAAACTACCTGGATCAATTACTTCTATGCTGCATCCAGCTGGCCCGTTTGTTATACAGCATGTTTCACCACGGCATCGTTCTTAGCCAAACAAAATGAAACAAAGTAATTTTTTAAAGAATTTATTTCTTTTTTGCATAACTCTTCTACAGGTATAATATACCCAACTACAATGCTTCTCGTCATAGAGACGCAACAAATAATAAAATCATAATATTAATTTAATTTCTTATCATAATTAGTTATTCATAGTATGTAACAACTCCTCTAATTAAATATTATGTCGTTTGTCTTTGCTCAAACATAATTTATTTACGATGTTGGCTTGCAACGGGACACAAGAAGGTTACATTGTTACACATAGGGATTAATGATCAACATTTTCATTTAAAAATCACTGTGATCATTAACTTAAATTGGAATGTTGGACTCCCTACTGGGTAATTATGTAATACCTAAGTACAGTTAACTAGACAGGTTAAAAATATGTTTTTTTAATAGGTACGAACAAAGCTAATTGTTGAATGTAAAAATAGATTTGAAAAATATTTAGAACGGTTGATTGAATTATTACGATTCACACTTCCCGGCGCGCGTCGGAGAGCATCAGAGAGCACTTTATAACATGCCAAAGGAAAAAGGAAAATGAAACATCCACAAAGCAGTTAAGTTTCTTATTTGCATCCAATTTACGCAGCTTTGAGCTTTGTCAAACACTGACATAAATAGATCCGTAAGTAGATGTTTCAATTTCCTCTAGCATGTTTTAAAATGCGCTTCGATGCTCTACGACGCGCGCCGGTAGGTGTGAATCCTACATTATTACAAAATAATTGACGATAACATTTTCCTTGTGTCATCTCAGGTCACGTCAAATTAAACCTAAAATAAATTATGGTTAGGAAAAGCTCTTCCCTTGTACCACTGTGCAAACTTCTTTATTGGAGCAAATTAACGAAAAATATTTAAAACAAAGATTTTCATGATTTCTCGTTTATATTTAATTGGTACTAGGATGTAAATTGACTGTATAATAAGTACTTGGTCTCGATAGTTCGGAAATTTTGTACTTTACCTACATTAAGTAACAAGACCGAAATTAATTTACTCGATATTACACGATACTATAAGTACCAGTTATTATAAAAATATATAGCATTGAACTCTAACAATCGGTCAGTATATATTTTTGCTCTTAACTCTGATTATTGAAGAGCAAAAATCTACTTATGCATAAGAATAGTTTATCAAATAAAATTAACATCAAAATTATAAAATTACACTTACTAAACATGACAAACATTTAAGTTTTAAATCATGCAACATAATAATAATGACAAAATACGCTCACAGTTTGTACATAACTATAGAAACTGAAATGCACCTATAATGTATAACTAGGAGGAACTATGAAGGCAAAAGTCATATGATAATAAATAAATGTTACCTACTCGAATCGAATTAATTCATATTTATTTTTGCTGTTATTGCCAAAAGTTAAGGGTATATTACAATTATCGGGTTTCATTAGTTGGTGCGTGTTGTGATATCATTATTAGAATAATATATTAGCGTAGTCCTAGTTCTATCACAGTAAAATATCAAAACGCGTAAATATACTATATTAAGAAATCTACATTACCTATCTAATTTAAAAACAACCGTGTCTAAGCTTCATAAAACACATTCGAATGTTTTCACCAAATTGTTTAAAATATTCAAACTTTATTATAAAGGTAGGTAATGTACTATCTGTGTGATTTAAACTTTTTATTATAAATAAATTTACTTACCTACTGAGACTCACACATAGAATATCTACATGTGCACTTTCATAATATAGGTACATTTTTAGAAAAAAAATTATTTTTTTAAAAACTTCAATATACTTACATACCATGATAAATAATGAGTAATAATAACGTATCACCCCTATGTTTTTTTTAAATTATTGATTATTCATTAGGCATTTATATTTACAGGTTATTAATATTTGTAGTTTTAGAATTTATGTATAATTCCAAAAATTATACATTTTAACGACTAACTTTTAGTAGCAGCTGTACCTACAAATAATACCTTCTTATTACTAAAAGAGCTTTCTCTCCGATATAAATGTTTAAAACACTAATAATAGTTTTAATCTACTTATTGCTAACTTAAAATATATTAGTCACTGAACTTAATATTTTCGGGGCCTTTTAACTGTGTGCTGGCAATGACAGGCATTGTAACAAAATGCTACTCATTGTAATTACACTGACACTGACACTAAGATCCATTTTATAACATTTTAAATTACAACTCAATTTTTTTCAGTCTTCTACTATATAGACAGAAATTTGTTGTCACATGCGTCGAATTTTTAAATAAATACTCGTACCTTGTTTCGTGACTAGACTAAAGTAATACATAAGTACAAACAAACCATGCTCCTTAGAAATTAACGCTCCTGAATACATCAAGATAATTATGTTATTTTGGCTACATCTCGTTTCGTAAACATTCCATTTCGTAACCCATATTTGAATCTTAGTGCCTAAAATGTCAACAGTAAAATGATAAAATCATGAGATGGTTAGATTTCCAGAGGGAATGCAGCCAGCTAGCACACAGCAGTGTTAAGGCTTAAACTAAAACAGCCTAAAGATTTCTTAAAGATATTTACACCGTTTATTGGACTTTACGTAGATTTACAATTTATCTAGCTAAATCCATAAATTTACCTATAAATTAAACAATTATGGTGGTAAAATCTGAATAAGCGGATGTTCTATTGTAATACAAATCAAAGTCCATTTTATTGTACAAGACCAGTTGTAAAATTGGTTGGCTGATCGCGGCGGAGAGATCGCCTATTTATTGGTACTCAATGTTCACCTACGCACCCAGGAGGCTCTGCCGGCACGCTACTGCGGCTACCAGCGCCGCGCCACGGCCACTGCCGTCTTCTGAGAGCATCAGGTCAAACTGTAAAATAACACAAATCGTCATAAATAACAATAAGTAACAAAGCGGGTGTAGGCACGCATTGCGGCAACGATTCGCTTCCACGCTTATTGTTATTACCAATAAGGAGTGGAGCTTGCTTTCGGCGTCTGTTTTTCCGGACCAGTACTATCTTGGAGTCTTCAAATCCAGAGTGAATCAGTTCCTTCTAGACAAGCGTGCTTCATCTTAGACCACATCTTCACCTGTTTCAGGTGTGATAGTGGTCAGAAGCTTGACTATTTTTAAGTAAAAAAAAAATAGTCTTCTCGTTGGCACAAGGAGCGAATGGAAGTGAGACGCAAAAGGTTGCGGGTTCGATCGATTCAGCTACGGGACAAAATTCTATGTTCTGCAGATGATTATTACTGAGTGGTACAGGTGTACCTACTCATAGTTCAGTCCCTGATAACCACGCACGACACAGGAGGTTATCCTTTTGTGGGGTGCTGGCTATTAAGTCATATTATAACCCTTCTCGTCCTACTGCTGGGCAAAAGTCTTTACCATAGACTTCCAAACATCTCTGTCCTGAGCTACCTCGTCCTGCCAACGCATCCTTAAACGACACGGACGCCGCTCTGTCCTAGGATGTTATTGGTATCCAAAAATATGATGGTTGTGGGTAAAGTACAAAAGTACAAACAACATTACATTGCATTGAACAGGTACCGCGACGGTACTTGCTGTTTATGTAGGTAAAATACTTGCTACCTGCCTACCAAATCATTTTAGTATCATTATCATCCATCATACTTTCAATTTGCACAGTCATCACCTGATGTCATAAACAGATAAAAGATAATTATAGTTCTGGATTGTAATGGTTTTTGACTCGTGGTTTTTATCTTAACATATCTGTGTTAGGTTCTTTATTATGATTTTAAGATATATGCTAAGTACATCATTAATTGTTTGATATAAAACTATAATTTTCAATTTATATTTTGCATTCTAAACCGCAGATTTAATATTATTTTAGATTTTTAAGACTACACACTTTAAGAGTTACACTTTAAACATTATTTTAGCCTTTGCCAAAGTATGCATTTATATACATGTATAAATTTTAATCGATTGATAAAGAATATTTATTCTAGCAAGTACTAACAGTACCGATCACAGTAAGTAGAAGTAGTTAGTAGAGTTAAAAGAAAAGTAAGTAAGTAGAGTTGGTAGAATTTGTTCGACCAAAGAGGTTGGATTTTTTTTTCTTTTACTAAATTCTTTCTATGGGTTCGACACATAAGGGCCTGTTCTTTATGTATTATTTTATACTTAAAAACGTATCTTAAGTCAACCTTAATAACTAAAGAGCTTTCTCTGTATCACGCAATGTTAATGAATTTATGAATATTAGTGTTTTTAATATTATATATCTCGTTGCGAGTCATATTTTGAGGTAACAAAAATGTTATTCGGTAATAAAGTACCCCGCACGTATAGTGTCTTTATTGACCCTGCCAGGCTTTAGGCATAACTTATTGTATTATTGACAACTTAGGAAAAAACCAAGTCGCTGATAATATATATATATTTGTAAAATTATCTAGAATGGGTGTGTCATTCTTGCCTATTAAACATAATACTTAGACGTCAATGCTTTGAGATAATGAGAATGAAGATAATAGGGGCTTGCTTTTAAACAAATTAGTATTTTGGTGTATTTTAGATTTTAATTATAGAATACATCAATACCTGAATAATCTTGTCATAACAGTGTTGTTGACCACCACATGACTGATAAACTACTTAAATACGTTTTTTTTACTACCTAAATGAATTCGAAGCCGCAGCCTTCTGCGTCTCAGGCGGACCTTCGCCCTCTGCGACACAGACGCCGTAAAATTTACATTGTTTACTTATTTTATGTATCAATAACAATCTGTGTTCTATCGCGTATTCGTGAAGTAAACAGGCGCACCCCTTTGACATTGTTTTACTTAACAGAGTCCGGTCCAGAGGTTAAATAATAATTACTTATCATTGTTTTTTTGGAATAACAAGTTCCATTGATAAATCTAAAACTCATTCTCGTATTTTTGCTAACTCTTTCTAAGATTCAATTAAAATTTGAATGCGATTTTGTCACACACAATTCAGATCACTCAACAAACTTAATGAAGTTGATTAGGAAACAACATCAGATTTTGTTATTAGCCTTAGATACCTGTAGGCATAAATCAATGTTTATTGATAACAGCATCTGATTAAATGCGACGGTATTATGATGGATTTGTTAATAAACGAATATAGACAACTCACCGTTAATCCTGGCCGAACGAGCTGTGCGATCTTCTCGCACATTAGTGTGTGGAAGTGCGGGTGGAAACGGTAAACGGATCCGTCGATGCCGACGGTGACGTGAGGCTCGTTCATCTTGTTGATGAGAGTAGCGATGCCAGCTGACACCAAGTGCGCTGCACGTTTTGAGACGCACTCGCATACATGTCGCACTGCCGCCATGTCCACTTCTGTGGCGTGTGATAGACCTGGAAAGGATTAATAAATATTAAAACTGTTACTGACGGCGTGACGAACAGAACGTGTTTTCAGTATCTTGGCAAGCGGATTCACAAGATCGGAATGTTTGGAAAGAGGGAAGGGAGGCCTTTGCCCTGCAGTGGGATCAGACAGGCTCATAAGACTTATCTTATGAGCCTGTCTGATATTGACGATATCGTGGTTCTTTACTGACATAATCTTTGTTATACTTAATATGATATGCGAGAATCCACTGGCTCTTGAAATACAGTTAACACCAGTTCGAGAGCCTATGGATCTAATATGAATTGTGCCATTGAAAATCATTTATTGACCTTAATTTAATAAATGATTTTGTGTTTACAGAACTGTTTTAGAGGAATGTCGTATCTCTTTTAACTAAGTAGTGGTTAAGTGTCCTCGCTTGTTTCTGTAAAAATACCTAGTCTTTATTTAATTTTATTGTACAATGTACCTACTACATAGGTACATAATATTTTCTTCAACACAATTTTAAAATTTCAACCATATTTGCGAATTTTTCATTTTGGTAATATAAGTATTACCTACAAAAACGGTGCATACAAACGCCGATTTGTGGTTATATATTTTCGCTTGCTTTTCATTTCATTTACACAGGTGGTATAGGTATATAGGTACGGTAAAAACCCGACCAGATCAGCTTTATTTTCCTATAAATTACATATAGTACCTACTTGTAAATACAAATATACCCACCTACTTATATAATGTTTTAGTAGATATTAATGGGTACTTTCCTATCATTTTATAAGTACCTAGTTCATGTTACGTATATTCTACATACGCATCAACTTTTAGGTAATGCTTATTAGTGTCTTATGTAACAGTGTAAACAGCGAGGCTTTTATCAAATACATATCGTTACTTCACATGATGGTTGTTAAGAAAACTTTACAC
This sequence comes from Horisme vitalbata, assembly GCA_951804965.1. NCBI lineage: Eukaryota > Metazoa > Arthropoda > Insecta > Lepidoptera > Geometridae > Horisme > Horisme vitalbata. The sequence goes on from OX638101.1 coordinate 10,482,852, forward strand.
AACACCGACACATATACCTAACTGCATTCTTTGGCTTATAATGTACGTAGGTAGGTGGGACCTTTTATTGTTTCATAACAGTTTATCGTAATAAATTTAAACACGTGCGATACCATGTCACGAAGACAATGAAATGTTTTTATACTTAGCGAGAAAGATTAGTAGTAAATCTGTGAGAAACTTACGATTAGCTAAATAAAACAGGAAGGTATGTCAGACAGAATGTTATGAACGGGTTTCTTTCCATTTATGGTTCTATCTATACCTAAACATCTACGCAAGGAAATCGCAGACAGACGACCTTGTTCTTTTTGCAAAGAGACCAGTAGTAGGTATATTGAGCACAAAAGTAGATTAACATATGAAAATGTTCAAACTGCTCAAATTCTGAAACTTTGAAATAGATGTAGAATTTGAAACCAAAATCACCTTTATTTCAGCATGACCACTTATATTTTTAGGACATTTTTATTTTTTTCGTTCACGTAATCGCCTACTATACCTCCGTTTCGAAATGGCTGAATTTTCCCTAAAGTGACTGCAATTCCCTGACATTGATATTTATGTTCACAAAATAACCTTCAACTATGGAGAACCCCATTACCTATCGGCAACTACGACGCTAAATGATGTCTATTGTTTAATTAAATCGATTAGATTGACAAAGATCTCGATAGCTTTAGAGTTATTTTCACGTTTTAATGTTCTTGTACCTTCAGAATTGATACTTAGGTACCTAGTTTCGAAGAATTGTATGTACATAAGTAAACATATAGGTGAACTAGCAACTCGTACTAAGGTACGATCAACCTGAAAATGGGTGCATGAACCATATGTAAACCATATGTGTTATACACCATGTCACCTATAAGAAACTTACCAAGTTCCTCAAGAACTTCCATACAGCTAGTGTAGTCTCCTCGTTTGTCTGACTCAATCTCGGACACGTATTTAGTGTAGAAGCTGCCTCGTTGGAATAGTAGATCTGATCCGCTCCCTCCGAATAACAGGCCCATTTTCGTGAACTTGACTAGCGCGAGACGAACCAATTCTCCCATGTACATTCCGGATATCATCTTCTCTTGACTGTAAAATTATAGAAATTTATATTTAAAGGTCCTTAAAATAATTTAAGGAACACAAATCATAAGTTTTTGCCATTTAATTTAGTAAGTACCACTTATTTATATGCACGTTGGTTAATTTAGTTCTATTTGAGTGGAAGAACCAAACAAGGAAAACGTATAAGTTATTGCAAGTCATTTACCTAATCACTCGTTTTAGCATTGGCGATGAGGTTTTTAGGATACTCTTATATTCATCTGTGGCACATAAATACTCGTTAGTGTAAAGATAGTGGGGGTTGCTAATTACTAATTAAGTATTTGCATAGAAGGTTATAGAGAGTTTAGTCTAGAACATGTTTACGAGTCCATTATCTTTTTGTTGGTCAAGTTTGCTTGATGTAATTGTATAAACTATTATTGTTATCAATCAGTTTTCCTCGTTCTCGTGAATACAACTGGTTGAACTACAAAAATGTAGGTTTTGAAACTTTACATAGGATTTTCTGTAATCTGCACCTGTTTTTCCCACATGCGTCACAACACAATCTTATAAATGGACTTAGATTTTTCGTAAAGCAAATGTAACAGGCTTAGATTTCAAATGATATCTTACATTTGTTTCCCAGGGTTTATGGAGCTGGTGTCAACTTCGCGGTCGAACTCAGTGCGGATGAGGTCCAGGGCGCCATCGTCTCCAAACGCTCCCCATTCAGTATTGATAAGGAGATCCGGTTTACCAGGCTCGCCATCGAACAACTCACAGTTCTCCGTCTTTTCTACATAGCAAGCGTTGCTGCCGGTACCTGAAGGACAAATAAGGTAAGAATGTTTTCCATGAACCTGCCATAATGCATGCATATATAGCCATTGCAGGATATAAGAGCTAAGGCCAAAGCGAGATCTAGATGTAACTTGAATTGCCCCGCTGAAATGCCTTGCAATTTTAATTTTCTTGATTTATTATGAATAGCGGATAAGTTGTAGAAGAGTGCGAGCTTGGCCTTACTCGAAAGACTTTCATGGTTACTCTAATTATAGCGGATATACGTTAACACATTTTGCATTGACATTCTAATGAGCAGTTAGCGCAACTTCATGACATAGCATAAAACTAAGAATTAGCTACTCTCACCACGATGCGGGTTAAATACAGGACTTACTTGCGAATCAAAATGTACAAGTATTCTAAGTTAAGGGAATGATAATTATGAAGGTACTCTAAATGTGAACGAGCCAAAATGTTGACATGTAAGTCGTTAGTAAAGAAAAAGTAATAAAATTAAAGTTATGTACCCAAATTAAATAAAATTGCGACCATATCATATTTTAAAAGTCAGTCGTCGTGTCGTAAGATCACAAGTATGTTCGGGAAACAGTTCTTACCGTTTGCCGGTTCTCGATGATTAGGTATAGCGTGATAAGTCAAGTTCATTCATTAGTAGTCCATGAGTAACAATCAATATTTGCTATTCTCTATGCGTATAAACAAAACAAACAAGCAAAGGGTATCGACACACCACCACATTAATTCAAATGGCAATAAATAAGGTAAAACCTACCAACAATGAGTCCTATTTTGCAGTTGTGGTTTTTCCACGCGCAGGACATTAGTGTACCAGTTGTATCATTCAGAATAGCGCAAATGTCAATCTGTACGTCCTATAAGAGCGAGAAAACATGCACTTAAGTAAAAGATGACATTCCAGTTTTAGTTTTCCAGAGGAAATTTTTAGATTAACCAGTGATAATGTTGAAGATGATTGATTGTAGAGGCTTTCAATATTATACGAACCAAGTCAACTTGAAATAATGGTCAGTGCTTTTATGGCGTATTTCCCAGTTTTTGTTAGTGTTTTTGTATTGTGGTACCCTAAAATTAGAATGTAATCATAGTTTTAATGTAATTTTGACTCTTAGCAATTTTGAATTATTATCTGATAGTAAAATTACTACAAAATATTATAAAATAAAGAAAAATATACTGTAGGTCACAAAATTACAAATAACCAGTATTATATTTTAGAATAAGATAAACCCCGTTTTCATAATTACAACATTCCCATTGTTGTGATTAATTTGTTTGAGGATCTAAATGATCAATTTATTTTTCAAAGAAAAAGAAGCGCACCCAAAATAATTCGATTTCAATTAAATTTTAAATTACATTTCAGATGCTACTGAAGACTTATCAAGTAAAAACATAGAATTCCACTAGCTTAAAATGCCTTCTCATCAAAATTCCAGTATGGGGTAGGTATTTGCTTGTACATAATCTTTAGATTGCTCTGGTGTCTGCACGGATCCACTGATACCATTAAGAATATAACAACTAGAAAGCCTCTACTTGGCTCTCGTTTGGCTCCATAAATCATGCCTTAAAATGGTAAAGAGAGCTTCTATCATCGCCAACTTACCAATAATTACACCTACTTTGCAATCAGGTTCCTTATGTGCACATGACATAAGGGTACCTGTTGCATCATTAAGGATGCCCATCACAGACACGGAAATATCCTGGAAAATGGTATGTTTTTTTACAATTTGGACCTCCATCTTTTCATAAACTAAATAATCGAATCTCTCTTTTTCTTCCTTTTCAAATTGAGCTTACTCGTAATATAACTTTACTATAAAAACAATAAATGTACTTACACCTCGTCTCGCGATGGCATCTTTAAGTCCCTGGACGACGTCTTCACCAACCACTCCAGAACACGAGAAACCTTTGGTCCAACGTTGTAAAATTCCTCTTGTCAGACCCAATTGTCTCAGCGGGAAGCTAAATGTAAAGCCTAGCGCCAAGCGCTCTTCATATACGTTATGTTCCTTAACAAAAGAAAAAAAATAATTAGCATAATATAATAAAAAAATATGCTGTGCACTGCTTTCCTATAAATTGATAAAATAATTACCTTCATAAAGTTTGCTAAACATTCTGCTATGTGATCAAACAATGCGATACCTGTGCCTGTCATTATGTGGTTTGGTATGGCATAAATTTTGGACTGCATGTCGAAGTGGTTTTCCCCTAAATTTATTATCAATACTCTGAAGTTAGTTCCTCCTAAATCTAACGCCAAAAATTTACCACGTTCTGGAACAAAAATGAAGACAGTGTCATTTCAAACAATAAACGGAGACAATGCAGTCAAACTCCAACGTCCTTTTGGCATATTGGACATATTGGACTATGAAATTATTGATAAAACTTGCAAGCTCACCTTTTCCATTGGGCAAATCCTGTATGTAAGTTACCCAGCACTTCACAATGGAATTAGGGTGGCTGTCTTTTCCGAGGCCTTTGAGCAGATCATTGTGTAATCTACTCATTATTTCTTTTATTTGTTTGTCACCTATATGAAAAATTTCGCATTCTTCGCGAATCTGAAACAATAAAAACACTCATTGAGATGGAGTCTACCAATGGTATATTGTATAATGTAAGCGTAAGTTTGACGTTGAAAATGACGAAGGCGTAGCGTATTTATAGTAACAAGTGTTTGTAAACCACTTGAATAAGTTTCAAACCCTTCCTCCTTCGAAATTTATTAAGACAAAACCAAATTATTATTTTAAAAAATGTGGGATTGCGTTTTAAAATCAACCTACCCTAATTTTTCATAAAAAGTGATTCACTACATAACGCCTTTCAAACATTGGTAATATTTTACTGCATAAACATTGTCTACGATATTAATTGTTATGATTACAATTATTATTATTTTCACAAAATGCAGTCCTTGCAGACAAACTACCAGCTTAGTGTATAATTGAATATCGCGAGCAAGTTTCACAAGGTCAAAGCGGTCATTACAACACTACTATTCGTTACTTTCCAATTTGACGCCGGTTATACATTATCGGGTGAATTATTATGAAAGAAGGTCACACACAACTCACCAATGGAAGATTATTTACAACAATACCCATATTTAACACTGTATTTATAATAAACTGAACTGAACAAAATATAATAGGAACTGAAACGATTTAAATTTTACGGAACGTCTTGCCAAACCCGCGAGGAAATGAGGAATACGGCTGGCCTAGCGAAGCAAACATCGGTCACCATCACCACACCAGCAGTGCTCGAACGCGTTTGCACACAGGCGCAAATTTTTCATTCATGATAGTAAACTGGTGTTGTCTCCCTCTGGTAATGCGAGACTGCGCATGCGAAAATAGAGCAGATGTATAATATTAAAAGACTTACAAACGATTGTTAACAAAAATTGTTCCATTTTTAGCTCTAAAATAATACTTTTTAACAAACTTTTTATTTTCGAACAAACTCCATTTTGCAGCATAGATTTTTTTGTCTATCAATTTCCCTGTTTGTGTCGTGCCTCTTGGTGTTTGGATCTGATTGGTTACCGCGTGGGCTCGCTCGTGACGTCAAGCACATTCCTCGAAGTCTATATTTACTATTAAGTTGGTAAGTGTGAATTTTAAACATGTGTGCGATACGGGCGGCAGCGGGGCATTCTGTAAACCGTTGGACGTATGTAATTTTAGCAAGAATTACGTTCTGGAATAATAATAATTTAAGTTAGGTTAGATTATTGTGTTAAAATTTAAATGTTTGAATTACACTTTTCGCAAAACCTATAATAGTAAATTTTCTGTGTCATTCCCAACAACGACCCCACCAGGCCACCCAGCAGAGTGTTTTAAGCAAGCTTCTTGGTGGTGATCATATTGGCAAACAGGTTAAATTAATTAGCAACATCTCATTTTAACTGAAATAACAAATAAAATAAGATAGGTATACCATTTCTCAAAAATAAGGCTATCTAAGTTGATATTTTCATACTTCAATATTCGCAGAACGATAATTTAACGTTACAGCTCGCTAATAAATGAGTTGATAAGGAATATAAACACAGAATCCTGTTTGAACTGGTTCGAGTTAACTAGTTTGTTGGCCGGTGGATATTATACGAATAGTATGTTCAGCACAGCATAAATTTAAATTCAGCTCAAGTGTTTATCACATTTTTTGTTGCTGGCTTACAAAATGTTGTACGCGTCGCGTAATTAAATAAATCATTGATTTGTTCGATTTTTTTGCAACAATCACGAAAAATATCATAATTAAACTCTGAATTTGGCCCCCAAAAGTTATGAAATTTTGGGTACTAATTATATTACCCTTATAATGAACCCAATTCTGTAGGCTGTAGCTGTAACTAACTTTGAATCCCTCCCTTTTCCCTGTAGCTCAGGTAACGATAAAAAGCTTCGAATCAGATAAATAGCTTTTCTATACATGCTCGATGTGTTTATTCGGTTTGAGATTAGTTCCGTCTGGCATATACACATTATGTTAGGTTCGTATATATCTTGTTTGTTTCTCGTCAGGACGAACGCAATCTAACATTTTCTTGGCAAAGTAATGCGTCTGTTTATTTTTGACACTTGCAAAGAAAGATAAGTCTCGTGACGTGACGCTGCCGCTGTAAGACGCCCAGCCCCAGCGGTTATTTACTGTGTACCAATAATCTTTTTGTGTACTGATTGTCTTGACGTAAATTAAGTATCATGGTTCCATAGTCCAACAAAGAGGTTTTAGAATCCAAAGTGCAAAAGTTGAAGATGTAATTACCTATCTGTATTTGATAATTAGTCATTAAATATGCTATGCTGGCATACAGATGACCAAAAAGTCATCTGTAGCAAAAATCTATACATTTTGGTCATAATTAAGGTGAGATAAGTTTAAGAAGACTCGTCAAAACATGATAGTTTTTCCCTTGCGAAAAAACATCTGTGATAAAAATCTGGGTGCGCCAGACAGACAGCAATATCATGCTACTTCAGCACTGAAGTAGATTTGATAAAAACCGTATCGCATTCAAGATAGCAATTTACTATGATACATTATCCGATTGCAATTCTGATAAACGAAAAAATTACCCTTTGATTATTATGGTTTTGACCTCAGTTTGTTTGATTGACATGCTGAAGGGGTCAGTCTTCCTACAATTTTTCTTCCACCTCGCTCTACCTATTCTTGAATATTCTTATATAAAAAAAAAATTACTACTTTTTTTATAAAGTATTTATGTCTAATAATTGAGCTGCAGCCGGATCCACTGTTATATCCTCCGACCATTAGGCAGGTGTCGTCTGCCTCGAGACCGCCATTATTTCTCTTGGCCACCATTCGGTAAAATAATTTGGTCCATTGTTGGTCATCCCGGCGGCCCCCGCCCACTAGAAAGTAGGTATAGGTACTCTACTTACCTAAATATTTTGATATTTGTATTTGTTATGAAATCATACAAACTAAATCGTCATTTTATGAGACACACTGTCGTTTGTACTGTGGATTATGATGATAATACCTACTTGGTACAATTTTCCTGTTAAATGTTATTATTGACGTTATTATTTTTGCTAAAATAAGGAAAAAGTAGATATGTATTGCCTTCAAAAATATTTTTATAAGTGTTTTCATCCAGAGTAGAAGGGATTTTTACCGTCAACCTACCGTGTTATTCATCCACAGCCCGACTTTATCCACTGCTAAATATGGGCCTCCCGAAGTTTGTGCCATCCACCACTGTCTTATGCTAGTCGCATCAAGGTCCCGTCCACCATTAGTTGTCATCTTTTCAGGTTACCATTAGTTGTCATCTTTTCAGATAACTGTATTATGCTCTGTCACTCAGTAGTTTTTTTTTTTAATTAGTACCTATCTTCCGCGCGAATTCTTTCGTGTAAAAGTTTTTCCCGCTGCACAGGGGCTGAGGACAGGCACACGGCTGAATATCAGCAAATTATTTCTTAGTACACCCCTACATTATGCTAACATACCCTTCTTTCAAGTATCTAGGACTAAAGCGGTTAAGTCTGTGATTGATTGTCAGTTTCATTACTGTTTTATACATCGATGAGTTTACTAGCACCTGCCTATCTATATAACCAGTTTATCTACTAAAAATCTGATCTTAGGGAGGCTGTTAACGTTGACTTTAAATATTATCGGACGTGGTTGACTAGTCACGACTCATAATAACTTTGTTGCTTCTATATTTACAGCGTTACCGGCAAAAACTTGTTTGCTTTGAATAAAATATAAATTGCTACACTGGCATTTATCATTTTTAACAGACTTCAAAAAGGAGGAGGTTCTCAATTCGTCGGAATCTTTTTTTTTTCGACTTTTATTTTTTATGTATGTTCACCGTCAATTGACTCCGTCAATAAATTGAACAAATCCGTATAACTCCGTCAATTGTGGACCGATTTTCAAAATTCTTATTTTGTTTAAAAGAGTAACGTATCCCATATAAATGTTATTCCTGAGGGATTGGTACTTTTCCCGGAAAACTCAAAAAACCTCATCCTCACTTGTATTTTTCGCCCTATGATCACCAATATCTCCGTAAATAAATTGTGAACCGATTTTCAAAATTCTTTAGGGCAAGAAGTAAGAAGTGATTTATTTGAAGTCGGTTTATTTTTTTTAAAAGTCCTACTTGTTACTAGTTACCTAAGCATCTTCTAACAATAATTGTAAATTATGAATGAAGTATTTGTTTTTTTTTAATAAGTAATATTATTTATCTTTCATAATCATTAGATATTATCTATCTTATACATATTTATCGTGTCTAATGACATTTTTTTTTGAATATAAGTTTCTAATACATATACCTAAGTAAATGCTAACAAGTAGCCTTTTCTGAACATTTGCATCGCATCGCATATGAATCTTAATTTTATATTTGTTAGCAGAATCCAATTAGATATACTGTGTTACGTTAGTTTTTGATTAACAACTACAACAGTTCTTGATTAATAACAATCTTTCACGTATGTAGGTAGGTATTTTGATAATGCATTAAATACAATCATCAGATCTGTTCTGTCTGTGTTTAATAGATACTTATACTTAGGTAAAATCTGGCATTGAATTCACAGTTTTCACGTCACCGATTTTACGTGACTCGAGTAGTGAAAAGACCTCAAATTTTTAAGGGCTTCTCAGTGTCACCCATTGAAGGGATATTTACACTGTGCCGTGTCAATGAAGTCCCACCTACTTCTATGAATGACCTTGAGTGACGACTACAACCTTGCTTGGTTTTAGATCCATCCTTTAATGCCGAGGTCAGATAAACACGAATGTTTAAGTACTTAATAAGCATATGAGATTAAGAGAAGAAACAGAACATTTATTAACTTCCTCAGGTTTGTGAATTGTGAGCATCAAATTCCATCCTGTTTGAATTTGGATCAAAATCATGCTCAATGCCAATCTCTAGTACTTACCTAATCCTATTCATCGCCTCGCGCCTGTCTCATTTATTGGAAAAATTCTAATCAAGGCAAATATTTGAGCGGCTAAGGTACTCACGACATCTCGTGCTTGACGCATATCGATTTGTCTTGTCAGTCTCGCCGACTGAGATAATAGGTGATGAACGAGGAGCGTTGGGGTCCACAGGGTGCTGGCATAAATTCCACCGGGTATAAATTATGTGATATCCGCGTTTAGGCGAATACCGGTATCTGCGATCGTTTACACACGTTCAGAAGTGAAAGGAACGGAGTACAGTGTCGCGAACGACGGATAACACTCGTTCGGCAAATCGAGGGTCACCTTGAGACGACGCGGTCAGCGGCGCATGTGCACCACACCCTCGTCCTCGCCGCTCCCCCGTGCCCCCGGACCCAGCTCCCCGCCCGCCCCGCCACCCGCGGTGACGTCACCACCGACCGGCCCCCCAACCCAACCCGCGCCACTTGCCTTCTTCGCACGTGATGCCCTTCACGCAATCTCTATCGCGGGCGTCAGCGCAATATATGAAACTTTAGTGAAATAATTACACCTTTATGTCGGAATTTCGTCGTCAGGAGGAGATAGCATTAGCAACTGATACTCTGGGTGGCTAAAAAAGTACCGAATCATTGTTGTGCAATTTGTTTGACGGCGAGGCTGCGATAACTACATTTGCTTAAATTCATAGATTGCAATCATAATAACATAATCATATATATTTGAATCTTGAATCTTTTGAATCAAAATCTGATATTCCTGACACTTTTGGGCAAATTATATGAATGTATTTATTGCCATTTCGAGAAACTATAGTGAAAGCTGTCAGACAAGCGGGCGGGAATTGTTAATATGCACCTAGATAACATATTAATGTAATATGTACTTAGGTATAGTTACCATATTATTAAACGCAATATTTCTCATAATATTTGGTACCTATTATCTACATTTTGTAATTTAATAGAATGAAATCAAAAAGGATTGATCAGTTTAAATCAAATACAACTCAAAGTTCAATGTTCTAATTATCTTTATTGACGTAGGTAATTCTCGATGTTTTGGGGCTTGAACTTTGTATTATCTTTAAGTACCGAATATTCTGAGAAGGATGAGTAGATAGATAAAAACATTTATTTCGGAACACATGACAATGTAGGAATAGAACTAAAAAATAACATGCCAAATAAAAGTTGCTAAGTGCCCACTCAACATTATCATAATAAAGGAATTAATGATTCCCTACATGCCATATGCCGAAAAGGGGGTTGGCTCAGCATGTGCTGTGTAAGTTGTCAACCTACACAGCCCTGGTTTTCAGCCAAATAACCTCTGTTGATTTCATGGACGTCGAGTTTAGTGCCAAATATAATATGATATGATACAAAACAATTGTTCATATTAATAATAATAATTAGATACTGAAATAAGATATATGTAAATATTAAAGTACTTATTATAATTATGCTAACTACGAAATAAATTCAGATATTATTGCTTATGTGTCCCTAATATTCCTTAAGTAATATTATAATAATTAAAAAACAACAGTATTTAACATGTATAGAAAAGAAGAAAAAAATATTAAAAGACAGATAAAGCGGTTTTTATCCAAAGATATGCCTAAAATGAGATTGAATTTTAAAAGCAAGAAAAATAATATTATTATACTACTTAAAACTTCGTTGCAGTCCAGCATAGGGTGTGTTGCTGTTCTTACACTAGATAATTGACATATCTTGGTTTAGGTTACCTAGCAGTTTCCATCTGAAGTTATTAATATTGCTAAGGTTTCTGATAGGCGGGGGTATATTGTTCCATCATCTTGACGTCTGAAACTACTTCTGAAAGCTGTCGTTCGATGTGACTGGATGGAAAGTTGTATTGAACACTGTCTACTATCGCATCGTCTTCTCTCTGCAATCTAGGTTAGCTTAGTGTATAAATATGATGGATTTTTGTACTACACCAAATAGTAGACACGCTAGATGAACTGCTAGCTGAAACCTTTGTATTAGACGTTGTGTACGTACAAGAAATCGTGGCCCATAGACTGCATCTACATAACTAAGATTTGATAGCACGAGAGCTTCTACTAACTGTACACGCAACTCCTCATTAAGGTAAGGCGTAATTTTATATAAAACCTTTAATCTGAAAAAGCAGTTTCGTACACAGTCTGTTACATGTTTTTCTTGAAAGCGCAAATCGTCATCCATGCGCAAGCATCGGGCTTCGTGTACTCGTTCAATTGATTCGCCCTAGAAGTCTTATGCCTATAGATTTATGCATCGTAGAAGTTATGTTTCTGGAGCCCATAAGCATAAACTTGGTTTTTACGGAATTGAGTACAAGGTTATTATTTTCTGCCCATACCGAAATACGATTAAGATCTTCAGTCAAATCACTAATGGCTGAGCTTCAATTTTCAGGTCGGAATGAAATATACATATACCTGTTGGTCATCTGCATAAATATGATTTTTTTTATGTCTTATACAGTTAACAATATCCGCTGCATATAAAGTAAATAATATAAGACCTAGAATTGAGCCCTCGGGCACGCCTCTCCTGACATCAGCCGGTTCCAATCGTACAGTAGAGCCGTCGCCGTCGGCCAACTGAAGTTCAATAATCTTAAATCGCTTAGTCGGGTAGCTATCGAACCATTGTATTGTGCTTTGGTGAAAACCATAGTAGCTCATTTTAGAAAGAAGTAGATAGTGACTTACTGCATCAAATGCGCGGGAAAAATCTAAAAGTACTATAAAGTACCTTTATCCTGCGCGCTCAAAATGTTATCACTAACATCCAGTAAGGCTGAGATGGTACTGCGGCTTTTCCGGAAACCCGATACACTAAATATCTTACAAATACAAAAATATTTATTTATCATAAGAACAGATTACAAACTTTACGCTATATATATTTATTTAACATGTAATTTGTCGTACTCTATGTAATACTCGTATACATCGTATAACTGATCTCTCAGTTCATGATGTGGTGTGGTAGATACTTAGCATAGCAGTAGATTTACTAGTAGCTATAGCAGACTAGGTACCTAGCCTGCTATAAATAAAAAAGTCTTTAAACATGATAAAAAATGCTGTATCATCATTCGAGTGGTCATTTTCCCTATAAGTATAATAAGTATATACCTAATAATTCCTTTGATTGGAGTAATATAAAAAAAACAGTAGGTATCTTCTTATTTAAGAAGCTATATTTTTTTAAATACATAAGTACATTTTTGTAATCATCATGAGTTGGTTTTTAACTTTGTTTTTATGAAAATTGTGATCTTTGCGTGTCAGTTACCCACTTTTTGTGTTTGTTTTTGTTAACATTGTGATGAGTGTGAAAGAGACGAAGCAGCAAAATTTTCCAGAATCGGAATATCTGGGCATATCCTCCTTTATTAAGAGAGGCCTATGTCCAACAGTGGACTAATATAGGCTGGTGTGGTGAAGGTGGTGGTGGAATATCTGTTTTTCTTCACATCCTCCTATAAATAAGTATTTATTTAAATGTTTTTTTAACAAATCCGACTGCATAGACGAACAAGTAGCTATAGGCTTATAGCACTTTGTGTTCGTCCCCAGTAAAAAAATATTTTTAAATTAAATTGCTTAGTATTTAATGATAATGATAATTTAAATATTATATAGGCTTTAGGCAATATATATAACAGATTTTATGAAATCCTATCCATCAAAGACCAATCGCATACACCTCTCGTGATAAGATTTCGTTAAAAAGGTCTATGCGTAAATGTCTATGCTGTCCTAACGCATATGCGAAAATGTCTGTCTTAAGTTAAAAATATGCTCTAAAAATATAAAAGTCCCATCGGTAATGCACCAAACTCTGGGCGTGATTCCCATCTTAAAAACCAACTGACAAAAAGATTATCCCGAAATATTCAGGTTCAGAATCCTTCAATTTCATAATTCATTTATTGTTTGTGAATCCATGTTAGTGTTACATTCGGATGGTTTAGAAAGAAAATTATGAACAACTAGATCCTCATGCTAATGCTAATAGCATACAAAAATTAGGTACGTACATTATACATATAGATTAATTTTAGTCGACCTTTTTTTTATTCCCACACCACACCACACCAGCCTATATCAATCCACTGCTGGACATAGGCGTCCCCTAATAAAGGGGGATATACCCATAATCCCCACGCTGGGCATGCGGGTTGGGGATCGCAGGGCACAGCTTCTCTCTTCTCTTTTTTATTGTTAATCTTCAATTAATCAGCTTTTTTTTTTTTACAGTTTTTTATGTATGTACTTATGTAGTATAGATGTGAAACTATAATAATCCAGGCAAATTCAAAGACACGTTATTTGTGGAAATCCATCTGTTTTAGACAGTACCTTTTTCGTTCATTGTAAATTAAAAATGGCGTCTTACAGTCGTCATAAGGGATTTTTAAACTTTTTATAAGTATTGCTTATTGTCACTCTCGTGATCCAGACGATGGATCCAACGACACCTCATTTGTCGAAATCCATCCAGCCGTTTGGGCTACAGCCCAGCGACAGTTATATAAACTCACATACAAACATACCTACCCTCAAAACATTACCTTCCTCAGTCAGGTAAAAAAAACGTGGCTTTCTAATTTTGCACGCATCTAATAAGCAATCAAAAGTGTACTTATCATGAAATCACCTGTAAGCAAATCGGATTATTGTTTTCAGACTTTTATGGGTTCTGTTTTAACGGGTTTACCATTGTTTAATATGCACCATAGTAGGTACCTAAACTTATGATTACTGCAATTTTGCTACATTGAAACAAGAATCTACGGAACAAACCTTAATTAAGCTAGATAAATTGCATAATGAATGAAATACAAAATAAACTTGACTTGAGTCACCGTGTCGCTGCTATGAGGAAAGTAGGTACTGTTGAGTGTTGGGGTGTGGCTCCGACGAGTTGACGTGCCTCCAAGCACGAGTCACATCACTAGTTTCTGACCGCGACATCGCTCCTACATTATAGGTAGTACTATAGCATTATTTAAAGTCGGTCTCTGACAATAATGATACCACCCCATGGGGTGGTATCATTATAATATTAATGACATGTCATTACAAACATGATCGTGTCTATTGATGTTGTCAAGGGGAATGAATTTTTGCATTCCGTGCCAGATTATTTTTAAATACTTGTTCACTGTCAAACTTCTAACCTACCATCAAAATTGATTCATCAGTTTCGGGGTGTGGCTGTAGTTAGTTAGTAATACTATCAGCTCAACATACTATCGTAATAATATGATCTTTGGTCCTTTGCAATTTGTTGGCATATTTATTGTAATGCATTCATGAGTCAACGGACGTTCTGCATGAATAAACAACTGTTTTCTGCGCGTGCATTCATTGATCTCGATATTATGATGAGTTTGCTTTCTTGCGCTACGTCGAGTCTCTTCCGTTTGATAACTTATCACACCTTACTCCTTCCGCATCTCATCATCATCATCATCATCATCAGCCAATGGCAGTTCACATGGGCCACGATAAGCGCCATTACGCCCTGTCCTCAGCTCGCTCGGCCTTTCGCAAATTGTCATCCCACCTGGCTGGAGGGCGCCACTACGACCAACGGAGGACACTACGTTTGCCGAGCCGCGGTCTCCACTCACTCACTACGGTATATATATATTGTATATATAGTATATGTATATATAGGTGACGAGAAAACTCGACGTAGTTTTCCAAATGCTGCCCAACTCTGCTGAATCCTCCTCTTGGCTTGTTTCTCCAAGTTCTTTCTATCTAACAAAAACTGCCCGAGGTTATGTGTAATTCCATGCTGTTTGCATATTCCGTCTCGAGATTTTATTTTATTTTATATCGGGTGTAAAAAGACGTCTACCGAAAACGAAAGGTTGTCACACCAAAACCCAACCAAATAAAAAATGTCTGAAAAAAAATTGTAACCGGAGAAAGTGTTTAAAAATTTCTAAACTGTACGGGCGGACTGCTTGCTGCATGCATACATTGCTGTTTGTTTTTTTTTGTTTTTTGCGTATTTAAATGAGATTGTCAGGTAGATATGATGTTATTATGTTGTACTACGTATATATAACAAGAAAAATAACTAAAATGACGTAGATAAGTAAAAAAAATATTCTTTTGTGTAAATATGTTTAGAATTATGGTCAGAGATTGCAACCTCTCAGTTTTCGGTAGTAGTCTTTTTGCACCCTGTATTGTGGTGTACATTGTATTTGTAAAGTTACAATTGTAAACAATCTTCGGCATTGACTGTCTTTTTATGATGATTTGGTTGACATTTCTTAATTACTATGAATAAAATTACCTAAAGATGAATATCGTAGATAGATAAATGCATACATTTCGAAATAATTTTATTTTGAATACCAACGGCACTAAAATTGTTAGGTATTTGCAATATTTACAATTCATCTGACAACTCCGTTTAAATTATTTCTATTACATAAACTATGCCAAAACTGCATTGAATATTACTTTGCTACGTTCAGCCAGTTATGCAAATTATAATTTTTAGGAAGCATCAACTTAAGGTTATAATAGGCCCATTGAATATATTTTCTACGTGTGTTGATACTGTTGACTTCATGACACAATGAATTGTGTTAATGTCGTTACAAACTTCACAAAGTTGCCAAGGAGGAGGTTCTCAATTGGGTTGTTATTTTTCTTTACATTTTGTATGTGCGTAAAAAATATGTTACCTAGGTACTATGAAATTTCCTTATTCTGGGATTTCCCGTAGCTTAGTATACACGGATGGTCGGTAGACAAGACAGTCAGCTATCGCTTTATTTGTACCTCATCTGTACTCATTAATTATTTCTAGCTCATACCTTATCATATCAATCATTTGAAATTCAATAAGTATTTGTTTCATATCCCTATGTACCGAATAGTTAGCATCAAAAGTTATTGTACCTAACTACCTACCTTAATAAATTTTTTTTTTATTATTATTTTATTATATTTTATTATACATGCTGAGGAAGCTACTTTCTCATAAATGTAATCAACAATTTCTGATGCCGACAAAATTAGAGATTAACCCCCTTACTTATAAATGCTACTTAAATTTAGGCATTGCTTAAAGCTATTCCTGTCACTGTTTGTCAATATCCAAAAATAAGAGATAGCAATAGTTTAAGCATCGTTTATCTTATGACAGATTTTTATAAGTAAGGCCCTAACTAATTAAATCTTCTTAAATAAAACTTTAATGAAGCGGACTGACTGACTGAAAATTAGTCAACGCCTCAACCGTAAGCACAAAATAAAGATAGGTACCGAAGTCCTAGACTAGAGACTTGCATTGTGTAGGTACAACGAAAGGATTTCATGAAATGCAGCCCCTGAAGTGTAGCGGAAAAAAAACACAACAATAACGAACTCGCGTGGCGCCCGCACACTAAATATCAATATTTTTATTTTCAGACATCACTTTTAAAAACTTATTTTTCTTCTTCCAGACCCAGTAGCTAACTCTGGTCTCGAAGTTTTTACTTTTTAGGCCTCTGACATGGCTTAACGACTTAAAAAGCCGGAAACATCTCGACGTGAACGTGCCTTCCGAAGCACGGAAGCGTTCGGACCGGGCAGTATTGAACATATGATGGGCTAAGAACATATCATCATCATAATCAGCCTATAGCAGTCCACTGCTGTACATAGGCCTCCCCTATAAATAAATAAAAATAAATAAGTCCCATGAGTAAAATAACCTAGAAACTTCGATTCAGGTTATTTCGCAGGTTCGTTTATTTGTTCAGTTGGAAATTAACTTAAAATTGTATTCTGCGTTATTCTTTATTTTTGAAACGACTGGGTTTATGATTCAAGTTCAACTAGTGAGTGCCCGCGAATTCCTAATAATTATTACATGTTTAAAATCTCTTTTTGTAAAGGCTTGTTTTACTTATGTGGGTAATTATTTATTTATTATGTGTCTAGGTAAGTAGGTAATTATTTACATATGCAAAATAGCTAGCTATTGACTAATTTAACATTTCTGTTGTCGACTTGTCTAAAAATTCTTATTCTTATGTCAAAGTATAAAAACAATGTTTTAATTTACATAAAAACAGCTCAGTGGAAAGTTTTCTGAACATTTATGAAAAAGAAGTAAGTAGAGGTACATAAAGCGAAGTTCTTAAGATGTTTTTTTAATATTTTAAGTGAAATACTTAGGTGCTTAACACTTAGGTGTTTTGTTATTCAAAATCAAAGCTACAAAATATGTGAGTTCTTTAATTTTGTTAAAGCATATCAGTCGTTTGAATATCTAGCTAAATGATAGGCCTATGTACCAGTTTATTTCCACAACTGAAACCTAATTTAAGATAGTGCCTAATGGCTGTAAAATTACATAATACTGAACTCGTAGGGACGTAATGAATCTACCGATGAAGATAGGTACCAATCTACTTAGGAAACTTTGAGGGGAAGAACCTACCTTGTAATTGTCCTCTGCCATGATTCACCAACTGAAAACGCTAGCCACCACAACAGACGGTAATGAACTGAAACTATATTTTCCTGTACGCGTTCTTTTCTATGGAACCCCACACAAACGCTTTATCTCTTCAGTTACCACAATAATCTTTATCTTAATTACGACTAAGACAACTATAAATGACGATTGTAAAGTTAACAGTTGATTATTATTTTGCGCGCATTGTTCCATGTATCAAAGGACAGTAAATTGATTCACTTGCGATAAAACTGTATAGTTCGATCGTGGTGGTCTTTGGAACTAAAATACGAATTAGGTAACAAGCTAGCCAGATCTTGCCTTGGCACAGGGGACTTGGATGTCTACCAAGAACTCATAGATGGGCTATATTCATCTCTGGAGATACGGTAAAACGCTCACCAAAGGCAAACATGACTACTCAGGGTTTATTGACACGCCGAATCAAAGTCT
Source organism: Horisme vitalbata (assembly GCA_951804965.1). Classification (NCBI taxonomy): domain Eukaryota; kingdom Metazoa; phylum Arthropoda; class Insecta; order Lepidoptera; family Geometridae; genus Horisme; species Horisme vitalbata. The sequence continues at coordinate 10,501,169 of OX638101.1, forward strand.
TTCAAAACTTACATACATACCTACATACGTAAACAAGATCTTACAAAATATTTAAAAGATAAGTACAAATTCCGCCAGCTCTCTCTGACGAGTTTCATAAAAACTCAAACAGAAATTCAACAATGTTTCGCCTTCCCTATAAGGCATAATCAGGAAACGATAGAGTCGCTGTCCGCCTTCGGCACTCCGCAAAAATTCGCAGATGTGTTGCTTCGCCGAGCGCCAAGCAGAAAGTCAATCTTACAAAATAATAGCCATACTTATGAACATCTTTCATCTCTTAGTGTTGTATAACAAACAGTGATTGACTTACTTTGAGCATTGGTTAACTTTGAGTAGCGTTCATAAGTAAGCGGGATAATGTTTTCGCAATGTTCGTGTTATCATATCACATTTCACACTAATATTATAAACGCGAAAGTTTTGTGTGTGAGTATATTTGTACTCACTCAACTCGGTAACGGCTGAACGGATTTGGATGTAAATCAGAATAAACTCGTAGGTACAAAGATTGCGACCTGGATTAACACATAGGCTACTTTTTACGTGTAATAGTGTGATCACTGATCATGTACCTAATACTTAACTTACCAACCTTTTCTGTCCAATTGTCCTGTAGTTTTGGATAAAATTGAGCGTGACAAAGAAACTGAAAGACATACCTGCAATATCAAGTAAACCTATAACAATCCTTTTGAGTAATCCTTTTTTCATCAGAGGTAGGGAACCGGAAAATATTGATGACTATATCTACCGCCCGCAGCTCCGCTTGCTAAAAAGGAGCCACATAACACATAGGTTAATCCAGATCACACGCTTTATAAGTACCTAGATTCCAAGTTTAGCCGTTACGGAGTTGTGTGTTGTGTGAATAATAAGTGCGATAGGCCCAACAAACCTTTAAACTTCTGTGATCCAATCTAGGTTTGCTGAAATTTGCATGATGTGCGATTTCTTTAGTTTGAACAAATCCCAACACACTAATCTAATCACTGCTGGCTTTCGTTACGTACATCGACTGCATTAGTTACAGTACAGATGAGTGTCTACTTCTTCAACTGTATTATCATCAATAAAATATGCTTCTAATAAAATTTTACAACTTACCGATAAAGCAAATACAATAAAATCTTTTATAATGGTAACTTTCCAGTTTAATCTTTTTTTATAAATAATAAATACTTTTGATGATAAGTATGTCCCCTGCACGTTGGGACCTAGTGAACTTCATCGGGTAAGGGTGTATTTAGGGGTTCCAACCTAACCTTGATCTTCGAAACCCACGCCAACCTCAACTATCCTTGGTGCACCCTGATACCTAAATCACATATAGGGCTCGGGTGGCCGGCTGAATGCGGCTGGCACAGCCTAAAACCAACACAGCTTAATTTCCTGCCCATCAACGGGCAGCAGCGTCGGAGTTGCTGCGATCCCCAACCCGCATGTCCTACGTGGGGCTTATTGGGATACGTCCAGCAACGGATTGATGTTATAGTGTTGTTGATGAATAGGTTAATAACTGTTATTTCGCGTCGATTTTACCACCATTTTTATGTTTGCTATGCTGAGCTAGATTCTTAGAGCAGCTTCTTGCATTAAGCATAACACAATACCTATATTATCTTTACTCAGAATTCATTCAAAAAGGACTTAGATTGGTATCTTAAAACTCAAAATATTTAAATTAAAAGTTATTTAACATGCATAATTTTTAATTTGTGTTGCGGTGTTACTCAAGGCTCTATGTTTGGTTCTCTTTTATTTTAGCATGAATTTAAATCGTACGTACCTATCTAAACAAAAAGCATTAGGTAAGTAAGTGAATAAATGTCTTTTAAATTTTTTAATTTTTTTTTAGGTGGGCACATCGAGATATTTTTACTCTAGAGTGGAAAACGTGTCTGCACTAAAACTCGCTGTCAATTGCGCCGATTTTGAATACTTCTCAAGTGACATAAGGTCTAAATAAGTGCAAATTTGGCATTTTGAAGTTTATAATGTCCAATACGCTTGGACGATTTTTGTCAGTTATCACTTGAAGAAACCATTGAAACCATTTATTTATTAAGACTGTCACTCTATAGATTTCTACATATTATTATCTCAATGGGTATAACTATGAATAAGCGCAATTCGCAAGGAAGTGCACTTGAGTAGTACACTTGTGTAGTTCATCCAATCATCAAACATTTTCTGGTTTTAAATTATATACAGTTGCACGATGACATGACGAAAATTTTACAAACAGTATGTACCTAGTCTTCTCTGAATATATGAAACGAATCGAAGCAAAACGAATTCAGAGCCCGCCACTTGTCCGTAACAAATTATTTAGCTTTTATTGTTGTATCGCCTCTACCTACGTATGTTTTTTATAAACGCGAGACGATTTTATATCTGCAGTCTGAACATTGGATGATAAGATAGATAGCTGATAACTTGATGAGCTAGCAGATTCATGTAGTAGGTACTCTCAACGGATCTTTGTCCTGCTAAAGATACAAATATAAATACAAAATACAAAATCATTTATTTCTTAAAAACAAGTGGTACAATCATTTGGGTTGGGATCTCTTCTTTTAAGTTTTTAAAAACCTGTGTTAGAAGAGTCCCCTCTTTTCTGTGGTCAAAGGGAAACACTTGAATTAGATGACAAACAAAAACAATATGAAGTTAAAGTAAGATAGGCTCAGCAAACGATTAGATGCCAAACAACAACACCATTATATTCAGTCCACTGCTGGTATGTCCAGTAGTGGACTAAATATACTCCTTCCTTAGCCTATATATAGCCTATAGGCCTCCCTTATAAAATGGGGAATATGCCCATAAATACTAGGCATGCGGATTGGGGTTCGCAGGGTACAGCATCTCGCACCGCAGCCGCGCCGTCGATGCTGCTGCCCGTCGGTCAGCGGCCAGGGGTTTAGCTGTGCCACTGGACTGCACTTTGCCTATGCCGCAATTAGCCGGCCGCCAGAGCCCCGTTTGGTATACAGCAGGGTGCACCACGTGCAGGTGAGTTGGCTTGCTTTCCGGAGATGGGCGTTGGTTGGTTAGAACCCCACGTTCAATCCTAGTTCAATCCGACCAAAGAATAGGAACAACGTCGCTACTTGTAGACCACTTCTGATTGACAAAGATACGTTGTATTGTATTGTAATGTACCTGTTTACGCTACACCACTTTCATGTTTTGCACTCGTTCACTGGGTACGGGCGATCAAACTTCACCACGGGGCGCGGGCGTTTCCTCCTGCAAAGCCTTTTCTTAGGACCTTCAGAAAGCAAAAAGAAAATACCCAAATTCCCGAAAATTGCTCAAAGAAGCACATAATTTATAATTTAATTGAATACAGATTAATTTTTAGAGGCATCTTTTAGAGGGCAATGTGCATGTTACTTTTTTAACAAAATCCCAAATGACGTTAATAATTTATCTGTAAATAAATTCAAAAATGTTGTTAAACGTAATATCTGTACTAAAACTATTATAAAATAGCTGATTATGTAGATTTGGAGCAAAGCAGAGTTCCTTGCTAATTCTTCTGTGTTTGATCGCGGTACGAATTGGTGTAAATTAAAAAAAAAACGATTTAAAGTGCTATAGGTAAATGAATAACGAGTTTTTTACTTTACTACAAAACTGTCAGATAAATCATCTGCAGTTCATGCAGTGTGCGCAAGTACAAGGTGGGCTAGTATAAAGTTCTCAGTTAGTAGCAGATGGATGGCAATGTGTAGATTTTCTGGACCTAATTTGTCTGACATTTCTTCCGGCTGGCATATTAGGAGTGTGTAACAAATTCAAACCAAATTACTTATTCATTTTTTAATAAGATCCTATAATCACTTTGAAATGTCGGTATATAAAGTTTTGTTTATTTTTCTACTGAATTTACACCGTCTGCAACGCGACGTGTTTTTACTTTACTGTAGGTAGCTACTTATGCAGTCGATATTGCTACACCTTACTTTACAAGGTAAATAAAACTAGTTTTTAAAACATTACTTATGTACTATGTAACCATAGTGTGCCATAGTACATAAGTAAAGTTTTATGCAGCAATAAATAGGTACACTGAATGCTGAATACAATAGGCAAGTGAATATGGTACTAACTTGTATGTCCTACATACCACATACGAGTATAAACGCATTATTAACTCTCGTTACATGGCATAGAATATAATTGTAGTTTTGACTCATTTTAGTAGGTAATGATATACTAACATCACATCACACTAATAATAATAATATAGATGCGAAAGTTTGTGTGTTAGAGTATGTTTGTTCCCACTCAACTCTGTAACGGCTTAATGTTTTTTTTATGATACCTATTGATGGAACTAGCACATGACCCACCTGGTATTAAGTGGTAACCATTACTTATAACAAAGTATTGCTTCGTAGGTCACGCTTGTTTAGAACGTGCCCTATGATGCTAGGACAGCGTCCATCAACTTGAGACATGAAGATGATAAGCCTTATGTGCCTGTAATTTCACCGCCACCCACTCCCTTCAAACCGAAACACAGCAATGCTTCACGGTAGAAATAGGCACTATGGTAGGATTTGGATGAAACTTGGAATAAGTATACGTGTATGAGATCTAGATTATCGATGTCGTCCACCAGGATCCCCTAACCCGAGCCCCCAGGGGATCCTCGTGAACTCATTAGTTCATCAGGATCCCCTTTAACAAAAAGTAAGATAAGACAATTGCACACTGGGTATTTTTATGCAAAGAAAATTATTTAAAAATTTCTTTGACTGGTTACTTAGTTACTTCCAATACATTTGAAAATCTTTAGAGAATTATTAGCAAAAAAGCTTAAGAGACAGTGGACTGGCCATATCTGCCGAAGAACCGATGACCGTTGGGGTAAATGAGTTCTTGAGCGGAGACCGCATCTCGGCAAACGTATTGTAGGACCCCCTCCGGCCAGAGGGAGTGACGATCTATGAAAGGCTGTTGGTAGAAGCTGGATGCGTTGAGCTGAGGACAGGGCGCAATGGCGCTCATTAGAGAAGGCCTATGTCCAATAGTGGTCTCCTGTAGGTATAGATGATGAAGATGATGGGCTCCCAACCAGTCCATAATTATACCTACCTACTGGCTCAAAGATGTAAGATCTCGTTATGACTTATGCTACCCTGGTACTTCAGGAAGAAAATGTTAACTAGACTAACGGCAAGACCGCATTTTTCTCAATATGAATTGGCTTAGGCATGATATTGGCATTCGACATGATTTGCGACTTGTCTATGTTCTTTCTGAGACCCACCTGTGGCTTGAGTGCGAAGAAAATACCTAATGTCAAAGTTTGAGATAGCTATAATTTTGTATGAAAATGGAACAGCGGGAAGTTTGTAAAACCTTGACATCTCCATACACCATACACTTTGACGTTACGTATTTTCTTCATCAAAATAATGTACCTACGTGTAGTTTAAATCGAACTCAGTGTGATAACATTTTTTTTATGGGGATCCTGATGAACTAATGAGTTCACAGATGAGCGGACCCGCGGGCGGAAGCTAGTTATATTATACACGGGACTTTGCCTACATTCGTCAACTACCTAACCGTTAAGAAATGCATTACGAATTTACGAGTATTGTTATCGTCTTTGATAAGCTTGTAATTGTAAATTACCTAACCTACGTATAATCCGGGCGCAATCAAAATGAGATGGAACATTGTCAAAGTAATTCCAAATTCCATTTAAATTTTCTTTGACAACGTTCTTGAAGGACATAATGGAACAATGAATGGAGATAGGATTTCGTATTACTGTGACAAGATTTCATTGCATTCCTTTTTAAACGGCCTGCACATCAGGGAGTTAATTACAATGGTACGCCATCTATCGGATTGTTATCGCATTGGCATATTGGAATAAGTGGCTCCCTCTAGTCTAAAAAGATACAAAACTGTCGGATAAAACATCTGCAGTTCATGCAGTGTGCGCAACATAGCGCAAGTACAATGGGCGCTAGTATAAACTAACTCAGTTAGTAGCAAATAGATGGCAATGTGTAGATTTTCTGGACTAATCTGAATTCACCTTTCCTGTCTGACATTTCTTCCGGCTGGCATATGAGTGTGGAACAAACTCAAACCTAATTACTTATTCATTTTTAATAAGATCCTATGAAATGTCGGTATATCAAGTTTTGTATTTTTTTGTACTGAATTTACATCGTCTAGCGTCTGCAACGCGACCTTGGACCTTGATTTTTTCTCGTGATCCTTTCTGCCTAAAATTCGAGTGAGCTGGACCAATGTTCCCGGTTTTTTTTATGATCATTTAAATAATCTGACTTTTTATATTAAACTTAACTGTAAAGATAACGTTCTATTTAGTTTTGAAGGAAGTTTTAATTTGAACATGTTACTTGGGATTTTGTTACAGAAGCGTACCTGCCACATTTCGCCTAATATTGGGAACAGCGAGTTAATATTTTTATTTCTAGATCCTAGGGGCTATATTTTTGCGAACATATTTGACACACCAGCCTATATCATTCCACTACTGGACATAAGCCTCCCCTAAGACAGGGGGATGCCCATTAATCATCACGCTGGGCATGTGGATTGGGGATCGTAGGGCACAACTTCTCGCACCCCCGACGCTGGCACGTCGGCGGCTAGGTGATTTAGCTGTGCCGGTGTTAGGCTGCGCTGTGTCGCAATCAGCTGGACGCCAGAGCCCGTTTGTTAGTTAGCACTGCTAACAAACGGGGCCGGTGCATTCTGCTAATTTAGCAGGGTGCACCACTTGCAGGTGAGGTTGGCTTGGGTATCGAAGATGGGGGCTGGATGGAACCCTTTACACCCCACGGACAGACACGGGACTGTCATATATAAAGTACCAACCTATTTATTTCTTTGAACTCTGAGGAGATTCCCCTTGAATTGAACCTCGCACTAACAGCCCTCCTCGGCACCACAAAATATGCTTTTAGTATCTGCAGCATTCCTCCATAACAAAATGTCGTAAGACATGCTTTGGAAGTACCAGCTGAAGTAAACAAGTCTAGCGAACGGATCGTTTTTATTCATATGCTGTAGAACTAAGCCGGTTCAACAACTTATATGTATGTGAACGTAAAGCTTTTTGTCAAAACTTAAACTTAAGTCTAATAATACTGCGGTATCTGTGGGAATAGAATACATAATTAGGTTTCTTTGGTGCTTTTATTTTTGTTTACTAACAAAATAAAACCGTAACACAGTTAACAACTAGCACGGTAGGTAAGAACTCTGAGCCACATAGTGCCTGCGCTATTTTTGTCTCTCTATAGATAATGTTCCCTCTAGAAATAGCACATAAGTAAGGTACTATGTAACTATATTAAGTTTTTGTGTGAAATAAATTATCTTATCTTATCTTAAAAAAAAAAAAATAGTTACGTAATATACCTAGCCCAATATTTAGTTCAATTTTCAATACAATGCAATTTCGATTGCATTGTTTACGTTCTCGTTAAAGTTTGAATAAAAACGACGTGCCATCTGCAATCAATACAATTTCGTGATTGTTTTTTACAATTAAAATCATTAGGTATAAATAATTAACACTTTGATTGCTGAAAACACAGATGTGCGTCGACTTCCTCCTCGTGCATGGCGCGTAGCGTCACGTGTGACGCCGCAGTCAACGTGTTAATTTACCTAAATCAAAGTATTGACCCTTGTCACTCTTGTGGTACAAAATTACAAAATATATTAATAAAAATTACAAAATAAATTAATCAATAATTACAAAATAAATAAGATTAAAATTACAAATTATATTGACACTTAATAGAACCGGAACACGAAATGATTTGGCGCAACGCATTGAATTGCAAGCCAACACATATACGTTTTTCTCCAGTGCCTGATAATCGGACCATCCACCCGCTCCGCCATCGTGGTCAGGAGACTGTTGGGGCTAGCGATTATAATTGAAGTAGTCCCACGATAAAAATCAAAACTAATGTAGGAAACCTAGGTACAGGTAGCTTGTAGGACTTCAAAAACACAGATTTTAGCCGTTTGCAGTTGAAATCTGCCTGTATCTACTTACTTAAAAGTGCTTCTGATATTTTGTCTTCATTTTAATTTACCGTACTCGCTACACTACACATTAAAATCTTTTATTAACCGACTTCAAAAAGGAGGAGGTTCTCAATTCGTCGGAACCTTTTATTTCGACTTTTATTATGTATGTTCACCGATATCTCCTTCAATTGTAAACCGATTTTCAAAATTCTTTTTTTGTTTAAAAGAGTATACTTCATAGGTGTGGTTCCATATAAATTTTATTCCTGAGGGATTGGTACTTTTCCCGGGAAACTCAAAAAACCTCATCCTCACTTGTAATTTTCGCCCTATGATCACCAATATCCGTCAATTGTGAACCGATTTTCAAAATCTTCAGGGCAAGAAGTAAGAAGTTATTTAAAGGCACCCAACCAAAGTAAACGAAGTAATAAGATGCATAAATGCATAACTTTATATCAGCGGTAAAGCTTATCCTAGTTCTACAAATTTAATTGTTTCAGCGTGGGAAGCGATGTAATGGTATGTAGTTAAATTAATTGAACTCGGTGTAAAGCGGTTGAGATCTCTCGGTATCTGGCCTTGTAGCTCTGATATACGACTCTATAAAACAAACTCGATGAATTAAGATCAACAAGGTCAACCCTGTATGTGAAAACCATGGAGAAATTGTGATGATGATTACTGAATTCTTGGTTCAATGGCGCTCATTAGGCGAGGCCGTTGTCCAGCAGTTGACTGCTATATGCTGATGATGATGATGAACAAACTGTGAAATCCTTTACCCATCCAACATCATCATCATCATCATTCCCCTGCCCTTTACCCACGATAGGTAGGGTGTTTTTAGTTCCATTCCTATCAGCCGTCAAATCCGTATCCACTCTTTTCGTAGTATCTAATCTTTTTTTTCACAATCCAACTCTTCTTCGGTCTCCTTTCATTCGCTTGTACATTACACAACATAAGTCACCTTACAGAATCTCTCTCTTCCAGAGACCTTCCTAGCCATGGAGGTGACTACTTATTGGTCCAAACAAATTTAAAAACTAAATTAAAGATGGTTGGGTTCAATCACTGACACGCAAAGAAGAAGACCTAACAGAATAAGAATGGCAGAGTCCTCGCGTAGTAGCTTCAAATATTCAATCAATTTATATATTACTATATAGTTAGATGTTATACCATTTAGTTAGATGAGAATTTACTCAAAAGTTATTCCATGTTTTTTAATACAACCACTAGTCCCTTTCATAAAAATGTCACAACAAGTGCAACAATTCAGGTGTAACCATTAAACGGATTTGAAAAACATAATGGTCGTAGCGCCCAATCGTAGCGGCCTCGTAGCGCGTGCCTACAGAGCGCACGGGGCGGATACGAATGAATTCAGTCCATCACTAGCTTTCGCTGCGTGCGCGCAACGTTCCCGCGCTTTCGAAGGAACATGACGATTCGCCCGCGCTTTTCAATTTTCCGCAACATAATTTTGTAACAAATTTTTCATAGGACAGTATTTTATCTTATTCTAAGGAATGTGTACGCGAGAGTGATGAGTGTCTGTGACGGCTCGGACCCGGTGAGCACAATGAGCGCTGCGCGGAATTGGCACAAATGGCTAGTGTTGTCGTTGCTCGGATTGGCTTTGTCCGCTCGCTCAATTGGCTGCGATTACAGTTCCATCACCGAGAAATTTGGAGCGGAAGCCGTTGCTCGATGCAATGAAAAATGTCCATTCCAGGTTTGATTAATTAATTCATGTTTGTTTTGGATAGTAATGAGGTCTTCCTGTCGTTCTGTTAGGACAGGAATTGTTGTCTACCCGCTGAGCAGGTTTAGAGAGAAAAATCTCGGTTGCATACTTCGACAAGCTATAAAATGTACCTACATCAGGTCGGTAGTTACCATTTAAAAATTAGCTACATAAATTATCATGCTTTTGTTTACTTTACTTAAAGTTATTACTTAAAGCTATTTATTTTGCCCAATGGCTGAGGCTCGCTTTGCTTGAGGCTCTATGTTGGCGCTATTTACATTAAAATAGAACTCATACAACCTTGAAATAACATGGACGCCTACAAAGTTATCTCTAGAACCAATACCATCCCAAAGCACGCCCGTGCTAGTAAATAATGGTTTATCAATAAGTTTGCAGCATCTTTAAAATATTAAGTAGGTAATAGAATTGAGAATGGAAGTAACGATTAACTGAGTTACTGAGTAATTCATATTAATGAGCATACTTTCATTGATAAAGAGTAATAAACAGAACATCGATCGCAAACAACTATATAATCTATCGTAATAGTTAGTTTATTTGCGGCGACTCTTGCTAAGGTTCAACGCACATCTAAGCAATTGCAGGCAATTAGCGAACCATCGTAATCAACGCATACATGCTACATGCGGAACAGTATATTAAACTTTAGTAAGTTTAATATACTGTTAACTAACTGAAATTTCATAAATTAGACCTTATTTCAAAATGGCTATAATTTACGCTATAGCAGGAAAATTGTAACAGCAGTTCACAACCTGTCGCGTAACTTTGTAAAGTATCTGGTTACCTTTATTATCCTGGGACAATGCATCACGGTAGAGAAATAAAAATCCCAAAAGGCTAAACCGCAGGTATCGCGTTCATGAAGCCTACAAAGTGGGAACGGACCGGTTCCGGTCGCACGCTTGCAGAATTAACACAAAATATGGAAAATAAACCTTAAATATTTTTTTTCAACTACCTGACCCGACAAACGTTCTATCCAAAATCTAGAGTTCATACAAAATTAACAATTTCGATTTTTATTTTATTTTTCGGCTATTCCTTTATGTTTTTTATAATTTTTAATCAAGGTGACAAAACAAAAAAAAAATTAAAATAGGTCAAGCTGTTTTCGAGTTTCGCGACACACGCACGGCAGTTGTTATTTGTAGACATGGAATTATCATCAGTACTTCGTACCTCCTTGATATAAATATAGTGTTTGATTTCTGTGTAGGTTAAACTGACATCTACGGCGAAAATTGATTTTAAAGGCCTTACTTATTAAAATCTGTCAAAAGATAAACGATGCTTAGACTATTAACATCTCTTACTGTTGAATAATGACAAACAGGGACAAGGCTAACTTTATGTATAATGGTTAACTTTAAGTATAGTGTTTATGGATGACGGTTAATTTTTAAGACCTTTGCAATTTTTTACTTATGTTTTGAAAAAATAAAATGTTTCTATTAGTCTAGATACTTAGGTTTGTTATGTTAGTTTGTTATCAACAAACTACAGTACCTGTCTTTGCTATTTTAATATTAGGTCTTCATAATGATGTAATGCTTGGAATCATAATTTCGTACAGAAATCTATTTTTGATCAAAGGGAATAGCCACAATAAGTTTGATTTAGGTTTAGAGCAATGATGTAATGGTTTAAGATAATTCATTGAGATGGATGAAACTGCCAGCGTTGATAACAAATCAATCGGGCTTCAATTATAGCAGGTAGGGCGCAGTGTCGGTTAACTTTACACGGTTGGCTGCGCCTGCGCCGCGATGCGACGGAAGTGATCACAACACAACAGAGCGTCACTGTCCATCCCTCAATGAAACCTGACCAATTAAAAAACTTTTTGTTATTACACAAAAACCGTAAAAAGTATACCTAGTACTTTTCAAAAACTTTTTTTTATTTTTATCGACGGCCTCTGTGTTGAGGCCAAACTAGGTAATAAGATTGCTTACAATACATGTGTCGAAATTAAACTATAATGATTTCTTCTTTTTTTTATCAAAATGGACAAAACAAATAAATAATGCTGGACAGTATCACACAACTTCATCTAGTCACAAACTAAGCAGAGCTCCATAGTATGGGAACAACAGCAGGACTAATTTACTACTTATATTTTTATTTTTGTGAATACACACGAGAATAGAACCCGCCACCTTCTGGGTCTCATGCGAGCGTTTGCCCACTGCGCCGCAGAGGTCATTCATGTGCTCCTTCATCTTCTATAGTACCTATTATAGGTGGGTTCCCATATGGAATATGGGGAGAGAGAACTCACTGCGATAAAAACACATAAATTAATTTTGTGCCTTGTTCCAGAACCGAACTGGAGAAGGCCACTTTGATGTCAACTGTGGCTCTGAATGCAGTGTGCAACAAGTAAGTCTTGTTTGTTTTACTCCGTCAACCACGTAATATGGTATTTACGCCCTCCGGCTAGGTGGAGTGACGATTTGCGAAAGGCTGCTGGTAGAAGCTGGATGCGTCGAGCTGAGGACAGGGCGCAATGGCGCTCATCAGAGGAGGCCTATGTCCAGTTGACTGCTACAGGCTGATGATGATGATGCTGATGTTGCTGATGATGATGATGATGATGATGATGATAATGATGATGATATGGAATTTCACATATTAGCGTTCTGAATCACCTGCAATTATGTTATGTGATATATTTTTTGCATCTTTGGGGGTGTAAGGGGTTCCAACCGCCACCTTCGTAACTCAAGCCAACCCCACATGCCCGTGTTTGCTACGAGTACCTGCTATCTAACAAAGAGGGCTCTGGTGGCGGCCGACTGATTGCGACATAGTGCAGCCTAACACCCCGGCACAGCTAAATTCCTTGACCGCCAACGGGCAGCAGCGCTGGCGGTGCGAGAAGCTGTGCCCTGTTCCTAAACAGATTCCTAAACCCGCATGCCCAGCGTGGAGATTATGGGCATATACCCCTTCTTATTAGGGGAGGTCTATGTCCAGCTGTGGACTAATATAGGCTGCTGTTTTTGATATTTGTATCTCTTGAAAGGTCTGGAATTGTAGCTAATTATAGAATTAATTTTATTTGCCAAGTAGTATTAGATACAGCTATTTGCTAACTAGGCTAAGGAGTTATTATTTAATGCATTAAATTAATTAAGTAATTAACTTCAACTATAAATCTTAAATTAGTTTGTTTACTATTTAAATAGAGGCAATAAACAATCTGCAGTATTATTAAAATGTGTGAAACGGTTTTTATACAAAACAATTCTCATAGATCGTAACGCGCTGGTACTAAAATGGATAAGAAGTTATATGTTTATTTATATTTTCCGATTATTGGGCAACCCAGTTTTATGATCTTGTAACGGAAACTCTAATCGTTCAGCAATCAATTTTTTTTACTTCAACTGTTACCTATTCAACGTCTTATCCAAATCTTGGCTTATGAATTTAAGATGCTTTTATTTTATCTTACGGGTATTTTCGTATTTCGTATCTTAAAAAACAACTATTTTTCCTCTCAATATATTGACTTGGCGATAAGCAAATCAGGCCCAATCACACCATTTCAACCCGCGACCTCGTTGATATAAAGTATTTAATGAATACTGTATCCACAACAATCGATAACTTCAACAGATTAAACGTAACACTTAGGTACACAGCACAGTTGACACAGTTTCTCACAATGTCTTTCAAATGAGGACACCAGTGTAGGTAGATTGTAGAGCATTTTCAAACTATTAGGTCCACGCTCTTTAAAACCCGTGTATTGTTACTACTGTGCATACTTAAGGAGCTTACTTGCATGGATTTGTTTCGGTGAATTGTTTAAAGCACACTCATATTATAAATGCGAAAGTTTGTTTTTGTGAGAGTATGTTTGTCATTACTATGCTAAGAGAGTATTGTTGTATGTACTCAACTCCGTGATGGATTTGGATGAAACTTGTTTTTTTTTTATCCCGGTACTATGCAAGTGAAGCCGTAATAAATGAGATAAATCATATATTAGCAAGATAATAGTTTTGCTGAAGTAAGCGTTTAGAATTAAAAAAAGCCCATTATTTCTACTACGTACATAATTTTTTTTTTTAGTTTCACTTTTCAAAACCAGAGAAATTTGCTATGACACCTAACAGTAGTAGAGTCGATTCACTATCTTTTAGAACAACCCCAGCTTCTACAAACAAGCTCGTAAAATTATGTTATCCATCACACTTTTACACTAAAACTGACATAAAACGGAATGCTCCATTCCCATACCCTGACAGTTACTACTGGTTAACGTCAAAATTATCAGTTAAGAATGCCCCTGCGCAAACGCAAAAAAGTTCAAGTGGCGAGACAGGGCGGAGGAACCCCTCAGCCTTGGCTTGGTGTGCGGTAAACGAAGTCAATTGACTTGTTTCTATTTATTATTATTTGACGACCCTATTGCCCCGAGAGCTATACATTGTTTGAAACATAATTTGAAAGGATATTATATAATATAATAAACTAGATCTTACCGAATCTCAGTTTATTGAAAGCATTTTAAAAACATTAATAATAATAAATAAATAAATAAATAATGCTGGACGTACCACACAGCATCATGTAGCCCCAAACTAAGCAGAGCTTGTGTTATGGGAACCACATGATTGATATACTACATATTATACTTTTTTTTTGTAAATACATACATATCATACATAGAAAACACCCAGACCCGAGACAAATATCTGTAGAACATACAAACATTTGTCCCGCAGCGGGAATCGAACCCGCAACCTTCTGCGTTGCAGGCGGGCTTTCACTCACTGCGCCACAGAGGTCTTCAACATTATTTTTGCGATGACAACAAATTAGCAGATAACTTTTGTGATAAAAACTCTATTTACGTCTTTTTCATGACGAAAGAGAACGGAACTTAACGTTTACATTGAACTGCACCGTTCAAGCTACCGTTTCAAGTCTGTCATCACGGTGCACCTTTGCACTGAAAGAGCAAACAGAATGCACTTGCCCTCTACTGCAGTACCTTTCACCAAGCACGTTAAATTGTTTACATTCACACAGTTCCTGTTACGCTTTCTTGCACTCTCTTCGAAAATCATCACTTTGGAATTATACGGATTGGTTCATGTTTAGATGAAGTTTAGGTACTCGTACATGGGAATTCGTTTTCGCTTTAGCCATTATTATTTAATGTTAAGTTATATTATAAGTATAAGAAACTTTATTTCTTTACCTACATACCTTAACAATTTTTTAAATTTATTAAATGCAAAATTTGTGACACAAAATTATTTTTCCTAAATTGAGGGAAATATATAGGTACTTATTTAAAAAAAAAAAACTAAATTTGTGACTAACATATATGTTGAGGTAACGTGGCCTACTGAAATCAGTTTTCCGGGAAAAAGCTCTCAGCTACGATTTGTTTGGGAACAGTCGAGTTATTAAATTGTAGGTACTATCGTGTCGATAGGCGCTCTCAGCATAACTCATGTCGTGGTGGTCATCCACCATAGGCAGCGCAGGGGTCGCGTGAGACTGCACGGCCACGCCGGATGGACGCAGGAAGGAAGCTGCTAGTTGCCAGGCCCCCTCGACTCTATTTTAGAGTTGGCTCGTTTTGTTCTAGCGATAATACTGCGCTCTTGAATCTCCCATTTCATTTTGATCATTGGTCTGTTGTGCGATCACGAATTTTTCAATCTGTCGTATCGTCAAATTTTGGCCAATGAGATAGCGTAAATTCAAAATATCGGTTTGTCATTGGCCAATATTTTTCGTTACACTTACGGATGGATGCATCAGGTGATTAAATCGGCAAACATTTTTTGTTGTAAATTGGGAAAACCAAATGCTCGCTCAAACTATTTAAATAACTGTAGGTATTGCAATTGTGTCAATAACTAAGCTGTCACTACACAAAATAATGTAGCCCTAAACTAAGCAGAGCTTGCGTTATGGCAACTACATGAATCATATACTTATTATATACCTTTTTTTTTAAATACATACATATTATACATGGAAAACACCCAGACCCGAGACGAGTATTTGCAGTTAGCTCCCACGGTCGTATGTATTTAAAATGAATATTCAAAAACTTAAAACGAGAATATTTAAACGAATTCCGTAAATGTAAGTGATTAACGTACTCTACCGTATCCGTTATGGTTATTGCACCTATGACATAGAATATTTTATAGTCCTATTATGTGGTGGAATGTAGAGTCCAGTCCAGTGCGTGTCTACGGTCCACCAGCCAGGGTTCGGAAGTGGACAATCACTATCGGAAGCAAAGGTCTGTATCGTAATTTATGTTCAAAACGGTATTGCACCGTGTCATGGAAACAATAGCTTGATCTGTGTAGGGTGAAATGATAATTTCCTCTTTTGATGCGATAGGATCGAGGCGAGTGGAATATCATCAGAAGAAGGCCTATGCCCAGCATTGGGTCGAAAACCGCTCATAATCATGATGATGATGCGATAATGGTTTGAATTAAAAACAGAAGGATGCAATGGTCACGCGCTTTGTCAAGTAACTTTACAAGACTTTTATCCAAAGTTGAATTATCTCAAGTGAAAACAATTCTCTTGTCAGACCATACAATATTTGAAACATTTACCGCGGATTCGAAATGAGTTTCAAAATGCAAACTGCGGCCTAAGTATCTGCGTTTAATATTTCCAAACAAGTTATTTGAGGACCAATTGCACCACTTGCTAGCCTATAATTTCGCGAATATCGGTCATGTTAATCATAACGTACAGCCAGCGACAACAGTATGCAGGTTACCTAGCATCTGAAATATTCAAGCTATTTTAATCCTAAAGACATTTTCGTGCCAAAAATTGAAATCCTGACTTTTTTTTAGTTATATTAGTCTGATAGGTAGGTATGCACTTTTACAGGCAAAATCTACTAAAGTTTACAAATAATACGTCAATGGCAAAATCTCAACTAAAACCTACTTCATCTTTAATAAGCGTTTGACGCCTTATAAAGTCAGCATAATTGTTACTAAAAAAATATAAAAAGCATTTACAACACGTAGTAAACTTAAAAGTTCTTATACTACAAGTAACGGTTATTTAAGACCGTGGGAAATCAGTTACTCGATGTTAAATAATTCTGGCATTTGAATCGTTAATTCACGAAGTCAGTAGAGCAAAAACATCAAAACATTGTTTTTGAATAACTGGCGCGGAACTGAAAAGAACTTTGGCGTCAGGTGCACTCATGAATATTCAGTTTTATAACAATACTTGTCAACCCGCGCGCAAACAACGTTTGCGAGGGTACCTAGTTGTCTATCTAAGACCACATTTCAGAGAGGTCTAGTTCTATCTCGGTCGGGACCTTCCTGTTTGTTGTTATTTTTTGATAAAATAAAGCCTATATTTTAGGTCAGCATATATGCCTGTATGCATGTCTCCAACTCCCTCAAAAGCAATGTAATAGCTAATAATAACAATTGTAACAAAGACGTTAAAATTATATAAGCCAAACAGAGTTTCTTGCCAATTCTTCTCTGTTTGGTAGTGTTACGAATTCGAATATTAAATATAATTTAATTTAATTGGTGTTAATTAAAAAAATACAATCCTTAAGGCTTCTACTAAATAAAGAGATTTTGTATTTGTAAAAGTCACATCGTAATAATTGATCCTGTACATTTTGCGTGATACTGGACCAAACAAACAAAGAGATAATTTCTTTGCCATATTTTTGGAAATCCTTCTATTAGTTAATACCAATACCTATTTTTAAATACTTTCAACTAACGGACAAAGAATTACTAGTTTTTGCCTTTTTAAAACTGTAGATAAGACCAGTCCCCGAGATTTCGAAGTATAAGATGTTTTTCCCCGCTGCTGGGGCTGAATCACAGAAATCTTTTTGCATCCGTACACTAGGCAACTTTCTTGCAATTTTCTAGTCTAAGCTCTCAGATTCATTATAGTTTTTTAAATTACTATATGGTTTGGACTCTACGGTACCTTCCACTCGGCGTGTACTGAACAGAACTCTCAGCTCAGCAGAACTTTCTCTTGTTAATTTATAACAAACTTCTCATGGGACCATCAATTGGACATCTAATTGAAAATGTGCGATATGATACCAACTCAACCCTTCAATTGGGCAATAATGCTGAGAGTAATATTGGTTTGATTGTCAAAGACAACTTCTTATACATTATTTCTTTGATGTGCAGTCAGAATAATTATGTCGAGCCTAAAATAGTGGTTTGCTAAAATTTATGCTAGCTAGGTAAATATCGTTTATTTCATTAACGCTCTGACTATGGGCCTCGAACATTGGGCTAGAGCAAAAGTGTGTTTTCAGCACTCAGCAGCAAAGCGTCAAATAAATAAATAATGCGGACACTATCAAACAGCATCATGTAGCCCCAAACTAAGCAGAGCTTGTATTATGGGAACCACATGACTGATAAACTACATAGATAATTTTTTTTTGTCTTATTATACATAGAAAACACCCAGACCCGAAACAAATATTTACAGAACGTTCAAAAATTTGTCTCGCGGCGGGAATCAAACCCGCAACCTTCTGTGTCTCAGGCGGGCCTTAGCCCACTGCGCCACAGAGGTCGTTAATTAATCTACCTATTAAAATTATATCAGAAATAAACTCAATATCATTGTTATTTCTCTCCACTATACTCAAACATATTTGCAAATTTGAATAAAATAAAGTGTCTATTGCCTTCCAATAATTCTAAATAATCCCTATGAGCATCATGTATATAGCCAGGTTCGATTCCTTTCATCGTAAACAAAGAACTCACAAGCTTCTCCAAGGACACCTTTGTCTCAAGACAAGGAACTTAGTGTCCTAATTAACAAAAGCTATATATAGCTAGAGTAATTCTGGCATGTAATTTAATTGTTTCTATTTCGTTACTCTACTCAACCTTCTAAGCGCTAATCTCTAACCAGTGTCTGGCGTCAATTTAAAGCCAGACGGTTTTATTTCATACGCGCATCTTGCAAGCAAATTCCTTGGGCGGTGGAATGTTGTCATTCCTATTTATCTTATTCAACCCATCTTCTTCTTTAACTTTTCCAGCTTTTAGTTTTACCATTTACCTGGGACTAGATTGGCTTATTTATGAAACAGCAAAAACGCCCTATACGTTAAATTCTGCAGTTAGGGACATTTTTGTGTGAACAATAATTTAATTTTTAGTTTCTTAAATAAAACAGTGCCTTTTGTACTTTAGAATTCAATCGCAAAGACTGTTATAGTAAAGAAAGAACTGCAATCGCTTGGGTCGGCCACTAATTTCTATTTCCTCATTAGATGGATTGCGTTCCCCGCCTCGCAGCGAGCTGCATTCACGCTGCCTACAAACTATTGTATAATCTGTCTATTATGCCCATTCAACTTGCCTCTCTCCTCCCTCAAACCATTTACCCCGAGCTCCTGAACAATCCTTCGTTCGTTCAAGCATGTCGTCGGTCGAGCGAAATTGCCGGGAGTGCACTCAGTCACTGCAAAGTGTTTTGATTTATTGTCCATTTATTGGACACTCAACGGTTGTGCAGTCGAATAAAAACAGATAATTCTCGGATGTGTAGCAATGATCTCGTTAAGCCAGTTAGATGGTTACGGCTCCCTTATAAATAGAAAATGCCAACACCACCTACTTTATGATCATTTTCAATACCCTTATTGTTTTTTTTATATGTAATCAGATTCCCAGATTGCTATTCTTACCATCAATACTATATCAAAATAACAAAATATTTGAATCATCTTATTTATTAGTCCTAACTCCTCAAAGATGCAAAATAAACAGAAATGACTAGTCTCACAATAATTTGTATCCCTCGGTTGCCGAATAAAAGGCTAGCAATGAATTCGTAGCGACTAGAGAGCCCTCGAGAGATGCGAGAGCAGTCGCGGGCGGGAAGCGCTCTGGTGGGCCCCAATTTGCCTTAGCATTATCCAATTGCCAGAATCAAGTGGTTGGCGTGGGCTAACGCGTGACCTGCTCGCATATTTTGGATCCTTATGTTATTCAAATCTGATAGACAAAAAATCTAACTGCTGAACACCCAAGTAATTACAAAAATCGACCAGTGCGTTCCTGATGAACTCATCTTATGGTAATCACTAACTTAACTATTTTGTCATTGTGCTGACATTCCTTTCTTTATCGTAACTAGACCAAATAACCTGTGCTCCATCCATCAAGCAGCGGTTTGATTATTATCAAACAGTATTAAAATATTTTTGAGAAGTCATGAGGATTGAGTGATGATAGCAATGACGACCTTCTTCATTATTGAACAAATTAGTTCCTGTCACGAAATGTCACAGTTATAAGGCGTTTGCCCTTGATTTGCGTAAGTGGATCATGTTGGGCTTAAAACTAGGATGTAGCTAAGCAGTGGTAATGGAAAAGATCTCGATAACCTCTTAGGCAAATTACTGGAATGACAGGAACAGGAGACACTAAGCACGTATGAGCAGAAGTGAAATTAGGATACTGAAATACTAATATAAATCATTTTACTTCTATAAAACATGTTAAAACTTTCCGTTATGTTTATGCAATTAGGGGTAGAATATTATTTTTACAAAATAACCTTAAAATATTGTCAAGAGGCCGAAAAACATATTCAAATTACTTAGCTCATTTTGCAGCAAATGGAGGTGTAGTCAAAGCCGAATAATATCGACAGGGTGCAGAGCGGGACGTCTTTCCCTTCTCGAAGATCGAACCAGACTCCCTGACTACCTTCAATACACTTCCCCTCTGTACCACCTCTGACTCTGAATACCTTTAAAAAAATAATAACGATTTAATTTTATCTGCAAAGTACAACTAACATGAATTTCAGTTTTAGGCTACTTCAAAATAGCTTCCGGTAACAATTATTTTGTATCAAAAATAATTGTTTTATATCAAAAATAATTGTTATTTATTTAAAATACGTTACTAAAAATTACATAATTAATTATTAACATAATATTTAATCTGTAAAAATTTTAATAATATTAGACTGATTTTAAGGAGGTTTTACTAATTTCAATATTTAATTTGACAAATTACTTACAACAGTAACTGCTATTTTATTATACTTATTCATTCTCACAGTATCTGATACACGTATAGGACTACATAACGTTAAGACATGTGAACTGCATGTAAAACAACTTGCATGAACAATATTCAACTCGCTCATGAAATCACTTGAGCTCCTAGTTTTGAAAATTAACTTTACAAATATATCTTTTTAAATATAAGGTTCTAAGGTGCTGATGAATTGGTTATTAGCTTTCCCTTTAGATGCAAATACAGGTTCATTAAAAGGCTTTCTAGAGAAAATTTCTAGTCTGTAAATGCTTACGCGACCATATCTCTCCAGATGATGAACTCGTTGTATGTCTACCGTGAGTTGCTTACAAACAATCTGTATAGTACGCAATCATAGTTTATCAGGGTCAGTAACGTATCTTTTGCTGAATTAGAAAAACAGCTATCGTCTCTTTTTAGTATCTCTCTGGCGCCTGTAGTACAGTCGGGAGATAAGCTCCTCGCTAAATAATTAATTTAAATAAAAGTTTCACGATTGTTTTCACACGTAGGTATCCATAATCTTTGTTTTTTTTACATTATCGGTAGGGTCAGACTAAGTTGCCTAGTAATAGATTTATGTAGGTATGTCTGTTTTAAACTTTATCTTAATTAATTTTGGTTATGTAGGTACCTACTAGTATCTTAAGTGTTATTTCAATAGGTAGTTATAGTATCTAAAGTTATATCAACATTGGGTTTTCCAAAATATGAAGTAGGCAATACCTAGCCTACGATAGCTTTCGATAACCTGACACAAACAACTTACTTATATCAAGAAAAGGAAAAGTAGACTTATTCATCAATTCACGCACAGTTTAAACAGCATAGGTAAATACTGTATTGGCGAATGCGCCAACTAGGTATAGGAATACGATTTGTTTCTACAGTATGCTTCGTTTTATTAATTAAGTAAGCTTTATCAAAATGGTCTCCAAAAATTTTATTTACTTTCAATACATAACAGACCAATGATTTGTTTTGCTTGTAAGTATAAGATAAAAATATCGAAACTGAAACCAGTGTACAGTGAAATTGCAGTAGGTACTAATTAAACGCATTCAAATAATAGAAGAATTAGTGACTTGTTGAATACAATTAACAAATAAATTGTCCGTGAGTGCTTTCACAGCGCCCTGCGTCCGGTCGCGCATTCGCCCCCAATTGGACTTCCTAAGCCATTTCCGAAATGCAGGGCTACGAGCTTGGAGCTTTTTGGCCCTAAAATTAGGAAATTGAATTTTTTGCTTGTTAAAAATCAAAACCGGAAAGCGTAAAGCCCTACAGGTTCATCGATATTTTTGTGGGGTTCTAGTTTTTTCCATTGCGTGAATTCTTCCATCGATCATCGATAGTCGAGAACACAGTGTTTTGTACGATTTTCAGTTGGCTAAGGTAAGGCCTAAGCTGACCAACTGGACCACTGAATTTATTGTACCGGAAACCAAGGGACTGTTCCAACTAATGTCGATGGAACGGGAAACTTTTGTATTATGTAGATGCGGTAGCCCTATATGAGGATTTTAATCACTCCAAAAGGGACTTATTGTTTTGGTATAACGGCACGAGACAGGATGCTGCTTAATTAGTTGTTCATTTACTAACATAATGCTTTGTTAGCTTTTATATTATCGTTGTTTTGTTTCATAGTTTTACGATTATGTTAAACGCGCTTCTGATAAACTTTGTTATTGACTTCAATTAATAATGATTTTTACCTAACTGGGGTCGCTCACTGGCTCAGACGAAAAAAGAGATTAGTGACATAACCACTAACTAATCTTTGCGGCCCAGCAGTGGGCCGAAAATGGCCGAAATTATGTTTATCATGATGGTGGGGTCGCTCGTGCTTTATGAAAACAAATCCAATAAGTTAACTAAACTAAACTCGATTTATTATTTTTTCTATGTGCAAAGTAGTAAGACTGGTGGGTAGGCTGTGATGGATTAAGTAGGAAAATAATCTTAAATAGGTCACGCATAGATAGGTATCGTTTTTTGCACAGATCAGTACCTTCCTACCTATTTACCTTTCTTCAGATTAATTAAATATTTTTGTATTCCTTGGTCTTAAGTGTCATCTATCATTTATCTAGTTACTAGACAAGCACACAAATGCTTCTAATGTTTATGCTTAGTATGTAATGTAATTTCTATGTAATTCTCATTTAAGTGAACATGTATTTTGTTTTTTTTTGAGAATAAATAATCTTTAAACCGATAAGGGTTGAGAATATGACTGAATACCTGTAGTATTTCGTTTTACCTAGAGTTTTCGAGCAGAAGTAAAGTTTGATGAACTCCTACTATTTAGTTACCAATAAGCATTCTTCAAAGCATTCGAATTTTTGAGGATGGGCCTCATTTACAATGTTGACTCTACCAATAAGGATTGACACGTTGCGTCTATCATATAACCCAAAATGAATTCGTCCGTCAGTCTGTAACATTAATAAATTGACGTCGAGGGTGATTCTGGGCGTGGTGTTGTGACAGCCACGGCGGAAGAGTCGTGTTAGCAAGGGCAACTAATAATCCATAGCGATGATCTTGGATAGGGAGGAATACCTCCAAGTAGTTTTCCAGATTGTTTTACTAAATTCAACGAAAGAACGTCTGTCAAAATTTCATATCCTATCCTAATTGTGAAATATGAATATGTGAAATGTTTGTCCCTCCTTCACGCCACACTTTTGAACGGAATGTGCTGAACTTAAATTATGTGTTTCTAGACCTGAAATTACATATAAGCTATTTTTTGTCCGGGTACCACACGAGTGAAGCCGCGGGTGTTCAACTGTGTTACTAAGAAACAAAATAGCCGCATCTAGGTTAGTAGGAGCAAGCCAACCAGGGCTTATGTTTCGAATAGAAACCTTACAAAGGTGTTGCAAATTCAAGTAGTTACCTACTTGTGCGTTATGACTTATGAATGTTAGACCTAAAATATTATGAGTGAATATTCTAAAAGTATCTCAGAATCAAATAGTTCTGTAATGTTGTATCTAGTTTGGATAAATTTCCAGACTGATACGATTCCACTGAGTCAGGAAGCACAATGAGAGTGCGCGAGAGGCCGCGACCCGCAATTACACACCCGAAACAAACAGCAGTGATCTCGCAATGAGATCCTGTGCATTTTAATTGTTTTGCGCATTGTTCTCTCTCAATGGGTGTCTGGTGACTCAAACGGTACAGAATTAGCCAGCATCAAAACGATTCTACACTGGCGCAATGTGTACATAGCTCCTTTCTATTATAAATTTATTCCTTTCTATCCCGCAATTTTTGGGATTTTTTTCCTCTAACATAAATATATTAACTAATAATAAAAATATTAACTTAGCTTTGTGTTCGTCGGGTTGCATACTTCTTCTTTCACTTCTTCGTATGAGCTAGTGGCCAACTCTGGTGTCAGAGTTTTTAGGCCGCCTCTTCAGGCGCCTTTTCAGGCTTTCGCTTACAACATGACTTAACGATTGAAAAAGCCGGGACCAATATCTTAAAGTCTTTTCCAAAGCACGGAAGTGCTCATATCCAAATGCCACTCTATCCCATCCAAGTAGTGACCGGGTGGAGTGTTGCTTGACCAGGTTATCTGCCTCGTATATCGAAGCAAGCCACGCCAGGAGCAGGGTACATACTTGCATACGTTATCTTAGCAAATTGGTCTTTCAAACAACAAGATCTTTCTGTTTCCTCAAAGTATTTATTTATTAACTGAATTCAAACTTGATCGTAACTGAAGCACAGATTTTTCGAAAATACTCAATAAAAACCTGTTATTAAAAATATATGCACACGTCACGTAAAATCACCTTTGAATTCGATTCTTGAATACGCACCTAGGACAAGCAAAGACTAGAACAACTACTTAGGTGATAAAACCAAAACCAATTCAGTGGTCGTATTCAAAAGCTTTGCTCGCTAGACATGCAAAGTCACTTTCTGATTTTCACTTCCTTCTTAGGCCACAGGATATTGAGTAATTGCCCGCTGACAATAATTAACAAGATTATGAGGACACCCACGGAAATGTAATTGAATTTTATCTGTTATCTACACGGCACTTTAAACGTAACTATTTCAATTGTTATGCTACTAATTAAATAGGTACCTATATCAAAATGTTTGAATGAGTGACGCGTGGTGATGAATGACGTTCGAATGTGGAGGATGATAAATAAATATAAAAATAAATAATGCTGGACAATATCACACAGCATCATACAGCTCGAAACTAAGGAGCTTGTATTATGGGATGGAAGCACTGCTTAATTATTACATAAATACTTTTTTTGAAAATACATTTATTATTATACATAGAAAACATCCAGATTCCAGACAAATATATCATACAAACATTTGTCTCGCGGCGGGAATCGAACACGCAACCTTCTGCGTCTCAGGCGGGCCTTCACCCACTGCGCCAGAGAGGCCGTCAAATAAAGCTCTCCGTCAATAAATCTCTGATCTTTCCTTCTTCGTATGAGCTTGTGGATAACTCTAGTGTCAGAGTTCTTAGGCCGTCCGAAGGCCTCCGACATGGCTTAACAACTTCAACAATAAAATAATAAGTACATTTTTTTAAATCTTTGAGGTAAAGACAAGGGTGACATCAAAATGACTTGTATTAGCAAGGACGTGCACCTGCCCCTTCCGGTGGTCACAAGTCAAATCACCACCCGTAGAAGGCCACCCAAGCGAAAAATTCCGTTAAAAATAACAGCCTCTTACAATCATACACCGAAACCGTCCGGTAGGCAATTCTAAACGACATTTTTTAAGATGTTCTGTAATGTACTGCGCCGGATTTTGTTTACCTTTAAATTGAGAGCAGTATTCTGTTTGTAAGTTTAACATGTGTAGAGTCGAGCTTGTGAGATAAACATGCAAATCCATTCTTTCTAGCGAACAGATTAACAACAACGTATGAAAGACAATTTAAAAGTTTGTTGTCTTTGGAACCATTTCGAACTGAAAACATTTCATTTGTTTTCTTCACTTTAGAAAATCGTTTTACAAAGATCCGACCTGTGTGTTGTTTTGTTCGGGTTCGATTCCCCCCTTCGAGACAAATATTTGTATGATCTGCAAATATTTGTCTGGGGTCTTGGTGTTTTCTATTTATAATGTGTATTTAAAAAACATTTAGCTAGGAATATAAGTAGCACTCATAATACAAGCTCTGCTTGTATTGCTTGCTGGTCTAGCCAGATGATGTTGTGTGGCCCAGCATTTAAAAAAATTGATTACGTACCAACTTATAATCATCAAGCAATATATATATAATATATAATTCTCACATCATAATATCGTGATCGTGATATTTGGAATTCTAGTTAATATTCTACTTAAAATACAATTTGTTTAAACAAATAATATTGGGGTTGTTTAATTGTATTATAGCCCGCACCATTAGCTGCTAATTGAGGGTACAGGTCTCACTTAATTGTGTAGTTTTTCTATTAAAGTTGACTTTAGATAACTTATCATAATAGAAAAATTGCTCTATCAACTCAATGAATTATTTGTCATCCAGCTAATTAAATCCGGCTCCGAGATATGATTGTGACATTATTACATAAAATTTGTAGATATACATTATAATAAGGCGAAGTACGTACGTACATATGAGTTGCTTATTGCTTACAGACCTATTTCACAGTTTGTTATTTTTTTATTTGCAGTGCAAATTGGGATGCAGTCTTTGGCAAAAGGGATTGGAGAGTTCCTGCCCGATAGTTTGCGTAAGTTTTTTTTTATATTTCTCTCTTAACTCAACTTCGTATAGTAGTAAAATAAAAAATAAAATTTTATTTTCAGAATGTTTCTTCAGATACAGTTTTTTCAAGAGAGCTGTACTGTGTTATGGGATGCAATGAAGCTTTGAACACATATTTCCAAAAACTCAGAGGTAAGATAACGTTTTTTCCTTCCTTAATTATCTTTTCTTGCTCTTTTTTGCAAATTACCAGTAATTTTATTTTTGTTTTCTAGAGCTGATAGGCACACCGTCTGCCCCAGCCCTCGTGGCAGATAGTCTAACTGCAACATCACTATCTCTGACATGGGAGCCGAGAAACCTTGGCAACATGAGCTACCTGGTCCAATGGCGGTACGAGGAACTGCTCGGCACTTGGCAGTACTATTCCAATACAAGCCACTCAGACCGATCCATCATTCATGTGGAGAACTTGAGACCGTATACGAAGTATAGGGTAAGTTTTAATGGTTTAACACAATTTCTTATAGCAAGGTTGAATCTGTTCTTGAGTGCTAAAAAGTTTAGAATAGCTCTTTAAGTCTGCGACTTCAGAAAAACCAGTCCACAAATAATGTTAAAGAATTGCCATTTTCGACTTCTAAGTTTCCATAAGTAATTTATTTTATGTCTAGTTCCGCGTAGCAATCTTCCTATCAGGACGTGTGGGGACAGGCGAGCCAGTATATTCAGAACCATCTGTTGTGATCTCCACGCTTGAAAGCGGCAAGCCAAGCTCACCACCTTCCGCCTTGAGAGCCGCCGCGCCTGACCCCAGCAGAGTCGCTATATCCTGGGAGCCCGGACCGTTCCCGAACGGACCGCTGATCTCTTATGTGCTTAGGCTGACGGATACGCAGCCCAATACTATTGACGCTCTTGAGGTAAGAAGGAAATTGTAGCTTATTTTGTCTGTGGGATTTCCTAAAGTAAAGCTTTAACCATGCTCAGTAACGCAATCACGAATATTTCAACCTGAAGTATAGTAACAGTAATGAAAAATTTTGGCCAATGGCAAAGCGTTATTTTGAATATACGCTTTCCCATTGGCCAAATTTTTTTGCCAACGATACGAATACTATTTTGCTAGTCCTCGTGAACGAGCTTCCGATAGCTCAAGTTATCATCATCATCGGGTACATCTAGATATCCAGAGAAGCGAGCCTCATTCAAAAAGGCGATAATTTTGGACCATCTAATTTAGGCTAAAGTTTACCTACTCTCTAGCAAATCCTCGGACAAGTTAATTTGTTTCTTTTTAATTTAAAATATGTTTTGTTCAGGATATGCCAGCATCAAACAACACACTGTTCTACATGTTCCAAAACCTGGCACCAGCTCGAGAATACGAAGTATCGGTGACTATGAGAAATTCTGTTGGAGAAGGACCGAGGGCCGTCGTCAGTGTATCTACTCCACCACTGCCTACATGTAAGTTAACCGATCTTTTAATCTGAGGGCCTAGTTCACCAACTTAAAGTAACGTCAAAGTAAGCTGTTTGCTGGTTAAAGTGACATATCGCTGAGTGCACTTGTCACATTAATCGGCAATTATCTTACTTTGACGTTACTTCATGATGTTGAAAGAGGTCCTTAGTTTATACGCCCCTTTCACAGACATAGAAGAGAACTAGATAGTCTTAAAATTCAATACGGCCGATCTCTACTTTCGTATGTACCATATCATCAGTTAGAAAGGGACGCATACATATATCAATGCGACTTCAAAAAGTTAATCGTACCAGGGCGCTCGAACAAATTTCTATGCAGGTTCATACAAATGCCCTGGTACGAAGTCGCAGAAATCGCATTGAGATAAAGTATGCATCTCTTTAGCAAATGATGTATGGACATAAGAAAGTAGAGATCAGCCGTTTGAGTTGATGTTCAGAACATAGTGAATTTTAAGGCTTTATCTAGTTGTCTTCTATATCTGTGACCCCTTTATTTATAACCAAATGTCATTTTATCGTATGTCATTTGATTACGCTCAATAAAGTAAGCTTGTCCTTGTCTTTTATATGTAAATAAAAAGAGGTGACATCATATTTTAACGCCATTTAGCTATCTGAAGTTTATAGAACTGTTTTTTTATAGGATGTATGATTCAATACATGCAAAAAAGGAACTTAACTGTTTTGTGGATGTTTCAATTTCCTTTAGCATGTTTTAAAATGCGCTTCGATGCTCTCCGACGCGCGCTGCTAGGTATGAATCGTACATAAGTTAGCAAACAGGCATACGGTCCTCCTGATGGTAGACGGTTTCCGTAGCCTATGGACGCCTGTCACATCAAGAGGTATTACATGCGCGTTGTAGACCCTTTTAAAAATTTTACAACGCCCTTTTTAAAACACTGCTTACTATAGACTCGGGGGAAAACCTCGGCAGGCAGACTATTCCACAACTTGATTGTTCGCGGTAGGAAATGAATATTTATTTATTTAATAGGAACGCCAACAGCTTAAATATCAATACATTGTAAAGTTACACTGACATAGTTTTCATTCTGATATAGAAACCAATTACAGGCGAACACAGCATTAATAATAATAATAATAACTAAGTAGTAGGTAGGGGAGAGTCCGCCAGTACCGTCACCCTAAGGATAATTTAGAATAAAAAAAATATCCCTTAGGATACATATTTAATATTTAATGTTTTAAGTAAAAAAACTTTTAAGCTGCAAATATAAACAATGAAATAGCGATATTTTTAGTTATATGGTGAACTGGTTAATATTTCACTTTTTCCAACTTTGCAACGTCGCGCAGTTGCTCTCAGATATTTCTGGAACTATACCAGGTCTATAACAGGTTTTAGTGATACCTCTTTAGCACTAATTCTATCATTTAAAACAGTTCTTGGAACCTCGTCCCTATCTGCTACCTGGCGCGCACTCATTTCTTTGCTCAACCTCTTTTCTATGGCTGTATGCATATTATCAGGATCCCAGGTGCCCTTCTTTTTCTTCTTTTTACCTTCACTTTCATTGTTTGACATCTTGTTGTACCTACAAACAAATAAGGCATTTATAAAATGAATCTAAATAGTGGCCAGTACTGGAGGAAAATTTTGTGGCCGGTACTGCAGGAAACGGAATAAAATTATCATGTTATCTCAGTGATCAAAATGTAACAAATGAAGTGAATTGAAATCCAATTTATGATAGCTTTATAAGTAATCAATACATACCAAGTTTAATTTCTGTCGAAATAAACTCTAATCTTCACTGAGAATCCACGGAACTTTACTTGTGTATCGTACTTTCACCGCGCGCAACACTAAACTTCGGATTGACAGCTGTCCTGTTGCGACAAGTCGCCGTCACTTGGGGCATTGCCCCTATGAAGAGACGAAACAAATGGCGTAAACCATGCAGCGTCATCTTTTATAGAATTACGGAAACAGTAGCTGGCCGGTACTGGATGCCGGCCGGTTCTGTAGGACTTTCCCCTACTTATGGTAGCTAAGAGATCAATAGGTACATATGTATTATTAGAACTTAAAATATTTAAAACATTTAAATCTAAAAACTGTTAGTACTTATTAGCTCCATTTATACCACTGATATTGAATGTTGTTTTGATTTCAGCCATTCCTAGTCAACAACCTATCCTAATTTTGGGTGGAGAACACAATATTTTGGCGGCACCTGCTAATGACATGTTATCGGATCCTGTGGAACTTTACAGTACAGATCACATTATTACAGGTATATTACCTTATTTAAAAATCTTTATTTTTGTAACCATATGTGAAACAAATTTATTCTGAACATCATGTGAATTTTACAGGAGTCGGCCTTGACATCGCAAGTGATTCTCTCTTCATATCTGTTTCAAACGGCTTCGTATATCGAAGCACTCTATCCAAAAAGAGCGTATCGGAGCCCATACTAACTCCAGAAAGTATCTCCTTTAAACCTCTAGATCTGTCCGTCGATTGGTTGAACCACCACTTATACGTGCTCGGCGAGGTTTATTACACTAAAGAAGCGGCCAATTGGTCCAATATGACTCTGTATCCGAACTGGGAGATAATACGCTGCGATTTCGATGGGAAAAATCAGATCGTTGCATTGTCCGGCTTCAACTCAAGGCCGATCCACTTTGAAGTTGATGCGTATAACGGGTGAGTAAGAATTTATTTGTTTATTTATTTATTTATTATTACATCTGGCACACAAAACCGAACACAATCAGTAAACAAATAATAATACATAAAAACAGGTTATGAGCTAGATATTATTCCAAAGCATGTGTACACATTAAAATCAATAATTAATTTAAGCAGAAAATCGTACTTAGTAGTGTTATGTAACATATAAATCAATTTGGATATTAGACATAGTGCAATTACTCTTTTGCAAAAGCGGCTACAACTTCTCTTTTAAATCTATCTAAATTGTTATTGAGTACATCGATTGGGTTACTGTGAATAAGTAACAAATCATTGTATTGACGACACATTCTTACTATGGGGTTAAAGAAAGATGTATTATTCGTAAAGACGTTATGGGTTTGGTTAGTTGTGGTTGTTCTGAGGATCATTATAGGAAACAAAGGCTATTAGGTGTCTTCAGCGATGTATGTTAATATCTCCCGAGTTACAATATGAATAAGTTACTCACTCTATTTAGATTCGTTTCTATGTATTTACAAAAAAAATGTGTAGTATATCAATCATGTGGTTCCCATAACACAAGCTCTGCTTAGTTTGGGGCTACATGATGTTGTGTGATTACGTCCCGCA
This sequence comes from Horisme vitalbata, assembly GCA_951804965.1. Classification (NCBI taxonomy): domain Eukaryota; kingdom Metazoa; phylum Arthropoda; class Insecta; order Lepidoptera; family Geometridae; genus Horisme; species Horisme vitalbata. The sequence goes on from OX638101.1 coordinate 10,532,616, forward strand.
TTATTTATTTATTTATTTGTAAGTAAAATTGGCATTATTCATTTACATAATTAGTCTCACCGGATTTAATGGCTTTGGCAGAATACTAGTTTTAGCTGCTAAAACAGTGGATATTATGCTAATTCGATTCCATTTTGCTGCTGTAGCATCTTTAACATTTCTCTTTTTATTTTGCAAATTTATTTTTTGTTTTTTAAGTCTATATATATTTATTTGCAATTCAACACACAACAAAAGGCATAGACAATTAGACATAGATCTAGTTCATTTGATTAACTTAAAAATATATTAAGTTGCCTTTAACTAGATCCATTTGCGTGATTGAAATACAAGAGCCAATAGATTTATTGATTGTTCTAGGTATTTATTCTACGCATTACGGTCGGTTGAAAAGGGAGGCCTTTACCGTCTAGATTTGGCGAACATTTCGAACGGAGTCCGCCACGACGCCCAGCCAGAGATGATTGTGAAGGATGCGCATCTTGGAGCTTTCACGGTGGACCACGCCGATTTCAGGATACTGGTGGCTCATCTAAGAAGGAATACTGTTCTAGCCGTGTCTCTTGATGGGTAAGTTATTGATACAAGTTAAACAGTTCTAAACAGTTTAAGAAGTATATTGAAAACAGACGAAGAAAGATCATAGAGGGATAAGGAAAGGGAGATAAGGGAAAACTAAGAGTAAATTACAAGAGCTTTTAGATACCTGAAACATAGAAAGACGCTGTCATGACCTATAGAGAAGTAAAGGAGGCTACTTTAGCGAGGTGGAAGGAGCTGCATCAATAATAGGGATGATGCCTGGGTAGAAAAATAATAATTCTAATTAGTCCGTCAATTAGATTATCAAAAATATAAGACACGTATTTTTAAAATCAATGGAAATCGACAAAGATATAGAGCGTCAAAGTTCGGGAGTGGGGGCTCGTGACGTCACTTGTATCTAAAAAGTGTACTTACCCGTGACGTCACGCGGAACTTCAACGCACTATATCTTTTTCATTTTTTGTTTAATTGACAAAAGAAAAAATACGTGTCCAATATTTTTTGATAATGTAAATGACGGACTAATTAGAATTTTTCAGGCATCTAGCCTATTACAACGACAAGAGTTCATAAATATCTAAATGATGATGGTCTAAATAACTGTTATGCTGCCCGACAGGAGCGAGTGGAGTCAAGGCTTTGTTATTGTTGGGCGTTATGTTATCAGTAGGTATATTTGTTCTTGCAGTGACCAAGAAAAACCCAGCTAGAACAGAGTATTATATATGTATTGTGTATAGTATGTAGACAGTCGTCGTTCGGAATGAGAGAGCCCAGAGCCGCCATCTTTGCTTTTATAGGTTTAATCAGCGCCTCTACCGGAGGGACTCGAAAGTAATATGTAAAGCTTAAATTTATACATACCTTGTGGTTCAGCAGTGGCAGCACAGATGGTGCTGCCACAGTACCATTTATATTCTCAACACTAATATCAGTGCTAATACTGCGCCAAGCATGGTGCTACAGCCAACCTCTAGATATATCATTTCTACTGTGACGTTTGGACCCCTGATGTTGATTTGAAACGTGTGTTTTTTAGTCGGGACGTAACAGACTTCCGTAGCAACACCCAGACGCCGATGTTCCTATCGACCCGCTACATCGCGTATGCCAACGGTCTGTTCTACTGGACGAATGGCAAGGAGATGCTGACTGAGGAATACCACGCGCAAAGTGACAGCTACTTCCATAATGAGTATCCATTGGCTTATAACACCAAGGTTATACAGACGAGGCAGGTCTTGGTCGCTCTTAGGTAAGTTGTGTGTGGCTTATACTTACTTACTTTTAGAGAGACAGCTTATATATCAAAGAAATGAATCAAATCACACTTATGTTATACTAGCAACCCGCCCCGGTTTTGTACGGAAACAATGCAGATATAAACCTTCCTCATGAAAACCGTATCAAAATACTTTGCGTTGTTTTAAAGATCTAAGAATAAATAGGGACAGACAGACATTGCGACTTTGTTTTATACTATGTAGTGAAATGCGAAAGTTTGGGTGGAAAATGTGAGATTGTTTCTTACCAGTCAACTCCGTAACAGCTGAACAGATTTGTATGAAACTTGAAATATAGTTAATGACCTGTATTAACTTAAAGGCTACTTGTTGAGTACCTTGCGAGCGAAGCCGCGTGCGGAGGCTAGTAAGTACAATAAAAGATAAGATGATAATAAAAAATTGTAATATACGCTCTCTTCCAGAAACCTTTTTTGCCTAAGCCCTTTTCAAGTTTTATAAAAGATTGTTGAAATTGATCATTTATTTTTGGATCCAAAATGAACCTAGACCAGGGCAGTCTCACTCCGCACTTTAGGTACGAAGCTATAAGTACATCGGCGGGCCCTGACTGCGGGGCTAGCTCCGTAGGTTAGTACGCGTCAGAAGAGATAAGAGTTACGTATAGAAAGGGATGCAAGGTGTAGGTCAATATAAAATGTTAGGTACGAGCTGAATAACACTTTATTGCGTCGCAGCTAAAGCAGCTATTTGTTTAGTCGTTTTGCGGAGTGAAAATTCTGTTCCTTTTTGTATTCTGTGCCTAGACTGATGACTGAACGACTGATGTGTCGAGTTGAGAATCAATACTTTTGAAACAGGAGTTGTCAGCCGATCCCAGTGCCGGTGAATCCTCCGCTTGGAGTTCAAAGTGTGATGGGGATCAACAGAGCAAAGGTCTCGTGGTCAACTCCTCACCTGTTGGGGCATCAGGGCAGCGGCGCGTGGCAACAGTGGACCTTCCATCTGCAGTTGACGCATGTGGAGTCGGGAGATGTCACTGATATGTAAGTCTTATTAATGATTATTTACTTTTTATTTTGTTAATCCACACGGGAAAGTACAAGATTTTATAATATTCCAAAAAAATTGCCACTTTAGTTGTGACTGTCTAAGAATTTCGTAAAGGCAAGGAGTCCGGTATTTATGGGAAGATCGCGGGTCTCAAGTATTTTTTTATGGATAGTGTTATAAAATCTTAATAATATGTGTAAAATCAAAATCAGCTAGAGGAATGTAAAGAAGCAAATATGAAATCTTAAAACTGAATTTAGATAATACTGTAATGGCCACATTAAATTAACTTTTTGTTATGTTCTATTACGTGTGCCTGAATAAACAAAATAATTAAACTCACGGGTAATGCTACTTGTCAGTAATAATAAAAAATGTAATGCTAACTAAAGTCCATTTTTCAAAATTTTATTTTTCAAACAAAATAAATCACATGTAAGCTAAGAAAATTTGAATCATGCTATGTAAGGGCTACTTAGCATTGCCAACGTTGTGCTCTTTTGTTTAGAAGCGCGCGTATGGACACAGCATAATTAAAACTTTCTTAACTTATTTGTGATTCAGTTTGTTTGAAAAAATAAAATTTTGATTAATGGACTTTAGTTTTAGGATTGAATTTGTTATGATTATTGACAAGTAGCATTACCCGTGTGTTCATTTAATGTCGCCATTACAGTGCCACCCTGTTTACTGATAACTAAGAAAATATTTCTATACACTAGTTGGAAGGTTGCATTTATCATAAAACAATTGAGTGAAGTATGTAAGTGTGATGAAAAGTTATTAACCGTATCTTTACAGAAAGCAAATAGACGATTTCTATTACCTGGTTGAAAATCTGAAGCAAGACGCTGAATACGTCATCAGAGTCGCTGCACTCACCAAATCCGGTTCAGGTCAGTGATTTTTGACTAAAAATTTCTTCATCATTTTTCATCATCATCGCCAGCCTGTAGCAGTCCACTGCTGGACATAGGCCTCCCCTAATGAGCTGCCTTTGCCAGCTTTTACCAGCAGTTTTTTTGCAAATAGCCGGAGGGCGTGATACACTACGTTTGCCAAGTGGCGATCTCCACTCAAGAACTAAACGGCTATCAGTTTTTGGGCAGATATGACCCACTGCCACTCTAGTTTGCTAATTCTCTGAGCCACCTACATATATCGACAAATGTAGTATGTGTATCGACACATTGGATGGTATCATTGCGGATTAGCTGAATAGGAGATAGAAAAGAAAGTTTTTTACAAAATCTCTCCTTATAATCTCTTAAAACCATTTTATTAACCGACTTCAAAAAGGTGGAGGTTCTCAATTTGTCGGAACCTTTTTTTTTAGACTTTTTTTATGTATGTTCACCGATAACTCCGTCAATTGTGGACCGATTTGCAAAATTCTTTTTTTTTTTTACTTCACAGTTGGTCCCATATAAATTTATTCCTGAGGGATTGGTACTTTTCCCGGAAAACTAAAAAAACCTCATCCTCACTTGTAATTTTAGCCCTATGGTCACCAATATCTAAAATTCTTTAGGGCAAGAAGTAACAAGTGATTTATTTGAAGTCGGTTTAATTTATGATCACTTAAATTCACCATAAAAAGTATAAAATATCTACTATCCTATCACTTTTCCTGGACAAGAACATCTATCATTTATTACAGGACCATGGTCAACAGAGTTCATCGGCAAAACCTTAGCATCAACCCCCACCACGTTACACAGCACTTTACTCTGGTCGGGACCAGACGGCCTGCTCCAAACAGATTTGACTGGTGACAACCTAAACACTCTGATACATCGATCTCATATGAAGAACTTCCACATAACCGACATATCTTGGTACCGGGATAAACTGTACTTGGTCACCAACGCCTCGACTGTTATGTGGTACAATACAACCACGCATGAGAAGGGGCTGATGCATAATATGGATAATGTGGGCAGTATGGCCGTGGACTGGGTTGGCAAGAAGATTTATTGGTCCAATCCTAAACAGCAATTGGTGAGTAAATTAATTAAAAGACACTATCATACAGCATCATATAGCCCCAAACTAAGCAGAGCTTGTATTAAGAGAACCACATGACTGATATACCTATTCATTGTTTTGTAAAAACATACATATTATACACTAACTTCTGCCCACGACTTCGCTCGTATGATACCGGAATAAAAAGTAGCCTATGTGTGAATCCAGGTCACAAACTATGTATATTTGAAGTTTCATCCAAATCCATTCAGCTGTTACGGAGTTACCATACACACAAACTTCTGCATTTATATTATAAATGTGATAGAAAACACCCAGATCCGAGTATCCAAATATTTGCAGATCATTAAAATATTTGTCTCGCTGTGGGAACCCGTAACCTTCTGCGTCTATGGCGGGCTTTGACCCGTTACGCCACAGAGGTCGTGACTCAGTTATATTCTTAGGCAAGGTGAACCCTATTAACTATCTCTTAAGATAACCTTTTTGGCATTTTCTATTTTATTTTATCAACCAGCTAAGGAAAAACACTTTTTAACGGACTTCAAAAAGGAGGAGGTTCTCAATTCGTCGGAACCTTTTTTTTTATGTATGTTCACCGATAACTCCGTCAATTGTGGACCGATTTTAAAAATTATTTTTTTGTTTAATAGAGTATACTTCACAGGTGGTCCCATATCAATTTTATTCCTGAGGGATTGGTACTTTTCCCGGAAAACTCAAAAAACCTCATCCTCACTTGTAATTTTCGCCCTATGATCACCAATATCTCCGTCAATCGTGAACCGATTTTCAAAATTCTTTAGGGCAAGAAGTATGAAGTGATTTATTTGAAGTCGGTTTATTTTTTTTAAAAGTCCTACTTGTTTTATCAACCAGCTAAGGAACAACACTTTGTTTTAGATAACCCGAGGAAACTTCGATGGAAGCAACAGAGAGCCTGTTCCGATAGTGACAGTCGCGAAAGAGTTGACCATTGACTCTTTGGGAGCTTATATCTACTGGAACACGGGCCATGCCGTCGAAGCGGCCAGGTTGAATGGGGAGAATAAGATGGTTTACTATCCAGCGCAGCTTTTTAGTGGGAAACAAGGTTTGTTTATTCGATAAATAAAGAAACACAAGGATTTAAATGTCCCTAATTCATCATACTCAATCTTACTCCTAAAGGATCTATGTTACTTTTCTATTTTTTTTTTTTGTTTTTTTTTTTGTTGTTCTACCTATCTAACTCGATGTCGCCTTCTTACATAATATGTCCTAAAGTTTCTTCTGTGTATTGTTGTTGTGCTGTGCTAAATAAAAACTTTTCTTTCTTTCTTTCTTTCATAATCATGCACATTTATTCATATAATACTGTACAGAACAACAATAAAGATGAACAGACCTGACCATAAATGGAAGCGACTCAAAAAGGCGAATTATGTAAAAATATTCTTGATAATGGAGTATTGAAATTATAACTAATAACTTTATTTATTAAAGCCGGAATACTTAGTAAATTAATAATAAATACTGAACGCAATACGCCCTTTAATTTAATATTTTTTGAATATGTAGTATATCTAATATAGGTAGGTAATTAGTTTTTTGTTTTATAAGCACCTTCCGCTCAATTATTTTACTTATATTATTTCCAATGTTGGTTGTCTGGAAGAAATCGCTTTAAGCGATAAGACCGCCCATTGTACCTACATTATTATTTCATTTCTCTGTTTTTGTAAATTTTTGGGTTTTAATTGGTGTTGTGTGCAATAAAGAGTTCATTATCTATCTATTATTATCAGTCTCCGGTACCCATAGTACAGGCTCAGCTTAGTTTGGGATCTGTTGACCGTTTGTGAGATTTTTCGTATATTTATTTGCAGTTATGGGCTTGACGGCGGACCTGGAAAAGAAATGGCTGTATTGGTTGGTGAGGAGTTACGATGGATCAGAACTGCATCGAGCTCCGACGGCCGATATGATCACACCTGGATATAATGAGGTCAGTGTAAGCCTTACCTTATACGGGGTGAGTTTTAATTCGTATTTTATACCCAAAGGGGGTGATTAGGACCATAGTTGGGACAGCTTGGGAGAAAATCACTTAAAAATACGTGATTCTAACATCAGGTAGGCCAAGTGGTTGTTCCATCACTATAGTATATACACTATAGAATATACCACTATATAGTAGGTAACATAAATAAAAGCTTTGCCATGTCATAACAGTAGACATAGGGATGACGACTGGGTAAAAAATAATAATTCTAATTAGTCCGTCAGTTAGATCAACAAAAAATACTGGACACGTATTTTTTTATTTATCAAATCAATAGAAATTGACGGAGACAAAGAGCGTGAAAGTTCGGGAGTGGGGGCTCGTATCGTGACGTCACGAATAAGTTAAAAAATGTACTATACCGTGACGTAACGCGGACTTTACCGTACTATATTTTTGTTAATTTTTTTTTAATTGACAAAAGAAAATATACGTGCCAATATTTTTTGATAAAGTAAATGAGGGACTAATTAGAATTTTTCAGTCGCCTACTGGCCACCGTTTCAAATCTGATAATACTATAAGCTCACTTACCGCAAAATTGTCAAGAGTTTAGATTTTTCTTTGAGACATTTAACGATATCTAAGTGAGCATAACAGATCTATGGAGACAATGTAGTTTTTCCGTAGATTTCAGATGTTGTAACTCAATATCGCCAAATTTGTATAGTGTCACTTTTGTATTCAACGTGCGATATTGTTTCAGGTTCGCGGCACGTTGGTAACTCGTTTGGCTGGTACATCTACTCTAGGGCCGCTATGCTACTTCAGCGGTCGCCTGGTCTGGGTCCAAGACTCATCGAGGGCTGTTGTGTCCGACTTGGAAGGGAAATACACCGCGGACCTTATTCCGAGGGTCCATGTCATAGCAGTGAGGGATCCTACACTACATGCTCATAGTGGTAAGACATCAAAACAACTAGAGGTCTAGCGCTGGAATGGATTCCTGCGGTTCCTACTTTGATAGGTACATAAATAATTCTGGACACTACACACAAATCATCTAGCCCCAAACTAAGCAGAGCTTGTACTATGGGAACCGTGACTGATATACCTCCTACAATTTTTTTTTGTAAATATATACATATTATAATATAGAAAACACCCAGACTTGTGAGAAATTGCATAACATACAAACATGTCTTATGACTGGAATCGAATTCGCAACCTTCTACGACTCGGGCGGGCCTTTGCCCACTGCACCACAGAGGTCGTCAGATAGTAAATTTTATTTTGATGTATTCTTGACGAAATTGATGATCGTTTCGACCACACAAAAGTGAACGAAACTACTTACTAAAGGGCATCAAGCGCCGCAAAGCGTCGGTCGCCCCAACTATGAGCGAATGCTCATAATTTTATAAAATATTCCCCCTGAGTTTTTGACGTATGTATAAGTCATGTGTAAGTAAACGATTTGTGTTTCTGTATTTGTGTACAAAGCAATGGCAGCGTCGCGTTTTGCGCGAGAAAGAATTTAAACACAGTTTTGTGGAATGTATGGGTGAGGAGAGGAAGCAACGACTGCGTGTTTGATACCAATTCGCACGCATTGCCTTTCTATTGGATAGTATTGGTTCGTGGCCAGGGGGTATAGCTGTGTCAGTTTTATGCTGCGCTATGCCACAATCACTGGAACGCCAGAGCCCCGTTTGTTCGGTTAGCAGGGTGCACCACGGGCAGGTGAGATTGGCTTAAATTCCGAAGATGGAGGTTATAGCCCCCTCACGCCCCCTAGATAAGACCAATACTACTAAAAAATATTTCTTTTCAGAATCCCTAATAGCCATACCTGAAACTATAAACGCATCATCCATAACGGTGGTAGGCGAATGGGATCAGTTCAACGTGACGTGGGCGCCCGCGCAACGGGTGAATGTCAACAATAGCCGAGTGTTTTATGACGTTAGCTTGACATTCCCCGACCAGAACAAGATTGAGGTAAGTAGCTTACTATTTTTTAAGAATGAATTCGGACAAAACTAACTTGCTTAGAGTCCCTCTAGTTGGATAATACAAATCCTCCTCCTTGCGTCGTTTCCCCAGTGCTGGGGGTCGTGACCCATCACGGAAGTATCTTCTCCCGTACGACGTTGCGCCATTTGGTCCGGTTTTCAGCAGTACAGCTTCCGGCATGTTGAGGTCGAGTGTGCTGGGGATCTGGTCTGACCGACGCAACGGCCAAGAGGCTCCGTATGGCCAAAGAACTCGAGGATCCTACGAAGGCACACAGATAATACAAATAGTTTATTTATCAAAAAGCCTAATACAGATAGAGCTTGCTTTTTTTATTAATGAATTCGGACAAACTTGCTTAGGTTCCCTCAAGTTGTATAGTAAAAATACAAATAGTTTATTTACCAAAAAGCCTGATACAGATAGAGCTTGCTTTTTTTAACAATTAATTCGGACAAACTTGCTTAGGTTCCCTCAAGTTCGATACTACAAATACAAATAGTTTATTTACCAAAAAGCTTAATACAGATAGAGCTTGCTTTTTTTCATAATGAATTCGGACAAACTTGCTTAGGTTCCCTCAAGTTCGATACTACAAATACAAATAGTTTATTTACCAAAAAGCTTAATACAGATAGAGCTTGCTTTTTTTCATAATGAATTCGGACAAACTTGCTTAGGTTCCCTCAAGTTGGATAATACGAATACAGATAGTTTATTTACCAAAAAGCTTAATACAGATAGAGCCTTGCTTTTTTTAATAATGAATTCGGACAAACTTGCTTCGGTTCCCTCAAGTTGGATAATACGAATACAGATAGTTTATTTACCAAAAAGCCTGATACAGATAGAGCTTGCTTTTTTTAATAATTAATTCGGACAAACTTGCTTCGGTTCCCTCAAGTTGGATAATACGAATACAGATAGTTTATTTATCAAAAAGCCTAATACAGATAGAGCTTGCTTTTTTTAATAATTAATTCGGACAAACTTGCTTCGGTTCCCTCAAGTTGGATAATACGAATACAGATAGTTTATTTACCAAAAAGCCTGATACAGATAGAGCTTGCTTTTTTTAATAATTAATTCGGACAAACTTGCTTCGGTTCCCTCAAGTTGGATAATACAAATACAGATAGTTTATTTACCAAAAAGCCTGATACAGATAGAGCTGCTTTTTTTATTATTGAATTCGGACAAACTTGCTTCGGTTCCCTCAAGTTGGATAATACGAATACAGATAGTTTATTTACCAAAAAGCCTGATACAGATAGAGCTTGCTTTTTTTATTATTGAATTCGGACAAACTTGCTTCGGTTCCCTCAAGTTGGATAATACGAATACAGATAGTTTATTTACCAAAAAGCCTGATACAGATAGAGCTTGCTTTTTTTAATAATTAATTCGGACAAACTTGCTTCGGTTCCCTCAAGTTGGATAATACGAATACAGATAGTTTATTTACCAAAAAGCCTGATACAGATAGAGCTTGCTTTTTTTAATAATTAATTCGGACAAACTTGCTTCGGTTCCCTCAAGTTGGATAATACGAATACAGATAGTTTATTTATCAAAAAGCCTAATACAGATAGAGCTTGCTTTTTTTAATAATTAATTCGGACAAACTTGCTTCGGTTCCCTCAAGTTGGATAATACAAATACAGATAGTTTATTTACCAAAAAGCCTGATACAGATAGAGCTGCTTTTTTTATTATTGAATTCGGACAAACTTGCTTCGGTTCCCTCAAGTTGGATAATACGAATACAGATAGTTTATTTACCAAAAAGCCTGATACAGATAGAGCTTGCTTTTTTTATTATTGAATTCGGACAAACTTGCTTCGGTTCCCTCAAGTTGGATAATACGAATACAGATAGTTTATTTACCAAAAAGCCTGATACAGATAGAGCTTGCTTTTTTTAATAATTAATTCGGACAAACTTGCTTCGGTTCCCTCAAGTTGGATAATACGAATACAGATAGTTTATTTATCAAAAAGCCTAATACAGATAGAGCTTGCTTTTTTTAATAATTAATTCGGACAAACTTGCTTAGGTTCCCTCAAGTTGGATAATACGAATACAGATAGTTTATTTATCAAAAAGCCTAATACAGATAGAGCTTGCTTTTTTTAATAATTAATTCGGACAAACTTACTTAGGTTCCCTCAAGTTGGATAATACAAATACAGATAGTTTATTTACCAAAAAGCCTGATACAGATAGAGCTTGCTTTTTCTAATAATGAATTCGGACAAACTTGCTTAGGTTCCTTCAAGTTGGATAAAATAGTTTATTTACCAAAAAGCCTAATACAGATAGAGCTTGCTTTTTTTAATAATGAATTCGAACAAACTTGCTTAGGTTCCCTCAAGTTGGATAGTAAAAATACAAATAGTTTATTTACCAAAAAACCTAATACAGATAGAGCTTGCTTTTTTTAATAATGAATTCGGACAAACTTGCTTATGTTCCTTCAAGTTGGATAAAATAGTTTATTTACCAAAAAGCCTAATACAGATAGAGCTTGCTTTTTTTAATAATGAATTCGAACAAACTTGCTTAGGTTCCCTCAAGTTGGATAGTAAAAATACAAATAGTTTATTTACCAAAAAACCTAATACAGATAGAGCTTGCTTTTTTTAATAATGAATTCGGACAAACTTGCTTAGGTTCCCTCAAGTTGTATATTAAAAATACAAATAGTTTATTTACCAAAAAACCTAATACAGATAGAGCTTGCTTTTTTTAATAATGAATTCGGACAAACTTGCTTAGGTTCCCTCAATAAAAATACAAATAGTTTATTTACCAAAAAGCCTAATAGGATATATATAATAGGTAGGATAAATAATTAGTTCGATATCATGATTTGTAGCTTGATTTGTGCATAGGTTCCCAAATGATTCGTATATGTTGTTGTCCGTACACTTCCACTCGTCAAACACATTTCTAGTTTTAGTTGCTAAAAACGCCACTTCCAACAAAAACTTATGGCACTGTACTGTACTTCCTTTGTTTTCTTCGTATTGTGGTTAAGATAACCGTGACATCACCGAACGGCTCTGACGGAAGACCAGCGTTGGTTGCCAGTCAACCAACCTATGCTGAGTCAGAGACCGTTTTACGTTACACGTACATTTTATATAATATTTTATTTCTTTTTGTTTGTAATACCTTTCTTTTCATGTACCTATGTATCGTAAATAAATATTTTTCTATTTTTCTATTCTATTTTTCTAATACAGACAGAGTTACTGATGGTCCCCGAACGAGGCATGCCTGTAGCTATCAGGAGGCCGGATTACTTAAAATGATTACAAACTATATTGATTGAAATGGACGATCAATCGAACCAATATTTATATCTCACATAAAATGCTCAGAGCGATGCGCATTCACCTTGTAACCGTGCCTGGTACTCTAGTTGGTAATGCACTTTCGAAGGCCAAGATACAAGCTTTCCGCTTAGCTTGGTTCTTCACAGGCATCTTTGCGATTTAAATACAGTACCTGTTGGCAGCCCAACGTAAATCTATAATTTATCATTATAATATTGTACTAATTGTCTATGGGACAAAATATGACTTCGTTCAAGATGGTGGAATTGTAATGTGTGAAGCCACGAATAAAAATTATTATGTGTGTGAACTCTCAGTGTTTTCATCAAATCTAATTGCCTGGAACTAATATAACCAGCGCAGCTCGCTCCCTACAGTACCTACCTTCATAAATTGTTAAAATGTTATAAATTTTGTCAAACCGCTATTTAACTTTTATGGAAAAAAAAATTATTTGTTTATTTATTTATGCCTAGAGTCTGGTATCGATTCTACCTGGACCTCTAGCCAACCGGTATTTGCTACGAAGCGATTCTATTTACAGCTACAGCTTTCTATGTACAGCTCAATAATTATTACTGTATATTATACGCGACTAAATAATTATTGAGCTGTATAATATTTGGATGTGTCGCTGCCGCACGATGGCGACGGACGAAATAAAATCACTTCGTAGCAAATACCGGTTGACTAGAGGCCCTGTTATTATGATATCACAGTCATTTATCAAGTATAAAGGTATTCAATAACAGAGTTACAGACCAAAACTCAGAACAGCAAGCGAATTCTTCGTCTGCAACAGTCTTCCCCTCCGCTCCGCCTAGTAGCGCCACCTATGTGGCTATAACGAGCAAAACAACGAAAAAAATGAGATAGAGGATAGGAGGAAAGGAGAGAGGAAGGGGGACAGTGTGGGTCCGATGTTGCCCGATCGAAATTTTTGCGTGTTTCGCGCATCCAAAGCATAAAGAGATCGCTTCAAGCGATAAGACCGCTCACTGTACTTTCATTCTTGTCATTATATTGGTTTGAGTAAAATAAAGGGTTTTCCATCTATCTATTATCATGAATCCACACTTGCCTGGAAGCTAAGCCATATTGGCCTTAGATCGCCAAGTCTACTAGTAAAGCTATAAATAATAAATAAATAAATAATGCGGGACGTAATCACACATCATCATGTAGCCCCAAACTAAGCAGAGCTTGTGTTATGGGAACCACATGATTACACTTTTTTTTTGTAAATACATACATATCATACAGAGAAAACACCTAGACCCGAGACAAATATCTACAGAACATGCAAACATTGCTCCCGCAGCGAGAATCGAACCCGCAACCTTCTGCGTCTCAGGCGGACCTTCGCCCACTGCGCCACAGAGGCCGTCAGCTGGTGATATTCTCGTTACAATAGTCACAGTATAAATTGATGGTAGTAAATGAATGTGATGTTATTATTACTATACTACTTTTGTTTGTAGAAAACCGTAGAAGTGTCGTGGATAGAAGTGAGTGGTGTATCAGTCCCGCCGTACAGTCGTTTGGAGGCGCGGGTTAGGGCGCACACCCACTGGGGCGGGGGCGCGGCCGCTAGGGCGACTTTACACTCGCCACAGGCAGCGCCCTCTGCGCCTACTAATCCGAGGCTGTTCCTGCGTCCTGCACTAAGGTAAGGACATACATTTTAGCTGTAGTGGAGCTATATGAAAGGGAAAAAGCCAAAAATTCTGCCACCAAGCTGTATTGCGTTTCCATTTTGAAGGGTAAGAAAATAGATAGAAGTAACATAAGCTATATTAAATTAATAGAATAGAATAGGCAAGCCATTTATCTCTATTATATTCGATTAGTCATTTAAGGTTTAGGTATGTGTGCTAGTGAAATTACAGGCACCGTAAGCTAAATATATGTCCCAAGTAGTTGCAGCACATCAGTATCGCCACAGGCGTTGCAGGGCGATTTGCCGACTTATTAAAAACTGATATACATTGTATAAGTGTATGTAATTTATGTGTGGTATATCTTTGAAATAGTAGGTAGGTAATTATGTGAAAAATTTATAGTTATAAGTAATTTTAAAATTCTTAAGGTAAATCAATACCAACAGACAACAAACAAACCACAGGTTTAGCTGGTAGAAAATGCGCCTATTATTAGCTAGTGGTATTTTCTACCAGCCGAACCTGTTACACAATAAAGTATAAATAAATGCCTTATATCAATTGACCTGTAAATTGGCACCTCGCATCTACAAGAATTTGACTTACAGTATTCTCGATTTTAACGAATTTTTACACACTGTAAAGCAGAACAGGGCTGGAGTTTAGACATTTTATATTTTGCCTTTTAAGTAACCTATGTTTTTTTTATATTTATTATGGGTCAGCTCTTGATCTCGAGGCTTGTATAGGCAAGGATGAGGTCGACGATGGGGCGTGCTTTCCCAGAAGAAGCCATCTAACTATTTTACTACTTTCAGTATGTTAGGCAAATAAATGATTTGATTTGATTTGTAAATCGAATTCCTTGGCCTCCAGTGGCGGTCCTCTGTGGGCGACCTTCCGCTGGGCGGCTCCCTCTCGCGACAACGGCGTGGTGCTGGGCTACGAGGCGCAGTGCTGGGCGGAGCGGCGGCCGCCCGCCGCGCCGCGACCATCCGCCTGCGCCGATGCTCGCCTCTCGCCCTCCCACACGCAGCTAGTACTGCGCGACCTGACCCCGCATACCACCTACTACTTCCGAGTGAGTCTCATCCTACCGCCTTCGCCGAAAATGGGGATGGCGACTGAAAAAATCGAATACGTCTGTCAAATAGATCAACAAAAATATTGGACACGTATTTTTTCTTTCGTCAATTAAACAAAAAATGACAAAGATATAGTGCGTTGAAATTTCGTTTGACGTCACGGCTTAGTACACTTTTTAGCTAGCTGTGACGTCACGAGCCCCCACTCCCGAAATTTGAAGCTATTTATCTCTGTCAATTATTATTTATTTGATAAATAAAAAAATACGTGTCCAATATTTTTATTGATATTTCTGACCGACTAATTAGATTTTTTTTTACCCATTCGTCTTCCCTATTATAGCTTTTTAGAAGTAGCAGAGCTTTTTATGAAGGGCTCGTCCGGGGAAGTACTACCATCATGCTTCATGCCTATATCTGCATAGGGTCCGTCCTCTCCGAGGTAAGCCAGTCTGGTCAAGCTGGTCTGAATTGGCCATCACTCAGGACTCCTACACACTTGCCGGCGGCAAAGCTGGCGGGTTTTTGCCGTGCGGGTAGCTTTTCTTCGTCCCCGCTGCCGCCGGCAGGGTCAGAAAGCGCCGGGAATGCTACCGGCAGAGCCCGGCGGGTCAAGACGCCGGCATAGTGTGTCTTTTCTTGTCATAGGAGCCTTTAGATGCGCCACTCTCAAGTGGTAGGCAAATACTCAACGATGAACAAGCTCTGCCGTTAAGCAACATTACATGCACAAGACATAGACATAGACATAGACATTATATTTATTTGCAACTGAACACACAACACAACAAAAATAAAAACGTAACAAACAAAATAGAGAAACAATGAACATAAAACATGGTGGGATGTGTGCTACGGCAGCAAAATGGCTTCGACTCAGCATTATATCCGCTGTTTTAGCAGCGGAAGCTGGTATTCTGCCGAATCCATCATGTGTAGAGGAGAGGCTTATCAGTTATCACCTTCATGGCTCAAGTTGATGGACGCAGGGCGTTGTATCGTAGGGCGCGTTCCAAACATCCGTGAACTACGATGCAATGTTTGTTACAGGTAATGGTTACCCCTTAACATCAGGTACGCCATGTGCTTATGCCAACTTATAGTACCATAAAAAAAGCTATTCTCTTTTTTGGCGCAGACGGAAGGATAATTTCTAATAATTGCTATTTAATTTTATGTTTGATTTAAATCGCATGTTTATCACACAATGGTGATTTCGATCTACGTTCAGTTTATAGACAACGTTTGCCCGCAACTACTCTAGCTTTAAAAATTATGCTAAAAGTTATTTTATAATTAAAGGTATGTTCTTTTCTGTACCCTTGACAACATGTATTCGAAATTAAATGATGCTCGGTTCAGTAGTTAAGTAGGTACTAGTTTTCAACAATTTTCTTTGCTTACAGGTCAGAGCATTCACAAGTGCTGGATTTGGTGAATATTCAGAAGTTGTTTCCGCATCATCAGACGAAGTGAACCCGATTCCTAAAGTAATGCTATCCTCCCAAGAATTCATCAAGATTATCGACTTGGACTCTGGAGAAAGCGAGACAATTCCTAAGAGCACAGGCACTCCTATTGATTTCGCAGTTTCGATCGAGGAAAATATTGTATATTGGGTCAATAACTTGGAGGAAATCTTCTCTTCGAGGATCAATGGCAGCGGGCATTATAAGGTAAGGCTGATTCGTTATATCTTTTCCAATATAAATACAAAGAATTTATATGTTCTTTTAGTTTGGCACCTAACATGACGTTTACATAAGATTGTATGTTTCATAGCTTTTGTCTATCAATGGTACAGCGAGCAGCATTTGTGTGGATTGGATCAGTCGTTGCGTGTATTATACTCAAGTTGAGTCTGAATCTTATGTGACATACCGCGCTTCGCTCGCCGCAACAGCAGCCAAACCACAAATCTCACGAGTTTTCACAAGGGCAAAGCCAGTACACAGCTTGCAAATAGCACCCTTACATGAGTAAGTATTTATGTTATCTATTACTTTCAGAAATCAAACGAATAAATTTCCCTAAAAAAATAAAGCCTTTCTTGCACAAATATTGGATGTTGATGAAGCTTTTGATACTATGACTCAGCACTTTCAGTGTATTTATACTACTTGGTGTTGACAAAGGACTTGTGCTAGTTCCTTTAATTGTCATAATTGTTATTTTCAGGACTTTATTTTGGTATGAAGAAATTAAACATCCGGGACTTGGTAGCTTAATGATTTCAAATCTAAACGGGTCTCACGTAAGAAGTTTTTTCAATAACTCAGACCAAACGGACTGCAACTGCCCTGAAAACCCAGAGGTGGCGAAAACTTTTGTGATTGATATGACGAAGGGAGACAACTATGAACTTTACTGGGTTGATCCATGGACTCATAAAGTCATGGCTACGGATATGTATGGATGCCAATGTAGAACTGTATTTGATGCTACTGAGAAAAAGAAATTTGGATTCACACCAATGTCTATTACTGTTGATAGCAAATACGTTTACTGGTTCAATTCCACGGGAAAAGATATTTACTACACAAACAAGTACAAGAATGCTAAAGTTGAACACGCGAAGACTACCCACGGGTATAAGATCATGGCTCTAGATCCTAGCAATCAGAAGTACCCTCCACGTCAGTGTCTGTTTCCAAAAGAACAGAAATTGAGACCAAAAGTTTTATCCAACTCTGCTGATAGCATAACTTTAGAAATGCCCGCAGTGGAAAAGCCTAATCAATGTCGCGATTTGAAGTACGAAATGTCTATACCTGAATACACTATTTTCTACCGGATCGATATGAAAAACGATACCTCGGTATGCGATAAGGAATCGTGTCCATACGTGATGAGTACAAATAAGGAGGTGGTTCTGACTGATTTGAAACCATTTACGAATTATGTTGTGATGTTGGAAGCCACGAATTACTACGCGAAGCTACATGAGATCCAACCGATTGTTGGCGCGTCTTTGGTGCTGCAAACTGCTGCCGAAGGTAATTTTAAAATTGAAATAATCTTAGAACTTTTTGTAACTAGGGGTTGTAAAATTGTATAGGAACTAGTTAGTTAGTTAGTTATCACGTTATATTTACCCTATCTCTACCATGAGATTTTATTGAACGTTTCCGAAGATAAATCCCCTGAACAATGCAATCTAAACCCATAAAACACATTTGAACATGATCCTCAATTGGTTCCATATTGTTGAGGATCGTGACTCTTTCCTGCTATCCTGTAGAAATGTAGAATAATGATGATAATGAAGACAATATTCACAGAATTTCGAGGTGCTTGTAACATGACCTGTTCAGACTTTAGACTAGGAGTTATTATCGTCCTCTAGATCTTTTGTCCATTCGGCTTTGAACAGTGATATTGAAATTTTAACTTCCTAATCCTAACGTGTGAAAGTGAGTTTGTTTCTATGTCTGTTACTCTTTCACACCTAAACTTCGCAACCGATAATCATGTAATTTTGGCATACACACTTTAAGGTTTACAGAAAAGGACATAGGGTACTTTTCAACGAGAAAAATAAGTTTTTTTAATTCACCGAAGCCGAAGCCGGAAGCTATGAATATGAAAACCTATTGAAAATATTTTGTCATGTTCCAGCCCCCACTGCACCTAAAAACGTTAAAGCAGTTGTATTGAGCCCAGAACTGGCTCGCGTCGAATGGACGTCGGTGCCGGGGCTACGGTATGAAGTGCATTGGCGAACAGACGACTCTTCCAACCTCACGCAGTTGAAAGGTTCGTATAACATAGGTTCGTTGGATATATTTACAGAAAAATGAAATATTTTCAAAATTAATTATTTCAATGGCTTCTTTAATTAAGTAATAAAGCTCTGTAATAAAGCTTATTATAAAATTTCTGATTATTTAGATGACAAAAAAGCTTGGGATGAAACTGTCTCCAACTCCCTCAAAAACAATGTAATAGTTAATAATAAACTTTGTATAAAACAAGACTTAAAAAAAATATAAGCATAGCAGAGTTTCTTTGGTCACGTTACGAATTGGTGTAAAATCAAATTTAAAAAAAATGACGTTTTAAAGTGTACTGTATGTGCTTATTGAATAAACTTATTTTTATTTTGATTTTGAATTAAATTATGACTAAGTAAAATTATAAAATTAAATCCATGGTTGATATGGCTTAAGAGTGGTTTATTCTGTATTATGTGTTTCTGTATCTGTTAAGTATAATCACTTAAATCTTTTTTTATATTTATGTATTTAGCATAGTTCATTGTGTATTCTATAAGTGAAAACTTTTAAGGCTTGTTTGTTTTCAGTCTTGTTCTATGATTCGTTAAAAAAGCTGTTTGTTTTCCATGAAATAAATAAATAAATAACACTTGACCTAAAACATCCATCCATAGGTCGCTGGTTCAGATCCGGCTCGAAGGACCATGTACGAGGCTGTATGCGATATTATACCCCTCAGCACTCAGCGTGGTCCGCGCGGGGTCACGGCTAACATTTCGATTGGGCAACATCGGGCCCGTGCGGTCTCCCTTCCTCTCTCGCGTCCTCCTATCCTCTATCTCATTTTTTTCGTTGGTTTGCTCATTATAGGAATCGAACCCGCAACCTTCTGCGTTCGCCCGCTGCGCCACAGACGCCGTCTCTTTTTTTTATTTATTTATCCGTTGTTATCGTCAGAGCACAACACATTCGAAGTGTCATCGGGCGGGAGCGCGAACCTGACAAAGCTGTCCGCGAACACGACGTACCTGGTATGGGTTCGCGCGCGCTCGGCGCACAGCGCGCTCGGCGCAGACAGCGCGGCGCTGCGCCTGCGCACGCGGCCGCCGCCCGCCGCGCTTGCGCTGCGCCGCCGCACGCCGCACCGCCTGCTGCTGCACTGGCCGCCGCCGCACCACTACCGTCTGCACCAGTTAGTGAGCACTTCTCTTGTAGAACGTAGCTGTATAGTGTTAGACTATGTATTGGTATCGATGGGTTTAATTTCGCATACAACGACCACCTTTCATAATCAGTGTTGTGCCGCTACTTGTACGTCGGGTTCGTTAAGGCGACTATAATGGTCAAACCTCCCTCTCGCTCGCACTATTCAACATTTTTGAAGATATAAAATCACTGAATGTAGATAAGCAAAATAGCAAACCATCATGGCCTAGAAAATAACAATACAAAGGTTCAGCAATAATATCATGTTGAACCCAACACGTTTTCCTACCAAAAAATTTGCACCAAAATTGAACACATTGGTGCAAGTTTTTTGGTAAGAAAACGTGATAGAATCAAAATGATATTATTGCTGAACCTTTGTATTGTTATTTTCTGGGCCGTGAGGGTTTGCTATTTTGCATAACAACATTCAGCGATTTTATATCTTCAAAAATGTTGAATAGTGCGAGCGAGAGGGAGGTTTGACCCTTATAGTCGCCTTAACGAACACGACGTATAAATAGCGGCACAACACTGATTATGAACGGTGGTCGATGTATGCGAAATTAAACCCATTGGTACCAATACATAGTCTTAACACCAACGCTGAGGCGGGCACCGATTTATCTTATGAGTTATGGATAGTCATATTGGTGGTGACTTGCGCTGCCGTCGGTCGGTCGGTTGGCTATCCGGCAACACAACTGCCACAAAAATAGGCTAAACGACTGAAAAATTCTAATTAGTCCGCTATTTACATATCCAAAAAATATAGAACACGTATTTTTTCGTTTGTCAATTAAACAAAAAATAACAAATATAGTGCGTTAAAGTTCCGCGTGACGTCACGATATAGTACACGTTTTACCTAGGAGTGACGTCACGAGCCCCACTCCCGAACTTTCAAGCTCTTTATCTCCGTTAACTTCTATTGATTCGATAAATAAAAAAATACGTGTCCAGTATTTTATGTTGCTCTATCTGACGGAATAGTTAGAATTTTTTTTTACCCATTCGTCATCCCTGGATTTTGTGCCGCCGAGTTTTCCTACAAGAAGCGGCACGAAACTAGCGCTGACCGTTATTGCGCAGAAGTCAAAAGTATGGTATGACAAGGAGGCTAGAGCGAGAAAGAGCGAGAGAGCCATGCGCAGACGTTTCGTTCAGCGCTAGACTTACGTTCCGTTAGCTGTAGCTGGGGTGTACAACCCTCCAACCTTCCCATGACTCTACCATCTGTGTGGCTATACGGACCGAATCGCTAACGTATACATAGTAGTAGTAGAGCTCTTTGTGGAGAGTTCGTCCGGGGAAGTACTGCCACCATGCCTATTTCTGCCGTGAAGCAGCTGTGCTGTGTTTCGGTTTGAAGGGTGTGGGTGCCGGTGAAATTACAGGCACAAGAGGCTTATCATCTTAATGCCTCAAGTTGATGGACGCAGGGCATTGCATCGTAGAGCATCTTCCAAAAAAACGTGATCTACGATGCAATACTTTGTGATAGGTAATGGTTACCACTTAACATCAGGTGGACCATGTGCTTGTTCCATCTTCAAATACCATAAAAAAAAAATAAAAAAAAAAAAAAAAATACATTACTCGTTGTATGTATGTGACTTAGTTGAAACAAATAAACATTATGTCTATCTACTCGGGTAGCTCATCCGTCTACAAAAACCATACGCTCCATGTCCCGGCACTTTCGCCCCTTCGATAGATAGATAGATAGATAGAAAATTCTATATTGCACAAGATAAAATACAAGCACAGGCGAACTTAATGCTAAATAGCATTTTCTTCCAGATAACCTTTGTGTATTGTGGAGATAGATTGGTAGTGCTGCAAATTTTATTAATGAAATTGTAGAAAATTATAACATAACTAATAATAATAAATGAGATAGAGAAAAATCGAAAAAAAAGAAACCTTAACGATAGGTACTAAAGATAAAAATAAACTTACATACAAAAACTAATATATCATAAACATACATAAATTACTTAAAGTACATAATACCTAGAAGCTCAATTTTTTCTTTGACCTTTTTGTAAAGAGATAAAATGATTATAAAGTTTGGATTTGAAGATTCCTAAGGAGAGAGAGCTACGAATATCTGCTGGTAGAGAGTTCCACGAGGCACACAACGCCTCGAAAAAGGACTTCATCACCGGGCAGCTCCATCCCGACAAGATAAATCGTAACGTGTATGGTTGGCATAAATATTTATTATCTGTGTACAGATTCAAAGTGGAATACACGGAAGCAACAGGACCCGTCGGTACTTGGAACGTGTGCACCGCTGTCGAGGGGGTGAAGGGGGAATGGGTGGCCAAAGATCTGAAGCCGAAGACTAGATACCGCTTCCGGCTCCACTTGCAATACGTGGCTAACGCGCCGGTTTATCATTGGCCACCGGACGAACAGTTCACTTTCGAAACACTTGGTAAGTCATATAAAATCGGATAAACTGTTATATGGATAGTTTGATAGATATACATTTATTTTTGACACACATACACACGAACACACACACACACACACACACACACACACACACACACACACACACACACACACACACACACACACACACACACACACACACACACACACACGCGCACACACACACACACTATAATCATAGAAATATACATACATTATCAATAATAGAAAACAGCGTCTGCGCCTGGGTGTTTTCTTATGTATTATGTGTATGTATTTACAAAAAAATGTATCTAAGAAGTAAATCAGGCATGTGGTTCCCATAATACAAGCTCTGCTTAGTTTGGGGCTAGATGATGCTGTGTTTATGTCCAGCATTTATTATTATATTATTGGATTTTGAAAGGTTTATCAATGAAATAAGTTTTTCTCAAAGTTGCTTGGAAGATAGAGCATTATTTTGACAACCTTCTTCGAGATAAATCGAAATTGCTGTACCGGCCCAACACATGCGAGCAGTGGCCGACAAAAGTTGTATGAAAATTCATATTTGTCGTGTTTAGCGGCCAAATAAATTACTATGTAAACTCATATCTGTCGTGTTATTTAAAAATGGAACGATCTTTTACTCCGAAACATGGCAACCGAGGAGGTAACTAATGAAAGGATTTATTTAAATTTCGACCGTTTGCAAATAGAATGCTTTTTATTGAAAAATGTACAAGTTCTGCTTAAGAACTATTTTGTTTTAATTTCCGCGCATTATTTGAGAAAAGTACCATACAATCCTTGGCCACAACTAGGCATTGATAGACTCACGTATGTGGGCAGAGGCGAAGCCGAGACACACGTTCATCCATCAATGCCTCTTTTGCTGGCCTCTGCAGTAATGTACTATTATGAGTTTGTGGTTTTGTGTTAAGGCGACGTGCCGGGTCCGCCCGGGTCAGTACGCGCGGCGAGTGTAGGGGACCGGGTCATCAGGGCATTGTGGACGGAACCGGAACGTAATGGCGCCCCTATCACTCAGTACCGCGTCTGGGGACGGCCTAAGCACAGGTCAGTATCAGTTTATTTATTCAAGAACAATTTAACAATCGTATTTGAAATGAAGGATTAAATTAAAACAAAATATACAGATTAAAATTAAATAAAAAATTACATAAATTAAAAACAAATAAATAACAATGTCCACAAAAATCTAAATTATTATATGTCACGAATTCATTGATTGAGTAGAAACGGGCATATTTATAAACGTTATTTAAATTATATTATGTTATTAACACACTTCAACTTCACTAATTCTTTCCCCAACAACAACACTTGCCTATATCAGTCCACTGCTGGACATATGCCACGTCTACTAAGAAGGGGCATATCGCCCATAATCCTCACGTTGGGCATGCGGGTTTGGGATGGCAGGGCACAGCTTTTCGCATCGCTGCCCATAGGCGATCAGAGGATATAACTGAACCGGTGTTAGAGGCTGTGCTATGTCGCAATCAGTCGACCGCCAGAGCCCGATTTGTTATACAAAACACATACTGAATATAAATATATACTGATGTTTCATTTTACAAGGCAGGTTATAGGTAGAAGCTTACTATTTTATGACAAACTAAGTTTTATAACTGGCCGTATTGATTTATACCCTAAAGAAAATCTTTGGAATTTTTAATAGCAGATTGTTTTACAAGGGACTAAACCATCCCTTTATATACGAGGTTGTTATACTCCCGAGCGTAGCGAGGGAGGATGACAAGACCGAGTTATAATGGGTGGTTTTGGCCCGAGTAAAACACTCTACTTTTCACTTCGATTGCGAGAAAATAAAACAATTCAAAATTAGACAATTTTCAGAAATTTTATTAAAAATTAATCAACCTTCATAAAACTTCACCAAGACGGTCCTATTTTCAAAAAAAAGATTGATAGAGCACCAAGAAGTCGAGTTTTTATGTAAGAGAACGAATGCTTTGTACGGGCTGATGATTTTAGACAAAAATTAAAAAGAAAAAATACTTTTTAGTCCGAGGTATTAAACTCGAGTTTTAGGCCCGCTAAGCTACATTATGATAAACTTTTTGAGCAAGAGAAGTGAAAAATATTTTTTGTTAGGTATTTATATCATACGCAGAATTTTATTTTTTCGTGCAGAATTAGTTACGGCAATGAGAACGTGACCAAGAATATGAGCGAGATGCTTCCTACCAACCTACCTGCTGATGTAGATGACGCTATGAAGTTGCGGATCATTCGGGAAGGATTGGAATTATTGCACAATGGAACTGGTAAGCTTATATTTTCTTACTAGTAAGGAAAATTCGTGGGGCGACCCTTGCCCAGATGGAGTGACGATCTGCGTAATGTGGCTGGCAGACAGTGGATGAAAAGAGCCGAGGATCGGTCTCTGTGGCGTATCTTGGGAGAGACCTATGTCCAGCAGTGGACTGCTATAGGTTGATGATGATGATGATGAAGGAAAAGTCAAGTGACATTTCAAATTTGACTGGCTTACAACAGCGTCGAGCTGAGGACAGGGCGCAATGGCGCTCATTAGAGAAGGCTTATTTCAGAGGTGGACTGCTATAGGCTGATATTGATGATAACAACAGCAGTTTGTATTTTTAGACAAAGTTTAAGAAAATCAGCTTTTCTAGGGCTGCCTCTAAAGTGTTTGAGTTAAACTATGACGTATCTTTACAAGCCAGGTCTTCAATGAAAAACTACAAAATTCGAAAAGTCTTCTAACAAATGATGTTGACCCTCGGGAGTAGATTTATCTCCCCCTTTTCGGCTTAACATGCGAATTAAAACACACAGTATCTAAATTTTTTTTTATACTACTAAGCTAAAGAATCTCTCTCTCAAAGCTCAAACAATTATATATTTACAACTCTTGTATACTCGTGCGAAAATTAGTAAAAAGCTCGCTCCATACTAATCTAACATTTAAATCAGCGATCCAAATGACAAAACGTAATACTCGTCGAGCAAGTTGGTTAGTACTTCCAAAGATTAGAACGAATTACGGCAAAAAAATGTTTACGTACGAAGGTGCGCAGTTCTATAACAAACTACCCTCAGTTATAAAAAATGCAAACTCTTTTGAAGTGTATAAATGTAAATTAGCTCATTATGTCGTAGAAAACTACTTTTACAAAACTAAAACTGTGAGTAATAAACTGTTTATGTTAGAACCTATATACTTACCTGCCTCTGTGAGTGTTAAAATGTTCAAGTTATAATCTACTTACCTACTTATATAATTTAAAAAGAACTACCTTCACCTAACCTACTATTTAATATTTAGTAATACCTAAGTGTTAAGTCAACCATAGTTTCTCATGTAAGTGACTTTTGTCTTTTTGAGAAATAAATGTCTATAACCTGAAGCTAGCAAACAGGCATACAGTCCTCCTGATGGATATTTTATTTTAAAGGGGGGAGAAAAAATTCTGCACTGACGTCCCGCATTGGGGTGTATTGTGCATTGCCCCCCTGCTAAAACTACCCCAGCCAGCCCAACTCCATAAAGTAACGGAGAAGGACTCTGGGTTGATGGCAACATTGGTCTAGAAAACTCATAACATAATAGATGTTAAAATGTCATTTAAATAAGTAACAGACCGTATAATCATGACGATATTGGTAACAGAGACGTATTGGCTGATCGGTGGCGAGGAGCTCCCCGCTGGTTACGTGGTGCAGGTTCAGGCCCGCAATCTCTACGGCTGGGGCCCGCTGTCCGCTCGCGCCGAGCTGCAGCCCGCGGCACAGCCCTCGCTCGCACGCGGCCCGCCGCTCGCGCTCGCACTCGCACTCGCCGCCGCACTCGCACTGCTACTCGCCGCAGCCGCTGCGCTCTTCTACGGTACGCATTTTTTTAAATTCTATTTGAAGATGGAACAAGCACGTGGCCCACCTGATGTTAAGTGGTAACCATTACCTATCACAAAGCATTGCATCGTAGATCAAATTTTTCCGGAACGTGCTCTACGATGCAACGCCCTATGTCCATCAACTTGAGGCATGATGATAAGCCTCTTGTGCCTGTAATTTCACCAGCACCCAAACCCTTCAAACCGAAACACAGCACAGCTGCTTCACGGCAGAAATAGGCATATACACATTTACCATTACATCAAAATAGCAGCTAGGAAAAATATATAAAATTAATATTGACTAAATCTAAATTTATACAACTAACCGTAACTATACTTTTTTCTTCATTTTATTTTAGCGGCCCGTCCTGGCTTCGCACGGGTTAGGGCTTTTTTTACATCTTGGGTTACGTTACTTAAGTTTTTCTTTAAGTAAGGATCCCTTATCTTTTCTAGCAATAAATATAGTCTATGTTACTCAGGGTGAATGTAGCTTTCCAATGGTGAAAGAATTTTTTAAATCGGCACAGTAGTTTTTGAGTTTATTCATTACAAACACACACACACACACACACACACACACACACACACACACACACACACACACACACACACACACACACACACAAATATATTTTTTTCCTCTTTATATTATTAGTGTAGATATCATTGTTATATTATCTGGTATGTATATGTATATTGTATACAATCATAGATTATCGTAAAATTTTACCATAATGTATCTTAACTCATGTTCGGCTTTATTCGTCTTTTTTTTACTCTCTCTTATTTTTAGTTTTTTTTTCCCATTTTTTTATTCTAATTTAGTTTTAACTTCTGAGATATTCTCGTTTTTACGTGTGAAAACTTTTCTATTATCTGTTATCTTCTCATATAAGTAAGTAAGAAGCTGTTTTTTTTTCGAAAATAATTAAATATTTATTACAAATTCCGCTAACCTAATCTGACGCGTTCAACACTATTCAACAACCTACGTGTGTACCGCCCTCCTGCCCACAGATAAAATCTGAGAATTAACAAGCAGGCAAGCAAATTAATAAATGCAAACGCCTGCAAACATCTTTCTGTTTAGCACTCGGCGAAGCGACGATCGAACTCAGGACAGGGCGCAATGGAGCTCATTAGGGGAGGCCTGTGTCCAGCAGGGAACTGTTATAGGCTGATATGATGATGATGATGATGAAGCAACACGGATGCGGATGTTTTGAAGATGACCTTGTCGATTTTCTGTTTTTTCTTGTGTATGTTGGTTTTCTAAGGCTCTAAATAACTAAATAGCGAGATTAAATACGAGAAGAAACGACCTCGAGACTCAGTTGTGTCCGAGGATTAATGTAGCAAAGAATGGCCCTAAGTTTCAAGCAGTGAAATTATTTAACTCTCTTCCTGTGGACATGAAAGCCCAGTGTGACATCTTTAATAATAAGTTTTTTATCTGAATGTATTTTTTAGCAATACTAATTACTTGTGTGTGTGTGTGTGTGTGTGTGTGTGTGTGTGTGTGTGTGTGTGTGTGTGTGTGTGTGTGTGTGTGTGTGTGTGTGTGTGTGTGTGTGTGTGTGTGTGTGTGTGTGTGTATTTAAATACTATTGTAAATTGTTTATGAATAAATGAAATGAAATTCTAAGCTAATTACAGGTTTACAACTACTACTAACTAATGACAGGTTAACGCTTGTTTTATTTCGTGAAAGAGTGTAGACGTTTCCATTTATAATTTTGCGCCGTGTGGCTTGTCAAGCAGCCTGGCACGCGTCCCTGCGTTTTTTGGGACAAGCAACCTTATCACACGCTACAAGCAAGCAGCCCAATTACACGCTTGTGCTCGTTCTCGTGCCCGTTCAATGTCGCACTGAACGTACCATAATAGTAGATTAAGTAGCCAAGGGCTGTAAGGCATCAATTGCGCCCGAGATATTTAGGCGCACGAGCGCAACGGGGGCGCCTATAGTTCGAGGGTGCAATTGGTGCTTACACCCGAGCTAACTATTCTGCTTTACATCTCGATTGTGAGGTAAGTAGAAAAAAACCGGCATTACAAGAATAAAACTTTTTTTTTTTCAAGAACGAAATTGAGCTTCGCCGTTCGATATTTAAAATTGATGACTATTATGCTCACACGAAGACAAGGCTGAATAGCAAAGCGAACTCTTTGATCATTGGGCTGAATGCATAATGTCTATTGCCAGAATGATAGTTAGATGTATGCGAGCTTTTTGAAAGAAATAAATGATTTTTATTACTTACCGCCCTAGGGCTTTTCTAGCTACATTATTACCCTAGAGCGCTAATTAGTCACCTACAAGCCCCATTTGGAGATAATAAGAACCTACTTACCGAACATGAGAGATGTAAAATATTTAAATCCCGACTTCACCTGATTTAGTATTGCTTATGGGCCGATGCAATGGCCACTTTTTTATCTACCTAAAGCAATCCAGTTTAGGATTTTAAACCACCCGTGCGTTTACACTGAATTACCTAACATGTTAAATGAAAGTAGATCCTACTTTCATTGAAACTCAGATGTAATAAAACTAGTAAAATTTACAGCTTACAAAAACCGCACCAAGAAGAAGACTGCCGTTGAAAACCAAATTATAAGCAATGCTCCACGAAGGGCCCCAGATGTTGAATTAGCTACGCTGAGGCAGCTTCCTACACGGCATTCCACTAATATTCTTTACAATCAGGTAAGAATTGCTAATGGAAACATAAATATTTTCATAATACATATAATTGACACGAAAGGTCTTATAGGAACTAGGGTGTATTTTCAGTAGCACTTGTAGGAACTAGGGTGGCCCTGTATACAGGGCAACTTGAAATTATCGATAAAAGAAATGTTTTGTCAATAATTCGTGATCTAGTTTCACCCCCTTTCCGTGCACTTTATATACGGACAGTGAGCACCATATATTTTCAAAATACATGGTGTCCTAGTTCCTCAAAATACATGGTGTACTTGTTGAAAGAAAGTCCCTTATATCGAGTTGCCAATCGACCGGAAAGGACTTTATTTTAAGTAACACTTATGTAGGCAGTAGGCACTCTTTGCCAGGACATTTTGGCAATCGTCTGCCCACTACTATAGGACATCACCAATAGTGAAAATGGCCAGTACAATTATCCCTAATTTTAATCAAGAAAACACCCAGACCCGAGACAAATATGTACAGAACATGCAAACATTTGTCCTGCAGCCGGAATCGAGCCTGCAACCTTCTGCGTCTCAGGCGGACCTTCGCCCACTGGGCCACAAAGGCCGTCAATAATGGATGCTGTGTGATAGTGTCTAGGATTATTTATTAATTAACTGAATTTTAGCATGCCATACAAACATTGAAACTTGTTTTCAGGGTGTCCATTGCCCTTCCGATGCGGAGATAGCGAACCTACCTCACATTCTCCGCGAGCAAATCAACCTAACCAAGTTCCTGGGTTCTGGCGCGTTCGGGGAGGTCTTCGAAGGCATCGCCAGGCAAATCAACGGCGCCGTGGCTGACACTAAAGTGGCTGTGAAGGTGAATACAAAACTGGTTTTATTTATTTTATCCTTTTCGTTCCACTGCTAGAGTCCTTTTCAAGAAATAAATCCCGCAGATGCGACGACTCTGGTGTGAAAATTAAAATCGAATGGAAATAAAAGAAAAAGAAACACTTCTCCGACTAAAATATGATACGAATAACCTGTTCTGTCTAGAATTTCTTGATAAATATTCTGTGTTTTATACGTATACCGGAGATTCGGCTTTAGTGCCGCTGATTTATTATTATTCGTTATTTAAATCGCGACTGACAAAGTTTTAGTTGAAGGGATGTTTCTACTCAATTCATAAATTCTTAACATGTGGTAATAATTTAAAATAGAACCTACATTATGTACATATAGTTTACTTCATTTTATTTTTGCGGACTTTTTTATTTTATTTTCATTTTAATATGAAAAAAAAAGGTTACTTATTTATTTTTAAAAAAGTTTATAATTGTTCTTGAATAAATGAACTGAACTGAATGTTTATGTGTGTTAGCCGTGGGACTCCTTTCGTGAAAAGCACTGCAGGTCTCCTTCGAACCATCTCTATCCTGAGCCAACTATTGGCATGGATTCTGAGTAACACCCTTTATAGCTATAACTAATTATAACTAGCTAAAATTATTTCGTCTCCATCTTAACGTATCTCCAATCTACCTACAAGAAAGCAACAGCTATTTTTTCCTCACAGACCCAATCAAATCTACGAAGTGTTTAACATCCTTTTACCAACCGGTAGGTTATGAAGGAAACTATTAAACTGGCAAATACCAGGACCCTATTGCAGTAGGTCTTGCTGCCGAGATGCAAAGTGCACTACGGTACTCGGTGAGTTACTCGTGCGCTTAGGGCTCACAACCATTTGTCCGTGAATGGTACCGAAGCTGTTATGTCGCTCACTACCCGCTAACCACTGAAGTATAACTAACTTGTAACTATAACTATTTTTTCGACAATCTCTGTGGTGCAATGGGTGAAGGCCTGATAGATAGATAGATAGATAGATATATCTTTATTGCACACCATACAAAGAAACACAACATAATGAAATAGGCATTAAAAATAATGGTACTATGGGCGACCTTATCGCTAAGAGCGTTCTATTCCAGGCAACCTTTGGATGGAGAGAAACTTACTATATATTAAGTATAGTAGTTATTATTAGTTATATATTTATTACTTGCCTGAGGGTTTACTACAATTCACCGAAGTACGAAATTTCGTGTTTCGTTTCATGCGATTGATCGAATTTTGTACTGTCAATTCCAATAGTTCAGTCGTATGTTCTGTGAAATAGGGTGCGCAATGTTTGGACTGTCGCACATTACGAACTTTGTGTTGAAAATTTGGTGTATCGAGTACCAATCGCAAGAAATGAAACACGCAATTTCGTACTTCGTTGAATTAGAGTAGACCCGCTGATACGCAGAAGACAATAAAATGTTCGTATGGACTGCCAATATTTGTCTCGGGTCTGGGTGTTTTCTATAAATGATATGTATTACAACAAAAAAAAAAATTAAATTAGTTAAATTAGTTTAATCCTGCGACCAACTTAATGAGGGTTAATTATATTTTCAGACATTACGCAAAGGAGCCACCGAACAAGAAAAGACTGAATTCCTCAAAGAAGCAGCACTGATGTCCAACTTCAAACATGAGCATATATTGAGGCTGCTCGGCGTTTGTTTGGACAACGACCCTAACTATATTATCATGGAGCTGATGGAAGGCGGCGATCTGCTCAGCTATCTGAGAGATAAACGCGCTTCTTTGGTAAGTATTATCATCACCCTCCCTGCCCTTATCCCACATTCATAAATAAAAATAAATAAATGTGGAGTGGGCACGGCACATGTTCTTCCATTTCCTGAAATAAACTATCTGTCGTCATGCGCCTCTTTATGTACGATCCTCACTTACCGGCGCGCGTCGGAGCGCCTTTTAAACTAGGAATAAAAAACAAAAGCCGTGCGTCGTCTCGCAAAAATTCGAAAATGGCTTGACCGATATGTTTTTGAAAAGGGAACAAAGGAGGCACTTTATATTACAAATAAATTATGATTCACACTTACCGGCGGACGTTGGAGAGCATCGAAGCGCATTTTAAAACATGCTAAAGGAAATTGAAACATCTAAAAAGAAGAAATTTATTGTAATTTTATATTAGAGGTACTTTGGATTACAAATCAATTATTTATTATTCACACTTACCGGCGCACGTCGGAGAGCATCGAAGCGCATTTTAAAACATGCTAGAGGAGATTGAAACATCCACAATTTACTCATTATTTGCATGCAATTTACGCATCTATTAATTATTAATACTTTATCTACTTACGGATCTATTTATGTCAGTGTTTGACAAAGCTCAAAGGTGCGTAAAATGCATGCAAATAAGGAAGTTAACTG
Organism: Horisme vitalbata; assembly: GCA_951804965.1. Taxonomy (NCBI): domain Eukaryota; kingdom Metazoa; phylum Arthropoda; class Insecta; order Lepidoptera; family Geometridae; genus Horisme; species Horisme vitalbata. Next base: position 10,564,754 of record OX638101.1, read on the forward strand.
CTTTGTGGATATTTCAATTTCCTCTAGCTTGTTTTAAAATGCGCTTCGATGCTCTCCGACGTGCGCCGGTAAGTGTGAATCGTACTTAATTGATTTGTAATCTAAAGTGCCTCTAATACAAAATTACAATCAATTTTTCGGCTGTTCCTTTGTTCCTTTTTCAAAAACAAATCGGTCAAGCCATTTACGAATTTTTGCGAGACGACGCAAGGCATTTGTTTTTTATTCCTAGTTTTAGTTATCCGCAATCGCAAACCATAGCAATATAGCATGCATAATAGAGGCATATTAATAGTAGATTAGTAGCCAAGGGCTGTAAGGCATCAATTGCAGCCCGTGATATTTATAGTTCGAGGGTGCAATTGGTGCTTACACCCGAGCTAACTATTCCGCTTTACATCTCGATTGTGAGGTAAGTAGAAAAAAAAACCGGCATTACAAGAATAAAACATTTTATTTGTTGAAATTTATAGTGAAATTATGAGAACAATCTTCAAATATTTTTTTTCAAGAACGAAATTGAGCTACGCCGTTCGATATTTAAAATTGATGACTATTATACTCACACGAAGACAAGGCTAAATAGCAAAGCGAACTCTTTGGTCATTGGGCTGAATGCATGATGTCTATTGCCAGTATGATGGTTAGATGTATGCTTTTTGAAAGAAAGAAGTGTTTTTTTTTTAAATTACTTACCGCCCTAGGGCTTTTCTAGCTAAATTATTACCCTAGAGCGCTAATTAGTCACCTACAAGCCCCATTTGGAGGTAATAAGAATCTACTTACCGAACATGAGAGATGTAAAAGTGTTTTACTTTCTCCGCAGTATACCTCCGAGTCATTGACGCTATTGGACCTATTCAACATGTGTGTCGACGTCACCAAAGGGTGTCGTTACCTAGAAGAGATGCATTTCGTGCACAGAGATCTAGCGTGCCGAAATTGTCTTGTCGCAACTCGCGCTAACGGTCGAGTTGTGAAGATCGGCGACTTTGGATTAGCTAGGGATATTTACAAGAACGACTACTATAGGAAAGAAGGGGAAGGTTAGTGTTTCGATTAGTTTTATTTTTTTAGTAATTCCTATTTACCTATGACTGTCGTGTTTTATGTTTATATTGAATGAAGAGTATCAATCTTGCATGTTTTTTTTACTAAAATCAAATATAATTTAATTATAACTAAATAATTATGTACCTACATTCTGGCAAATGAATATTAAATTATTATATGTATGCTTAAGAACCACAAAAGTTTGAAATTTTTCATTTCATTACGGTTTCAGGTTTGTTGCCAGTCCGCTGGATGGCAGTTGAATGTTTAGTGGATGGTGTATTCTCGTGCCAATCCGATGTATGGGCCTGGGGCGTACTTTGTTGGGAGGTAAGCTGAATAAATTGGGGTGATGGCACGAATACAATAGTAGGCCGAATCTGTGTTGATAGCTGACGTCACAAGCTTATCCGAGCAGCAGTCATGAGTCAGCCACGAGGCGAGTTAGTTTATCCAGAACACCACTAGATGGCGTTGCTAAAAAGTGCCGCATTCTAGATCGCGGTGACGAAAACGCCCAGCACTGAATGACGTTCTCTCAGTGAATAACTGAATTCATACTTACCTGGCACAGGGGACACCGTGATCAGAAAGGCGGTTCCCCCAGAGCGAGACTTTATCATTGCACTGCGATTGAGTTGACCTCTGCGATTATCCCTAATGTGGATAACTCGGGTGCGTTATTTTTGGTAGTGGGGACTGCGTACGCGCTGTCCCCCCAGAATTAAAAATAATAGCTACTAAATGCTTTGGTAAATTCTATGCAGATAATGTTCAAGTCAATATTTTTAGTTTCTATGTATAGTATAGGAAGGATCCCGCTATACAACGACCTTCACCGAGATGCTTATTTAATGAGACGTATTTTTTATGTTATTAAATATGCCAATAAATATATCCTATATGGGTTACCTAACAAATTTCAGTCCAGAGTATTTTTAATTAATAATTAAAAATTTTTTTTTTTAAACATTGTAGTAATTTATAATTAATAATGTATTAAGTTGTTTTGGTACATATGTGTTGTGACTTGTGTATTTATAATTTTACTGGCATTGATCGGGTACTGTTCTACCAAAAAACATATTTAAGGATTAACATTTTTGAAGATATAGTTAAGCAAAATAGCAAACCTTCACGGCCTAGAAAATAACAATACAAAGGTTCAGGAAGCATATCATGTTGAACCCAACACGTTTTTCTACCAAAAAAATTAATAAATTTTTTTGCCCCTAGGTATTGTCGCTAGGCCAGCAACCGTATCCTGCTCGAACCAACAGAGAGGTATTAGCTTATGTGAGATCGGGCGGAAAACCTGACAGACCGCCGAATTGCCCTTCCGTTTTGTAAGTACTAACATAACAGGACTTCCTAATTGAGTTAATCACTAGCCCATAATCTTGTGACATGAAATATATACAACAATGTTGTTTCAGTTATGATCTTCTACAAAAGTGTTGGAGCTACAATGCTGAAGCAAGGCCGTCGTTTCGACAGTGCCTAGAGGTAGTCAGTTCGCTGCGGGACAAGACATCACCAAACATAACTCTGACGGCCACACCTGCGCCCCCGCCGCACTATCTCACACTACTTAGAGACGGTGAGAATTTATACCACCATTATCATTATGCATTTACGCGCATATGATTCATTATTTAATCTAACAACAACTCACCCGACAGTGATCTTGTAATGGACTAATGCACTCTGTTAAGGCGACAATACATGTCAAACCTCCCTCTCACTCGCACTATTCAACATTTTTTAAGATATAAAATCACTGAATGTAGTTATACAATATAGCAAACCTTCACGGCCTAGAAAATAAGAATTCAAAGGTTCAGTAGTAATATCATTTTGATTCTATCACGTTTTCTTACCAAAAAACTGGTACCAATGTGATATTTTTGGTGCAATTTTGTAGGAAAACGTGTTGGGTTCAACATGATATTCTTGCTGAAGCTTTGTATTGTTATTTTCTAGGCCGTGAAGGTTTGCTATTTTGTATAACTACATTCAGTGATTTTATATCTTCAAAAATTTTGAATAGTGCGAGCGAGAGGGAGGTTTGACATGTATCGTCGCCTTAAAAGAGTGCATTGACAAATCTTCGTGCGAAGGAAATTAAATTGTTATTTTCAATTTAATTAGATCTTGGAAATCTCTCCGAGTTGTTCGTTGAGTGTTGTTTCATGCAACCATCCGCCATGACATGTCTATCTTCGCATGACCTAAGCAAAAAGCCAGCCATAATACCTGCCATTACCATTATGATAGCATGTTGTATTTCCTGATATACCTATGTAAAATTATATCTTCTCATGTCTTACTAACCATTCATATTATTGCATGGGCCGCATGTTCAGACGCCGTTGCAGTCGACAATCGTACGTATCTTCTGGACGAGAATGCCAACGCCTGCTTGGGTTCGTAATCATTCATCATCTACCTACCTAATTATTGTAGCAAATTATGATCATCACATAAAATTCAATTTTCTTTGCAGATGAAGATTACCCAGAACAGCAAATGGAGCCGTCACGCCTACTCCCAGAGCGGACGACGAAATATTTAGAACTGATGTACGATAGTGACTCCGCGCCGGGAACCATTTGCGACGGCTACGAAATACCGAGGACTCCGATTACATACACGCCTTTTTCTAGGCACAGTATAGTCGGAGTCGCACCTAATAGACTGATCAAAGCGCCGTTATACAGAACGCATTCCTTGAGAACGAACATGAGGCCCCCAAACGCGACGATTATACCACTGCGGAATGGGATAGCGAAGCGAGCGTCGCTATGCGAGGAACTCCAAGGCTCATCATTCCGCGAACCCAGAGGGCCGGCCCGCAAGCCACGTGTAGACTTTGACTTCGAAAAACACCTATTCAAGACTCCATTTTGAACTGTGATATTAGAGAATCTCTAAAGAAATATTTTACATATATTTTCCACCGATCGACTTTCTATTTAAAGTTATTTATTGTCGTTAGTTATTAGATTATTAGATGTAAATACGATTGAGTCACTTTGTATATACTAGAGTAAATAAGGCATGTTTATAATAGAGGGAGTAACGAAAACTAAGATTGAGGTCGAAATATATTGCATTTATTGTAAAATGTTGCTGAATACATATTTTCCCCCATTTCAAACATGTTTGATTGAATTTCAATAATTACAGATAAAGAAAAACTTTAGGATTATTGATCTACATGAATTGTAGTTTTTTTTTGTTAACTATGAATATAATGTCAATGTTTACTTACCTTTAAGATAAAAAAAACCTACTGTATGTAGATTGGACACTAAACATATTAACCACTTCGACCGATCTTAAATAACCTATTTACAGTAATCAACTACAACGAAAAAATAATCTTACTTACGAAAAGAAATAAAAATAAATTTATTTTATCCCATACTATAAACTAAGCTAAATTAATCTAACTATGTACTGTTTTAAAAGTACTTACTAAAACTAATTGGTTAGAGATATAGACCGCGGCACGGATTTATAGGCGCGAGCTAAAATAGTGGGGATATTGCGCAAAACAAGTAGACTAAATAGTTCATACAAAATGTGTTCTGCGCATTCAAAGTCAAACGTATAAATCGGTGCCATATCCGTTTAGCATACATCACGTAGTTTACTCTCCGTAAGGGATTCCAACCTTCCAGGCCTTAACCCACTGCGCCACAGAGGTCGTCAAAAAGTAGACCAAACAGTTTGCGTTCTGCGCATTAAGGTCACACCTATAAATCGTGCCGCTAACTGTAGTTATCATACATCGCCTAGTTTACTCTCCATCTTCGGTAACTTCGGTCTTGATACGTTTCTCCGCTTTGATCTGCGCGGTGGTGGTGACGGCCGCCCCGAGGGCTGGAGGCTCATTGTCGTCATCCTGACCTTCATCCTTGCTGTTCTCATGGAGAAGCACGTATTCGCGCTCAGAGAAACCGAACTTGACTATATCACGTTCGAGTAGCTCCACATAGCGACGGACCTCGATCTTTTTGTTATTCACGAAAGTGCCGTTGGCTGATTCTGAAACAACAATTCATCATCTTCATCATTATCATCATCATCGGCCTAATAACAGTCCACTGCTAGACATTGGCCTCCCCTAATGAGCGCCCTGTGCTAAACTCGACGCATCCAGCTTCTACCAGCAGCCTTTCGCAAAACGTCGCTCCACGCTCGACCATAGGGCGTCCTACACTACGTTTTCCGAGCCACTCAAGAACTCGTTTACCCCGACGGTTATCGGTTCTTCGGCTTCGGCAGACATGGCCAGCCCTCTGCCACTTCGTCGACATCTTTAGATAAAACAAAATCAATGTCTGCAGGGGGCTTTTATAAACATCTGTGGCTTGAGTGCGAAACAGATACCTTACCAAAGTTTGCGTACCTAACTGTATGTTGGTTTAGGAAGCAGCTCTCGTAGCGGGAAGTTTCTAAAACTTTGACATCATTATACAAAAATACAGTCAACGCAAACTTTCTACAGTGCCATAAGTTTGAGCCTTCCCATTGCTGAATGTCACATGGAATGTGAAGTGCGTGCACATACCACGTGAAATTCAGCAAGCCTGATGGGATACGCATGTATGTCAATCGCGCGAACAACACGCAAGCAAATCGCCCATCTGGGAGGGCTCTTTCAGTTGGCGGTGGCGTTTTTAGGATCTAAACCTGGAACTATGAGTTTGACGCGTGATAGTTTACAGACAACCACATTGTGATAAATCTGCGAATCATTTGGGTTTTAAAATGCCGTAATTGATTATAAATATGAGGTTTGAAGTACAGTGGCGCACAGCCTCGCCAAGTTATACGTGTGGCGCTGTAGTAAGGTATTTTTTTCAACTCGAGCCACAGACGAGACTTGAGAAGTAGATTTTCAAAATATACTAACCAAGGTCGATAACATAAGGACGTACACGGCGGCCCTGCGAGCCGTCGTCTCTAGTGAAGGGCGTGGCGCGATACTGCAGTGCTGCGTGTTGCTTGCTAATAGACGGGTGGTCCAGCGTTATGTCGCACACTTTCTTATCGCGCCCTATCAGGAATGCAGACTGACGATGGATGTAGAGGATAGGCAGCGATTTGTCGCCTTTGAATGGATAGAATCTGAAAAGTACAACATCATTATAATACCTAGTTATTGTGAACGCTGTGTCCGCCTGTAAGTGGCTTCTTTATCATAACAAAACTAGCAATATAACTGTGCAATTACTAAATAAATAAATAAGCTAACGACACCATATCCCAGGCACTACAGCGTCCCGGTCAGTGAGTAAAACTTTGCCACTTGACATTGTTTATATCATCTAAAGTAGATTGCATCTACCGCAATGTTTGAAAACGAAAGTTTTCAACTGGTGCGTCCTACCCGTCATGACATACGGAGTAGAAACGTGGACACTCACAGTACGGCTAGCCCACCAGTTTAAAGTCGCTTAGCGAGCTATGGAACGAGCCATGCTTGGAGTTTCTCTGAAGGATAGAATCTGCAACGAGACTATTCGACATATAACTAAAGTTATCGACATAGCTCAGAGAATTAGCAAGCTGAAGTGATAGTGGGCTGACCATATCTGCCGAAGAAACGATAACCGTTGGGGTGGACTGCTATAGGCTGATGATGATGATGATGAGATTTCATCATCATGCAATATAATTACCTCCACCTCCTCTTAGGCTGCTTAGCGTCTTCCGGTTCCGTGTACTTTATAACAACGCCGTTCACAGTGTTTGCGTCCGCCGTCAGTTTTCCAGAAAGACCAAAGTTAGGCTTCTCTTTATCAGCAGTTGGTTTATCATCCTCTTTCTTATCTCCTTCTTTACCCCAATCGTATTCCTTGTTGTCTGCGTCGCCGAACCTAAAATGTATTGATAAACGTAAGTATTTTACTAATAAACCTACTAATTCTATGGGCGAATATTAGTTAAATGACTAAGGTGTGACTTTGTGAAAATCCATTACAAAATATTTAGTATTCAGAAATTCGACAATGTTTCGCCTTCCCCATAAGGTATCCTCAGGAAATGATCCGACTCGCTGTCCGCCTTATGGGGAAGGCGAAACATTGTTGAATTTCTGTTGGGTTTTTGTAAAACTCGTCAGAGAAGGTTTGTCTTTTCAATATCTTAGGGCGAAAGTTTGTGAAATGTGAACATATGAAATGTTGGTCTCTCCTTGACGTCAAAACAACTGAAGGGAAAGAGCTGAAATTATGTACACATGCACATGTATATATGTTGTTCTAGACCTGCAATAACATACTAGTTTAATCATTATCTGGGTATCCCGCGCCTGAGCTCGCGGAAGCTTAAAAGTATACAATAGTAAAACTATTAACATAGTTGTAGCAATATTTTGAGCCTTTTGGTAATCAGGCATTTCGTTTTTAACTCAAAGCAAACTTAGGCCTAGGCTCAGTAGTTCCTTACCTGGACTTTTTCTCCCTGCTTCGTGGCTCAGACTTGATCTCTGGTCGAGGGCGATCAGGTCGCCGATCGTTGCCAGGTCGCCTGTCGTCATTTGGCCGTCTATCTTCACTTGGTCGTCCTTCATTCGGCCGTCTATCTTCATTCGGTCGCCTTTCTTCATTCGGGCGTGCTTCAATCGGCCGTCTGTCTTCATTAGGTCGTCCATCAACCGGTCGGCGGTCTTCATTCGGCCGCCTCTCATCCCGCGGCCTCTCTCTGCGATCATCACGTCCCTCTCTGAAACGTTCGCTTCTCTCCTCTCGTTCCGGGCGCTGCTGTGACTTATTCCTCTCGCGATAGCGCTCCTCAGTGCTGTGGGAAACATTTTTACACAAGTGATTTTTTTTATTGGCTTGCATAATTATAGGCTTGCATAAGGCACGGATGAGGTCCGCGATAGGCTTTCCAGAAGATGCCTATGGGATGGGTTGTAAGTCAATGGAAAAACAGACTCTGGCAGCTGATTTCATATTTTAGCAATGCGCTTTATAAATGATGTTTGGAAACGCTTAGTTGTAGTAAATGGAATAAAGTTCCTATGGAAGAAAGGTGAAGGCGGTATAAGGTCATGTAGCTCCTGCGCACACTCCGAAGTACAATCTATAAAAGACCGACAAACACGCAACCTCGCGACGATGGCTCAAGCTCGCGAGCCTTGCTTTAGAAAGATACTCTTGACCAACGAGCCTCTTAGCCCTTGCGTTCAACTGAGTCTAGTGCGGCAAGTTGATATTGTATTTTTATTTTATTTATTTGGCATAAGTATTACAATAGAACAAAGTGTCCAGGTGTGAAGTATCGCTTAACTCTATTTAGGATGCCCAGTTTCTTGGCCGCAGTTTGTGTTCAAATTCATTATTCAAAATACTGTCATTACATTCTAAAATAGCTAGTGAACTTATGCTATCATTAATTTGGTAAGTGACGCCTCTTTATGTTCAGATATTTGAAGAAAATTACTATATCTAAGAATCAACTTCCTAGAAGTCGTTTTATTTTATCATTCTTAAGCCTAAAAGAAGCATACCTTGGCGGCGGCAAGGGCCTCTCAGGGCGAGCCGGCGGTGGCGGCGGCTTGTCGCGACGAACATCCCGCGACCTGCAACCGACAACACACTCCATCAACAACTAAACACACACCATACTTTCACTTAGACACAAGACAATATAAATTTTCACACATTTGCTATTTTACAAGCTGATTTTGTGTTGATATTTTACGATGGTCGTTGAGCTAAAGTTTTACAAGGTGTCAGAGAAAGGGTCATATTGAAAGGTAAGGAACTTCTTATACCTCTTAGAAAATAATTATCACTCCTAAAATGACTGTGGTGGCATTCCATTCTGTTCAACAATGACATGCCCCGGTTTGTTATTGAAAACTTTTGGTAAATAACATCAATGATCAGATATTACAGGATTCTAATCCACTCAATTAAAGGTTTTTGGTTATTAATTTATTAGTAACAATCAAAACTCCGATCTTTTATAAACAAATACCCTTTCTGGGACAACCTGCATTACAAAAATCTGGTGTCAAATAATATCGTAATCCAATGTATTTTTGACAAGTCATTGAAGATCTTTTTACAATTTTAACTTTAAACATTATATTAGCATAATTAATTGTATATTAAAGTATTTCCTTGTGTACCAATTATTCTGACACTCCTAATAACTTAAGACTTACCGTAACTTTGGAAATAAACGCTGATTTTGTCGAAGAGTTACCTACTAAAGGCTCATCCAGTCGTGGATATCTCTTTTGCATTTACCAAATGCTTGTTTTTTTTTAAATTCCTGCATTGATGTATCCTTTGAGGTCTGATATCGTTTACGAGGTCCTATTGTATTTTCCGTTGTCTATACTGACCGATATATTCAAATATTCGGACTCTTAGGCGAAGTTTAAAGAGCAGATTCTTGAATTATTTTTCACATTGCAGCATGCATTAGAGTCCATCAGATTTTCGGATATCTTGAAATGGCAACAACCAGTCCTTGGTAATAACTCTCAGTAATAATTAATGTCATTTTAGATTTAATTTCTCTATTTTATGTCATTATTTCAAATAACGCTGCTGCCTTCTTCTGGTTTCGGTGTTTTGATTTCATATTCTGTTGTTTTTATATTTTATGTGGTTCTGAATTTTGCAGCATTGTCTGAAGCTATTATGATCATTATTGCCATTTTAAGTAGTTGATGAATCCATGATTTTTCCAAGTTTATCCATGAGCATCAAGTGTCGATCCTATCCGAAATAAAAATAATTGCGTTTCATTAAATATTTTCGGAGATCCTTTATTCTGGCCTCAGCATGAACCTCAAAATAGTCAATGGGCTTATTTATTTTGGATGTGTCTTTGTTTCCGTCATTATTCATTGATTGAAGTACCTATATAAGTTTCTGTTTTTTTGTAGTTCTTCCCTTCCTCATATGGTATTTTTTGATTCCTGATAGTTCCCTCCGGTTTATGATATGTATGTACGGCAATGTCTGTTAATTTTAAAGTCCATCATGAGCATGACGCATTTAATATCATCTACGCCATAATCTCAGTATTCTAAATAATTTAACATTAACAATTTTCAATATAATTTCCTGATACTCCCAAGTCACATTTGGTCCCTTGCATATTTTATGCGTGATGTTGAGTAGATAAATATTGTTGAAGATCGGTTCAAAGTATATCCTGATTGATAATAAATAGGTAATGATCGATTTTGTAGTGTCCTTAAAAGCACACTGTGATAACCCTTCTTCCAGTATCGATCACAGAAGTACTAAATAGTCAATGTGAGTACTCCGGAAGTCTGTAACAGACATTCACAAGTGCCTAGGCCGAGTATCGGCTATAGAAATATCGGCAAATAGAAATATCTTTGCAACACCAACATTTTCTGACTGATATAATTTTCTGTAGAGTGGTCACTGTAAAAATAAATATATTGGTTTAACGGCGCGGATTTCGACGACCAATTGTGATGTTAGTACACGCATGCAACAGTATTTTAATAGACTATTTACCAACAGCTGATAACCGAATAAATTTAGAGAGAAGAATTGCATAGACAAGTGATTTTAAAATACCAATATAATTATAATTATAAAGGAAATTAGATAAACTATAGCGCACGCACGGACAGATATTCTATACCGAAAAATCTCTTTCGACAATCACCTAAAAACTAATTGACCTAACCATTCTTAATTATAAACTACTCATGCGCGCCCTTTAGTATCAGTACCTCTATGTTAATGTATCAATGAATCATTTAATTTATAGGCATTTATGTTACAACTTTGATTTTATACTTCACATTTTGTCTCTGCAATACTAAAATATGAATAACTTAAAACTGTATTGAACTACAGTTACTTATGTGAAAAAGATAATGTTGCACAGCATAATGTTAAGCGTTTTTTTACGTTCTCGATTGTTGTACTACATTCATAATTGGTCATTTTGTCGAAAGATACACTAGCATAGGTATGTTGGGTGGTTTGTGAGGTACATACCGGTCAGGATTGAACGGTTCCTCCTTGAATCTATCTCTTCTTTCGGGAAACTCACGTTGTTGGCGGTACCGGTCGGGCTCTGGTGGACCACGTCTATAAACAAACATGTACTGAACCACTGAATAAATTCAAATAATTTTCAGTCATTAAACCATGTCGGAGGCCTTCGGGCGGTCGCAAAACACCGACACCAGAGTTGGCCACAGCTCATACGAAGAAGGGACTTCAATTTAATCTCTCTGGGGGTGTAGGGGCTCCAACCAACCTCCATCTACGGAACTCAAGCCAATCAAACCGGCCAGAGATGTACCTCTCTAAATCACAAACAGGGCTATGACAGCCGGATTCCTGCAGTAAGCATTACACCGCAAGCAGCCGGCTGTAGTCAAAAGTCTAACATCAGCATAGCTAAACACCCGACCACCGACGGGCAGCATTGTCGGCAGTGCGAGAAGCTGTGCCTTGCGATCCTCAACCTGCATGTCCAGCGTGGGGATTATGGGCACATCCCCCTTCTTATTAGGCCCTCTGTCCAGCAGTAGACTGATAAAGGTTGAAATTGTGGTTGTAAACACTTTACCTAGAATAAATCATCATCAATAAAGTTTTGAAATTTGTAATGCTAACAGAGTTTAATCAAATCGGCCCTTCGACTTTACGTAGCTTGAGTGTTGTCTCTCTTCAAGTATTTTGTTAGAACTAAAAAGTTAAACTTATAGATAGATGATAGATACGTGCGTACGTTACCTCTCACGATAATCCCTGCCTTCTTCGAACTCTCGTCTTTTTCCTTCAAATTGATTGTAGTTGCGATTGAAACCTGGATAAACAACGTTATTTTAAGCACTTACTTCGGTGTTCCTAGCAGTGTCACTAAGATCTGAGCGCTTCCGTTTCTGAAGATACGTTAAGGAGTTGGTCCCAACTTTTTCAGTCGTTAAGCCCAGGCGGCCTAAAAACTCCGACAATAGAGCTGGCCACTAGCTCAAACGAAGCATATTATATAGAACCAGGGATCTCCTGCATACATAAATATGGTATGATGCAACCCCTTACAAAATCCTATATGGACTCCCTTTCCGGCATTTAGACTCCAAATAGGTAAATTGAGCTTGTGAGATATATAGTACATGAGTTGCCTGGGATCTTCATTCTTCACAAGCTTTGCGGAGTGACCTCGGGTTGGCAAGGATTTGTTTTTGTTGAGATGATTCATCTTCAGTCAGACTCATGTAGAGTCGGCTGCCTGTTGCTCCCATGCTGTAGACATGTTTGTTTAGACTTTAGAGGAAAGTGACCCGTGACTACCAACAATGGTGCGAACCTCTTTGACGTGATAAGCACCTGTCAGCCGCAGTGAGGGGACCAGTAGCGCTGTTCTAGACTGGCTGGCGTCAGTTGTCCGTGCCACAGATAACATTCCTTGCAAATCGTTTATTTTGCAACTTTAGTTGATACAACTGTCAACTTCAGTAACTTATCTAGTTGCTGTGTGTTGTTTCTTAAAAGTTATATGAAGAGTTGCCTTTTGCCACAACTCTGACATCAAATCGGTTGCTCAGTGGACAGAGCGCTGCGCCGGGTAGGGAAGGGTATGCTCTGTATGTATGTGGTCTGCTGTCTTTGCGGAACCTAGTGTGTTCTCAAGGCTGAAAGTCGTCAATCCTACGAACGACACGGTTGGTCACTAGTAGTGAAGGTTTATAGGCTCTCGTAGGGCACTACTCTCATTATACCTATCGTTACTATAACGTGAACAAACCTCTTTACGACTAATAACGTGAAAACACGCTTTTATTTTCAAACAAAACTACGTTACATTCATTTCAACTAAGCTTTAATTCCTTTTTATTTCACGAAATAAGTACCTAATAAGAAGTACGCTTCTTAAGTTTATGACTGTAGACTTAAAAATAATCTTGGTACCGAAAAGAACGGAAATTCTCGGGAATCTCATTCATTAGGGTCTGGGTGTTTCTATGTATGATATGTATGTATTTACAAAAAAAAAATTATATGTGTATTATATCAATCATGTGGTTCCCATAATACAAGCTCTGCTTAGTTTGGGGCTGCATGATGCTGTGTGATTACGTCCCGTATTATTATTATTATTATTATTATTATTAAAAAGAACCGGGAATCCTGGTCTTTCAAAAGTTAAACGATTCTGAATCCCTAGTATGCAGTATGTACACAATATCAACAATTGCACACTGAAATTGTCAATGGCGTTGATTAGTTACAATTTTGTTTACCTCTATTGTCAACTCTCGGCTGGAATGGCTCATCCCTTGGTCCTCTTCTCTGATACTCTCCTGGCGGCTTGTGATTCCCATCATATCTCGGGTTTCTGCAATAATTTCCCTTTCAATAAAATTCAAACAGATTAAGAATAAAATTATAACATTATATATTGATAACATATAATTTATTAGATATTTAGCTAATAAAAACTGCATACATTTTTAATCATGCGCCTCATGCTGCATTACGGGTCAAGACGCCGAAATGACAAGAGGAATAAACTTAAATAATTATTTATAGATTAAGTTTCTGGAATAAACAACATGTTTATGTAAACTCTAAAGTTCCAATATCTTGTTAAAAACAAACTTTATTTATCGGAAGTGACAACTTAATTCATTTTACATACTGATACACATTTAATAAAAAATACCCCTATAAACTATAACTAATGTTTTTTGTTCATAGATATTAATCTGTTTTAGATGTGTTTTTAACTCCTGACGCAAAAAGAGGTGCAAGTTTAGCGTATATATCTGTGTCTGGAGCATTGTAGCTCCCAAACAGATAAACTGTTGATTTAGTTTTTTTTTTGTTTCATTTTTAGTTTTCGTTTGATTGGTAACTAGATCGAGTGTTCTTAGCTATATCAGTTTAAACGTTTGAAGACCATCAGATCTTTTCCAGTTGATGAAGGGAACTTATACTGGTCTGATTGATTTATCATTAATGACACTGCAAAAACATGGTAGCCTTGACCTAATGCTGCAAAATTACTTCGTATCTGCATGATGCCCAACTCCTCAGCAACATACAGCAGAGGTATTGTGTCTGGGCTCATTGGCATCATTGGCTCATGGATCGGGGTCTGATGTTGAAGCACAATAGAAATATGAGAATTTAGTGTCAGGGGTTTTTTAAATGTATAATTTATACTTGTTTTATCTGTAAGAGATCATCCTCTTTTAGGGTTCCGTACCCAAAGGGTAAAAACGGGACCCTAATACAAAAACTCCACTCTGTCTGTCACTAGGCTGTATCTCATGAACCGTGATAGCTAGAAAGCTGAAATTACCGATGACCACCGATGATAAATTTCTGATAAAATAAATATTTAAGTGGGGTTCCCATACAACAGTACGGAACCATTTGTGCGGGAATCCGACTCGCACTTGGTCGGTTATTTCTATAATCTAAATATGTCGTGATTATCACATTAACATGTTGCATACAATTTCACAACGAATCTTTATCCCCTGAAGTTAGCCTTAACAAACAATTTAACCAATCTTACAATCATAATAGTACAATCTTACAATCATAATAGTACAATCCAACCCGAAAAATAGGAACTATGTTGCTACTTGCAGACAACTTTAAAGAGACAAGGATAAGTTGTGGCTCTTAATACTAGAGTACAACCAAATACAACAGAGTTATCACAGAAAGGATAAAAGTAATATAAGCTGCTATGCTACAAATAAAGACAAATCATTGCTACAATGTTCGATGCACATAGAACTCACTGTACCCAAATAGTACCTTTGTTGATATTTTTGTCCCCTATTATAATCTCTGCGATGGTCACTCTGTCCCCTATTTCCATAATTTCTTTGATCCATTTGCCCTCTACCAATACAAGCCAAACCGAGCTGTGTATTTTGGGCCGTATCTTTATCATAATCTTGGGCAGATCTGTAACGGTTATTAATCTTATCTCTGGAACAATGCTAGCTATCAATGATGGTTTAAATGAGATTCTCGATAATCATGTGCCTAATGTTCCACTATTTTATTGTTAGAGGGGGGAAGTGGGAGAGAATGGCTTAAGTGAGAGGGGGAGAGAGGAGAGAGAGAGAGGGGGGAGAGTCGGAAGCGAGGGGAAGAGGGTGAGAGAGATGGGAAAGGGGGAGAGGGAGAAAGAGTGAGGGAGCAGAGAGCAACCCTAAAATTACAAATCTAATATTATAAAGGCTAAAGTTGTGTAAAAAAGATGTGAAATGAGAACATGTGAAACATTTCGTCCATCCTTCACAACACAAACTCCTGAAAGGACTGAACTGAAATTTTGCACATGTGTAGAGCTAGACCTGGAGTAACATAACATTACCATCGTCACTTAGCATGTTTACACCCACTGTTAGGTATAAGCTTTCTCTTTCTGCTATTTCCTGTCACTTGCAAGTGTCCGATTTAGATTACATTATTCATATTCAAATAACTTATAGGCTACTTTTATACCACGCGAGGTCGCGGGCGGAAGCTTGTGATTAATATTAATTGAAACCATCAACTCAAATTATTTTTTTAACTCCATGCATGTTATCTAAATAATCTGGGTAAAAACAACAGAATTGGGAAATGTGTTATGAATACCACAGATAATATTCAGTGCAAAGCTAGGGATGACCTCATCCATCATCATCAGAGATCGGAGTAGGTAGAGTGATTTTTGGTACCATTTTTGTACCAAAATACCATAACATGGCCATGCCATTTTCCCAGGAAGTTTCAATAGTAAATAATTATATCGAAAGGGGTTTAGTAAATATATCAAAACTATTATGTTTATTAAACTAGTGATTTAGTAACTACTACTCTTAAAATTTCAAGGAGGGATTGAAGTAAAATTATATAATTTTTTAATTTATAAAAAAAATATTTGTCAGCAATTGTTTTAGCAGATGTATAATTTATTCGATTGATTTGAAGCTTTGTTATGTTGCTATGCGCAAATCAAATTCTTAACATTTCCTACGCACTTAAGTTGGACCATAATACAGGACACAAGCGGGGGGTGAGTTTCGCTCTCCACAACACAGTAAAGACACTTAACGAACTGAAATAATGAGCGCGCGCGTATTGTTTTCTCCATCCAGGATTCTCTGTTATGATTGGTTGCAACTATTGTGTGTACTTAGTTTAGGACTATGGTGTCAAAAGACCCTATTTTCCGAGTTGTACTTGTACGAGTTGAGTTGTACTTGTTGTACTTTTACTAATGTGGTTATACTGTTTGAGTCTTTAAAACAGTTTTTACTAAAGAATGCAGACTACCTATGCCACCCCTAGAGCGTTGAAAGAGTTTGAAGAAAAAATCTTGCTTATATGTTACAGTGAGCTATACGCATCCATGTGATAATTTTGTAATCCAGGAAAAAATGTCTTTATAATGGAGAAGATAACAAGGTTACAATATCACATTTTTACGTACGTAGAATCAAAGTCTAGACCGTACACATTATTCTAGTTTTTATTTCACACCGATCGGTGCAATATTACCGAAGTTATAAGCGTCGGAAGTTTACGTAGGTTTTTTAAATCTCGTCAGTGATCGCGAGTAGCGCGTGACGTCATCGCTCGGCGGCGGCGGGCGTCCGTAGTACATTTCGCTGCTAAGTTGTTTGCTCTCGTGCGCTCTGGTTATTTTTATTAATTTAAAAAAATGCTGATTGATTGAGTATATTGTGTAAATTATTGGTTATTATTATAAATTATACTAAAATGAAAGAAGGATTTCAAAAAGACCAATGTAACAACCTTCCCATAGTTCACGGTCTGATGGTGGCAGAATGTTTAATAAAAAATAAAGAGATCATTAACCATGGAATGGTTCAATAAACTGCGAGTCGCGTACCCTACATACGACATACCTACTACATGTATCGGGGAGCCCCCCTTAATTAATTTTAATTTAATTTAATTATTTATTTTTTAAATACCTAAATATATAAACAAAATATTCTGTGAATATTTCAAGGGTCTACCTGTTGCCGTTATTACCATCGAGCAAAAAAACGGCAAAAAAAGTGGCAACAGAAATACATCATCCGTGAAAATTTCAACTGTCTAACTATCGCGGTTCTTGAGATACAGCCTGGTGACAGATAGACGGACAGCGAAGTCTTAGTACCTAATAGGGTTTCCTTTTTTACCCTTTGGGTACGGAACCCTAATAAGCATTTTACTAGCATTAACAAAGTACCTACCTAGTCTACCTACTAGGTCCTTAGTTAGTGTTTCACATTGCAAGGTTAAGTACCTACTACTTAGTTAGTATTTCACATGGTATTTGAATAATTACATCGACATGATGCTCAAAACAATATACTGTCGTTTTTGGCCCTAACGGGGGCTCTTCACATCGCATTTATCAATTTTATTCTGATTTTTGGATCCTTAGGAACGTAAAAAAACAACTTTTCGGGTTTTTTTGTGGCCGTATTTTTACACTGAGGCACGACACAGTATTTATTAGATGGACTCAAGTTGTTTTTATTGTTTCTTATTTAAAATAAAGAAAGTAGTTCCGCACGCGACGGGCACATTCGGGTAAACGCTTTGAATCCCCGAGTCGCTCGCGTGGAGATAGGACACGTGACGTCATCAACGATATCGCGCTCCGTCCGCGGCTTAGACTAAAAATGTTAACTTTGCACTTTTATATCTCGGTCAGTTTTAGAGATAAAAAAATAATAAAAACACAGTTGTTCTCGTAATTTTTTGTAGAATTTTTTGACATATGTAACAAAAAATGGTTTTCTTCTTCATTGAAATAAATATTAGAATACCGGAGGCAGGCATGTCCATGTTAGCATGCATGTTTGAGACCTTAAATCACTCTACCTACTCCGATCTCTGTTCATCATACAACTTTATTTTCCACTGATGGTTCGACATCTCTTAGGCATGTTTTTATCAGTACACAGTACAATTGAGAATTCTCAAATAATATAGCAACTGCTTATTTAGCAGAGTGCAATTTGTTTGTGATTTGAGTATATCAGAGTGACTATTATTTCAGTATATTCATTTCAAACAGCATTATTATAAATTTTTACAATAATGATTACATACATAAGCTGAAAAACACTATTTTCAGTCAAAGAATTAAACTTGTAACTAATATGAAAAGGGGTTGTGTGTGGGTAGCTCACAGACGAAAGAGCCCTCGCGTATTTTTTTGAATTTAAAAATCAAGAATGACGCCTAAAGTGGTGGAATCTGCAGTACGCGAACTGCAAAAACTTATTAGTGACTTAGCAGATAAAGTTGGCTCTCTGGAAGGCAAGGTAAGCGAGCAAAGTGCTTTAATTTCAAGCCAGATCGAGGCTATCAATCTGCTCAAAACGCAAGTTGAGGGTAAACAGTCTCCAACTACCCCGACGCCGGCCAGCGCCGTGGTGCCGTCAGCTGCGAGTGCTCCGGCCCAGCCAGCGCTACAGCGACCAATACGGCAAGCGCGCCTAATCGCGTCAGCCAACATCACGGCGAGCTCAAGCGCTGCAGCGGCCACTAAGAAGCTTGTGACTGGAAAAGACAAGGTACGACGATCCATCCCGGGTACTGCGTCACCCAAGTGCGACGGAGTAAAAAAAGATACTCCGAAAAGTTCCCCGTCTGTAGATGCAACCGGTTCGAAGAATAGGGCGACCATGAATTCAGTGGAGACGCTGACGAACGAAGCTACTAATGACCAACACGAATGGCAAGAAGTATGTCGGAAACGCCGACCGATCAAACAGCGCCGAATTTTGACAGGGTCAGGAAAAACTGACGAAGACGGGCTCCAGCCAGCCGAGCGACTTAAATTCATTCAGGCGTGGTCGTTTAGACCAGACACATCGACTGAGGATGTTTGCAATCATATTAAAAAAATTGCAGTATGTGATAAATACATCGTAGAAAAGCGAGATATTAAGACGGACCAACATGCTGCCTTTGTAATCGGGTTTCCCGAGACATTGTATGATCGTCTGTGCACTCCGAACGCATGGCCACCCGGAATCAAGATCTCAGACTGGTTTCGGCTTGCCCCCCGCCACTCGGAGCGGGGATCGCTCGCGCCTGCAGCCGCCGGCCGCCTCAGTCACTAACTACTCCAGTAAACACCGGACGAATGCGCTTCTATTACAGGATAACCGATGTGAAAAAGTAGTCGTATGTCATCAAAACATCGCGTCATTAGACAAAAAATCGCAAAGGTTGGAAGTACTGCTTAGGAGTGATTTAAAATGTGATATACTTGCCTTAACTGAACATTGGTTAACGGAACCTAAGTTAAAATGTGTCGAGTTACATGGATACAAATTAGCATCGTATTTTTGTAGACAACATATAGTGCACGGTGGTTCATGTATATTTGTCTCGGACAGAATAAAATGTAGTGAAAACCTCGACTTGACATCCTTGTCGGTCGAAAGGATATGTGAAATATCAGCCATTGATCTATTAGAACTAGACATAACCATCGTGTGCATTTATAGAACAAATTTAATATCCGTTAGTGATTTTATTTGTACGTTTGAGGGGCTGCTCGATAAGGTAAATAGTCTCGGTAAAGAATGCATACTCGTGGGTGATTTTAATATCAACTGGCTGGGCGATCTGAACAGTGATATTAAAAAATTGTCAGATGTGCTGTCAGCCCATGGCTTGTCGAACTTGGTGGATTTCCACACACGCACCACGGCCTCTAGTTCTACTAGTTTAGATCACCTTTACACAAATCTAATGGCTGGCACTGTGTGTGTATCTCCCGTTGTCACCAACATTAGCGATCATTTCGCCATTAAGGCTGAGGTTACATGCACTAAAATACAATCGCCAACCTATTATACTAGGAAATATAATAATGAAAATAAGGCTAATTTCGTAGCTTCTATTTATAGTGTTGACTGGACTGAGATCTTGACTAAAAGTAATCAAACCATTGACATACTTAATTCAATTATTAATGTAATAAAAAATAAATTTGAAATTTGTTTTCCCCTGAGGAAATGTAATATTAAGAAAAACGACTCATCTTGGATCACTCCAGATGTACAAAATTATAAATTATTATTGTTTGACATAATTGAATTAGGTAAGTTAGTGCCAAATAATGACATAATTAAATCAAAAATCTGTGACATGAACAACTATTTTGACATTTTAATCAATAGGACAAAATGCGATTTTTATGATATATATATATATATATAATATAATAATATAATATATATTATAATATAATAAAGGCAAATAGTAATAACTCGAAAGCTATGTGGGGAGTGATAAATAGGGAAAGGGGGAAGAACAACTCGCCTTATCTAGATTTTACTGACGTAGTTACTAAACCTGATGGCACTACTTTCAAGGATAAAAAAGAAGTTGTGGACGCGATGAACGCTCGATTCCAAAGCGCGGCGGAGGCGTGCGGCGCGCCGAGCGCTGATGTCGCCGGTGTGCACCGCGTACTGAGTTCTGCGCGCGCGCCCGCGGACCGTTCGCTGAGGTTTCAACTATTTACAGCTGATGAAGTATATCAGATTATAAAAACGCGGATACCTCCGAAAGTATCCAAAGATGTATATGGGTTTTCCATGAAGATTCTTCAACTAGCGGTTCTTCCTCTCGCTCCCGTACTGGCGCATGCCTACAACTGCTGCATCGTCGAAGGCACTTACCCGTGTCCAATGAAGATCAGTAAGGTCTCCCCTCTGTTTAAGGGCAAAGGAAAGCGAAGCAGCATGGATGGATATCGGCCTGTGTCGATTATCCCGGCTATCGCTAAGATATTCGAGAACGGCTTAAGCTCCCGTCTCATCACTTTCCTTGCATCGACTAATGCTCTTTCGGAAAGACAGTACGCTTACCGCGCGGGGCGTTCGACGACGTCCCTGACTCGTGAGGTCATCGGTCGTGTTGCGGCTGCACGTGAAAGGAAGCAGCAGGTCGCAGTCATATGCTGTGACCTGTCTAAGGCCTTCGACGTTGCAGACCACAATATATTGGCTGTCAAGTTGCGACACTATGGAGTCGACGGTCGAGCGCACTCTCTTTTAAACGATCTGTTAAGAAATCGCTCCCAGGTAGTCGTAGGCTGTGGTGGAAACGTAGTATCCGACCCACTGAAATCGAAGATGGGTGTAGCCCAAGGATCTTCGATTTCAAACATACTATTTTCCCTGTTGCTAAATGACTTGCCAGAATTTATCGCATCAGCTGAGACCTATATGTACGCTGACGACGTCGCTGCGATTGTCACTGCCCCCACGGTCGATCAGCTAGAGGGGAAACTTAACGACACGACTACCCGACTTGCGGAATGGTTCAAGATGAATGGACTAGCTCTTAACTTGAGTAAAACTCATTTCATCCATTTCCACCTGTCGGGCCGTGCACCGCGACCTCTGTTGGTGCAAGTTAACGGAGATGCAATTGACCAAGTCCAGAGTACTAAATTCCTCGGCTTCCAGATCGACAGAGGACTGCAGTGGTCGAGTCATATCGATAAACTGTGCGGGAAGTTGGGGAGTGCGTGCTATGCGCTGAGCCGGTTAGCCCGCGTGGTGTCCGCCGACGTACTCCGTGCCTGTTATTTTGCCACGTTCCAGTCCCTCTTGCAGTACGGCGCCGAGCTGTGGGCGCGCGCCTCCGACTGGGAGCGCGCGTTCCGGATGCAAAAAAGGGCCGTACGGACCATTGTGCGGATACGAAGGGATGTGTCGGCGAGACCGCATTTCAAAAGCCTAGGCATCCTCACATTACCCTGCCTGATGATATATCAGGTAGCAATATATGTGAGAACAAACCGGATCTCCTACTTGCAGCACAGCGACGTTCATAAGTATAGCACCCGCAGTCGCCACAAGCTAGTGCCGGTATCGCGTTCACTGTCGAAATCTTCCAGGCTGACACACGTCATGGGACCGACAGTCTACAACAAACTCCCTGATACTGTCACTCAGGCTCCGAGTATGCATTCATTTAAAACTAAATTAAAAAGGTGGCTTATCGAGCAGACCTTTTATAGCTATGATGAATTCATAGACTATAAGTACCTACCTACCTGAATGTAGGTACCTAAAACACTTTATAGTACTTTTGACATTTTTCTATACATATTTAATTTGATGATTATTTTATTATATTATATTACACTACTTCTTATACCTAAGAAATGTATATATACACCATTGACGTATAATGAATATTATGAATAAATGACTATTATGACTATTATGACTACTATCATAAATTTATAAAAAAGAGATCATTATTTGTTCTTCCTACAAAAAGTGAACGCAAACAGATTGAGCTGACATTTTGGACATTATGTAGTTCTTGAAAAGGAATAACAAAATGGGTTACTTTTGTCTGGGTACTAAATGAGTGAAGCTGATGTCAGAAGCTAGTATAATATATCTATTAGCGGAAACCTATAATTGGCTCTGTTCTGCTATTGTATTTATTTAGTGCTACTGGTTTTCCTTAATAAAGTTTTAAATAAATTCTGTAATTACCTTCCATTGGCTCGTTCCTGCTCATATGGATATTGTTCATGGTATCGCCTTTCCTTGCTAGAGCCTCGGTAGAAACGCATCACCTCACGCTCCCTGTCTTCGACATACTTTTCAGCTGGTGATGCATGCCGGTGGTACCTTCATACAAAATTAGACATTTTAAAATATAACATACATGAAGATTGGTCTGTTGTGTATGTGGAATAACTTATAATCATCAATATAATTATATAGAACACTATAGAGTGACAGTCTTCAAGTGAAATTTAATGAAAATCATCCAAGCGTGTTTTACATAAATATACTTAAAAATGCCAAATTTGCACTAGATTAGTCAACCTTATTTCGCTTGAAAAGTGTTCAACGACCGTGCAATTGACAATGTGCAAGGAGTTTGGGTGCAGACACTTTTTTACCAAGTCTTCCACTCTAGAGTATAAATATCTCGATGCATACAATGAGCAAGGTGTATTAAGTAGATATTACTTTTGATTACATTCCAATAATTTTATCACCATTTGTGTATGAAGTGATCATGTAGACTTTTTAGTTGATTTAAAATGAATTATTCTTACTATATAATCTTTAATTACCTGTCTTAACAGTATTAAAGAATTTAAATAGATCTATAAACATGGCGCTGCATAACAGTTTCTTACTGATAGTATGAAGCTGGTGGGCGTTCTCTATCTTCAGAGGACCGGCGCTCCTTCACAACACTGTGCAGACGACGCTCTTTACGCTCTTCCCCTGCAAAAACAATCAGTTTCTCAACAATGAAAATAAAGATTCTGCCAACCAAATATTTTCTAATGGTTATGAGCATAAAGTTCTATTGTACCTTTGTCGCTAGTGGATGAGCTATGTGATCGCTTGTGCTTGTGATGTTTCTTATGTTTTTTCTTAGGAGAAACTTCACCATCGCTAATAGAAAGCGGACGTTCCACTTCAGACTCGCTGTTCACAACAGATTCTGAGCGACGTTTCCTTTTCATGTGCTTCTTCTTCTTTTTCTTGTGCTTACGTTTCCTAGCGCGCCGCTGCCCCTCGGAATCACTATCAGAGTCATCTGATGACCCACGCTCACGCTTTTTTTTCTTCTTGTAGCGGTGCTCTGAAGCTGAGGAATCATCGCTTTCGCTGTCACTGCTGCTTGATTGATGATCTTCAGATTCTTCCGAATCTTCTGATGATGATTGGTGACGTTTTTTGGACTTCATATTGAATAACAAATTATTATTTTTCTCAAAAATCACAAAAATCAAACAACCAAACACCACACCACACGATTCATTTGACACGAACGATCCAAAGAGAATTGAATTTTGATCCAAAAACTATGAGGAGTGAAATTTTTCTTTTTTTCTAGTATTGCCAATGAAGCTATTTTTATGTTAGATGTGACAAGTTTTCTTCACGTTTAGCATAATTATATTATTCAGACATTTTAGCATTATCATTATCTCAAGTGTATCTAAATTCATTATCTAAATTTTCGTACTATATACGCGCATGTGACAGGGGTAAGACAATGGATATCTAACTAATGAATATCTTAATCTTATAATTATGTATTATCAGTTGGTGTCCATATCTACCAAAATACAAATACTTTTAGTCGTACACGTACTAGAAAAGGCAGAGAAGTATTTTCATTGCTGCAAAAATAGTAAATTGGCACACGCGTGACCTCAATTTCTAAGACGCTTCTCTTTTTGCATAGACTCTTACATAATTATGTAAATATGTATGTCGGAGATGAGGTAAATCCAACGTGTAAGCACATATCGAGGAATGCAGCGATCTCCCATTTGTAGTGCTTTTCCTTTTCATTCCCAAAATCCATCGCGATCCCATCATATTTAACCTTTTTATTTTCGTGTTCGATGGACGACGTCCATCCTCCCTTCCCGCGCCCCACGCTCCCTTCTTCTTCTTTTTTTCATGGCGTTTCTGGATCGTCACCCAAACGTCCCATCTGACAGTCCATCTACGATGTGTCAAGCATTTCAACGACCACAGCACTACAAATGGCATTTCACTCAAGATCATATACCACCAGATATGATCTCCAGACACTCCTCGACACGGCCAATTCTGACATTTCACACGTCCCTGTGTGATACTATGGATAAACTGTGGAAGTGCCATCTCAGACGCCATTGATTAAGTAAAAGGCAAGAAGTACGAGTATGTACATACACATTCGGATTGCTAGTTTCTGCTTGTTAACCTGAAAAATTCTAGCCAAGCAAACAGTTCTCATTCATTTTTGTTTCATCGAATACTGATAGGTAGGTAAAATAAGCACAGTTGTGTTGCTGATCATGACATTGACAGTTGGGCATCAATACCGCCTAATAATTAAGCTGGTTTTCAAGGCTATCTACCAAAGTTATACGCAAATGACTCTTTGAAATAGGAATCACAAGCTCCAATAATCTGTAGCACAAACGCTTACACGCACCATAACGTAAACTTATTCAGAGCAACTCTACTCATAGCCATCAAACCGCGCTTGAAACTGGCAATACTCAAACTTATGAATTAGATTCACATCTCAGTCCTTAATTTCATCAGTCGTATAAACGCACGCACGCAAACGCAACGCTTCGTAGCACGCAGCCATTATAAAGATGTTTTAAGTTTTTACTGTTTTGGTCATTTTAACATACAATTGATCGGTTGTTCGGATATGGTTTAATAAGTTAGTCAAGTATGTAATAGCACAATTCAGATGTAAATAAATAAACAAATTAAGGTTTTATAACTTACATAAATAAACAAATTAAGATTATAATAAAATAACATTGCTCCGGGGCGCTTTGGACAGAATTCAACAGTTGTCCCCGCTGGATAGTATTCAACCGCTTAGTTGTCCCCACTGGACAGTATTCAACCACATGCTTGCCCCCGTTGGACAGAATTCAACCACATGCTTGTCCCCGTTGGACAGAATTCAACCACATGCTTGTCCCCGTTGGACAGAATTCAACCACATGCTTGTCCCCGTTGGACAGAATTCAACCACATGCTTGTCCCCGTTGGACAGAATTCAATCGCTTGTCCCCGTTGGACAGAATTCAATCGCTTGTCCCGCCCGTGAGCAGTATTCTCAGCCTAGTTCCGACCGCGAAACTGTATTCACCGCCTGGTTCCAACGTAGAACCGGATTCACCGCCTGGTTCCGACCATAGAACCGGATTCACCTCCTCTTTCCGACCACGGAATTATTCACCGACTGGTTCCTACCGCAGAACCGGATTCAACACCTCGTTCTGACTGCGGAACATAATTAACCGCCTCGTTTCGACCGCGGAACATAATTAACCGCCTCGTTTCGACCGCGGAACAGAATTAACCGTCTTGTTCCGACCGCGGAACAGTATTAACCGCCTCGTTCCGACCGCGGAACAGTATTAACCACCTCATTTCGACCCTGGAACAGTATTGACCGACTTTTTCCGAACGCGAAACTGTATAAACCACTTTGTTCCGACCCTGGAACATTATTAACCGTCTTGTTCCGACCGTGGAACAGTATTAACCGTCTTGTTCCGACCCTGGAACAGTATTAACCGTCTTGTTCCGACCTTGGAACAGTATTAACCGCCTTGTTCCGACCCTGGAACAGTATTAACCGCCTTGTTCCGACCCTGGAACAGTATTAACCGCCTTGTTCCGACCCTGGAACAGTATTAAACGCCTTGTTCCGACTCTGGAACAGTATTAACAGCCTTGTTCCGACCCTGGAACAGTATTAAACGCCTTGTTCCGACTCTGGAACAGTATTAACAGCCTTGTTCCGACCCTAGAACAGTATTCACACATTCAGTCTCACGCAAAACTCGCCACTAAAATTTTCTCCACACTTGCTCCACATTGCCGTATTTGCAACGTTACACGTCCCGTCGCCTTCATTTTTATTTTTCCGACAACTTGGCCCGCACACGATCCGACCAAACCGAACTCTTTATTTACTTAGCAGTCACAACGTTAATGCGCAGCGTAGGCATAGGCTATTTTGTAAAAGCGTGCTCAACCAGTTTTACCGCAGGTAGGTATCTAGAACCAAACCAAACATAATTCCGACTCTTTGTCAACAACCTCAGATACCGTTCAGTACCAAATTCCACCGAGGATACAGAGACAACCCACACATCACACCCAATGCA
This sequence comes from Horisme vitalbata, assembly GCA_951804965.1. Lineage (NCBI taxonomy): Eukaryota > Metazoa > Arthropoda > Insecta > Lepidoptera > Geometridae > Horisme > Horisme vitalbata. The sequence continues at coordinate 10,591,538 of OX638101.1, forward strand.
TATCCACATGTTTGCAATGTAATGCAGTGTCATCCACGAAATATGCATCCGTTAAAATTTTAAATGATTCCAAAATGAAAGTGAACGTGACGTGTCAATACTTCCTACATTATCGAGCGAGAGTCAGAGATATTTCATTACAGGGCCCGCAACCGCATGCCACGATCAGCAACCCTGGATTCCGTCTTACTAGAATCACTACACATTTTCAGGTTCGCATACAAAAAGCTAAATGACTCGCAGGTACTTATCTTAAAGTGAGGGGGAACCGCTATTGAGAGTTAATATTATCGTCGCTGCTCTTTTGATCCGGCCATACTGACATCTCACACATCCTCGTGTGAGTGTTCAATCTGCAAAATAAATTCTGCCAGCTTATTTGTTCTCCTGCTCGGTCATTCTGACCCAAATAAATTCTAATAGTAATAGTTTATTTTATTCTCATTGTGTATTATCAATCCTCTAGCTTAGAATCTGACAACTACTTAGGTTACTATACCGTGAAATATTTAACAACTATGTATTAAGTGTGAGAGTATTAATGACTCTCACAATACAACTCACAAAAAAAAAGAAACCAAACCATAAAAAAAAGCACATCATCATCATCATCATCATCAGCCTATAGCATTCAACTGCTGGGTTTGATGCTCACATAAAAGTATTACAAAATGTTTACTCTTGAACAACATTACTTTCTAATTCTAATTTAAAGTAGGGGGGAAAGTTCTGCACTGACGTCTCGCGTTGGGGTGTATGTGTATGTGCATTGCCCCCGCCAACCCGACCCCAGCCAACCCAACTCCCTAGAATAACGGAAGACTCTGGGTTGGTGTCAACATTGCTCTAGAATTCCCGATACTGCCTGCGTTCTGAGAGCCTTGATCAAGCAGTTTTTGTAACCCGGACTTTGCTCCAGTTTCGCCTGTGGCAGTGCAGTGTAGGATGACATTGACATACATGTTCCACTGTTTTTTTCATCTTGAAAGCAGCCGTGACAGGTACCGTTAGCATTGTCAGACCGATGACGTTATCAATTGTATGGTAGGTGTAGTAAAATTGAGTGGAACAGGTAGTTCATCTACTCCCCACTAAATGGCGTGGCAATTACTTCTGTGGTCGCTCGCCAATAGATAGCGGTATGTGGGTTGTATCAATACTATCTCCGCACCAACTCCTTCATGAATTGGATCACGAGTATCTACTCCAAAAGATTATCTGTAGCTCACGCTTTAGTTCTGTTTCCATCATCATCCCAGTAAGTATAAATCCAAATGCTCACCAAATAAACCCATACATTCTGTACATCCATCAGAACACCACAGCACACTCTCCAGAAGCTCGTCACGTTGGCCATATAATATACCCAAATTATTCCTCAGAGTCGGTTGCGCATTCACAGTATGTTTCAGGACATGAAAAGAAAACAATGTTAGCACATTGTATTATGGACTACACTGGATTAGATTACACTTTCATACCGTTAATGCAAATGCACAATAAGATAATCAGACCTATGGGACTCGAACCCACACCATTAAATTCACATGACAATAATTTTTTTGAAATACTTTTGTTCTAATTGTCTTTGTATAATTTTTGTCCAAAACAAATGTAATTTTTTTAAACAAACTGCATTCAACCGTAACAACTGTGTTACAGATGACAGACTTAATGTAGCATAGACTCACAACCATTACTGAAATTACTAATATTACAAATAAGCAGTGAAAGTTTAATGAACTATTTTATTACAACAACTAACTTGAAACTTAAAGGATTGTATAGGCTTCATTACACACTCATGATATTGCTTAGTAATTCAGTACCATGTATGTACATTGTAGTTAGGGGCAAGTCCGAACATTACATAATATTAGTATACCTTCCTTATCAAACCTATGGCAGATCAATTAGAAAGCTGTCTACCAACTTGCCATTAAATTATCAATGTTAAATTAAAAATTGTATGAACTCACCGGATAAATACACCATTAAATAAATGCATCAACCTTTACAGTCCAGATGCAAAACAAACCATTACATTGTGGCCTATCTTGTCTACAAACCATAAGCACAGCCAGTGAAAGTGGTAATCAGGAACTTTGATATAGGAACATAGTTTTCAAATAACATTGTCATTCAATATACATTTCCTGTTCTATATTTTCTTGCATTCTTTTAACATAATTGGTTCATCATATGATGCTCATCATAGTATATTCTTTCCACTTTAGGAAGTAGTTCCATTGGTTATCTTCATCACATAATCACATGCCACACAGCTCATCCATCTCAGTGTAAACGCTCCTGCTAATCAATATTCAGTGTAGCAGTCTACTGCCGTCAAGCATCTATGCTGAAATCATTTTTATTTTGAAGAGGGTACGCGATGGATCATTGACTACAAACTCTAATATTGCTGCATTCATGTTCATTGCAGGTATCCCTTTTGTGTAAATGTAACATTCCTTTTATGGCAATAATTCAGATGGTCGGTGTAGATTTAAGTCAAAGCAAAACAACATCCAACATCACACACATAGCTCTGATACTGGGCGGGACTCTCTCCTGCGTCGTGGATATCACAAGGAAACCATGGTACTACCAATCCCAGACTCTGAACAAATCGCTGCTGCAAATCATGCAAACATCCATTCCGCTGTGTGAATCTTATCCTCTATGCAAGCCATGCGAAGCCGGTAACTCGTTGCATCCTGTGACTGACAATGTTGCATTGCATCACATCTTCCAACAGGTGAACATCTTTTTCAGTACTTTTCTAACGTAAAGTTAGCTCTGTTGCGGCGACGAGCTGGCGCCCATTTGATTACTCGAATGCTAGCGACTTGTAATGCCATTTTCATCATCCACCGCGCATGCATTTGATTGTAGGCGTGCATTCACTATCCGCGACTTCTGATGTCGGAGATGAGGTAAATCCAACGTGTAAGCACATATCGAGGAATGCAGCGATCTCCCATTTGTAGTGCTTTTCCTTTTCATTCCCAAAATCCATCGCGATCCCATCATATTTAACCTTTTTATTTTCGTGTTCGATGGACGACGTCCATCCTCCCTTCCCGCGCCCCACGCTCCCTTCTTCTTCTTTTTTTCATGGCGTTTCTGGATCGTCACCCAAACGTCCCATCTGACAGTCCATCTACGATGTGTCAAGCATTTCAACGACCACAGCACTACAAATGGCATTTCACTCAAGATCATATACCACCAGATATGATCTCCAGACACTCCTCGACATGTATATCTTTTTTTTTTTTTTTTCCTTTTCAATGCTGTTTCTTGGCGATCTGTTTGTTATAACAATAGTCCAATGTGATGTCTGTTGCTTCTGGGTTGTTATGTCATGGGTAGGTAGAGAGATTAGTCCAGTGAGTAGTCTCTCAGTCTTTGTGTGCGAATCTTTCCGCTAGGCCTTGGATGTCATGTCTTTTCAGTCGACAGTAATTGAGACTGCCTGTGCCTTGTAGTTGAGCGGCTAGGTCATTGCTATGATGGTCCAATCTGGTTTGGTAGTTTTTGCTGAAAGATTCGATTTCCTGCTTGACAGTTTTAATCTTAATGTCCATGTACATAAATTTATTGCTAACATGTTGCTGTATATTAAACATGCTTCGGATTGCTTTGCTCTGGAACCTCTCTATTATATCTATATTGCTTTGGCTGGCGGAGCCCCACAGCTGAATACCGTAAGTCCAGATAGGTTTGATTATGGATTTGTACACTGACATTTTCCTGTTGTACGAGAGCTGCGATTTGCGTCCAATTAGCCAGTATAAACTACGGATTTTGCAATCTAGCTGTTTGCGTTTTGCCCATAAGTGCTTTTGCCAGGTCAGTCGACGATCTAGGTGCATTCCTAGATACTTCGCGTCTTCCGCCTGCGGGACTTGTTCTTCATAAAGTAAGACAGGCGGGCAAGTTTTTCTTCTTAGTGTGTAGGTCACATGTACGGACTTATCCTTGTTGGCTTTGATGCGCCACTTATCGAACCATTCCTCGATTAAGTTGAGGTGTTGTTGGAGGTTATTAGATGCAGTTTCTGGGTCTTCGTGAACGGATAGCAAGGCTGTATCGTCTGCATATGTGGCGGTAGTAGTAGTGTCATTTGCTGTAGGTAGGTCTGATGTAAAGATTAGGTAAAGGACTGGTCCCAGAATGCTACCTTGCGGTACCCCAGATTTGATTTCGTACATTTGTGTCAGTTTGTCGTTGTATTTTACCTCAAAGCACCTTTTATCAAGGTAGGATTTGATAATTTGGAAGAAGGAGTGTGGTAACGTTTGCTTAATTTTGAAAAGAAGTCCTTCGTGCCAGAACTTGTCGAACGCTTGGCTGATATCGAGAAATATTGCAGAACAGTATTGTTTGTGTTCCAAAACCCTGCTTATGACGTCGACCAGGCGAAGCACCTGCTCAATCGTGCCGTGGCCTTCTCTAAAGCCAAACTGGTGTTGGGGTATAGTTTCCTCAAGGTGTGGCTTCATTCTTGTTAGTATAATTTTTTCAAATAGTTTTCCAGTAATCGGGAGAAGGCTTATGGGTCTGTACGAGGACACATCTTGTGCTGGCTTGCCCGGTTTCAGGATCATAACAACCTGCGCTATTTTCCATTGACTTGGGAATGTAGATAGCCTGAAGCATGCATTAATGATTGCGATTAGCAGGAGTATCCCTTTCTTTGGAAGCTTTTTTAGGAGAGTTGCATCTATCTGGTCGTAACCTGGTGCTTTGCTGTCTTCCAGGGTGCGGATTTCTCTGAGTAATTCCCTTGGTGAAACACTTTTTAGAGGGAAGCACATTTGTATGGGTGAGAGAAGAGAATGTTTGATTTCCTCGTTGTGATCCAGGTTGGAGCTAGGCAGTGGTTGGAATACACTCTTTAGGTGATTTGCAAAGGTATTTGCCTTTTCAATGTCGGAGCGTACCCACCTTCCTGACTGAGTCTTTATCGGTGCTATTTCGATTTTTGGGCGTTTAAGTTTCGAAGTGGCTTTCCACAATGAATAGTTAGTGTCGCTTGTTGGCGCGAGTTTGCTAAGATATTCTTGGAGGTTTTCATTGTTCAGGTTGCTGATCAGTTTTTTCAGTTCTCTTGAGGCTCTATTGAATGCAGTTTTATCTCGAGGGTACCTTGTGTTGTGCCAAACTTTACGCAATCTGCGCCGTTCAAAATTTTTGTCTTTTATGAAGGTCGGGTATACATGTTCCTTAGGAAAGAATACTTTACTCTTCGGCGTTGACTCGTGTGCTGCAACGTGTATTATTCTGTTTAGGTTTTCAATCGCTAATTCTATTTCTTCTGGGGTTTTAAGTGATATTTTTAAATCAATGTTTGAGGTGACGATGTTCTGGTACATTTCCCAGTTTGTACTACGATTATGGATTTTTGGTGGTGCTTCTTGAAGTAGTATTTTGCAATCAACGTTGAGTATAATTGGTGTATGGTCAGAGGAGAGGTCTGTTATTTGTTCAGTACTCATATTGTTGAGAGATAGGTTTTTTGTTACAAAAAAATCAATCAAGTCGGGTTTTCTAGTGTTGTCGGTTGGCCAATAAGTAGGCTCGCCTGTTGAGAGACATTCAAGGTTGAGGTCTCCCAGCTCTCGGTACAGCTGTCTTCCTTTTGGGTTGATGAGTCGAGAGCCCCAGTGAACGTGTTTGGCGTTCCAGTCTCCACCGCTGATAAAGCGATTGCCTAAAGATGTCAGATATTCTTTGAAATATTCGGTAGATATAGTGTGCCTTGGGGGGCAGTAGACAGCGGATACTGTGATATCCGAGGTATTGTCGGTGACTTTTATCTGTGACGCCTGAATTTTCTCCGAACAAAAGGGTTCAAGTGGGTAGTGCTTTAGATTTGATTTTATTATGATTGCTGCCCCTGCATGGGCTTTGCCTGATGGGTGGTTCGTGGTGTATGGTTTATAATTTTTGATGTCAATATGGCTTTTCGCAGTCAACCTACTCTTAATTTGGGAACGTTATTACGGGTTTTTAAAAAGCTAACTGATTTACTTAATTAATAAAATAAAACTAGAGTGATTACGTCCACACCGATTTGGAGGCGCTTTAATAATGAAGTAAGTACATTGGGTTCGGATGCAGCTGGACGACACCCAGACGGCTGCATCAGCATTACACAATTCTAAGAAGCTGCATTCCAATGCAAGCAAAAACAATATTATAAACTTAATCTAAGGCTGAGGGGTGAGGGGTACACATAACTCCTCCATCCCTAAGAGGAAAATTACCGGGTGAATCGATTTGAGATTGTTGCCGATAATTTTTCTTAAAATAAACAATTTTTGCCGAAACACAAAAAATAAGAACAGTAAAAATCCTAAAATAACTAATCCTAAAGTCGCGAATCCTAAGTTGTCACTGAAGCTAAACTTATTTTCATTAAAAACACTTTCAATCACTGCACTATGTTTAAGGGAATACGCCATGTATTTTATTACAATATTAAGCTGACACCGTTCATGTTGAGTGCGCGTGCACCTGATAGGCTCGCGTTCACACGTAGCTGCGGTATGGCGATTAGAGGAATTGGCTCTACAACGTCCGATTCTATTAAGATGCGGTGGCGATTACGAATTCCATTGATCTCCAAATTACAAGGCTTGTCGATAGTCACGATGAAGATCTCGAAGATAGGCTGCTAACTGACAAGAGCTGCAATATTTGGTTAACGTAGATTTCAGTCTACTTAAAATAATCCAACTGTCAGCTGTGACTCGCTGGACCTTGGCCTTTATAATCAGGACCTGATGCTGCTTACAATGAGTGGGGGTCATCGTCTTAGTTCATGAGTTGTTCCATACAGGTGAGCTCATGGTATAAGGCTCATGGTGTTGTCTATTGAACACTGAAAATGGTCGCGTAACTGTTAACGGGCGGCACGGTTTTACAATCGGTAAGTATTTCAAACCTTTCGCCAAAAGGTAAGGGTATTTAGGGAAAATAGATAGGGTTTTATTTTCAGATTGATGGAAAATTGGTAAGGGATACATTTTAAAATGGTTATAAGTACATTTCCAAGCTAAACGTGATCTGGTTTTTCTTAACATATGATTTCACACTTAAAGTTAATTTTAACAAGTTCTGTTCGTTAGGCGACTTAACTTAGCTTTTCACATAAGAAATCAATTTTAAATAATATAAAAGTTCGACTGAATTCACAATACACTGTTTTAATATAGAGACTTTAAGTAGAGTCTAGAAGTTAAAGGATTAAGTAGAGGCTAGAGTTTTTTCGATTTTACTTAATGTGATAAAATAGTTCTGAAACGACTCGTAAAAACATTGAAAAATCTAACAAATATAAGTACCTAAAGAAAAAATAATTATTCTGATTTGCGGTTAAATCTTTTAAAATTATATCTGATTTATATTTCTAATTTCTGTAATACTTATAACTCATAACTCCTGAACTTACGTTTGTAATTAGTAATAATATTGTTCTGGTTAATTTATTCTGTGACACTGATAAAACTCTGAGACATTCCAGAGACCAAGCTTAATTTCTAAGAAATGATGTACTGACCAGGACTCACTTCAGAAGTACCATGTTTGTTTATCAAAATGTTATGCGAGACAAGTGGGCGGTATATCTTTAATTCGATAAATCATGTATGAACTCTGTATGAATTTTTAGGCTTATAAATTTAATGAGAACATGCATTAAGTCCGTTAAGTTAAGTCAGTTTAAGTTAATTACCTAATTGTTTATAAGTTGTAAAAACACATAATTATAATCTATATATATAAAAGAGAACTATCCTCACTCACTCACTGACACACTCATCACGAAATCTCAGAAACTACAGGACCTACAGGTTTGAAATTTGGTACAGGTAGTCTTTAAAGAGTGTGAGCGCTCACTAAGAAACGGTTTTTGGAAATTCAACCCCTGAGAGGGTGAAAAGGGGTAAAAATGTTTGTATGAAAAATCGTATTCCTTGAACTTAGAAACTTGAAACCTGGCACATGTATTATTCCATACAATCAATGAAGATTGGTATCATTAAAAATTTTAAATAGTCCTCGAGGGGGTTGCAATGGGGTGGTAAAGTTTGTATGGGGAAATCTTAACGCGTGGTGTGATTTTCTTGAAACTTCGTCAGAACACTTTGAATATTAAATAATAAAAGACCGCAAACCAGGTTTTTCAAAAAAATACCTTAATGGAGGGTAATGTATACTTATAAAATCCTTTGTCCTGAATAACTGGCGGATCAACGCACAGCCTAAACCGCTGATCGTAGAGACCTGAAACTTGGAGGGCGTGTTCTTTGTATAACGTAGGCGTCCGATAAGAAAGCATTTTCCGAGATTCTATCTATAAAGGGGTGATAAACGTGGGCAAAGTTTGTATGGAACAACGTGATTCCTTGGTTCAATCTACTTCAAATTTTGCATAAACATTCTTTAACAAAATTGATGAAAGACGTGTTTCATATTTTATTGAAATTTATAGTCTAACGGGGTTAAAAAGGGGCAGAAAGTTATTTTAGGGGTGATTTGCATCGAAGTTGATATCAATACTCCTTAGTCCTTAGTGACACATATTATGCCATTTTATTTTGACACTGTCGTGTTTGAAAACTCATTCCAAATTTATTCAAAAAACATTGTTCTCAAATAAAGGCTCCTCACACAGGTGCGCGGGCACAGGTACGTTATTATCGGCGATAATATCAGACAATATAACAGACTGTATATGACATTATATCGCATGTGCAAATATTGAAAATGTTTAAGTTTTTCTATCGTGCCCCGATTCATGAAATTCTGACATTTGCCTGTAGTTTCACAGATATGAGAAGGGTTGTTGTACATTTGCCACAAAGTAAATTCGTCACATTTTTGAAACTCCATACATTGAAAGTAAATTCGTCACATGCATTAAAAAAGATGTGTAGGTGAATAAAGTGATCAATCACAACTAAGTCAATATTTTTGTCTGCCGGAGGGCTTCAAAGTGCAATTTGAATTTCCAAAATGGGATGGTAACTTTTTGATATTTTCCCAAATTTCTCAAAATTCAACAATTTTCTGGAATCGAGAATTTCCCAATTACTTTTTTTGAGCTCGCTATTCAAGAAACGGAAAAAATGATATCTCGAGATTGAATTAAGCTACAGCTTGAGCCATCTTAGGAGCCATCTTTTGGCAGACGGACAAAACCTGTAGGCAGTAGAAGGGCCTTTACGCGCAAAGCCACTCTGCGCTCCGTTCATTTTTTCGTCAGTTCATTATAGTCAAATTTTATCGTGTGCTGTTGTTATTTCTAAATTACATTTTCAATGCCTTTGATAGTTGCGTGAAGTGTGAGATCTGTAGAATTTTAGTACATTATGTATTAGGGCGGCTAAAAAGTTACATACTGCATGCTGCATGTGCAAGGAATTGGGACGCATTATCACAATAACGCATGCGATATTATCGCCGATAATAACACACCTGTGTGGGGGAGCCTTAAAAGTGCGATACTCTTTAAAATTGGAATGTCAACCAAAAAATAATATTTAAATCGGATTAGAATTCGAAATTTCAATTCTTGGATATTTGAATACCACGGGGATAACATGTTTTTTTTTTACATAAAGCCTTGAGATTTTTTATAGAGACTTTAACGAAAATAAATAAAACCTAAAGCGCTGAACCATGGGTGGGACCTTGGAGAAGGACTTGCTGCTTTTTGTAGCGAAAATGAAACTTAAAGAGGGTGATTTATATGATGAAATTTTGAATAGGTAACCAATCATAATCAAGAGTTAAACATATAAAAATTCATCATAACTATACCAGCTGTTAACTTGGCGACGGGTTGACGGGCAACAGAAACAGAAACGAAAAAAGGAGTGAGAGCGGGAACGGGAACAGGTACCTACATATTAATACATTACGGGGTAGATAATGTAGTAATATATATAGGTACTTTTTATTCCATTCATATTTAGGGTTCCGTGTCAAATTACCGGGCTTGGGAAAAATTTCACATGAAAGGACTTAGGTTACAAAAAGATTATAAACGCAAACGAAGTTGCGAGCGGGTCAGCTAGTCATTATATATTTTAATAACGTTAACTCTAGTTCATTAGTCAGTTTGTAAGTGCTTTAATCATTTTTGTTTATCGGAAGTTTATGGGAAAGGCATAAACTTATTTCTTTTTCTCTTTGAATGGCGATTTAGTTTTCTTTTCTTTAATCTGTGTAGGTAAAACGTTCCAGCCAGGTTCACCTATAACTTTTGTTCTGACAAAACTTGGTTTATTTTTTATTTTTTTACAGTTATTCATATCATCATCATCAGTATAAATATGCTTAGCAAAATTTTTATTTTCTTTGCGCACTTGTTTTTCAGTTTCACTTAGTTTCTTTGCTATATTATAATCCTGAACAAAAAGAGTTATTATATTTTTAGTTTTTGTGGTTTTTAACTTTTCGTTTTCTTTAATTCTTTTCATCTCATTTTCCAAAAATTCGTTAATTTTAGATATATCATTATTAAATATTTTCTTTTCTGCTCTTACTTGATTCTGAGCTACGTCAATCGAATGCACTACGCCATCTAAATTATTATCAAGTAATTCATCATCATCATCAATATCCTCAACTGTCCATGGCTGATTATGATGATCCGAGTTCAAAGTATTAATTGGAATAGACAAGTCTGCTGAAATAGTTTCGTGCAATGTCATTATCTGAGGTACGTCTGTCAGTTGTACTTGTTTTTGTTCATAATTTTCAGATTCATTTGCGTCGCAATAGTTCACTACATTATCATTACTTTCATAATCATAATAAAAGCTTTCGTCATAATTAGGTTCGTGTTCATGATCGAACTTCATGTTCGTGGTAAGTTCGTTTAACTTGAGACCTGTTTGTGATACTTGTGGCTGTGGTCTAAGAGGCGCTGTTCTCATGGAGACATCACTAACTTCTAATTGAGGTTTTTGTTCCTGCGCAGGACGGTACCCGAATTGGGACGGCCTATTATCGAAGTTTGGTTTATAACCAAATTGTGGTTTGTAACCAAATTGTTGGTTCAATTGTGGTCTATAACCAAATTGTTGTGGGGGCTTATAACCAAATTGTTGAGACTGAACGCCATGTGTTTGTTGTGGCTGAAGGCCAAACGGTTGTGGCTGAAGGCCAAACTGGGGTCGGCACCCGAATGTGTGTGGGCGGACTCCAGAATTCTGTGCTTGACCTTGCCCTTGATTTTGGGGCACTCTAATTTGCGAATTTTGCGGTACACCAAAGTTAAATTTAGGTGTAACATTGTTGCTAGGCAACATGGGTCTAAACCCAGACGAATTATTTGTCAATGGCCTTAAACTTGAACCTGATATTTGACTATTACCGTGAATACGATTTCTCATATTATACTGCTCTAAGAAGTTGACTTCTTCGAGCACGACACTTAATGCGGCTTTTAAAGTCGCGGGTGCTTTAAGTCGCACTATCCGTACCATATTTTCCGGAAGGTTGTATAAAAATACATTCAGAGCCGTATTATCGTAAATTATTAATTTTGCCTTTTTCAAATCACTATCCGCGTTCATGTTCACTTTTGAAATTAGTAATGATCGCACACTTTGAATTCGATTACAAAAATCCAAATAACTTTCACCTGATTTAATTTTTAAAGATTCCAACTCTATGTTAATACACGCTTCACTACGCGGGTCTCCAAAATGTTGGATTAACAGTTCCTTCAGAGCGGACCAAGTCACAACATCCTCTCGTTCTGATAAGAGTGCAGCTGCATTCTCGGAAAGTCTGCTCGTAATGAAGTTGAAAACGTACAAGTTCTGATCTTCGTTAATGCTACAATATTTATCAATCACATATTGACATTTACGCAAATATAAACTTAACTGTCTTTTATCACCACTGAACAAAGGAATTAACTGTACAATTTCCTTAGGAATTAATTCGAGAGTTGATTTCGTCATTATTACGGTAGAGCTACGAACGATTCAGAGAAGGCAACTTTCACTTGCACTTACACAATTAAACACACAAAAATTACACAGTAACACAATAAAACAGCACAATAAAATCACATAAAAGCAATCAATAAAGGAATATAAAAGGAATATTTTTTGTAAAAGTAATAAAAAATATAGTTTATGCTTAAATAAATCAATTAATGATCGATGCTAAGACCAATTAACCGTTACCTAACACTATTCTATTTCTAAGATTACAAATCTGAATTGTAAAATTTGTAATATAATATTTTATATAATAAATCAATTAATGATCGATGTTAAGATCAATTAATCGTTACCTAACACTATTCTATAACTTAAGATACAAATCTGAATTTTAAAATTTGTACCATCTATCTTTTCCTAACTCTATGGTTATTCGATTCTAAGAATATTGGTTAACCTTCGTAGAATTACATACAAAGATTCCAGACACGTTATATTGAGAGAAGTTTGATCTCAAATATTAACTTTAAGTTAAAGTTTTAATAACCCATGAAAATACTGGAGGATTAGGGAAAGGAATGGCGAAAAGTTTTACTCACCAACCGACCGCTACTCCCATACTCAGCTTTTCTTTACCCGTAAGAGAAATTTATTTGGTTCGGCGGATTTACGTTATTCGTAGATTTTCTTGCAAAAATTTCTGACGGATTTGGACATCAGAAAAACCGCGGAAAACCCGTGAAAATGATGAAAATCCGCGCCGGCTGCGCCACTCTTAATTTGGGAACGTTATTACGGGTTTTTAAAAAGCTAACTGATTTACTTAATTAATAAAATAAAACTAGAGTGATTACGTCCACACCGATTTGGAGGCGCTTTAATAATGAAGTAAGTACATTGGGTTCGGATGCAGCTGGACGACACCCAGACGGCTGCATCAGCATTACACAATTCTAAGAAGCTGCATTCCAATGCAAGCAAAAACAATATTATAAACTTAATCTAAGGCTGAGGGGTGAGGGGTACACATAACTACCTTGATTCTGAGATTAGGGCTATATCTATTTTTTCGGTAGTAAGGAATGTTTCTAGTTCTTGTTTACGGTCTGTGAGCCCATTGGCGTTCCAAGTCATAATTCGAAGATTATAAATCATTTTGACAGCAGGCTGCTGATCAGCTGGATCATTCGATCCATCATCCGGTCCATCATAGTCGTCATCATGACTTGGAACTTGTTTAGCATTCGGTCCATGATTTCTACCAGGTTATTTGTTTCTAGTAAGCTGCTGGCGGAAGCAGTATTTGCTTCAATGTTTTTGTTTTGGGTGGCTTCGGCATATGATTTACCTATTCTGGTTGTTTCTTTGTCGTTTCTGTCAGTCATGAGTAGTGATTTGTATTCTGTTCTCCATGTTTGTTCGAGTGTTGGAGTAGCTGTAGGGTTTTCCTCACACTGATTGGGTGCTTGGTAGTCTGCATTCCAGTTCAGTGGCTGGGTTTTTAAGGGTCGTCTAAGGATTCCTGTCCTGCCTCCGCAAGATGGCCAGCCACTCAAGTCAAGGCCAACCGCGCAAAACATGTCACGCAAGGTTATTCAATTATTTAAAGTAATTTTCTCAAACACTATTTTTTTTTTATATTTCATAGTTATAAATGTAATCTAGTACTTAAACCTAACTTCCTACATGCAGATTTTTTAAAACTTATCTTTGAAAACGAAAAAAAAACCGCTTTTTTGCAAAAACACGATTATAATTAAAAAATAAAACCACTTTTGAGAAAACTAACATTTTAATTTTAATATTCTATTTATTAGCTTTACATTAAAGCCAAAAAACCTACCCAAAATCACCTTTATTTATTTAAGGTTCACATCCATCTAAAACTAACGTGATTTCGACTTATGGCAAATGTCGCGGCCATTTTGCGGCATGCGCGAACCGCAAACTAAACTCAAATCTAATGGTACCGATGTGGCAGGTGACTCTGAGCACTGTCTGTCTTGATCATAATAAATCTCAATGTCATAGTGACTTATGACACATAAAAAAATTAACATAAAAAAATTATATATGTAATATGTCAGTCACGTGGTTCCCATAACACAAGCTCTGCTTAGTTTGGGGCTACATGATGCTGTGTGATAGTCCAGCATCATATATTTATTTAGTTAAAGTCAGTTTTCAATGTACTCCCTATAAACAATAACAGATGTTTTCCGGTTAATCGATTTTAAAATTGTTAAATATTTTTTGATTACATAAATTCAACAAAACAATGTGATGTATTTTATTTAGTAGCTCGCAAGCCTTTTTAAGAAAATATTAAAGAAAATTAAGATAAACGAAGGCTAATACAATATTTACCTCTAAAGGTAGCTCAAATGAATTTATTGTAGTTATTTGATTTTTTTCTGTATGAAGGCACATTTTCTGATGTCAGTTTGGCAGATTATGGCAGAATTTTTGGCCAGTGTGTGGCAGAATCACCACTTTTGAGATGGTCACCCTGAAAATCTACGAATTTGCTGTCGCTCGCTCGCTCTCGCTTGCCTTGCACCTATTAATAAAAATCTGCGCCTTGCAGCATTAAACTGAGTTGATGATGTTCAATTCCGAGTCTAATCAGGATTAATTGGTAATAAAGTGAGAGACCTCAGCCTCGTAGTACTTAAAAACTTAAATCCGGCTTCTGAAGTGTTCTGTATTTAGAACATAACTATTCCGAAAAATTGTACACGTACTCTGCGAGTCTCGAATTCGATGTTTCTTGTATATTTTTATTGATGCCAATAACATTTTCTGACTATACGATGGCTATGCGAAAGAGAAGTGGTTCGGGGTCCAAAAGACATCTAAAGGAAAAGGTTGTTCAAATTTACGAGTCCTTCTTCAGGGGAGAAGACCTAACTATTGACAATCCAACATTCTGGGATGAGTTTTTTCTTCTAAAACCTAAGATTCCACAGCTCGAAGCTGAGATACAGAAGCTTTCCGTGGAACAATTAATGAATATGAAGGATAATATGAATTTGTTTGTTGCTCAGTGCATAGAGATGATGGGACAAGAACATCACATCAGGTAAATAGATAAAACTGCACAAAGGTAAGTATTTCCTTTAACTTCTATCCTAAACTTATAAAACTAGAACATGACTAGGACGGAAAATGTTCATCAGTCTGTAGTATCTTCGAAGACCACTGGATTTATATATCAGAGGTTCCTATTAGATGTTCAAAACACAAAATATTTAGTATGAATTCGTTTGCATTTATTAATTGTTTGTTTTGCTTGTTCTTTCTCTCTTTTGCATGTTAATCTGTGGGCAGGAGGGCAGTGCACACAAATACACATTGTTGAACTCATCGGAGAACATTCGCAGAATTTGTACTAAATATTTTGTCATAAATATCTTGTTATGGTTTTCTGCAAAGTTACGCCTGAGTTATTTAATTAGTGGTACCTAGGAGAAAAATTCATTTAGTAATTATCAACTTCTTCCTAGCTTCTCGCCATGGCTTCGCGTGCATGGATAAAAAGAAGCATATTATGTTAACACAACCAGTTGTTATTTATGTGTATTCCAAGTTTCATTCAACTCTGTCCAGCTGTTCTGGAGTGGAGTGGGAACAAACATACTCACACACAAATTGTCACATTTATATTATGTCCTTTCGCCGTTATTCGAGGCCTTTAAATATATTTTGAGATGGTAGTCCTTCCGTTTCGGCCGTTTGTCATGAATATCATCGTTGTAGTTCCTCTGGCGGCCGCTAGGGGGCGCAATTTCCGTCCGCCATGTTCACCAGTTTGTGCGAGCCCATTCTCTCATCATTGGCGTCCTGATTTTCGTGCCGTAAAGACGTCCTAAACGCCTTAAGCGTTTCGTTTTTAATTAAGTTATTTTAAATTACATTTTTCTCTTTAAAAATTATAACGCTGTTAGTCGTTCGAAAAAATAAGTAAAGATAGTTGTAGTTTCAAATAACATAATGTCTGATGACGAATCTTCGTACGAACCGGAATGTGCCTCGCCTAGTGACAGCAATGCGGTGAATCGAAAAAAGCGCAAGCGTAAGTCTACCAGCGCACACAGGGCAAAAAGATCACGCTCGGAAGGTAAGGTCTTGGAACGACTTACCAAACAAGTAAGTGAAATTCAAAATTTTTTATCGTGGAATTCGTACTCGCCTCATGCATGTTGGGGCTCTACGGATCATGTCATACAAAATGGGGAGGCAACCGCCGTGCCGGCGTCCCAAAATGAGGAACCTATTGAATCTACCCTCAAATTCGATTTTAATTTGGCGACAAATTTAAAAGAACCCGCTATTGCGGATGCCTCCCAGGAGCATTTAAAATTATTGGGTTCATTGCAACATTTTAAAACTGAAAATTGGACAAACGTCCGTTACTCAGAGATTCAAAAATCATACAATGCACGACCGGGGTTTGTTGACTTGGAGGCGAATGATGAAATTAAACAATTTGAAAAGTCAAGCAGCCTCACTGCTACTGATAAATCCTTGGGTGCTATCACCCATGCGGTTATTATGCAAAGTGATGCTCTAAAGAAAGGGGTATCAGATTTACTTGAGTGGACACAAGAAACTGATAATTTAGATAATGAATCTTTAGTTTCCAAAATCAAAGAAATTTTTTCTGGGGATTTTCAGAAAATCTCTCTCGATTGCTTACAGTTAGTATGTGGCCGCAGGGCTGACATTATTGAACAGAGACGTGATGCTTTTATCAGTCTAATAAAAGATAAATATTTGCGAAATATTTTGAAAAAGATCCCACCTTCATGTGAATACCTTTTTGACAAAGAACCGTTTGTAGAATTCTTAAAAAATAACGGAGGGGTCGGTAAAATCTTTGCCACCTCTAAATCCTCCTTCTCTGCGCAAGAGAAGAGAGTTTCATCTGGGTCCCAGGCTGCGCAACCTGGACCCAGTAGTTATCATAACCAAGCCGGTCGCTCCACAGCACCGCTTAACATGAATAGGTTTCCGCCACCGCAAGGGTTGCGGCCATTTTATAACTATGAATTTCCAGCCTATGGAAACAATGAGCGTCTCTTTCGACCTCAGTTTAGGCCACAAACATTTGCCTCCCGTCAGCAAGCCCCGGCAAACACTAGAAAATCATTCGGTCGACAGGGAGCCTTTGCCCAGACCAATACAACACGTGGTAAAGGAAAGGGGGATAGGAAATATTGACTCGAAGCTGGCGTTTCGGGGGGGCAGGTTAGAGTTATTTGTCGAAGTTTGGCGAAGACATGGTGCACCAAGTCCCCTTTTGAATGTGATATCGGGTTACAAAATTCCATTTCAAGCCAAGCCACCTCTGGTTTCTCCACGTGTAATCAGTGCCCGATATCAAACTGTTCCATCACCTCAAATGGACCAGATGGTAAACAACATGGTGGAGGAAAATATCCTCGAGTATGCCCCCGAAACGCCCAGTTTTCTGTCAACTCTATTCTTGACCCCCAAAAGCGATGGGTCCATGCGCCCAATTTTCAACTTAAAGCGACTAAATCAGTTTGTAAAAGTAACAAAGTTCAGATTAATATCGGTTCATCGCATTCCAGATTTTCTACAGCCGAACGATTGGATGGTGAAAGTAGACTTGACCCAAGCCTACTATCATGTGCCAGTCGCTCGGAGGCATCGGTGCTTCCTCCGACTGGTGTACCGAGGTCAGTTATTACAAATGACTTGTTTACCTTTTGGAATTGCGACGGCACCAAAAGTTTTCGCGTCCCTCTCAAATTGGACGGCGGAAATTTTGAGAGAGCAGGGAATACGAATAGTTGTATTTCTGGACGACTTTTTGATTGCTTGTCAGGACAGTTCAAAACTAGTGAGCCAAGTAAACGTTGTGCTCAAAACAATGCAAGATCTAGGTTGGAAGGTGAACACCGACAAGTCTGTCCTCGTCCCCAAAAAATCTCTGCAATATCTAGGAATAGTTTGGGACACGTGGCAGAACAAGAAATATCTTCCAGAGAAGAAAATTCGAGGTATCCAGGAAGTCGCAACACGATTGCTGCGTCGAAAAAAGGCGAACCTTCGAGAAGTTCAGAGTATTGTTGGGAGTCTCAACTTCGCTCGAATTGTCGTCCCACAGGGTCGTCTCAGATTTCGTTATTTATTGGCACATTGCAACAGTCTTCTCCACTATCAGCCAGAGAATCCTTTTCCTCTTCCATTTCAGACTATCGAGGAGCTAATGTGGTGGAAGAGAAACTGTCAGAAATCAACCAGACTTCACCCTCCACCCATGACCCATTTTCTGACAACAGATGCGGCCGACTCGGGTTGGGGAGCGGAGCTGAACGAAATAGAGATTGCAGGCGATTGGTTAGGCGAAGAAGGGTCTTTTCACTCGAACCACAAAGAAATGTTGACTGTTCTGAAATGTTTGTCCCAATTCGGTCGTTTTCTGAGTCATTCGTCAGTGCTGTTGCAGTGCGACAACCGTTCCGTCGTAGCATATCTGAGGAACGAAGGGGGAAGTCGGTCTGCAGTTCTGATGAATCTGGTTTATCAGATATTCAAAATTCTAGATCGTTTCGATATTCATCTAATCCCACATTATATTCCAGGCAGGTACAACAGTGTAGCCGATCGCCTCTCTCGGAAGTCTCTAATTCCAGAGTGGCATCTACTTCCAACGTTGACAAAAGTAGTGTTCGCAAAATGGGGCACTCCAGAAGTGGATCTATTTGCGTCAGCACGAGCCCACGTCGTGCCGAGGTATGTCAGCTTAGATCAACGAGATCCAGCAGCATGGAGACACAACGCATTCACTTGGGAATGGGAGTTCGAGCTGGCCTGGGTATTTCCACCTCCAAATTTGATTCCGAAAGTTCTGATGCATCTCAATCGAGCGAAAGGTATGTTTCTGATAGTAGCACCAAAGTGGCCGCAGGCATTCTGGAGAGCAGATCTAAAAGCTCGGGCGAAAGCGCCACCTTTCACAATCCGACACTTAACGACTGTACTATTAGATCTGTCGACAGGCCACCCCCCACCAAAAGTACAGGACCTAACATTGGAGGTCTGGAAATGTGGGGGTGGTCTGGGGCCTTAGAATCTTGGTCAATACAACAAAAAACCTTATTACGAGCAGGATGGCGAAAATCTACATTAAACACATATAAACCGGCTTGGCAGCGATGGGTCAATTGGTGTAGGGTTTCTGGGGTACTTGTTTCAAACCCTTCTGGCTCTGATCTAGCTAGATTTTTAGCTGATCTGCATCTAAAAGAGAAGTTAGCCTATAGAACTATATTGGTCCATAAATCGGTGGTTTCTACCCTATGTAGTGTAGAGGATGGGACACGTCTGAGTTCAAATGTGTTAGTCAAACAAATTTTAAAGTCGATTTCTTCTAGTAATGCTAATAGACGTTCAGTCCAGAGTATCTGGGATCCTAGTATCCTAATATCGTGGTTATCAATTAATTATGTAAATTTCGAAAGCTTGTATGAAGTTTCACGAAGATGTGCCATCCTCTTGCTACTATGCTCCGGACGCAGAGTACATGACTTAACACTCTTAAGCGTATCTGCAGGTTTATTTATAGACAATAAAGATGGGTCAATCACACTTTGGCCCGTTTATGGCTCGAAAACGGATTCGGAGGCCTATATTCAATCCGGTTGGAAATTACTCCCGAACGCAGGGAACCCGAATCTTGACCCCGTTCTATGGATCAAAAAGTTGTTTTCGCTAGGTAAAGATAGGAGAGAAATAGGTAATACTTATAATTTATTTGTTACTGTTCAAGGTATGCCCAAAGCCGCTTCGAGAACAGTAATCGCAGGTTGGGTAAAATCTGTTCTGGAAGAGGCGGGTGTGAATGGAACTCCAGGAAGTGTTAGGTCAGCTGTAGCTTCACGGGGTTGGCTCGATAGAGAACCTTTAGATAAAATTATGGCGAGGGCTAACTGGAGATCAGAAAATACGTTCCTTAAGTTTTATAAGAAAGAAATTAAGTCTGTTCCTAATACTTCAGTTGGCACCTCATTGGGGGCTCTTTTTGAAACAGTATAATTTTTGAGATAAAATTATAAAAAATAATAGTTTTTTTTTTTTTTTTTTTTTGTTTTACATTTATTTGAATACTTGTAATCACTAAATCACATTGGCGCCCTGTTCACCAGGCGAGAACAAACACTGTCTCAAAATATATTTAAAGGCCTCGAATAACGGCGAAAGGACATAATAGCAGAGTTTTACCTACCATTAAAACTCTTATTATGTCCGGAGCCTTATTCGAGGCCTTACAGTCAGTTCTGCCTGGTGCTTAGGTAGGGATTTTTAGTAATTTTGAGAACCGCAATGATGAGAGAATGGGCTCGCACAAACTGGTGAACATGGCGGACGGAAATTGCGCCCCCTAGCGGCCGCCAGAGGAACTACAACGATGATATTCATGACAAACGGCCGAAACGGAAGGACTACCATCTCAAAATATATTTAAAGGCCTCGAATAAGGCTCCGGACATAATAAGAGTTTTAATGGTAGGTAAAACTCTGCTATTATTAGTGTGATTAAAATTTAATTTATAATTTCAGGTTAGTCTATGGTCTTCAAACACTGAGCGCATTACTTATAACAATGTACCAGAGAGCAAGCCAGGACTCAAATTTAAACGTAAAAGCAATCCTCATAGGAACGGATCATGGGGCTGATGCCAAAATGCAGAAGTTATTTGAGCACTGTACTACCATATTATCAGGTAACAAGTAGGTCTTTAAAAAAAAAAACAACTTTAAATAAATCACTTCTTACATCTTGCCCTAAAGAATTTTGAAAATCGATTCACAATTGATGGAGATATTGGTGATCATAGGGCGAAAATTACAAGCGAGGATGAGGTTTTTTGAGTTTCCGGAAAAAAACCAATCCCTCAGGAATAAAATTTATATGGGACCACCTGTGAAGTATACTCTTTTGATCAAAAAAAATTTTTGAAAATCGGTCACAATTGACGGAGTTATCGGTGAAAATACATAAAAAAATGGTCGAACAAAAGGTTAAAAAACTGTAAGAAGTAACTGTAACATGGCTCGAATTATGAGTGTGGCCCAACTTAACCACCAAATTAATTGCATGCGGAACCCAAAGGGCATCAGTCTATGGCAGTCCACTGCTGGACATAGGCCTTCCATAATGAGCGCCAATGCGCCCTTTTAGTTCTTTTTCTGTTTTTATAAGCTTTGGTCCTGATTAAATAGCAGTAGGTTTTATTCTAGTCACCCTGATTGGTTAGTCAGTTGCACATTGCACTACCTAATTTTGACTGTTCAAAATGTTAATTATCTACTCAAATCAATAGAGATATCTTTTGAAATAAGTACAGCTACAAAGTTGGACTTGTTTACAGAAATACAATCTATTAGATAAGATAAGATTGAAGTATGAAGGTCACTTTGATTCAGATGCCCAAATACTGACCTACTTCAATATTTTTAGCTTTTAATAGTTTTTATATGAGGACTTTGAGTACATGGTAACTTTATATCATTCCCAATAATAACATAAGTATTCTAAACATCAATCGCCTTGAATGCCCACTTGTAAAGCACAATAGTGGCAGCAAAGGTCTCTGTCGATAATACTTATGCTCTGAAATCACTAATGGACGTTACAATAGCATTCCAGGATCCAGTACTCAGGCATTAATATTTTAAAAAACCACTATAACGCTGGACACTGTCACACTGCAGCATGTAGCCCCAAACTAAGCAGAGTTTGTATTATGGGAACCACATGGCTGATAAACTACTTACATATTTTTTTATTTATTGGAGAATGCCGAGAACCTGTACCAATTGCGTCAAAACCGAACGTATCCCATTAAATGCATTATGTTTTATAAATTACATTAACATTTTCTTTAGTTTTACACACCGACGGGTTTAATACTCAAGTAAAAATATATTTTGTTGATTTGGTTTCCGCCGCACGCCGCCATTAGACTGCAACAACCAATGATATCTTTGTTACTATCGCAACAAACATTGATGTAAAGTGTTACTATGGCAATAACCCTCATTTTTAATTATTTAGATAGTAGAATCGACTAAAACTTATTGGAGATTTTTTTGACGCACTCACTTTAGTCTTGGACCAGTAGTCACCGAGCGCCATACATCAGACGGCTCCCTTTACCTATTTATTTTGACAATCGTTGGTGGCACAACGGGCGAACTAAGTCAACATAAACCGCCTATAGACCTCGCGTTCCAAAAGCGCGAACATTAAAATGCACTCCAGCTCGCAATAGATACCAGTTGGTGCTCGCGCCTATGTAAATGTTGGAACGCTGGAGCATGGAACACTAGGAACGGGCGCCAAGAGGGCGTCCCCAATTTGGCGCGTCAGCCTCGCATAGTCGATACGTGGCTGTAGACGCAAGAAGTTGCGAGTTTTTTTCTCTTTGGGACAAAGTTTTGCTTGATCTTCAGATATTTGTGTACTCATAGTTTCTGATGGAAGATAAGAAAATAATAAGATCATGTACATACCAATGTAATTACTCTATTTATGTGAATAAATGAATTTGTATATTGTATTTGTATATTGATATCCACAAAGAGATTCCTAGTGTGGGCACTTTGGGGTTAGTGCCTTAATGTGTTATTTTATTAGCCTTTTGTCTGTGGTTTCGCTATCAAGGTACCGGGATAAAAAGCTACCTATGTATTAATCTAGGTTACAAACTATTCAAGTTTTTAACCTAGATTAATACATAGGCTGAATTCAAGTTTTATCCAAATTCTTTAGATGTTAGTTGAATGGGAGCAAACATATAAACAACTGACTGAGTGTGCGTGTGCTGTGATTTTATGCTATCAATTTCGTTTTAGGTGATGTCCCAGAAAGTCTTAAGTCTATGGTTCTGAAGTTGCTACTGGTTATAGTTACTGGGTTGGAGAACATTGACGAAAATCCACTGGTGGAGTACTTTATGCAGAACTTATTGTTTGAGCCTATGGTACAACTACTTTGCACATCCACAGAAAGACAGCAGCATGGTAAATACTAAAAAATGTTTGACTCTCGTTTCCTACACATAGTTTGGATAAAAAGACCTTATGTCTTTTCCCAGAGTTTAAGGTATCTTTATGATCTTTAAGAAAATCTGTTCAGCCGTTTGAAGATAATCAGTTCTTATGAAATGGGTGAAGGAACGGAACTTCCACAGATCTGATCGATTCGAAAGGTGTCCTGTTAGTTCAATAATTTTGTAAGAACATGGTAACATTAAACTGATGCTGCAGCATCATCTGGATTCAGCTCGATACCCAACTCGTCGTCAACTTAAAGCAGAGCTAGTGTTTGAGGTCATTGGAATGATCTCAACAAATACGTTTTAGAAGGTCATCAGGACCTGTGGATGGAATAGGAAAGAGTAATAAATAAGGCTTTTTTGACGGAGGATTTTATAAATTTTGAATTTATACTTGTTAATGTTATATAGGATAATAAGAAGTAAATAAAAATAATGCTGGACATATTGAAATACTATAAACTTGCTGGAGGCTAAAAATAATTTAAAATATGATATAAATTAATATTCAAAGTATATTAGAAATATGGTGGGATACATCAAAGGGTAGAGATGGTTGGCGAAATTTGGGGGAGACCTTTCCCCAGATGGGGGATGATGCAGGTTGATTTTAATAATAATAATATGTACTTGTCTTATTATTTCCGCAGGTTATGATGTGGTGATGCTGTTAATGTTTCTAGTCAACTATAAGAAGCAAGAGTCTGCTAACCCTTATGTTGTTAAACTTTCCATTCTGGACGACGAATTAGCTCTAAATGGGTAAGTTCGTGTTCTATTTAGATACCTAAAATAATAACATGAAGGATTCTGTTATATCGAGACATGACAAATGGAGCCGAAACGGGCACACACAGTATGGGTTGTCCACCAGTTATAAAGTCGCTCAGCGAGCTATAGAATGAGCTATGCTCGGAGTTTTTCTAAAAGATGAGAAGAAGAGATTAGCCGACGCAGAACTAAAGTTGTCGACATAGAATTAGCAAGCTGAAGTGGCACTAGACTGGCCATACCTTCCGATAACGAATAAACGACAACCGTTGGGGTAAACGAGTTCTTGAGTGGAGACCACAGCTCACATAACGCAGCATAGGATGCCCTCTGGCCAGGTGGAGTGACGAACTTTAATAGGCATAGGTAGAAGCTGGATGAATCGACTTATATACAAAGCCATTTGTAACGTAATAAAAAAAAAACAAAAGTTAGTGAATAAGGGTGGAGGCAACCCTGGAGACAAAAAATAAATAAATTGTGTTACGCTCCAAAATTGATGAAATTTTATCTTACCTTTTTATTATATAGGGTGTACGAAGCGATGAAGTAAGTTCACACAAGAAACTGAAAAAAATATGACTTATATTGAGACAAAAACCCTCCGACCCTGGAGAAAACACTTCCTATAAGTTATTATAAGTCGACAAGGCGAATTGGCGCTCATTAAGTGGACTGTTATAGGCTGATGAAGATGAAAAATCTGGATTACTTTCTAAAAACACAATTTATCTGTTTTCAGATACGGCCAAGTGATAACAGCGTCTTTGAATGACTATGTGATGTCTACGTTTGGCGGGATGCAAGGCAACGGAAGCGGAAGTGGCTGGCTGTCATCACTAACAAGCATGGTCGGCGGTATATTTCTCACTAGTGACGAAACCCAACCCGTCGTTAGAGGTCAGAGGATAAGGTAAGTAGGAAATCAGTTAATGGTCATATCAGCATAAGTATATCTTTCTATTGAAGCAGAGATAATATGTGCAAAGTTGACCAATTGAATAGGGATGACGAGTGGGTAAAAACAATAATTCTAATTAGTCCGTCAGAAAGATCAACAAAAAATATTGGAGACGTATTTTTTTATTTATTAAATAAATAACAATTGACGAAAATAAAGAGCGTTAAAGTTCGGGAGTTCACGGCTAGGTAAAAAGTGTACTAAGCCGTGACGTCACGCGGAATTTCTACGCCCTATATACTCCATCCTCCCTATATCCTCCAAAAAACGAGTACCAAGTTTCAACCAGATGAGACAAAGAAGAGAACGAACAAACTGACTGACGAAAGCAAATTTTGCCAGACTTGAAGCAGTGAAGCTTCGCTCGCTCGGTAAACTAAAGAAAAATGAACCATTAAAATCGTCATGAGCCGGAGATATCAAGTAGCCCCCCTTTTCATAGGAAGTAACATTGCAAACAAAAATCCCTGACGTCAAAAAAATCTATACGTAAGTCAAGTACCAAGTTTCATCCAGATGGGTTGTAAAATACGACAAAGAGTACCAAAAAACTGACTGACGAAAGCAAATTTTGCCAGACTTGAAACAGGGAAGCTTCGCTCGCTCGGTAAACTAAAGAAAAATGAACCATTAAAATGGTCATGAGCCGGAGATATCAAGTAGCCCCCCCCTTTTTGGAGGAAGTAACATTACAAACAAAAATCCCTGACGTCAAAAAAATCTATACGTAAGTCGAGTACCAAGTTTCATCCAGATGGGTTGTAAAATACGACAAAGAGTACCAACAAACTGACTGACGAAAGCAAATTTTGCCAGACTTGAAACAGTGAAGCTTCGCTTGCTCGGTAAACTAAAGAATAGTGAACCATTAAAATAGTCATGAGCCGGAGATATCAAGTAGCCCCCCTTTTTGGAGGAAGTAACATTACAAACAAAAATCCCTGACGTCAAAAAAATCTATACGTAAGTCAAGTACCAAGTTTCATCCATGGGTTGTAAAATACGACAAAGAGGAGTACGAACAAACTGACTGACGTAAGCAAATTTTGCCATGACTTGAAGCAGGGAAGCTTCGCTCGCTTGGTAAACTAAAGAAAAATGAACCATTAAAATCGTTATGAGCCGGAGATATCAAGTAGCCCTCCTTTTTGGAGGAAGTAACATTAGAAACAAAAAATCCCTGACGTCAAAAAAATCTATACGTTAGTCGAGTACCAAGTTTCATCCAGATGGGTTGTAAAATACGACAAAGAGTACCAACAAACTGACTGACGAAAGCAAATTTTGCCAGACTTGATGCAGGGAAGCGTCGCTCGCTCAGTAAACTAAAGACACACTTTGTTACAGCGGTGGTGAAGAAGGCATGTTGCTAGCTCTGTACGAGGCGGCTCACCTGAACCGCAACTTTATGACGACGCTGGCGCACTCGTCGTCTGCCGCCGCGTCGTCAGCGCCTCCGTCGCCACCCGCCACTTTACCGCCGCACCAGGTGAAAAAACAAGTAGGACTTTAAAAAAAAATAAACCGACTTCAAATAAATCACTTCTTACATCTTGCCCTAAAGAATTTTGAAAATCGGTTCACAATTGACGGAGATATTGGTGATCATGGGGCGAAAATTACAAGTGAGGATGAGGTTTTTTGAGTTTTCCGGGAAAAGTACCAATCCCTCAGGAATAAAATTTACATGGAACCTGTGAAGTATACTCTTTAAAACAAAAAAATAACTTTGAAAATCCGTCCACAATGAATATACATAAAAAAAGTCGAAAAAAAAAGGTTCCGACGAATTGAGAACCTATTTCTTTTTGAAGTCGGTTAAAAAAAGAATAGAAAATACCTTGATTTATTATAAAAGTCTTAGATTTTTCCCTAATCCTATCTTGGTATATATATTATCTAGTTTCGATGCAAATTTCCACAGGTTCCAACCTTTCCTCGGTACCCAAGTCAACCTCACCTGCCCGTGGTGCACTTTGTTAACTAACAAACCGAGCTCCGGCGGCCGGTTGACTGCCGGATAGCACTGGACAGCCTAACGCTGGCAGTGCTTAAAATCCCCGACTGCCGACGGGCAGCAGCGCCGGCGGTGCGAGAAACTGTACCCTGCGATCCCCCAAACCAGCAAAAAACCGGGGATTATGGACATATCCCCCTTCTTTTTATTGAAGGCCTATGTCTAGCAGTGGACTGATATATGCTGGTGTTGCTGTTGACATCAACGGGCGAAAATTTTGGGGTCTAAATTATTTGTCAATACAATAGTGTCGATTCTGTTGTTTACTTTCCTAAACATAACTAAATTTGACAGCTTTAAAGTTATAGCTATCCTTGTCATTTACACCTAAAAGAAAAGGATAGTATCACTTTTAGGAATGCCAAATTAAGTTTAGTTAAGGAAAATGCACAACATTCTCTTGTCGACATCAATGTCAGCCTAGCTTATATTTAAATTAAAAATAAAAATAAATTTATCTTTATCATATTACCACACAAGTTTATAACATGTCCGTGTTATTGTGGACCTTAATTTTGCAGTAAAAAGAAATAAATAATAATAATGCTGGGCTATCACACAGCATCATGTAGCCCAAAACTAAGCCGAGCTTGTGTTATGGGAACCACATGATTGATATATTACATATATACATTTTTTAGTAAAATGTTTTTTTTTTAATGATGATAATGATACCGGACGAATAGACTGTCCTTATATACGACGCTGCTGCGACAGCCATGTCGTGTATAAGGGTGTTCCTTAAACTTGTAAATTGTTAAATTTCTATATTGCCTGTTCTAACTTCTATATCTATAGAGCCCTGTTGCTTGAAATAATTGTTTTTTTATAATACTTTTTTTTTTCAGACTCCACCAAACTTAGCGCAGATTCAAGCACTGGATAATGAGCAGCCAACGAATTTATTAGTCACATTTTTCCAATATTGGTACGTAATCATTATTATGAGTCTTATTCATATTGATATTATATGAACACTGGTTACATTTATGACCTTACTAGCTTCCGCCTGCGGCATCGCTCGCGTGGTACCGAGATAAAAAGCCTATGTGTTAATCCAGGTCACAAACTATATATATTCCAAGTTTCATCCAAATCCGTTCAGTAGTTTTTGCGTGAAAGAGTAACAAACATTCATCCATACATACTCACAAACTTTCGCATTTTTTATATTAGTAGGAAGTAGGATAGGATAGTAGGATACTCTGGACAAACGATGGTTTGTCTGATTGTCATCTCACTGTTGGATAATGACAAACAGTGACAGACAACATAGAAAAACTTTGAGAAGCATTTAATTATGAATGTCACGTAGTCAATGTTATTATTATTTCATTTGTTTGTTTGAAAACTTTATTGTACATACTCAGAATTTGTACAAAATGTGGCTTGAATGCCGTAGGTATTTTTTACCTGTCAAACAGACCAGAAACAGGTTCAAATAAGAGGTTGGCTTGGAGTCTGGAGATTATTAAAAAAACGTTAGCTGAACCGTTTTTAAGTGGCCAACTGTCAGTCTTTCACGAATATTCCAACCATTTGGAAGCTTATGATACAATTTTAGTCAATAATAAAGCATAAATACGCACTGTCGATACGTTGTGCTGTGTTTTTTAACTCGCGCTCTGTGTTATATTATAATTTCATTTTCGTTTATCTTGTATCTGATTTTTCAGTTCTATAGTAATGGCGGATATAAAGAGCGAAGCGAACGTTAATAAATGCAGTCTATGTTTTATAACGCTAACGTGTATTGTGGAGGAGCAATTCGCGAATTCTATAATGCACGACCAAAATCTTTCTTTTAAGGTAAGAAAATTAAATATTAAGTGATTCATTAATAGTTTGAGGCTAAATAATGATGTGTTATAATGTCCAGCACTATTTATTTATTATTATTATTCATTATATGTAACATAATGTATATAAAACTAAACTTACCTTTGAAAATGTACAACATACAAAAAAAAACATCACAATCGGTTGATGATAACTGGTATAAAATTCAGTTCACAAGATTTGACCCGAGCATACAAACATTGCCTGTTAAATAAGATGTTGGTCCCGGCTTTTCAATTGTTAAACCATGTCGGAGGCCTTCGGGCGGGCTAAAAACTCCGACACACCAGAGTTGGTAACTAGCTCATACGAAGAAGAAGAAGTTAAATAAAAGCTTATAAAATAGAATCAACGTTACCTTCTTTATAGTCGATTGTTTTGAATTTTGATAATACAAATTTCAGGTACAATTGTATAGGTTGCCAATGCGACATAGAAAAATTATTTTAGAAGAACCTACTTCACAACCACTAGCATCTACTTTAATAGGTAAGTCACAAATCTACTTTTTTTTTAAATACTTTATCGATAAAATGAATAAAAAAAGACGCCAATTATAAAATAAAGTTCATTATTACCTCACACATTTATTCATTCATTTTACAAGGGTCTTGAAAGGCAGACACGGACGGACTATAAGGGTTCCTTTTACCATTTTGAGTTACAGTTCCCCTAAAAAAAAGACAGCTTTTGAATTTAACGATAAGTTTAATGTTTATCAGAATAGCAACATAATTTACTTTTTTTACAGACCTTCTAGTCGAATTTATAATGTGCCATCTACTAAAAAAGTTCCCCGGCGAGCTATACCAGCTGTGCATAGGCGTTTTGTTGAGATTACTGAGTTACCAGAAGAGATGTCGTGTACGACTGACACGTGATTGGCGGACGTTGTGGGCGGCGCTTATAGCGCTACTCAAGTTCCTAGTGACCAATGAGAGCACGCTGTTGAGAAGACATAACATCTTTGTTATGGCGCAACAAGTAACTATTCTGATAATACAACCTCCTATAAGTAATGAACAGGAAACGCTCGTGGCGTGACCTTTCGGACTTTGATGTAGATTTATCGTCATTTAGATTTGAGGCCGAAGTTTTTTGTAGTAGTAGAGTTCTTTGTGGAGAGCTCGTCCGGGGAAGTACTGCCACCATGCCTATTTCTGCCGTGAAGCAGCTGTGCTGTGTTTCGGTTTGAAGGGTGTGGTAAAATTACAGGCACAAGAGGCTTATCATCTTCACGCCTCAAGTTGATGGACCTAGGGAGTAGCATCGTAGAGCATGTTCCAAAAAAACGTGATCTACGATGCAATGCTTTGTGATAGGTAATGGTTACCACTTAATATCAGGAGAGCCATGTGCTTGTTCCATCTTCAAGTAACATAAAAAAGCACGTATATTTTGACGTATCGTAAGCGCAACACAAAATTGTGGCAAATGACAACGCGTTAGTGACGACCTTTGTGGCGCAGTGGGCAAAGGTCCGCCTGGGCGCAGATTCCCGCCGCAGGACAAATGTTTGCATGTTCTGCAGATATTTGTCTCGAGTCTGGGTGTTTTCTATGTATGATATGTATGTATAAACAAAATAATACAAGCTCTAAGCAGAGCTTTTGGGGATACATGATGCTGTGTCATAGCGCCCAGCATTATTATATTATATTTCATTTTACGCTTTATATCGGCCAATAAAAAAGTGTAGATTCGAAATACCGAGTAGCCAAAATTTTGCGTTACGCTTGCGATTTGTACTTAGGCCTTTGTCCAGCAGTGGACTGAATATGCTGGTGTTGTTGTTGTTACGATACGACATGTGACATACTTTGGTTCGTACTTCGGCCTCCGAGCGCTTGCGTGCTTCGAACATTTCAGTCGTCGAACCATGTCGGATGACATATGGGCGATATTGATAATGATGATGAAGACACTGACCAAATACTCATCTACCATTTAGAGTAAAATGAAATTGATCAGAAAATATGAAGAAGCCTAAAGATACCTATGAATATAACGCATTTCAGATCGTGAATATATTCAATCTCTTCATAACGTTTGGAGATACTTTTCTCCCCACGCCTGCTTCGTACGACCAATTGTACTACGAACTCATCAGAATGCACCAGGTTTTTGATAACCTTTTCTATATGGGTAAGTTTTTTTACCCAAATTACTTAACACTCGTAAGTTTAAAGCTTTTCATTGATAGAAGTCATGCATTCGATCCTTACGACAAAGCACAAACGGTGGGCGGCTCAGCCGAGGATTTTTTTACAAACGTAAATTCGAACGTATCTAACGGTATAGATTAAAAAGCTCAAAGACCGCCAACTGAGCATCAAAGAGGATAACCTTGACGTAAATTTGGCGGTCTCTTTTTAATATTTAACTTATTGCTATTAGATACGTACGATTCTACGTCGGTAAATTTAAATTGCCCTACCTGCTGTCCACGCCAATGACTAAAGAAACATTTTCCCACCTCAATGGTCCGCACTAACTTTTATGCCTATGTCATGTCATGAAGTACTACTGTACTTTAAAAACGTACTAACAAACATTCCCATTCGTCCCTATTATCGATATTTTAAACATGGCTCTTAATGCTAATATATTAATTAAGGATATTATAGGGTGTAATGAGAGGCAAGTCCAACCTTTTACCTACGCCCCCTGCACGTTAAGCTATTGGAAGGCACATTAAGATGTTGGTCACGTACTTTTCTGTCGTTAAGCAGTATCGGAGACCTTCGGGCGGCCTAAAAACTCCGACACCAGAGTTGACCCCTAACTCATAACGAGAATGAAGGAATTGCAGAAACAGATTGCAAGCCGATCGCCTCGTTATTGAAACATGAATATATTTTTCAGCATTGCGATACTCGACCGGCGACGGCGAGTACAAGGCAGAGGCGTTGCGACTGGCCAACTGTCTAGTGAACGTCCGAGCTATCATACAACACTTCTCACCAAAGATCGAGTCTTGGCTAGCGTCTCAGAACCTTTCCACGCCTACAGAGGACCAAGTAAGTCAATAATTATTTTTATCATTTAGCATTTGGAAATCATCATCATCATAATTTCAGCCATTTTAAGCCCACTGCTTGTCATACATAATCGAAGGAATAAATAATAATAATATAAACTTTATTTTAGGCTACTATAGAATAAATACAGATGGTGTTTTACTCATCCTACGGCCCATATATATGTATACTTTAGAGACTAACATACATATTAATAAAGATATAATTAAAACACAAATTACTATTATTTTCAACGTAGCATAAACGACATGGGTAGCGTGGTGTCCATTATTCGTTCACGGAATCGTCGGAACACTAAAGCAATAGTAGGAATATTTACAAGACTAGTCTTGTAACTACTCCGGCTTTATTCCGTGATTCCGTTATTTCCGTGCGAGTCAAGTTATTAATATTGACAAGAGCTTAAGCCTAGCTGAGGAAAGCTAATCTGTCAGAAATACTTATCCATAATAATATTAAAGCTTCGCTCGCGTTAAAAGCTATTTTTCTATCCTTCGGGAAAGGTATTTTTTTCTGTATGCATGACAACGTTTATGCGAAATTTCATGATCTGTGATCTGACAAATTCATTTTCGCATTTATAAAATATTATAAATGCGAAAACTACATACTAATAATAATTAGTATTTTTCACACAAGCCGTTTAGCATAACTTCATCTAATATTTCCAACTGCGTTTGGTACACTCTTGCATTTCGCACTTTTGCTGTTGTCCAGTAAAACCATAATCACAACCGTTTACAATTACAGATTTTAGAAGTAGTCCGCAAGAACTACGACAGTTTAATACTGAAGCTGCAAGAAGGATTGGAGGCATACGACAGGTACTCTGAGAAGGAGCATCGGCCTCTACTCTCGCGGCTCGTTGTAGCGGCGAGACAGCGGAGCGACGCTACCTCTCTGCACGACCACACCGCGGCCGCGTTGAATCATTATACGAGCATATCGTAGGTTCAAGTTAACATGTGCGTAGCTTCTTCGGTTTTCTTAGTAGATCATACAAGATCATACATCGAGTATATTCTAGCCTTTGTGGCCACAATGATGGAAAAAACTGTCTGCACCAAACTCGACGCACGCTGTCTATTGCGAGTTTGAATATTATTCAAGCGACATAACGTCTTAATTAGTAAATGTGGCATTTTTATGTATTTCAACGAGTCTGACGACTTTTGACAGTTTTCATTTGGAGATTGACGAAGCGGAACACTCCGCTCCGTTATCATTTCGATGGGTGTTTACTGGCATTGTAGTTCACATGATCGCGGCAACGCGTGGTGGAAGCGTCCTCGTGATAGCAGATATTTATTTAGGCATACATCCCATCTTCACGACATTTATCTTCGATCTATGCGTCTGTTCATCTCATATGTAGCATAGGTTGACGAAAAAGGCAAGCCGAAGACGCTTGCCGAAAGTTTCCTCGGTGTAAACGCATCTATCTACACTAATATTATAAAGAGTAAAAAAAAATATTTTTGTCTGTGTATGTTTGTTATGAATAAACTCAAAAACTACTGTGCCGATTTCAAAAATTCTGTCACCATTGGAAAGCTACATTCACCCTAAGTAACATGGGCTATATTTATTGCCAGAAAAGATTATGGATCCTTACTAAAATTAAGTACCGTAACCCAAGGTGTAAAAAAGTGCCCTAACCCGTGCGAAGCCGGGACTGGCCGCTAGATACGAATATAATCATAGGAAAATACAACCTTAATTCGGATTTCGCAGCTAAAGATGATGATGGCTCCTTGATGATCCACCATACGTCACTATGTTATGTGTTTCTCTATAAGAATTGGGAGTTTATACCATTGTATTTTTGCTGATTTCTTCCAGCAAATTAAAAAGTTAACGTACAAGAAGATGAGGCTTTTTATGTAGCAGACAGTAACGTAAGTTTGTTTTGTTATTTAGTCGTTATACTTTACCAAGAATGTTGAGATGGATGTGTGGAGTAACGCGAACGAGTACTTTAGAGGAAGCTTGAAAGTACGGAAGTGCGCCAGTGACAGAAAATTTGAGGAGGTTAGCGTGGCATGAGGAGGGGTGAAAGTCACGTTACAAGTATATTAGATACGATTGTGGAATGATGTGCTGGCAGAGGTCGGAAGAAGAAAAGATGGATGGATTGTGTGTGATAGTTCTAGTTGGAAGGGTATTGAATTGGCGTTGAGTCGATATAATTTGCGAAGACCTTTCAAGATGACGGCTGATAGAAGAAAATGGAAGAGGAAAACCACTTAGAGTGGGATAAGTGCTAGGAGATGATGATGATACTTTACCAAGCTAAGATAAGCTTATTTTAAAGTAAATGCATACAAAAGCATTAAAAAATTATGCTTCTTATAAAAATAATGCAATAATAACATTTGTTACCTATTAACATATCAGGCTTAGCATAATTTTAAAATGAAAAGCGTTCAAAAACTATTTTATATTAAATTTATTTTGGAGAAGACTGAAGTCCTTATTGAATCGGAAATATTAAATGCATTTATGACAATATTGGCTAAGCTCATTATATTTAGCTTATTATTTTTAGTCATTAAAATCCTTTTCCTTGTACTATATGGCGCGCATCTATTGTTCCTTAGATAATTATTCTTACATTTAGTAATCATGACTATTCAGAAATATAACCAGTGAATTTAGGAATTCATTAAACATCTACATGGTTTAAGTTTACTTTAAAATGTTTTAAATTTACTTTAACTATAAACATCGGCTGTTTTCTCGAAAGAATAAAAGTTTCATTTACCTATATCTGTCTATTTAATACCTATACGTATATTGTAATGGCAATACAATCGTTATTTATTACTTTCGAAAGACATAAATAAAATTGTTATATTAAGAGTAATTTTAATTAATTGTATCGTTGTTGTAATAAATTATTTTCTGTACCATAACACTAGTTTCATTTGGGATTATTATTTATTGCATATCATAAATACTGACTGCACAGCAAATTAAAAAAAAGCTTGCACAGTAGTTTTTTTTATAATCACTCGGAAATCCTTCCAGCAGCAAAACCGATACAGAAAGACAAGTAGGTTATTAGGTTTTTGCTTGTGCAATCAGTAATTTTGATTTGCGTTTTTATTTCGCATTTAAATACTACACACTTCATTAAAATAAAAATATCTGAGTTAAATTCGATAAGCAATATTTATTTATTTTAATAAAAATCTAGAATTAATAGTAATAGTAAAATCTGATTGACTAGCTAAATTGATTTTCTTCTTTGACTAGATTGGGGAATGTATCTTTGGTGAATGTATTCAATACAATGTTACGTACTAAAGTAATCAATAACAAGGAATGTATCTTCTCTATACTAAACTACCCACATGCATGTATCCAGTATTAACTCTGCAATAAATATTTTAGAATTATAACAATTTGTGACATAAAACATGGATTATGCTGTTTTGCACTGGCCTTTAGCCTGGCTTGCAATTATAAGGATTTTTACTCGCTATGGCCAAGTACTATTTGATTATAAGCAAATTAATAACATTTGCTTTCAATCTACATGTAATTTCGTTACTGCTCTATGTTACTTAATTCAGGTTTCAATTCAGAAAGTGCTTCTTTAACAAGTTTCTGCAGATCATCTGGCAAAACAGTTTTTGTCAAGCCTCTGTCCGAACTAAATTGACTAGTATCTTCATTATTACAGCCCTTACTAGAATCACCTGAAGAATCATCACTGCTATTTTTAACTTCTTCATCGCTATCAGCGGAGTCTTGTGTTTCTCTGGCTTTGCTGCTGGGTTCAGTTTTTGCGTCAGGAAAGAACTCGTCTAGCAGCATTTGTGATGGAAAAATTGGTATGCACTTTTGTCCATTGCACCAGCTCTCTAATGTCTTCTCTAGTTCTGTTATTCTGTTCGCAAGGATCCTGGAAAGACAATAGTTTTTAATTCCTCTCTTATAAGAAGGGGGATATGCCCATAATCACCACGCTGGGCATGCGGATTGGGTATCGCAGGGCACAGCTTCTCGCACCGCCGACGCTGCTGGGAATTAGCTGTACCAGTGTTAGGCTGCGATATGCCGCAATCAGTCGGCCGCGGGGCTCTGGCGGCTGACTGATTGTTACGCAGCTGGTGCACCCACGTGCAGGTGAGGTTGGCTTGGGTTCCGGAGAAGGGGGTTCGAACCTCTTACACCCCTCATGTTAAATATAGTACCTGGATGACCGAGCCTTGCTTGGTTTTTTTTTCGTTTTCTAAAAAATAAATTAATATCTAGATCGATTTATCGCCCCCGAAACTGCCTGCATACTAAATTTCATAAAAATAGTTGGAGCAGTGTCCGAGATTCAGATTATATACATACATACATGTATACAAGAATTGCTCGTTTAAAGGTATTAGATTAGATATTTTTTTTAAAAAGAAATGAATAGCTAGATCGATTTATCGCCCCCGAAACTGCCTGCATACTCAATTTCATAAAAATCGTTGGAGCCGTTTCCGAGATTATATACATACATACAAGAATATATACAAGAATTGCTCGTTTAAAGGTTTATCTATGTAATGATTAGATTACATAGATAAATAGATAGATTATGTAACTGAGCCCGCCGTGACGCTTTTGATAATAAAATCTGCATTTTATAGGTTAAAAAAAATGTTCTTAAGCTGTGAGTTTTTAATAACAAAATACACTTTATTATTTATTTTTATTTATTAATAGAATTACTTTGTTGGTTGAAATATACCAGGAACCAAATTACATTTAGTTACTTATATCTTAGTATTTGTTAGGTAAATAAATGTTTACTTACTGGTTAGTCTTTCTCTGGTGTTGCAAAGCTATAGATTTATCGTTCATGGCTTCGAATAGTCCTAGGCAGAGGGATTTCAACTCGGCTGCTGAATTCTGCTTCGATCCTGTCTTCATGCTCCTTTCAAGAAATTCCCGAGCTAGGACAAATATTTATTTAGGTATTTATTTCTATTTTTCAACATAAAATAAATTAGACACACTTTGACCAGTATATTTTTTTAGTCTGGATTTAGAAGTACCTATAGCGGCTGCTGCTTATCTGAATGAACAAAAGCACGCGCTTTGCTTAGCGAATCATATATATAGCTAATATTAGTGAAATTTAACTAATAAAAATTGTAAATGCTAAAAGAAGCACTCGTGGCGTAGCTTACAGTTGTTGTTCTTAGCAGATCATCTTGGTTAAGCAACACTCCACTCAGTCACTACTAGGATGGGTGACCGTTTATTGACATTTAGATCTGACCGCTTCCATGCTTCGGAAGGCACGTTAAGGTCCCGGCTTTTTCAGTCGTTAAGCCATGTCAAAGCGGCCTAAAAACTCCGTCACCAGAGTTGGCCACTAACTCATACGAAGAAGAAGAATGCGAAATTAATTGTATGTTTTGTAATGTAATTTGGCAAATGGCGAAGTATATAAAAATCTACTTCTTATACCTATTACTACTAATTTCCGCGCAGGCGCTTGATAAAGAAAATGGCTCATACATTATTGCTTGTAATATCACCATAAAATGAATAACCTACCTTGCTTTTGCGTCATAACGTCAGCAAACCCTCGTTTGATATTCACAGAATAATTTTTACTCCTGTTATCAAGTAATGTCTGTAAATAAAAAACGATTAGCTTTTATCTGCTTCTGCTTCCGTTAAAAGTCTGTAGGCAACTTCCACGGTCATCTCATAATTTATTCATCATCAGCCTATAGCCGTCTATGCTGGACATAGGCCTCGCCTAATAAGTGCAATCACGTCCTTTCCTCAGCTTGAAGCATTCAGCTTCTACCGGCAGCCTTTCGCAGACTATCATTCCACCCAGCTATAATTCCACAATCTTAATTAATTCAGCATTAGTCTACGTATAACAGTCCATTGCGGTACATAGGCCTCCTTTAATAAGCACTACCATACCCTGTCTTCAGCTCGACGCATCCAGCTTCTACCAGCAGCCTTTCGCATACAGTCCACCTAGGCATAATTTCATGGTCATCATTAATTGGACATCAGCCTATTATAGTCCCATTCTGAACATAGGTTTCTCCTAATGAGCGCCACCGCGCACTGTCCTGTCTCAGATCGGCGCCTCCAGCTTCTATCAGCAGCCTTTCACAGATTGTCACACTCCTGGCGATCATTAATTATTATTTGACGATCTCTGTGGCGCAGGCGGCGAATGCCCGCCTGAGACGCAGAAAGTTGCGGGTTCGATTCCGCCGCAAGACATGTTTGTATGATTTCAAATATTTGATTCAGGTCTGTATTTCGAGCTGTGTTTTAAGAATAATTATGTTAGAAAAAAGAATTAGTTTGACTGTTGTATAATAACAGTCATGTTTGTGGCTCTGCTTTGTTTAGCTTTAGAGGCTTGACAATGCTGAGTGATTATGTGGAGCATTATTTATTCATTAATTTATTCTAATTACCTTATACTTATTCAATGTTCGTTTAATAATCTCCTTTTCGACTTGCAGCTGAGTTATTCTCTCATTCAGGTATTTATTCTCAGTAACTAAAGCATCAATATCAACTATAGGCTTGGGAGGATCTATGTCATCTTCTGTTGACTGTGATTTTGTTCTGTTCGATAAAATGTAACTGATTTGTTGGTTCAATCTCTGCACTTTATTCTTATAGTAATCTCTATCAGACACTAATTCTTCTTTTTCATCTAACGTCGATCGGTAGTCCAGCATTAACTGTTGATACTGAAATGAAGAAATGAAGGTAAAGTTTAAAAAATATTGTTATTTTGAGTAGCTATTATAGGGTAACATATATTCCAATCAGGGCTTTTAATCATTTTCTAGCTTCTGTTGGGGTAAATGAGTTATGAGTGGCGATCGCGGCTCAGCAAACATAGTGAAGGACGCCCTCTGGCCAGGTGGAGTGACGATATGCGTCGAGTTAAGGGCAGGGCACAATGGAACTCATTAGGGTGGCCTATGTCCAGCAGTGGGCTGCTATAGGCCAAAGATGATGTTGATGATGAATCATTTTCCAAGATAGGCTACTTTCGGACTTGTTAAGAACTTTTTTCCAGAAAAGATATCCTCAACGCTCAATATGAAAATATATTGTATTAATTTATCAGGCAACGCCAACAAGCCAATGTTAGGCTGCGCTGCGTCGCAATCAGCTTGCCGCCAGAGCCCCATTTGTTAGTTAGTAGGGTGCACCACGAGCAGAGGGGGTTGGCTTGAGTTTTGAAGGTGGCAGTTGGAAACCCTTGCACCTTAGATAGATAGATAGATAACACTTTATTGATCACCACATTAATACAAGGAAAAATAAGAGTACCTAACTTAAGTCTAATCATCATGAAGGTAACACAATGAAGAAGAAAACCATTTTTTGTTATATATGCCAAATAATTCTACAAAAAATTACGAGAACAACTGTGTTTTTATTATTTTTTTATCTCTAAAACTGACCGAGATATAAAAGTGCAAAGTTAACATTTTCGGTCTGTGCCGCGGGCCGAGCGCGATATGGTTGATGACGTCACGGCTCCTGTCTCCGCGCGAGCGACTCGGGGATTCAAAGCATTTACTCCAATGTGCCCGTCGCGCGCGGAACTACTTTGTTTATTTTAAATAAGAAACAATAAAAATTACATGAGTCCATCTAATAAATGTTGTATTGTGTCTCAGTGTAAAAATAGGGCCACAAAAACACCCGAAAAGTTGTTTTTTTACGTTCCTAAGGATCCGAAAATCAGAAAAAATGGACAAATGCTATGGGAAGAGCACATCCATTAGGGCCAAAAACAACAGCATATATATTGTTGTGAGGATCATTTCGATTTCAATTGTTCAAATACCATGTGAAATAAAAAGTAGTAGGTACCTTGCCATGTGAAATACTAACTAAGTACCTAGTAGGTAGGCTTACTTCTTACTTCTTTTCATAATTAATAAATACCTTCGTTTGGAACTTTTCAAGTTCCTGTACGAGTTGCTCATATTCATTGTCTGAGCCAATAAATGTACTGAATTTATTTTCTCCATTTTCTTCAAGAGCTTCTTTTTTTTGCAATTCCTTTCTCAGTGCTTCTATGTCCCCGATGGCTTCCTCGAGTTTGCTTTGCAGTGATTCCACCTTAATGAGAAAATAGCATGTAGTTTGGCCACTTAGTTCAGTTGGTAGTAGCTTTGCCTGCTGAGCAGCAGGTTGTGGGATCGATTTTCCACCCAGGGCTCTAATTCTCAGAAAATGGAGATTAAAATCACATTAGACATATTTTACCATAACTGTCAAAACTGTAAGGAAATTTGACAGATCCCTTTGGTTTAAGTCTGATGTGACAATTATCTCTACTGCTGAGAATCCGGTCCCAGGACATTTGTGTATTGACTGGGGATATTTCCTCTGTGTTTTATTTTATTAGATAGACATTTATTTCAGATCACATTACAGTGTAGGAACAAAACTTAAAAACAACAAGCAAAATACCTACCTTTATGTTATCTGCCTATTGTTTTTAAATGCTTATTAGTTTCTAGTACCCCTATTACAGGCATTGCCTAGTTTGGGATCAGTTGATCAGTTTGATGTTTGAGATATTAAATATGTATGTTGTTGTATGCTACACTTAAAATAAATACACAATCAATCTGTTAATCATAACAATTCTTATTATTGGGTGGGATTGTACTAATATTGGTTGAATTGTTTGCTGAGCCTAGCATTTGAAGGACATAGATCCATTGCCAGTACTGTAGGTATTTCATTTTCAGATCACACACAGCAAAAGAAAATAATTCACATATTTATTACCTCTAATTTCAACAAGTTATTGTGGTCACGTGTCTTGGCCAAAATATCACCATTACTTATAGTATTCGTCGGAGTGAACCTGTATGTGGTGCTGTTTGTTTCAAGGTTTTTCAGTGGAGTGGCTTTTTTACACTTCAGCTGCTCAACTAATAGCTTATATCGGTCCCGCTCCATACTGCATTTATCTAATTCTTTACTCATTATTGAGAGAGCATCTAGTTTACTCTGCAATTTGCTTTTGAGAACTGAATTCTGTAAACAAAGACAATAGGACTAAACTTATGTAAGGAACCCTAACCAACCTCACCTGCCCATGGTGCACCCAAACTGCTGAACAACAAACGGCGCTGCAGGCCGGCTGATTGTGGCATAGCGCAGCCTAACATTGACTGGCACAGCCAAATCCCTTGGATAGAAATATTATTTACTGCGCTATTTTCTTGAATTGTTGAATATTTTAATATAAAATATATTTGTTATTTTAAGTAAAGTACCAACTTACTTCAAGGACATAGTCATCTAGCTCTTGATCTTGAAATGTAACTTTATTAGATTTACTAAACATGTTGAATAAATTTTATTTTGTATTTTACTTGTGTTCACTACTTATCACTGTATTGCTCTATTCTTTCTTGCCCTTCGTTTTGTTCAGCGGCCTTGCTTTTGATTTGAATTAAATCCATTTAAAAATTAATTTACACAACAACAACAGTATTAAAAATCCATAGGCACCATAGATTAAGTATATATATAGATTTATAGTTTGCGTGGCCACCCTAGTCTTTCTCATTTCAACTGCAGGGTTGCCACATAATTAAAATTTCCATAGATTTGGGTAAAATATACTGATAATACGCCCTCCGGCCAGGTGGTAACGATCTGCGAAATGCTGCTGGTAGAAGCTGGATGCATCGAGCTCAGGACAGGGACTCAGGCTTTCTCTGTCTTTTATTTTTTTTTTCTCTGTTTTAGCTTTCTCTGTCTAGGATTAATTTAATACTCTGTATATATCAAACTAGCAAGCAGTGTTGCCAGGGGGCCCTTGAGTCGTAAGTTACATTTCGCTTCCTGAACTGTTACATTTCTGCTACAAAAGTTATGTTATCGTTTTTTAACATTGAAAATATTTGTTTTCCTGATTAAGTATAGTGCCCCGATTTATTAAATTGTGACATTTGCCTATATTTTCACAGATATGATATGTACGCTGAGGGAACATTTGTCAAAATGTGCATCTTCCAGAGGGCTTTAAAGTGCAATTTGAATTCTCAAAAAGAGTCGGTAAATTTCTGAGATTTTCCAAAAAAATATCTTACTTTAATCGAGAATTTCCCCATAACTTTTTGTGAGCTCGCTATTCAAGAAACGGAAAAAATGGTATCTAGGTATTAAATGAAGCTACAGTTTGAGCCATCTTAGGAGGCGAACAAAAACTGTAGGCGGTAGATGGGTCTTTACGCGCGAGGTAAGTCTCCTCGAGCACTC
Organism: Horisme vitalbata; assembly: GCA_951804965.1. NCBI lineage: Eukaryota > Metazoa > Arthropoda > Insecta > Lepidoptera > Geometridae > Horisme > Horisme vitalbata. Next base: position 10,633,522 of record OX638101.1, read on the forward strand.
CGTTCACTTTTCTTCAGTACAATAAAGTCAAAGGAGTCGGCCCATTCGGCGTCGTCCTCCCTCTATATACGCTTAGTTCGGTAGGAGTCAAATTGAAGCCAGCAAAATAGCGGAAAATAAGGGAATCTATTATGTCTAACAGTGTATTTAATCATATGATAAAACAGACTCTTATTTCACTTTGTAACTTACCAAACAATAACTTCACTCACGCACTGTTCTCGAATATGTACGACAAAAAGATAGCAAGCAAACAAACATTGACGGCCTCTGTGGCGCAGTGGGCGAAGGTCCGCCTGAGACGGTTGCGGGTTCGATTGTCGCTGCAGGACAAATGTTTGCATGTTCTGTAGATATTTGTCTCGGGTCTGTGTGTTTTCTGTGTATGATTTATGTATGTATTTACAAAATATATATATATATATATATATATATATGTGTGTAGGTAGTTTATCAATCATGTGGTTCCCATAATACAAGCTCTGCTTAGTTTGGGGCTACATGATGCTGTGTGATTACATCCCGCATTCTTTTTTATTAACTTACTTATTACAATAAAAAAATAAATCAAAATCAGCTATGTTTGTTTGTTTCGAAATGCTTCAAAACCGCAAACAGTGCAAAGGCACAAACTCACGAAGTAGGAAACGTGCGAGTACACACTCTCGATGCTCAAGCAAAATTAAGTTTTAATCCATACCGACTACGTTTCACATTGTCATGGCGAGTTCTATTCATAGCCATAGCTCTGAGTGTAAAATCTGAGTAAAATTCATTTTAGACGCGCCAGTTTTAGGTATGTTGAATTTGGATGCGTTCGTAACCATAGTTTTTTTCAAAAGATACTAAAATGGCCATAAATATAAGAATTTGTTACATGTTACGTGAGGGGGTCAACAGATACGAAAAATGTAGGGATGTAAGCATCTGGCATCTCTACTGGCAAGTGGCAGCAACTAAATGCAACAATCAAATGTCAGGAAATGTCACTGTCAAAAGTGTCAAAACTATTGGGTCCTGTTAATGCACATACTGTTGTTGTACAACCTGACTATCTATGTACAAACAATACATAGCAAAAAAGCCAGAATCTCGCGAAGTCGCTTCTTAGTTTCGTTTCGTCCACTCATCCTTCGCTCCGCTACGGAAGTCGTCGGCTCGCTTCGCTCGCCAACTCCCCCTTCGCTCTACTTATCATCGTGGGCTACCTCCACTCAGGATCTCCCACGCAAGCTTTTTGCACTGCATTTTTTATATACACTCTAGTCTGGGCCTAGGGGTTGGGACCACAACATTAGTGGCATTGAGGTGCTTTGCATCGGTTCTGTGATATATTTAGAACTAATCTACTCAAGTCCAGGTGCCTTGTATTGTGGACAAGAACCTAATGTGTTTAATGTTTCTTAGCACATTGGGTACATGTACTGTAAATGAAGCATAAGTTTTGTCTATGGTATGCACATGGATGATAGATAAGGCTGTGCTTTCCATGGATGTGTGTGAACAGTCGGCACGTGCCTGACAAGTACAACCCTATCGTCCATGTCCAAACAATAGACAATCGTGTACATGGATAATCAGGTTGTATAAAATCAGGATGTGCAATATTGGCTCCCGATAGAAAGGAAGCATCCTACTCCTATTAATCTGTGGTAAGGTAGTAATAAGTAGATAGTGGTAATCAGCGCGATGTGCTTACACACTTTGCGTCGGAGCTATTTTTAACCAAATGTTTTTTTCATATTCTGTGTTTAAACTTCTTGATGGTCTTCTTCTTCTTTTTTATTTAAGGCCTCTGTGGTATAGCGTCCACAATTTTCTGGTGGTCAATGTCAGGTAAGTTATCTCTGTCAGTCAACCTCTCCATGTTTGCGGACTTTTTGGTTCGTTTTCGGACTTTTTTTGGGCCTTAGCGGATGTTTTCGGTTCATGACATCTACCGGACTTTTTCGAATTTGTTTACCTCAGTTATATATTTGTATTTTAACAAGATGAAATTCAATATAATCTACAAGAAAAAAATTATGTCAATCACTCAACGATTTTTAAATCTTACTATTAAATTGTAGTGTTATTGTGTAGGTTTATCTATAATTAAATTAGGTTTCTACACATAAAGGTTAGTGGCTGACCAACTTTGTTGATAATATTATGAGTAACTGCCACCCAGAGGTGTGTGTGAAAAATACCAATTATGATCAGAAATACAAATTTTCCAAACTCCATTCGAGATTGATTACTATAGAGTGATTTCACCATGGCAGCCCTAGCTAAACGCATTTGAGGTTTATTATTCGTAAAATGGATATCATTTTTATATTGAAATTTTTGAAATAATTATTCATAAAAAAATTAGACGTATAATTATTTTGGTTGGAAAATATTATTTAGCAATAATTATGCATTAAATTTTCCTTAAATTATTCGTTCAGTCACATGATTGTCAATTTTACTTGTTTTGTGTGTCATGTGACAGGTAAACGAAGTAGGTACTAAAATTATTTTATATTTGCATGCTTTTAGTTGGTAAGACATTGTATGGGACTTCTAAAAACGACCTTATACCACTATATTTAAACATTTAAAGAAATTATTCAAATGATTGAATAAGAATAAGAATAAGAATAAGAATAAGAATAATTTTATTGTGAATTTGTGTGAATCATAGTTACATGAAGGTCTTATTACGAAATCATAGTATCAACAAATTTATCCTGTTCGGACATACAATAATATTTTTACACAATTACAAACATATGTACCTATGTAATTTACAAAGTTATACTGGTTATACCTAGACAGACTACATTTTATTTTTGATCGGTTGAGTGTATCAGAAACAATCATAATTTAGGCAGACATACTTAATTATCAAAAAATTCCCTTAAATTGTAGTGAACATTATTAACAAGCCATTTCCTTAACTTGAGTTTAAACATATTTCCATCAAGTTGTTTTATATCTACTGGTAATTTATTGAACACTTTAATAGCTGTTATATATGTGCTTTTGTGGAACATTGAATTGTTAATTTGAGGTATACACACGTTATATTTATATTTATTTCGCAAGCTATCAGATCTATTTGATTTTATATTGAAGAATTCTGAGTTATTCTTTACAAATAAGCAAATCTCTAAAATAAATATACCAGTTAAAGTTAGAATATCATTATTTTTGAAAACATCTCGCAAACTCTGAGTACTCTCTAAGTTATAAATTGCTCTTATGCATTTTTTTTGCATAACAAATACGGATTGTACTTCAACAGAGTTTCCCCAAAAAATCACCCCGTAGCATAATTGAGGGAAAACGTGTCCATAGTACGCGTTCTTTGCAACTTGTTTTGACAAAACATTACTTAAAATATGAAGAGCATAACAGTATTTAGATATTTTGCTATTAACTTTATTGATATGACATTTCCAATTCAAAAAGGTGTCAATTCCTATTCCAAGAAAATTTATCTCGCTGACTTCTTGTACGGTATTTCCTTGGTTACATATATTTAAATTTACTGTAGGTGTTTTGTAGTTTTTAAATCTAAGATATTTTGTTTTGTCAATATTAACCTTTAAATTTAGGTTGCCTAGCCAAGTAACTATTTCCTCGAGGGTTTTATTGATCTCTGTTTCAAAATCCCGTAAGTTATGATTTATTTGGGGTATAAAGATTGTGGCATCATCTGCAAACGTGACACAAAGGTGTTTTGTAATATTTGGTAAATCATTAATATAAATTAAAAACAAAAGTGGTCCTAGGACACTGCCCTGAGGTACACCTAGTGAAATAGTCTCAAAACCAGAGGTAATATGTTCGATAGTTTTAGTTTTTTTATTGTAGATATCAATAACAGTTGACTGTTTTCTGTCATCTAGGTAAGATTTAAAAAATGAAAGAGCTACTCCTCTAATACCAATGTCTTCCAACTTACTTATGAGTATTTTATGATCAACGCAATCAAATGCTTTAGATAAATCCAAAAACAATGCCACACCATGTCTTTTATTGTTAATTTCTTCACATGCTAGTTTTAAAGTTTTGAATATTGCTAGTGTTGTATTTTTCCCTTTTCGAAAACCGTATTGATTCGGATTTAGTAAATTATTTATATCTAAAAAGGTTGTTACTCGATTGCAGATAGCTTTTTCAAATATTTTTGATATGCTAGGAAGAATGGCTATAGGTCTAAAGTTCCCCATGTCAGATTTCGAACCTTTCTTATGTAATGGCTTGATAAGAGCTTTTTTTAGATTTTTAGGAAAGCATCCATTCTCAATCGATAGGTTAATGATATATACTAAGGGTTTTATTATTATATCAATGCTGTTTTTTATAACCTGAATGGGGATCTCGTCATGGCCTGCACTTTTAGTATTTTTTATTTGTTTAACGATTCTTTTTATTTCACCTTCATCAACAGGCGCAAGGAATATACTACTGCAATTTGTTTGTTTAGTGTTGTCATTAAGTTGAGGACTATTTTTAGCATTTGATTTGTTTATGTTTAGGTTGATATAGTATTTATTAAACAATTTTGCAATTTCAATGGGATCATTTACTTCTTGATCCTCAGTTTTAATTTTTTCCATAGTAGTTCTTATTGAGTTTGTGTTACTTGTATATTGTTTAATGATGCCCCATGTAGCTTTTGTTTTATTTGTGCTTTTATTTATATACCTTATGTTAGATATTTTCTTTGAAGTTTGGATAACTCTTTTTAATATCTTATTGTATTTTATATAATTATCTATTTTCACATTTATCTTACTTTTACATTGTAGATACATTTGTCGTTTCTTTTTGCTAGATACCAAAATTCCCTTCGATTTCCAATTATGTTTTCTTTTATATGTTACTTTACATCTTTCAATTGGTATACTAATATTAAATATCATTTGAAATAAGTCTATAAATTTGTCATATGCTGCATTTGGTTCTCTTTCAGTATATACTTCATCAAAACTAAGCTGGGACAAATATTTAATGAAAATTTCTATGTGAGTATCGATATTTCGTCTTTCAATATACCAAAACTTTTCAGTGAAGCTGATATTGGTCGGTATGCTAATTAGTTGTGCAGTATGATCAGAGATACCTAAGTCAATGACATCGATATCATAACGTTTTATATTCGTTATTATATTGTCGATGCATGTATGAGAGTGAGAAGTATTTCTTGTAGGTTTTTCTATAGTTAGATGTAAATTGAATATTTTGAGGGTATTTTTGAATTGGTCACTTCTTTTGTTATTTTCAAGTATATTTATGTTAAAATCACCTGTAATTATGACTTTTTTCTTATTATTTCTTAAGTTTATTGATACTTTATGGCAGATAGACTCTAATGTATTTATAAATAGCTCAAAATTGCTACTTGGTGTTCTGTATATAGAAATAATAATTGTATTTAGGTCTGTTAGTAATATTCCACAGCATTCAAAGTGACGTTCTATTGATAATTCGGATATCCATTCTAATTTTGTAAATTTTAGAGCATGTTTGAGATAAATAGCGACCCCACCGCGAGCTTGCGTTTTTCTAGAAAAATGTGTAGCTATTTGATAACCGTCTATTTTCGTAGATAAAGTATCATTGTTTTTAATAAACGTTTCACTTAGACATAATATATCAGTTTTATGGTATTTTGTTATTATTTCAAGTTGATCTATTTTAGATCTCAACCCCTGTATATTGAGATGCATAATATTTAACGAGACTTTCTTATTAACGAAAAAACTTATCAGAAACTGGTTTTTGTTTAATTGCGGTGCTCTACCGTAGTAAAATGGTACATTTACCACAATTGAGTTAGTTGCATCGTTGTTTTGAAAAGTTTCATCAGCTGGTGAAACGGAATCTTTTTTTATTTGTGCAGTTTTGCGTATTTTGTCAAAGTAATAAGGTATAGTGCCTGGCTTCATAAATGTTTCATTTTTAGTAGTGTCTTTTGCGAGTTTTGATAGAGCAGTTTTTAAATTTCCATGACTTTGTTTTGCATTTCTCATTTTATTCATATTTTTGCCTAGGAAGCAGCTATCATAGTCTTTTGTATTGATAAAATGGTTGACGGTTTCGACAAAATTATTGTTTATTGCAATGTTGCTTCGCTTTATTGAATAGGAGTCAGAGTTTCGCATGGTTAGGAAGTGACATCTATTGAAATTCTTGACTATGACTTTAAGTTTCGTGTTTAGTTTTTCCTCATTTATGTAGCGATTTCGGGTTATTTCAGTTACAATTACATTGGATTTTGTTAGATTCTTACACAGTGCTGCAATTTCTGTGAAGAAAGTTGTGGGATTCTTATCATTTGATCCTGACGCCAATACAACCCAATCATCCTCGTCAAGGTTATTTTGGTGTATCTTTGAGCTTTCAAGAATTTGCTCTGTTGGTGCATCGGGGTAGCAGTAGTTTATTATGTCATAATCCTTTGCATTTTTTCCGGTGGAGCGCTGTGATATCAGTTTAGAAGCCATATTCTTACAAGTTTGATCTCCGATAATCACAATCTTGGGCTTCTGTTTGGTTTTCTTACCCTTGTTCGGTTTAGTTGTAATACTGGAATCCAATGTAACAATGGGTATGTCATTTGTCGGCTCTGTGTATGAATATATCAAATCCTTTGTTCTACTCATATTAATCAGCCTTCTGACGTTTTCATCGTGTAACTTCTGTTTTCCTACATCTTCTGCTTCTAGCTGTAATATCTTGTTCTTATATACAGTATTCTGCGTTTGGAGACTATTGATTTCCTTTTTTGCCTCAATAAGCTGATTTGTTATCGCAGTTAATTCGGATTTGAGACTTGTTATCTCAGATCTCATTGATGCCTCAGATTCGGATGGGACAATGCTCGCGAGTGTCTCGTTTTGACTGAAATCGATAGATTCATTTTGTGAGACTTCTAGTGATAGCTTCTTGGCGGTATTTTTGCGCCTCACTGTAACGTGTGCGGTTTCATCATTGCTATAATGAACCCCGACTGGAGTATTAGTGTTGTTTCTTCTGTGTCTTTGCCTGATGCAAGTTGTACATACCCAGGTCGCCCTGCGCTCACCTACAAGCGTGCCGTAGAATCGAGTTGCGGATACATTGGCGCATTCCAGGTCGTAGGTTAGCTGACAAAGTGAACATGTTAGATGTTGTCTTCCTGGAATTTTTTGTCCACAATCGCTACAGTCTTTAGATTCAGCCGGTGTTCGTGTAAGAGACATTTTAAATGTTTTTATTATGTCGGAAAAATTAATAGTTCAGATTTCAGTTATGTTTGTCATCCAAATGGTCCAAATGGTAACTGAAATTATGGAAATTATGCATGCACCGTAATTTTAAGCACCACAACCATAATTTTGCTGCAGTCACCAAAAACTTGATTCAAAAGTCACCAAGGCACCTGACCAATCATGTTTGAAAGCAAGTAGAGCATGCGAATTTGTTCAGAAAACATCATAGGAAAATATAGTGAGATAAAGACAAAATGTACAAAAACTTAGTTTTTTTTTTTCACAACACTTGGCGGATTCTATTACGCATCACACAAAGTCAGAATGTGTTTTTTTTTTGCATAAGCACCGGAAAAATAGTCTTTCCAGGAAACAAGTAGAACGTACACAAGGTTCAAAATCACTAACGCGAAAAAATAAAAATGTGCAAAAAGTTTGCCTATAAGGATACGAACACTAGGCCGCTGCGTTCAAAGCGCGCTTCATAGCCACCACACCATTTACGCTATATCTTACGCATCGAAATTACTAGTCCGTAGAATTGAAACAATCACTTCAATATGTGGGCCCGAATTGGGAGACTTCTTACTTTCACAGTTCAAAAGTTCAAGGTTAATGTCATCCGTGCATTGAGTTATCGATTGTAAATTGAAAAGTTATAACCTTGAAACTTTTACTTACAGTTTTTATTTTGGTTTTTTGAGATTTGTATGTACACTTTACACTATAACACTGTTGAAAGTTAGTCGATATTTATTATTTAGATAAAATATTGCCCTGAAAGTTTATTGTGGCAAAAACTTCTTTTTCACTGAAGGACGATAACTTGATTTTTATTTTGTGGTGCAATACACTAAAGTAAAGTTATTGAGGGAAGATAACAATCTCACTTGTTGCGACTTTACAGTTAAAGATATATATACATTACTTGATGGTTAATAATCAAGATAGCTATTTTTAATAATATTTATAATGCGAGCGTACTCAGCGCGTGCCGAGAGGCGGCGGACGACAGTAATAAGTGCATTAATTAGTAATATGTTATATTATTTGATCTCATAACTTGGCCAGTATGTAGTTTTGTAAGTAGAATGACGTTTAAATTCACTTTAGTTAGACGGATTGCACCCGTGATCATTGAACGTAGCACCCGCGTTTGCATCTACAGAAAAAAAAAAGAATTATTTAAGTTTATTTACAATAATTCTTAAATTACTTTGATTAATAGAAGATGGAAGCATGATTCATAAATAACAGACGTTCGCGTTTTGAGCATCTGGAAAGGCAGTGCCGTTTAGTCGTACTCGTGATAGCTGCCGAGGCTTTGTAACGGAATCACCGATTGCAAGAGCAGGTGACCTGATGCTGTAGTATTCGGGAATATGTAAGTTAACTTACTCTTCACGAACTTACAGTAGAGAATTAGTGTGTAAGTTCATTAGAATAATCTCAATGAATCCTATGTTAACTAATTTTACTAATGCAAAAGCGAGTATGTTTTTCACGCTTTCACGCCCTAACTACTCAATATATCATCATAGCCTTCAGGGGCGTATTTACCCCAGGGCCAAGAGAGCTATGGCCCGGGGCGGTAGGTTGCGAGGGGTGGCGCAAGCCGCACTTTGTGCTCAGCTTTATGCGCCTTTTTCTTTTTGAATACTTATCAATCAGTCAGTGGTTACAAATGATTTTATTATATCAAGTAGTTTGAAACTTATTTTTAACTCGTAGTTTGGTCTTCGTTTACTGCAGTGCCATAAATAGGGCGGTGCCACCAATGCACACGTACAGGGCGCAGAGCCTAGGGGGCGCAGAAATTACCAAGTTTTGGGTTATGCATGGTAGTATTCAGTAATAATAATAAGGTTGATATCCAGATAAACATCTTAGTTTTCTTTTCTGGAGGGCACAGAAATGACCACGATCAGAACAAAGTTTCGGGTCATGCATGGTTGTATTAATTGATAGTTATAACCATAAAATGGGTTAAATATTCGTTCATTTGTATGCTAGCTATGATAGAACAATTTCGCGGCTCGCTTCGCTCACCAATCACTTTTTATTTCATAATAGCACATAACTACGCACTTAAATAATGACCAATAAGATTTTTATGGCCAAAACTACCTTAACCCATCCTAAAAAGTTTACAACATTGACGAATTTGAACACTACAGCTTTAGTTAGTTATAATAAGAAAACGCGGCTCACTCCACTCACACTCACAACTTCGTTTCTCCTAAAGTTGTTGCAGTTAGGTGTTAAAAAGGTGTTAAATAAATTGCCATCGTTTTCTTTGTCTTTCGCTCGCTTCGCTTGCCGATTTTAATGCTTTTGTTTCTGTAAGGAATGCACTGCATTGAGTAGTCAAGCTCATCTAGCTCAGTGCATTATAAAGGTAAAGAAACATTTATTATTACTAAGATTTTTTTGACCCCGGGCGCTGAATCTTAAAAAAGGCCACTGATAGGCTTTACTTTTCATCCAAAAAAAAGTACCTACTGTTCCCGAAGAATATTAAAATAAGTTTTAATGCGAGCGAAGCCACGGGCAATAGCTTGTAGGTTATATAGAAATACGGTGTCCAGTGTCTGATGATGAGGTAGGAAAGAGAAAGCAAGAGTTTTTGGATGTTGTTATTAGATATACAGTTCCCGTAAAATAACTTGGTCGCAATAAAGTTTGCGCAAGTAGCTGCGCAGAACACATTTTTAGGAACCAAACAGCGGTATGAGGTGGTAGCGCTGGGGTATTTTTAGTCTAGTGATGTTCCATGAAGCATTGAGTTATTATCATAAATCGAAATCAGCTATCGTTTATTTGTAATTGATTATTTGTTACCTAAATGTCTCTTTCCTCAATCCTAAGACAACATTAATAAAGTATTTATTTTATTATTCACTCTCGATACTATTTGTTCACAAAATCGTAAACTTAATCTCAGCTAAAATTAAAATAACGCTGATAAAAATTATCGTAATTTTAATCGATTTTATTCATAGTCGATTATACACTACGAGGTTGCTCGTCACTATCAGTTCAATCGTCGTTCATCCGGCTGGACTCGTGACAGATCGGCACCAAGCTTCTTGTCTTTGTCACACCTATTAAACGCCGAGGATGTTCGTGTCACTATCTCGCTTTTACGTACAATCGGTTGCAAAAGTTTTCGATTACGTTTCTGGTTTTTGAACGCGCATGATGTTTATTGTTTCATTTGTGGTAGTTTCTGTTGCATAAGTGAATGGTAGTTAAATCTTATTTGCATATCTGTATTTGCATTGTATTTCAAAAGAATATACCTACATTTTATAAACACGAGCTTTCAGTTCGAGGCGAGCCATTTGTATTATTAAAACGGAAATAGGTTAACGTTTTGAGCACTGAATAACTCACCACCGTATCTGCTGCAAGACGTGGCCTCGGTCATGGCACGTAGCGTAATGTCCGAGGCCCGCTGTCAACGTGCTGGAAATACTCACTCCTGCCACAGAATAAAAAAGGAACAGAAGTTTCAATCCACAAAAATGTTAAAATAAATAGCTACTTTAGCTGCCACGCAGTAAAGCTCTATTCAGCTGGCACCGTGCTTATTACCTAACATGTATTCACCTGCTCCTTGCATCCCTTTTTATCGCGTTACTTTATCTCTATTCCTACTGACGCGGCGCCGCGGCAGCACGCGTAGTCCCGCGAATTTTTCTGTACTTGTGACACACAACACTATTACAAGCTTGTGACGAGCAATAAATAATAAATCTGAATATTTTACTAGTTGTGTAAGGTATTTGGTAACTTACTAAATATATAATACAATTTAAGTAGGTTAGTAGGTAACCAATGAAAATATGTACGATCTGTTGTAGAATTATTTACTAAGTACATAGTTCAAGTGGTTGTTAATGTACTTATTTCGTTGTTATTCAAAAACTATAGCTACCTATTCATATTGAAAAACGGGAATTTTCACGTACCGTTACGTTATTGAAGGCACCGACGGCGTTTCGACTCGTTAATAGAATCTTAATCAGTGAATGAGTTAATTATTTACGTTACGTTCTAGAAAAACGAGATCTAAGTTTGGGCAGACCAATTGCAAGATTAAAATAGAAAAAAATCTACAAAAAATAAGAAATCCTACTGAGTTATATATAAACAATCTATTTGATAAACTGTTTTCTCCGCGACTGTACATGTGCAGAAGTTTATAGTGCCTTTAATCTATGCGGCCAAGTTATTTTGCGGGAACTGTACTTATTGAAATTACTTCACTTCACTTCTTTATTAATTGGCTTCTGGCATAGTTTCCACAATTTCGCTAGTATCAAGTTTAATGTTCATTAATATGAGGCAACGTAGTACGGTTTATAAGTCCAGTCTTCAGTCAGGTCATAATTACAAAACGGATTATTTTGCCATATTTCGGACTGTTTTGACTTTTAATTCGGACCTTTTTCAGTTTGACTGCCGGCAGCACTGGTCTGTTTGGTCTATTGTCGCCTGCAGTCGTGGTTTTGTGCTAAAAATATATTAATTATTGAATGCAGTGTACAATAACGAAGCCAATGCCATGTTTACCAAAAGGTTTCAACGGAGTAGATTGTGTATAATCTAACGCGTAGCAAGAATGGCTGCATCTGGTACTGAAATCGACGACTTCTTGAACGGGCCTCTGGTTTCGTGGGTGAGTGCACAGCCATCCGTGTCTTTGTTTTTATTACTTGTGTGAACCGTGAGACAAAATATCAAGATGTTCCGTATGATTGCACCCGCGTTTATTAACTTTATTCTACTTGTTACATTCGTTCTAATATCTATACCCCAATAGAAAATCTTTTGATTTATGATAGACATTGAGCACCAATATTAATTGGGCATGGGTATTGAAAAATATCTGAACCTTATGAATATTTTGGCAATAATCATCGGTCTATATCAAAATGGGTTGACCTAAGCAGCAAACCATACTATTTAGCCAACCTTGCAAATTTTATTACTGTCTTCTTAATAAAGAAATAGGTCAACGTGTGAGTAAATAGAATAGGCCCCAATAATTAAAATATTAAAAAAGAACATTTTCTCAAAACAGAAGCAGGTATTGGGAAAGTAAAGCGGTTTGTGAAATTGAGCCAGCAATTAACCTAACATCTTCCCAGATATGATACCTATTGTTCATAAACACACAATAATAAAATTGTTTAGAAAGGGAAATGCAATCTATGTGACTGTGAACTAAGCTTTCTAAATCTGAGAAAATTCATTAATAGCCTGGTAAACCACATCATACATAAAAATAAAGTTTAAAGGGCGATACAGATGGTGAAGATACTATAACATTTTATTTTAAGATAAAATATCACTTGCTGTACAATCACTATGAGTCATCACATACTGTTAATAAAATAATCATTCATTCATTACATATCGTAAAATAGAGATTGATATGAGAATGTATTGTAACATAACATCTTAAGTTATTAAATATATCTTCTCTCTCTCTGTGTATATTGCTCAACACAGTACATGTGCGGTTGTGATGAAAATATATTATTGTATCTTCGTCGCTTGTGATGGCCTAATGTATATTAATATGAAACCTTAACATAAAATGTTATATCCTTCACCATCTGTATATTATCTATATTATCTCCTTCACCATCTGTATATTATCTATATTACCTCCTTCACCATCTGTATCGCTCTTAAAAACCACAAATCAGTGCAAAAGAATTATAATTTATTGTAATGTTACAGCTGAAATCATGCTTACCCAGCTCAGAAAGTATAAATGGGTATCCATCGCTGTACAACGGAGATATTCTGCATCAAGTGTATCTCCAGATAGATCCAGAACCATCCTTCCACATCACAAAGCTCGCTGGATTGGAAGATCAGGCCTTGATCCTGGGTAGAGTGAAAAACTTTGATGCTATTGTTAAAAATGTCAAAGCCTTGTATGAAGAAGAGCTGGGTATGACATTGTTAGTGGTGCCAGAATGTATTTGCTTGGGTAAGGCCCCTGATTCAAGAGAGGGTCTTGAGACCATGAAACTCCTGATCCTGTTACTCCTTGGTGCAGCTGTACAGTGTCCAAATAAAGAACTGTTTATAACGAGAATAAAGGAACTGGATGTGGAACTACAGCATAATATTGTGGAGTGTATCAAACAGGTATGATCATCACCACAGATCTTTGTCTATAATAGAAACTATGTTGCTATTTGCAGCCAATTTCAGAGGCACAAAGATAAGTTGTGAGTAGTTATTATTATTACTTAGTTTGACCTGGTTTGGTTATTTATAACTTCCTGTTATCAATTGTTTTCTAAAAAGTAGGTATAGATTATTGAATTAATTTTTTTCATAGATAAGATAAGTGTTTAAAGCAAAATGGAAGTTATATTTATTTCCTCTGCAGCCTATTGGTGAAAATAGCCATATAATGCCATGCCATATAATGTTTAGAAGTAGTAGAGTTCTCTGTGAAAGGCTCGTTCGGGGAAGTACCATGTCTATTTCTGCCATGAATCAGCATTGCTGTGTTTCAGTTTGAATGGTGTGGGTGAATTTACTGGCAAATGATGATTGACACCTACATGCCTCAAGTTGATGGACACATGCAATTGCATCGTAGGGCATGTTACAAACATGTGTGATCTCCAAAGCAATACTTTATTATAAGTAATGCTTAGCACTAAACATCAGATTCGGCCATGTGCTAGTTCAAGTATCATGAAAAAATGTAGGTCATACTTGGAATGTCTTTCATTTTGAAATTAACTTAATAGGTTCATCAGTTTAAGAACATCAATTTCAGTATCATGGTAAAATATATTGCCTTTTTTTAAAAGATATTCAAACCTTTTAGTACCTATGTACAAAGAAGCGATGTTTATATGATACTTGTAGTCACGCCATGTAACATGTCACCCTCAAGCTTCCTGTAGGCAAGGTAGAGATCGGCCAAGCGTAACAAATGATAAAGCAAACTTGGAGATAAGTAGCATAGCTAGTCAATGTGGAGGACTTTGCCTATTTTAAAGTTATAAACTAATTCTACAGTATGTTCCAATATTCAGGGTGTTAGGCTAGGCAGAACAACAGCCATAGGTTAATATGCGTTAGGGGGACCTTTTGCCACATTCGGATTTAACTCTTTCCAGACTGACGTCAATTTTAACGCATTGAGTGCTGAAAACAATGGCGTACATGTCGAAGGACTTGCGTGTAGCGTCATGTCCGAGGCCAGCGGTCGACGTGTTAAAGATTTTTTCAAAATTTTTCTCAGATTTTATAGTTTATTTTTGTATGATAGCCTGACTGTAGTTTTGACACAACAATTATCCATACAGTCTAAGCCAGTCATGTAGGTAGGTTTCTTTCATCTTAATGTTTACATTCTAATGTTTGCCTTCAATAACATTTTTTTAAACTAGTCCTTTTCATCTCACTGCTGGGCAAAGGCCACTCCCAAATTTTTCCACATGTCCCTGTCTTTGGCGATCTCCATAACAATGTAAGGTTCCATAAAGTTAGTCAATCATTTAAAGGGCAAAACCTACGTTTCTTCAACAAAATCCCAAATGACGTGATTAATTTATCTGTAAATAAATTCAAAAATGTTGTTAAACGTACCCTCTGTAATAAGGCTTATTATAAAATATCTGATTATTTAGATGACAAAAAAGCTCGGGATGAAACTATCTCCAACTCCCTCAAAAACAATGAAATAGTTAAGAACAAAAATTGTAATAACATGGACTTAAAAAAATATTAGCCTAACAGAGTTTCTTGCCAATTCTTCTCTGTTTGGTCGCGTTACGAATTGATGTAAATAAAAAAAAAATACGTTTCAAAGTGTACTTTACAGTTCCTACTGAATAAATGAATTTTGATTTTGATTTAAAATAACAATACTTTTTATTCAACTCTCCAGAAAAATACATGGAACAGTTTATCATTAAGCAATATAATATAACTAAGTACGAAATACGACTGTACTACCAGTAATACAAAGTGTAAGCTTACATAATCAATGGTAGGTACCCAATCAAAGCATATCTTTAAAACAATAACAGATAATTCACAATAGTATGCAGAGCCCATAACTGATTTAAATTCATTGTTTGGCACATCATTTTTATTCTAAGCACCATATCATCTGAATCTCATTATTTTACATCGAGACTCCTTCCTACATTTTATTTTTAAATTACCGAGAACCACTGAAATAGCTGATGCCGCGACAGATAGGAATGTCACAGAATAAATCTTAGTAAAATAGTTTGTCTTGTCCTTGACAGTACAAGTTAGCAACCTTAACAAGCAGTTGACGAATTTCACAACTATTTTAGGCAATGTGGCCTTGACTTGCCTATAACTTATGTTTACGGCTTGCCGCGCCGTAATCTGCTTGAATGATTTAAGTACTATTATCCCTTGGTGATTCGAAAAATTATTAGATCCTACTTCCTTCTTTCCTCGTACGAGTTAGTGGCCAACTCTGGTGTCGGAGTTTTTAGGAAGAAGACCTCTGAGGTGGCTTAACGACAACGACTGAAAAAGTCGAGACCACATAACGTACCTTCCAAAGCACGGAAGCGCTCAAATCTAAATGACTCTAAACGGTCACCCATCCAAGTAGTGATCCAAGGAGTGCTGCTAATCAAGGTGATCTGTTATGAAAAATACATTATTAGAAGCTAATGATTGTGAAATTCATATATGAAGATGTAGTATATTTGTTCCTACTTCACGCTAAAACTAATGCATTGAGCTGAAATTTTGCACCATAATATTTAATTCTAGGCCAGGAATAACATACTTAAAGGCTACTTTTTATCCGGTTACCAACTTACTACGCTAGCGAAGCAACGAGCGGAAGCTGTACTCGATATGTATTGCATTCACATAGTATAGTTGTTACATTTTAATGTCAATTCTTTTAATGATTTGTACAAATTTTACTTAAATGAAAAATGAAAAAAAAAACTGTATAAGCAAATTAAAACTAGTTTAACAAAGTGCGTTGAAACAAAAATCTACCATAACTTATACAGGACCTGTGGTTGTCCATGTCCAGTAATCAATAATTGTCTACTGATCTCCACACTAGGTAAGCCTGTATCGTGGAGATCTGAGATATACGATTAAACATTATAGGTAGGACTATTAAATCGTCTGGCAAGGTACAGTCGCTATTCATTGTTCGACTCGATTCATAGAATCATCTTTTTTTCCGTCTTTGGCACTCCGCAGACAGAACTCCGCAGACGTGTTGCTTCGCCGAGCGCAGAATAGTGTTTGGCTATCGTTTCCTGATGATGCTTGATGGCGAAACATTATAGAATTTCTGTTGAGTATTTTATGAAACTCGCCAGAGAGAGTTGGCGGAATTTCTACTAAATATGATATCTTTTAAATATCTTGTAATGGATTTCCGCAAAGTCACGCCTGATGCAATTCATTATTTATTTAAGTAGTTAGGATTGCTAGTCTCTGGTTTTTTTTCTTACCGGTACCTATTTCATGAGAACGTCCCTCAAAGATGGTCTCACTAAGAGTCATTCAAATTAAAGTCTTGCTTGGCTAGCAACATTGTAGAACAGCAAATTTTTCCGTTTTTATTTTACCTCTTAAATTTAACAAGATACGAATGTATACTATGTAAGTAGGTACGACAAACGTGTATGCGCACGTAAGACGTGATAAACTTTTGTATAATGTTTCCGATTGCTAGCAGATTAGTTACAAGTCATAAAACCCAAAGGATATTTTAGTGTTAAGTAAAAAAAAATCTATTATCTCTATTTAAGTTAACACTGACACTAAGTATTAGTATATAATTATTTGCTTTTTACGAAAAGAAGACATGGAAACTGTCTGCTAAGGGACCTGCGCTTTAAGGCGAGGATACATGTCAAACCTCCCTCTCGCTCGCACTATTCGACATTTTTGAAGATATAGGTAAAATCACTGAATGTAGTTATACAAAATAGCAAACCTTTACGGCCTAGAAAATAACAATACAAAGGTTCAGCAAGAATATCATGTTGAACCCAACACGTTTTCCTTCCAAAAATATTGCACCAAAATTGATCACATTGGTGCAAGTTTTTTGGTAAGAAAACGTGATAGAATCAAAATGATATTTTCTAGGCCGTGAAGGTTTGCTATTTTGCATAACTACATTCAGAGATTTTATATCTTCTAAAATGTTGAATAGTGCGAGCGAGAGGGAGGTTTGACCTGTATAGTCGCCTTAACTCGTTGAAAAACTCACTAGCCGGAATAAGAATGACAACAACAACAGCCTACATCAGTTTACTGCTGCTGCCTCCTCTAGTAAGAACGGAGATATGACCATAATCCTCACGCTGGGTATGCGGTCGGGCATCGTAGGATGCTTTTCACACCGTCCCACGGTAGCTGTGCCGTTGTTAGGCTATGTCGCAATCAGCCGACCGTCAGAGCCCCGTTTATTAGTCAGCAGGATGCACTACGGGCAGCTGAGGTTCACTTGGGTTCCGAAGAGAGGTTGGAAGTCCCCTTACACATCATCATCATAAGCACGTCAAGCTTTTTAACGTTTTCTAGCCGGAATATGTTTCAAAAATCCCACAAAATTATGTGCCTTTTCAAGAATAATTTGTGTTATAAAAAGAATGTTTATTCTTAAATATCTTCCATTCCAGGTAACAGACATGCAAACCGTAGTCTTAACACCAGATGCAGTAGATCTCTTCCAATCGCCGACGATGTTCAACCACATGCGTCGACTCGCCAAAGAGAGGGACTACTACCTCCAAAACTGGGCTTCCTCAGTTCTTCACGAAGGCTTATGCGAGAATGACAGTGAGAATAAAAACGTGAAGAGCCGGTCCTCTCAGAACGTGAACCAGAGTAATGGGGATAGTCAACATTTAGCTGTTGAACTTGCTGATTGGAAAGCGCGGTTGAGAAAGCAGCGGCAGGAATTGTAAGTTACTTTACCGTAAAGTTACTACAGGTTGCTTTAAGCAATGTGTATTGTAAGTTACTACAGATTGCTCTATGCCCATTGTTCCTCTGTGTAAGAAGTGCTTACTCATTGTTCTGGGATGTATAAGGTATGCTATCTATCTAACTATCAGAGTGGTAACTTATTGTTCTAGGATTCTTATGGTATGCCTATCTCACGGTTCAACAGTGCTGTTGTCTTAAAAAATTACTCCATCCATTTCTGTTAAAGAAATCAGAGTAGGTATAATTAAAATTAATATTTCTGGACAATATCACACAACAGAACACAACATAATCTAACGCCAAACTAAGCAGGGTTTGTATTATGGGAACCACAACTGATATACACATACCCATTATACATAGAAAACACCCAGACCCCACGACAAATATTTGCAGATCATACAAACATTTGTCTCGAAGCATGGAAACAGTGGAATGGCGCTCATTAGGGGAGGCCTATGTCCAGCAGTGGACTGCTATAGGCTGATGATGATGATGATGATGATGATGGAAACAGCATCCTTATCCATCACAGGCGGGCTTTCGCCCACAACACCACTGCTGGTCATTTATTTCAATATTTTTCAGGGAGGAAAAATCGGAGCAGTTATCGGAATGCCGCGAAGAGCTGGAGCATACAAAGCTGGTTCTCGCTAAGCTACGCACCGACAGTCAGGAGTGGTTCAACGAGGCTCGAAAAGCGACCGCGTATCGGGACGAGGTCGACGCGCTCAGAGAGAAGGCAGAACGATGTGATAGGTAAATGACTTGCTTAACTTCATCTATAGTTTCCTATCTAACTAATGTACGATTCACACTTACCGGCGCGCGTCGGAGAGCATTTTATAACATGCTAAAGGACATTGAAATATCCACAAAGCAGTTAAGTTCCTTATTTGCATGCAATTTACGTAGCTTTAAGCTTTATCAAACACTGACATAGATCCGTAAGTAGATATTGCATGAAAATAAAGAACGTAACTGCTTTGTGGATGTTTCAATTTCCTCTAGCATTTTTTTAATGTTGATGCTCTCCATCGCGCGCCGGGAGGTGTGAATTGTACATAATGCGTTTACATAATTATGTAAAAATTTGAGAAAATATGCTCGAAAAAGTCATGGCTATTGACTTTTTTTCACTTGGTAGACGGACTCGAAACACTAACCTGTTCCTAAAGACATCACAGTATCCTAATCGTATTCTAGAACATTAGTCAGATTTTTATCAGTTTCATCAGTAATTGATGAATATGCGACGCAAATAAGTTTATTTTAATACAATATTCAAGACATTTAAAGCAAGGTTTGTGCAAACCATCCATCCTTAAAATTCAAAAGTAAGTTTGTTTGTTACGCTTTCAAGCCTAAAATACTCAACCGATCATCATTAAATTTTCCATACACTTTGTCAGGAAAGGACATCTAGGGATCTAAAGGATATCTATATATATTTTTTATTTTATTTTATTTGGGAAACAAACATTTCATCTATAGTTTCCTATAGATCTGCAATGCGTTTACATTATTTTATTTTATCCAGAAAAAAGTAGGTACTGTTTCCGAGGGCAACCAACGAAACATTTGATAAAAATCTACATTAACCCGAGTAAAATCGCGGGAATAAACTTGTAACTAATATACCTAGTTTCAGATTTATCAGTTTCCTAAACATGTTCATACTTTTTAGGCTTGAACAAGAAATGCAGCGGTATCGCGATCGACTAGCCGACGCAGAGTATTACAAAACGAGGGTTTCTGAGCTCCGAGAGGATAACAAAGCGTTGATGGAGACTCGGGATGCGTTAGAAGAACAACTTCAAAGGGCCAGGAAAAGAGCTGAACAATGTCTGACGCTAGAAGCAGCTATGATCAAATTGAAGAGGGAAGCAAATGACATTGCTTTGGTAAGTAAACTTGACATGACACATATCAATTTTTATAATATTTCGAAATAATTAATACTTTTAACATTATTTTAGGAAAGAGATGCAGAACAGCAAAGGATACAGGAACTTATCGAAGAAAATAACCATTTACAATACATCACAAAATCAGTTCTCAGCGAAAGTAATAATAGTAATCTAGATACAGACAATGAATGCGAGAGCACGTTGGAATCGGGCGAAAACAGTTTATCAGAGCAATTAACGAGCAATGCTCAAGCTAGAGCATTGAAATTAGAGCTAGAAAATAAAAGGCTTTTATCCACAATAGATAGTTTGAGAGAACAATCAGTTTTGGAAAGCAGTGACAAAGTACTGGAATTAGAAAAAGAAAAGAAAAGACTGACGCTCAAATGCGAACAGCTACAGGAAAATTGCAATAGGGTTACGCAACAAAATTCAGAGCTTGAAGAAGTATTCAAAAACGCATTAGAAGAAAACAGGAAGCTGCAGGACTCTTTAGATAGCAAAAAAACATTCATAGACAGGCAAGCAATTGACAGAGAATCAGAGAAAAACAAGCTGCAGGACTTTGAAAAACATTTAGAATCGTTAACTAAAGATAAACAAAGGATACAAATGCTGTGTGATTCTATTCAGAGAAGAGCCGATGACTTGGAAAAAACATTAGATGCTAGAACAAAGGAGTTAAACTTAATAAAACCAGACGCGGATAGAGTAACGGGACTCATTATTCAAACTGAAGAACTTAAAACTAAATTGACTTATAGCGAGAGAGACACCCATAATCTACAAAGAGAAGTTAATAAGCTACGAGAAGCAGTCGAAGAAAAGGACGTTTCTCTCGACAAACTAACAACAGAAATTGAACTTAAAAAGAAAGAGCTAGAAAGACTATCTAAAGAACTCGAAATAAATCAAAACATCACGAGCAGGTTTAAAGAGTTAGAACAAAAAACGCAAGAACTCAAATCACAGAAAAAAGTTGACTCTGAGACAATTCAAACATTACAAAAGGATTTGATATCCGAAAAAGTTAATTTTGATAAGTTACGAAACTGTATGGAAAAACTTGGGATTAACGCCTTCGAAGTTGTAAGCGGAGATGTAAATGTGGAAGAACTACTTGAGAAGATTATCAGCAATACCGATCACGAAGGTCTTATAAGTGAAATTGCTGCCAAAGCTAACCTTTTGAAGATTGCTCCGTGTGATTGTAATCATGACGATAAGTTAAAGGAAGACACTTCGATAAATCCACAAATAGAACAAATGAATGCAGATATAGCTGCATTACAGGCATCTCTAGAGAGTAGTCAAGCTGAAAACGCTAAACTACAAGTAAACATAGCTACGTTAAATTCACAGAACGGTTCATTGATGTCACAACAGATGACCTTACATTTAGCAAATAGTCAACTAGCAGCTGAAAAAGAAGAAATAATCAAACAACTAGAAGTGTTGAAAGACAAACAAGATAATTTGATGCGCGATCAAGTCGCTTTGAAAACTCTGCATGAGCAATTGAACACAGAGTATGAGGAGTTGCTGAGCGAAAGAGAACCTATTAAAATTTCTGTTAGAGACTTGAAGTTAGAAAATAGAGAATTAAAAGAAAATTTGGCCACTTACGAGAAAAAATTATCAGATTTCGAAAAAGAACGAGAAAATCTCAAAGTGGAATCAAGAAATTTAATCAATCTTCGCGCTGAGCATTCGAAACTCAAAGACGATTTTAGGAACTTGTTCACTGCAAGCGATAGACTTAAAAATGAATACAGAAACATGCAGGAAGAATACAGAAATCTCAGGAGTGAAGTGGCGCAGTTAAAACTAAGGAACACTGAGATGTCTGGTGAAATCAATACAAAAATAGAAGTGATCACCAGTATGGAACTCGAAATAAACAAGACTAATCAACATTGCGAGATGTTGATACAAATGAATAAGAGTCTAGATGCTGATAGGCGTTCGTTGATGGACCATGTTTCCCAACTTCTTACTCAATATCACGAACTACTTGCGCATTCTCTGAAAGATAAACAGCATTACCATGAAGAAGAAAAGATGTTTGCTGACAGAGTAAATGCGCTGTGCCGACAAAAAGAGAAATTGGAAGAGAAAATTATGGAACACTATAAGAAGCTCGATAATTGCACGACGAAGAGACGTGGATTTGGCGCATCCTTCGTAAAACGAGTCCGTAAGGCTGGTACTGATCTGATAAACAAAGTACCAACTAGAAACAATAAACGGATAGAAGATGCAAGTCGGTCCAAATCACAACTGACACTTGCCGGGTCGGAATCCGGAGAATCGGACCCTGGCAGTCAAGACCTAGAGAAATTATCAAAAAACTCTGATCAAGACCAAGGCTCGTCTAATCCTAGCGTCGAATCTCCCAGGCATAGCTCAGAATCAAGTTTCAGTCGAAGATTCGATGATAAACTTTTGAAAAAATCAGATAACATTGATAATATGAGTGGTTCTATACCTAGCTTGGATTCTTCAAGGTTGACAAGTGAAACTAATTTCGTAAGAAGGCTTTCTGCGGCTTCGATACACAGCGGAGGAGGTGATGATGCTTTAATAAGAGCTTCCCTTAGGAGGCGGCCACACAAGGCAGTCCCGCCATCCTCACACCGGAACAGCTTTCAAGGATTAGAAGGCGATACAGGGTTACCGCAAGGTTAGTTGATGTCGTTTCTTAAGATATTCTACAAGGCAAAATATGTAGTACAAATTCCGCTAACTTTCTCTGACATGTTCCACAAAATGCATACGCGTGCACCGCCCTCCCGCCCTTTGTTTTATAGGTCTTCCCATAAAAGCATCTCCCAAATTGCGATATGCATCTTTTTTTGAGATATCCCACAATGTTTTCTCTAAGGCTTTAAGTGTCTCGCGAACGTTTTTGTGTGGCCGACCAAGACCACGCCATCCATCGGGCTGCTAGGAAGATAGGATATTCGCCCATCTGTCGGGTGGCATCTGGCTAATATTGCTGGCCACGTTGGCATTGCCAGTGATTGAACGCAACATGCTATTCTGCTCTCGGCCAGAACGTTTAAATACGAGGATACTGCGTTCTGTTGCCTTTTGGCATGGCCTTTAGTAGATCAATCAATAACCACGTTTGGGCAACGTAGGTTAGGACGGGCAAAATACACATTACACATACATTTCGATGAGTTTGCGCATAACTGTCAGCGAAAGGTCTCTTTATGTGCGTTTTCATGGACCAGGATCTCTTATTTTTCTAAACTTGCTAACTGGCTCGAGTAAATGTATTTATCAACATAATATTGTATAAAAATTTCATTATATGTATTTGGCTATCTGCTGATTTTCGAATGTAAAGTTCCTCTTCAACAAAATTAGGGTAGTTTAAGCGATGCAGTCAATATTTATGAATGTTAAATTTTCAGCATCAACTCCGACTCCTGTTTTCGGAACGGCTGGTTCTCGCCGCACAGTGTATGTGGCAGATGACGATCCGACTGTGAACCTTAACACAAAGCCACAAAGCACACCCATCAAAGAAAACCCTACCTACTTGGTTTACAATAGGATTTCTACTGTTATCGGAGATGGTGCGTGCCAAAACATCAACGATAGGTCAACGAGCGAGAGAAGCGAGCCGCCACGCAATGTTGAGGAAAATGTGCAAGATATAGATGAATCAAGAAATGATTTGCGAGTGAACAACAGAACTGAGAAAACTGACAACTCTAAAGAATCGGCTATTTGGTATGAGTATGGATGCGTGTAATGTTATGTATGAAAATCGGTGACCTTGTATAGATAAGAAATGTGTGAACAGACTGATGAGATGCCTTTTGTTGTTAGTGCGGTTTACGAAATCGTTTTAAGATTACCCTTCGATATTGAATGCGATATTTGAAATAGTTTGTGTGATTGATAGGTTTCAATAGTTTTATTCTTTACATTTGACAATATTGGCAATGAATAGAGTTGTGATAGAGAATTATTATTCAGTATTACTTTGGCATTTATATTTACGTTATTACCGCTACAATGGAGTGGATTATCGAGCTTTAAATATTATGTAGCTTTTGGTATACCTATTTACACATACATTCTCTAAGCATTTCCACTATACTCCAAAATATTAATCACGAGGCTACATTTAAATTATTTTTAAACTTTTTATTATGATTTTGATATACCTATTTGTCTGTGTTGACACTATGATTAGGAAGGTATATTGTGCCTTGCCAGTGATTCTGTGACAATTAATTTTACGACATAAGTTCCGGATAAGTTTAAACTTTTAAGCATAATTTTCATACGTACAAATATACATATTCTACTATGATTTTATTGGTAGGTATTGTTTGATATTTTATACTGTAATTTTATTTTTTATTACTTACCATATTTTTCGGTAAATAACCAATGTAAAATGTTCTTTCTATTTATTTTAACATTAGTTTGTTATTTTATTATTACAAAACTTACAATTATGTAAGTATGATGTAATACAATAATATCCCAGTACAAATGAAATTAATGGATTTATACTATCAGCGAAATGCATGAAAGAAATGGTAGCGTTTAGTACATAGACACACTCGATATCCTTACCAGCTTCTTACCAGAATCGCCTCTGCTGTGTGCCTAAGTTGACTAATAATTATAATAACCCTTCCATAAAAACTGCCTAAAAATGCGTTTATCAATCAATCTGTGATGGTAACTAATAATTACCATTTTGTCTACACATCAAAGCCGCTGACAGCCGGTTTTGGCGTGTAGACTATAGTTAGTTAATCAGACCTTGTTATTATTAAGTAATTGTAATTTTGATGAATTTAAACCAGTTTGGCCAAAAAATTGTTGGAAAATGATGTACCCTAATGGATATAATTCTTATTTTGTTGTGATTGTCTACTGGTGCTTTTTGATTTGACTGTGCTCTGCTATAACTGCTGAAGTAGATATATAGGCCGCGCATATCCTATTATTTTGTCATTTTAGGTTTGCAGATTGCTGGACACACATTATGTATGAACTTAAACGAAACTGTGCGATTGATTTATCAAGCGCACGAATTGCGCCATGACAAAGTTCTCTCTGATAAATTTATCTGCTAAAAATTTCCCTAGTTCTAATTCAAAGGGAGATTTCCGTATTAGTACAGAAAATCTAACAGGTTCAAGTAGCATTGATTTAGTAGGTAATTTATTATGATGAACGAAGCACTCTTTAGTGGATAGCCTCTCACCGAATTTATAATTAAGATGTAACACTTGATTATTATGATAATACCGATAATGCCTAACAGTACAGTCTTTGTTTTTTAAATAAACCTGATAACATTTAAACTTGGTTTTATTTTAATTAAAAATTCAAATAAAGAAGTTTTGAGTAGAGTCGCCGAAGAGAGACTTTGGTTAGAATATATAGAAAATAGAAGAGGAAAGATGTTTGGATACCTAATACGACATGACAACTTTATAGAGGGAAAGAGAGGTAGGTGAAGACCAATGATAAATTATATGAGGCACAATAAAGATAAAGTAGATGTCATGTCGTTTAGGGAAGTAAAGGAGGCTGCTTTAGAGAAAGAGGTGGAAGGAGCTGCATCAGTTGCGCCGACAAGAGCATAGCTCTTAAATAAATGATGATGATGATGTTGTAAGGTCCCTCCCATTTTATTTTGCTTGAAACCTAACCCTACATGTCTACCTGCCCATGTAGGGTAAAGTACTTAACATAGTAAAAAAAAGAGAAGTACACCTAAGAATAACGCAGTTATTCTAAAGCCCCGTATTCATTGTAAACATTTGTTTAAAAACAATGTTGAATCAACGTGTTGCTGAGTTGCTGGCATACTGCGTATTGCAGAGTTGATAACTGCAAGTTGAAAAGTTTTCGCTTGACAAGCGGTAACATAAAGTCAACAATGGTCATCAACAAATGTTCACAATAAATATGGGGCACACCATCCTCAAGTATCGTAAAAGTTACTTATGTGCCGGTTAAAGTGTCAATTTCGCTCAGTGATTTATCACTTTAATCGGCAAATAGCTTACTTGACGTTACTTGGAGATAATGAAATAAGCCCTAGGAGGTACACTTATGTAACTAAAAAAGTAAAGTACTTAATCAATAATTTATTTTACTTATGAAATCATCCTTCATGTTATTATTAATTATATTATTACTTAGTAACTAGAGAGATCCATTGCAATTTGGTTCAGTCTTGACTTCCCACTGTAATACTGGATATGTTTGTAACGGCACTTTGAAAGGATGCCCTGAAACAACTGCTTTAATTCCTGGCTCAACTTTCGGTGGAAGATGAGAGATTACACACTGTAATTAAAAATTACACGTCAATTGATGCTATATGGTTGACTATCAATTTAATATACCTACTTAGAAGGTCCCAAAACATTTTTATTTATTTATCATTTAAAAGTTTTAAGATTACATAAGAAGTTTTTACTTTAAATAGGAACAAAAACCACAGATATATAATATACTTGCTATTTGAGCAGTACAGTACGTATTAAAAAAATTATTAAATATAATTAGGTTTTTAACTGTACATATCTGCCGAAGAACCGACAACCGTTGGGGTAAACGAGTTCTTGAGTGGAGACCGCGGCTCGGCAAACGTAGTGTAGGACGCCCTCCAGCCAGGTGGAGTGACGATTTGCGAAAGGCTGCTGGTGGAAGCTGGATGCGTCGAGCTTAGAACAGGGCGCAATGGCGCTCATTAGGGGAGGCCTATGTCCAGCAGTGGACTGCTATAGGCTGGTGATGATTATGATGATGAGGTTTTTAACACAAATATTTGCAGAACATAACATTGCCCTGTGGCGGAAATCGAACCCGCAACCTGCATCTGAAGCAGACCTTCGCCCACTGCGCCGCAAGGGTCGTCAAAATGACATGTTTAAAGCAGCAAAGAAATACATGATAATATTTACCTTTGGTCTTTCACTTTCTGTAGACATATAGCCAATACACATTGTCTTTGTAGTGTGTCCCCAGAGCATTTCTCCATCACCAGTCTGTGAGTCAAATCTTAAAGCTAACGTTCCTCCCAATCTCTCAGGAACATCCCATAGAAATGGTGATTGTAAGAAGTTATCTTTCAAACATTTATCAAGTCCCAAAGTAGGTGTAGCTTCAAGCAAACTCTCTGCTGTGCATTTGGCTAGCTGTGTGCGAATCAGATGCTCTCCACAGCCAGAAGTACAAGCAGCGATAGAGGGTTTTGTACCATCTCTACTCATCACAGCCCAAACTCCACTTCCAAAAGAGGCAGCTTGGCCTACTCTTCCCTCGTGTTTCAAGGAAACACCTCCAGAACTAGCCCCTGAAGCCACCACACCATTAGAATCAACACATATGGCACCGACCGTATCCAACGGGCTGAATTTTACATCATTTTGTATTGAATAGCGTTTTAGTTTTCGTTTACAGTGCTTGTAGTTTCGAAAAGCTCTGGATGATACCATTTTTATATCATCTACAATGTCAAGGCCCATTCTCTCCGCCCATGTGCGAGCTCCTTGTCCTGTCAGTATGCATGGAGGGACTCTGCCGAGAGAAAGGTTGTCGCATTGTTTCAAACACAAGTGTTTGGCTAAAGATATAGGGTTCCACACATTCGACACTGCTCCACAAGCTCCAAAATGCAATGTCTGGCCGTTCATTATAGAAGCATCACATTCAACTGATCCATTCCAACTGAGGTTTGACCCGTAACCTGCATTGGTCAGAGGACTATTCTCTAATTCTGAAAACAAGAGATAATAGGTAAATGGAATTACTTTAATCTTACTAATATATTAAGGGGCCTCTGGAGGACGAATTGCCCATACAAACATAATACCAAAATGATTTCAAATTTAAGCATATTTCCACTATATTATTGTATTATTTGTAATCAAATAGTATTTATCTAGGTTCCTGGATAGGTTTTTTTTACAAAATACTTATCTAAAATGAATTAAAAGCCAATAGCATTTTGCACATTTTTATGCCAAAATGACCACTTTTCTTCCACTTTGTTTCGTATTAAAAACGACAATATCTTACATGTTGTTTATTTAGGAACATAGCATATATTATCTTGTTACAGAATAACAATACTTTGTAAAGAATACATAAAGTTTTCAGTCATCATTTTTGGTATTACCAAATTCTTAGAAAAATTTGAACGGCCAATATTGCTATCCCGCCCGCACGGCTGAATCATCCATCAGCTAACCAGAGATGCAATATACGGAGCGATCCTTTGACCGTGTCTCGAATTGAAGTTGAAAGTGACGTTTGCCGCATTCTTAAAGGCAGAAGTTTGTAAGATGTTTATTCCTCCTTCATAGCAAACTACAGAACCGATTGATCTGAAATCTTACACATCCCTAGTTCTAGAATAACATAGACCATACTTTTATTAGCTGCTGGTAAAAGCTGGATGCGTCGAGCTCAGGACAGGGCGCAATGGCGCTCATTATGGGAGGCCTATGTCCAGCAGTGGACTGCTATAGGCTGATGATGATGATGATGATGATACTTTTATTAGGGTATCACGCGAGCGAAGCCACATGCGGAAACTTGTTAAGTAGGTATATAGTATTTTTTTACTTATAGTATTTTTATTTATTTAATAAAAAAACAATTGCCTGTGCCTGTGTCTAGCAAAAGCTCTAAAATGGCTGGATAAATTTGAATACATTTTTTGTTTCATTCGCCTTGATTCAGGTCACAGCTTCTTGTATCGCAGATGCTGCTACCTGATAGCGGTCCCAGAAGCTGCTTAGCTTAGCTGAGTATTAGGCTGTGCTATACTGCAATCTGCTAGTTGCCAGAGCCCCATGTATTAGTTAGCAATGTGCACCACTGCCGGTGAGATTGACTTGGTTTCCGAAAACAGAGGTAGGAACCTTACACCCTGTCTATAATATTACATACCAATAATAGCTTTTTCAATGGCATCAACAGCATTACCACCCTGGCGCAGACTATCCGCAGCTTTCCTACATGCTTGGTAGCAGGTCTTTTTGTACTCTTTCTTTAGAGAATCGCTATGATAACCGGCACCTAAAGAAATATAAAAGTACTTAATATAAGTATCTTCCATTGCTTACTTGTTTCGTTCGATGTACTACGGAATACTTACCACAATGCACGGCAATGAACCCATTCATTTTTCAAATGCTATCTTGCCTGGCACTTGAAACAGTTTTTGTCTACATTATTTTTCTACCCTCACTATCTCCTGGGTTTAGCAGTAAAAGTAATTCTGTTGTGTCCTTGGCTGCTTTCATGGAGCTATTTATTTCCTATTGCTACGAATCCAATCCAAGACCAATACAAAGAAAACAACACAAAACACTAGTGTTGCCGGCAGTCAAACAGAAAAAGATCCGAATTGAAAGTCAAAATTGTCCGAAACATGACATTATAATCCGTTTTGTAATTTCAATATGTATATCCAAAAACAACCTCTATAACTTCTAATTTCTCTTTGCTGCCTCATCATCAGACCATGATCACCATATTTCTATATAACCTACAAGTAAACAGCGGTGAGACATCTAGAATTAAATTAGTCAATGATGTATTACAGCAAAGTACCCCTGACGTATCCTTTGTAACAACTGATATAGCCGTGTTATTTAATAATTGGCATGTTACGAAAGAAAATCTTGGAAGTGACCACCTTTTCATAAAATATTGTTTGGCATACTATGACTCACCCTCCTATGTAAAGCGTCGTAATTTTAAAGTAGCTGATTGGAAACAATATCATGACTCCTGTCAAAAGAGCTTTGCTGATAATAGACTTGACTTCAGTTACAATGTGCAGTCCATGTATGATTGGTTCATGACAACAATTAATAACTCCGCTGACAAATGTATACCATACCTTAAACTGTGTTCAAGCCCAACTCAAGCGTTCAAACCTAAGCATTATTGGTGCCCAGCCTTGTCTCAAGCCATTGCTAAACGTCGGTTAGCCCTTAAAAATTTCAGAAAAAACCCCACCCCTAACAACCTAGACATTTTGAATAAAAACATTGCTGAAGCTCAAAAAGTGTTGAGAAAAGCTGTTTCAACCAGTTGGAAGAGCTTTTGTGGAAGAATAGATGAGTCGACTAGCTCTTCAGAAATGTGGCGAAGGATGCGCTGGATGAAGGGCGTCAGGGGAAATAGAGTTCATGCTCCCGAGGATAAAAAAGAGCAACTCTTGCGATCCTTGGCTCCTGATTTTGTGCAGCCCTCTGCGCCAATATTCAGTTCGAAGAATGAACATTTAGAAAGCGACTTTACTCCTCAAGAGCTTCACAACTGTCTAAAAAAGAAAGATACCGCGCCGGGAGAGGATTCTGTAACATACTCCATGATTTATTATTTACCTCTAGCAGGCAAAATATTTTTACTCAGAATGTTTAATTTAATCTTTAAATCCTCAACAATACCCGAACAGTGGCGTAATATAAAAATAATTCCTATACCAAAGGCAAATAATAATATTAATAATGATAATACAGTAAAGTTCAGACCTATCTCACTAATATCTTGTATATGCAAAATTTTTCATACAATGCTAAATCGACGTCTTGAATGGTTTGTAGAGAAACATAAATTATTAGCACCCACCACTTCCGGTTTTCGAAGAAGTCAGTCAAGCCTTGACTGCATAGTCAGACTGGTATCGCAGATACAGTCCGGCTTTGCGAAAAATATATCTACACTAGCTTGTTTCTTGGACATAGATGGCGCATATAATAATGTTCTCGTTGATCAGCTAGTCATTACGTTAGATGAGCTAAATATTGGTTCCAAAATTTGTAATTACATTTATGAGTTTTTAAAAAAAAGATATCTAAAAATTCAAGATGACAATGATGTTAAATTTACCCATGTTAGATGTACTGGAAGGGGTCTAGCACAAGGAGACCCGATCTCTCCCCTCCTTTTTAATATTATTACGTACAAAATAAGTCAATCACTAAATAATATTTACTCTTTACAATACGCTGACGATTTTGTATTCTATAAACAAGGTAATAATATTCCAAGTATCGCAACGGATATGCAGAACTGTGTTCTTGCCGTCTCCTCAATGCTCGGACAAATTGGTTTGGAAGTATCTCTGGCAAAAACACAGTTATGCTTATTTAGTAGAGGTCGGAGAAGAGAAAGGGTGGACGTGATAGTGAATGGCCATACTGTTCCATACACTGACTGTTTTAGATATCTAGGTGTATGGTTGGACAAGTCACTTAGGTGGAACAGACACATTAGAGAGCTTCAAGTTAAATCTTTAAAAATGATTAATATTCTTAAAATTCTAGCGGGAGCTTCTTGGGGAGTGCATCCAAAGCACCTACGTAGAGTATACATTGCATTGTTGAGAAGTAGAGTTGACTATGCTAGCTTCGTTTACGATAGTGCGGCAAAAACTCACCTTCTCAAATTAGACAGAGTCCAAAATGCAGCATTACGTATAATAGGAGGGTTCATCAGAACCACTCCTATTCACGTAATGGAATGTGAACTATGTCTGCCACCACTCTATCTGCGTAGGGAATACCTGGCTACCAAATATTGCCTAAAGGCCCAATCACTGTCAAGTAATATAACTATTGATATAATTAATACTTTATCAAATTTAAGAGAGTCTGCATATTTCCGTAGGAATAGAAACTCTTTACTTGTATCCATTTTCAATAATACTAAAAAGGAAATTATTAACAAATGTAACCCAATAAAAATGTTTACCTTAAATACTTGGGTCTCAAACATAAACATGGACTTCATCCAAACAGAAGTTGAAAATATAATACAGCCAAAAAACTCTTACGACCATAAAATTTTAAAATTTAATACACTTCATATGTTAAATAATAAATATCAAGGTTGGCATAGAATATTTACTGATGGTTCACTAACAGAAGATAATAGAGGTGCAGCCTACTATGACCCTAGGCTAAATGTCAAGGAAAGTTACAAAATTATAAATAGATCGTATTCTTGCATCATGTCATTGGAATTATTTGCAATTTCAGAGGCACTCTCTCATGCCATTGGCGCAGGAATTAAAAAGGTGATCATTCTGTGTGACAGCAGAAGTGCCTTGCAGCATGTGGCTCGATGTGCCTCTGGCCACAGAGGCGCATCGATTGCCTACACTATTCTTGAAAAAGTCCTTGTGCTGATGTCTGGGAGAGTGTCCCTGACATTGCAGTGGATCCCATCTCATGTGGGGATACAGGGAAATGAGGTGGCAGACAAGCTGGCCCGAGAGGCAACATCAAATGGCACAGAAGTTTATATTAAACCTGAATTTTCAGATATACTACATTTATATAAACGTTGTTTAAGATCTAAATGGAAGGAGTACTTTGATATTGCTTCTCGGGAGAAGGGCATCTGGTATAGAACGATGCAAAGTGAGCCACCTCATATACCTTGGTTCGCTAATATTAGAATGGATAGGAAATTGGTTGTAGTATCTCATAGACTACGCTCCGGGCATATGCCTTTGAATAAGTTTAAGTTTTTAATGAAGAGAGTTGATAATCCAAATTGTGAGACTTGTGGAGTAATAGAGGATGTTTACCATCTCTTAATGGAGTGTTTCCGGAGTGCACCCATGAGGGAATTATTAGCAAAAAAATTCAATGTTAACTTTCTCGATGTGGGCCTGTTCCAGGGAGTATTAGCTGCGCAAACATCTGACGCAGCTAATATTCTCTACAGGTCCATATATGAGTTGGTTACTGAAAACTCTAGCTGATTGCACTATACATTTTGGGTACAATGGAACTGACATTGTCGTTATTCGACAAAAGTTCCCAAAAAAAATTGAGAAAAAAAAAAAAAAAAAAAAAAAAACCTACAAGCCCGCGGCTTCGCTCGCATTAGAAGTTATTTTCATATTCCTCAGGAACAGTAAGTACGTTTATTCTGAGCTAGGTAAGGTTGACTTCTCTATGCAGTGCATTCCTTACAAAAAAAAAAGCAAATTCGGCGAGCGTAGCAAGGCTCGAAATTTTTGTCCAATAGAAACGAGATAAAGAAAATGATGGCAATTTTTTTAACACCTAGGTAACTGCAGCCAGTACAGGAGAAACGAAGTCAGCGAGCGGAGCGAGCCGCGATTTTTATTATTTTTATTTTATTATTTCATAACTAACGCTATTGTGTTCTAATTCGTCATTGTTGGTAATTTTTTAGGCGGGCAACGCTGCAAAACACAACACAATTTCAGTGTTGCCATGTGTTGCTCTTTTATTTATGGTCTAAGCGTTTAATTTCTATAGGGTTTCTATTACTTTAATCTTTGTGTTGCTCAATGAAATCGCCTTTTCTGTTGAAAAGTAGCAAATCGCCAATTTTTTTTAAAAACTACTAAAGCCTAGCGTAGCCTCATCCCAAAAGCTAAATAAATATTATATCAAGCTTTTTAACCGACTTCGAAAAAGAAAGAGTTTCTCTTCTCAATTCGACGGTATCTATTTTTTAGGTCCGATTTCTCCATCAATCGTGGACCAATTACCAAAATTATTTTTTTGTTCGGAAGAATTAAAGTTCAGGAGAAGTTTTATTTATGTCAAACACGTTTGGACGATTTTTGTTAAATTTCAATTCAAGACTGTCACTCTATAGTGTTCTTAAATGTATGAATTGCATTATCTTTGATAATTATCTCGATGGGGATCACCATAGATATTATAGTAAATCGATCAAGTAAATCGAAAAAAACTTTTTTACTGGCAGCACCTTTGATATTTTGATTGAGGTTTTTTAAAAATATAAATCACTAGCTTCTGACCACGACTTCGCCTGTGCATTAATCCAGGTCCTAATCTATGTAGTATTCCTTTCCAAGTTCCAAGTCCCTCAAGCCATTACAGAGTTGAGTGGGACCAAACTTAACAAAACTTTTTTAATAGCAGTCTAATCCTGTTCTTTAGTAGATAACTACAACTTTGTAACAACCTCTTCCTTCTTGAGAGATAGCTTCATCATCATCATCAGCCTATAGCAGTCCACAGCTGGACATAGGCCTCCCATATTGAGCGCCATTGCACCCTGTTCCGAGCTCGACGCATCCAGCTTCTACCAGTAGCTTTTCACAAATCGTCATTCCACCTGTCCGGAGGGCAGCTTAGTTAGGCAGTTAAAATTAATAATATGAAAATAACATTTTGCATGTTCATTATTTACTAAAATTAAGCATATAAATTATTATTAATTTACATTCCAAAACTTATATACATTAAGGCTCTATTGTCTACTATGTATGAAAAATATAAATAAGCTGAGGTATTCGCATACAGCTTCATTTGATGGTTTTTCCAGTTGACATGACTCCCAGTACTAGTGCAGTTATAGTAAATCCTTGTGCAACTATTCTCAAACGCATCATTTGTTGAGACATCTTCTTCCTGCCTGTTCTCATACTCCAAAGCCCATATCCCAAAGCTCCAGCAGTAGCAAAGCAACCTGAAATAATATAGTAATTTAGTATTCAGGGTATCATATGAAATATATTCACTAGGTTGGTATTGTCATGTGATACCTCTTAGTGTTACAGGCATTCATAGGCTATGGGAACCTCTTAAGGCAACTATAAGGGTCAAACCTCCCTCTCGCACACACTATTCAACATTTTAGAAGATATAAAATCACTGAATGTAGTTATGCATAATAGCAAACCTTCACAGCCTAGGAAAAAACATTACAAAGGTTCAGGTACAAAGGTACCAAAAAACTTGCACCAATGTGATCAATTTTGGTGCAAATTTTTTGGTAGGAAAATGTGTTGGGTTCAACATGATATTCTTGCTGAACCTTTGTAATGTTATTTTCTAGGCCGTGAAGGTTCGCTATTGCATAACTACATTCAGTGATTTTATATCTTCAAAAATTTTGAATGCTGCGAGCGAGAGGGAGGTTTGAACCTTATAGTGGCCTTAACATCAGGACTGTATACTTCTTAACTGCCTTAGTACATAAAATAAATATGAAAATCTTTCTATTAGTGCTTAAAGTAAACAATATCCATAGGTATCAATCTATACAAAATATAAAAATAATTTAGAGGCAGGTCACATGAACATGAACAAAGAAGCAAGTGCATAGCCTTAAAATCACACTGAATACACTATATCACTTTTTTTCGTCACTAAATAATAATATAATTTTACAAACCAATGGGAACAAACGGGTTTTCAGATACTTTTCGAGAAAACTTTTCTCTTGTTGTCTCAACATGATGCCTACTACCCATATCTTGGCGTAATTGCACCCAGTCCAAATCCGTTGGTTCTTCTTCAGCCATGGTATTAAATTATTATGGAATTAATGAAAAATGTATTTTTAGGTTTTTTGTAAATTTTATTTTCTTCCGGATTGTGAAACCAAGTTGTTTGTGAATTGTGAAATTTTGGGTGACGGACAGGCAGGGCTGAATTCAGACCCTCAAAAAATTATTCTACAGAGTTTTTGTCCAAAATTATACAGTACGGTCGGCGGATCTCGGCGACTGTGAAGTTAGCCACAAAAGGGTGCTTTTTTGGGTGCGAATTGGTGGTGTGGTGAGGTATAGCGGGGCGGGAGGGACAAAGTATTTTAGGCTAGAGATGCACCTCTCAAAAAGAGTAAATCAATCAAATTAAATCGATAGTTTATCAAATTATTTCGATTACGGTATCGTTAAGCTTATGTTCATGTATCGAGTTGATGTAAAATGGTAAACTAATGATTATCCATAGTAAATCTTAGATTATAATTTAGCTATATATATTTTAATTCTACTGTTCTGGAATGTGAAAAATTAAGTAGTAGATAGTATCATGTGGGG
This sequence comes from Horisme vitalbata, assembly GCA_951804965.1. Lineage (NCBI taxonomy): Eukaryota > Metazoa > Arthropoda > Insecta > Lepidoptera > Geometridae > Horisme > Horisme vitalbata. The sequence continues at coordinate 10,669,521 of OX638101.1, forward strand.
TTAGGTAGGTAGGTCGATCGTAGGTAGCTAGCTAGGTAGGAAGCTAGGCCAGCTACGCTACGAGACCTAAATGGGACCGTACAATATGTTTGGTATCGACCATAGGTAGCGTACAAAGGAAACGAGCAAGTATTTTAACCTCTAACAAGACTGAGTAGATAGGCACTTAAGTAGGTAGCCGCATAAGAAGACTAAGTAGGTAGCCACTTAGCAATAAACGATTGTTTTAAAGTTGTTTCATTAAAAACATGAGTAAGTTACTGACGCGACTTTCAATCTATTTCGGAAGTGTGAAAAACGGCCACTTCATTATTTATACAAGCAAATGCCGCGTGCGGCTTTATATGATGCAATCGACAAATAAATTTATATGTACAGATTATTTTTGATAATTTATAATATTTACAGGTTAAATTATTATTGTTCTATTAATCGTGATAAATAATCGATTGTAAACAAACAGCCGGCAGGGAAGGATAGCATCTCTACGCGGTAGCGATCGGAAGTGTTCGGATACCGAGTTCGTCCAAAGTCTTTCTCGCTCGCACTTCAAGCAATTGCTATAGTGCGTGTTTACGTTTCATCTATCAATATAGTCAAGTGCAAAACTGTTAAAATATTGTTATTCGTTCCAAGTTCAAAGTTCTGCTTCGGATAGCGTTTTTTACTGTTATATTGTGAAAAGTGTGAAAAATTGTTGACTGTTTGTTGAGCGGACGCGGATTCCTATACTTTAATTAAAACATTTTAGATTATTTATCCAGAAGAAAAACCTACTTCACTCACAATTTTCATCATGACTGTACATGCGCGAACTCGCGCTTGAGCCTATATTCACGTAAGCCTTGATTCGCCGACCGTACTGTACTTTCATGTTTTTTTCTTTTTCCCAATGCACCAGGGTTTATGCCACACGCGTCTAGCGTATCTATACGTTTAGCATTGCGGCGTTTTTGTTTTAAATTAAAGTAAAATTGCATTCGTAAGTAACGTTTTGTTAGCTAAGCTTTCCTTTAGCTGATTTAGCTAGACGGCTGAAACTTTTGTCACAGATAGGTCTATACCTAGAAACCCTAAACCAAAAAAAGTGTAGTACGGAAACAAATAGTTTTTGAAGTATGATTTTTTGAAAATTCCAATTTTACACGCTAGCCCACGAGGAGGAGTAGAGCGAAGGGGGGAGGTGGCGAGCGGCGAGCGGAGCAAGCTGGCGACCTCCGTAGAGGCTGCGAAGTATGAGTGGACGAAGCGACACTCAGGGGCGACTTCGCGAGAGTTCTGGCGAGAGCCCATGCAGGAGTCCAATATCCATTTTTATAATCTGAAACGGTTTATATATATTAGAGTTGTCATAGGTCAAGGTTTCCGCTACCCTAATACTCCCACATGCCCTCCTCGCCCGATAGTGAGTTTGTGTGTATATTGTTAACAATTTTTCCAGATTTAACTTCAAACTTAATGTTTTTCCTCGAAAAATATGGGTTTCCGCACTCCCCCACTTTAGGGGGAGGGTCCTCCTACCTACTATATACTACGAAATCCAGCCCTGGCCGTCGGATGAGTGAGTGAGTGAGTGAAGTGTGTTATCCGTCTGTCAATTGTCAATGTTGTCATGTCAATCACTCAATGTCAGTGACAACCGTAAACCATTCAGTCAGTCAAAGTTGCCTTCATTCATTCCATTTATGCGGCGTCCACACACCTCGCACGAAGATTCGTGCGCGAGTTTCTAGGCATAACTCTATTTTTGTAATTCAAATATTTGGAACCTTTTTGATAAAATAAGGTATTTAAGGACACTTCTAAGTAAAGAAACGCGGTACTGCGTAAAAAAAAAGTAATATTGAGGAAAACAAGTGGCGCAAAAGTGGCGAGACAAAGTGGGAGCGACAAATTCCTCTAAATTATGTGTGTATAAATTATTAATAATGCTCTGGAAACTATTATTTGTCACACACCATTATCCAGGTAGCCCCAAGCAGAGCTTGTATTATGGGAACCATATGACTGAGACATATCTATATAATATACATAAATAACACCCAGACCCGAGACAAATATTTACAAATCGTACAAACATTTATGTCCCGCGGTGGGAATTCAACCCGTAACCTACTGCGTCTTAGGCTCCGATAGGAGTATTAGTGTTCTGTGGTCTTAGGCGACCGTTTGCCCATTGTGCCACAGGGCATAGGTCGTCGTCTTTTAGTCGCGTCAATTTAATTTTTATTTATTTTATTTAGTGCTGGACTTTTAGACAGCATCATCATATAGATAGCCCTAAACATAAGTGGGACTGGGATATTATATACATTTTATGTAAATACCTACATACATAGAAATCCCCAGTCATGAGAAAAATATTTGCAGATCATACAAACATTTGTCTCGCGCCGGGAATCGAACCCGCAACCTTCTGCTTCTCAGCTGGGCCTTCGCCCTCTGCACCACAGAGATCGTCAGCTTTGCCAACAGCTCCAAGAATCAAGATAGATAGATATTCATCTTCGTCTATACCTGTCGGTCGACAACGCGACTCTTCGTCCCGTAGGGCAATAATGTAGCCGGCCCTTATAGATAGCGATGTTACGACTCGATCTACCAACCCGGGTCAAACCGGGTTGAGCTCCGAACCGTTCAAGTCGATTTGAACCGATGTCAAATCGATCTGAACGAGCTGAGATGAGCGAGCGGTTTGTTGATCGCTGTCCCTCTTCCACTCACGCGCGGCGCGGTGCAGCCCCGCGAGTCGGTACCTCGCTCGGCGTCGCCGCGCCGGCGCGGCGGTCGGTCGGTTCAACTCGGTTCGGCTCGGCAGAACCGAGTTGAACCGACCGTTGTGGCTGAGCAAGTGCAGCGAATGTATGTAATGTTTAGTGTTTTGTTGCGTTTAGTTAGTTGGTTATTTTATTTTATATCAAAAGGTTGTTTTTTTTATTTTATTTTTAAAAAGTGAACTACTTTCAGTACAAATTATTGCTTGATCTTAGTTAAAAATACATTCGTTCTTGGTCTCTACCAGAAACGAGTTCAATTTTTATTATTAATCGGGTTTCATTATCATAAAATTCTAACATGTGCTAAGACCGCAAAAATCTAAGTAAACCGGGTTAAAATTGAAAACGAGTTATAAACCGAAATGACCAAGTCGATGCGATGAACCAATTTGTATTAAATTGGTTCGTCGCATCGGTTTGCAACTCGGTTTCAACCCGGTTTACATAGATTTTTTCGGTTCGGTTTACAACTCGGTTTGCATGTACCTTCAACCCGGTTTGCGTCGGTTTGAAAAATTTTGAGATCGTTACATCATTACTTATAGACACACAACACACCAAAAGGCAGGCTAATTCCTTCCATTCATTCATTCATTCGTTCGTTGCCATTTTTTGTTTTGGTTGGTTGGATTTGTGATTCACATTTTCATTTTATAATTTTCTTCCTGTGAACTGTAAAATGGTGCTTGTATTGTCAGCTTCATTTGGAAAAGTAAGTGATTATCTGTTCGAATGTTTCTTTGTAACGATGAGTAGTGTATTAATATTGGGAAATAAATACCCTCACTCGTACGTAACTCAACAAATCAAACCTCATCTAGCCACGCATGACCTACAGAATCTTTATCTGATGATGACGAACCTGTCTCGTCTAGCTTGCAAAATGTTTTATTATCTGCTAAATAATAGTACTTACCATGTATGCATACGTATTGTATGCATAAGTTCCATTACAATGAATTACAAAGTTACCATGTATCTGTACTATTAACCTTTTTGTTATTATTGGGTGAGTTGAGTGTGCGTCGGTGGTGCGAGAAGCTGTGCCCTGCGATCCCCAACCCGCATGCGTGTGGGAATTATGGGCATATCCCTCTTCATAAAGAGGAGGCATTGGACTGAATACACTGGTGTTGTATTGTTACCTACTACTTCCTTTTACCTGAATAAAGTGTACATTTTGCCAATATCATCGCCAAAACTGCAATGCAGCCACACATGCTCCATCCCAACCACTTACCTCCATTTACCTTAAGGACTTGTCAACAATCAAAACAATAGGCCTCAGAGTGCTGAGCGTATTCTGAGCTGCATGTTGCGGGTTGGAATCCCACCCTGGACAAAAATTTATGTACATGGACATGACATGTGTTTGTGTGTTTTTCTGGGTGTCAGAAGAATATCTTTGTATGTTTATCAGTCTGTGACTTGAGTTTGAAAAACAAACCTTACTACAAAGTTAGCGTAAACTTTATTTTTGTGTGGAGATTTCAATGTTTCTATAACTTCCTGCTTGGAGCACTTCCATTTTCTTACTTAAATGTGATTTTGATTCTCAAATATATATTATATTATTTATATACCCATAAACTATAAGCTTATAGTGGAATTATGTGGTATTTTGTACTACTTCATGCTAAAGGGAGAAGAACATATTTGGATTTTTGAACTCTTATGGCCTAACTTATGTTTGGATATATGAACTCTTTTATAGCCTTACTTATTTTTGGATATATAAACTCTTTTATAGCCTTACTTATTTTTGGATATATAAACTCTTTTATAGCCTTACTTATTTTTGGATATATGAACTCTTTTATAGCCTTACTTATTTTTGGATATATGAACTCTTTGATGGCCTTACTTATATTTGGATGTACGAACTCTTATGGCCTTATTTATATTTGGATGTATGAACTCTTATAGCCTTAGGTACTTATATTTGGATATAAATATATATGAACTCTTATGGCCTTACTTATGATTTAATATATGAACTCTTATGACCTTACTTATTTGGATATATGAACTCTTATTTATATTTAGATGTATGAACTCTTATGGCCTTACTTATGATTTAATATATGAACTCTTATGACCTTACTTATTTGGATATATGAACTCTTATTTATATTTGGATGTATGAACTCTTATGGCCTTACTTATGATTTGATATATGAACTCTTATGACCTTACTTATTTGGATATATGAACTCTTATTTATATTTGGATGTATGAATTAAGGCCTTACTTATAAAAAAGTGGTTAAAAGATAAACAATGCTTAAAGTATTGCCATCTCTCACTATTCAATTTAGTTCGTTAAATGACAAACTGTGGCAGGGCTAACTTTAAGCAATGATTAAATTTAAGTAGCATTTATAAGTATGGGGGTTAAGTTTTAACATAATCAATTTTATTGTTTCAGATGGCTTCATTTTTGTTAGTATTGATTTCTACTGAATCTACGGTGTCTTGAGTACACATAACATTTTAGTTCCCTATTTATTTCATACCTCTAGTTCTTATCAATAAGAAGCTCTTTTAAAACACATATTTCTCTTGAAAATGTTGTCATTCAACTGAGTCAATCTTATCATTTCTGCTCTAGATAAGCGCCATTCAGTCACAAAATTTATATCCAAGCAGTTGTTTTGTTCAGTTATATTTTTTCACCCAACTTTCTTAAAATCGACTTAGCAAAATGGCCAGTGACCCTGAAATTAAGGATGGTTTCTCACTGCCTGTTTGGATGAAGACCAAGCCAACTCGGTAAGCATTTTTATTGATTCCATCAAAGATTTTCCACAGGTGTTTCCTATTTTAATAATTTATGATTACTAAGAATTCATTAGTTTAATAGAGAAAGCATTCTTGGCAAGTATTCAGTCCTTTCCACCTTCATAATTCCAATTGGCTGAATGCTAGGTACTTTATTGGCTTTTGTTTTGTATTTGGCAGTCTACCTACTTGCTAGCTTATGTAAAAGTACTTTCTACATTAATGTATTTTATTCAAATCTGTTAAGTATTTCTCGCTTGAAAGAGTCACAATCACAAGCATCCAAACATACTTTCGCATATGTGTACATATTATTATTTATTAGTGAGATGTTTATTCTTCTGTGAAAGATACTGCATAATGTAATTTACTATTTACTTAATTTAGTGACCATTGTCTTGTCTAGTTGAAGCCTGTTAGCTTTGTACTTTTCTCAAGGACTCATCATGGAGCAATATTATTTATTATGAAAAACTTGGGGAATATGTAAATATCTACTATACAGTATTTGAACTATAATATAACTATACCACAGATAACATAATAATTATACCTACCAAATTTATCTCCTTATAAAAAGAGACAAATAGTTCCTAAGACAGTTTCTCTGTATCTGCTATGTTTTCAGATTTCTCCTTATTAAAAAAAGTTAAAAAAACATAAACTATTAATCTATACTATTATTATTTCTTAGACCAGTTAAATATAATGTCAGTTACGCTGATGTCATTGTATGGATAAAAAATACAAAAATAAAATTTTGATTCATTGATTGTCGTTGATATCTGATAAAAAATTCCTGTAGAGATCAGATCAATAACTACTGTGAATTTATTGATCGAGAAATGAATCATAATTTAAAATTGATCTGAATAGCCCAGAAATACTGGTACAGATACTTTTGTTATCCAATACTTAGTCTGTGAAATGTGAACATGTGAAATATTTGTCCCTCCTTCACGCAATAGAATGTGCTGAAATTTTGCACATATTTAGTTATAGACCTGAAAATTTAGGTACCTACTTCCTGCGGCGCTGCAAACCAGTGCGGGTTTCGGCCTCATTAACGTCCTTCCGATTTTCCTCCATTTCGTTTTAGTAAGGCCCTTGATATAACATATAGGCTACTTTTAGACGCGAACGTTGCCGCTGATGGAAGCTATTCTACAATTGTTGCAACTTACAACCTTATACACTAACTGTCTTATTCGAAAACGAAGACTATGGATAGTCTGAGTTTAAATCTGACAATTTGTATACAAAATACCAGTTTTAAACCTAATTAACTTCAGCATAGTATGCTTCGACAAGAAGCATCCTATATTATGATGTAGGGTTTATTTTCTACGACGCCTTTTAAAACTGGCACGTCTGGGGTGATACTTTAAGTAAGAAGGAGGTGTAGTGTGCATTACATCTCTAAAGGTTTCATGGCAATAGGCAGGTATGGGTAGGTACTTGTTTTCCTGCAATTGCAAGAGCTTGTTTAACTTCGTCATCAAGCAGATAGGTGTGACTTGTGACATTGAGTATTGTTTCATTGTTCTCAGCTGTTGAGGGCATTGACTAGTATGTAATACACTGTTATAATTTCTTCTTAGTAAGAAAAGTATATGTACTTCCTTTCATCGACTTTCTAATAGTAAAGACAGCGTCAAAAGTAAATGATGATCAAACAAGATTCCAATACCATTTTATGAATGAAAACAAACGATTTAAAGTTTTCGTCTTTAAATATCATATCTACGATATTATTATTTTCTGTAATAATAAATACAGCCTAAACTACTGAGTAGGAACCTTTCTATGTTGCATTTATAATAGTTCAGTAAGTAGTTTTTCTTAATCCACATAACAAAATTATAAGAAACAGTCATGTATCAAAACAATCACTACGTAAGAAATAACGAACTTATATATTACTTATCTTCTATCTTCTTCTTCTATATATATAAAAATGAATTGCTGTTCGTTAGTCTCACTAAAACTCGAGATCGGCTGAACGGATTTATCTTATCTTAGTCTTGAAATGTTCGTGGAGGTCTAGGGAAGGTTTAAAAGACGAGAAAAAATCGAATAATTTCCGGGAAAACCCTTAAAACAGCCCTTTTCTATTTCCTATACAAACGTTTTCTAGAGTCATATTAAATTATAATCACTCACTGTTGTCTAAGCAATTTAGGTGTGTTCCTAACGTCAAAAAGTCAATTTGCAATTCTATATATATATAAATGAACAGTCTATATATATAAAAATGAATTGCTGTTCGTTAGTCTCACTAAAACTCGAGAACAGTTAATGGACAGCTGTGTGCGACTTACCGTGAGGCATGCCAACTATTACATTTACTTGAGAACGATTCGCACTGGGATGATACGCTCAATGATTCCGTAATATCTTCATCACCGCATCAAATTCGTACATTGTTTGCGATTATCATATCGACATATTCCCCGAATCTAAAAGATTTGTGGGTTAAGTATAGAGATGACATGTCTGAGGATGTTTTGCATCGTGTTCGCCGTGAAACTTTGAATCCTACACTCAAAATGACTGAAGAAATTTACAATGAGACATTGATCATGATAGAAGATATGTGTTTATTGATAGCAAATAAAGTATTGTCGTGTTTGGGAATGACAGCAACCAATCGTCATATGCACGATGCATTAAACCACGAGTTGCAAAGTACGACATTGAAGCATTGGCCGAAACAGTTCGTACAAATGTTCCACAATTAAATCAACAACAAAGAATTGCGTACGACACTTTGATAGAAGCTGTGAACAGTGGATCTGGTGGAATTTATTTCCTTGATGCTCCCGGAGGAACCGGAAAAACGTTCTTAATTTCATTGCTTTTGGCGAGGATCAGATCGCGAAATGATGTTGCTCTAGCGTTGGCTTCATCTGGAATAGCTGCGACTCTGCTAGAAAGGCGGACGAACTGCGCATTCTGCCTTGAAATTACCATTAAACATGCAAATCACCGAAACACCAATTTGCAACATCGCCAAAAATAGCGCAATGGCCAAGATCCTACAGGTATGCAAATTAATTGTTTGGGATGAATGCACAATGGCTCATAAGAGGTCACTGGAGGCGCGGGACAGAACATTGAAAGATCTTCGTGACAACCAAAATATTTTTGATGGGGCCATGATTCTGTTGTCAGGTGATTTTCGTCAGACTCTTCCAGTTATTCCCCGATCAACAGTTGCTGATGAACTAAATGCATGCCTAAAATCATCGAATTTGTGGCAGTACGTAAAGACACTCCAATTTACAACTAACATGCGAGTATTTTTGCAACATGATGAAACTGCAAATGTGTTTGCGAAGCAGTTGTTAGATATTGGAAATAATAAAGTTGCAATGGACACCTCGACCGGATTCATCACCATTACCCACAGATTTCTGTCACATCACAGATTCAAAAGAGGAGCTTATTCAGCGTGTTTTCCCAGATATAGCGCAAAAGTTCAATAACCATAATTGGCTGGGTGAACGAGCAATATTGGCAGCGAAAAATAAAGATGTCGAGGATCTCAATGCGACCATTCAGAATTTTCTTCCAGGACAGTTGGTTTCCTTCAAATCAGTCGACACCGTTATGAACCAGGATGACGTAGTCAACTATCCCACGGAGTTTTTAAATTCACTGGAATTGCCTGGATTACCACCTCACAATTTGCAGTTAAAAGTAGGATCAGTTGTCATCATGCTGCGTAACATTAATCAACCTCGACTATGCAATGGAACAAGACTGGCTGTGAAAAAGCTGATGAATCACGTCATTGAGGCAACAATCATAAAAGGAAAATACAAAGGAGAGGATGTCTTGATCCCGCGAACACCGATGATTCCAACGGATTTACCATTCGATTTTAAACGCTTACAATTTCTAGTACGTCTAGCCTTTGCGATGACACTAAATAAATCGCTTTAGAAGTTTGCGGAATCAACTTGGAGTTTCCCTGTTTCGCGCATGGACAATTATACGTCGCGTGTTCGCGCGTCGGAAAACCGTCTTCTTTGTTTATTTACGCACCACAAAACAAAACAAAAAATATAGTTTATGAGAAAGCTTTAAATTGACTAACAAACTGTATCATAACAGTGTGTGTCTATTAATAAAAATTTAAACCTTATAAATAGCCAGTATTTCAGGAAAACTCTGTTTTTTTAAATAAGCAATATGATGTGTCGAAAATAATAATAAAATTTCATCAAAAATGCTCTTTTATTCAATACGTTTTGTTTGTTTTGAAATTATACAAAAGTTTAGGTCTTTTATTTATCGATTGAGGCAGTACGAAGTCTGCCGGGTCAGCTAGTTTAAAATATAAATCACAGTAATCAACCACTAATGAATCAAGAGTAATAAACTAGCATCAACACTAACCAACAACTTGCCATAAAAACAATCAACATTAACTTAGTATTAGCAGGTATTGTACTTAGAAAATAGATAACTTTTAATAATTATCAGAGATCAATTCACTTTATAAAATGGAGTTATAAATATTGGCATAGTACAAAATTACAATAAAAAAAAATATTGGAATTAAATTAATTAAATTAATATTGATAAAAGTTTTGTGAGCACTAAAATGTTTTATACCTACGTTTTATATCTTTGTCTATCCAGCATTATTTATTTTGTTAAGACTAAATAGGTTTATCCATATTTAATTCTTTTACCATAATCTCAGTACATATTTCAGTATCTTCCATTTCTGTATCTGTATTAAGCAAAGTTGGAGATACATTGACCATGCCAAAAATTCTTCTAATTCTCCAGGACATTTTCCAAAACAGCAACCTATTAAATCAGAAAGGGATGGAACTTGAAATATTTCAATGACACTTTTTGGTAAATTAATCGTAAACTACAATAACTGCTATTGTGATTGAGATTTTAAGAAGTTTTTAATTATGAACTGATCGATCAGTCTATACTCCAAAATATGTAATATATTTTCAAACATAAAATGAAACAAATCAAGTAATTACTTTGAATTTATCACAACTTTTAAAACAAAATTGAAATAAATCAAAATAATTTAAACATATAGTAATATTTTTTAAAAGAAAACTGAACTATTTCTAAAACACTACCTTTATGATTAAATATAAGGTACAAAAATTCGTTACCTGTTAATAAAGTAGTGAAATATTTGGTTATGTTCCACACAAAAACACGTATTGCTTGCATCATGGTCGGAGCATTACTAAAATGTTCAGTTTATGAGTATCAACCTGTCCACTACGATTTGTGGAAAAGAGACGAGTGGTCTTCTACGTCGCTCATTTTGCTCAGAATGTAACGGCTGTCAGGCTGTACCTATTCTCTTCGTGTAAATAATGCGTTTTATGAGAAAATCTCCAAACACCCCACTTTTGAGTTATTACGGTTTATTTTTAAGCGTGCGAAATGTTCAGTTTATGAGTATCAACCTGTCCACTACGATTTGTGGAAAAGAGACGAGTGGTCTTCTACGTCGCTCATTTTGCTCAGAATGTAACGGCTGTCAGGCTGTACCTATTCTCTTCGTGTAAATAATGCGTTTTATGAGAAAATCTCCAAACACCCCACTTTTGAGTTATTACGGTTTATTTTTAAGCGTGCGATATGATAATTAATATGATTAAGATTAACAATTTTTTTTACCCATTATTGCATTGAATAAGTAGTACTAACAATAAATAATTTAAAAAAAATGTAAATTACTTCAACTACTGACTGACGCTGATTGTAATTCGGTTTGAAATAAAACGGGGCCAAGGTGCATTAGGTAACTTCATAGAGTGATGGTCTATTGATAAAGATAAAGAAGAACGGTTTAATATATTTATGGGGAAAGCCTTAGAAGGCTATGTTTAGTAGTACTAAATTAGTACTGGTATTAGTATCCAAAATTAGAACATTGTATACAGGCTAAGAGCGTGTTCATATTGTAATGAACGATGCTATTGGTAGTCTGTCGATGTCGGATCTAGACCATCTTGGATTAAACCACAAAGGGTGATTCACCAGTTCAGGGGCTTTTATTTACTACTAATTTTCTGAACTACGAAATTTCGGTTTTCGTTTCATGCATTTGGTCGAGTTTTATACTGTGAATTCCAATATTAGTCGTATGTTTTGTGAAATAGAGTAGGTTGCGCAACGTTCGGACTGTTAAATTTCGAACTGCGTGCTGAAACTAGCGGTGCACGATTATGAGATATACTAACGGGATCATTCGATTATGGGAATGTCTCATTAGTAATTACTAATTTAGCCATTGCATTAGTAAATTAGTAATGACTAATGGGATCATTCAAATAAAGGAATGTCTCAGTAATGTTAGTAACGGTGTGCGATTGTGAGATATACTAATGGAATCATTTAAAAACGGAAATGTCTCATTAGTAATGTTAGTAGTGGTGTGCGATTATGAGATATACTAATGAAATCATTCAAATAAGAAAAGAAAATTGTGAGTCGAGAGATGAGCGTCGAATGATGAATGACGAATGACGAGGGTCGAGATATACTAGAACTAATCCATAGATTATTTATTTGAAAATCCTAGTAGCGGAACTTTTCCGAACCGAAACTTCGTTGCTTGAACCAAGCATTCCGCTTGATGCTATGAACATATGAACAGGGTATATTATTAAGAAGGTTAAAAATCGATTATTTATCGACCAATAATTGATCATCATTCGATTAATAGTCGATTATCAATCGAGTTATAATCGAGTAATTATCGATTATAACTCGATTGAAAATCGGTTGTGAATCGATCATTACTCGATTTATAATCGATTATTACTCGATTAATAATCGATTATTATTCTATTGAAAATCGATAAATACTCAATTATTACTCGATTAAAATCGATTGATAATCAATAAATACTCAATTATTACTCGATTAAAATCGATTGATAATCAATAAATACTCGATTTATAATCGATTAATAATTGACTATGAATCGTTTATTACTCGATTAAAAATCGATTATCAATCGAGTAATAATCGATTCATAATCGATTTTTATTCGAGTTATAATCGATTATAAATCGAGTATTTATTGGTCGATTGATAATATTAGCTATGGCCTTGTTATGCCCTAGTCAAGAGCTAATAATCCATAGATTACTCAAAAATCCTAATAGTCGAATAATCATTCATTCATCATTCGAATTATTTAATTCGGATCATTCGAAAATGAAAATCAATACACTACTAATCTCTTATTCCAACAGTGAGATTAGTAGTGAATGATTTTTCGAAAACTGTTTTCGTTCGAAGTTGCCCATCGCTACCTTCAAATGGTGTGCGATTAATTTACGACATAATTATACCAATGGGATCATTCAACTATGGGAACATCAATGGGAATATTAGAATGAAATCGGGATAGAATCAGAATGGCATACGGATGGAATCTAAATAGCAATATAGTAGTAGTAATATAGCAATAATAATAAATCTCACCTGCACGTGGTACACCCTGCTGTATAACAAACGGGGCTCCGGCGGCCGGCTGATTGCGGCATAGCGCAGCCTAACACTGGCAAAGCTAAATCACCTGGCAACCGACGGGCAGCAGCGTCAGCGGTGCGAGAAGCTGTGCCCTGCGATCCCCAACCCATGTGGGTTTGCCAGAAGTGGGGATTATGGGCATATCCCCCTTTTCATAGGGGAGGCCTATGTCCAGCAGTGGACAGACTATTCTGTCCACTGCAGGAACACTAGCTTATGCTAGTGTTGTTGCTGTTGTTGTTGTTGTGGGGATAGAATCAGAATGGAATAGGAATATAATCGGAATGGAATTGGAAAAACTGTTCACTATTCAATTGGATTTATTAATTAATAACAAATTCCTTCGTAGCCATCGTAGTGTAAAGAATCGAAAAGGCCTAAGGTGGCAGCACTTTATTCTGCTTGCTTGCCACCAATACCATTATAACATCAAACGAAACAAACAAATGTATGAGAGAATTAGTACATTCGTTACGGCTCTAGCTAGATTAGTAATTACTAATGCAAAACTACTAACGTTATTCGATTATGAGAACTGATTAGTTACTTATTTCATAATCGATTATGAATATTAGTAATTAGTAAGTGTTTCGATTATGTGAATCATTCATAATCGCACACCGCTAGCTGAAACTTCGGTTTTCGCTGGATCACGGGAAACAATCGCACGATACGAAACACGTAACAGGCCGCGTGAAGCTGCGTCTGTACAATTAAGTTCAAATAGGTGGAAAACGAAAACGTATGAAAAGTATCTATGTCGTTGTAATGGATCATTGGTATTGTGAATGAGAGAGAGAGAAAGAGAGAGGGAGCATTTTTCATAGGTACCTATGTAGATACTTACTACTAAACCTGAGTAATAAGTAGGTTGATTTACTTATGGTATATTTATAGTATATTCCATTTGTGAACACGTTCTAATGGTGTCTGTTACCTTTTTAATCGACTTCAAAAAATAGGAGGTTCTCAAATCGTCGGAACCTTTTTTTTATGTATGTTCACTGATAACTCCGTCAATTGTGGACCGGTTTTCAAAATTCTTTTTTTGTTTAAAAGAGTATGCTTCACAGGTGGTCCCATATAATTTATATCCCATCCCATATATTATATATTTTATTCCTGAGGGATTGGTACTTTTCCCGGAAAACTCAAAAAACCTCATCCTCACTTGTAATTTTCGCCCTATGATCACCAATATCTCCGTCAATCGTGAACCGATTTTCAAATTTTTTTAGCGCAAGAAGTAATAAGTTATTTATTTGAAGTCGGTTTATTTTTTCTTAAAAGCCCTTTTTGTAAATTACTCCACATGATATACTTTTGTACCTAGTTAGGTGACTTAGGTACCTACTGGTTTCTGAAAAGGATAAACATTCTCGCGTGCATTTGCCCTCTATCTCCTCTTTCTGATGCAACAGCCACCTTGTAGAAAATAGGCTCAGCTGTGACGTAAACGTACGTACCTAATGAATATTGACTATTTACAAGGCGTGGGATATTAATAAACTTGTAAATTAAAAAAGTACATGACTTCTTATTGCTATGTGGGAAAATACAGACTGGAAATTTCATTTGAAAAGACAATCTATCTGTTTGTGACGAGCCGTTATCTATTTAACGTTTATCATAAGATCAGATAACAGTCATGGTACCTACTCATGGTCCTGTCGTCGATCAAGTTTCAGTTGGCGGGTTAGTCTCGGCCTCGCGTTAACAGCACTATTTTGTTACAGATCCTAACGCAAAATTAATAGTGAACCGCAATTTCGTATGTGATGTATTTAGTTATAATAGGTAAGGTCGATATGTGTAAATGACAAAATAACAGTGTGAATGGCAAAAGTGCAAACTGCTGGTGATTAAATTATCGACAACACGTCGTGCATCGTCTCTGTTTTGTAGTGTCACAATACCAAGTTAATAAAACAAGATGTTGGATGACACTTTTGTTATGTTGCTATGAGAAAGGAATTCTCGATTTACATTTTATAGTTTCAACCTCCTAACTTCGATTAACTGCACACCGCCTCCTATTAGTCTCGTCTCGTCATTATAATGTCTTTGGTGTTAGATAGCAAGGACGAATGACGTAGGTAAGTGATCGATAGCGAAAGGAATGATCGATGCACGTGATTTGATTGTTTGTTACTAGGTAAGCATCTTAGAAGTTTCAAAGGGCGTGCCTGCGTCGTGGAATAAATGTGTTTGGTCAGGGGAGCCCTCCCGTCAGGAACGAAGTTCCTCATGCATTTTTTAACTCCAAGTGTAATTTGAAATAAATCTGCTGGAATCGCGACGAGGCTAACAAGCACTTAGCAACTTACCAATGGAGATCATAATTAGCAAACAAGTTTTCAAATTATACGTCATCTGCCTAATCAATGTTCATTACAGGGTCTAACGCAAAAATATTACGTGACGTTACATTTTTATCCGAATCAAGCCGCGTTAAGGAATTTCGTTCCGAAAGCGGGCTGGATAAAAGTTTCCGAATCACAAACAATATTCATATTCATATTAGACATAAACATCACTTTATTTGCTACAAAATAGCACACAAATACATATAAAACGAAGAATTTACTAGTTCGAAAAAAAACACTTATTATAATAGGTATTGTGTGCTACAGCAGCAAATAGGCCCCGACTCAGCATTATGCCCCCTGCGTTCACAGTGGACGCTGTTTTTCTGCAGAGACCATTGTGTTGTTGTATTATTTGCTTCATGTGGTACAATTAAGGTGTTCTTGAAGTGTTGTCTCTTCTTTTTGTTGTCTATATATGAATAGTAGATTATGTGGTATGTTCACCACACCACGATTCACTTAGGTATAATTGACTGCTGTTTAACATTTTGACTATCTCGTTGTGAGTGCCTCATCTTTGTGTTATTAGTATTTTTATACATAATAAAATAATATAGTGGAAAAACGTGCAATAACATGTTTCTTTTATCAATTGCAATCATATTTGCCCTCAGCAACGCGAGCTGATAATAATTCGAATGTCAATATTATTCTTCACATACGATTACGTATGTGCTTACACTTTACATTATCTACGCCTATTCTTATAACCCCACAAATAGCGCTTATCGGTCCTTGTTTTAATAATCTGTCGATTATTATTGCGAATGGACCTAACTTAGTTAAACTTAGTTAAAGGATATTTCCCATTCTGGAATTCAGATACATTGAAATAGTTGAATCCGATTTCATATGGCGTCGGTGCGTTATTGGTTGGCGGTTGCCCATAGACAATCAAACATGTAAGAAGTACATACATCTTAGACGTTATACGGCAAATAAAAAAAAAATAGTTTGCAATTCGTTCCATTGGCTCATTCGGTCCGAAACGCAGCATTACAAAATATTACCATACCGAGATTCGTCTCACGTTCAATTAGTAATTAAAAATTATATTTTTCAATAAATTTGCTATGAATAGATATAATATAATATGACGCAGAAGGTTGCGGGTTCGATTCCCGCTGCGGGACAAATGTTTGCATGTTCTGTAGATATTTGTCTCGGGTCTGGGTGTTTTCTATGTATGTTATGTGTGTATTTACAATAAAAAAAATACATGTGTAGTATATCAATCATGTGATTCCCATAATACAAGCTCTGCTTAGTTTGGGGCTACATGATGTTGTGTGATTACGTCCCGCATGATTTATTTATTTATTATTCATCATCATCATCAGCCTATAGCAGTCCACTGCTGGACATAGGCCTCCCCTAATGAGCGTCATTGCGCCCTGTCCTGAGCTCGACGCATCCAGCTTCTACCAGCAGCCTATTTATTATTGCGTTGAAATAATTCGTATTTTTAGATATTACACAGCTTCCCTTGAAGGTGTCCATAATGTGGTCTCAGATTCCCAGTAGTTAAATCTGCTTAGACATCACCTCTCTCTGTCATTTTAATTCCTGCCTGCCAAGTGATCGACTCCCGGAAAGTTCCATTCACAGCTACATTATATAAGTTCAACAACTTATAACTTCTAATTTTACATGAGTTTTTGTAGACTGCATTCAGAACTCGTGCCAAATTGCGTGAGCCGTCTTCTCCTACGCACGAAACACACTGTAAAACTTCTACGAAATTACCTGAATATTGTTAGGCAGGTAGGTATTTTTTTTATTAATTTTGCCTTAGTACACTAAATTTTAACATTACTTTGCATTTTTCAATTCTGTAGATGTAATTTGCCTTTAAATTTGGTATATAATTATTTTTACTTATACAACAAAATATACATCTTTTACTTTGAGACTTGAGTTTTTTTGCTATATCAACCGGTTCCCTTTATTTAAAATGGCACTGAACCATAACACGTTTTACGTACTTTACGTTTTGTGTCGCTATAAATTAGTGGTTTCTTCGTGAGTTGTCATGTGCTTTCTAGAAGGGGGAGTGTGCTAATGTAACGTCTCCATTGGCGAAACTCATGTGACGTCACACCACCGGATTGTTTATTTTAAACTTGTTTTCAAGCCTCGTTCACGTTATCATGATAAGATAACTCTTTTATATTCCGTACGAGTGTATAAAACGCGAAAACTATGCGTAAACATTTTCAGTACGCTTTGAACATTTGTATTCAGCTAAAATAGTAACGCCATCTTTTAAATGCGCCTGAATAATTGAGTACTAGCGTTCTGGCTTGAGTTATAAATAAAATTGGGTTGCAGTGTTGCATCTATCTCATTCAAAGCAGTTTTAGTCGGATACCTGAATTAAATTCCATTACAATGTTTAGGAAGAGGAATATGGTCGCTCAGTTTAACACCGTTTTATCGTGAATGCTCCAAAATATTCTATGAAAATCTAACTAGAACATAAAGGTCACTAGCTTTTTGTCATTTGCGTGTAAGAGTTTTAATCGATTGCGTGATAATGTTACATAGATCAGTTTGAGAAGCATTACAATAACTTTATTCGCATTGTCAACAGGGAATTGGAACCGTTTGCTTCCCCGCCAGCGCCTGAGGATTCATTCTTTTACATCCGCTATCCGAAGACAGATGGTTTGTTCGGCAAGACAAATCAACAGCAAGACCTGAATAAAGTGTTTAACGAGAATTCCAAGGAGGTGACGACAGCGAGTGTGTATAATATCGTGAAGGAGAAAGACTGGTCCAAACACACGA
Source organism: Horisme vitalbata (assembly GCA_951804965.1). Lineage (NCBI taxonomy): Eukaryota > Metazoa > Arthropoda > Insecta > Lepidoptera > Geometridae > Horisme > Horisme vitalbata. The sequence goes on from OX638101.1 coordinate 10,687,777, forward strand.
AGCCTTGCCAAGAAGTTCTGCACGGCATCGCGCCAATCAATACAGCTGGTAAGAAAGCACCTAATAAAGTATATACTGGGATATTTTAGAATTTGAATGGTTTGGCATTGGATTTGCTGTATAAGCATTTCGCAAATTCGTGCCATTCACAAATTTGCGAAATGCTTAATACTAGGTTTGTTATCTATGTTCTCAAATTTCATGTTATTAATTATGTATTCTTATTTATGTACTATGTTGATTTCACGTGGGTAATCTACCTAAAACTACGAACTGTTTTTGTGCCAAAAGTAGTCAACCAGGAACTTGTACGAACTGAACTCAGTATAATCTATTAAAATTGGTTATTTATATTTGTACTTCCATCTTGCCATTTACAAAGTATTATATGCACTGATTGGAGAGTATAGGTACCTTAATTTAAAATAAAACTTTGCTGTGATTCATGCTTTGATACCTTGGTTACTTGACAGTTTACAAGCCTGTTCCGTCTGTTTATGCTATTTGAATGACTAGTTATCTATTTTATCGCACTTATTAACCTGAGCTAGAATGATAACATTACTTTAAAACTGTTTTATATAAAACTTATAATTTCATCTCTGAATACGCGTCTCAAAAATATTAATATTAATATGATCTTTAACAGGAATTTCACAATATCTGTAAAAATCTAGCCACTCGCACTGGCAACTACGTTTGCGTGGTTTTTTGCTTCTGATAACAATATGAAACGCCCGTAGCGTTCAGGGATATTGTTTTTTATGTATTGTCGAGAGATTTATTACCCTTACAAATAAACTTACAAGCTCGATAATTTTAGTGTAGCGTAGACTGTGGACTAAGCATATCGTGTTCATTCCAGTTAACCCTGGGTCATCGAAACCGAAGCCGGCGGGCGTGGATGATGGCTTCAAGGGCGAGGGCGCTGCTTGCGGTACCTCCATTGTCAAGGTTAGTACTCAAAAGCAACAATATATTCTTGACATTCCCATAATGTTTTAACCGACTTAAAAAAGGAGGAGGTTCTCAATTTTATATTTGGTTTACTTTGTCACTTGATGAATAATATTTCAACTGACATGCAAAAAAAGGTGGTTTTTCATTCGGTTGTTTTTTTATCCTCATAACTCATAAGTCATAACTCTGTCACTTACGAATCGAATGATTTTTTTTTTGTATATCTCGTATAGTCCCATTTAAATAAAACAATTTGAAGGAAATAAACCAACCGAAGAATAAATTTCGTTGGTCTCTTTTTTTAATTAAATTTCTCTTCTCAAGCATCTGATTATGAAATGATACAAATGATTCTTTCTTTTGTTTTACAACTTTTATCTTTGTTATCATGAGATGCGTCTATGAGTTATGATAACGCACCTTTAAACATGTGTAAGCTTATAAACAATGTCGTGTCAAAATAGGTCCTGGTATTGAATAAAGAGATCTACTCATAGGTGCTCAAGCGATGTACAGATATTTGTCGAGTTTTGCGAAATCAGTATCAATTACCGAAGTACCAAAGGTCTATTGTTGACTGCAACTGATCGGATTTGAACTCGAGACCTTCATATCAGAAGGTGGGTTCAGTTCCCAATGCGATACCGCTCAAGGTCAAGCGGACGGTCAAACAAGTGATATTTACGTGTTGCTCATGTCCGAAATATGAGCGAGTAGCGGAATTTTAATAATTACAATTTTCTTAATTTTTACCCTGTCTCATAAAATATCTAGAATATCGTGGCCCAGTAGGCGAAGGCCCGTCTAAGTCGCAGAAGGTTGCGGGTTCGATTCCCGCCGCGAGACAAATGTTTGCATGATCTGCAAACATTTGTCTTGTTTCTCTGGGTACTATCTATGTATAATATTATATTTATGTACAAGATAAGTACTATATCAGTCATGTTGTTCCCATAATACAATCTCTGATTAGTTAGGGGCTATTATGATGCTGTCCAGCATTATTTATTCCCATTTCTCTACCAGTTTTTTTACTAATTTGTTCCCAAAACAGGTTTATAATGAAAAATTACTAAGTTGTATAAAAAACCGAATCAATACAATACATAAATTTATTGCTTTCACATGATGTCGCTCTACTCTTACTTAAATACCACAGCTAATTACATTAAACTTACCTATTCTCATGATAACCTGTTGGGGGTCTATTTCTAATAACTACGACGATTAGCATGATATTAATGTCACGTTTGTTCGCATCGTCTGTCTTGTAATGCGAGATTGATTGCATCATTTCTGCGGGGTGATTGACTAACTCTGTTGCAAACATAAATGATTGACACCGATCCTGTTTTAACAAACTGTGACAGTTTTTCAATTGACGTTCATTGAATTTCGACGGATGAAATGTCAAAGTTTGTAAAAACAGGATCGATCTCAATCATTTCTGTTTGCAACAGAGTTAGCCGATCACCCCGCTGGTGTGCATATTGCTTCGAAAATGTGTTTGTACCTAATCATTACCTTATTACCAAAGTTATTGTGAAGAGTTCAATGTAATAAACGATTTTTACCTATACCAAAAATTATAAAAGTAAATGTAGCTAAATGCCAACGATCTACGCCATAACTGGTTTTAAAAATATGCAATTTGTGGGTGTGTCAAGTTAATAGTACCTAGTAAAGTAGAACTGGCGGTCTCATTCAAAGTTTCTGTAAGTTGACATTTTCTCTTGAAATAGTAATTAAATATACCTAACGTGGTTTGGGAACATTATGCTTGTGAGTTACTATTTTGTTCTTTGCCAATGCTTAAAAGTTAATACTTTTAACATATTTGCCGTCATAATGTTTTTGAATTTATTGATCTATTTGGGTTTTTGGTTTCTATTTTTAGGCATAATACCGGTTCACAAATAGTTAAATTCGGTTGCTTTGTGAATTTTCTAGTCTCATTAATTAGTCCAACAAACAAACCACTAATTAACCTCAAATGAGTAATATTATTGTGTTCAGCAGACATGTTATTTATCGTTCTAGGAAATTATATAATGTCATAATGTGTAATAAAAATAAATAAAACATGCAGTATTCAACTTCATTACTTTTGTTATTTAATACTAGCGGGCCGTCCCGGCTTCGCACAAGTTATGGCACTTTTTTTACACCTTGGGTTACGTTACTTAAGTTTTAGTAGGGATCCCTAATCTTTTCTAGCACTAAATATAGCCTATGTTTCTCAGGAACCAGGGGTTCTCAGGGGTGGGATGTTCACCATTGGAAAGCTTCATTCAGCTCAAATTCTTTCACCATTGTGAAAGAGTTTTTGAAATCAGCTCAGTAGTATTTGAGTTTATTCATTACAAATATACACACACAAAAATACAATTTTTTGCTCTTTATAATATTAAGTGTAGACGACCTCTGTGGTGCAGTGGGCGAAGGTCCGCCTGGGACGCAGAAGGTTGCGGGTTCGATCCCGCCGTGGGACAAATGTTTGCATGTTCTGTAGATATTTGTCTCGGGTCTGGGTGTTATCTATTATGTATATATGTAATATATCAATAATGTGGTTCGCATAACACAAGCTCTGCTTAGTTTGGGGCTACATGATGCTGTGTGATAGTCCAGCATTATTTATTTACTTATTTATCTGTAAGTTTAGAGACTATTCCCCATGGATAGGATATTTACTAAGTAGATAAGTATATAAGTATAGGTAGCGGCACGTAAGTCCAAGTGTCGAAACAGACTATGCCAAAGTTACGCGACCGAAGTTCGGCATGATTACGCCTGCAATGCTATTTGAATTACTGACGACACATTATGCCGAAATTACGTTGCGTTAAGGCGTACAGCCGAACTTCTGTCGGGCGTAAGTTCAGCGGTAATTCGGCGGTAGATCACACGTTATTCGCGACCGAAGCATGGTTCAACTGCCGACGAAGATCCGGGGCGGGGAAAAACACCAAGTTACGCAACTGAATTTCTGCCATGTAAGTTCGGCACTTATGGTGTGACATAACGGCCGAACACTTCGGAACGTAAAATCAGCTGCGGAACTTCAGCCGCGTAACTTCGGCAGTGTGTTTAGACGCTTACGGTGAACGAAACTTCTGCGCATGGGTCTCTCGCTCTCTCTCGCCTCTAGCTCCCATATGATACCTACCTAACTTTCGACTTCTGCGCAATAGCGATCAGCGCTAGAGTTTCGTGCCGCTACTTGTATCGCGTGCATAGCCTTGACCTTCGACTGTTGGACTGTTGAGTCAACGCTTTCCTGCGATACCCAGTGCAGGAACCACCAGTAATGTTTATTATATTTATGAAATGTGATAAAGATTTGTATTGTATTGTAATACGCAGTACACAATATTTTTGCACCTTTTGTTATCCACAGTCTCAACTTTATTAAACAATCATTAATTTGACCTAGGTAGAGACCTACAGTATCTTGTTTTTTCCGGCTCAAACTCTCAATGCAGCACGGTGCTGATGAAATATCTCATTTATATTTCAGGTCGCGAATCAGATGATATCTTCGACTCGCACTCCGCGTGGTTTCACGGTCGCCTCTCCCGCCGAAGACGAAGCCACCTCAGAGGCGTATCATCGCAGCCATCCCACAAGACGCGGATCCAAGAGTCTACCGGCATCGCCTCAGACGAGCCCGTTAAGCCGCAGGAAAATGAATTCTAACCGGTAAGTTTTTAAGCCATTATGTTTTAAACTTATTTTTAAGATTTTTATCGATAATTTTCCTTGAATCCCCGTGAAGAATAGTCCGTAGTTGGACCGTAAATAGAAAAACAGTACACAGATTCAAGTAATTACATGCTAAGTGTTACTACAATTATAGATTTAACATATAGACCGACTAACATAAATTCAAGTACATCTTTAGTGACTACATGACAGAAAATACATCGAGCGAGTACATAAAGAAGATAGAGTCATCAAAATTTTCGTTATAAAATTTTCGGTATTTTCAAACTGCCGATTTTGGCGGCGCCGCACCGCCATTATCGGGAGTTGCGTTGCAGCGTCTCGAAAAAGAACGTTTTATTGTCGTTTTTTGTGTGGATAGATGTCTATCTGCCATGGATCGTAATAAACTTTTGCTTATTTGCTATTAAGAAGGCGTTACTCTATTTTAAAAATACTACAAAGAAGATAAGAAGGCGCTGCGACGCTAAAATCGCCAGTGACGCCGCTGCCGATTTCAGCGGTACGGCGACGCAACGCGATTATGTGTTTCGGCCCTAAAGCTACCTCATATCAAAGCACTTTTATCCATGTTTATATTACGCAAAAGAAACTGCGTGCGGAACTGTCGATGATAATCAGCTGACAATACTATTATATTACTATATCTTTGGCCGTAAGTGGCCACGCTTTGTTCACTACCGCATAAAGCATGTTTTTCTGATTCCTAAAGTGCACTTAAGTCATTTTTCATTCTTGACCACCAAAGAGACGATTTTACCCATTGAGTTGGTGAGCAATTCAGTGGTTTGGTCGGGCATTCGAACCTTATGCAAGACAAGTTATTAATTACCTATGTAGGTAACTTTTAGTTTCGCAACTAAAAATACTTGATAAGTCTTGATCATGACATTGAAATACTGGTTGCACAACACAACTGCGGCGTGAATTCCCTTGACATTTTAATCGTTATTATTTTCTTTCAAGAAGAATATTGTATTGTCTTTGTTCATGATAATTATAATTATTAATTATTCCAAAGTACGATTCCTTGGACTAAAGAACAGCCCTTTGTCAATAAATGTTTGTTTTGGCTTCATATTGCAAGTTTCGGCCTTTACGGGGGTGTACGGGGTTCCAACCCCCATCTTCGGAACCCAAACCAACCTCACCTGCACGTGGTGCAGCCTGCTAAGCAACGAACGGGGCTCGGTCTGGCCACGGGTAGCAGCGTCGGTGGTGCCAGAAGCTGTGCCCTGCGAACCCCAACCCGCATGCCCAGCGTGGGGATTATGGGCATATCCCCCTTTATTAGGGGAGCCCTATGTCCAGCAGTAGACTGATACAGGCTGGTGTGGTGGCCTCCGTCTTAAAGCCATGTCGGAGGCCTTCAGGCGGTTTAAAAACTCCGGCACTAGAGATGGCCACCAGCTCATACGAAGAAGAAAGAACCGTCGTCGTTCGTTCTAACAAAATGTTATTTTATTCTTAGTAGTAGTAGTAGTCTAATAGCCTTTTCATTGTCATGCATGTTTACCGTTTGCGGGTAAGGCACGGCAATTAAAAGTCCCTAATACTTCGTATGGCCCTGATAATATGAGTTTCCCTTCCCTTCACTATAATCTTAAATTATGACAGCCTATGTAACGCATGGGCTAAGGCCCGCCTGAGACGCAGAAGGTTGAGGGTTCGATTCCGGCCGCGAGACAAATGTTTGTATGATCTGCAAATATTTGTCTCGGGTCTGGGTGTTTTATATTGTTTAAAAAAAAAGTACTTTATCTGTCATGTGGTTCCCATAATACTGTTTATATTTATTTCTTTATTTAATATTGCAGCTACTTCACGTCGCCCTTCGAGCCGATAGAAAACTCGTCGCACAACCGATCTTGGCTGTCCATAGCACTACTCGGCTACAAGAAGGATCTCACTACATCCACTTCGACACTTTGCGAGGAAGACTCTCTGGAAGCCAGATTACAAGGTTAGTCTATGAGATGACTAGCATCCGCTTGCGGCTACGCTCGATGGTACCCGGGTAAAAAGTATTCCTGTATTATTCCAGGTGTCGTATAATGTAAAAAGAAGTCGACTCAATCCCTTCAATAGTTTTGGCGTCAGGAAAAGGGAAAAACATTTCACTCTTCACTGACTTTCTCCTTCGGTTATTAGAAGTATGACGGCGATGAGTGACGATGATGGAATTAACAAATAAAATGTCCGTTCGTTGCAATACGAACTGTTTTGTATAATTGAAAGTTTGTGGATGAGAAAACATTTAAAAAATATTTCTGAATACTACAAAATTGTCTATGAATTGCTCTATATTGAATTGCAAAAGATGTCTGAATACTAAAAAATAGTCTATGAATTGTTCTATATTGAATGGCGCAATATTTTTAGATTATTTTCCCAAACTTTTATTTATACAAAACAGTTTGTATTGCAACGAATGGACACTTTATTTGTTAATTCCATCATCTTCACTCATCGCAGCCATACTAATATTATTACGAGGAGAAAGTTAGTATAGAGTGAAATGTTTTTGCCCTTTAGTTTTCTATGATAATAATAAAGAGATTACGTCCAGTAATCTAATCATACAACATCGTCTAGCCCCCAAACTAAGCAGAGCTTGAGTGTAATTTTTGTAAATACATACATATCATACATAGAAAACATCCAGATCCGAGACAAATATCTGCAGAAAATGCAAATAATTGTCCCTTAGCCCCCGAACTTGCAACCCGCGTCTCAGACGGGCCTTTGCCCACTGCGCCACAGAGGTCTGCAAATGGGGCTCTGGCGGCGCGCTGAATTTGGCATAGCAAAGCCTAACATCGGCTCAGCTCAAGTCCCTGACCGCCGACGGGCAGCAGTGTCAGTGGTGCGAGGAGCTGTGCCCTACGATCCCCAACCCTAATATTATTTGGGGAGGCCTATGTTCATCAGTAGCGTTCAATATAGGCTGGTGAGTGTGAGAGAGCTCGTTTTCTCACGCTAAATCTTATCAGTTTACCTTCACCTACATACAAACGAGTGTTCGAGTAACCAATAAAGTGTAGCTTTCACCAGCTTGTATCAGCTCATCTTGAAACAACCGGCCAATAGAAACTAGGATTATGGACGTATCCCGCTTCGTTAGGGGGGTAAGGGTGTTAGGGTTTCCTTTATTAGGGGAGGTTCTCAATTTTTTAAGAAAAAAAAGTGACTTACCGCGCCGATATCCATGTAGGCACAAACAGAATCTTTCTACCAAGTTCAAAAAAATTTGGAAGGCATAGTTCCGGCCCAAAGACCATGACGGCATAAATATATAATTAAATACTAGAATAACTAAAAGAGGAACAAAATACTATTTTAGAGAGTAAATTAAAATAATTATTAATAAATAAGTGTAATTAAAGTTTGGATGATTTTTGAAAAGACAAGCTATCGATATCAGATTCTAATTGAGTTTTATTTTGCTGCTTACATAAAATTTTATAAATATAAACAATACCTACTTATTTTCAAAACGTAATCGGTCCACCTCCACTCTAATCGTTGCTACACCCAAATGGGGTAATTATGTACTAACTTAACTTAATAACACCTTACATTGTAAACTAAGATAATTATTGCAATAAAGAATATGAAATATAAAATATGAGGCATATGTTCATTAGTGGACTGATATAGCCTGGTGAGAGTGAGAGAGCACGTTTTCTCACCCATTACATAGCTCGTAAAATGAATTCTTATCAGTTTACCTTTACCTACATACAAACGGGTGTTTTAGTGACAAATAAAGTGCAGCCTTCACATGTTGTATCAGCTAATCTTGAAACAACCGGCTAATGGAAACTACCGCGCATGTATTATGCACGTGAACGAACAATAGGTATTGATTGCTATAAACAATGGCTATTGCAAAGTTTTAAGTAAGGTTGTTTTCTATCTAAAAGAAAATTACATTTGTTATCTACATTTAAAACACTGTTATGTTATTATTATGTAAAGTGGTTATCTAATCATGATCTAAGGAAATTTACAAAACAATTTACATTGTCAATTGTAAACATGTTTATGTGGGACATGCATACATGACGTTGTATTGGTATCCGCTTGCATACAAATCAATATTATGACCATTCTCTGACCTAAACAATGCAGTGGAATAATATATTATGTTATTATTTAATGTAATTTTAGTGTAACGTTGTTTATGAATAATATCTTTATTTTTTTATAATGGTAAAGATAAAATAAATGGAATATAGGTAACTGAATTGATAACTTTTAATTTCTCAATTGAATGGCCTCATCGTTCAGTTAGTAGTAGCTCCGACTTCTTAGCTGCAGGCCGCAGGTTCGATTCTCGCCCTGGACAAACTTGTGTGGTGAGCATGGATGTTTGTTCTATGACTGGGTTTTTTATCCTACTAATATTTTTCTTTTTATCTTTCACGCAGAAACTACTCAACGGATTTTGATGAAACTTGGAATAAGACATACTTTGTATCATGAATTAACGTATAGGCTACTTTTTATACCTGGTACCACGCGAGCAAAACCGCGCGCGGAAGCTGGTGTTTATGTATGTTTATCAGGTCCTGGTAACCGTGTATAGGCTCAGCCTAGTTTGGGATCAGTTGACCGTTTGTAAGATGCAGATGATCCGTCTCTCTTTCTTCATGACGATACATGTCAAACCTGCCTCTCGCTCGCACTATTCAAAATTTTTGAAGATATAAAATCACTGAATGTTGTTACAAAATAGCAAACCTTCACGGCCTAGAAAATAACAATTTAAAGGTTCAGCAATAATATCATTTTGATTCTATCACGTTTTCTTACCAAAAAACTGGTATCAATGTGATTTTGGTGCATTTTTTTTTGGCAGGAAAACGTGATATTCTTGCTGAAGCTTTGTATTGTTATTTTCTAGGCCGTGAAGGTTTGCTATTTTGCACTACATTCAGTGATTTTATATCTTCAAATCAAAAATGTTGAATAGTGCGAGCGAGAGGGAGGTTTGACATGTATCGTCACCTTAAAAAAAACTCTTAAAAGTAGTATATCAGTCATGTGGTTCCCAAAATACAAGGTCTGCTTAGTTTGGGGTGCATGATGCTTTGTGATAGTGTACAGCTTTATATTCTGTACTAATGGTAATTACCGTGTATAGTAATAATAATAGTGACGACCTCTGTGACGCAGTGGGCGAAGGTCCACCTGGGACGCAGAAGGTTGCGGGTTCGATTCCTGCCGCGGGACCAATGTTTGCATGTTCTGCAGATATTTGTATCGGGTCTGGGTGTTTTCTATATATGATATGTATGTATTGACAAAAATATATATATATGTAATATATCAATCATGTGGTTCCCATAACAAAAGTTTGGAGTAGTTTGGAGCTACATGATGCTGTCTGATCGTCCAGCATTATTATAGTAGTAACAATTAATAATTGTAATAGTTATAATAATAACAGGGAAAGCTCTGCATATCGTCGACCTCATCCTTGCCCAAGCAAGCCTCGAACTCAAGAGTACATGTAAAAAAAATATTATAACTACACCACTATTTTCATCTTCCACAGGTGGCATTCTGACAGAATCCGTTGAGAATCTCGGGCCAGCGCCTAAAGGTAAGGAACCTAAGCCGATATTCCACGATGCAGCGCCCCAGCAGGCCAAATCAGCAAAGCCAAACATCCGCCCCAAGCCCTCAGAGCTAAGGGAGATGAACTTTTGGTCTCCTACATCGATGTGAAACCGACACGCGAGTTACGTCCGTAACTCCTAGGATTAATTTTCTAAACCTTCCTCTATGACTTAATATAGGCAAGTTTTTTTCCGTACTAACATTTTGTTTGAGTAGGTTTAATTTTTAAACTTCAAATGATTTTGTAGAGACGGCTAAAATGTTCACGATTTTGCCAAGAATTTGACTGAAGATAAAATCATCTGTAAATTTGAATCCAAGGGATTTATTGATGTATGGATATTGTGTAGTTTTCTGGTTGGTTACTGAGGTGTTAAATTTATCGATTTTAATTCAATTCATTTCATAAATTGTCATTTCATCTTTCGTGTTTGCGTTTAGTTTATCACATAGTTCATGGTGTCTCCATAAAAGTAATTTAATTTAACGATAATTAAGGGCAAGTATATTTACTCATATATTAACATTTTAGTTATAAAAATATGTGGTATGTCCTTAAAATAATTAGATATTATTTGATATTTTATAATACTGAGATGCATAGTTTTATAAAAACGTAACTACTCAACCATCAACTGAAATATTACTCTTATATTAACAATGTTTGCTGATTAGGTAATTGTAGTAAGTACTTATGAAACTATTCTAATATATACTATATACCTACTCTGTTTAAATATGTATGAAATATGAATCATTGCATGACGTGACACTTCTATGAATTTATGTGATAGTGCGTAAGATATCGATAGATCAACATTATGTATTTTGATGTATACTTAGTTGATATTCAGATCTAAAGAAATATTTTTTAGAAGTATTATTATAATCTTATTTGATATTTTTCTTGTAAGTGTAATGTGTTTTGAGCAGAAGTAATTTGATTGTACTAGACTATTCACTTCTTCAATACTAAATAAATGAAATATTTAATCTCCTTTTGAAATAGTTACAAGCACAAAAATACATTTACCATAATGAAGTATAATGAATATATAACTTCTTTCCTAATCTCAATCTATGTTTCATTAATCACCCAAGATACAAAAAAGCGTATCTCAAGTATTAACTATAAAACAAAGTAGGTATGCATAGATGTACCAGTGGCGGAACAAATAACGAGAAATATGTAAGTGTTAGATATGCATGTGAAAGTATGTTCTTGGTGGAGGTAGCTCTACGGTAGCCTGAAGAAAAGATCCCAGTAAAACATAAATTTAAAATGAGAGCCAAGTTCAATATTATGATTTATGCCTTTTGTTGTTGACCTCAACAACAAAAGAAGTGAGATCTAAATGTGTGTCAACTTCAAAAGTCAGTCCTGAAATTTATTCATAACAACATAAAATATTATATAACAACTTAAAATATAATTTCTTCTTATAACTTAGGATAATATATTGAAGCCTAAGTTCTGACTTGGCCAGTTTTCGTATCATTGTTAATATGGTATATATATAATCGACTAAAAACTTATTGGTTTCGTTTTGACGCACTCACACTCACTTTAGTATAGGTACCGAGCGCCATACATCAGACGGCATTGTCCTTTAAAGCCCGTATCTCAGCATCTTAGTATATCAGTCTCAATATATGAGCCATATTTTACATGTTTATGTGAAATAGTTTGATTTATGAGGGGGCTAAAAGTGGCTCCAAATGGTTCGAGTAACACACGGTGCTGCTCGCCAGTTCTGTTAGCTTGAACTTGGCTATGACACGCTGCCGCGTGTCTACATGGATGGAGTGTGTGAAAGATGGCGTGAATATGAAATGAGTGAGTGTTGAGATGACGAGTGACTGTGGGAAATGGAGGGAGAACACATGTGCCGACCCCAAATAACGTGGAATAAGCCTATAATATCTATACTTTTGCCCTTATCATATAATATATTATACATATCTTCTGCCCAGAAGAGATGATGATAACAAAGTACAGTTAGAGAGAAAAACAGAAACGTCTAGGTATAAATTAAAGAAGAACCTACTATTAAAATTCACTTCTATTTTCATCATCAGCCTATTGCAGGTCGCTGCTTGACATACGCCTCCCCAATGAGCGCCATTGCGCCATGTCCTCAGCTCAACGCATACAGTTTCTACCAGTAGCCTTTCGCAGATCGTTACTCTGGACCGGCTGGAGAGTGTCTTACTCTAAGTTTGCTCTACAGTTGCCAGCTTAACTATTTCATCATTATCATCAGCCTAACCTGCAATAGCAGGTCACTGCTTGACATAGGCCTACACAATGAGCGCCATCGCGCCCTGTCCTCAGCTCAACGCATCCAGCTTCTACCAGCAGCCTTTCGCAGATCGTTACTCCGGACCGGCTGGAGAGTGTCTTACTCTACGTTTTCTCTACAGTTGCCAGCTTAACTATTTCATCATAATCATCAGCCTATTGCAGATCACTGCTTGACATAGGCCGCCCCAATGAGCGCCAATGCGCCCTGTCCTCAGCTCAACGCATCCAGCTTCTACCAGCAGCCTTTCGCAGACCGTTACTCCGGACCGGCTGGAGAGTGTCTTATTCTACGTTTGCTCTACAGTTGCCAGCTTAACTATTTCATCATTATCATCATCATCATCATCATCATCAGTCTATAACAGTCCAGTGCTCGACATAGACCTCCCCTAATGAGCGCCATTGCGCCCTGTCCTCAGCTCAACTTTTTTAATTTTTCATTATGATCATTATAAATCTCGTGTATCTGTTAGCAAGTTGGTAGAAGTAATTACAAAATGTAGGTAAAATAAGTCTTTGCTAGTCAGTATTACATTCATTAGTATAAACGAAGACATTTCTTTTAAAACACCATCTGCAAAGGAATAAGTCTCTGTGAGTAAACAAACGGCTTCTTGACTAGACGCTGTTACTGTTACCCCACGATTTTTCTCCCGACTTTTTAATTAGTCCTGTTTCATTACTCAAATCGGATTTGCGTTCACGCCCGTGGCTCTTAAGGGATGACTAATTTCGCGGTCACAAAAAATACTTTATTTACCTCGAGAGGAAATTCTGGGACAAAAATAGAATAAAAGGGATAGGTAAGCTAAATTGAGGACGTTAGTGGAAGTTTGAGTAAATACAGTGTGACTGGACTCTGTATTTTATACAAACAAAATAAACATCTCAACGACCATTTCCCCATTATGGATCTATCTGTATTTTTTACCTAAAGCAAAACAAGAACATTTATCCAGTTTTAGACTAAAATAGGGATGACCACTGAAAAGTTCTAATTATTCCGTCATTTACATTATCAAAAAATATTGGACACGTAATTCTTTTCGTTTGTCAATTAAACAAAAAATTACAAAGATTTCAACGCATAGTGCGTTGAAGTTCCGCGTGACGTCACGGCTTAGTACAATTTTTACATAACCGAGCCCCCACTCCCGATCTTTGATGCTCTTTATCGCCGTTAATTTTTATTTCATTGATAAATAAAAAAATACGTGTCAATATTTTCTGTTGTTCTATCTGACAAACTTAATTAGAATTTTGTTTTTATAAAACACGAATAGGTACTTAGACGTCTCGTATCCTAAAATTTTGGGCAATGAAAATGCATTATTTTAGCATCTACGCTCTTTCATTGACCATTCACGAACATTTCAACTTGACTTATTGTAAGTGTTTAAACACACTATAGCCGAAATTTCGCGACGTAAGTTTGGCATGATTACGCCTGCTATGCTAATTGAATTACATTATGCTGAATTTACGTTGCGTTTTGGCATACATCCGAACTTACTTTTTCGCCCTAGTCTCGATCACGAAACCTCTGATTAAGTTCACGTGTATTAGTGTGCTACTGGTAAAGCCTAAGTTCCTATATCTATAACCCAGTCAGTACCCGTTGAGGTCGAAAATTAATTAAACAGTTATAGGGTTAATTTGAAACAGCTGCCTGAGATATTATAATGCATATTGGACCCTTTGTTATATTAATAGTAAATTGATTGTATTGTCGGCCGACACGGGTTGCTCTGATGCCGGTTAAGATAACTTGCGTCAAATTGAAAATTTGGATTACCATCAATCTAATTTGCTGTGATAGACATGCTTACCTACTCTAAGAAGGAAATGTCATTTTTCAGTCCTCTTTTGTGCTAAAAAACAACCAGTGTTCCGCTTTGTTTGAAAAAATATTGAAAAATACCATTCTTACTTTCTCAAACAAATTTTTTGTGAAAAATCTAAAGTTTACCAAATCAGTTGTAGGCTTTGCAATAAGTTCCAAGGTAGGTAGAGCAGTATAGGTAAGTATATATAAGCGGTAGGTAAGTATAGCCACTGAGGGTAGTTTTTTTTCTGCTAGTAAGGATAATACATCGAGTGCGAACTCGCACATTTTTCACGATCAGCAGGCGGCCGCTATTTAGTTGCAGTAAGTGTAATTTTATTTCTATGTATGCTATGCATAAAACACAATGCATGCTCTACCTAGGTACCTATTAGTAAAGTTTATCTCTGTACCTATTTATCGCTGACGACCTCTTTGTCGCAGCGGGCAAAGGTCCGCTGGAGACGCAGGTGGCGGGTTTGATTCCAGCCACGTGACAAATGTTTTTGTTATTTGCAAATATTTGACTCGAGTCTGGGTGTTATCTATGTATTAATAATATCTATGTATTTACAAAAAATAATGTAAGCAGAGCTTGTAGCTTGGGGCTACCTACATGATGCTGTGTGATAGTTGTCTAGCATTATTTATTCATTTATTTATCTCCTAAGTGGTCTCTAATCAGATTAAGTGGTCTCTGATCAGCTTTTATAATCCAAAAATCCAATTCAACTCAACATCCTCCGTAAAAACACAACAATTTCATATGAAATTTAGATCTAATCTCAAATTGATTCGGGATGATCAGCCGGGGTAGCCGCGCGAGCAATCGAATTTCTTCCCAGTCTAGTCACGTAGCGGGATGGTGAGGGTCCAACATAGTATCAGACGGAGTTTACAGGCTATCCACCACATGTGCATAGTTTTGGTTCAAGTTTTACAGTAGTTTTACGTAGCACGCTTGTGTGTCCTGGTTTTGAATAGCACAACCCGTTGGTAATTTGTCTAGCTTTTATAAAACGTCCTAAATAAATAATGCTGGACGCCATTTTGTATCCGAAACTGAGCAGAACCTATATTGTAAGAACCAATTCGTTTTTTATATACAAAAACGAATACCCCAGACCTGAGACAAAATGTCTGCAAATAATGCAAATATTTTTCCTAAGAATGGGATCGATGAAGTTAGATATGTGGTTATCTCTACAGCTGTGAAAGTCTTTTTCTTCTCTCTGGGCGGAATGCTCCACACATAATTACTGTACCTACAAGTATGAAACCTATTTGCTGGTAGAATAAACAATTTATTTATATCAAATTGGTTCATATTTCAATTCAAGTGGTAGCACGGCTCTGTGCTTCGAGTGTCGCATGTGAGATAGGCAGGATATTGGCCAGATGTATTGTATCCCTCCACAATACCCCTGTCCAATATTCAGTATCCGGCCGGACAAAATGATGTTCAGGAATCACTGCGGATATCCGTTTCATCTATGATTTGAAAGCTAATCGGGTTGAATTTTCGCAGAAGGTTTTTGCAGAATCTCTTTAAAGTGAGCAGGGAAGCAGTGCTTAGCGAAGAGCGGGGTATAATGTATAAAGATAGGCACCTATATGTATTTATAAAAGATTTTACTATTACGCACTTGATAAGTAGGTACCTAAGTATTAACTGGTTAGCCAGAATAGCGCAAGTTTTATGAAATTAATGGACACTTCGTTACTCTAGATGAGATAACTGTAGAAACATATTTGTAGAGAGATTGTTTCATGTTAAGCGATGTTCCAAAACGTTATCATTATGTGAATGAATCCGTCTAGTCCCGTTTTAAACTCGGACGTTTTAATAAATGTACCCTCCAACCTCCGGAGCAGAACACATCAGTTTAACTGTCACTTGGCGCTATTCCTGACTCGAAACAATTCCAGAAATGAAATATTTTTAAGGCCATTTACTAGAAAGCCTTTCAAACTGCTAGACTTCATGTTATTTTTTATTTAACAGTTTCTAAATGGATTAAACTGCGATTGAATTGCATTCATGTGGCTCGTGAAAAATGCTTTAGCGAGATTTGACAAATGGTTGGTTCTTACTTGATACGGTTTGTATTGACACATGTAAGTAACACGTGGTTAGGTAAAGTAATGAATGAAAAGGTACCAACGTAGTACCTAGGTTCAAATCTGAAAGTCATTTATTAACCCTATCCTAAAGTAGATTACCTACTATTGGGTTTCGCCGACGGAACTTGCTTTGTAATCAATTATCGTAATTATGTCGCAATATTTCAAGTATTCAGAATACCTATGTCATTAAGATTATTAAATGATAGCGGCCCGCCCCGGCTTCGCACGGGTAGTAATAAAATAGTAGATTGTTTTACAAGGGACTAAACCATCCCATTATATACGAGGTTGATAAACAGAAATTTTATTAAAAATTAATCAACCTTGATAAAACATCACCAAGACGGTTCTATTCTCAAAAAAAAAGTTCGACGGAGCACCAAGAAGTCGAGTTTTTATGTAAGAGAACGAATGCTTTGTACGGGCTGATGATTTTAGACAAAAATTAAAAAGAAAAAATACTTTTTAGCCCGAGGTATTAAACTCGAGTTTTAGGCCCGCTAAGCTACACTATTATGATACACTTTTTGAGCAAGAGAAGTGAAATAACAATTTCAAATATTATACATTTTAACACACAAACACACACACACACACATAAGTTAAGAAACAGTCTTGAATATGAAGTTATTTATTTTGATAAGGATTTATAACAAGCGAAAAATAAACAGCCTTTTCTAGCGCCGGCACTTCAATTACATTTTAAATTAAAATATTGATAGATATTGATAAGTTTAATTTATATTATACTCAAGAGCTGTGGATTTTGTTTTCAAAATAAAATAATAATATGCTGTCGCGACACTTTTTGTAGAATATGATCGTAAAAGTAAAGAAAGTCGTAGTACATTTTTTGTTTTATCATCAATAGTTTTCGCAGCGCATGCGATGTAAGGAATTTATTAGGTAAATTTTTTACAACTCGGGTTATTAAAGTTTTAGCAAGGATCCTAATTTTTTTGAAAATAAAATATATCCTATAATACTTGGGGATAGTGTAGCTACCCAACGGTAAAAGAATTTTAAGAATTAAATCGGTCCAGTTGTTTCGGTGCCTATTCAATGTAAACAAACAAACAAACAAATCTTTCCTCTTTGTAATATTGTGTAGATGTAAATTCGTGTAGACAAATAAGGGCGTACATACACGGGCTTGAGTCTGCGTTCTTTGATGACGCCAACTACCAGCTGCCGCGCCCCTCCGGCGGCATCGCACCAAGTGGTCAATACACCCGGATTACTGGCTTTGTTCCACTGATGAATAATTGTGTCCAGGCGACCGGGATTATACAGCTTTCTCTTGATTTAATTGACAATCCTAGTATAATTGCTAGCTATTAATAGAACTCACAGGACGTCCAGTAATCCTATCATAATGACGAATGTCATTATGCTATAGGTGCGGGGTGTAGATTGCTATGACCCGACACGAGAGATAAGCACTTGACACGAGATGGAGCTATGCGATCTGGAGTAGATCCGTGATCGTACATAAGGCTTTATGCATATCTAGCGGATGAGAGGAGACGCCTAAGATTATTAATTGCATAAAAAACATACATTATTTAGCAGAGTAAGTTTAATGATAATTTACATCTCGAAAATAAAATTGGTATTAGTAGCAATGGAAACCGTATGTTCTCAAGCTGTTGGTCGAATGTTGGTAATTCTGCGGTCGATGTGCATAGATGATCACTAAGACAGTGGAATCTCGTTGTGCCAGCCACTGAGGGTTAACACGTACCAATCGGGTCGGCTATAAGGGTACGTAGGTATCGGGTGAACTGGCTATATCCGGGTAACATGGCGACGTCCTGCTTGAATTACCGGCTTTGTGTAACTGATGACTCATTGTGTCGAGTCCTCGTAAACTGTTATTGGAAATCTCAGTCTCGGTTTATGTGAGCCTGATGGATTCCAAATTGAAAATGTCGGCGTTGGGCAAGCGTGCGATTTTGTTTTGGTTGTCGTTGACCCGTGGGGACACGAACTTAATTAATGCACCATTCGGGCGTCGATTGGTGGCTAGGTATCCAACGTATACAAACTCTTAGTATGTTTTAATTTTACATTCCAGGGTGTTAAATTACTTTGGTGCGAGCATTAAGTAGGAAGAAAAATCAAAACTTAACTTCAAAACCAGAAAAATACATTACACTTAAACCTTGTTTAAGGATTCAAATGGAAACTGGAGCTTGTTCTTCCATTTTCAGCTCTAAAGTTCCTAGACTTGTGGTTGAAAATCTGTTGGTACGAGTTAAATTTCATGTTGTACCACATGTACGTATATTGTGCTCATCTGCGGTCAATTCGGGTCGAAATGACCTCGGTGGGAGCAATAGCTGCGTTAATTACCCTGTGGGACCCTGCCGAGCTATAGGGAGTTAGGAACCCAGTTAAACTTGACCGTCGTTGTTAATGCAGGAGAATAATTTATTGACTAATTATACATTTCTAGAATTAGTTGTTGATTTTTGTGCATTTTGTAACAAATTATGATAAGTAATCTAATTTAATATTATCCGTCCCAAATGGTGGAAGTGTTGGATCATCACGTTTAATCTCGGCGACCTCGTTCATGTAGTCTATATGTTTGCATTTTCTGCAAGTATTTAATCTGAGGGCACTCACAGTTCGGCTAGTCTACTAGCTTAAAATCGCTAAGAGAGCTATGGTGCGAGCTATGCTCAAAGTTTCTCTGAAGGATAGAATCCGCTACTGACATAGAACTAAAGTTGTCGACATAGCTCAGGGAATAAGCAAGCTGAATTAGCACGGGGCGGGCCATTATCTGCCGAAGAACCGATAACCGTTGTTGGGGTAAACGAGTTCTTGAGTTGATACCGCGCCTCGGTAAACGTAGTGTGTCGTTTGGACGCCTACCGGTCCAGTGTGGTGGAGTGCAAAAGGCTTCTGTTAGAAGCTGGATATATCGAGCTGAGGTCAGGGCGCAATGGAGCTCATTATGGGAGGCCTATGTTCAGCAGTGGACTGCTATACATTGATCCTTAGTGCATATGTTTTGAGATTAAACAATCCTTGAATAGGTACATTAAATTATGAAAATGTATAAGCTGATAAAGATCATAATGATATAGTCTGCTTGTGGTAGTGGCTACTGCTGTTAACACATAACACGGGAAAAAATCCTAGTGTGGGGGTCAATATTAGGAATATGTGTAACTTCAGTTAATCGTAGACGCTCGTAGCTCCGTAGCGAGAGCGTAGCTTACGTGTACCTATATATTGACCGAATTGAAGCAATGAGGATGTCTATTTTTCTTTACCTTTTACCAAATACCTTACTTCTTTTGTTATTCTTACCCATCGATACATTCTGTTACTATAAATGACAAGATTTTTTATTTTTGGTTTTAAATTGTGAAAATATTATAAGTACATACTATCTAAATAAAAATAAAAAAACATTTTTTTTTGTAAGTATAGTATTTTTTTAAAAGTATTTTTTCCTGGATGAAAGGTATCGGTCACGTAGTTCCCATAATACAAGCTCTGCTTAGTTTGGGGCTATATAATGTTGTGGATACTGACATTTAAATAAAAACGATACCTCTGACAACGTGTATGCGAAATTTCATAATGATTTGTTGATTAGTTTAGGCGTGAAAGCGTAACAAACAAATGAAGTCACTTTCGCATGTAAAATATTAGATAGGATTAGGATTTATTTATTTATGGCGCGTAGCACCATTGCTTCGTAGCTCAATTATTTACCCAACGACATTGCGATTGATTATATTATACAGGTTGGGGCAAAAGTTTACCTCATTAAAGGCTAAAGCTACCTTATCTTTTGTATGGCGCTTCATAGAAATTGTATGGAAAACTTTTTTTTTTAATATTCGCAAAATCTTACTATTTGTTTTGGTGAGTTACTTTGGGAAACTGGGTGCCTAGTGCGAGTTTTTTTACCAGCTCGATCGCGTTTGCGTTTACGGAAATTTGTTTGGAAAGGAGTCAGTGCCACGCGTTTTTCACTAGATGGCGCTACCTCGATTCCATATAAATTTGCGTAAACGCAAACGCGATCGGCACCGTGGTTCCTGTTGGGAAATAGAGTCGCTTGAGATCGACTTGTTTATTTTTTTTGACAAATGTCATTTTCTGGGCTGACTGAACATTTTATCAAAAATCAGAAAATGCCATTATTTCTTTCTTCAAAATACCTATAGTTTCCTCAGAACAAAGCTAACTACAAAAGTTAAGGTAGCTGCCCTCAATGAGATACAATTTTGCCCCACCCTGTATAGTATAGTTGCCCAACGTAAATCAACTACAAAGATAGATCATATCTAGTTGAGTTGGTCACTAAGACTACTATTTAATCTGTGCTACTATTAAGTGGTCCCGGGACTTGTCACTTTGACCGCAACCCTGAAACAGATTCTTGGTTAGTTCAACCGGCCTACTTTGATTTTGCAGATAGCTTTACTCAACACTTACCTTAAACAAAGGCTTTATGAATGTTTTGCGGATCTACTTACTTGGATCGGAAAATACTTAGGTAGGCAAGGTACCAGACAGGTCGCAATGACGCTCATTAGGGGAGGGCTATGTCCAGCAGTGGACTGATATAGGCTAATGATGATGATGTTGAGGCAGGTACTACTCGATCTGTTAATGTCTAGTGTCTAGTGTATAATATATAACGCTTTGTGTGCTGATAACACAACGGCGCACCTGCTACAGGACTGGAGCGGCGCGCAGTCAACATGTCAAAAAATAAATTCGCCAAGTGAGAGTCAAACAAAACAAAACAAGGCAAACTAGGTACAGTAGTAAGAAATTAGCTTCTCGGAAAAATATGTGCATCTTGTTTTTTACATTATTTGAGATATTGGGTAAATAAGTAAATAAATAAAAAAAACAAAAAAATATGTAGGCAATAGCATTAGCACCATTTGCTTTGACAGCCTCTGTGGCGCAGTGGGCGAAGGTCCGCCTGAGATGCAGAAGGTTGCGGGTTCGATTCCCGCTGCGGGACAAATGTTTGCATGTTCTGTAGATATTAGTCTCGGGTCTGGGTGTTTTCTATGTATGATATATATAAATTTACAAAAAAAAAATTATATATGTAATATATCAATCATGTGGTTCCCATAACACAAGCTCTGCTTAGTTTGGGGCTACATGATGCTGTGTGATTATGTCCCGTATTATTTTATTTATTTAACTAAGTTTTCTTTCCTTCGGGAACACTACTTTTTTTCTGGATGTAAGTACCCTATGTTGAGGTATACCTAATAGGTATACCTATTTTCAGCACCCCTGACGCTGTGTATGCAAAATTTGATTGGTTGAGTAGTTAACACGTAGGCGTGGAAGCTTTACAAACAAGTATAGTTTCGCATTTATAATATTAGTTAAGAATATCAACATTTACGACATGAAATAAATAATACATTATTAGGGGTAGTGTCAAAGCGGTGTTACTTTTTATATATTTATAAGTACCTACCTTTTTGTAATATACCTAAAGTTATTCTCTTACGTAAATTATATAATGGCTTCCATACAAGTATATCTCTACCTATATTAACTTTTAAGTAGGTATTGTGTTACAGAAGCTCTTAGTCCAATCCTCTGAGGGGTTAAGAGGAGCCGGTGTCAAGTTGAAAGAATACGGACAAAATACATTTACAACGGGAGGTGAGAAATTGCATTAAAATTGTATCATCTTACTAAATTAAAAATAATAGAAGTGCAAGATATTACTCGCGTTTAGAAATCTTTCTGTCCATTTTTCATGAGCTAGTGATCATATAACCGCTTGTCACGTATCCGACCGAACAGAGCTACACAAACGTCAACGTCATGTCAAACTCAATTTAATTTTTTTCTTTGGACTGCATTATTTCTAGAAGCAGCGTTGCCACCTTAGCCCTTTCAGGGCTAGATCTAGTACTTTTTACGGTAGGTGAACTCGTTTTTTGATGATTTAACCCGGAAAGAGCAATCTAGCCCTTTTCGTATTGTGATACAAAACTTCAAAAATTATCACCAAGTTACTAAACAATGCGCGCCACGTAGCATAGATTTCGTCAGTGACACTCATCAACTCTTTTTATGACAAAATTAGCTATATCCCAGGAAGAGACAGAAAATGTCAGAGAAGTAAATAAAGTAAATCAAAGAGAAACTAGAACACAAGATCCAGTAACAAGAACAAGATATAAAACAAGATCAGGGAGCGCCGTAAAACAACAAAACATTTGTGAAATTATAAAATAGGACCAGAAAAACAAGAAATTAAATAAAATACAGATTTTGGAAGATTCCGATTAAAACTCATATTTTTAGCCCTCTTCATGACAAAATTACCTATATAGCTACCCTTATACCTATATACCCTTTGTAGCTTGTTCAAATGCCCCTTTTCAAAAACCAAGGTGGCACCACTGTCTAGAAGTCACTGTGAGGAACCCCCCTATGTTTGCGATAACACCGCTCAATGATATTATGATATGGTATTTTATGGATGAAGTGACGATCTGCGTAATGTAGCTAACAGAGAGTGTATCAGAAGAGCTGAGGATCAGGCTCCGTGGTGTACCTTGAGAGAGATCTACGTCCAGCTGTGGACTGGTATATTTCGCTGATGATGATGATTTTTTTATGATACTTCAAGATAACGAACAAAGACATGACCCATAACCATCCATATTAATAATATGACCAAAGTCATCTGCCGATAATAGTTACCTATTTGACTAATGAATTGTGACATACCTAAATATTGACTAACGGCCGGTTCCTATATTATACCGTTACCGATGAAGCTTCGTATTCCCTTGAAAAACTCTCAAAGTTTCGACCCCTCGTTATTTTTTGATTTTTGACAGTTTTTCAAAGGAAAACGAAGCGTTATCGGTTACGGTATAATATAAGATTCGTCGGTAAGTAAATATTGACTGCAATTTATCTATTTAAAGGAGAATGCCGAGAACCCGTACCAATTGCGTCAAAACCGAACGTATCCCATAAAATTTATTTTATCTTATAAATGACATTAACATTTTCTTTAGTTTTACACACCGACGGGATTAATAATCAAGTAAAAAAATATTTTGTTGATTTGGTTTCGCATGCCACAATTAGAGTGCAACAACCAATGATATATACGTTACTATGGCTAACATTGATGTAAAGTGTTACCATGGAAATAACCCTAATTTTTTATTATTTTGCCAGTAGAATCGACTAATAACTTATTGGAGATTTTTTTGACGCACTCACTTTAGTCTTGGTACCGAGCGCCATTCATCAGACGGCATTCTCCTTTGTGACTATAACTATGACGTCCTCCTCTCTCGTATTAACTATTGCTATGCCCAACAGAGTCTATAATGATCACAAAAGTTTACACGGAACGCAATAAATGATTGAGTATTGAGTATCCCATAACAAAGTATTGCTTCGTAGATCACGCATTTGGAACGCGCCCTACGATGCGATCAACTTGAGGCATGAAGGTAATAAGCCTCATGTGCCTGTTATTTCCCCGAAACCAATACCCTTCAAACCGAAACCAAAAAACCAACATATTATGTGGTAAGTTATGACCTTTTTGTCATACTGCAACACACACATAGATCAATTAATATATATTTTTTCTTTTTTCAGTCTTGTATTATGTAGTTATGTAAATTGTTGTTATTATTATGTATTTGTGTGTTTGATGTTGCAAATAAAAATGTACCTATCTATCTAGACATAGACATTTATTTATTTGCAATTGAACACACAACACAACAAACATAAAAACGTAACAAACAAAATAGAGAAACAGTGAACATAAAACATGGTGGGATGTGTGCTACAGCAGCAAAATGGCTTCGACTCAGCATTATATTCGCTGTTTTAGCAGCGGAAGCTGGTATTCTGCCGAATCCATCATGTGTAGAGCCATTAAACCCTGTGAGACTAATTAAGACTAGTTTAGGTAGGTAATAGTAAATACTATTTAGGCAAATAATAATTATCATTTATGTCATTATAGAAAATAAATCTATCTATCAAAAACACAGCACAGTTGCTTCACACCAGAAATAGACATGCAAATAAACGTTTGAATCTTGAATCTTGAATCTTGAATCATGGTGGTAGCACTTCCCCGGTTGAACTCTTCATAAAGTATTCTACTACTACTGTGATGCCGTTTGAACAATTTTTCAAAATACTAACTTTAAACAAAGTACTGGTGTTCATAGTTTATGTATTGCTATGTATGCATGACAACAGTGTGTTTCAGTTGCACAAAGTTAGCATCGTTCGTGTGTAACCGCTGATTTCCCAGCAGGCATGTAAATACCTCCGCTAGAATAT
Source organism: Horisme vitalbata (assembly GCA_951804965.1). NCBI lineage: Eukaryota > Metazoa > Arthropoda > Insecta > Lepidoptera > Geometridae > Horisme > Horisme vitalbata. Next base: position 10,712,694 of record OX638101.1, read on the forward strand.
CACTAGTTGCACTCTAGTTGATTAAACATTTACCTATAATAACAACCATAACATCTTCTTTAATTTATAATGTATAACGCTTTGTTTATAAAATCAACTGTGCAGGACGCGCAGGAACTCAGGCAGGGCGAGTAGCATCATTTTTTTATATATTTTTTTTATTTTTTTATACTCTACACCAACAAAGTAAACACTAACTTAATTAATTAGGTACTACGTACAATTAACACAGTGCTAAAGGATACCTCAATTATAGGTGCAAACTGCATGCAAAATTTGACGTTTGAACATAATTAAAATAATTTACAACTAAAGCTTTACATTATAAAGGTTTAATTATTAAGTGTAATCAAACAATAAATTGTATTGTATGGATTAAATTTAGAATATATATATATATACCTATAAGTTATGAAATTTTAAAGTATTGTTATAAGTTATTTTATAGAACACAATGAATTATTATAATGAGTGAATCAATTTTAAGTTACTTTTAAACATTTAAATACTGTTTGAAAAAACATCAATTTCTTGACGCTCTTTGAAAGAGCTTTGAGTGACCATGTCCGAGTATCGCAGTCAACATGTTAAATAAAAAAAACACTAAAATTATTTCTACCTACCTATTTCCGTTAAAGACTTTGAAACTATCCAACCAGTGTACTCCAAACCGGTTTCATTAGAAAGGCAATAATACGAAGATGATTTTAGGCCATTAAAACAATGCATTACCTATGTAAATAAAATTTATGTTTGTATGTTGGTCCTCTATGCGTTTCGAAACCATTGATCAGATTGTGATATACAAGTGTACACGCAAACAAACTGTCAGCTAGCAATAAAATTAACATTATGAATGTTATATTTGACAGATGAGTGCTGGGTAAAAATGTAATAAAGTCGAAGTAATTTTAAGTAGAAAGTCGCGCTACATAACATTATTTAGGTTTATAAATAGGGTGGGTGTGGGTGGGATCGGTATAAGGGGTGTCAAAAGCTATTCGTAAAGGTCATTCTACACAAGTCAGGTAACTTGTGAAAGCCCTTTGAAATATTTTGGGGAGCTTTAACTAACTTTTACAAATCACGTGTTCCGAAATATCTTTCACGCCAAGTCTAGATAAATATAAGCGTTCAGGTACTTATAAAGACATAGTATTGTTTGTATTTCTCTAGCTATTGTATGTGTACAGTTGCCAGGGACAACTCAGTCCCTTCCAGGATTACTTTTCATATATAATGTATGGATATGGATATATAATGTATTTATTTATAAACTTATCGTTGAAGGCGCTATAAATAAATAAGTAATGTTGGACACTGTCACACAACATCATGTAGCCCCAAACTCAGTAAAGCTTGTATTATAGGAACCACATGACTTATATCCGACGTATATTTTACATTAAATGTACATTTTACATTTATTTACATTTTATGTAAATATACATAGAAAATAGCCAGACCCGATACAAATATTGTCTCATCATCATCAGCCTATAGCAGTCCACTGCTGGACATAGGCCTCCCCTAATGAGCGCCATTGCGCCCTGTTCTGAGCTCGACGCATCCAGCTTCTACCAGCAGCCTTACGCAAATCGTAACTCCACCTGGCCGGAGGGCGTCCCACACTACGTATGCCGTACGTTTACAACTTCTATGTTTTAAACTTTTGTCTGGCGGTGGGAACATAACCTGCAACCTCAGGGTATTAAGGCGGACATTTGCCCACTGCGCCACAGAGGTCGTCCTATATTAGAACACTTTCTACATTTCTACTTATCCTAATCTCACCAAATCTACATAATTCCTAAGCATACCTAAGTAAGGATATACCATTTGCAGCAAATTGGGGTAAGTTCCGGGGCCACTCGATCAATTAATCCACTTGATAGTTATATCATTCCCCAAGCTATTGATTTTCGACCTAATCCCCCTCAGTTAGGTACATTGATGTATTTGGTCGACGTAGTTGTAAAGTTCAGTAAAGCCTTAGTAATGGGCATCCTAATCCCAGAACTCTGTAAACATTGATAAAGATTCGGTAAAATAAAAAAGAAAAGAAAGCGGCTAACACCATTACCTACATATATTATTATGTTATCCTATTTCTACTTATTATTTCACCTATTCTATAAAGATCTGAGTGTTTCCTGCTTCGGAACGGCTAGTACACTTATCCCTACCGAGCTATTTCTAGTGGTAGGGATAAGTGCACGTATATGTCGATTTATTTCTACCGGTAGGGATAGGTGCATAGTACACTTCACAGGTAGAGATGCAAGTGCACGGTTTTTGTATATTTATTTCTACCGGTAGGGATAGGTGCACTGTCCATTTCCATTATTTGCTACTCTATTACAAATTAAGTATGTACAATAAATAACACGGAAAAATGATTTGTATATTTTAATTTGTAATAGAGTACCTAATAGTGGAAATGAACATTGCAACTATCTGTACCGGTAGAAATAAATAAACTAAAACCGTGCACTTATCCTTACCAGTAGGGATAGCTCGGTAGGGATAAGAAGTGTCACCTATCCCTACCGGTAGAAATATCTCTAAAAAACGTGCACTTATCCCTGCCAGTATAAATAGCTCGGTAGAGATACCTAAGTGTACCAGTCCCTTCAGAGGAATTATGAAAAAATAGTGGTAGTGCGGTCGAAATTTAAATTTACCTCTCCATCGTAAGTCAGAAAACTCACGCTGGCATTGTTACTAGAAAATTATTTTCAGGGCAATCGCATATCATCAGAAAATATCTATTAGACATACGTCAGACGCTCACCGGAAAGCGTTCCCTTCATACAAAATGTTCTAGCGTCCGCCAGGCCAATTTCTCGTCCGACATCAGCGAATAAAGTCAAATGTCAGCTAGGCGTTATGTTGAATAGTGCGAGCGATAGGGAGGTTTGACATGAATCGTCGCCTTAAACAATTCCCATCTACGTGTCAAATCGACGGCTGTCCCGATTGCATCCACTGTATAGCAGAACAGTGGCTTGAATAATTATTATAATTGATACTGGCGAAATTGTGGATAACTATCCCAGAAGCCATTTAATAAAGAAGCGAAGTGAAGTGAATGCGAAGAAAATACCTAACGTCAAAGTTTTCGTTAACTATATTTTTGTATGAAAATGGAGCAGCGCCCATAGCGGGATATTTGAAACCTTGATATCTCCATACAAAAATTGACGTTAGGTATTTTCTTCGCAATCAGGCTACAGGACCTGACTGAAGACTGGACGACTCGACTTATACGCCGTACTGCGATGCCTTATATTATTAAGAACATAATACGTGAAATGGGTGAAATTGGTGATGATGATGATGATTATATAAAAATGATTCGCTCTGTACTTATCGATCCATTAAGTTTCACTTTATATGACAGACGACAGAACGATCTTGACGAAGTTGATGTGATGAATGAGTGCCTACTCTTTCGGCGAGCTGGGGGTCGCATAAACCCGTATGCTACGTGGCCGTTGTCACGGGCGTTCCACAAGCTCAAATATAATGTTTGTTTGAAGTAAATAGAGTGTACGTTGCAGGAGCCAGTTATGGCAGCTAAGCAGCCCGGCTAGTAGTAAATATGCTCTAATCTGTGGTGGAGTTTAGGTGGAGTACAGTAGAGTACAGTCGGCGGTTAATTTCGTTGCGATGTAGATAGAGCACGACGCCTCCTGCCTGAGGCTCGTTTTCTGTTCCCACCTTTTAATTTCTGTCTAAATGTGCGCATAATGTAAATATTTGAGCTCTTTTTATGATAAAAGGGAACGTTTCTCTTTGCATCGTAATAAAATAAAGTCGCGTTACGTTTTGTGTTTGCTTGGGGTTTTGAGATCTAGAGAGGAGTGATACATTTTTTATGATGTGATATTTTTTGTGAATTTATGTCGCAAACAGCCATTACTCGCACAAAGCTCGAAATATTATTATTGAATTATAAGTCGTATACAATCTTCGTGTGCGTTGTTGTTATTTGCAATGGTATTATAATTTACACGTGTATTTCTTTTAACGACTAGAATTCTTCTTATATTCTGCCTTTTCTTTTCTTCAAAAGGAAGTCTTAGAAAGCATACGATTTTGACCCCATTGCATTAGCTTTAAGTATACCTTTGATATTCAATGGTAAAATTTCAATATTAGAAGAAGGTTCTCAATCGTAAGCACCACTCAACTCCAACCCCCCTGTCCGACACTGATTGATCGATTAGACATTAATTTTGAAATATTAAACGAAAAATCTGCTTACTAAAAACGCTTATTTAATTCTGGAAGTGAAAGACCCTTTGGTATTAAATAGAGCTTTGAATAAAATGTTAGTTAAATTATTTTTTTTTGCATAAAGACTTTACCTACTGATACAATAACACTTACTAATACATGTCGCAGGTATATTGTTCAAGCCGTGATATTACAATTTCACTAGTGATAAATTAAACGGTAGATTGTCTAACGACTTCATTTCTTACAATTTAACAGCCTGGTTTTAGTGACATTGTAATGTCACGGGAACACTATAGTGACATTGTAAAGTAATACATTGTATTGTATAGCGCGTACATTGGTACGCGTAGTCGGTTACGCGTACCTTAGAATGCCATGTCTGTACTTGAAGCTACGCGTACACTTTGGGGAACGCGTGCCGCGGGAGCTGGCCCGCGGTGCGAGCGGTGGTCAGTCGGTTTCTGCTCGCATAGCGTTATGGATCGATTGACCTCGCGTTCAGGTTCTCGGCGGTCCACATTAACTGTACGCGTAGCCAATGTACGCATGCACAGCGTATCCCAACTACGCGTATACAGGAACGCGCTATCCGTACCCAACTGGGAATAATTTTTAAACAATTTAACGTCGTTAGAGGCCGTCTCTGATAGGTGCGTTTCCAATGTCAATTTGTTGTTTCCAATGTAGCAATGTTGACTGTTTAAAATTTTCTAAGAATATGGTTGTGTTCCGTAATACCAAAAATGATGACTGAAAACTTAATGTATTCTTTACAAAGTTGTTAATTACAAGGTTGTTATTCTGTAACTAGATAATATATGCTATGTTCCTAAACGATACGTAAGATATTGTCGTTTTTAATACGAAACAAAGAGGAAGAAAAGTGGTCAACTATGATAGATAGTAATAAGTTTCGTTTTATGCGAAATAACAAGACATTTTTTCAATATTTGTCGCTGGGAATAACTTCTATCACTGACTAATTTATTATTTTTCCTTTCCCACGTCCAAAACATTATATTTCGATGCATATAACCAACTTTCAATCTTGTCTTGATCTTTATTTATCGAGCAGGACCTCTATATTGTCCTAGAAATGTCATAGGCACAAACTTACTACCCTGGCTGGATCAATGGGGTCTATCGCCGGGTGCTTACGATACTCAGGGGAACTATAACACGACCAAGGCATTATGTAGTAGTAATTAATTATATAAATTCACAACCCCTATACGGATTTACAGGCTTCGATTGAGGCTTAGCTGGACAATGGAATTGGGCAATAAAGTATGGCAGAAACATAAAAGGGTTTCGTAGGTGTCTCTGGGTATATTTTGCTACGTTACGGCAAAGTTACATTTATATTGTACCATCGTGATGGAAACTGAGTGAAAAAGGTATGCCATTTAATATTTTGTATTTTTTTTACTTAGTGCATATTAATAATATAATAACATGCACTAAAATGTTACAATCTAGCCATAACGGTAGACTAATGAGTAACTTGATATTGACCGACTTATAAAGAATACTTATTACTAAGAATGTGTCCATCAACACTTTCTTACTGTCTCTATTTACTTAAGGCGACACTTTGTTCTTGTGTTCGTTATAAAGCTCTATTGCACACTAATATTTCCACTACACTAGATCAAAAGGATTAGTTCTTTTGAGTCTTCTCACTATGTCCGTGTTGGTATTTAATATTTTGTAATGATGTTGTAAATATATTATGTAGACGTGAGTATTATGTATATGCTATTGATTATAATTCGTATATTTATAAATATTTATCTGAATACTAAGTTAAACTAACTTAACGTCTATGGTACGTTAGGTACCTACCTAATGCATATCTTCGGTATCCATTTCACCTGTAGGTTTATTTGAGTCTGTAACAGCAAATTAATGTCTAAAGTTTCCGCCTTTACCCAAATATCTGTATAAAGTACCCATATACGAAGTTTCTGTAATGCACTTTCGTTTGATGTCTGCCAACAAAGTTCTCTTCGTAAACCAAATCATGTTCTTACATAAAAGGCGATGTTGGGTTATAAATGTGTATCAAGCATTACTCGACGGCGAAGTTCGGAGAGGCCGTCTGTCGCCACGTACAACAAACCAAAGAAAACAAGTCTTCCTTGTTGCCTCTTGGTCTAAAGTTGCAAAAACTTTCAATTGGCGGCAAGAATAGAGCATTTTAAAATAACTCTTCTTGGCATTGAGGTAATAAAATATATTGATATTAAAGTTTTTGTGCGACGTCATTACTTTCTTACTTGGAAACATTTTCATCAACGTCATGATCATTAATTTAAGAGCTGCGCTCTTGTAGGCGCAACTGATGTAGCTCCTTCCATCTACCTCTCTCCAAACTTCTTTATCTTTAATGTGGCTCATATAGTTTTTCCTTGCTCTTCCCCTACCTCCTCTTTCTTTCTAATTTTCCCTCTATGATGTTGTGTGTGAAGCCGGGGATACACATGCCCGTAGCTTGCACACTAGCATAACAGCTCCTTGCACGTGCCAGCTACTGTCATGTGTATACGCTAACTGGCATGCTTGTAACGGGCATACATGAAGCTAGCACATTTTATTTACTTGCATGCGCGTTGAGGGAGAGGCCGCCGGGGGTTGCCAAACTGGCAAGTGTGAACAGACGCGACAGCTACGGGCATACCAGTAGCTGACTCGTTGTTAACGTAGGTGCACGTTTTTGGTTTCACGCAAGGATAGGAACGAGTGACTCTCACGAACTGTCCTGTGTATACACGATAGGAATACTGGCATGCCAGGGCATAACTTGCATGCCAGTATTACTTGCAGCCAGTGTGCCTGTTACTCGTACATGCCCGTTACTTTTATGCCAGCTACTTTACCGATTTATTATTATTATTTATTTACTGACATGTGTATCCCGGGCCTAAAGCTTTCATATCATATATGGTGGAGGACAAACATAACTTTCCTCTTCTGTTTTCTATATTTATAACATAATTATATCTTTGGAGACTCTACTCAAAGCTAAGCTAGACAGAAAATAAGTTAGACAGAAAATGTTAGATCCTAGTCAAAGTCAGGAAATGTTTTATTTTATCCGTGAAAATTATACCTACTCTTGTCTACTCAAGTCACAACAGAATACCAAAAACGTTTTAAATTAAAGCTATTTCCAACATTAAATTATACTGACATATTTTAAGAAGCCAGGCAGCTCATCCGGATATAGTCTGTGAATAATACAGAAGGCACTCCGAATTTCAGTTCAGATATAGAGCCATGTGTCAAAATCAATTTACACATTTACAGGTCGCTATTTTCAGTTTAGTCTGGATTCGATCGTTTAAAGTTCAAGAGACAGATATCTTATAATCCAAATGATTTAAGTGATAAATGAAAAAAAACTGTAGTTTCCATAGAGACTAGTTATACGAGGAATTAATGAAAAAGCTCCCAATTTTGTTACAATTTAACGTAATCAGTAAAACAGATTTATTTATTTTCATTATCGCAAGTATTTTAGTCAAAATTTAAATTTTATCGTTTTGGTAAACAAGTCCACATCTCATTTTTTGGGGTTATATGATATTCATATTCATATTCATTTATTTATTGCAGTCATAATGTTAGGTACAAAACATGGATGATTAGTATAACACTGTGAGCCCAATTTTGGGCACAGCAATGGTATGGAGTAGGAGTCAGCCCGTTAAAAGTATGTAAATTGAATTATAGATTTAACTCAATTTGATTGTTAATTTCTGGAATTTTAAGTGAATCACTGAAAAAATCCTTTAAGCTATAATAACATTTATTTATTAACGTTTCTTTTAGATGTCGTTCAAAAGTTTTGTCATTTTCCTCGTCTTTTAGATTTTCCGGGAGTTTATTATAAATTTTTACAGTTATTTGGGCCAGAACTGTGTATCTTCAATTTTGAACTAGGTAGTTCTAATTTATGTTTTTGTCTACTAACGTCGCGGCAAGTCGTAAGCTGATATCGCAGTGTTATTATAAATAAAATTTATAATAACATTGGATACAGTTTGAGGTGTATATATCTTATTTGTCGGTCATCAGTACAAGGCCACAATCTATAGTTTCTTATAATGGCAGCTGCTGCCATCAAGACTAGCATTTGAGCTAGACGTAGCCCTAAAAATATTTATATTAATTTCAAATGACCTTCACTTTAATTTAAATTAATTACGACTCGTGTCGTTTCGTCTTACCAATGCAATTCCGTGATCCAGCCCCGAAAGCCAAGTAAGCATATTGAGGAATATTTTCCATACTCTCATTTGAAAAGTTTGCTGGATCTTTGAAATATTTAGCATCGTTATGCAATCCAGAAATAGATATTAAAACCATTGTGTTTGCTTTTATAACTATTTTAGTTCCAGGAATGTTATATCCGAAGTAGCTTGTTAGAGTAAAAAACTTACAGCTGAGTGCTTTCTCATAGTTTCTCGAAATACCATGTCCAATTAATCAAATTCTTTTATGGAATCTTAAGTCAATTGTCCATTATGCTTGTTGAATACTTGACTTATTTCTTCGTAAACAGTATCTTGAATTTAATAATAACGATAGTACAGTTGAGGTTGTGTCTTGTCCTGCAACGTAGAAAGCAAACGCTTGGCTTGCTATAATATTGTCATCTATCTTTTCCATAGGCAAATTTATAGCAGCTTTTAATTGGTCTTTTCTCACTTTTAATTCTATCATGATATTCATAAAATAATTTATTTTTATTCCTATGTCTGCTCTCTCTTTTATGATAATTGTCACTAACATCATATAGAAACTCCGTAAATATAAATATAGATTTATTTTAGTTAATTTACTAGAAAAATCCTGATGGATTAAAGGTTACACTTAAAACATCTCTAAAATGTTCAATTTCATTGGAATAAACGTCCAAGCCAAGTCCGAAAATACAAGAGTAGATAATGTCCAAAGAATAATTATTAGCACACAGATCTTATATATCACAAGGATTTTCACGATCTATTCGATTATTGGTTTCCGTTATTAATTTATTGACACATTCTTGAATAAGCGGAGTCATTTGCTTCAGTTTTGTGGTGGTAAATACGGGCGTAAGTTTTTGTGTCAAGTATTTCTAGACAACTCCCTCGAATACAAGAAGATTGTTGCAGTTCTTCATTTGTTTTTACACCTCTGTTCGTGAAGAATTTGAAATCTTTTGTAAAAACATACCGTATTATTTCTGGATCTCTTATTACGACCGTTTTTTATAAAGCCGCAATTATAAACCAACGATTATTTCTTTTGAATATTGCTCGTATCCATTCCTTGCGCGTTCATCTATGGACTGTCGCGTCAACATCAGTTTTCCAAAATTACCCACAATTGGTATCGGCGCAGGCCCTTTCACCCCTATTGAGTTCCATTATGAGTATACCTACATTTTAGTAAATAGTAATAAAATAACATAAAACAATTAAAATTAAGACAAATAGTATTGTCATGATATTAGTTGTTAACAAGACTGTAAAGCTGAATTGTTGTAAATTAAAATGATAGAAAACTATCATAGTATAAACTTTTACTTTACTTACTGGCATTGGTACGCATTTCAGTAGGTAAATATGTTTTTGTTTAACAAGTTACTTTATATAAATTATTTACACCTTTGCTTACGTATAAAGTAATCCAACTCATGTGTCACTAATTGATTGGTAATGCAAATCATCAATAACTATGTGTTTTTGTTTACCTATAAATGACGGGTTATTGCCCTATAGTATAAGTTATGACTAAATTTCAGAAAAAAAAGATGAAAATCTGTTTATTTATTTATTTTAATTTATTTGGGAAACAAACAGATCAATAAAACTTAAACTAAAAGAATTATTTAGTCGATCACAATCCAAATATTGCACTATGTTAAAGATTAAGAATTAAAGAAACTAAAACTATTTCCTAGTTTTAGAGAGAGATGTTGAGTTATTTATTTTACTGTAGGTCCAAGTCTATCAGCTCTTGCACTATTAGCGCTTCGGTCTATTTGAGGAGCAGACAGGCCGTGCAAGTGCAGGTCGCCTGTCCGGCCGCGACAGGTTAAATGTAGACGCGACTGCAACGACACCGATTTGCACTTTGCCATCTGAATTTTTAATAGCTCCGGATTTCTGCAAGAAGTCACTAATTGACTTAGCATTGTCTGATACTGTTTTAATGCTTGCTATGTAGTTTATGTGAGCTATTTGGGGGTTGCATATAGAACCAATCAATTAAATTTATGTGTATAAAATCACGCCTTCAAAAACTATTCATATAGTTTATTTCCACAAAACGGCACATAAGTATACTTCAACACAAAGTAATAAGCTTGTTGCGCCCACGCGGGCACCGCAGGCTCCATGGCTTGCCCGCGCGTCCAAGGCGACAACACGCCTTTGCCTTTGTTTGCGATTAGCAAATCTTGGTGCAGCAAGTGTAGATAGTGATGCAAGGGCAGCCTATAAACTAACTATAAAAATTAAATTATGATTATGGCGTCAACGAATAACTTTCCTATTATATTCGATCCGGCTTTAATAGGCAATTGTATTTTTTTTGTAGAGGCCTAATATTATACTGAGCAAAAAGCTGTGACCTTTTTATGAATAGGCTCTTAGGCGTTCACTATGATAGGTGTAGGGTTACTACAAAAGGTGTTCTTAAATCATAATCAATCAAATTTACTGGTGAAACCACCTAACTTAATAATAGCACTTACCTTCGCTAACAAGAATTGACAACCTAAGCTGAGGGTGCTACCAAAAGTAGCCACTTGACTTGAAGATAGAGACAGCATCATGTGCATTCTTCAAGTTAGAACGAGAAGAGCGAAATCCCCCATTACAAATTGCGAAGCCTACCCATTGATCACTGTAACGCGAAAAGCTTTAAAAATCCGACAATTTATTTAGACGGTAACAACAGCATAATAGATGTTGAATTATAGATTTGTAACATTATTTAAAAAAAAAAACACAAATACAAGTATAATGTAATGTCTACGACTTATTGAATTTGCCAAATACATTTCATGTTACTTTTATACATATATCGACGTAACTATTGATATGTGTATAAAAATGGTATTTTCTAAGAATCAAACTTATGTAATATGTATCATAAGATAAGAAATTGAAATAAAATAGATTATGGTTACAATATGCTTGCAGAAGCTGGATAAGTCGAGCTGAGGACAGGGCGCAATGGCACTCATTAGGGAAGGCCTATGTTCAGCACTGGACTGCTATAGGCTGATGATGATGATCGTTAGAATAAACATGAGGAAGTCAACTAATATCATCTCTCATTCATTAGAAATCAAAGAAACTTTTATAGCTCCGATTATTTATTACAAGTTTATACTTTTTTTATATTTAATATGTTCCAGCTCTTGACCTCGATGCTTGCGTGGGCAAGGATGAGGTCGACGATGGGGCGAGCTTTCCCAGAAGATGCCTATTAACTCTCTTTTTGAAGCGGTAAGGGTCGTAACTCAATAGAAAAACAGACGCTGGCAGCTGATTCCATACAGTGCGCATTATAAATGATGTTTGGAAGCGCTTAGTCCTGTTAAATGGAATATCAACTTGACGCGGATGGTAGTTAGCAGTGCGTCTGAAGTTCCTATGGAAGAAAGGTGAGGGCGAAATAAGGTCATGATACATTACATATTATTATATATTATATTATTATGATAAGGTACATTTTGATATGATCTTTTTTTTATCGTTTATTTATGTGGACCCAAATACCACCTATTGGGGCTAAAGTTATTGTGTAACAGTTATTGTATTTAAGTAGTTTTGTGCAAGATATCAATTTAAATTTTCTGAGAAACGTAGCTGCCGCCATCAGAATATGCATTTCAGCCAAACGAAAACCTGTAAAGAGAAAAGTTTGTACATTGCATACAAAGTTTTTTTTGTACCAAACACATAAATGCGAGTGTGTTTGTATGTTTGTTCTTACTGAAGTAAATAACGGCTGAATAGATTTGGAATATATTGACTAAACTTTGAATTTTGTGACCAGAAATTATAGGTTATTTTATATCCGTGTAAACCACGGGCATAAGATTAGTATGTAAAATATTTACCTATGCAGTTGCGAGGACCATCGCCAAAAGGCATATACGTATATTGCGGAATCTGTCTTGAATTCTCCTCAGAGAAGTTCTCAGGATTGAAACTCTCTGGATCTTTAAAATACTTAGGATCATTATGCATTCCAGATAAAGAAATTAAAACTAAAGTGTTTGCATCGATATTAATTGCAGTCCCTGGAATCGAATAATTGGAAACAGCTTTTCGAATCAAAAATCCAATCGAAGGGTGTTTCCTCATAGTTTCTCGGAATACCATATACAGATACTTCATTTCCTTTATAGAGTCGTAATTATCATCACCAAATTTGTTAAAAACTTGGCATATTTCTTGGTAAACTGTATCTTGAATACCAGGATGTAGAGAAAGTTCATACAGTAAAAACGAGAATGCGGATGAGGACGTATCTTGTCCTGCGACATAAAACGCGAACGCTTGGCTTGCAATAATATTGTCATCCATAAAAAAATCTGACTGCGATACTCCATCAGCTTTTAATTTATCTTGTGCCTTTAGTTCTATCATAATGTTCATCAAATCATTTCTTTTTATTCCTCTGGTTTCTCTTTCATTAATGACTTCTGTCACAAGCTTCTTGAAGAAGCTACGTAGATATGAACCTGGATTTATTTTAGTAACTTTGCGTTGAATACCAGGTAAAATCATTTCAGCAACGTACCAAAACCAAAAAAATATTGATGGTTGAGTGGCTAGCTTTGAAACTTCTCGAAAATGTTTTATTTCTTTTGAATAAACATCGAGATTCAGACCAAACACACATGAGCAGATTATATCCAAAGAATATTTTTCACAAAGGTCTTTTATATCACAAGGATTTTCATTATCTATTCGATTCTCGGTTTCGTTTATTAATTTATCGACACATTCTTTCACCAGCGGGGTCATTTGTTTTAGTTTTAAGCTGGTGAATGCTGGCGCTAGTTTTCTTCGTAATGTTTTCCATACGACCCCCTCGGATGAAACAAGATTATTAGAAAATCCCTTTTCAGACGTTTTTAAGCCTCTGCTCATAAAAAACTTGAAATCTTTTGAGATTACATACTTTACTATATCTGGATCTCTAAGTAAAATAACTTTTCTAAACCCACAATAAAGACCGACGACTTTTTCCTCCGGATATTTTATGTAAGCTTTCCTTGTTAGTTCGCTTATGGATTGGAGCATTAACATTGTCTTTCCAAAATTACCAACTATAGGTATGGGGGTGGGCCCTTTTACTCCAAACTTGTTCCAATAATTATATTTTTTATTTAGTAGAAAGTAATATAATAAAACGCACACAGCTACAAATAATACTAATGATGCCATTATAACTGTAACGAGACTGCGACAGTTGTCGATATGTTATTCTCTTATAAAGGTTTCCGATAAATGCATTTTTAAATCCTCATTGTCAAGTTAGAACGTACAGTCAAGTTCAAAACAGGGAACCATAAAATTAATTAAAGAAAAAAAGCTCGAGAAGCTATAATAGAAATTGACACTATTATTAAAGTTGATTTTAAAATATCGTCTAACTATCTCTTCTACTAGCGGGTAGTGATCTTCGTCTTTGTGTGAGTAAAGGTTTATCCCCGCTGCACCCCTTTAGGGGCTGAATTTTGGAAAACCTTTCTAGGTACAACCCAATTTATATCATAGTGTACTATGATAAAAATATACAGTCCTTTTTAGAGAAAATAGAACTGTTGTTTGTTTTTTTTTATTTAAATAAAGTTCAGTTTTAGGAATTACACAACAAAATCAATATCAACGCTTTGACTACTGAAAACATAAAGATGCACCTATACACGTCGTCTCTTCAAGCATGCAGTTTCGAGGCCCGCAGTTAACGTGCTAGTGTATAACGCTTTGACTGCTGAAAACTCCACGATGCACCTACTACACGTTGCCCGGCGCGGAGCATCATGTTTGAGGTCCACAGACAACGTGTTAAATGAATAAATAATGCTGGAAATTATCACACAATATCATCTAGCCCAACTAAACAGAGCTTGTTTTATGAGAACCACATGTCTGATATAGCAGGAACTTATATTCGTTTTTTTCTGTAAAAAAATCACATTATAAATAGAAAACATCCGAGACAATTATTTGCAGATCAACCACAGGGATCAACCTTCTGCGTTTCAGGCGGGCCTTCGCCCCTTGCGCCACAGAGGTTGTCAAAATAGCAATATTATCAAAAGTTATACTGCAAAATTTATTCTTTTCAAAATAATCGCTTTGACTGTACACTTTATTAACTTAATACAAAAGCTTTATTAATAATATAAATTTTACAAAAATTATTTATAAGTAGTACGTTGATCTACATGATTCAGAATGCAGTTATTTTTAACTTATGTTATTTTCAACTTTATTAGCATAGTGGGAATGTAGGTACTTTAGGCATTTTTAAGAATAACAGACTTTATAGAGATTATATAGCCTACGGCAATATATATTTGTATTTTTAAAAATTAAAATCGTGCCGCTCCATGTCAAGCGAGATCATCGTGGTTTCAATGAATACTCATCAACACACAATCTACGTATCAAGCGACCACTTCGATTTGAAGGCCAAAAAAGTGGAGTTTATATATTCCCCAGAGATTCGATTCTAAGGATTCTATCATGAAGATAGAGAACATTTTTTCTCATCATTATGTAAGATGTAGCTTATTTATGGTGAGAGTTCCAACGTATGGTAAACTTTTACGAACAAGTGTATTGAATTGTGTTGCACGGGGGGGTTAAAAATATTAACATTCTACCATAGGCTCATGTTGCGAACAGTACTTTTGCTAAGGACGCTTGAAATTTCAGCCTCTGGACGCTACGAGACGCTCGCACGGGAGACTCGACATCACAGTGCACTGGTGACCGACGGGGCGTGCGGAGAATGAAGCGACGCTCGATGATAAGAGAGGCGGCGCGCTAAAAGATTCTACGCAGTAACGAGATGGGCATGATTCAAATATTTGACAAGATTCCTGAGTCCCGTTTTCCTTTTATCAGTATTTTCATTATATTGAGGTATTAATTTCTATGGTATTCAAATCACATCGTATAATTTTTTATTGTAGTCTGAACTAAATAGCTAACGTTATTTTGATTATTAAATATTCGAGATTTATCTGCATACCTTAGTAGTAAGGACCTTAGTCCTTACTTATAAATGCTACTTAATTTTATCCAATGCTTAAAGTTTACCTTGTCACTGTTTATCATTATTGAACGGTAAGGGAACGCAATAGTTTAAGCATCGCTTATCGTTTGACAGATTTTTATAGCAGATTAGGCAATGAGGTGAAAAAAAATATTGTTAAGAATCCCAAGTATTGAGTCTGCAAGGTAAAATTGTGAAGTTATAACTATAATATCTATATAATAATGGATAATGAAAATCATTTTACCCCTTTGTCTCTAGTACGTCAGATATTATTAAATAATTATTAAATACAAATACAAAATATATTTTGTACCTATCATACAGCTGAGTAAACATTATAAGTAATAGGTGCGGATTGAGCTCACTCTGTAGTCTAAGAGCCTTCCCAGATGGGCGTTTTGCTCGCGCGTGTCGCTCGCCCAACAGGAAGGTTCTAACCAACTATAACTTTGATAGGTATACCTCAATGAATCATCATACTCGCCTCAAACCTGTAGTATAGTTAGCCACTTGAGACCTAGATGAAGAAATAATTAGGTCTTTATTAGTCACGAGCTGACCTTCCTGCAACTGCATTTGCGTGCGTGTAATAGGGATAACGACGGGGTAGTAAAATAATAAAACTAATAATCCGTCAGATAGATAAAAAAAATATTGGACGCGTTTTTTTTTATTTGATAAAGAGCGTCAAAGTTCGGGAGTCGGAGTTCGTGACGTCACGGCTAGGTAAAAAGTGTACTAAGCGTGACGTCACGCGGAACTTCAACGCATTATAGCTTTGTCATTTTTTGTAGTCTAAATACGTGTTCAAAATTTTTAGATAGGTAATGTAAATGACGGACTATTTAGAATTTTTCCTTCGTCGTCCTTATTGCTTACTTGAGTATGATTATTATTTTTCGGTATGTACGAAATAAAAAATAATTAGGCACTATTCTATTTTCAAATTATTACTGTTCCGACTGTTCCATTCCAACCTCTTTGGAAAGTTCATACATGCGGTATCGTCTGTCACAGATGCACGTCAATAAATTACTGCAAATTGACGAACCCTGGGCACCCCTGGGTGTTTATAATAATTGAAATTAACGTAGGCATCTCAATTTTTTAAATTATAATACTTAGCCTATATTAAACGCTGATAATGTAGCTTTCAATAGGTGAAATATTTTTTTAAATTGGTTATGTAGTTTTTGATATTATCCATTACAAGCAAACCTACAAGAATATAATATTTCCTCTTTATAATAATACAGTTTAGATTATGTGATCTTTATCATTATCCACTCCAGTTGTATCTGGATAACATGCGGTTTTAGGAGGTTTAAATAATAATTATTACATAAACTGCATCTGCTTGTGGAAGTTTCAGGCTGTTTGGGGTGTGAAGTCGCATCTCTGAAATGTATTTCGTGCACAGAACGATTAAACGTTTGGACGCTACACATTTACATAGAAATTAGACGGCTTACAAAATTTTCTTCTACCAAAAAGAAAATATTTTTGTGTACTTTTCCAAATACCTACTCTGAATCTACTAAATAAATAAAACTCTATTTTTGCCGTTTGAAAGTTTTCAACCAGTGATCTACGTCATCATCATCATCATCATCATTATCATCAGCCTATAGCAGTCCACTGCATGACATATGCCTCCCATAATGAACGCTATACTACCTGCCATCCGTGTAATTGTAATTATTTATTCCATTACCACACCACAATAACAGCCTATAAAGCTGGAGACATATCCGTCCTATAAACCTTATATATCAGTCCACTGCTTTACATTGGCTTCCCCTAATTAAGGATATGCACATACCTAATCCCCACGCTGATTCATTCATATACTTTTGTGGCGCAGCAGGCTCGCCTGAGACGCAGAAGGTTGCGGGTTCGAGTCCCGAAGCGAGACAAATATTTGTATTTTCTGTATATAATATGTATATATTTACAAATGCATGTATATAAGTAGGTACTTAGTATATCAGTCATGTGGTTTCCATAATAAAACCTCTGCTTAGTTCGATGCTACATGATGCTGTGTAATGCCCAGCATTATTATTATTATAAGATAGATAATAATAATAATGCTGGATAGATAGAAGAATTCTTTATTGCACACAACACCAGCTAAAAACCAAAATCTTACAAAAACAGAGAAATGAAATAGTAATGTTGGTACAATGGGCGGTTTTATCGCCCTAAGAATGGAAAGAATATAATAAAAATAATTGAGTTACTATTACATATAATTTCAATTTTAATAGGAAAAATCATTGTAATATGAACTACTCTAAAGTGAAAATTACGAAGTACCTATTACCTACAAGCTGATGCTAAATTCGTGTCTTATTGTTGTTCTTTCTTGTCCAATCTGCTCTTGGCTAGCAATTCCAATGAAACTTGTTAGTCCTGGCTCGACGCAGCCTCCACCAGCTGCCTTACTGTCTTAACTCGAAATAAACAGGCGGTAATTTAATTTTAATCTCCGGCTGAAATCTTAAATGTAATTTAGTACATAGCTTAATTTAAAACGAGAATACTTCGGAAAGTGCCAACACCTGAATGCCGACTGGATGGTATGAAATTATTATAAATTCAGTGAACATTTTTGTTTTATTGTCATTTTCTGAGTTACCTACTTTCTTGGTAAACTCAAATTATATGTAAAACGCCTTACAGACCATCCAGCATGCTGTACAGCAAGCCAAGGCCGTTTTGCTGGACTCGAGCATACAGACCATCCAGCCGCGCATCCAGCTGCTAGATGTAATCGAACTAGCGAAGTGAGCGGACGTGTTTTATTTTGTAAAAATGCCACCAGTTTTATCCAAACGAAAATAAATGGGAGTTCTTGCAAAGCATTTTTACGTTTGTGTTTATTCATGTAGCAGACTACATGAATAAATAATAAATAATAATATGACTGGAGACGTCCCAGAGACAAGTGTGTGACCTGTATCTTTCTATGAATATAGAAAGTATTTCTCGATCCATTTTCAACGTACCTAGGTAGTACCTAGCGAAAACAGCTGAATAGCGTAGGTATATATCGTTTATTTTCTTTATGATCAGCTGATGAATTCAGTGTTGCCGGCAGTCAAACAGAAAAAGATCCGAACTTAAGGTCAGAATATAACTATGGCAAAATCTTTTTGTACTAGGTACCTTATTTATTATAGATAATAAACCTACCTACAAAAACACAGTAATAATATATATGTATGTACCTAAATACAGCTATTTATGTCTTTACCTATATAATTATAATTAGGGATAGCAATCAAAGGCAGGTATTACATGTCAACAAGCGGAGCGAGCCGCATAAAGTTGAATGTCTTTTTTTATATTCCAAAAAGTAACTAAGCTAAAAAGTAAGTGATCCGCAAAAAGTCCACCGAGGCCCGAAAAAGTCCGAAAACGGACCAAAAAGCCCGCATCGGCAAGGCGCTGGACGCGCTGCTGTACAGCAAGCATACAGACGTTCCAGCACACTTGACGTACACGACCTTGGCTGAGATGACCTTGATAGAGGGCACTCGCTGGATGCAAAATGCGTCCAGCAAGACCAGCAAGCAAATAATAATAATTATTGCTGTACAGCAAGCATACACACGGTCCTTTTGCATCCAGCAGAGCGCATCCAGCAAAACGGCCTTGGCTTGCTGTACAGCATACTGGATGGTGTGTAAGGCGTTTAACACGGTCAATAAAATTGTAGTTTTACAAAAAACTAAGGATTATAATAATACGGAGTGGGGGCAACACTTTGCCTCATTTTATTTTGTAGTTAGAAGGTTCTGTTCTTAGTTAACTAGGTTTATTTTGATGAAATAAACAACTGCATTTTTGAAGTTTTGAAAAAAAATACAGTCAGCCTTGAAACTGACATTTGTCAAAAAAACAAGTTTCAACCGACAGAAACACTATTCCAGTTACTTACCAAATAAAATCATCTTTTCCATACAGTTTTTAAGAAGCTCCATTGGCCACAACATTGTTTAAATAAATAAATTCATACACCAATCACAACAAAATCTATCTCGTGTGCATTATTTTTACGAATGCTGGGTTATGAAATTCAATTTCCAAAATATGTTTTTTTAGTCTCGCAAAAATTTGCTCACCCCGCGTTATCCGAGGAGCCATCAAAATTTAATTTGGTAGAAAGCGCACTCCTGTCCCTGAGTAATGTGTATGCGGAGTGCGAGGGAGTAGTTGGTCTTCAGTAACGAGAGCAGCGCTTTTGAAAATCCTTATTCTACTCAACAAATATTGAAGAAGTGTATGTACACTATGAATTCTTGTAACGTTTATGGACTTCTAGCGACCTCTGTGACTCGCCTGAGACGGGGAAGGTAGCGGGTTTGATACACGCCGAAAGACAAATTTTTTTTTGATCTGCAAATATTTGTCTCGGTTCTGGGCGTTCATTATATGTTTGTATGTATTCACAAAATATATCAGTCATGTTTATACCAGCTTTGTTTATTTTGGGGCTATATGATATTGTGTGAAAAATGACCAGTTCTATTGATCCATGTTTATCATCATCATTATCATCATGAACACGGATGTTGCCAATGTCTTTTTTGGGACTATATAACACTAACTATGACTTTCTATTAAACTAAGTTAGTACGTTTTATTTGTTATGGTAAATAATGAATTGCAGTGTTGGATGTGCCTATTTTCCGTAGCTGATTCATATGAATCCAGTATTTTTAGTAATTTTCATAGATAAGATAAGATCACTGTACTTGAATGTTCCTGGAATTAAAGTGGGCTAGGGGTTGTTCCTAATGGATTCCAATCCCCAACGGAACCCAAGCCAACGTCATCTGCACGTGGTACTCCCTGCTAACTAACATACGGGGCTCTGGCGGCCGGCTGATTGCAGCATAGCGCAGCCTAACCCCGGTACAGCTAAAACCTCTTGCCGCAGATAGGCAGCATCGGCGGTGCGAGAAGTTATGCCCTGCGATCCCCAGCCCGGCCAGCGTAGGGATTATAGGCATATCTCTCTTTATTGGGGGAAGTATATGTCCAGCAGTGGACTGGAGGCTGGTGTGGTGTGGTGGACCATAATATTTCCAGTAAATGCTCTGATTATGATTTTGATTATGGTATTGCGGTACACAAAGGTGGTGAATGAAAATGAGAATATTGTGAGCTAAGCAAAACTTAAACTTGTGTGTGTGTGATATTGCTGTGAAATGCCGTGTGTAACTAGTTAATAAGACCTTTTTTTCGAATCCTCTTTTTTATATATTCCCTAACTAGTAAAACATTTAATTAAATGGACAAATAGGTACACTTTAAAAACCTAATTTGGTTTATCGTAGATTTTTTTAGGTATAAGGATAAGATTCTCCATGAAATGTTAGTAAACCAAAATAGGAACCTAAAGAATTGCAATCGACTACAACGGTATGCCATTTGCTAGATCCTGATATGCGTAATCGAATAAAATATCGAATCCAAATTGTTGAGCGGATATCGAATCGCTTCGATTGAAATTTCCATTTCCTAATCGATACTAATTCTCAGTACGTTCAGCTACTCACGGGGCAGGAGCACGGGCACTAAGGAGTTGGGAAAGGGGGGAGGGAGGGTTATGCGCAGGAGAGGGGGAAAACGATTTATAGAGGCATTAGATTCGCATTTGTAGCGAGCACACCAGCGCCGGACGTGCGGACCGTTGGATTCTTGCATAATATTAATGTCAAGGATAACCTGCTAAACAAACACTATTTAGATGAATAGTTCTGTAGGAAGATCACGAATATTTCAAGCTGACGTATAGAACTAATTTAACGAAAAATTTTGGCCAATGACAAAGCGGCTCTCTCATTGGCCAACGTTTTACGTTTACGATACGAATACCTTTTTCACCAAGATAGTATACATTAAATAAAATTAAATTGAATTATATTATTAAAATGCTTACATTTTTAAAACAAGAATTTTCTGGAATACATCAAGGCCAAGCTCTCACCAAGGTATGAAAAATATTAAATCTTAGGTCCCGTCTTGAAATAAAATTGTAATAAGCTTTATGAAATTTGCGTTTTATACGGTAAAATGTGGCAAAAATCGTGGTATTTTGGTATGATCTATGATGTTGTTCAATTAACGTTTTGAAAAGTATTTTTGACTGTTTTTCTATTTAATCGGTGGACGTACGATGATCACATTCTCAATTCCAATGTAGATCAGGTTAAAGAGTATTTATTTCCCAAAAAGAAATTACATTTCACTTGTATGAGAAAATGTACAAACATGGTAATTTTTAATAAAAACTTCGAACACTTTGGAATAGGTAAATAACAAAAACAATATCAAATAGCAATAAGTACAGTGATATTGGTGCTATGATCATTTCATTATTGAAATTCAATATAGAAATTCTTCCCCATATTCCTCTGGAATAGCAAGGCAGTCCCTAAATAGTTTGATTAACTAACTACTTAGGGAATAGTCTGAATTCCCGTCTCGTCGGTCGATGTGGGACCACTACATTGCGGTCGTCACGAATATCACTGCCGGCCCCGACAATTATGTTCGTCACTCTGACCACATCTACTACACTATATGTTTCTCAATAGCTGTCTCTTTATATATTTTTTTAGCACCTAAACTTAGAATTCTTCATACACCCTAAAGAATCGTTTTAGGGCAGTGTCATTAATAGAAACAGTAAAACTTACTCTAAACGAGTATTGTGATTTATCTAAGTAAAAATCGTTTACTATACAGATTTCTAAAACTAAGCTCTTCGTCGTCATTTTTAGCCTTATTATAGCCAAACTAAACTCTTCGTCTTCATTTTCAGCTTATTATAATTCCACAGTAGAAAATATACCGTTTCCTACTTGGGAGAGACAAAAAATAGTACATAGGTAGGTACATTTTTTTAATGACAAATAACTTTTTTGTGTTAATTTAAATCTGCTAAGAAAAACAAAGAGGTAATTCGGTGAGGTGATACTTGCGCTATTAATGCATATTATACAAGCATAGATACAGATAAGCGTATGCTCAGGAATTTGAAGTCCTTAATTAAATCAGAATAGTTGGGTGCTTATTTCAAGCAATACCATCCAAATGTTTCGTTAGCTCTAATGAAAGCAAATATTGCGACTATACTTTCTCGCAGATTGAGGCCAGAGACACTATTGCAAGGCGCGTGGCTTGGCTTGCTTCGTATTTACCGGAATTTATGATTTCATTTCGTGTCGCATATTTCAACGAGCGGGCATTTTGCATCGAAACGAGCCGCAATAACGCACCGGATTCCCTTTGTTGTTACTTACAAGCTTAATAAATTTCTACTCGTTGCGGTTACGCTATTTTAATTTCGTTTATATGTTTGAATCACAAATTGAAACGAAGCTTTTTGGGGGAATGGTTGCACGGTTGACGCCATTACGCCAGATTCTTCGTGATTAATGTGTATTCACTGAAAATAAGATTTTTTTACTTCTGTGGGGGATTGGAGGTACATATTCAAATATAATATATAATTATTAGTAGGGGTTGGTCCCACTACTTGGTTTTACGCACCTACATTAATTTGTCAATAAAACTTGCATTTAAGTCTTGTGCCCAGACAGTTCGATTGGGATTGCTAATTTGATAACACAATCAATTGTTGATAACAGTGAACAAAGCATTTATTTGTATTTATACTTTATGTTTCTTACTTTCGTATTTCAAGGATTGAATCAGGTAAACATTTTCTTGAAACTCCAGGCAAATTAATGTAATAAAAATATGCCCTCGCTAGACTCTGAGCTTTGTAATAAGAGGTTTTGAAAAGGTATTGTTGAGTTTACCATTAAGAGTTGCTTGTTTTCTTTGCCTCGAATGCAGTGGGATGCAACCTGTTGTTGAGTTTTTAATTAAGTGCGGAATTGTGGACGAGGAAGAATGTTGCACTAAGCTTTTTACCTTTTTTATTCTCCACTTTGAAATTGTACCTTGCCCTAGAGCTAATTCAGTAACAATGTGACTTGTTCGTACGGTTTTTATACAGCTCTATCAGATGAGTTTGTTTCAAAGTTGCGTTTAGGGGTAGAAAATAAACAACTTATTTTATTTGACTTATGAAACTAATGTGAATGAACTCAATCATATAAAAATGGGAATCCAGTGCTAGACGAGATGCGGTGGGAGAGCGTCGCCTTCACTCACCCTAATTAAGACTCTCGTAATGAGTCGAAACGCCGTCGGTGCCTTCACTGAAGTAACTTAGGTATTTTATTTATTTTTAGGAGCTATTGTTTGCGACGAATAATATTGTAAAAATATGAACGGTAAATGTACCGAAGGTATTATTTTAAGTATATATTTACCTAGCTGAACGAAGTCAATAAACAAGCTATTTAAAATAGATTGATATCACATAGCTTTACATAAACATGATCCTCACGGCAATTACTACTGTTTATTCGTGTTCTACTTTGAAAATAAAGGAATAAAATATTGATAAGTCTCTCCAAGCCAGGGGCAGTATTTTATTATTTAAGGGGCGGGCGTTGGGAGCTCATCAAAGAGAAATGTATGCATGACAAAGCATTTTTACATATATCTATCTATAGGTAGAAAGTGGAAACTGAATTTTTTAAATATTAATATTTTGTTTAAACAGGTGGGTATTCAAACGCATCAATGTAAAGAACCTCTCAAAAATGCCAGGTTTTGTTGAATGAAAAAATGATAAAAAAGTATTAACAGTACTTGAAAAACTGCATTGTGTCAGCCGGATATAGAAGGGTGAATCGCAGCGCCACCGGAAACAAACGGACAGCCGCTATAAACATAACGTACGGAAGTTCCGCTATGTCCAGAAGCCATGCCGCGTTTTAATCTCGTTTAACTATTTATACGCCCCCTAGATTGATGACGATACTTCAAAAATAAACATTTAAACACCTTTTTACCTTATTTATGTTGGCACTCAAAGAAATTAGTAGATACTGTTCGTGTATTAGATGGTAGTTAGTATGGTATGAAACCTTTTTGGCAAAGAAGAAAAACATTTATCAAAACAACCAACGAAATCTGTTGAAAAATATTTAATTAGGTACAAATTCCTTTTATGTAGGTAACTAGGTAGTTACTGATAAACTTAACTTTATAATATTACTAGCTTCCGCCCGCAGCTTCGCTCGCGTCGTAACCGGATAAAAAGTTCATGTAGATTATGTATGTAATTTTATTTATCTTTCAAGATTAAACCAAAACATTGACTTTTCCAGAGATTTGAACTTTATATATATTATTATTCGAACCCATGAATTTGGGTGATGAGAATATTATCAGATACTTTTTATAAAGCACTTTACTTAAAGGAAAAAAGTAGGCTTTAAGTAGGCGTTATGTTATGTTTATGTATCCAGGTCACCAACTATGTTTATTCCGAGTTTTATCAAATCGGTTCAGTTTTTGCCGTTTAGTTTTTGCGTGAAAGAGTAACTAACATCTATCCATTCACTCACCTATCATCCTCACAAACCTTTACATTTATAATATTAGTAGGAAGTAGGATAAATGCGAAAGTGAGTTTGTTTGTTGGTTTGTTAGGCTTTAACGCCTTTACTACTCAATTGATCATCATGATATTTCGCTTACACACTTTCAGGGGTACAGAAAAGGACATAGGAAACCTTTCATCCAGAAAAAGTGCTGTTTGTTGTACACTTTGTCTACCTGTTTTGTGCTATATCGCCTCTCCTCTACTCAAAGGTTTCACCACACCACACCAGCCTATATCAGTCTACTGCTGGACATAGGCCTCCCCTAATAAAGGGGGATATACCCATAATCCCGACGCTGGGCATGCGGGTTGGGGATCGCAGGGCAGCACCACCGACGCTGCTGCCCATCGGTGGCCAGGGGATTTAGCTGTGCCGATGTAGGCTGCGCTATGCCGCAATCAGCCGGCCGCCAGAGCCCTGTTCGTTGTTTAGCAGGATGCACCTCGTGCAGGTGAGGTTGGCTTGGGTTCCGAAGATGGGGGTTGGAACCCCGTATACCCCAAAGGTTTGTTAGAAGAAAACTCTTAAAGCTCCCTCTGTACATCTTTTTTGCCATACTCTTTGTTTGTATTATTTCCGTATACAATAAAGAAACACAGAATTAGTTTAGCTGAAAGCAACAAACAAAATATTAAACTGCATTAATGCGAGCGGCGCCGCGGGAAAGGTCTAGTTAAAAATAAATCGAACATTGTTTTCGCGTAGATCACCTTTTTGACGTGATATTATTAAATTGTTTTTTTTTATGTTACTTGCATATGGAACAAGCTCATGACCCATCGGATTTTAAGTGGTAACCATTACCTATCACAAAGCATTGCATCGTAGATCACGCTTTTTTGAAACGTACCCTACGATGTAACGCCCTGCACCATCAACTTTAGGCATGAAGGTGATAAGCCTCCTTGTGCCATCACCGGCACGGCACCCACACCCTTCAAACCGAAACTCAGCAAAGCTGCTTCAAGACAGAAATAGGTATGGTGGCAGTGCTTCCCGGGACGAGCCCTTCACAAACAACTCTTGTACTATAAAATTATAGTAATGCTTTCAATAGACATTATGAAAAATATCAACACGCTCTTCAATAGATTGAATTATGCTAACCAGCCACAAAGGGTTTACCGTATACCTACATAAAAGGTAACTTTGCTTTTCAAGCGGGTAAGGAGCTGTAGTCAATAAGTAAGCGTCGCCTCCGTGCCTGCTATTTACTCAGTATTGACGTGAATGTACGTCGGAACCGTGAGTTAAGACTTCTCCATTTCTTGGCTGCGTAACGAACTGTACGAATGCGATATTTATGGTCCTTTTCGTCTCACTTTTTGCGAGAATATATGGCTTAGGGAGGAAAACACTTGGCCATAATTTTTGAGGCCAATGTTTTGCTAATAAACATGCGAGACACAATGTTGCTGTTGCAGCAGATTGTTACGCAATAAGTAGGAAACAAGTTGAACACTTTTCCACATTTTGTTTGAATTATGAGTTTTTGTTCTATGTGCTAAAAAGTGAGTTTTTGCATAGGTACCTAATGCGTATAAATAAATAAATAAATAATGCTGGACGTTATCACGCAGGATCATGCAGCCCCAAACTAAGCAGAGGGAACTATTATGGGATCCACATGATTGATATACTACAATATGAAGCTTATAGTCAGCTAGTCAGCTTAAAATCTGTCAACTGCTGTACATAGGCCTCCACTAATAAAGTTGGATATGCCTATAATATACACACTGGGCCTGCGGGTTTGAAATCGCAGATAAAGTGGGATATGCCTATAATATACACACTGGGCCTGCGGGTTTAAAATCGCAGATAATGTGGGATATGCCTATAATATATACACTGGGCCTGCGGGTTTGGAATAGCAAATAACGTGGGACATGCCTGTAAGATACACACTGGGCCTGCGGGTTTGAAATCGCAAATAACGTGGGATATGCCTATAATATATACACTGGGCCTGCGGGTTTGAAATCGCAAATAAAGTGGGATATGCCTATAATATAGACACTGGGCCTACGGGTTTGAAATCGCAGATAAAGTGGGATATGCCTATAATATACACACTGGGCCCGCGGGTTTGAAATCGCAGATAAAGTTGGATATGCCTATAATATACACACTGGGCCTGCGGGTTTGAAATCGCAAGTAACGTGGGATATGCCTATAATATACACACTGTGCCTGCGGGTTTGAAATCGCAGGGCACAGCTTCTCGCACCACCGACGTTGCTGCCCATCGGACCGGTCAGGGGATTTTGTTGTGTCGGTTAGTTGGTGTCTAACAAGACTGCGCTTTGCCGCTATCAGCCGGCCGCCAAAACTCCGTTTATTATACAGGAGGGTGCACCACGGGCAGGTGAGGTTGGTTTGGGTTCCGAAGATAGAGGTCGGGAACCCTTATATCCCAATTCTAACATAACTAAAGATAAGTAATAACATAAGGTTTATTTAAAAAAAAAATTACTAATCTACCAGAGTTGTGTCCATCCATTTTGGTATATATCATGTTTCCAAATGAACTCACCTTGAAAATTCAGCTATCTACTGTCTAACTAGTAAACCGACTAAAGTGTTTAGAATAGACAGGGATATCAAAATTTTATTATTATTATCATTTAAATATAAATGATGCCGGATATTTACATTATAACCCCGAGTCCGAAGCCCCATTGTAAACAAACCTTGTGTTCTGGGAACCACATGACTGATACACTACTTTATATAATTTTACTTTTTATAAGAGTATCAACAAATAGGACAAAAAACAAGGGAAAAACCTAATTAAATGTCGCTGTTTTCTAATATTTGTACCAAACACTATCCAACACATCTGGCGGACTAATCCTGTTATGAAGAAAAACTTTCTTAATAAGAACGCTGTTTGGTTTCGCATTTCCCTCCATCGCCTGAATAGGAAACTGCGAAAATAATTACAAGCGTTTCCGGAACGCCAACCTTTAGTTATTGTTTATGAAAACATTCATCTTTTCATAAATATTATGTTGCTTTGATGCTCATTTGCTGATATTTAACGTCATGTTTTTATTTGCACGGAAAATACCAAGTATCGATACCAGGCCGTTCGATAAGATAAAGCACTTCATCGCACACACTAATACAATACTTTATCACAATTATCTCATAAATGAGAAGGATTGTGTGTGCGTGTGCTACTTAAGTGTGTTCCCACTTAACTCCGTTACGGCTGAGCGGATTTGGGTGAAACTTAGAATATACATAGTTTATGACCTGGATTAACATACTTTTTAACCCAAAGGCGTGGGTGGACGCTACTGATAAATATAATTAAACATTCAGTTATAAAAGTATGTATTTATTTCATCAAAGTTTTACAGAAAATATAAATCATTCTTCCGACAAGAAATATTGGATTCTCCTCACTAGTCCTCTTCATGTCGTTAGCTTAACGCAACAAGTGGGGATTCGGGTGATGATGTGGATAATGATGCGGTGGCGGTGGAGCGTGGGGATGATGGTGATGTGGGGGCGGTGGTGGTTGATGATGATGATGCGGTTGGTGATGGTAGGGATGGTGATGAGAAGGCGGCGGATAGTGTTGCGGTGGTGGCGGGAACACGCGTCCGTAGTGGTAGCAGTGAGGCAAGCAGTAGCCGGCGCAACAGCCAGGCCCACATGGCAACGCGTGTGGTGGTGGCATTATCACTGAAAGAAAACACTGTATCAGTATAATCTGATCACCTTTTTTCAGGAGGTAGTGAATGGCTCGTCCGGGGAAGTTACAACCACCATGTCTATTTCTGCCTTGAGGCAGCTTTGCTATATTTAGTTTGAAGGGGTTCCGTTGAAATTAGAGGTACATCAGGCTTAACTCCTTTATAAAACTCTTGATTATATCGTAAAATATTGCACTATCCGTGGAGTTGGGGGCACCGGTGACCTGTAATCACAGGCTTCTAGCCTATCTCAGGCACCGGTCTCTAACAAAACAGGTTTGGCATAACTTTATGTATTACATTTTATTCTAATAATAAGTTAAACCTTTGTGAGAGAAAATAAATAAGTTGGTCAAATTGGTGGACGCAGGGCGTTGCATCGTAAGGTTCGTTTTAAACATGCATGGCCTACGTAGCATACTTTGTTATTAGTAGTTACCACTTAACATCGGTGTGCCATGTGCTAAATTTATAAAAATCCGTTATTTCCCAGCTAAGTATATCGAAGCAAGAAGGTTATGCTACGGAAATATTGACTGTTTTGATTGAGCGTTATTTGTGTCTTGCCTGAGGGGGTCTACACTGGCCGACTTAGCTAGCCAGAGGCTGTGTCGACAGGTATTAGCGACCTTGGTATAGTGGCCATAAGCTTAAACAAACACGGCTTATTTTTTTAAAATTTTAAGCAAGGAATATACAGCTTGGCCCTGTAATGGCGACATTAAATGAACACACGGGTAGTGCTTAGTCCATTATTCAAAATTTGTTTTTTTGAAACAAACTAAATCACAATTAAGATAAGAAAATGTATAATTATACCATACCATACCGACGAAAGTTGAATCATGCTGTTTAAGGGCTACTTACCATTGCCAGCGTATGGTACCTACACAGCATGATTCAAATTTTCTTATCTTACTTGTGATTTAGTTTGTTTGAAAAAATAAAATGTTGATAAATGAACTTTAGTTTTAGGATTAAATTTTTTATGATACTGACTAGTAGCACTACCCGTGTGTTCATTTAATGTTGCCATTCGGCGACATAAGGCGGATGATTTTAGAATGTAAACATACCTAAGTATTTTTGATGTTCTGTACCTGCTGTATTATTATTTTTAAATTTTGAATGTTCTGTTAGTCTGTACTCACTATGACTTATCCTAGTGAAACTAGGTGTATCAAATGGAATAAATGATTTTGAATTTGAATTTGAATTACAGCGCCACCCTGTTTATAAACTTTAAGACTTTATTTGATGGGCAGATGTCCCACCTGTTGTTGTTACAATATGGTGTTGGCGAGGACGGCTGCCCATTGCAGTCGCAACACTGGCTAAGGCCTTGCCTACATGGCGTTGTACTGTGTTCGTCACTTTGCTACATTCGTTGCCAAGTTTCATGGTTAATTTGTCTGTAATTTAGAAAAAAATAACAATATGACTCTTCAAGCAACTTATTGGGCAAAATGTTTTGATTTTTTAAATCATTTCACTGAAGTTTACAGTTTAGAAATATTTTTTCGAATCCTGGTAAGTTTTAGTAGGTAGAATTCTCAGAGATTGCTGCCTATAGTATCCTTGCTTTAGCCTTTTAAGCCCAGTCTTTTATAGGTTGTACTTCGGAGAGTGTGCACAGGAGCTACATGACCTTATTCCGCCTTCACCTTTCTACCATAGGAGCTTCAGACGCACTGCTAACTACCACCCGCATCAAGTTGATATTCCATTTAACAGAACTAAGCGCTTCCAAACATCATTTATAATGCGCGCTGCTAAAATATGGAATGAGCTGCCAGCGTCTGTTTTTCCATTGTCTTATGACCCTAACGGCTTCAAAGAACGGCCTAAAAGAGGTATCTTCTGGGAAAGCTCGTCCCATCGTCGACCTCATCCTTGCCCACGCAAGCCTCGAGGTCAAGAGCTGGCCCATAGTAAAAAAAAGTCTTCTGCAACACTAACTTACCACCTACTTAACACGGACAACGTAATTTAAGGCAGTAATACCTCTAAGTATTTTGTTTGTGAAATAAAATGTATACATGTTAGCCGCGTGTCACTGTAAAGTTGAATCATTCGACAAGTACATTGTCATCTGTTAGTAAGTGCTTTCTTGTTTGAAATTGTATACATATATTATCTACATATTGTACGTACCTAACTGAATCATTGTTATTTGAGGTATATATACATCGTGCTTGTTAATATTGTTCAAAATCATTTTTTCATCCACACACTCGTGTGTAAAATTATTATATATAATTTTTATTATTTATTTAATAATTTAATAGCAGGGTGTAAATTATATTAATTTATTCATTTAAATAGTCGTCATATAACTAATGAAAGACACTGGCGACACTGAAATAGGTTGAAAGAGCTACTTGTGTGCAGCTAGGCACGTTAGCCCCGGTTTTTTCAGTCGTTAAGCCATGTCGGAGGTCTTCGGGTGGTGTAAAAACTCCAACACCAGAGTTGGCCTTTAGCTCATACAAAGAAGGAAGCGATCCAAAATGTTTTGACTCACCTTAGTCTGATATCCCCAATTTAATTTGATTGATTAAAACAACAGCTATTAATAATGTTCCTTTTACTAATTTCCAACAACCAATGGTGTGATCGTTATTGCTTTTTATCGTAGAATGAATTATCTTAGTATCAACTTCCACGTTTTATCAGCCATTTCGCAAAAATGATAACAAAAAGTTACTAACGTGCGTGATACATCACTCGTCTATTATACCTGTTTGTTTTTGTAGCTCATACCTCACAGATATACCTCACAAACCTACATAAGTATAAAACTTAGGCCTTTGCATCTGATAGATAGATGATTTATACAGCGTCATAGTTCATTTATTTCCACCGTAGGTACACAAAGTTACACTTGATTTTTCAAATTTAATATGGTCTAGTGGTAACTTACTGACTGGGAATCTGTAGTGTCTGGAACATGGTAAGATGGAGTAGTCTTGTCAATGACATATCCTCTCAGCCTAGTCGGCCTTACCCACCGGAAAAACATGGTCAATACGTATAGAGCTGACTAAGTCGTTTTGTTTCCTTTCGATGTTTTCCTTCTCCGCTTTGGCACGTGGTATAATTATTTTGAATCAAAAAATTTGTTGGTGCACAGCAGGGATTCGAACCCTCTGCATTAAGCCCTACCCCAGGCACCAGGTATACAACAAAGACGGCAAACAGTTCGATAGTAAGTAGGTACGGGACATTTGTCATGATTTCTGTGTTTTCAATAATATTTATTGAAAAGCATTTTCACGACTATGATAGTTACATTAGTTTGTTTGTAATTTAATAAACAACCAATTAACAATTTAATAAAGCCCTAATGGGCTATTTTTTTTAGTGGTCAGAATAATCTAGTAAATAGTCATTTCATTAGTATAATTAAAAAAATCGTAAAACGTATGAAATTATGCGTTCCTATTATAATCTAACAAGTTATGGTGACAGACGATTGAAAAATCGGGCCTTTTATTTTATATATTTACGATCCAAAAAAAAATTCACCACACAAAATTAGGAAGCAAGACTGACTCATGACTAAGTCAGTTCTCATTCAGTAGGCTAATAGTCTAATCTAAATGATTTACAGGCAGGAAATGGCAATTTGAGCTGTTTTCACAGATTCTGGAAATAAATCACTACATTAATTACCAAACACTTATTATTTACATTTTCGATAAATTACTTTTTCTTACTCAACTCAAGTGTTCTTGATAGTATTCTGATAAGTTATTACTTCAATTTCTCTAGAACAGTATTCATTTGTTGCTTCTAAAATAAAATGGACGAAATAGTTGTTGTATAATTTATATTCCAATTTACATAAATACAAAACACGTGAAAAATCAATGAAAAGTATAAAACGAAAAGTAATTTGATACCGTGTTGAACTGCATAGGTAAATATTATAAAACATTGTATTTAATATCTAATCAAATAATGTAATTCTGTAATGTGAATTGTCGTTGGTGTTACTAGCAATAAATAAAATATTTACCGCCATACTTATAAACGCTACTTAAATTTAACCATTGCTTAAAGTAAGCCCTGTCACTGTTTGTCAAAAACCAACAGTCAGAGATGGCTATACTTTATGCATTGCTTATCTTTTGGCAATATTGTATAAGATACGTTCTATTTATAGAAGTCTGTGTTTATAAGAAAGGACATTGTTATTTAACAATAATTAAGCACGAATGAAATTACGGGTTTCCAATTTCGTTTATGATGTGCAGCTGATATTAACATCACATTTATTGTGTAGGTTTACAGCACTTTAGTGTTGGGGATAACCGTGGTAAGACGTGCCGTGGTGATGAAAATCAGGTGGTGGAGGCGGCTGGTAGTACGGCGGTGGGGGCGGGTAGTAATGCGGTGGCGGCGGGTGGTGGTAGTAGACCGGTGGTGGAGGGTGCTCTGGGTGCGGTGGTGGCATCACATGGGTACGGTGGTAGCAGTGAGGTAAGCAGTATCCAGTGCCGCAGTGGGGCCCGCAAGGCAATGAGTGCGGGGGTGGCATTTTACCTGAAACGTTTCAAATACGGTCAGTGAGAGTCAGAATTGATTGATAAATCACATAATTTGAAAATGTATCTCTCAATCTCTTATTACACACAAGATTTATCTTCAAATTGGCATGAAACCTGATTGTAACAGCATGAAGAAGTTGGACAAGTCTGAAATGTCATTCTATTTCTGTCGCTGACGGTACACCCTTTGATGTTAAACATGAAGAACGTTTACTGAAACAAGTTTTTTAAATTCTAACTGTGGAAAAAAAAACCTTAGAAACAACTTAACTTAGAGTTAATTGAGTTTACAAACAGGGGGAAAGTCTGGCTAAAAATATAACATTCTAAAGTATCTTATCACGTGTTTTGGCAAGGAATAGCTACGAGTTGATTTTAAAACTTTCTTTCTTAATTTGTTATTTATTGTTACTTACGTTGGTATAGCAAGTCGTAATGCTTTGTCCAGTCGTGGTTTCTTTTATCATACATGTTTACGTTTTATCAGTCATTTCTCATAATCATAAAGATACGCGATAACAGCGAATGATTCATCTACTTATAGTTTATTTATCCCTGGCAAATTCTTATCATCACCTTTCTATTTATAAAGGTAACTTGTAACTTCTTATTCTAGAACGTATCTGAAACTAAATCCTTGACTCATGACAATACATGACGCATAACTACTAAGGCTTTAAATATACTTTGTGATTTAAGGTGCTTCTCTGAAACACCCTTACGACGAAAAGTATATGAGGAAAGAATGACACAGTTGGAAGGGGAAGACCTCGACATACGTTTTGCGGTCAAATCGGAGACGCGCTCGAAAAAAGACCAGGTCAGGAGTACCCTAAACCGACGAGCATCTGTGAAGAATGTGATGAGAGTGAATGAAGCAAAAGAGGTATGCTAGGAACGTAGTAAGTAGAGATCCGTGGTCTCTGCCTACCCCTCGGGGAAATAGGCGTGACTGTATGTATGTATGTACGAAATTCATTTTAGGCTTGAATTCAAGGAACTGGAGTATAAGGGGTTCTTGCCTTCATCTTCGGAATCCAAGCCAACCTCATCGTCCAGTGGTGCATGCTCCTAACTAACAAACGGTTTTGGTGGCCGCTGATTGCGGCATAGCGCCGCGCAACATCGCCACAGTAATTTCCCAGCCGCCGACAACGGGCAGTACAGTCGGCCGGTGCAATCTAAAAATCCTAACCCCTATGAGCGTGGGGATCTTGGGCATATCCCCGCGCTGAGAGCCCTCACCCTATAAGAGAGTTGGTCTATGTTCAGCAGAGAACTGATATAGGCTGTTGTTGTGACAAGCACAGATTTTGGTTGAATAAAAAATCAAGTCACGATTAGATTTAAATTCGGTTTAGACTGTCGATCCAGACTGCAAGGTCTCTACGCTCCGAGCCACAAGCCGTGAGTCAACTCGCTCGTAATTAGTATAATGTAGGCATTGTTGCTCGCTTCGCTCATTCGCCTCGTGCCTGTGTGTAATCACCAACATAATTCTATCTGAGAAGGGGGTGAGAGGGGGTTAATATAAAAATGGTCTATAGAAACTTTGTTCCCCCTTCCTTCCTATCTATTTCACCAGAGACAAACCGCAGAAAAGGTGCTACTTTGACCTGAGACTAAGTAGAGAACTTATCACTTGAAAAACATCAAACCAGCTGTTGATAAGTGGAGCAACAAAAGCGGCGTTAACCTTTGAATGTTGATGTAGATATAGTTTTTTTATGCCAAAGCTGGGAGACAAACAGACGGGCCATATGATGGGAAGTATTCACCGCCTCCCATGGACACCTGCAGGTGTCCGTGCCTACATACGCCATACTACTACTTGCCGTTCTTTCAAAGGATAAAATAGCAAAAGATACTGCTCTTGATTAGAAAATCAAGAAGATGAATAATAAGCTACCAGCCGGCTCAACGATGATTAGATATTGTATCCTTCGAAAAACTTCGCAGTATTGTGTTAAGTAATTAGGGGGAAGTTGCCTTCCATTCCTCGGTGTAATCTTTATTTACCTCTTATGATATTCACTGGAAGGGAATATTTAAAATGAAGCTGACTGACTGACAACCAACGTATAGAGACCTGAAATTTGAAGCGTACGTTCTTTACACAGTGTAGGGTGCTAAGAGAGGTTTTTCTAAAATTCTGCCTGTAATAGGATACTGCGGGAATAAATGTTGCCTGGAAGAGATCATTTCTAAACCATAAGACATTACCTTTTATTTTTTAAGATTCTGGTTACTGATTTTTTTAAATTAAGGTGTACAGTAAAGGGGGTGTAAGGTGTTCCAACGTTTATCAGCGAATCCAAGCCAACCTCACCTGTGTGTGATGCATCCTGCTGTATAACGGGGCTCTAGTGGCTGGCTGAATGTGGTATTGCACGGCCTAAAACTGGCACATCTAAATTCCCTAACCACCGACGAGTAGCAACGTCATCGCTGCGAGAAGCTGTGCTCTGGGATCCCTAGCCCGCATGCATCGGGGCATACCAAACTTTGTTTGAGGAGGGTTATGTCCAGCAGTGGACTAAAGTAAAGTACTTTCATACAAATCTTTACGCGAACGAAATCGCGGGTCGGCCCACTATTCTATACAGAATCCACGTAGCCCGCCTTCATAACTGATAATAATAATTTATCGAAACCTCAATCCGGTAAAGTTGTATCGATCTTTACAGGTCGTTTGTTTTGCAATTCCCTCAAAGCAGAAAACGCTATTTACTTATTGCGCTTCGTTTACTTACAAGGTATTTAGGTTTGTGTCGCCTGTTCCAAGTTTCGTGTTTGGAAAATGGAATTTTCCTGTTGGGATATACAAGGGGTGGAATTCCCAATTGATTTTGAAGAATCTTTGTGATAGATATTTTGTTTTTGCTCACTGAAGCATTATTCAATGTTTTAGTGGCTGTTTTCTATTGTTTGTAGGTATTATGTGGGTGGGCTTATTGGAGGCTTTGGAATCAGTAATGGAACTGGACAGTTTTTAAATTATAACTTATTTATTTTATGGGTCTTGCATAACCCTTGCAATTCTGATACGCCGGCTATATCAATCATAATGTTGTCAGTAGACAGATAGCTGATAGTATATAAAAAAAGATTGTTCTTTATATAGCATAAGTGACTAGTATGTGGCCATGAAAAAAAAAATTGTAACTTTATATTCAAAACTATAAAAACATTTTGGTAACAGTTCTTCTTAGATACTTTCAAAATAAGTAAAAACGACGTTGGTGATTCGTGCGTTTTACGAATGCCGAAGCTAATGGCGTGTCTAGAACAACTAAGTTATTATGTCCGTAACCAATTATTAAATTATCATGATAAATAGTAATATAACGGCGATGTTTCTATTGATTGGTATAATAATGTATGTAAAAGAAGGTCATTGTTATTTTGAAATTCGTAGCCATGACTACGCGGCGTAGCACCGTAGCACTGCGTAGCCAACACGAACTTGTAAATTACGCATTTGACTAACACTCAAATTATTTCCTATTAATTTATTAAAATACTAGCCTTCCGCCCGCGGCTTCGCTCGCGTATTATCCGGATAATAAGTCTATTTGTTATTTCAGGTCACAAACTATTCCTAGCTTCATTATTATATTAAGTAGGGGAATTATAAATCGATCGAATAAAAAAAAAACCTTGCGACTGATGATGAGATACTGTTTTTACTACTTGAGCGGTATAAATTTGAGTAAGCGAAAATTTTACTAAACGATTGACGATTTTTTCCAATTGAGGTTTTACCTAATGATCTACTAAAACGTTTACTTTGAGCGACGTTTGTGAGCTGCTTTATTAATAATTATTGGTTACTGATATTCAATTTTTGGGCTTTTGTTTTTTATTTTGATATGATTTTTTAATGAAAACTGCGGATTGTTTGATGCGCGCGAATTCGATATTTTCCCGGCATAGATAGTAGGTTATTAGGTTTTTTTATAACCACCCGGAAGTCCTTCTTGCAGGTTCTAGGACACCCCGACTTGAGTAGATTAGGTTTGAAATATATCACAGTGCACCCCAATGCCACCTAGTGTTGTGGTCCCCACTACTAGAGTATATATAAAAAAAGCGGAGCCTGAAGCTCGCGTGGGACGAAGCGACACTCAGGGGCGACCTCGCGAGAGTTCTGGCGAGAGCCCATACCGCAGTTAAATATCCATTTTTTGATCGGACACAGATAGGCAGTAAGTAGGTTATTAGGTTTTTAAGAGTAGTCATAGGTCATAGGTTCCCCGACTCTAGTACTCCCACATCCCCACTCTCCCGATAGTGGGTTTTGGCGTATATTTTTTAATTTATTCCATACTTAACCTGAAAACTGAATTATTATATATCTCGGAAACTATCAATATAACGGCCTCAGCCAGTAATTATGTTTCCATAAATAGTTATTCCTTATGTAACATTTTCAATAAAATGTGAGTCCTATACTCTGCTCATTAAAGTATTTTTCAAAGTGGGTTTTCTATTAGAAGCACTTCATTGAAGATAAAACGCCACACAGTACAAATAAAAAATTTGACAACTATTTAAGGCGACTAGTAGGGTCAAACCTCCCTCTCGCTCGCACTATTCAACATTTCTGAAGATATAAAATCACTGAATGTAGTTATGCAAAATAGCAAACCTTCACGGCCTAGAAAATAACAATACAAAGGTTCAGCAAGAATATCATGTTGAACCCAACACGTTTTCCTACAAAAAAATTGGCACCAAAATTGATCACATTGGTACCAGTTTTTTGTTAAGAAAACGTGAAAGAATCAAAATGAGATTATTGCTGAACCTTTGTATTGTTATTTTCTAGCCCGTAAAGGTTTGCTATTTGGCATAACTACATTCAGTGATTTTATATCTTCAAAAATGTTGAATAGTGCGAGCGAGAGGGAGGTTTGACCCTACTAGTCGTCTTAAACAAAATGCAGGACGTAACGTTGACACTCAAACAAATATTAGGTCGTTCAAATATTATGAAGCTTCTCATTTTGTATTTAAAGTAACTCAAATGAATGTTTGTAAGTTGCTGTCCTGTTTATTTCTCCTCACTCGCGGTCAGTCGCACTCTTAGTAATACAATGACCTAAATTAATTATATTTAACTCTTAAGATTTTAATTTACAGTCGCTCGATTAAATTTCTACATTGAAATTAATTTGTATCATTATACAGTCTGGTTTTTTGAGAAGGGCGGTGATGGCCAAGTCCGAAACCACTCATCCCCTCGATTTTTAAGAAAATAATAACTGCATCTTTATTTTTTTCAAAAATCTTTTACTTTTGGCGGAAATGGCCCGAATGATTATTCAAAAAAAATTACACCCTGTATTATTAAACCAATGGATTCTGTTGCTGATAAGGATACATCTTTGTAAATAAATGTGTTACTAAAAATGAATGGAAATAGCAAATTTTTACAATTTTATATTTTTACACGGAAGAAAACTCGACTCCTATTCAAACTTTTAGGTCGTTATGTGTGAAACTTATTTGTCTTATTAGCAGAATACTGCGGTGATACAAAAAAAAAAACAAAAAAAGAATTCCATTCATGTTTTTTCTAATAACTGTTTTTTCGATTTGAGTTGTTTTTATTGGTTTATGACATTAAAAATAAAATTAATTCGCGCACTTAGCTGGTATCAAAACGCTCTTTACTTTCGGAAAAAGTGCTTAGAAATATGGCGAGAAGTTACAAAAAACCATTCACACGAAATCCACGAATCGTCAACGAACATTTATTTTTGATTTTTTTCCTATCAAGTTACGTCAAGAAAGAACTTTACACAGCTCATTACGAAACAGTTGAGAGATTACAAAGCTCATTGCTTGATAATTTTATCGAGGATACATCCTGTCATGGTACCAAATGCAGTAACGACGTATAAACTTATGCATTTGAGTCGATGAAAACCATCTCTAGCAACTTATTAGTCAGGTAAAATTAGGATATTAAAAGTAAATAGTAAAAATTTGCTATTTCCTTTAATTTTTAGTAAAAAAATTATTTGCAAAGATTTATTCTTATCTGCAACAGAATCCATTGGTTCAATAATACAAGGTGTAATTTTTTTTTTTAATCATTTGGATCCATTTCCGTCAAAAGAAAAAAAAATGAAAAAATAAATATGCAGTTATTATTTTCTTAAAAATCGAGAGCATGACTCCTTTCACGACTTTTCCCTAACTCTCGTGGTTTCGGACTTGGTCATCACCGCTCTTCTCAATAAACCATCCTGTAAATACTTATTATCTATAGCAGCAATATACATCGATTAATATACTTTAGAAAGTATGATGTCAGTTTTGTATAGTTGGACAGAGGTATAATGTGCCACGTACTAACGTTGCGTCAAAGCACTGCGTTGTGCTATACTGTGAGGAGGTTATGCTACGCTGTCGCGCTGAGCTCACGTAAGCAATCGCGAAGGTCTAAACTTGTCACAGTAAAATACATCGCTGCGTTTAAGCGTAGCGTCAGTATGCGGCGTTTTAACGCAAGGACGCCGCGTCAAGTATACTTTCTGTTTGGTGAATCCTAAAAAAACACTAAAGTGTATCGCTGAAAAATGAACAAAAACTTCAAACAGATAAATGAAAAAAGAGGTTCATTAAACTATCAAAAGCCAGTTACTCAATTACTAAAGAAGTCGCAAACCGGAAGAGCGAGGAAATTAAGTGTGCCGGAGAGCGGAGTGCGCACTTATTGACCGGAAGTACGAACAGTGAACACTACCCAACTTTGCTTTTCATTAGTAGCCGTTTGTTAGATTTCTTTTCTATTTCGGTCAGTGGAGGTGGGTTTGTTATTAGCTCGTTAATTAATAGGATCCTGGAATAAAACGTGGAGTTATTTACTTTGAAAGTAGGTTAATGAATCTTCAAATTAACTTGTTTTAATGGAGGAATATGAAAAATCAAGCTTTGTAAGCGAAATAGTTACGAACTATTTTAGATAAGACTCTCTAATCTGTAATGGTGGGTACAGACTTACTAAATTTAGCGGGTACGGACTGCTGTAACGTAATATGCAATGTAAAATGCAATGAATGAATTTGCCGAAAATATATCTTTACCCGAAATATTTTTTTTTTTTACCCGAAATAAATTTTTGCAGAACATACAAACATTAGTCTCGCGGTGGGAATCGAACCCACCTTCTGCATCTCTGTCAGGTCTTTGTCCAATGCGCCACGCAGGTCTTCAAAATAATATATTTTTTATCATCAACATGTTTGCTCATTGATGCTTTACCATCCGTAAGGGGACTGTTGAATTAGTTGACGATGTGCCAAAGCTTTTGTCGAACCACACATACTTATAGGCTAAAGCTCACCTGAGCTGGTTAACCACTATTCATTCATCCGCAGTCAGTGGTGTGTGAAAAAGAGTTGAATGTGCGGCTCCGGTCGAGCGGCCACCGCGAATGGAAACCTCTCGATTGAAATGTTTATTCAAACACAATGGTTTATGTGGATTGGAACTGGTATGGGAAACACGGCGTTTTGGTAACTCTGTGGAAATATGTTAAAACCTTGTCGATATTGAATAGTCAATAGGTCATGCGTAGAGAAATTGTTTTTTTTTTTTTACAGTTATTTGCAATACGATGTATACTGCTTATTGAAGGATGGTAGGTACATGGTCTTCGAACCAACAAATTTAAAATGACAATAAATATGTTGTTTGGTATTCTGTATAGAAAAATTAAAAAACGTTGTTAAAAACGTTATCTAAGTGACTAAAGTGCTGCACATCTCGCCAGAGTAAAGGCATGTGAATGTTGAATCATACAATACACAAAAATCTATGTAAGCAGTAGTAAGTAATAGTAAGGAAATGGCAAAGGCTGCTTCAAACTTTTCCATACGTACCTGTCCTTGATGGTCTCCCACCATTCACTCTCAAATGCATCCGATCATCCCGCCAACGTTTTCTTGGCGGACTCGAAATAAAAGTCAATTAATCAA
The DNA here is from genome assembly GCA_951804965.1 of Horisme vitalbata. NCBI lineage: Eukaryota > Metazoa > Arthropoda > Insecta > Lepidoptera > Geometridae > Horisme > Horisme vitalbata. The sequence continues at coordinate 10,754,042 of OX638101.1, forward strand.
ATAAAAAAAAATTATTTAACCATTTCGTCAAATTTCAATAATGTTAAATATTGAGGTTCTTTATCATATTCCAAGTTGTTAGGCAAGCAGTTTTCATAACTAGAAACAGTTCCGTATCTGCAGCTTTCCTACATTCTAATCATAAACTTCAAACACCTACAAAGGTGAAAGTTTAATCTGTCTGTCAGTCAAACGTACAACTGACTTTATCTTGACAAGTACCTACCTACCTATTTCGCAGAACTTAAGACATCTGAGTGACATTCGGACGGCATAAACTTCGAAGTGTTGGAACAATTTCGGTAATCACTTATTTATTTATAAGTGTTGCCATTTAAAATGGTTCGGAACTTTAGTTTGGCAGGAAAAATATTCATTCTTTGAGAAATAGTCTTGGTTTAAAGCCGTGAGCAAACAAAATTATATTTATTATCATTAGATATTATGTGATAGATTCTACATTACGAAAAAAATTATATCCGAATAAAAACTTTAATATTCGGTTTTTTTTTTAAAACAGAATATTAAAAGTAAATCACTTTACAAAGTGATTTCAGCACATATTTTGTGCAATAGACTTGTTTTCACAACTTAATGTCAACCCTGGGTTTTCAGTGTGATTCCCAGGAGGCTCTACATCTAAGTTAGGTTTAAGTTAGAGCTGGCTCCGTCGTTTTATATGTCCCTCCTGTGGCACATCCCAGAACGAATTTTTGGACAAAATGTCTTTCACTTCAGTGTAAATAGTGACTCCTGAATAAGGAAAGCGGTCTGATATCTCGTTATGCAAAATTGTCCCTTTTTGTCACAAGTAATATTCACACTTTATTGTTTTACCGGAAACAAATTGAGAAAAATATACAATTATTTTTACAATCATGAAACGTCAACGTTATGTTGAAGAAGGTATAATACGAGTACGAGTACATATTCACTTCAGTATTTTTTTTAAACCTTCCAAATGAATATAGAAGTCGATATTTACGACTTCAATATTCACTTGGAAAGAATAAATAATAATAATAACCTACTCGATTGAACTAGCACAATGTCAACTCGAAAATATTTTATGAAAGGAGCTGGTGCCAGGTCGTATCACGTGCGGCCCCGCTTCGAAATGCACAAAATAAAACGCTAAACAAAGAATACGAAGCCGGACTGCAATCGTAAAGTAGCACACCGCCATGCTATATGCAAATACCTAGAATTTAAAATGCAATTGATTCATTTCACTGCAAAAATATCGAGGAATAAACCTTTTCCATTAGTCGCGGTGCGGGGAACACTAGAACTGTCAATTTGCTTTATAAATTAGTCAGCGTTGCGCTAAAATAATCGCAATTAAATATTCAAATTTGCGAGTGCAGAGCCGTGTCGGCGCAGCTCGCTCGGCCGTCGCTGTCAGGACTTGCATTCGGCTTGTCGGCAAAATGAACATGTCTGGGGTCGTGCTATTCCAGGAATAGAGTCGAACGGGACGGGTCAAACGGAAATAAAGCAAGCTGCACTCAGCGAAGTTTGGACATGTCTGATAGCCTCGCTAGCGGCTCGTGAATAAAATACACGCTATTTCTGATGCATCTTTTTATTCTATTCCATTTGTGTCACACGGAAATGGCAATCGTTGCATTTTTTATAATATTTTGTATTTATTCATAAGCATTTATTACTTACTAACTTTTTGTCATTCGTATAGTAGCGGAAACAAATAGCGCCCAACGTGGGGCAAACTACAATTTCAAAATTACGTTCTCATTGCTCGTATTACCCGTTAGTGGCCGTATAAGGTGAACTAGCGAACACTGGGCGCTTCGGTAGTGCAAAGTTTGAATACTGTAATGAAGTAGAACTGGGTAAACCTACGTTATACCATGGACTTGTTTATTCACGCCGTGGTGGAGGAAGGTGCGTTGACAGTTAGGGATGATTCTCATTATACCGTGCCATGACCAGGCCGCGGCCGGGCCGTATACGTGACCTGGACGGGGCACATTTGACACGTTAGATACATTTTGTATGAAACATTAGGGGACGGGACAGGTCCATGCAAGAACGAGCGTCGTCCGGGCCCGGACGAGATACGGATCATGCACTATGTACTATAAATTGTTTCATAAAAAATGTTTGTAAAGTTTCAAATCCTTGTCCCGCCCGGGCCAATGAGAATAACCTCTATGTATAGAAACAAAATTAGTATTGAAAACTTATGAGATAGGTATAAGATATAGACAAAATATAGTTTAAACATGTTTCACGTCCTGTCATGGCCGCAGTGTGTCATCTGATAACAATTGCGCAACGGATATAAAGTTGGCAAACGCGGTAGGGTTATAAGAAAATGTATTATGAAAGCGAACGGTTTTATTGTGTGGCAGTAAACCCGAGTATTTGCATCAGGAATCGAACCAGACACTTGCAAATCGAAGCTCGTAAAACCATCCGGTGTAGGTCACTCATGAATAACTCGAGAAAAAACAAAACGTATTGGTACTTCTAAATTTTAAGTAGAATTTACTTTTTACTGTAAACATCCTTATGCTTTGGCTTTTGATTTTTCTTTGAATACATAAAAGAAAAGGATCTAGATTTGACACCCCTATTTTTACCAAAGTGCATATAGTCAAACAAGTAGTAACAATTAAAGGAGAATGCCGATAACCCGTACCAATTGCGTCAAAACTAAACGTATCCCATAAAATTTCCTATAATTTATAAATAACATTAACATTTTCTTTAGTTTTACACACCGACTCAATTAATAATCACATAAAAAATTATTTCGTTGATTTGGTTTCCGGCGCACGGCGCCATGACACTGCAACCACCCTCACTTTTAATTATTTAGACGTTAGAATCGACTGAAATCATTAGAATTCTTTCACTTTGTCCAATCAAAGAAGTTGGATCAAAAACTTTTTTGTGGTACTACTAAACTACCTCCTATCTTTATGTATTTAATATGCTCTCGTTAGAGTGTTCTGTGGCATTGTGTAACAGTGTTTATTCTGTAAATATATATTTTATTAGACATCATTACAATAATGTACGATAAACAATCGTTGCATCGACTGTTTGTTATTAACCGGTGACGCGAAATAGTTTGAAAGAAGCATCCATGGCCTTTTCATGGTTGTGATGAATGTGTTAAGATCTTGAATCTTAGCTTGGATTTCACCTTCACCAGTAAGTACTAATACCTATTATAACCATAAATGATGTAAATGCCCATCTACTTTCTCGTCACAATCATTATTTGAAAATATTATAAAGTAGAACACAGTAGTAATGTAGGTATGTAATGTCCTACCTACGAAGTAGAAGTAAAAACACCCTTTTACCTATATGTGTGAGGTATATAAACCTTTTCTTATAATATATTGTATCATAGTTAAATGTTTGTAGTGCAATACTTATAATTATGTAGACAAAACTGAACACACAAGGTATCGGAAAAACATTTTTTTTTTAAATAAACTCTAGAACTAATATCAAATAAAAACAATTTGATACGTTAATCTTAAAAAAGACTTAGTATTCCATGAATAACAGTTTAATATCTTTCGAAAAAATTAGGTTTCGTTTTGACGCACTCACTTTAGTCTTGGTACCGAGCGCCATACATCAGACGGCATTCTCCTTTGAGGTTGATCTTGACAAATCCAACTTGGTACACATTTTTTTTTAAATATTTTATTGGCTTACTAACTGAACTGGTTATATAATCCACATATTAATAAATATAAATTATTAAAGCCCCAAACTAAGCAGAGCTTGTATTATAGGAACCACCATGACTGGTTTATTTATTTTAATTAATTAGCACGGTCGCAGGCAACACTGTTATACTCTTATATATATTTTTTTGTAACCACATATATATTATAGACAGAAAACACCCAGATTCGAGACAAATATTTGCAAATCATACGAACATTTGTCTCGCGGCGAAAATCGAACCCGCAACCATCTGCGCTTCAGGCGAGCTTTCGCCCACTGCCCCACAGAGGTCGTCATATACTTGTATATTCTGCCCATGGGCTGTAAACAATGTCTCGCGGCGGAAATCCAACCCGCACCCTTCTGCGTTTCAGGCAAGCTTTCGCCCTTTGCCCCACAGAGGTCGTCTTATTAACGTATTTTCTGCCCATGGGCTGTAAAAGACTAAAATAACCCATACGTGGGAGACGCAAATTTTGTCACTGTTTAATACTTTTAATTAGTGGACTATTTTACTGTAAGCCTTTGATTCACATACGTACTAGAATGTTCTCTCTCTGTATTTTTCTTTCCACTGTACAACACGGTAGTAGTCACGTACTGGCAATATTTGCTGGATAAAATTCAGCATTGAGTCGCCTCTTTGTAATGTAAACTCATCACTTTGACTGCAGGTGTGGGTAATGCGGCCTATTTGGGAGAAATAAGCATAGTTTCGCTCTAGGAAACTAGGAGCATGTACATACGGAATAGTTAAACATAACGCACACGAAGTGCGTTCACACTTTCAAAGTGAATGCATAAAGTAAAATCAACGCCAAAATTGCAAATTTATTCCTCGTTGGTATTGTTACGGCTTCTTATTTCGTATGTTCTTATTTACTCTGATGTGAGAGTTTTAAGGCGGTCTGAAGGCCTACAACATGGCTTAACGACTGTAAAAGCCGGGATCAAGAACTAAACGTGCATTGTGAAGCACGGAAGCGCTCAGATCTAAATGCCACTAAACGGTCTCTAATCCAAGTAGGCTTTCATACAAGGCAGTGTGTTGCTAAGAGCACCGAAGAAAGTCAAGCCACGGGCGCACGAGTTACGGCGATTCTATATTAGGATCGCATTTTCTCTATAAAGGGTATCCCGGTGCGAGATTCCGAAAGTTATTATAAACTCATGCCGCGCGGAGCTAATTCACAGCATGGCATAGCACGTTATATTTTGAAAATGTAATTTCTATAGTATTTTAAGACTGACGTGTTTTTTGTTCTTCCTTCCTTCATCGTTGGAGTTTTTAGGCCACATTGCTTATTGACTGAAAAAAGCCGAGAATAACGTGCCTTCCGAAGCACAGAAGACGACAGAACTAAATGCCACTAAACGTTCACCCAGCCGAGTACTGTCTGGGCGGAATGTTTCTTAACCTAAATGATCCGTCTATAACACCGAAGTAAGAAACAACAAGGGGGCTTTGTTGTTATAAGAATACCTACACAACCTACATAAAAACAACCTACATAAAGTTCATGTTGTTTATATAATTCACTACAAATTCACAGAAACATTATTATCATGAATACATGATAGCTAAAAAAATATGAATTAAGATTATGCATAAAACGGTTTATAGACGCTTTATAACCTCATAAACACTTCAATAATTATAAAAAGATTTTATTTAAGCCATCAAAGTAATTTCATATACACTGAAACTGCGTCGGTTTTTAAATCTGGAATTTCATGTACGAAAGAGGATTAGTGCCCGAATAAAAAATTAAGTCGGGAAAGCAGGCCGTAAATTATGTTTTTACACATTTTTATGGCGGAAACGTGACTATGGGCTTACATTTTTAGGCGTGCGCAAGGTGCTGGCACATCGGGATTTGTAAAAACTAGCATGTAGAAAAAGACGAGGTGTGGCTTTTGTACGGGCTAAATATTTTTCATTTTATGTTTTTTATGTTACTACACTATCTCTATCTATCGTCTCTATCATCAATAGGGATGATGCCTGGGTGCAAAAATTCTAATTCTAATTAGTCCGTCAATTAGATTATCAAAAAAGATTGGACATGTTTTTTTTTTATTTTTAAAATCAATGGAAATCGACAAAGTTATAGAGCGTCAAAGTTCGGGAGGGGGGGGCTCGTGACGTCACTTGTATGTAAAAAGTGTACTTACACGTGACGTCACGTGGAACTTCAACACACTATATCATTGTCATCTTTAGTTTAATTGACAAAAGAAAAAATACATGTCCAATATTTTTTGATAATGTAAATGACGGACTAATTAGAATTTTTCAGGCATCTAGCCTAAGATTTTACAAAGTATTGTGGCCATTAATAATAATGATTGTGGCTTATAAAACATACGATTTATGAAGAAAAAGGTTAGCTCACTTTCTGCTTGGCGCTCGGCGAAGCGTCTGCGAATTTTTGAAAAGTGCCAAAGGCGGACAGCTAGTCTATCGTTTCCTGATGATGCCTTATGGGGAAGGCGAAACATTGTCGAATTTCTTTTGAGTTTTTATGAAACTCGTCAGAGAGAGTTGGCGGAATTTGTACAGACAGCGTCAGAGTCTGGTAACCCCCCTAGTTAATGTTAGTAGGTTCAAACCGTCGCGGCGTCATTCGTGGATCTCAACTTTTTGCACAAATGTGTTTTATAAAACTTCTCCTCCTTGCCTACGAATATTTAATTTCAACCATGTTACTATACGACACAATGGAGTGGCGGTTACAACACTCGATATCAGTCGAAACGTTACAAGAGTACTGGGTTCAAATCCCTCATTACCAATATGTTTTTTTTTTAAATTTTTGTTACTAACAATGGATTACGTTACGCGGTAAGTGTAGTAAGTAAGTTACCTAATTATTTAAATTAAGCTTAAAAAATAAAATAAAAGAAATGTTCAAAAGTTATAACAAATTTATTAAAACACCACATTTAACATAATAGAATATATATATAGTAACTTATTATTTTGAATTTTCAATAATGTTTTAAATGATAGATTAATACTTATTTACCCATATAAGATTAACGAGTGAACAAACATGTTAACATTGGAACAGGTTATACTTGCCGTATAAAAATCCAATAAACAATTTAGATCACTCGCAAATACTTAGTCTGGTATTTTATCTATGATTGAAAACATTTTATAGTATTTAAATATTTTTTAATACCAAATGGGATGGATGTCCAAAACTTTAAATTATTTGTCGAAGCCTTCTTTTCACTTGGGTAATCAAAGTCCAACCAAAACCACTACGACGCATCAGTTCCTAGGTTCTCATGACCTCCTGTTACAGGTGCACAACACTTCACTCGTGTCCCAGTTAGGACAATTTGACCCCACATATTTAAATCGTGACTTTTAGATGACCATGATATGGTGATGATGCCCGTCTGAGAAGCGAGCCAATTGGTCAGAATTCGCGAACGATGAACCGCGCAGTTATCATAAACTAAATACACCGTTCCTTCTGGATAAGCAACTTGCACTGTTGACTGCATTATTTCTTGCAAAACTTTGCTCATTGATGACATCCATCGCCAATAACCTGAAAATAAAAACATAATATTATAAGCATAAGATGTGTTTATATAATATAAAATGGAATAGGTCTACTAAGAACATTGTTTATGATAATCCTACTAATAATTCTCATACCACTTACCTAATGTTATTCTGCCATTTCCAATTCCATACATTGATTAACATTGACATTAATTATTTGATGGGTTGTAGCGTTCCAAAAGTTTTATTTTGGAAAACGCACTCTTTAGCTCAATTTTTCGGACTGGCTTTTTTATATGCAACATTTTTCATATTACAAATTCAATGACACACGACACACACCCAAGACGAAACAAGTAACCTTTTGTTCTGAACTGTCATTTAATACACAACTACCCTCAATAGTCCAGTGCTGCACAAAATAATTATAAGTAGTTGCGCACTACCGTGTTAAACAAATGAAGAAGTTACTAGCTGACGCATCCATGAATACCTAGACAAAATAATAAACGTATATTGTAACTTATAATTTCGTCGTTAACGCCAACCGCTACGATAGCTCAGTTGGTTAGAGCGTCTGATTCATAAACTGGTGTGAATGAATTACTGGTTCGATCCCCCAGCCAAGTATAAATATTTTTGTATAAGATTTTGGCCATTTGAATATGGTAGCCTCCACGGCAGCAGTTTAAATTTATACTTGAAAGGGGTATACCAGATCGTGACGCTGTGTGTACTAAATATTTTATCTTTTAAATATCTTGTTTTTTTTTATTAATTTATTGGATAATTAAATACTAGTTTGCGCCAGTAGCTTCACTTGCGTGGCACCTCGATGAAAAGTACCTAGCATATTATGTAACTCCGGGTTAAGAAGTACTTAATTATTGACGTCAAGGAGGAACGAACACTTTCACATGCTTACATTAACATTCCACTTAGCCGCTAAATTAGTAGAAATAACTCTAGGATAGGATAGTAGGAAGCTCATGCAAGCATTTGCCCCTCAGTCAAAATCAAATCTGTATATTTTGACTGAGATACAGATGTACCGTACCTACTTAGGTAGGTATACCAATTTTTTTAAGTGCCCGTTTTTTAAATATAGTTTGGTTACTAGTGCGCATGCTGTGTAATAAGCGGCAAACAGCGCGCATTTGTAATTTTTGCAGCAGGAACAGGGGCCTGTTGCATTTTGAGTGTTTTGAGCGATCGTCCAAAGGCCTATGTTTCATCGTTTATTGCATTTTAAAATAAGTACGTGATATGCATTTTGCACTATTATTTCAAGAAAGAATATCACAAAATTCTTCACAAAACTCATAATTATCTCATACGATTACGATGCAGTTTAGAAAAAGTACCTCCGTAGCAACTTTATCAAAGACGCTTGTTTGAGTGCTCTAACGATCACGCTGGCCTCAACTTTCTGTCAAATAATTTAGCGCGGTACGAAACCACGTAAATGTTGTGATACGATAAAGGTTTAACTGGGTTTCTGCTAAAATGTTCCAGCCGCGAAAAGCAACGTCTGAGTGAGTGAGTCTGAGTTGAGTTGAGAACGAGTTTCTGTTAAAAATTTTGCGCGGTACGAAAAATGGAAAAAGCTGTGGTTCGATCATAGTAACAATATATATCAATGGGTTCGATCACTATTTAGCCAAGGTTTAGCTGTTATAATTTAGCGCGGTCGGACCCCAGTATAAATAATTTTTTCTATATAATTATGTTATGCCACGAAAACCCCTCATTAGTGCCAAATTGTATAAGTCAGTCTTTATTTTGCTCCTAATTCTTGTATTTTACAAAATTATATACAGAGCTCAGGAAACCATTTTGTAAAATGTTAGTCATAAAAATGTTTTTACTAGGTGATTATTTTAAAAAATTGCCTAAAATAATAGGTACCAAGTTTTCCGATCACGAAACGTTGGTACACGCAATACGGGTATTTACCGTTAAAAGGGCTTTTATGTGCACTAGCAAAATTATCAGTTATATCGAATTTGACACGAAAGTCACGCGACTTTATTATGTTCGAACATAACGGGTTCGTTCGAGAAGATTGAAGTCTATCTACATGAAAAGGTATACAAACTGTACAACTCTAGGTATAGTACTGCGTAGGTTTTGAGTGTTCACCTTTTATCTGCACGACGTGATTATGTAACGAGTTTTAGTTAGAATCATTGGATGTTTCGACACGAGCCACGATTTATTTATATGTATAATATTTTTTACATGGATTAACATTTTTTTTTACAAAAGTTTATCAAGATTTTGACCACTAACTATCACATCTGAAATAGAAAGATATTAATAGATAGAAGATTATAAGATGGAGCAGTAAGTGTTATAGATACAAAACTTTATGGCGAAATTCCTGCTTTTATTTAATCTCAAATAAATAAGTATTAGGTCAAATAATCTGAAATTTAATTGAATATTCTATAACGATGAGTTTGTGCGGGTCGCCCCCCGCTAAGGGGGTGTAATTTATTATACAGGTGTGAGAGATTTAGCGCCCCCGTTACAAGAGCAATATCATTGCTTATGATACTGAACTGATTAATTTATTTTACAAAATGTGGATTTTGTAAAATAAATCTTATATAAATCAGTAGGTATTTAATTGGTTACGGTGCTAAATAATTTACAAAAGTGGTTGGAGTAGATAATTTTCGAGAAAGATGGAAAATAAATTCACTGGCTGGAAGTTGGTAACATGAATTCTTTAATTTGCCAAAATACTATGAAAACATGTAATAATGTTAGTTTTACTGTATTTTTCAAAGAAAACCGACAGTCGTTTGTATGTAGAGCAAAAAGTAACAATTCAATATTTTTCTTGACATTTTATCAAGGTAAACTGATGGTTTGACAATAGAATATGGATATAACTTACCAACAAATATTTCGATTCTGATAAATGTGATTTCCCCGACCATTGAGTCAGAAAACGTTATATTTTCCATTCGACTACAACGGTTAGAACGTTTTATAGGAATGAGAATAAACAAAATATACAACTTTCATAAAACATTTGAATCGTTTTAATTTAAATAGTCTCATTCGTATAAACTACTTTATAATAAAACAAAACCCGCATTTTGTATCGTCAAACAAATTCGGCACCCGTGTCGGTAATTTAATTTGTGTGGTAATCCAGTGGACGCCGAGCACACGGTGCTATACATAATTCAAAACAGGTGGCTGTACTATTATGAATGAGAGGGTATTTATAAGGGTTAGTTTTGTTTTACAAAATACCAAGAGGAAAGTTTAAGGTCACCTACATAAAAATAAAGATAATAGATTGCACCCTGGGTTACATAGGCTACGTTTTAACTGGGTACTATGCAAGCGAACAACATATATATGTACTTTTGAAAGGTCAAAAAGTAAGGACGTAAGTAAAAAAAAATTTTTAGGAGAATATTACACTTCCACTTTCTGTTTGGCGCTCGGCACAGTAACACGTCTGCGGAGTTCTACGGAGTGCCGAAAGTGGACAGCGAGTCGATCATTTCCTAAAGATGCCTTACGAGGAAGGCGAAACATTGCCTTTCATTTCATTTTTGTAGAACGTCAGAGAAGGAAAGAGGAATTTGATCTAAATATTTTGTCTTCTGAATATCTTGTAATGAATTTCCGCAAAGTCACGCCTGAGTCAATTAACATTTTTTTGTAAAATACCATTGGAATTGCTGCAAAAATTTTGGCATGGGTCTCGTACAAACATTTGTATTTTAAAAACGTTTTAATTTAATAGTAATAAAGAAAAGTGAAGAGAAAATTACAGTATAGTGTATAGCAAGCATTACAACATATGCCCGGTACGCCAAAGTTGCTATTAGCTACACGGGCAAGATAAACACGAAGCGAGTTACGAACTTGCCTTGCATGTGTTATGTAGGCTTAGTGCTACGAAGTGCTACGCCATGCTACGGCGCTACGACCAAGTCGTTAACAGGTAAGTATAATTTCTAAAGCATTATGTGGCTGCCTCAGTAGGTGCTTAGTAAGAACAATAAGCAACTTAGCAGAGATTTGAGACATTGAGTGATTTTCTTAATATTAAATGACCCTAAAAATAACTCCGGAACATAGGTCTTCCCCGAAGAAAAGTAATGAGCCCTTTCCTCCTACTTCCAGCAATCTTAAAGACGTCGATGGTGTCTCTGGGGAGAGGCTGAGGTCTTTCTACTCTTCATTTTCCATTTCATAGTCGTCATTCAAGAACGATGACGAAAGACTGCTGGTAGGAGCTGAATGCGTCGAGCTGAGGACAGGGTGCAATGGCCCTCATAAGAAGAGGCCCATGTCCGAACCCTCTTACTTACAATCGCCTCTTAGAGGTCTTAAGAGTTCAGAGATGTTTTAGTAACAGCCAGCGCACATTGCACGACAAACATCAACGATTAGACGTTACGACAAGCAGCGGGGGACAATTTTCATATATTTTGTTCAAAGCTCCGAGCACACGGCGACAATCGCGACAGCAAGATATGACAGATGCTCGCGACTAAGCGCAAGGACAAAGCGTCATGTTTGCGAGGTCTGTAATTGCTTAGGAAAATTCCCACCTAAAGAAGCTGCTAATCGTTTTAAGAAATGTCAAATCTATACATCGCCACGAGACAGGTAAAAGCTCTGAGATAATAGATGTTGGTTGATACCTACCAATGTTGGTCTATACTTTAGTCTTGTACGATACAAGCAACCGTGCATCTTCCTAGGTCAGCAGAAAGGCGCAGCGCGTGCGACCCAATTTAATCACTACAACATTTCGTTTTATTCACATTATTCAAAAACAATCAGTCCGCATTCAGCCACCAAGGGCGCGCGTTCTCACCAACATCATCATCATAATCAGTGTACAGTTCACTCATTAACAGTTTGGACAATATAATCAAGTTATTGCCTATTTAAAGCATTATCATTTAACAATCTAGGTGTACTGGTTAGCAAGATACCGTACAAGTAACCTAATACTACGAAAACATCCGAATATCAATAAATAATGCTGAACACCAGACTTGAGACAAATATTCAGTAAATTAATTTATAATATTGAGCAGTTCATTCAAACATTTGTCCAGCGGTAGCAATCGAACCCGCAACCAACTGCGTCATAGGCGGACCTTCGCCCACTGCACCACAAAAGTCGTCAAAAATCACATTACGTTACCAACTTGATAGATAAAAGTAAATAATAAAATGGTTAACCGCCGAGATGCAGCACTCAAAAAGATAACATGTATTAAGGTTCCTTCTTAGGCCCATGTTATAGCATATTCCTGTTATAAAACCCAGTTCTAACATGGATGACAGTAATAAAACACGGATTTTTATAACTTATTGTCTGGGCGTAAATCTCGGCACCTGGTTATGAGTTACGATGTCCACTTTTACAGTATACCACGGAATTAAATTACTTGTGCAGTGATATCCTCTTTCGTTCTTAATAATTATAATAAATAAATAATGCTGGACATTATCATATCACATTATCTAGCCTTAAACTAAGCACCAACTATAGAGCTATGGAAACCACATGAGTGATATACTACGCATATGCATTTCTTTTGTAAATACATATGTACGAGTACATACGTGTATTATACATAGAAAACACCCAGATCAGAGACAAATATTAACAGATCATACAAACATTTATCTAGCGACGGGAATCGAACCCGAAACCTTCAGCGTCTTTGGCTCACTGCACAACAGAGATTGTCAGAAGTACAAAAATACTATAAGAAATGATATATTTAGTATTTTATGAAAATAAATAAAATGATCACAGTATCATGTAGCCCCGAACTAAACAGAGCTTGTATTATGGGAACCACATCATTGATATACTACTTATATATGTTATATACATATTTTTTTGTAAATACATACATATTATACATAGAAAACACTCAGATCCGAGACAAATATCTGTAAAAATTCTAGTATTAAGTATTCAAGAAGCCTTTATAAGACTAAAAACCCATAACTAATAAGAATTTAAACATTGATTCGATCAATTGAAATAACTTTTTATTCGAGTAAGAATCAATCAAAATCAAGTTAGGGTACACCAGTTATTGAGTGGACACCGCGGCTAGGCAAACGTAGTATAGGACGCCCTCCGGCTAGGTGGAGTGACGATCTGGAAAAGGCTGCTGATAGAAGCTGCATGCGGTGAGCTGAGGATATGGCGCAATAGCACTCCTTTGGGGAGGCCCAGGGGAGGCCTATATAGTATGCGTGTATTGGAACGTACCTAAAAAAGTCAAATGTCATGCTTTTGGGATTGCCCGCCATTGCGTTGGTGACACAAGTAAGGTTCAATTGAGGTTACAAGGGGCACCATTTTCTATTGTTTTACTAATGAATGTCGTTTATTAGTCATAGTATTAAAACCGTTACACGTTTGTAATAAGACACAAGTATTAGTGAAATGGAATAAAAGAAGATTGAAGGGGAATTCTCTGATGAAGAAAATTGTGCGCCGATCGTTTTTTGTTATATTCGCCATGGCTATAGCAGAAAACAGGACCAGACTGAAGACTGGAAGACTGGACTTATAAACCTTACTGCGTTAGCTCATATTATTATGAACATTATACTTGATACTGGCGAAATTGTGGAAACTATCCCAGTAGCCAATTAATAAAGAAGTGAAGTAAGTGAGGTTATAAGAAATAACGGAATTTTAAATGAATATACAGCAAGTTGTTTTAATATATAACAAACATTACAGCCTATGTCCAGCAGTGGACCGCTGTAGGCTAAAGATGAAAGCCAAAGTAGTTAGTTCTAACTACACGCCTTAGAACTTATTTAGTTGAACGAATTGGTATTATTTTGGATGTTTTCGATCACGTTTCGAGTAATAAATAAACAATTTAAAAAAGCTTCTCGTAAACATTGTAAGAATCATTTGGTAAGTCTGTGCAGATGAGATTCCCTTTGATGTTGTTTCTCAAAGCAAATGTGTGGGACTGGTTTACGATAATATTATGATGCCCTTCAAGTGTAAGAAAAACACAATTTGTGGAATTATTCCAAGTGCTATTATTATTTAAATGAATTAAAAATCGATAAAATATTTACGTTCAATAACTTTCTTAGAAATTATGAACATACTACCTTCCACCCACGGCTTCGCTCGCGCAGATGTGTTAATCCAGGTCACACACTATGTATATTCCAAGTTTCATCCAAATCCGTTCAGTAGTTTTTGCGTGAAAGATTAACAAACATTCATCCATACAGCTATGCATCCATAATCACAACCTTTCGCATTTATAATATTAAGTAAGATAATTTATAAGATTTAGGTTACCAATAACCAATAAATATTTTTAAATTTTGCTTTTTCTTTAAAATTAAATTACCCCAAAGGGGGCTCGAAACCACAACTGATTGATACTGGATATAACTAACCTGGGTTTTTATTATCACGTACAGTGACGAACTGTTCCTGAATGATAAAAATAAAACTATAAAAATAAGTTCTTTAAAATGTTTCTTAGACGGGGCTCAAACCCACAATTTTTTTCTTCATTCTAAGATGCGCTATTATCTATGATCGGGTTTATATAAAAACATAAAAATTCTGGTAGAGTAAAGACTGTTCCAGAATGTTCAAAATAAAACTACATTATGACAATTGTTATAATAATTCTTTAAAATGACCCCAGAGCGGGGCTGAAACCCGCATCTGACTGATACTGGGATCAATACTATTATAATAATATTGTATCCCATGTATTTGGTTTTAAAAAACCATACCTATTCTCATATAGTGACGAACTATTCCTGAAAAAATAAAACTTTGAGAATCAATGAGAATACTCAAACAAAATACCAAACTATGCTACCATTATCTTGAATCATCGTTTCATCGTTCATAACAGTTCAAGAAGAAAGAAGAAGAATCGTTCATCAATCGTTTCATTGGAAAAGTCTGGGCGAACAGTGCATTATTATGATATTGCATACTATGGAGAGGCGAGTGGTGGGCGGCGGTAGCTCGGTCGCTCGCAATTAGTTTTTACTGGTGGTAATTAGGGAGGGCCGATTGCGCACGACTCGTTGCCTGCTGGGAAACTGTGGCATGCGGTGGTTTAGAGCTGGCAATATTTAAAAGGGCGGAGTAATTTTTGTTTTGAGTCTTTTTTCTCATGCATTGATTTCAATACGTATTTTCAACCGACTTCTTGTCTTTTCAGTAAAAGTTACCACAAATTATGTAAATTCCAAGATCCGTTCAGTCGTTGCGGAGTTGAGTGAGAAAAAAAAACGCACTCAACAACACATACACCCAAACATGTATGATTGTACCTGTTATTAATTTAATACTTTAAAATGTTTGATGAAGTAGTTTATGTCTAAAGGTTTGTTAGGTCTACATCCCGCAACCGGGAGGTACCAAAAAATAAAAGTAGCCGTTATAACCACATACGAATTGGAATTACTTACTAAGAATAGTGGCGCTTGTTGAAAAGAAACTACGCAGCCATTAGTATACAAAGTGTCCAGAAAATATTAAATGGCCCGCGAGGTAAGAACAAGGAACACCGCACCGTTTGCAGCAGTGTACGTAGTTATGGTAAATGAAAGATATTCCATGAATAACTGTGGTCTTTTAAATGAAGAACTACAGAATGGCAACCTTCACCGAATACCAAGTAAACCTGAATAAAAATCTCCATTCAGCAAAACCACTGTATTATTTCGAAACACTTTTATATCTTCCCCCAGCGCGCTACAACTTGGCTTGTATTTCAGAGTATAAAAAATTAAAGGGTAAGCGCACCAATTTAGCATATGGAAGGTGTAATGTAATTCATGATACAAAGCGAGGCCGCGGTGTGGCGTGTCCGAACGTGACGTCACGCCCGCCATTACCAACCGGCACTACTTCTCCACATGCTACTTGATATTCGTACGCTTACCCCACCACATTTCACCGAGCACGGCGCCGGCTGGTCTTGGGATCTTGAACTTTGTTATTTCAAGTAACCTTTTCCTTCCCCTGGCAACACTCCTGGCGATGCAGTAGAATTATAAATATTTTAATCTCGACGCAGTTGTTGCCGCTAAAAGCTGGAGAGTACACTCGATATTAACTTTTATATGTGTTTGGCTATAGTGCCTACAGTTACCTACTCCGATACCGTATATGCGGTTTTCAATACACACACGAATATCACCAGCACCATAAAGGGCCAAACTTTTATATTATGGTACTTATTTTTTATTTTGCTCGTAGATGGTACCTATCTATAGCATCCTAGCCTGCGCACATTGGACGACAAACGTCAGCGATTAGACGCTACGACAAGCTGCGGGGACAATTTTCATACATTTTGTTCAAAGCTCCGCACACACGGCGACAATCGCAACAGCAAGATATGACAGACGCTCGCGACTAAGCGCGACGACAAAGCGTCGTGTTTGCGAGGTCTGTTAAATCTATCTGTCTGTTTTAATAAATTATTTTTCTTTTATTATTGATATTTTCGCTGTTGCGTGTCGCCCAATGTGCGCCGCTTGAAAGTTTTGCCCACCCATCTCAAAATTACACAAAATATATCTGGAAGAAAATGTTAGTTAGCATTAAGTTCGCCTAAAAACTTATTTTTATTTGAATAAAGTATTTTCTATTTTTCGTCTACCTCTATTTCTATTCTACGTTTATTCTATTTCGTTCGTAGGTATATTATGAAGAGCAAAGCTTCCACCACGCTTGTATAACAATAATATTTATTTTAATAAAGCTTATTCATAAAACAGCTAATGATTTGTAAAACAAAACAGCGATCTTCTTCGGTCAGCTGAAACTCGACGAGCATGTAAACAAGGCTCCCAGTTAACCTCGATTTTCGCCGACCGCATCCTAACGTTGTGATTTTTTTAGTTTTGACTTGATTTGTGTTGCTGCCGCTGACTCGGCTGGCTATGATTTAAAAAATTGGCGAACTGACTGGAGATTGGTGTTTTTACACAGAGCAGTGATTATTTAGAATATCTTTCAGATACGCCACTCTCAAGAGGTAGTGAAATACTCATAACGATTGAATATGCTCTGGGATTAGGTGGGTAACTTATTTAAGGTTATGCAGAGTCTAGATGAATAAAAATGCGTTTATGACTTTGAAGTGGACTGTATTAATTGAATTACAACATTATTTGGAAAAGCACGTCGTTGCACAGATCGAAAGCAAACGCCTTCCGTTTGCTTTCGATCTGTGCGTGCGTGAGAATTGTCATTTTAACAGATCCTTCATAGTTGTCATGATAGACATTCATCATCATCATCATCATCATCATCATCATCAACCTATAGCAGTCCACTGCTGGACATAGGCCTACCCTAATGAGCGCCATTGCGCCCTGTTCTGAGCTCGACGCATCCAACTTCTACCAGCAGCCTTGATAAACTTTGCCGGTATTCAAATATTATTTTATATGTTTAGACACTTTTCTGACCACAGAGTGACACAAACATGTAGGTACTTAAGATATTGGGTCGTAAGGGGCTCCAAACACCATATTTGGAACCCAAGTCAACCTAACCATCCTGCCCCCTTGCCTTGCTAAATAACAAACAGGGAATGCGGCATAGCCCATCTAACAACAGTACCCATATCTCATGGCCGCCGATGGGCAGCAGCGTCGGCGGTGCAAGAAGCTGTGCTCTGTGCGAACCCAAAGCACAGATTGGGAATTATGGGCATATCCTTGATATTAGGGAAGGTTTACTATTGTTATTGAAGTTCATATTTCCATTACAAAATAACTATCACATTCTGGTCATGTGGTTGAGTCAGTCATGTATTATTCAGGGGCATATCCATAGTATATTCACAGCACCCACAGGTGGCCATGTTCACACAGTAACTCGTAATTAGTGGGTGTAATTGGGTCGTAGTTTGGCGTTATGACGTGTAGCCAGACGTCCCTTTTGATCTAGTCGGTGCTACGTAAGAAAATTTATTGCGGCTTGTGAGCAAAGTTGTTTGCAACCTTTATATGCGCCCAATTTCATAGAGATGGTTTGTATAAAGAATTTAAACTAGGTGAAGTGTGTGCACGCTAAATAGAAAACGCTATAACGTTAAACGTGATTTAGTTGCACCTGGTTTAACGTCGATGTAAGATAAAAGATAAATCATCATTATTTGCGTAAAACATGTGTAAAGTAGGAAAAAATGTACAGCGGTTAAATTAAATATGACACAAATGCTCGACCTGTATTCATATGCAAAAATTGTAGAGAGTAGAATGCAATAAAAATAAACTTAGTGTAACACTGTTATACTCAGTCGCCCTTTATATGTATTTCTAAAATAGGTCAATAGCTATTTTACAAATACCTACATAGGAAGGGTGATAAAGTATAACAGTATATGCTTTTTTTAGGGTTCCGTACCGAAAGGGTAAGAACCATATTATTAAGACTCCACTGCGTCCGTCTGGTAGGTACCTATGTCTGTATGTCTGGCTGTCATCAGGCTGTTATCTCATGAACCCTGATAGCTAAACAGTTGAAATTTTCACAGATGATGTATTTAGCACATACAATTCAATACATAGTCCCATGCAACGGTAAGGAACCCTTCGTGCGCGAATCCGACTCGTACTTGGCCGGTTTTAATCAAACTATGGTTATTGTAGTTAATTTATTATTATAAAAGAGGTTGGTATCAGAAATCTTTATGGTTAAGGTAATGTACCTACGTCAAATTCACTGCTTGCCTAATAACCATACCATGTTGGGGTAAACGTGTTCTTGAGTGGAGACCGCGGCTCGGCAAACATACGGTTACGGTCCGGCAAGGTTGAGTGACGATCTGGGAAAGGGCGCTTGTGCACTACAAGGAATTTTACTGTCCGGCAATCCGTTTTTTTACGGTCCGGTGTGGTATTAAAAAACCGGATGATTGGCTTGAGGCTACTGGTAGAAGCGGGATACGTTGAGCTGAGCGCAATGGCGCTCATTGGGGAAGGCCTACGTCCAGCAATGAACTGCTATAGGCTGATGATAATGATGATGATAATATACTTGTGCTAAAGTCGTCATTCTAAAATGCTTGTGCTAAAGTCGGGCCGTCATTAGAACTAAACAGCAGTTAAAGTTCTAAAACCCTTTGGATGTTTATTTCAACACGCAAATAAAGATTTACGAACAGTTGAGCTAACCGTCTCTAAATTTAGTAGGAGCAATCCCCCTTGTGTACGATAAGTTAAGAAGCAGGCGTTCTTATTATGACACAAGCCAGCCATTATATAAGTATTACCTACTACATATATTTGTTACTACTATTATTTCACTTTGAAAATTTTGTAAAATCAAAGCATTACTCTGTCTGTATGTAGGTACATAAGTTACCTTTCACGGCTAAAGCACTAGACCATAGCATTTGAACAAGTTCAATTACAACTTTCTTCAACGTACACATAACAGATTTATATCTAAAGCGTTACGCATAAACATCATATCTTATCTTACTTATTAATATAAATGTTAAATTTCGTAAGGATGAATGTTTGTTACTATTTCACGCAAAAACTACAGAACGAATTTGGATGAAACTTGGAAAATACATAGTTTGTGACCTGGATTAACATGTAGGTTACTTTTCATCTGGGTACCACGCGAGTGAAGCTAGGTGAAGGTTGGTATATGTATCCTACTAATATTATAAATGCGAAAAGTGAGTATGGAACCATGCGAGCGAAGCCACGTGCGGAAGCTAGTATGATAATAAACATCGAATGAATAGAGCAGACAATACCCATTAGTCCTAGAAAGGAGCTTCAATAGTAGTATTAATCAGTGACGTCAGCAATCCGCCACTGGCTTCCGGCGCTTGCAAAGAGATGAGGCTTCCATATAACACGCACTTTACAAGATAGAAGGAGTTATAAAATATTCAAAACGATCTCGATTCCGTTTCTGAGTCACCCTGACCCTTTTTTACGAGACGTTGACTATTAATGCGGTAGTTTTTCCATAAACGGGTCGGTTCAAACTTGGCTAGCATATGCAACATTAATTTATAGGAAGCGGCTAAATATTTATCACCTACACTGAATTTTATGAATTCTTACTTTATTCCAATTTACAGTATGAGTTCGGAACTAAGTAAATGTAATCATTGACGACCTGTGGCGCAGTGGACAAAAGCTCATCTGAGACGCAGAAGGTTGCGGGTTCGCTTCCCGCCGTGAGACAAATGTTTGTCTCTTTGTTTTTTATCTACCTACACTAATAATAGAAAGAGGAAAAATTTTTATTTTTGTGTGTGTATGTTTGTAATGAATAAACTCAAAAACGACTGTGACAATTTCAAAAATTCTTTCACCATTGGAAAGCTACATATACCCTGAGTAACATATGCTATATTTATTGCTAGAAAAGATTAGGGATCTCTACTAAAACTTAAGTAAC
The DNA here is from genome assembly GCA_951804965.1 of Horisme vitalbata. Lineage (NCBI taxonomy): Eukaryota > Metazoa > Arthropoda > Insecta > Lepidoptera > Geometridae > Horisme > Horisme vitalbata. Next base: position 10,774,744 of record OX638101.1, read on the forward strand.
GTAACCCAAGGTGTAAAAAAGTGCCCTATGTCCATCCGTGCGAAGCCGGGACGGGCCGCTAGTATTATATGAATGTATTTACAAAAGTTTATAAGTATATAGTATATCAGGCATGTGGTTCCCATAATACAAGCTCTACGTATTTAGTTTGGAGCTACATGATGATGTGTGATAGCAAAGCTGATAGTATTATTAATAGAAACACATAGATTCAATTTTGGTAGTGACGTAAGCTAAAAACTTCTCAAGATATTTTTCACGAAATAATTCCAATAAAATGATAGCACGATCCTATTTCCATGTGGAAACATTTGAAACATCTGGAATACGTCTCTCACGTGTCGAGGAGACTGAAATGATACGATTTACCGGATCAATGTTCCTATTTGCGCTCGTGGAAAATATCTCACATAATATAAATAAACAACACAATTGGATGGTATACAATGTAAATAACGTACTCTCCACAAGCAGAAAAAAATGGTGCCAAATCGAATGACCAAACTGATTAAAATATCTAGAATTATTATGCTTTTGTGAATATCTAATTAAATTTGCTTAAAATACATTAGAGGCTGGATCATGAAGACTAGCAAAAAAAGTACTTGTATTGTAGACGTAGAATTTACTCACTGAGTAAGCATAGATTCAAAGTAAGGCTTTGTCATTAGCCAATTTTACGTTACACTTACGATACATCGTCATAATCATCATCATCAGCCTATAGCAGTCTACTGCTGGACATAGGCCTCCCCTAATGAGCGCCATTGCGCCTTGGCCTGAGCTCGACGCATCCAACTTCTACCAGCAGCCCTTCGCAGATCGTCACCTCGCCGGGGGGCGTCCAACACTACGTTTGCTGAGCCGCGATCACCACTCAAGAACTCGTTCACCCCAACGGTTATCGGTTCTTCGGCAGATATGGCCAGCCCACTGCCACTTACTAATTCTCTGAGCTATTACTTTAGTTCTACGTCGGATAGTTTCGTTGCGGATTCTATGCTTCAGAGAAACTATAAGCATGGCTCGTTCCATAGCTCGCTGAGCGACTTTAAACTGGTGGGTTAAAGTCGCTCACAGTCGTCTTGGACTCTCAAAGTAAGCTGTGAGTGTACACGTTTCGGCTCCGTATGTCATGACGGGTAGATTGAAAACTTTCGTTTTCAAACATTGCGGTATGGGTGAAAGAGAAGACTTGACGTAGTTTTCCAAATGCTGCTGGGTTTGGGCCCAGCGGAATCCTCCTCTTGACCTTCTTCTCGAAGTTGTTCCTACCGAACTGCCATTATTATTTGCAACTTACGATACGTTAATTTGAAATTGTGACCATCCTACTGAAAACTATTTTGACACAGGTAGGTAGGTACGGGGTTCCAAGCCCCGTCTGTGGAACCCCAGTAAACCTCACCTGCACGTGGTGCACCCTGCTAAACAACGAACCTGACGGTTCGCAACGAACGGGCTCTGGCGGCCGGCTGATTGCGGCGTTGGTATAAACAGCCACGACAGCAGTGGCAGACGGGCAGCAGCGTCGGTGGTGCGAGAAGCTGTGCCCTGCTATCCCCAACCCGCATGCTTAGCGTGGGGATTATGAGCATTTCACCTTTATTAGGGGAGGCCTATGTCCAGCGTGGACTGATATAGGCTGGTGTGGTGGTGTGGTGGGTAGGTAGGTAGGTTCATGCACCAAATCTGTGAACAAATCTTGAAGCACTGTGCAGAGATTTATATCAAGGACTTCATATTGCCAAATTAATCTACTTATAACGAATCATCATATCAATTAAAAAAATTTAAGACATTTTTGTATATGCGCCAAAAATATCTGTCAGGCTCAAGCAGTAAAGAACCCAGCTAATATTAGGGAACTGACTGCAAGCATATATTGTGTATAATTTGTATAAAGCTTTTACAGCCTTGTGCCATATGCGACCAGAAGTTTTGCAATAAAATGTTTGATATTGCGTGCAGTTTCTTCCTCTTTTCATAAAACCACGGTTCCCTCTCCCTTTTATTTTTGTTGCTAGATTACCTCTTTGAACGTACAAGTTACCTACAACATTTAAAGCAGACATTTTTTTGTAAATTGTTGACGTAGGATTTTAATCAAACCTGTTGGTGTTTCTAAAAAAATATTCATTCAACTTGTTCAAATATCAATCTACATTTTTCGTGCTTCTCACAAAAATAGAATTATTTTAAAAGTAGTCGATACCGATTTCAAATCAATTCATTGTTGTGTAATCTTAACAAATATTATATATGCGAAAGTGAGTCTCTTTGTATGTTTGTTACGCTTTCACGCCTTAAATATTCAACTCATCTTGATCATCTTGAAATTTTGCAAACACGTTGTCAGGGATTGGACATAGGGTACATAACTTTTATCCAGGATAAAGTTCCTGAGGGATGGAAAAAATACTTTTACCTACGCTAGAAAAGCCACTGGTGGAAGCTACTCTTTAATATAAGTACCTGTCTCTTTTATCGGCGCGAAAAAATTAATTCTATCAGATCGATAGCGGTTTGTTCGAAATCAAACGACACCTCTGTAGGAGAGGTGGATACTAGCTATTTCAATTAATAATATTCGTTAGTATTGATCAAGATGGTATCATTTGGTTTATTATCAATTGCGGCGTACAGATATGAATTATTTATTATTGAGTTTATTAGAATTAAGGCGGTTTTGTTTTGCTTTTTCTATTAAATTATTGTTTATATGGCCAGTACTTATCCTGCAAAAGCGTGTAGGTAGAATATAAGTAGGTACTTACTTTACTTTCTTCGTTACCTTTTGCGCTATAACCCTTTGTGAGTCTTGCCCAGTTCTACGATAGACTACCGCTCGCTTCGCTCCTTGGTTTTCCTTCTCCTGTTGGTAAACTTTCCCATCGCCAAGATCTTCTTCGATGCAGTTGTACCATCTTTTTTTTGGTATCCCTTGTAGTCTTATCTGCTGTGGCTTCCAGCGGGTGATCACTTTGGATGCCCTATTCACCTCCATTTTCTGAACGTGCGCGGCTCATCTCAAGCAAACAAATGTAAGTATTCTAGGATTCATTTTCAGAGATCCAAATGATTCAAAATTTTAAAACAGCTCGCATTCAAACTTAATTTTAAGTCTTTATTCAACAATTCTAGCATATCTGCAGGTTAACAAAAGTGAACCAGGCGATTCGGAGTTACAAAGTTCTTTAAAGTTAAACCTCTTGTGTAAAATAACAGACGGTTCCACTACTTTAAGTGGCGCAACTTTACCCGCAGTTGGAGTGTAGAAAATTGTCGTTTTCATTAAGATGCTGTAGGCGGTTTGAGTTAATTTATGCCTGTTCATTTAAGTTTTCAATGTGTTCTTTTTGTTGTTGTATTGTTTTTAAAATTTTGGTTTGCAATTTTTAATGTTTTGTGCCTTCAACATTCTCTTGATCTGCGCTGCCAGTAGATTAAACTACTCACAGGAAAGTCGAAGTGGTTACTAAACCCACCTACCTAACTTTTTTTAATCAACGGTCTTGTTACAGCCCTTCGAGTAGATTGAGTGACGAACTGCAAAAGCTGCTGCTGGTAGAAGCTGGATACATCGAAATGAGGACAAGGTGCGATGGCGCTCATTGGGTGAGACCTATTAGCAGTGGACTGCTGTAGGCTGATGATAATAGGGATGAACGAGGAATGAAAAATTCTAATTAGTCTGTCACTTACATTATCAAAAAATATTGGACACGTATTTTTTCCCTGGTTAATTAAACAAAAAATGACAAAGATATAGTGCGTTGAAGTTCCGCGTGACGTCACGGCTTAGTACACTTTTTACCTAGCCGTAACGTCACGAACTTTGAGGCTCTTTATCTCCGCCAATTTTTATTGATTTTATAAATAAAAAAATACGTGTCCAATATTTTTTGTTGATTTATCTGACCAACTAATTAGATTTATTTTGATCCGTTGAGATGAGTCATCCCCATTGTAACAGCTATTGACACTAATCTAACCATCACCATTAATTTCATTTGGAATATGTAACCTAATAGCTACTAAGTAGTACTTATTAAGTAAGTACCTTCTTATTCTAAGTAGGTATATTAGATTAGATTTCATAAAAATATTGATACCTACTATTAATCACAAAGGTATATCTACCTGTCTAACCACTTATGCTCTTTTCCCACTCAATTATGTACCCACTTCGATAATCTTTTATAGCTTTTTTAAAGTCTACCTTTTTTGAAACATTTTTAAACGCAAGGTAAGTAAAAAGTTGATTAAAAAAATACTTTGTCTGTTTCATATTGAAATGAGATTGTTTTCTGATTATTCGTTATAATACAATTGGGTATAATATAATGCAGCTGAATATCATTACCCAATTATACAAATGGTATGAACCAAATTATTCGAGCCTATAGAAATGGGTCATAGTTTTAATTTATTTAACGAAAGAACTTTCCTTCATATAAGCTAGTTTCACTAAAGTCCAACCAATATCATGATCATAGTGGGAAGGTATTAATTTTCTATCGTGAATTAACTAAGTTTCGAAATAAAGTAAGCTTTCGTTTTCTGAATCAACAACCCAAATGAATAACAGAGATTATAAAGCTCTTTATTTTCTTGACCAACTAGGTTTCTACGACACTCTGAAGACACTAGTTTCTAATTATTTTCTTTTAATCTTTTTGAAATACATATTTAAATTTCTAACTTATTTTCTTCTTTAAGTATAGTTATGTGCAATAAGATGTATATAATTTAGTACTATGCCTAACTAGAAAACGCTTGCTAGCAGATGACAACGCGCTCGTTGAATTGTTTAACTATACAGCGACAAGGTCCTAAATGGTACCTATACATCCTAGTGCACGTGACTGTAGGTACCTAGCTAGGTACTACAAATAAAGGACTGGGTCTATTTTATAATTAAAACACCACATTTGAGGATGAGCTCAATTTTATTTGAATTAACAATGACGTCTCCAATGCCACAATACTCAATGAAGTAAGAAAAGAAAAGTAATGAACATCTATAAAAGTTGTAATAATGATATAATTAAGCTAAATTTATCACTATTTTTACAATGTCATTATGTTTTTTTCTTAAACCACAATAACACTTTACCTCTGCTCTAAAAGCATTAAATAATCCAAGTCACACAAATCTAACAATTAATTACTAACTATATAAGTAGTTTTGTATGTTTTTTTTATTTTGCTTCATATACAAATAAGTTTTCATCAATGCATTAAACTCTCTCGCGAAATTATAAAACATTTTCATTTTAATACTGAAACCGAAGCGACAAGTAAAAGTAATTTTGGTAATCAAGCCATACATTAAAATAAAAATTAGTCTAGGTAAAGATAACAATAAAATAACATTAAAACAACTAGAGCGATAAGTAAATAAATGGAAACTTGCGCGACACTACTCGGGCACTATGCGATGCGTGATGCGTGCTGATCCACGTAACACAACCTATTCGATACTCATCGTACGAAAACAACACTTAGCAGGTATTTTATACTCCAAACCATTATTTTGTCTTCATTATTTATATTCATATTGTATTTCTTAGAATATTTATTTTAATTAAATTTATTAGGGGCACAGAATTGATATGTTTCCGATGCACGGCGTTTGTGTGATACCGCTTCACTTAACCTAACTTGCAAGGCGACGCTACACCCCTACACTACCCTATCACATGCGGGCCGATGTCACGCGTCTCTGTCTCTACATGCGACAGCGATCCAACCATCTACACGATTTCACAGTAAACGTTATCAAAATATCGCTTTTCAGGTTTTTTGATATCTCATATTATAACATTAGTCAGTAAATTTTATAAATCAATCGACATTTTAAGCAGAAAATTACTTTACAGATAAAGGGACGCAGCAACAGCCAAGCGAAAACGTTATAAATCAATAAAAGGGGATGCATTTAGCGTGACATTAGCCAATTATAGGTATTATAGTAATAGACGAGAATACAGAAATAACGTCTCTATGAAACCGCTCTTTACTCCTAATTACACATTAAATATTACACGATGATATGTATCGAGTAGTCCCGCAAAAGGTGACGTAGCCGTGTCCGCAGCCACTGGACGTCTCTTACTCGCTATCTACGGTTGTTGGACGGAATCATGGCGGCATCGGCGTCCCTCGCAACGCGATATCCCGCCAACTCGCGCATCCGCCATTTTGCCGTACAGCGCTACACGAAATGGCGGGATTTAACTATTCGCGCAAAACAAAATGTGAGTTTCCCGGTGCCTTCAAAGTTAACCCATTATTTCCATGAAAGAAGAGAGCTTTAAAATTGTTCGTCGATTTACTTTTAAGCCACCAGAAATCATTATTTAGCAACCACTGAAAAGAAAAAGTAAACTTTTCGTTGTATATTTAGATAAGCGATCGAGGACGCCGGACGCCGAGGGTGTGGGAGATCACTACTACACATTACACAATTACTTACATACAAATTAGCATTATTATCGAATTAAATAAGTAAACATTGACTTAGCTTAATTATTAGATAAAACTGACAATTAATTACGAATAAACAATTGTATATAATAACAGACTATTATTATTTGGAATTTTGAAGTGCTGTTAACTTGTGTGCAAATAAAATAATAAATTTTGATAAATCTGATTGGTACCTCAATAAAATACGTGTATAATTCTGGAAATAAAAAGTAAGATTTGAATTAAATATTGTAAATAAGGTGATAAAGAATAGTAACTATATTTGATCTATGTAATTAGAATTACAATTTTGTGATTTGACACCCTCTAAAATAGGCATCAAATCTTTAACCCTGATTTGCAAAAGATAACGAACATCAAAAAACTATTGAATTGAATACCATAAAAGAAACGTAGTCCTAAAAAAATATAAAGTTTGGTACGGTTCGAGGTTAGTATTAAAAATTATGTATAATTCATTTATCTTTGGTCTACGCACCGCGGAGGCGCTCGGTTTGCTCTGATAGTTACAATCACTATAAACAACGTATAAAATTTTGCTAAGTCAAAAATTGACGAAATTTCTATTATATATTGACTAAGAGATTTTCATAAGAATTCACATGCGGTATCATCGGCCACCGATAAACAATGGTCGCGCGAGTACCTCAAAAGATTCTGTCGCGTCAAGATTATAACCCAAATATCCAAAACCTTATCTTTATAGCCTAAGCGGGGATTATTTTTTTTTACTTTTTTTGTATAATTTTTACATGTTTACATCAGCAGAATACGTCACTAAATACCTAATCGATAACATTAAGTTTTCATTTTTGGTTTATTGCTATATCGCACTGTTCTGTACTTCTCATCGCCTCGCGTAAAACACGTAGGTAACTAAGTAGATAGTCTGTATGCGACAGTCAACTAGCTAAAAATAAAAAATATATTAATCTTTTTTCTGATTATCCTAGTTTCAGTAAATTTAAATTTAATTACCTACATTGTTTCATTATTATGTATGAATAACTTTCATTATATAGTAATGCAACTATGCTCATTCTCTACAATAAATACCCTTATCTAGAATTATTATTCGCCTAACGATTACACAATAAAAAGTAACTACTATGTTTAAATTAGATTATTACCAAAAAGCTCGTCAAAGCATGCAGATAGGTAGTAGAATAATTGTTTCTATTCAGCGTCTCAGCGCAGGGATCGCCGAGTTATTAATTTCTATTCATAATAATTAATATAGTGATACATTAAATTATTTTACTCTCATAAGGCCAAGGCTAAATTCTCGCAACAAGACTGAACTGATCTCGATGTCGCATCGCATTCTAGAGAATGGTGGCGAGGGTCCCGGGACCGCGTGCTAACGTCACTGCAAACCAACTATCAAAACAATGAGGGGTAAATGCAATCACAAGTTTTGGAATAGTTTAGAAAATTTTAGGAAAACTTTTCACAAGGCACAAGAAATTTTGGTGTAACACCTAATAGATTAGAAAGTAGGAATAAATCATAAATACGATGCGATTTAGTGTCGAACGTTCAGTGATGTGTCGCACTCCACAGCGGGTACTGAGGGCCAGCTCTGCGTCGCGTCAGTTAAACACATGTCATTGCAGTAGCTCCATTACTAACTTCGAAACAATATCGCAAGACCAACACTGGTGTGCCAGCTTTAACGAGTGAGAGAACAATATAAAATTACTAAGAAAGTACATAAATATAATTTGAAATAGTTATGAAATTCATTTATTACTCTAACATTACAGTGGTAAAACAAAAGTGTCGTTATATTCAACTTTATTAAGTCATTCAACTTGAAATATTATTCAACAAAACGTAATCTTTCTATGAAGGGCACCTTTGGTTTTTAGCTTACTCGAATGAGACATTATCCTAAATGTTTAATCTTCTGATATTACTCTAGATTCATAACAAATGATCTCTGTATACATCGGCCTTGTAAAAATAATTACACAATTTCATATCATACCATAAGTTAGTTGTAAATAAATCTTATAATACACAATAAATGAATAATATTAAATAAACAATGTTCACATTAAATAGGAAAATTAATAATTTTTAATTAATTATAATTAGAACTATCAACGTAAACAATAAACCTGGAATGTTAATAATACCGTAACGCTTGCTAAATTTGGTTTAAGGCTAACACCACTCCTCGTCCACAGTCGGTTAACTAAACAGAAGAGGAGACAGGGTTTTTTTTGTGAATTAATGCCATTTTTGTTTAATAATCTTGATCCTTGAATTGTTGGCATAAGTCACATCTAAAGTACACTCCGTCTCCCGTTGGTTGCGTTCCGATGCGGTACAGAGGATCAAGATTGCGCGTCCCTCAGTTAGCTGGTTGTCAAGTGCCGAGAGCCACGAACGAACTAATGTTGTTCGCCCTCTTCTCCGTTTTTGGCTCCCTGTTGGTAAAGAAATATAGGTCAAAAAATCTGACAAAGAAAATTTAAGGATATATACATATATTTACTAAAAAGGATAATATGTTTCTATAGATAAAAGCGTGGAATGTCTTGTGCAAGGTGCGAAGTGAAATTAGTACATTTATTTAAAATCTATGATAACGTAAAATTAAAATAAAAAAATAAATATTTCTTGTTTTAAGAAAAAAAATACCTATAAGTATCGTATTCAGTAAAAAATTGATATTAACTTGAATTATCATGAAAGTAAGGTAAGTACTAGACAAAGTTGATAAAATTTCAAATGTTTAATCTCCGTTCAAACCGGATGTGTTTTCAGGGCGTTAGTTAAACTTTCCCCAGTTTGTTATCCTATCTAAAAACAAGGTTATTCCAAACATGTGTTACGCCAAAATAGAGTAATTATTATACCTATAATGTAGTTTAATTAATTTATTACAAATTTTATTCTACCATGAATTATCGTAGGTACTAAGAATGGCCTTTCGGATTAACACATGTCCTTGCAAAGTCCTGTCTTGTAACCGCTCAAAACATAAAAATAAGGTGCGCGTGCATACTTCATGTGCGAGAATCCATCCGTTGTGTGCCACCTTGCCATGCCTCGCGTATTCGAGGTGTATGGCGCCTTCCGAGCTGAGAAGCAGGGCTCCTTGGAGTCGCGCCAGCGCGGCGGCGGCGTCGGCGGCGGAGGCAAACTCGACGAAGGCCACTGGGCCTCCACTGCCTCCGTTAGCGCCGGCGACAGTGCCGCTCAGCAGGCGAAGCCTCGCGAACCCCGGGCAACTGTACCATACACTCAATCGTGCCCGCACTCGTACCCCGGTGCATTTTGTGTTTTTTTATTTTTATAAAAATATTTTTTATGTGTTTTATGCGGATATACATTGAGCACAGTTTATTCGAGAAATATTTATTATATACCAGTGTACTTTTTGTTTAATTTCTACTATTAAGAGATAAGTAAGAAGTTTTTTAAATGAATTTTTTGTACTATTTTGTGGCCGTTTTATGAATATTATAAAAAATACAAGCATGTCAATATTTTATATTATCATTTAATTATTATTCCATCCATGATCATTATTTTAAGATTGTTTATTATCATTTAGAAATTCACAGTCACACAGTATACTGTAATTAATTACACAATTTTTGCATTGAGTATACTGCAGCAATATAACTATGTTTTCCAGTAAAAAAGCTATTAAAAAAATTGTATGAACACTGATTTATTTATATTATGCCTTACTATCTTTCAATATTTTCAGTTGACGTTCACGCAAAGCATTTGCAGTAAATAGATTTGAAGTTGACTCGGATTCCTACAATTTAATGTTACTTTTGCGTGTTATCGTAGTTCCGTTGAATCATTTTATTGAATCTATCTTTATTTATTAGGGTTTTGAAAGCAATTTATTACTATGAACTGTTGTTCATTGAATTATGATTTTGGACAAACCATAGTTTCACATTTTTTGTTGTTGTTTAAGATATTGGTTATAGTGCGAAAACATTTGAACTAAATAAAAAGTGCAACATTTATCGTCACTTACAGGTGTGGACAATACATAAGAGTGATAACGTTCGTTACTGTGTGGTGTTAAAGTGCTCATACGGCTATTTGTGACGTGTGTAATATGTCATGCTTTCGGTGGTACGGATGCAGGCAGCCTCTCTCACAAACACCAATCATAAATGCTATTAAAGTTGTCGTTTGTGTGAGAGACCGAATAAATAAAAGTAAACCATAAAATTATAAATTCCATCCAGCAATTTTGAACCGTCGACACTGTGATTTTTTGTGCAACATGCACTGGGAAAGAGACCAATTTCAGTTTGTTTCCTTTTTTTTCAAACTTGATTCATCTTTTTTGTTGTGCGTGATCATGCTCATAACATTGTGTAGGCTTTCAAATGAATATACTTTCTGTAAGATTTGTATTTTCAGTTTGATTAAGCAGCTTTCCCGATTGATCTCAGCAACAAACTTATTCAGATTGTTTCGTTTACGTAGGCTTTTGCTACGCCGTAGCGTTTGAGCTACGACGCCGCGGCGTAACAAATCTGTACGCAATTATGTACTTTCTTTTAGTAGTCGAAATATCAAAAATTAGTTTCTCTGTTGCTGTTTGCAAGGCCGCTGGTTTATTGAATGCCGGAACAGATCTAAAAAAGTTTGTTCCTCTGTTTACGTGACATAAAAGTGATGTAGTGCTCTTACCTGCTGAATATCTCTTTGAGTTCGTGCTCAGAGACGAACTGTCCCAAGTTGGCGACAAAGAGCGTGGAGCAGGGCGGCGCGGGGTGCGCCGAGGGGGGCGGGGGGTGCGCCGCGCCCGGCGAGCCTAGCGCCGGCGCAGGCAGCACGCATGCCCCCAGCGTCAGCGGCGACTGGTAGGAGAACTGTGGTAAATTGTATCAATTGTTAAAAACTTCTAGAAAATACTTGTTGTGTGCAGCTCAAAGCAGTACTTAGACAATATAAGACCTCAGTATGTAGTTCGGTTTCCAGTCTGTCAGTAAGAAGATATCAAAAGTAAATACATAGATACAGTTGCAAAATAATGGCAAAACAGTTAAGACTTCATTTGAGTAAATGAACAACTTACGTGGTGTGGCCTATCGGCGGCAGCTAGTCAGAGATAAGAACGGACCGGCGCCATCTGAGGGTGGATGGCGGGGTGCACCAGTCCGTGAGACAGCGTGGGCAGCTCGCCCCCGTAAGCCAGCGGGTGGTGCCACAACTCAGCGCCTCCTCCCGGGAAGAAGGGACTCGCTAAGTCTGAACACAAATACCAAACTTGTAAGCCGCTAAACACTCGCTAGCCGCGTCAGTGAGTCAGTCTGTATCTAAAGGATACCGCTAAAAAATAACAATTATTTACAATGTGCTTCTGACATGTTTTCACGGTCACGATCGAGCAGTTCAAGGTTTATTAGTACTCGTCGTTTAGATTATTAGCAGTATTTGAAAGCCACAGGCGTAGCCGAGTGCAAGGGACCATATCCAAACATTATATCTAGAGAATACTTTACTGTAGGGTAATTAGACCTAAAATAATTTGATACGCCAATAAGGATGTTATCATGAAAACATGTAATAGATAACTGTGGTAGAGAACCCGAAAGATCAATCGATAGCTTCACAGAGCTAGGCCTTGCGTGGTACGTGTAAGCAATCACAGATACTTGGCCTACGCGTTCGCTCGACGACCCCATCTTACACAAGTGTTTTGTACCTACCCACGTTTATATCACCAGGTTTGAGTGGCAAAAGTGAGAAGGCGTTTTATGTAAAGCGTCCAATAAACGATGATATGATTTACCTTTAGAGAGTAGAAAGTTAAGAAGGTTTCTGAAAATGGAAGGCAATTTCAATATTGTTTGACTCAAGAGAAATTGTAGCACAATACCATAAATTTACTCACTAGCGTTATGAAGTTTTGAGAAAGTTTAATTTGCTGGCAAACAATGTAACTAAAAGGGAATTGAAAGGAGTCGACTAGGTTCCATTGTCTACAGGACGCTTTAGGGTCATCTCGGAGGGTTGTGAGATATTGTGTCGTGTGGGTAGGTAGTGTGTGGGGGCGGTCGAGCGCGCGCCGGGCGGTGTGTGCGTTTGGCTGTACTTACGTCCAGTGAGTGGGTGCATCAATGCGGGGTGTGCAGCTGGCGCGGCTGTGGCAACTGCCGGCTTCGGCTTGCTGACCTTCGTGTTGCTTTTAGCGAACTCCAGCCGAATCGTTTGTGGCATGTCGGGGTCGAACCGGACACCCTGCTGTGAACAGCCGCGAGCGGTGCGGCGCTCCGATATAATGACGATGGAAAGGTCGGATGCTGACAATGCTCAGGACAGCGATGAGACGCCAATCGCTAACATGAGCCCAGATAAAGTAAAGAACAAATTTAAGGACTCAAACCCGAGAATAAAGAGTACTTTTTAAATTTGGTAAGTATTTTTGGGGTCTGAACGAACATGATTTTCTGTATTATTTTCATGTCTTTAAGTCCGCGCCCGCGCCTGCTAGGGTGACGGAACACAGTGCTCGGGTTGTGACATCAAAAACCTGTCAAACAGTGACATGCAGTTGCTTATTTACACCGGATTTATTGTCCACACGCGTGTGGGCCGACGTACAGCACCGAGTTCGCGACCCAAATCGGTCCGTTCGATATGTGCATGGGTTTAGCATAACTTACGATGCGGTTACTCGAGTCAGGAAATGTTATTCCAAGTCTACAATGAGAATATTACTATAGTGCTCGTTGGCTGTGTTGAGGCATGTGATGAGAAGAGGTTTAGTAACACCGTGCGTTTACATGTTTAGTATATACAATAGCTTGTCCAGCCGACAGGAGTATCTCAGATGATTGAGATATTGAATTGCACTGTAGTACGAGTAGATACCGTAACATACTGTGTTTCGAAGCCAGTCAAATTGATTAGGCGATATGTGTACGTGATTATCGGTTTATATTGTTAGATACTGTGTTGATTTAGCACTATAGAAAGTATTCCCAATAATATAACACGGTATATCAATATTATTCAATATCTCTACGTATCATTTTATTTGGTTGAATTTGTTCCAATTCACTGAACCAGATATAACGAGAGCGTCTGTTTAAATATTGGATCAAACTCAACTACAGATCTCTACGAGTATATAAGTAGATTTCTTAGACTAGGTTAATTTATGTGAATTGCTGTGACTGAGTGGCGATACCAACCTGAAGATCTTGTTTGGCCGCTTCTGCTCCAGCGCGTGTATGAAACGTTACAAAACCAACCGGCTGTGAACAATTTAATATTTATGTTACATAATTTCAGTAGCTAAATACCGGGAATAAATTGAATTATTATGCATGAACTCACCGAAGCGGTTTTCCCGTTCTTACTGGTAACCTTTAACAGGGAGCCTTCGTAACCCTGAAACAATCACAAACGGTTATCAAACCACGTTATTATCTAAACAATCCATTCCTGCCTTTGTACACATTTGAGGAAAGTTATAAAGACTTTGGCAGAAGAAAGTTACCCAAATTGATCCAACTGTCGGTGTCATCCATGTCATGGTGATATTCAGTTTCTACAGCGACCGACGTACTGAAAAATGGTTCCCAACGGTGCCTGGTACCATTTGTAGCACGCGATCTACGGTGGCTACCCCTCGGTATAACTTTAAGCACCTTTATGTTTGCCGCGCCGTCCGTACCAGCCGAGGATCAAGTGTAATCCCCCTTATCGACAGACAAAATCGATTCAATCCGAATATTACGAATCGGAGCATGACATTTGATATTTACGGCACCGTAATCCAAATCGAGATCTTCTAGTCTCGTCGCGTGACGGAAGCAATGTTGTTTTATCCGTTTTATTTTTTCCTTGTACCTACCTATTTATAAATATTAAGTTGTTTCTAGTAACAGATATTACTGTAGCGATGTTTACTTATGTTCATGTTTTATATATTTTATTATTGCTTCGTGGAAGTATTGTTTTTATAAGTTAGCTGTTTTAATTTTTTTTGTAGTAATAGAGTTCTTTGTGGAGGGGTCCGGGGAAGTACTGCCATCATACCAATTTCTGCCGTGAAGCAGCTGTGCTGTGTTTTGGTTTGACAGCTGTGGGTACCGGTGAAATTACGGGCACAAGAGGCGTATCAGCTGTATGCCTCAAGTTGATGGACGCAGGGCGTTGTATCGTAGAGCACGTTCCGAAAAACGTGATCTTTAATGCTTTGTGATAGGCAATGGTTACCAATTAATATCAGATGGGCCATGGCGCTTGTTAAATTTTCAAGTAACATAAAAAAAACTATTTCTCTGTCGTACTCTTGGTATATTACCTCATATGCTCGAAATAGAAGATATAGCTCTCGTGGCTTCGCATCCATCGGCAGCCCACTCACGAACAGTGTTCGCACCTGAAACAACAAAGCATCTAGTTAGTGATAGTGTACAACTCATAAACCTAAATAAACGTCGTCTAATAAAAAGTAAACAGTTTTTATTCACTGTTACTGTTTTATTAAAAACTGTTTCCCAATTAAGTAACTTTGCAAAAAGCACTGCCATTTGATGAATGTTCTCGCTGGCTATTTTGCCGCCCTTAAACAATAAAACTCCGGATATTCTTCACAGGCTGGCTAAATGGTACCCTAAAAATCTTTCCGATTCTTTGTATTTTGATGGGCCGGTGGCGCATTAATTCGTCGAGTCTATTTAATGAAATAAAACAGAGTCAGTAATGGCGGCGAGATTTGCCGAGTGCGGGAAATGGAGATTGATAACTGGCAACACAGGCATTAGATGACGCAGACGGCAAGTCGTTGCGTGTTTATTTTATGCGTCTGAGTTCTTTAAATGAATCTAAGGTTCCTTTTACGTAATTAGTAAATTGTAACTTAAGACTATAAAGATTGGACGTTATCCATTACGGTGTGAATAATTAATTACCTAGATTAAACTTTTTTAGATATAAAATACCCTAGTGTTTATTGAGTACTTGTTTTTTTATATTACTCATAGCCCATGTTATGTTCATGTATTTCTCTCTACTAAATATGATATTTTATCGCGCGGTGCGGAGCTTCGGTCAGTGCTAGAATGTCGAACCTTTATGTCGACTATTTTCCGGTCGACTGCACGAGAATTTCAAGTTTCATAGATACCGTTATATTTTTACAGCATCAATTTTTACAAAATTGTCTTACCGAATTCCAGGGGTGAACAACTTTGGAGTCGGGGAGCTTTACATTGTGGTTAGAAAGTTCAATACGGAAACATAATTTTTTATTACTGTCTTTTTAACTTTCTCATACCAACGCATATTTTAAAGTACATACCTTTTTTGTTAATATTTATGTACTTACTTGCATGGAAATTATTGAATTAAATGAAACACGTTTTTACATATCTCTAAGCATGGATATTACCGGCATTATTATTTATTCTCATGTGCTGCTGATTTTTAGACAATAGTTACAACTACAAAGTTATGTAGGTAATAGTCGGGCCGAGGTATGGTGGTTAAGAAATAAAACAATTTCAATCCCAATAAAATCGGTACCTACTCCGGAAAAGACGGCTGTAAAATACAGACCGAGATATAAGTGTCAAAGTCGAACCTACCTCGCATATTTCACACGAGCCGAGGGCGCGTCCGGTCAGTTTGAAAATGCCCCACCATGTCCACCATTTTCCGGTTGGTCGCTCCCGAATCCCTACGCCTCACTATTGAGTTATGTTTCATACTCATGCGAGATGGGAGAAAGCAAATAGCTGGCAGCACTCCGCGGGAATGTTAGTTTTTGCCGATAACAATGTTACACGAGGTTTTTTTTTCGCTTTCGGCTGTATGATGCTTTGTCAACATTTTAAAAACGCGAAGTATTTGTTGTTTGACAGATTTTAAAAGTTACAAAATTGCCTTATTTTCATGTTGAACGCCAAAAAAGTATCCACTGCCTACAGAAATTAAATGGAACTCTACATAACCATAGAAATTTTAATTGAATTGCCAGACATTTTACGAGTTACGAAATTGTTTCAAAGAAAAAATTATACTTTAGAACTTCTAAGGGTAAGTTATGGAAAAAAATGTGGTAACTCTACACGTGACTTCAGGTGGTAGGCTTCAATTGCAGAACTAAACAAGCTAGTACTTTTAAAATGTTTTTCATTGTTTGTTTAACAGTAAAGTTTTACCTTAAACGATGGTTTAAAAACACAATGATCAATAAGTTAATTTTAATTTATTAAATTATATATTTCTGTTTATATATATTTGCTGAAAGTTTATTCACACTAATCTCAATTTCGCGCTCCCTTTGCTATGAAAGCGAGGTGAATATCTGATCTATCTAGAAGATGATAGCATCTACGTTGACATTAATGTCTCTCAGAGAGAAAAATAAAATATTTAACTTCTCCAGGGAGGAGTGAAAATGTTTTAGTGGTGTATCCAATTTTCTGTAAGTATAGTTTTGACGTTGTTAGTTGTAGGCATATTACGTTGTATAGTTTTTAGGCTGTTTAAAATTGTGATTGTGTTAATTCCGAGCTCATTGTTGACGTATAATAAACATTCTTAAATACAGATTTGTTATAAATACGTATTTTGAGTAGATACTAATTGGATTCAGGTTAATGAAAGTTTATTTAAAATATTTTTATTTGAAAATTCTGACTTGTCATCACTACAAAGCACAACTTAATTAAAGGAGAACCAGC
The DNA here is from genome assembly GCA_951804965.1 of Horisme vitalbata. Taxonomy (NCBI): domain Eukaryota; kingdom Metazoa; phylum Arthropoda; class Insecta; order Lepidoptera; family Geometridae; genus Horisme; species Horisme vitalbata. The sequence continues at coordinate 10,791,933 of OX638101.1, forward strand.
GGCCTCATTAAATCCCCTGGCCACTGACGGGCAGCAGCGTCGATGGAGCGAGAAGCTGTGCCCTGCGATCCCCAACCCGCATGCCCAGCGTGGGGATTATGGGCATATCCCTCTGTATTAGTGGAGGCCTATGTCCAGCAGTGGACTGATATAGGCTGGTGTGGTATGGCAGCGGCCTCATTTAATAACTCAGTTGCACACCGAAATGGTCGGCACCGTACCTTTATTTGTAAACTCTGACATTTCATCTGTCGAAATTCAAAGAAGGTCAATTGACAAGCTGTCAAAGTTTGTAAAAACAGGACAGGAGCCTATCACTTCGGTGTGCAAATGAGTTAGTAAATGAGGCGTCAATGCATCAATGTTAAATGTTTGCAGAAATAACTAGAAAAAAAGAACACGTATGAATAAGATTGCAAGGCCTCGAATAGTAAACACCTTTACTTTCTTTGGTGCCAAATATCAGGCAATTTGTAAAATAATTATACCTCACGTTGTTTTAGTTCTTTGAAATAGTTGATTTTTTTTGTCTATAAATCATATATTATGATTTAAGCCGTTAATTTATACTTTAAAAACATACGTTTGTCTTTTATTGTATTTTCATCCTGGTAGAGGCGAGTAAAATATTTCGCTAACAGTAATAAAATCGATAAGCACAACCAACTCTCGCTTCCGAATTAATTAAACGTCGACAACTGACCGATACTTGATAATAGTTCATACCCACGCGTCGGGAAAATTCGTTAATATGGCAGCACTGAGTCGTATGTGCTTGAGTGATAAATGTGTCAATATAAATTAAAACCAATCCATGGATCAAAAACAAATCAATTTGAGCGGTAGTTTTACTGCGACTTGAATACAACCACACTTGTGAAACTACCAAGAATGTATGATGAGTGTATGTACATATTGCTTATTGTAATACAGCTATCGATACTATGCTACCAACTTCGTAACCCGAAAAACTCATCTGCATGTCCAACTCTATTTTGGCGTGATCCATATTCATATATAATTTTGCAGGTAATACATACCTGATATAAAATGGGGTATAGTTAGCAGAAGCTTTAAATAAAATGCAAAAAATAAAGGAGTATTCACACGATCGATCGCACGAGCATGCATCCGAGCCAATTGAAGCGGAAGCGCCCGGGGCAGTGCACTGCGAATTTATCATACCTACCATATGTAGATACCTAACTTTCTACGTGCAACATCTACACGTAACGCATTTGGTAGTTTGTGGAGTTGTATTATCTTCTTTACTATTAAATGCATATTTTAATATGAGCAGTAATCGCTACCACCGTCGGTAGCGAAAAGTGACAAGGATGGTAGTATTGCGGGTGTCGTTTATCTGAATGAAATAGCATGTGCCAATATCACGCATATCTGAATAGGCCTTAACTCTTGGCACTTCAAATTTAAGTTTAAGAACTAGATGCCAGAAAGCTGTGTGTATTATCTACAGAAAAGAAATAAATAGATGACATAGTTTGCCAATAATTTTCCACCTATCTGTCATAAGGGTAGGTTATCTTCGCTGGTCCTGCAATCCCTAACCCGAATGCCCAGCGAGAGGATTATGGGCATGGGTTGGCATGGCTTCTTACAGGGGATGCCTATGGCCAGCAGTGGACTGAAAAGACTGGTGTTGGTTTCGAGAGGGCAAACATTTATCAGAGGATTTTCATAAAATAATTTCTTATTTCGTCCCACGAAAATCAACACACAATTCACACGTATGCATAAAATAATAAAGGTAAACCAGTTAAAAACTGAAAATGTAAATCGAAAAGCATCTCTCAAACATGGAATGTAATCGAATTGATCCTGTCACATTGCTGTTGACTGTGAACGTCCAAAAGTACTCATACGTAATGAAAAATATTTTCCAAAGCAGTGCTAAAGTTAAATTGTACAAAAAATCAAATATCTGTGTTGCCAGAGGTCTATTTTTTCACCTGCCTGTCTAATTGAAATAGGGACGGATTCCGATTTCCGGTAATGTTGCAAAGGTTTATAAGATTTTTCCTTTTTTATCTTCACGTATGTTTGGAACTTGTCGTGTCTTACGACGCAACGCCCTGTGTCCATCGACTTGAGGCATTAAGGTCTTAAGCCTCAAATGCTTGTAAATTCAGCGGCACCCACACCCTTCAAACCGAAACACAACAATGCTATTCACGGTGGAAAAGGGCATCTTATACTTGTAACCAATTCATAAAAGTATTGTAACAATTTGAACCATATATAAATGTCCTTGTAAACTTCATTAGGTTCCTACTCTGTTATATATTTTGTAGGTAGGTACAGTAAAGTGTATTGTTCTATTCCTATTTCGTTCCTTGATTGAAACAACTCGCATCGGGTTCGCTGAATAGAAAATCGGTGGTTAACTTTCCGACTGACCACTTTAACCTGAACTTTGGCAATTCATTTTGTTTTCTACGTTTTCTGCATCGGCAGTACTAAAAAGAAAACCAGGGTCCAGTCTTTGTTATTCTGGGTACCTACGCGAGTTTTTGTGTTATATCCGAGGAATGATGCGCGGTGGCTTCACCAGTTTAATTTGTGGATGTTTTTACAACGACTACATTTTTTTATAAGTAACTAACTTCCGAACGCGGCTTCGCTCGCGTAGTATCCGAATAAAAGTATGTGTTATTCCAAAACTAGAAATACATTACATAAAAAAATCCTAATGAGCTAGTATATATACGTTACGACCTATTCTCATACCTACCAAATATACATAAAAGAAATCATAAAAATCGGTCGAGCCGTTTCGGAGGAATGGTACTCGTGTAGTACATAATTGTAACTAGGAATAGCTTTTTAATCATTATAATAATCAGAATCTTTATTGTTTTATGTGGTATTACATGTATCATGTGGCTTTATACAGCTTGTAAACTGTAAACGTAACATTTTGTAGTACCATAAAAACATACATATGTTACCAAAGTTTTCTGTTAGATAAAAAAGTTTGCGATGTTTAAAGTGAACCAGGAACTTGGCGAGAGCAATTTTTCTTCGGACATCAATGTCAGTGGTAATAATTCACAACTTTCCCGTCGACCAGCGATCGACGGCCGGTCGAGTTTCCGGCATTTGGCCTAAAAGTAAGAGGGTACGAGTTGGAGGGATTTTAGTTTGTTGTTTAAAAGTTACGGGTGGTTCCGTTGCGCGTTGGTATCACGTATTCTGTAATTATTCGAGTATTGCTGACTCATCATTCGCCTGCCCTTATGCTACTAGGCGGGGTCGGCACAACATATTTCTTTTTCCATTCACTTCTAAGTGCCATCATGGGTATATTACTGACTAAGAAGAAACGATATTCAAACTACAAACACAATACTATTTACATTTGTAATTATTATAAATTTTATTTGAGATTTTTTATGGAACCCAATTTGACCGGTCATAAACTAAAAATATAAGAAATAGCATGTCTTTTTATTGAATTATTTACATAAAAACACACCCAGTATAAGTTTAAAATGAAAAGTATTAGAATGTCAATCATCTATCTAAACTAAGAACGATATAAAAGCGAGCAGATATTGTAAACTAACCCGATTTTTCTCTTAGCTCGCAACAATCGTTTGGTAACGGAAACCCATCGTATCAAATAGAGATATTTCTAATTTTTCGGTTGACCTGCGTTTGCTGGAAACCTGTGTACTGTGGCACTACTAAAGAAAATAGATAGAAACGAAGCCAATAGACTGAGAACAGAAAAAAGGCAAAACGTTGGGCGCAAGTATACAGGGCTAATTGAAATCGCTGACTCCACTTCTAATATTTAACTTAAAATTCTCAAGCTCATACTATCTTAGACTCTGATCGAATTATAAAACTGCCGTTAACTGAAGAAGCGGACTTTTAATATTAACTTTGTCGACTTTTATTAACATTCGAGATCTTTTAAACATTATTTGCTGATCTCACGATATTAATGACTTTATTCGAGTCATTGTTCTCGTAAGGCCAACGCTTTCTAACGAAAGTTTTTTTCCTTGAACATAGATATATTCACGGCTATATCACACTTACTTGCGCTAAAATTTTATATATATTATATATAATTACTTTATGTATTTTGATTACTTATTCACGAATATATAGCATTTTATCATTGTTACATAATATAAATAAAAATCGATGGTCAGTTAGTTCATGATGATCATTCTAACAAAACATTGACAAAAGAATCTTTTGTTCAAAAGTGAAGCATAATAAGTAGGTATAATTGTTTAGAAAACAAATGTCCAAATCCTTTTCAGAAATGTTAATAAAAATTACGAGGCAAACGGATGTCTGACGCGACAAAGCAACGCCCAACTGAACGAAATTGCAAGAAAGTAATAAAGAATTCAGAGAGAACAATTAAAATCTCAAAAGAATTGCAAAGAAAAGAGTTCAAACGGGGCAATAATGTCGACCACCTGCTCCGCTGAGATAGGGATCATAATGTTAATTTAATTAAAGGACTAATCTAAATTGCAGACGACCCAACACTCCGACGGCCATTAAAAGGATATTTCGTCGCCGACACTAAGTCGGGGAAAGTTGCTGATTATAAATATCTCAGAAAACAACTCGAGGGAGACTACGAGTAAAAACATTCTAGTAAATATAAAAGTTTCCAGTCCCAAACTTTATGTTGCGTATACGACCTTTTAAAATATTGTCATGAGAAAAATAATCTCACCCAAACACGACGTAAAACACCTTATATCGGAAGAACGTATATATTTTTATTAGAAAAGATTGCTATACACGCAAAATGAAAACTAGCATTTTGTAATAGTACTGGATTGGGGATCTGGGGGGTGATCGGCTAACCCTGTTGCAAACAGAAAAGATTGACATCGATCTTGTTTTAATAAAATGTGACAGTTTGTTAATTGATGTTCATTGAATTTCGACGGATTAAATGTCAAACTTTGTAAAAACAGGATCGGTGTCAATTATTTATGTTTGCAACAGAGTTAGCTGATCACTCACCAATATATATTATAGTATGTAAATAAATAAATAATAACTTTATTGAGGACCATACAGATGCTTACATAGGTATTTAATAGTATGTTTACAAGCCCAACTGTAAATACATTTATCAAGCCTGCATTTATTTCATAGAGCAAAAGCTGTATTTAATTAAATAGCAAGTAGGATACTTATCTAAATTGCAGAAGACGGGCCCGTTTAAGTTTCATTAAAAGGGGTTCTGCGAGTCTACACAAGCAAGAAAAAGTTTTTCAGCGATAAAGATGCCTTTCGTCTTGAAAGCAGACAAAACTTGCCGGGCGGCGGGTGGAAAACAATTTATTATTTCCTTTGATAGCCTTTACAATCCTTATAAAGGAATTTGCTAATTTAAAAACGCTGACGAACTTTTGTTCTAATTAAACAGCTGAAGATTTACGCTAGTTTTTGTTCTCCAAAATCCTTTTTTTGCAGAGCTTTTACACATTCAAAGTATGAAAATTAAAGGGAAAAGGTTTCAAGCGTTGGTTGGTACGGGATGAGGTAAAAACCTGATACTAAAATACTCACGATGATTAAGTAAAAGGAATCTTGAATTTTTTTTGCTAAATATCAGTTACATCGTTAATATTTAATTATCTAAGAAGATTCAAATTACAGCTACGTAATGAGTAACAAGCGGACATCAATTCCCAATCAGACGGCAGTCGGGCACAGTAGTACCCGGTCCGCCCAAATTATGTTCAATGGATAATTAATTATCCTTGTTCACTTCGATAACAATGCCGGTAAAATCGAGATCATTATAAAACCATACCACAGAAACAATATGATATAACGAACTCACTAATGAGCGGTTATTTTGATGGACTGCTGATGATAGCTTATTGATGGGGAATTGCAGGTATCAATTCTTTTTTTAAAATAATTTTTTTCTTGAATTATATTTATTCATATTTATTTTTACTTGAAATCAAATATCTACGTAATAATGAATTGAATCAGGCGTGAGTTCGCGCATAACCATTACAAGATATTTAAAAGATAAAATATTTAGTACAAATTCCGCCAACTCTCTCTGACGAGTTTCATAAAAACTCAACAGTAATTCGACAATGTTTCGCCTTCCCCATAAGGCATCATCAGGAAACGATAGACTCGCTGTCCGCCTTCAGCACTCCGCAAAAAATCGCAGACGTGTTGCTTCGCCAGAACAGAAAGTTTTAATAATCTACGTTATAATAATGTACTCTGCAAAATTGATCCCTTGGCTGGCAAAATCTTACTGTTTTATATGCGTAACAATGTTTGAGGAACACATAAAAAGTTTAATTATATGCATAAGTATAGTTCAACGAGATAGAAGGCATTCACTTTGATGTATAGTGTCAATGAGAAGGTACCTACTTCTTTATACTACTAAGTAAGCAATTGTAAATATAGTAAGCGAGTCCCGTAGCCTATGAACGCCTGGAATATCTAGAAGTTTTAAATGCGCGTTTCTGACCCTTTTAAAGACTTTAAAAAGCTCTTTTTGTAATAGTGGTAGGTGGTAAAGGAAGCATTACTAAATTATAACTAGAGTGGCTATGAGACAGACACGAGTTAGTTTCTTTGCTATTTTGTCGTGTAAAGAAACATAGGTCCTTGAGCTTTGCAGTATTATTTTAATGGGAGCCTAAAAGGAGGGTTGGTCGCAATTAAAATTTTCCATTTTATTAAATTAACGAGCAGAGGAAAGTGCGTTGAGTGGGCTGAGCTTTTTAACAAATAAATAATCCTGTACAACGAACGACACCTCACACATTTAGTTTATGTAGGTGGTACCAAACATGACGTATGTAATATATTAAAAACAGTAGATTGTCCTAATCTGAATCCTAACTAATGTTATAAATGTGAAAGTGAGTTTGTTCGTTTGTGACGCTTTTACGCCTTACACGTTGATTGCTTATTTTAGTATTTAGCTTATGTAGATGGAACCAAACATGCTGTATGTAATAAAAACAGTAGAGTGTCCTTATCTGAATCCTAACTAATATTAAAAATGTGAAAGTGAGTTTGTTCGTTTGTTACGCTTTTACGCCTTACACGTTGATTGCTTATTTTAGTATTTAGCTTATGTAGATGGTACCAAACATGCTGTATGTAATAAAAACAGTAGAGTGTCCTAATCTGAATCCTAACTAATATTATAAATGTGAAAGTGAGTTTGTTCGTTTGTTACGCTTTTACGCCTTAACACGTTGATTGCGGATGTCAGACATGTCGCTGCGCGCCATGCACGAGGAGGGCAAGCTGCACCTACTGCACAATTGTGTTGTTTAGCACTCAAAGCGATAACTACTCACCTACCTACAGAAATGGATATTTCTATACAAAGGACCTTTCATCCAGAAAAAATACTTAATTGTAGGTGAAAACTAGTTATATAATAAAACTAACGGAAACTGATACAAAGAAAATTGTATATAAACCTGTAAAAGCGCACATTCTTTCGTATCCTGAATAGTTTTATATCGTGAGGGATACTACATTAACGCCGAACGTTCCACTATCGGCACAGATACACAGGGTTACAAGGGAACCGGGTTTGTCTCCTTATCTGAAATTCAAATTCACCTGCAGGTGGAGACGCGATTGAGCGAAACTTCCTGTACGGTTTAGATTTACTGGCCACAATTGAATCCAGCGGAACTCCGTGCCCATACAGTTTGCAAAGTGGCTTATGAAATAGATCCGTGTGCTTTGAAGAAAGTGGGCAAGATCTTATCTGTTGGAAGTTTTCACTACGCGCTTTAGTTACTTGGAATTGATCAAAGGAGTGAAGTTTAGTTTACTAGCGCTCAGCCTTTTCTAGGTTCCTAAATTATTTACCATTACGTTTTTATACTCGCATGTCATGTATACTAAAGCACAGAATAAGTAATGATATAACTAAAGGGGTTGAGTCAGAGTCATGTTATGTGTTGTTGATGTGTGCACTGGATTTCATAATATCCTTTTTCTTTTCCTACCAACCTCCGATCCCTACGAGAGTTAATCTTGACCTCGACTCGGCTTGTTTAAGGCAAACAACTGCCGCAAATAAGCTGAACGAACCATTGTCTACAAGTTCATGATTCCAAAGTCCACAATCCTTCAAACAGAAGGAAACATTGCCGAACAATTCGTTGCTAGTGAATAAAGTATACAGTCATAAATAACGTCCCCATAAGGACGATTAAATTCTTTACTCCGGAGGCGAAGGGAGAATTCCTTCACTCGACGTCTACATCTAAAGTAATTTTTCACAACTCTATATCTCCAGACGGTAAGTTTCGTACATTTTAGCGCAATTTTTGAGTGGATTTTTCAGGATTTCAGTGGTAAGATTAGCACAGGCAGCCTGCTTATAAATATTAAACCACTTTCACCTTTGCCATATATTTGCCACCAACTATGGTTACAATTTAAATACGGTACATGTATTAAACTGTTATTTTGGGCCTTTCTTTTGCCACTAATTCCAGTGTGGATAAAACAGCTTTTATATATACAGTTTTATTACTTGATCTTGCTATTAGATAGTAGGTTTAGTTTACCAATAATAATAATAAATAATAATTCGGGACGTCATTACACAGCATCATGTAGCCCCAAACTAAGCAGAGCTTGTATTACGGGAACCACATGATTGATATACTACACATTTTTTTTTTGTAAATACATACTTATCATACATATAAAATAAAACCAATACCAATCATTATACTCATTGATAGATTTTCTCCTTGCCATTGTGCAAAATAAAATGTTGCCTTAACATTAATGAAGTGAATTTGATTTTGATGCTTGTAGAACTTTGGCTCTTCAGAAGATACTCAACTCACTACTAGATTGTTGTAAATTGATTATAGCCTAAATGCCTCAGGCAAAATAGCTAAAATACACCATTGAACAATCGGCAAGCACTATATTCTGATGTGCCATTAAGCACACGCCTTCCCAAATCGCTCGTAACTTGCGCCTTGATAGAGGTATCTCCACAACTGCTTCAGACCATCTGATTGATGGCTGTAATCTCCACAACTATAGAACTCGTACAAGATAGATAGTCCATGGATACCGGGCCTTACATCTTGTATTTACCCAAGAAATATTAAGCCAGGGACACGAAATGGTGTATTTATAACTATATACTTTGCTTAAGGGTAAACATCAGACAATGATTGATGTAATTAATAATGAAATTATAAGAAAGCTATTTTCGAATTAGAAACAAAAATAAGACTTTTACATATATACCATTATCAATCATCAGATCACTCATAAGAGCTTGCTTTTCCAAAACAGACAGAATAAAAATGATAAAACTATTTGCGAAAGTCGATTTAAACAGGGAATTCAATCAGTCCAAACAAGCAGAAAATCGAACCCCAAGCCCCAAATCATCCAATCGAAGTAAATCTCAAATTCCGAGTACGCAAGCTAAGGAGCCGTCCCGTCCCGGCCAAGTCCCTGATTTAAATTGCAGATGGCCCTCCGGGAACGAACGCAGACACCCGCGATATGCTAATCATAGTCAAGCCAAGGATTATGCCTGTTTACACTCAACAAACTCACTTAATTTCGCACTGACTGATGTCTTGACATATTTGTCGGCGAGCAAAGTACCGGATTTGACAGGAATATTATCTATATCCCCGAAGTAGCTTTGAACTTATAATAACGGTTTGTTGTGGCTCTTCCGAAATTGTCCATTATCATGTCTTCTCACTGAAAATGTAACAGACTTTATTAAAAATTTCTAATTTAACCGGAATAACTGCCAAATTGATGAGTTTAATGCGTGCAATAACTATGTGAAAATCGTGTAAGTCTTCAGAAAATTGATTCTGGAAAGGTAAAACTTCTCTGTCTAATAATAAATGCTTTCTAGAGAACTATAAGACTGTGATCGAGTGAATCCATTACATCACTCTCTATAAGTAGATTGGAGCTTGCAAGTAGTTGGAAGTAGCTCTTTGTTATTACAATATGGATGCATGCGAGCGCTCTGAGGAAAGTGCATTAATATCCAATGTATTCGCAAACGGAGTATGTAATGCGATATGATATTCTAATTGAATTTCCTATTTACCTGTGTGGTTATATACTTCAGAAATTAGCTAATAGCCATTTCACATTAATTTTATTTACTTCATTTACTAACTTTATTGAAGCACTAATATACGGTGATTTAACCATAGATTATTTAAGTTGAAAAATAAGTTTCAAAACGTGTTTTCAACACTTCTAACGATGTCTTCTTCGTTTACGGCCAAGTGGTAAAGTTTGAATTTTAACTTAACTTTAAAGTTTTGCTCTTGTTAAATGAAATTCCTTGGCTTTCTCTTACCATGATACAAATAACATACGCGTAGGCTTACAATTTCTTCTGAAAAAATGAACAACATTATTTTATTCGAATACAGACATCTTATCATATTTTATCGCCGTTAACACTTATACAAGAATTTATATAAAAAATAATCTCATTGATTTCCAAACTCAACTTTTTTAACAAACGTCTTCAAACATTACACAACATCATTTTATTTCCAATAAACATTAAACGCGTTTCGAGTAAATATCTAGACCGGGCAATAAGTACGCTTGAGGCATCGTAAAGTCGACCTGAGTTGGCACTAATACGAATTTATGTCGATGGACCCACGGAGCCGCTATCGATCCGTTACAGCCTATAAATGTTTCAATTTACAAACCACCCATTTTATGTTAACCATGATATATTTTATATCACTTCATGAGCGCGAAGAAAGAACCTGCTGAAAATTTATTTACGCCATAAAGGTAGCGGGGGTCGGGACGGTGCTGAAGTTATTGGCTCTTTATTTTGTGCCCTTTAACTTTGTTGATGTTCAGTATCACTTCATTCTTGTTTTGAAAATGTTTTTTTCATTAGATATCTTACTTTTTCTAGTTATAATACTAGGGCAGACCTCCTCGTCACACCTTCGAAACTCTTTGCTAGGAACAGTCAACAACATGCTACAGATGTGCGTGACAGGTTGCTGGCTGGTCCATGCAAAGAGTTTTGAAGGTGATTGAAGGTGTGGCGATTCCTCGCCACACCTTCAAAACTCTTTGCTAGACTTCCGTCCGCAACACTAGCACTAAATCATTAATTAATTTATTATAAAAAAAAATACCGCAGAACCAAATGCAATGTTTTACAAGCGTAAGAATACATTGGTCGTGCTCCAGACTTAGTTGGCAAACAACCGCGTAACTCACAGACATCGTTTAAGTTTTATACATTGAGTTTGTTGAGGAAATCCCAACGATTTACATGAGAAAGCCGCGCGGAGAGTGACGCCGCGTTCCTCACCACGAGGTCTCGGGAATCGTCTTCTAACAAGGGACAGGAATGTTCGAAGCATCTGATGCGGAATAGTACCCGGAATATTTGACTGAGCGTGTTCGATATTAAATTTTTCCGTAATAATTATTTGTTTCGCCGAAACGGACAAAGGAATATTAGAATTGACTAGTTGAACGTGACAAAAATTTTAGGAAATAGGCAGGAATTAAGTTCCGTTTTTGCGGGGTCAAGGTGTATCATAAGAATGCGACTAATATTATAAAGGTGAAAGTTCGAAAGACATGTAATATGAAATGCTTGTCCCTCCTTCACGCCAAAACTACTAGACATTTTTCACTTAAATAGTTCTAAATCATTGGAGCCGCGGGTGGAAACTAGGTGGAAACTATATTTTTAAGCCCAGTATGTGCTTTCCGAATATGTGCGTTCAGAATATTATAAGTTCTATAACCATACAGAAAATTTAGTTACCATCGATAGATAAAATGATAGATGACACGTTTGTATAAAATATATTAGGAAGTTTGACAAAGTTCGCATGACGTATTTGACACCACACAATGGGTCATCAGCTCAGTGAGCTTAAATAATATAAGTTTTGACAAGTTTTCTATTTTCTATTTTTTTCATTGGACACCCATCTAAACTGGAAGAAATATTTAGACTCATTAAAAACCAAACTCTCCAGATTTATATTTGCCCTCAGTATTTTGAAACGTAACACAAATTATGAGACCGCTTTATCAGCATACTACGCTAACGCATTTGCATGGTTCAACTATTCAATTGTCCTATGGGGGGATAGTGTAGACTTCAACGACATATTCATAAAACAAAAAAAGCTGATTCGTATACTAGCAAATATTAAATAGACACAAAGTTGTAAACCTCACTTTAAAGCAATGAAAATATTGACACTACCCAGTATATACATTATGCAAATGACCCTATTCGTAAGAAAATATAGAAGTTTATTTAAATCAAAGCTAGAAGCTAACAATAATTATAACAGACGAAACAAAGATAAATTAACTTTGCCTAAATCTACCTTAAAGACATTTGACAAAAGCCCTCATACCAGACGGATTAAAATCTATAACAAAATCCCTTTAATATTGTAGACATAAAAAAAGATTCAACCTTTCGGACTAAGCTTAAAGACTTTTTAGTATCAAAATGTTATTACTCTGTTAACGAATTCATAAGCGACAAAAATACTTAGACTAGAACAGCCTTGATTTTTATATGTAAAACTGACATTATATATGTAACTATTTTATTTTTATTTTATTATTGACTTATTTTTAAATTGACAAATTCAAATTGTTATTCTGCATTTATTAACTTATGTAAACTGACATTATTATTAACATTAATATTTTTTTTGACATTATTAAATTTGACTACTTCGAATATGTTCTATTGATTAGAATATATAGGTAATTAATTTTTGTGTAAATAATTTTGTTCTAAAATGGATGATTTTGTTAGTTTTTATTAATATTGTATGTAACAGATGACAAACTCGAACCAATTTGCTGCGCCCTGACAGGGTACATGTACAGACTAATTAAAGCTACTTAGACCTAAGCAACCAAACTATGTACTTGTATGCAATAAATAAATATGAAATATGAAATATTTGACGCTGGAACTGATATACCAAAAACTTGTGAGATAAAAAATACGAAAGGTCTTAGTTGAAATCAGTTAGCAAATTCCGTTCTTTTTCATTGTGATAATATTTATATCGGGCGCAATTTATTATGATTATAGGTTGATTATGCCTGTAAATTTATATAGTTATTGAAAACCGTTTACCTTACCGTCTACAAATATCTGGGACTACACAGACATACCGCAACAGACACGAAAAGATAAACAGTGTCGCGTTTGTACCACGTCGGGCGCCAAAGTTCGCGTATTGTGGTATGCCACATGAGTAGTAATTAACACTGCCTCGCGGGTCTCGTGCCCCTCTTCGTGCACCCTATATGTTCCCTCCCCTCTCCCCCCTCCACCCACTCAGTGGGGCACGCCGATTGAATTAAACTTCGGCACGGTTGTTGTGGTTCGAATCCGAGGTTGGTTTTGTCGCCCGCGTTTTGTGCAGCTGCGATTAAACTGGCAATACTTGTCCGGCGTTTATTAGTTTTACTGCAAACTGTTTGTGGATATTGAGTGGGTGGAATGTAGGTAACACTCATCGGTTCACAGTAGTAACGTTGATTTTGCAAACAAAATACTGGAAGTTTGTTAACTGAATTATAAATATCCATCATAATCATCATCATCATCAGCCACTGCTGGACATAGGCCACTCCCCCAATGAACGCCATTGTGCCCTGTCCTCAGCTCAACGCATCCAGCTTTTACCAGCCTATAAATAAAAATTCTTCTAAATACCCGTTAAAAAAAATTATGGAAAATCCTCTGTAGTAAAAAGCACAGAAAAGATATGATTCCTCTATTAAGAAAACTTAAAATTTCTTATAGTACCTATGAAAATGTACCCCTATAAGTAAATCAGATTTTTGAAATTCACAACATGATTAAATAGCACATTGCCTTGGTTTATATATTTCCTTTACGTTCACTAAACAGTTAGTCGTTTACTCGAGCTGTTTGCGATGCTACTGTTAATTACCAAGTGAGATTTAGAGCTTTCAAGGAGGTTATGTATTCTCAGTTATCTCCCTAATTGCTTTAACTATTACTCCACTATCTCTACAAGTCAGTTAAAAATATCTCTATTTAGATTAATATATCACTTAACAGTCCTTACAAAAACAAACAAAACTGACGCGTTAACAGGGCTAAATATAAATGTTTTAAATAAGATAAATTGAATAAATACCCATGTGGAGTGAACATGTTGTATGATTTATTATTTATTTATAAGGTTTTTATTACCATCTTTAGCAGTCCACTGCTGGATATAGGCCTCCCCATAATAAGCGGGATATGACGAAGGACGGGACGATATGCGGGTCCCAAACAAGGCACAAACAATATCTTACACCGCTGACGCTGGTGCCCGTTGGCAAATTTGTATTAAAAGGTAGCTATTGGCTAATGGCTGGCTATAAGCTGGATTCGTCGAGCTGACGACAGGGAGCAAAGGCGCTCATTAGAGGAGTCCTATGTATGACTGAGGCCAATGATGATAATGATGATTATTAAAGACAAGAATTCAATAGAAGATTCAGAAAATGGCCACCAAAAATATATGAAAATTGCCACGAAAACTATATTTCTCTTAATTAACCGTACAGAACAGTGTCACGATTCGTTAACACGTGTGTAGGACAAGAGAGCCACAAGGCGCCGTCCCCATCGTGTGAATGATGCCGAGTGTTCCGGGCTGCGTTGTTAAAACTCAAGTCGTGTTGAGTCGCGCTCGCTAATTGTGCTCTACATGGAGGGGACTGGGTGGAGACCCACCCCTACTCCGCTAGTATAAGCCATCGCCTTGTAATGTTTTCTGTACGAAAATTACTTACCGACCACTTAGATATTACAAAAGTACGAAAAAAGTAACTTTTTCAAGAAATATTTTTATTCTTGAATTCATATTCATGTAGTTTTTTCACACGGCTTTGCTCGAGTTTATATTGTGTTTTTCAATCCGCCTAAAAGTTTTATTTTCTATCAACAACAATTTTTTTTCTGGATTAAAGATACCCTTGGTGACCGAGTGGCAAAAACTAAGGGAAACCTTTAGGCTGGGTATACCCAGCAGTGCGTAGTCATCTGAGATGATGATGATGGTGATGAAAGCTACAGTCTTTTTAAATCTAATCTATCCAAAGGTTATCTGGAGGAGATTGCTCGAAGCAATAATACCTATTGTACTTTCATAATTGTTATTTTTCGTTTTTTTTTCAGTTTGTTCGTGCGAGTAAAGTAAAGAGTTTTCTATGTATCTATCTATCTATGTCCTTTTCTGTATCTTTGGCAACATGTACCTATGCTTAGTTTAATGATGGCCAGTTAAGTAGTTTTGGCGTGAAAGCGTAGGTACAAATTCACGTTCGTATTTAGGAGTAGGATACTAGCTTTCGGTCGTGGCTTCGCTTTCGTAGTACTCGGATATAAAGTTGCTTATTTAAGTAATTCCTGTTCTAGAACTTGATTTATGTGCAAAATTTCAGCTCAAATTGTTGTATATTTAGTTTTGAAGTGAAGAAGAAATTAACATACATCTTTATAATGCACATCTTTTGTTAATAGTTAATTAATAAAATTAACCATGACACCTAAGCTTGGTTCAAATTATTGGCAATATTTCACATTGACGAGATCGCAAAATTGTTCTGTCAGATAAAAATACACGATGAGAGCTTACACTAGCCTAGTGCACTACACTTCTCGTTTCGGAGGCTCATTGTACTGAGAAAAATCTCTATAACTGTTGACATTGAGCTCATGAGATGTCACGTAGGGGCAGGGGGTGGGGTTCAAAGTGCGATACCGTCTTTAGAAAATGAACTGAGATTTTTCTTTTCGTAATTAGAACTGGGTTTTTGATGTTGCTTGGTACATAGTAATGTATGGATAGCTACGGGTAATGCAGAAAATATTAGTAAGTATGAAGCTTGGTAGTTTGAAGTAGAAAATGTATTCAAAAGTGAAATAATTGCTCAACGGAATAAAAATATCTTTATAATCTACTTGCGCCCTGTCCTGGTGCCCATAAGGGGAGGCCTAAATCCAGCAGTGAACTGCTATAGGCTGATGATGAAGAACTTGCATAACATGTTGTTTTTTTATATTTTTTATAGTGTAGTGGGTAGGTAAATTAATAAGATACAATGCTTTGTAGCCTATTGAATATGCCTGTAATTTCATCAGCACCACACACTTCAAACCGAAACACAGCAAGGCTGCTTCACGGCAGAAATAGGCATGCTGTCACATTCAAGACATAAAGGTATGTTTCAATCAGAAACATACCTTTATGTCAATATCTAAAAGCTTAGGCATGGACGTACTTGGTAGGAAATACTTAGGCCAATACTTAGGAAATACTTAGGAATTACATGCTCGTTTCCTTTTAAAAATTTTAAAACGCCCTTTTTGATACTCTTCTCATTGTAGTCTCTGGGGAAAACCTCCGCAGGGAGACCATAGTTTATTGGGAACTCCATCTCTTTTACACACACAGAATTTAAGCATCATTGCAAATTACCATTTAACAAACAACCATTTTCCTATAAACATTCATTTAAATAATACATTTAATCAAAATAATGGAACATTAATATTAAAACTCATTCCATTACAGGTAGAAAATGACGTCACAAACAGTTATTATACTGAGTTGATTTATGTGATCACCTTTATTGGGGGTTTGACATAATTGTAATTTACTGTTTCATAACAGTAGGGCGATCACGGATATTTCAACCTGACGTATCATAAGCGTAACGAAATAAAACTTTCGTTACGCTTACGATGACAAAGCGTTATTTTGAATCTACGCTTTCTCATTGGCTTAAAACTATACGTATAGGATACGAATACTTTTTTGCTAGTCTTCGTAAACAAACTATTTCTAATAGTAACTTAGTTTCTGATGAGGTTTATGATTTTATTTATTGAAATAGAATATTGTAGGACCATAGGAATGCGAAAGGCTGCTGGTGGAAACTGCATGCGTCGAGCTGAGGCCAGGGCGCAATGGCGCTCATTAGGGGAGGATGTCCAGCAGTTTACTGCTATAGTATATGTTTGCTGACCGATGGACTGAAGTGTGCGAATGTATGAAGTTTTGCGAGATGATTGATAGTGTAAGGTATAGTACAATCTGTTCATATTTGTTATATTTGCTTTAATAATTTTTATACCTTATAACCTTCACGGCCTAGAAAATAACAATACAAAGGTTCAGCAAGAATATCATGTTGAACCCAACACGTTTTTCTACCAAAAAATTTGCAAATTTGATCACATTGCTGCAAGTTTTTTGGTAAGAAAACGTGATAGAATCAAAATGATATTATTGCTGAACCTTTGTATTGTTATTTTCTAGGCCGTGAAGGTTTGCTATTTTGCATAACTACAGTGATTTTACATCTTCAAAAATGTTGAATAGTGCGAGCGAGAGGGAGGTTTGACCCTTATTATAGTCGTCTTAAGGTTAAATCTATTTTTTGTTCTGTATATCATAGTCCCTTGGTATTATACTGTAATGGTGTGTTATAATTGTATGAACAAATATCTAAATATCTAAATAGGCCGATGATAATGATGATAGGTATAATTTTATGAGATCGATTCGTTTTCTTTACTACTAGTAAAAGTTTAACCCAATAGTATTTTCTAATGGCTGTCTGAATTAACCAATTAATTTTAACGCTCTGAGTTGCTAGAAATCATACAATGTCGCACCTCATTCAGGAGCACGAAATGAAGCTATACGCCATGGAGCTTCATATCCGAGGCCTGCAGTCAAAGTTTATAGGTATAAGAAGAGTTTTACCACAAAGAAGGTTGACTAAATAAGATGTACCTACCCTTTTAGCATAAAAAACAAATGACTAAAAAAACTTAATATCGAGTTACACTGTTATTCGATTTGGTTAAACTCGTTAAGGTTCTTTTACATTGCGTTTAACGCTTAGATACTAGATACGTTTATCGGTTCCCTGCGTTAGGTAAATGACTAGATTAAGGAGGTATAGTGGCCCTTAAGGAAAAACTTCAATAAAGGGTATATTGCTATGGAAATTTTGGCAGCGCGATATTCTAGTGTATACGAGTGACTATAGAAAATACAAACATTTTGGGGAAGTTGTGAAAAATGAGCTCGTTATGCGACCACTTGAGACAATGTTTTCAACAACCTGCAGGAAACGTAGCGGAAAGCATAGCGAAGCACTCTGACCTAAATGTTTTAATAGATACATTGTTCGTCTTCTTAACTTCCGCGAATTAAACGAATACAAAGATCCAGTAAAGCTAATCCTACTAATAAGATATTCTACAAGACAAAATATTTAGTACAAATTCCGCTAACTTTCTCTGACAAGTTCCACAAAATGCATACGCATGCACTTGTAATGGATTTCCGCAAAGTCACGCCTGAGTCAATTAATTATCTAATCCTACTAATATTATAAACATGAAAGTGTGTGAGGATGTATAGATGTATGAATTTAAGGATGAATGGAAGTTTGTTACTCTTTTCACGCAAGAAAGGCTGAATGAACTTGGAATATACATAGATTGTGGCCTGGATTCATACATAGGCTACTTTTTATCCGTGTACCGCAGCGCTCGTGGTGTGTCGTTCGGTGTTCCTAGAAGATCATCTTGGTTAAGCACTACTCCGTCCGGTCACTACTTGGATGGGTGACCGTTTAGTGGTACTAAGATTTGAGCGCTTCGGAAGGCACGTTAAGATGTTGGTCCCGGCTTTTGGAGGCCTTAAAGCGGGCTAAAAATTCCGACACCAGAGTTGGCTACCAGCTCATACGAACAAGGAAGGTAGGATCCAGGTACCATGCGAGCGAAGCCGCGGGCGGAAGCTTGTTATATAATATCTCAAATATACTCAGTTTTAAGGATTTTGTTCTCAACAACATTAAAATACTTTTAAGCGTGGATTAACTTTATCCAAAGCATAATAAAGTTGAGTGCCGATTGCGTAACGGAAAAGCGAGCTCACATTATCAGAATCTCATTTAGTATTAACGTTTTGAATCGCACCGGGAGGATATTGAACGCAACTGAAATCATACCTAGCATAAAAGTTAAGTACTCACAGACGGTAAAGGTGGTAGAGTACAGCTGGTTCACTCTAACCGACGAATCCTATATTATACCGTTACCGACAACGTTTCTTTTTCCTTTGAAAAACTGTCAAAAATTAACAACGAGGCGTCGAAAATTTGATAGTTTCTCAAGGGAAAACGAAGCGTCATCGGTAACGGTATATTATAGCAACCGGCCGTTCATAAATAAAGGCTGTAGTTGACCTATCTACCTCGAGTTTTAAATAAAAGCTTGCTATATTTATATACCGCAACGTTACGTTTTATACGTCGGCTGAAACTGGATGAGAGGAGCTCTATAAATAAATAAAGGTAATTTGTGTTGGTTTTTTGGCTTTAATGTAAAGCTAATAAATAGTATAATAAAATAAAAATGTTAGTTAACTCAAAAGTGGTTCATTTTTGAATTATCATCGTGATTTTGCAAAAAAGCGGGTTTTTTTTTTCGTTTCAAAGAATTATTATAAAAATTCTGCGAGTAGGAAGTTAGATTTAAGTACTAGATTACATTAAAAACATGTAAAATTCAAAAAAAAAAAAAATTTGTGTTAGAGAAAAAAACTTAAAATAATGACCTTGACCTTGCGCGACCTTGCGCGCGCGAATCTCCGTCGGTGGTAGCCGGCCATTTTGAATATTTTGACAGATGAGGGGATATAGAGAACACCCAGACCCGAGGAAAATATTTGCAGAACATGCAAACATTTGTCCCGCGGCGGTAATCGAACCCGCAACCTTCTGCGTCTCAAGCGGGCCTTCGTCCACTGCGCCACAGAGGCCGTCAAATCAATGATGATGATGATATTTATAGACCGATGAGCTGGCGGTGTGAGATGTACCCTGCGATCCCCAACTAGCATTCCTAGCGTGGAGATTATGGTCATATCCCCCTTCTTATTAGGGGAGGCCAATGTCCGTCAGTGGACTGAAATAGGCTGGTGGTGTTGTTTTATTTGGTACGACACCATCAATATCACCGGCCACCGCGTGCTTTGCTATCTTCATTATCAAAGCACGCGATACGATGAACATTAAATGATAATATTTAAACGATTACATTTTTTAACATTCTAGAGTCTAGACCAGTGGTTCCCAAAGTGGTCCAGGTGGACCCCCACGGGTCCACGAGAAACTTGCCGGGGGCCTACAGTTGCGTAAAAAAAAATGGGGGTTCACAAGTTGTAAGTGGGGGTCCACGAAAATGTACCTATACCTACTGTATTTGGTTTCGATACAAGAAGTATACAATTTTTCCTTCATTTTACCACTCCGAATTCAGGGTTGGAATGAGTTCCAACACAAATGAAATGACCAACACAAATGAGTTGCCGCAACGCAAATTTCCATAGAAAATACTAATCTTTATATTTTAGAAGAGTTTTGGGAATATGGTAGAAATATAGCAGCAGGTGGTCCACGGAAACCAGTAACATTTTGTGGTCTACGAGAAACAAGAGTTTGGGAACCTCTGGTCTAGACCAATAAAACAATATTTGTATTGTATGAAATTTCAGTGATGGCCAACATACCTAATATGTTTTTGCAAAAACCTTTTCAATGACATGGCCTTTTACAGAATAAATATAAAACTCACTCGCATGAGTCAGCTGTTTCGTAAAACCTGAGCCGGGTAAAGGTTTTCCCAAGACGTCGATCCCACCACCCGCATCTGCACTCATGGTACTCGAGGCATTCAAATAGCTGCTTTAGCATATAATATTTGCGAGGAAATCTTCATATGGTGCCGGGTTTGTGTGCCTTTGCAAACAGATTCTGTACAGAATAGCCTAAAACTCATACCAACTGAAAACTAATCTGTGTGAAGGGTGTGTTTGCGATTACAGTTCACGCATTCTGATCTGAGGGTTATTTATGTTTGCAATCACTTTGATATCGATAAACTTTGATCAGATGGTTTTGACGTGCGCCTATTGTTGTATTTGAATAAGCTGCTGTGGAATCCAAAACGTATTACGCACAGTAGAGGTTTGATTTGGTCAGGTATTGGAGGTAAATTTTACACTATACAAGATCAAAGGGCGGTTTTTTTGGTATCGGAAGGCAATTTAGCTAAAGATCAAACATTAGAAAACTAATTACGAGCGTTACCCCAAAAGGGTCAGAAAGGATGTTTTTGTTTTGAACCAGCAGGGATAGTTGACCTGCCCCTTTCTAGCGCTCCTATTTAACTATTTAGCCGGCGCACCCCTCAGAACTAACGTATTCATGACTTGGAGAATACCCTTTTATTTTACGAGCGGTGGTCGCACTGAATCGGAAAGGTAACCTATTCGGACCACGACCGGGTTGAAATATCACGCAACCGTATGCTACATAATTTGGAAGCATCGGGCAAGTTTCTCGTAAAAGTTCACTTAATTTGCTAGTATGTTATAAACTATAGTAAGGGTAGGTATTCCGAAATCGGTTCAGTTTTTTCATCACAGCAATATAGCCATAATTAGATTATTAGTTACTTATGGTAAAAAAACTAATAGATTGAAAATTAAATAATTTTAGACACGAAATTCGGTTGGCACAAGTTGGCGTGTTCGATTCCCCCATGATGCGGGACAAAATGTTTGTATGACCTGCAGATATTGATAATATTAACTGTATTAGACCTGATATACAAAACTGTACGGTACAAGTTGCAATAAACAAAAATAGGTATGTTCCGGGTCTGGGTGTTGACTGTTGTGGTACCATGGAGTACTCAAAGCTCCTGATGCTCACAATAGGGATGATGACTGGGTAAACAATTTATAAAACTAATTAGTCCGTCAGTTAGATTATCAAAAAATATTGGTCACGTATTTTTTTATTTTTAAAATCAATGGAAATCGACAAAATTATAGAGCGTCAACGTTCGGGAGTGGGGGCTCGTGACGTCACTTGTATGTAAAAAGTATACTTACCCGTGACGTCACGCTGAACTTCAACACGCTATATCTTTGTCATTTTTAGTTTAATAGACAAAATAAAAAATACGTGTCCAATATATTTTGATAATTTAAATGACGGACTAATTAGAATTTTTTAGGCATCTAGCCTATTACCGATAAGTATTCATAATACCTAATAGAAATAAAGTATTTAACACTTTTTACATTTTTGCGTATATCCGAGTGGAGTAAGGGTTACTAACCCCAAGCAAACTTCACCTGCCCGTTGTGCACCCTGCTAACTGATAAACTGGGCTTTGGCGGCCAGCTGATTGCAGCATAGTGCAGCCTAACACCGGCACAGCTGACGGAAAGCAGCGGCGGAGGTGCGAGAAGCTGGGCCCTGCGATCCCCAACCCGCATGCCCATCGTGGGGATTATGCGCATATATATATTAGGGGAAGCCTATGTCCAGCAGTGGACTGATATAGGCTGGTGTGTGTATCTGAGCGATCAAAATTATGAACATATCAAATCTATCAAATTACAGTATTTAATAATTAGCCCATAGAAAATTGAAGTTACCTAGTCTGATTATTTCAGTCCAAAACGCACTTAGCCACATCGTTACGAAATTTCTGCTGTGAACTCCACGTCAAAATATTGGGGACGAGCTGTCAACCAATTAGTGTAAATTCCAAGTAAATTCGAAATATTCCAAATTGGAATTGGCAGTTCCAGTTGACGGTTACCAGGTGGCGCTTTATTGCACGATTGACAGCGAAACTTATACGCCTGAATACTTCTCGACTGTTGCTGTGGCACGCGCGTGCAACGTACTGCAGTAAATATATTTCCGAAGTACTTTCAGCCATTGATACAGTAACGGAAAGTAAGCTAATGCACGTCAAGTACTAGCTAATTTGGCGAACTATTCTCACTATATCTGACACCAACAGCCGCCGTGAACTGTACTCAGAATGGAGAATTTATATGAATGTTTCTTGACATTTCGCTACACTTTGATGTGGGGAAAATGATCGTAAAACTATTCCTGAGACCGACAGTGCTGACGCCAGACGCTTGACTTGCTGTTTCAATAACATACCGCAAAATTATGTTGGGAGGAAATGTAGCCGTAACAATTACCTGGAAAGATGAAAACATTTTTGTTAAATGCGAGATAAAGATTTTTGTTGGTTGTTTAAACAACACACAAAAAACAGGTAAGAGATAAATGAAGACAGATTTTATTAATTCCTTTTTAGGGCTCCGTACCCAAAGGGTTAAAACGGGACCCCATTACTAAGACTACACTGTCCGTCTGTCTGTCTGTCTGTCATCAGGCTGTATCTCATGGATTTTCAAATTTTCACAGATGATGTATTTCTGCTGTCGCTAAACAACAAAACTATGTAAAACAGAATAAAATAAATATTTAAGTGAGGCTCCCGTACAACGGTATGGAACCCTTCGTGCGTGAGTCCAACTCGCACTTGGCCGGTTTTATTTTATTGGCATCTCGAATTACCTACCACAATCGCGTCAGTTTAATATGATATTTTATGGATTTCAAACAAGTGTTTTGTTATTTTAATATAGGTAGTTTCTTCTTTTCTTAAAATTTTAATTTAAAGTTAGGTACCGTAAGATAAGGTTGTAGACGTGGGTATGTGGATTGCTAAGCTAAAGTGGAAATGGGCCGGACACTTGGCTAGAAGGGAACACGGAAGATGGACAAAGACAGTCACAGAGTGGTGGCCCAGAGATGCTCGAAGGCCAAGAGGCCGACCACCTGCCCGATGGTCGAACGATATCCTGGACGTGAGGCTTGCAAGGGACAGAAAAGAGTGGCGTGATAATGAGAAAGCCTATATCCAACAGTGGGTGTTAACGGGCTGAATGATTATGATCATGACCCTAAGTTATGCTAGGAATCCTTGTTTTCTACCAGGAAAGGTTGACTGAGAAATTTGCTTTGAAATTACAGAAATTACTCTTTTTGTACATTACTTTTGTGTTGTGCAATAAAGTGTTATCAAATAAAGATTGTAAAAAAGATGTGAAATGTTTCAAAACTACTGTACGTATTGAGCTGAAATTTTGCACATATGTAGTTCTAGACCTGGAATAGCATATAGGCTTTATATCCGGAGACAACGCGAGCGAAGCTGCAGGGGGAAGCTAGTTCAGTAATAAATGTCAACATCTCATTTGTAAATCGTTGCATAGATTAATTTTGTGATAAATGACGAGTATAAAACCATGAAACATAATCTCGCTTGTACATCGGTGAATAGCGTCCATATACAGTATGCTAATAAAAAGCGAGAGGTTTACTAACCACGGCAGAGTGTGCCAGAGACGACATCTGTCCGCGGTCGGATTTATCTCGAGACAAATTGCATCGCTTGAGCCCACGAGTGTCGCTAGGGTTAGGCACACATGGCCCGGCACGTACGGTCCGGATTTTGCATAAAAAATATGAAATAAAGCCTAAATATCTCTGTTGTACAAAAATACGATTTGTTCTCCTATTTTAACCATAGACAGGTGTGCGCCAACTTGATAACTTTAGTAATAATATGCTGTATACACATGCCTTGGGATACAATCTAGAACTTCTAATTGTAATATTTTTTATGTTTTAATTATTATGATTTATTCCTCAAAGCATAAAGGAGAATTCCGAGAACCCGTACCAAATGCATCAAAACCGAACGTATCCCATAAAATTTATTATATTTTGTAAATAACATTAACATTTTCTTTAGTTTTACACACCGACGGGATTAATAATCAAGTACAAAAATATTTTGTTGCTTTGGTTTCCGTCGCACGCCGCCATTAGACTGCAACAACCGATTATATATAAGTCACTATGGCAACAGACATGGATGTAAAGTGTTACTATGGCAAAAACCCTCTTTTTTAATTATTTTGACAGTAGAAACGACTAAAAACTTATTGGAGATTTTTTGACGCACTTACTTTAGTCTTGGTACCGAGCGCCATACATCAGACGGCATTCTCCTTTTCAGGTTAGAATAATATACCATATTAGAAAATGTCATTAAAGATTAACAATTTTTGAGACAACTGTAATACCTAATAGTGCAACCACGAACTAAAGAGTGGCCGCAAACATAACCACGAAGCAGCTAGCCGCATGTGGCTCGTAAAAACTTTGGATTGTTGTTACAAGCAAAAAAGTAAATCTGGATAAAAACTACCACTGATTGGATCCCGCATGATATCAGACGATTACGTTCCGGACTGAGGCGAAGATGAAGAAACGAAGTGGACTCCTATACGAAAGCAAAAATAGCGCTCAATAGAGAGGAATGGAAGAAAGGAAGGCTGGCCTTTGCCCTGTCGTGCAGCGACTCGAACTTTATAACAATAACAATAAAAAATAGATCTCTGGTTAAGCAGTTTCTCCATCGGATAGATAGGTCGTAGCAAATTGCCAACGAGCAACCCTAGTCGTTCCGGCATCCTTTGTGCAAATGAGACACGTAACAATGCCGAAAATTGTTTCGCCAAATTAATACTGCTTGCTACCGTCTGAGATTGGATTTAGTGTCCTCCCGGAAGGATAGAATTACTACACTTAATAAGTCTGGAATCAAATAACTATGTGGGTGCCCGTGACTTAAAGTACACATGCGGGGTAACACCTGTGTTACTAAAGTTGGTGTAACATCAGCTTTGCCTTTAGAATAGCAGTCGGAATTCCACTAGTACCTAGTTACTGAAAAAAGGTCTGTAAATAATGCTCAAAAGAATATTTTAAATTGGTTCTCTAGGCCGGATGTACATCCGATCCGGAGGCTTTAGGTCAGAAAATCAAAAACATTTTCTGATTTTATTACTTTACAACCCTTCCAGTTCAACAATTGAATAATATTTATAATAAACAGAAGCTTTATCTTTGAAAACAGCGAATTTGCATATATCTATAAACGGGGTCCAAGGTGACCCCTAAGATGACAAGTTGACAATATTCATCCCTTCATCTCGGCTTGTTTAAACGTTAATTGTCGTTTATTTATGTTGGAATATTCTAATTTACCAGGAGCTAATACCCCGTTCCTTCAAACGCAGTCTTTTATGAAGAGCTGGCTCAATTACTACAGTTTTTGATTTACAGTACAAATACGCAGGTTAAGACAATGCGCTTAAAATCACTAGTGCTGCCATTGGCACTTTGCCGCTCGTGTTTAAGAGCCCTATGTCATTATCTAGGATGGTTGTTCTAGGCCCACCTCAATCCATTTCATAATGCTCATTGAACATTTTCTGAAAAATAATGTTGAATGGGAGAAACATACAAAATGCTTTACCATCTTCGGAATCCAAGCCAACTTCAATACCCTGCTAACTAATAGGCTCGATGCTCTAGCGGCTGTCTCATTGCGGCATAGGGCAGCCTTCTGTGGCAGAGAAGCAAAAGCAGAGAAGCTGTGCTATACGATGACGAAGCCCATGCGGCCATCCCAAGCCATTAGCGTGGGGATCAAAGGTATATTCCCTTTCTCATTACACAGCAGTAAACTGATTAAGGTTTTTTTGTTGTTGATGTAGGTAGTTGTTGAAAAATAAATTTAGACATTTGGGTGAATTCAAGTTAAAACACAGATAACGAGAATATAATAAACAATCATCGAGATATTATTTACTACAGTCACAGTCTTCATAGAATTTTATCAGACTATTGAAAAGTCAAGCTATTTGACATTATGCTGTGAACCAACGACACAAGACGACGCCTGTCTTGTCATCTGACAGGTGCTTTACGCGTGGTCGCATTTCGTCCTGAGAAGTTCCGTTGTGATTGCAACACTAATATAATGTTGGTTTAATTAATTAAATGTGTATTAGATCTACTAATGATTTAATATAAATCACATCACATTCAATATTATAAATGCCCAATAAACTCCGAAACGCCATAACGCCAGAACGGATTTGGATGAATCATGGAATATACATACCTAGTTTGTAACCTGGATTAACACATAGGCTACTATTTTCCCGGGTACCACTAGAACAAGCCCGGGGACAAGCATCACTACTCATTACTAGTATAAAACAAAGTCACTTCCCGCTGTCTGTACCTATGTATGCTTAGTTCTTTAAAACTACGCAACGGATATTGATGCGGTTTTTTTAAATAGATAGAGTGATTCAAGAGGGAGGTGTATATGTATAACTTGGTCCCATGTGAAGAAGGACGGATCGCTATTTATAGAAATAAATCAAGCATTGATATTACAATTCAATGTATTGCCTTGAATACATAATTAGCAAAACCTCGGAATAGCTAAGATGTAGAATGGCAGAACTCATAGTCGCGTGAATGTTGGCAGGTAATATAGATCATAAATACCTACTCATCATAAAAGAGCAAAACAAGTGAAAGATAAAACACCAGAAATAAAACAGTAAACAGATAGCTAACATAAGATTACTTTAGCTCAAACTTTTTTTTCCTAAAAAAAAACATTGCTTGCATACATACTTTGTACGAGTACAATGAACACAATGTTTTCTGAAGTTCCCTTCTCTCTACTGTATGTATGTACACTACTGTAGGTTTTTTTCTACCCACTCCCCTTTGTTTTAAATATGCATTGGACCGTCTCCACTCTCTGGAAAGTGTCGCAAAAGTGCCTTCGAGCTTATATTAATATTTGATAAAGAAACTCCAATCGTGTTATTTCGTACGGATGTGTGTCGTTTTGTATGAAGTTAGTGGTATTACCTACACAATTACAATTCAGCAAGTATTTATTAGAAGAAGTACTATTTAAAGCAGGATGCGCTGAGCTGAGGACAGGGCGCAATGGCGCTCATTAGGGAAGGCTTATGTCCAGCAATGGACTGCTATGGGCTGATGATGATGATGAAGTATTTATAGTGATAAGAGTTTTGACAGATAAAACTATAATTGCAATCATATTTATTTATTTTATTTATTTGCCACACAAAACGGAACACAATCAAATTAAAACATAAAATATCACAATTAGAAGTTCTAGATTGTATACCAAGGCATGTGTATACAGCATATTATTATTAAAGATACTATTTCCACCAAATATTTGGAAATTATATGCAGAAAGTAGGAAAAATATAAAAATAAAGCATCAACAGTCAATAATTCAGTCAATTGGATCCAAAGGCAATAAATAATTACTGCTGACGGTGCGTCAATTTTACAATTAATACTGGTAATGTTTGTTTCACGGAAATATTTACAGTTATAATTACCATAAATGAAATCAAAAGGTTTCAGCAGGTTTTGATATTTGTAAAAAATGCATTAAAGTATTAAAACGTAAAGCTCTTAAAAGCTCAGAAGTCGGATCAAAACAGCAACAAAGAGAGTATATGCGCCAGGCACATCAGACAAGCACTAGAAAACTACACCAAGTAATTATAGTAAAATATTAAAAGCTCTCTCGCTGTAACCAACCATTAAATAAAGTAAAGCTTATGCAGCGGGCACGAGGCAATCCGGAGTCACGGTGCAATGGAGTAGCGAAGGATGCAATCTGCATACATTAGCCTAACGTCTCCTAGTTTTGACACCTGCTCTCGCCTCCCAACTATGAAAATACCAACCCGGTAGATGGATGGCACAAACATGTCAAGACTAAAGGCAGTTGTTGCAAACTTGGGAACTTGTCAAGAATATCGCGCTGTGAAATGTATTGTTTCACTCGAGAGTTTGACTTGGAAAGCTTTTTAAGTAACTAAGTGTTAAATGACTGTTTCGAAGTATCATTTTGTGTTGAACAAAAACGAGAATACGTTCTCAATGACAGAGCCATGATTAAAGTTTACTGTCGGAATAACAGAACTCAAATAAGGAAACGGCTTACGGGGCGGCATGAACAACAATAGCAACCTCAACAATATTCCGAAAATTTCCTTTTGATACGCATTTAGTATAATTAGCTGGGGGTTTCTTTAATGAAAAGTAAACACATTTTACTCGTGCTCCATTAATTTTACCACGGAAAATAATGCCTGTACAAAGCTAAGTTCATTACATTAAAATACAAAAGTTGAGACCTATCAAGATCCTTCAACATAAAGGCAGCCATTAATAGTCTTCTTATCGTAAATTTGAATCTTTACTACTAAGTTACAAACCTTTCAGGCCATCTAAATAATTTACAGATAATTAGACACTGGTTACTTAAGAAATCCTTATTGATCTATGTTCAGCAGTAACTATAAGTTATTGATGATGATGAATATTAGGTGCTTACCTATGACATTGGCTTTTTGTAAGGAAAATTTCGATAAAAATTGATTTCTCCATACATATATTTTTGTATTTCTTTCTGGAACTACTAATCCTATTCTAAAATTTTGTGTGTATGATTGGACAACATTGTGAAAAGTATGCGTAGTCTTATTTAAAAAAGAAAACTAACACATAAAAAAATACTATGAATTGATACTATGAAGCATTGAAAGTGACAACACCTGAAATGAACGGTTTTTAAGTTTCATTTTTAGCGGATGAACTACCTCAAGAATAGTATTTTATAGAATTTCCAATCTTTGCAATAATGTGACGTTCAGAAAATAAATTAATTTTGTATATGACTGTTGAATTAAATAAAGTATGTGCAAAATGAAATACAGAGAAAAAACGCCAATTTCATAGGTAAGGACCTAATACATAGCATCCAATAATCACATTTTCATAGCTTTCCTTAGGCCATATCAGGATTTTCTCGTTTATTGAGTATCAGGAACTATGAGTAGGTACACCACGGAACTAGAACACAAATAAAATAGAAATATATATAAATATATAAATAGAATAGAAATATCTGCAGATCATGCAAAAATTTGTCCTGCAGCGGGTTTAGCCAATCCGTTTAGCCGTACGGAGATGAACAAGGTGAAACACACACGATATCACAAAAAAACAGCCAAATCCATGATATCTATTTAGTAGATAGCTTATCCAAAGCTACGAATTCCATTTGAAACTTCATATTTGCACTAAAGCAATTTAAAATTAGCAGATTAATTTGAACACTAGGTTCCAAAGGGTATAAATGGCTCAGAAGCAGTCTCGTTAACCAGTAACCCAGTGTACCAAACACCTTAAATACTTAACAGCTCAGTTACCGAGTCAAGTTTAAATGTTCGGCGTTCCCGACTACACTGGAGGGTTGTCACGTCAGAGCACATTTTAATAATGCACTCGCTCGTTTAGTATGAAAATTAGCTGGCGAGTAGTGGCCCCGTGCACTATATGGCTTGCTTTATGGATGGGGTAAAGGCGAGTTTCTACAAGAATGTCACCGGAATTTCGACTCTGCTACTCTACTCACAATGTATCTTTGTCCCTCTCAAGTTAATAACATAATAAGTTTATTTGATAAATCAATAAAATAATGCTGAACATTATCACACATCATGCAGACCGAAACTAAATAGAGCCTGTAATATGGGAACCACTTACTTACTTTTTGAAATAAATATAATACAAAAAAAAATACCCAGACCCGAGCCAAATATTTACAAATCATACAAACATCTGTCTTGCGGCTGGAATCGAACCCGCAACCTTCAGCGTCTCAGGCGGGCCTTCACCCGAAAATCACAAATGCTGTGTGTGCCTACATGAACTTTGGAAGTACACTTACAAGTATTCCTGGGTGGGGCAACAGAGGTATCTAAATGCGGGGAAGGCTAATTTATAACAAAGATTCATGGCTTGGCCTTCTACTACTACTTACTAATAACTTACTAATAGCAAATGAGACATTCTTAGCTTCTTAGTTATATTCGGCAGTAACCTGATTTCTATAAAACATGATAAAACATTTCCGGATACAACGCGCAAACATTACCCTTAGCCATACCGCAAACATTAAGCTGACATACAAGTTTCCCATCTAGATACTGTGCACACGCCTCTACTCTGTACGTCACCTATACGCCTCTATCGGTCGTTGTTTGGGTAATTAATGCCTAACGGAGTCGGGCTAAATTGGCCGTTGACGTGACAAACTCGCCCTATGCAGGTGCCGAAAAACAATGTGTGGAACGCTTTGAGCTTCCGTGACGTATTCCAACTTTATCACTGGCGTTTTTGAGGAATTATGGCTGCAGGCATTTGGTGTTGCCATGAACATTTTTTATGTGCCGTTCATTAGAAGGGGCGGCGGCAAACAATGCCCGGCATACGTTCATGTACGTCATCAACAGATAATGTGCGAGGCAATGGAAAATGGCCAGTAACTTAACATTGCTTCACGGACTATTTACATATCCTAGTTTGTGGGTATCTTCTTCTTCTTCTTCTTCTTCGTATGAGCTAGTGGCCAACTCTGATGTCGGAGTTTTTAGGAGACCCGAAGGCCTCCTTTGTGGTTACGGTACGGTAAACTCAGTATCAACTGTTTTTCCGTTGTCATGTTAACGGTTTTCTTTTTACTTTATCTAATTTTGCCTTCAGTGTGAATTCGCTCTAACAAAAATTACTTAACTTGGTAACTATTTTAATTTTTTTATCCATACACATATCATAACAGATTTTAATCCAAGGCGTTACGCATACACAAGAAAATTTAAGTCTTACTTATGTTAGTTTATGTACATGTCTATATAAAAAAAACATTTTTTTTAATCCGCATGAGTGTGTGCAGCCTGTGAATCGCTAAAAAAGGAGCATTCGTTTTTCTAGGGGTGTAAGAGGTGCAACCTCCATTTTTAGAACCCAAACTAACCTCACCGGCCTGTGGTGCACCCTGCTATATAAGCCCCAAACGGAGTTCTGGCGGCCGGCTGATTGCGGCATAGCGCAGCCTAACACAGGTACAGCCAAATGACCTGGCCGCTGATAGGCTTAGCGCAGGCGGTGCGATTAGCTGTGCCCTACGATCCCCATCCCACATGCCAAGTGTGGTGATTATGGGCAAATCCCTTTTGTTTTAGGGAAGGCCTATGTCCAGCAGTGGACTGAATAGGTTTTTGTTGTTCTTGTCATGGTTTTCTATAATAACAAAACCATGATTATTCAAGTAACTTAAAGTGAATATTTATACTAAGTAATAATCCACGGAGCTTACGTACCAGTTTATCAAGGCACTAACAACCATTATTCTAATCTCACTAAAATTTTCCGAATTCCTAATACTTACCAACTTGGAATTCAGGGAGTAGTTTCGATGAACTTTGTTATTGTTAAGTATAAGCAAAGCAAGCCCCTTTTGTTAGTAACTTTATCAAATATATCCACTGATGCCTGATAACCGATACAAGGTTGTTATATATAGGCATTAACTAATTAAGTAATTCTGCGGTGAACCAAACTAATTTCAACTGTAATTCAAATGTGATTGCTGGCTCTACCACACGCCCATTCACGTTCGCCCCTTTCAATACCAATCGAACTTTTACCATTATACTCGTAGCTGGTAGCACAACGGCCACATAAAAGTTTAAGCTAAAGTGAAACCGCATGTTTACATTACAAATGTTATGCGAAGAAACCGCTAAGTCAACAAAACAGGGGCCTTTAAATTGTACTCTAAAAATTCAATTCCAAGTCGCCGGGGAAAGTATTAAGGTAGTTTCAGTTGGAACCAACTTCAGTACCCTCTATTATAATAAGCAGTACTGTCCCTCACATTTTCAGAAAACTTTTGTTATTACTTTGACACTAACTGTGTACAAGTTGCTTATTCATAAGCATTTGTCTTAAAAATTCAATAAAACTGCTATTTTAAAATTTTAGTTTTCATATTTTAGAGTCAGCGAGGCCATTAAGAGAAATGGAGTAGAGTAGGCACGAACGGCAAACGATTACTTCGCATAAATCAAACAGATTTGAATGCGGAGCCTTGTCCGTGGAGTAGGCTCTTAACGCGATGTGGTAGGTACCTATTAAGGCGTAACTGAGGAAAAAAGACAAGCCACTTAACAAAAACCATCAAAAAAGACTAAAGTACTGATAGTGTGAAATATGTTGTTGATGGTGGAGCTTTTTTCTATATCATAATAATAAAGTTAAAATGTTATTGTCGCATATACAAATATTTTTACCCGATTCTAATTAGCCCAACAACTTAAATTGAATTTGAAAATTATTGAATTAGACAGCACATCTAGTAAGTAGTAATAAGTAAAAAGTTTATTTTACCTAAAGTCATACATTAGTTTCAAAAAAAAAAAAATACAATTAGTCGAAAAAGGCCCATGCTCAGCATAAAGCTGCAGTGAACTGCAGTACTGATTTTCAACATGAGTCTCGGTTGAGGCACGATCAAGGCACGGCAAAAATAATATAACATGAAAAAAATATTTTCACTTAGTAGTAAAGTATTGAATCGAATTGACCGTATTTGCAACTCAGAGCTGCGCTCAAGAACACGGATCGCTGATGTAGCAACGAAACCCGCAAAGCTTAAATGGTATTGGGCTGGTCACTTTTGCCGCATGTCGGAAGACCAGTGGGCCAAGCTGACCACGGACTAATGCCCTGACACAGGGCGACCACGACGCGGCAGTCCACGAACAAGATGGAGGGACGAGCTCGCTAAATTCCGTGCCGACTGGCCCATTTTAGCACAGGAGCAGGGATGAATGGAGAGAGTGGGGGGAGGCCTTTGCCCAGCACTGGGATATTGAGGGCTCAAAATAATAATAATAATAACCACCTGTGCGGCGTGGGCGGCCCCCGCTGTCGGCCGGCTTGGGGTCTGTGGGACAGTCTGCCCCGCGTCCGACCCCCGCCACCACCAGCAATGTGCGCATTCGCATGAAGTGGACAGAAGAAATAAATAAAAATGTCATGCGCGCATATTATAGGGCTACAGACGGAGGAACTAACCGATCCGCGTATATTGCCCGGATGCTGCCTCTGTTTCAGGTACTTGAACCAGCTGTAACTGTTACTGCACAACGGCTATCGGATCAGGTACGAGCCATCCAACGATTAAAATTGTTGGATGATTCGGTACTTGACCGGCTTCGCGCTGAAAGTCAAAGTGCTCAAGTAGCTGACCACTCGCAGCGGGTCCCGGCTGCCACGTCGACGGTTACGACAACTTCGATACCTGTGACGACGCAGCCGGACCCCGCTGCTGACGACGTCAACAACGAGAACACCAGCGTGACAAACCAGGTAAATGAGCAGTTGAGGAGGACTTTGGAGGATACGATTTTATCGTACCGGTCCGCACCTCTCGATGAAAGACCGCGTTTGCCACGCTTGCCCACTCACAGACGAAACTTGGCTCTAATGGAGGCCTTGAATCCTTTGCTGGTTCCTTATCTAGGGACTAGCGAAGGTCTAGCCGATACCCATTCGATCCTTTACTGCGGAGCCGTGGCTGCGTGTCGTGTTGCTCGTGTCAAGTTCCCCAACTCCACGCGAGCACCACGACCTGTCAACCAAACTCCAGCTTGGCAAGTACGGATCGAACGGCGGATCGGTAAATTCAGGACCCTCATTGCAAAGCTAAGTTGCTTCAGAGGGGGCAATACCCGCCCTCGAGTGATGCGTTTTGTGACACAGGCCTTTTCTGGGACCGATATTCGGCCTCACGATTATATGGCCTGTGTCACAGAACGCATTGACTTTCTGAAGCAGAAAATCTCTGCATGGGCAAGCCGCATTCGTCGGTATCGAGAACGTGTGGACCGATATTGGCAGAATCGAAACTTCCAAAGTGACCAGAGGAAGGTGTACCGAAACTGGGAGAAACCTGACCAATGTGTGATGGACGGGCGTGTACCGGATGCGGATGCCATGAATAATTTCTGGCGCAGCATCTGGTCTGTGCCCATCCAACACACGGAGGGAGATTGGATGGATGTGGTGAGTAGAGAGTGTGAATCTATCGAAACCATGGGACCTGTAGAGATTAGCCCCATAGATGTCAGATTTGCAATCCGTTCGGCCCATAACTGGAAAAGTCCTGGACCGGACGGGTTGCATAACTTCTGGCTGAAGTGGTTTCGGTGTTCACACTCTGTACTCGCCACACAATTTCAAGAAGCCCTCGAGCTTGGGTCTCTCCCAAATTTCATGACGACAGGAGTCACCTTCCTGCTCCACAAATCTGGTAGTACCGCGGAAGCAAAGAACTACAGACCCATCACGTGCTTACCTACCATTTACAAGCTCCTTACGTCCATTCTGAGCATAAAAATTAATGCGCACATAGTTGCAAATAATATTTTGGCTCCGGCTCAGAATGGGTGTAGGGTTGGGTCCCGCGGTACTAAGGAGCTCCTCCTCATTGACATGACCATTAGCCAGCAGATCAGGCGCAGCAAGGGGAACCTCTCCGCTGCATGGATAGACTACAAGAAGGCGTATGATTCAGTGCCTCATACATGGCTGGGGAGGATCTTAGAGTTGTATAAAATTGATGCAACATTGAGATCCTTCTTAGGTACGTGCATGAGACAGTGGATCACAGTTCTTCGTCCGTCATCCAGGTAGCGGACGGGATCCCTCTGCTCCGCAAGATCTGATTCGCATAGAGCGGGGTATTTTCCAGGGCGACAGTCTGAGTCCCCTATGGTTCTGCCTGGCCCTGAATCCTCTTAGTACTCTGCTAAAGGATTCAGGGCTAGGCTATCGACTTCGGAGAGAGGGTGATATCGTTTCTCACCTGCTGTACATGGATGACCTCAAACTTTTTACGCCAAGAAAACCAGAACTGCTGACTCTGTTGAATATCACACAGATATTCAGCAGTGCCATCAGCATGGAGTTCGGTGTCGAGAAGTGTGCGGTCATGCAAGTACGGCGGGGGAAAGTTGTAAATACTACAAACTTACAGCTTTCCGATACGATATCCCTCAGATCTCTTTCCGATATCGAAACCTACAAATATCTCGGTATGTCAGAAGCGTTAGGTATAGTAGACAGAGACATAAAACAGTCGGTGAAGGAGCGATTCTTTTGCCGCCTTACTAAAGTACTCAATAGTCTTTTGTCGGGTGGTAACAAGGTTCGAAAGTAACGAGTCAAGGTTCGGCTGGGTTATGCCTCTGCTCATCTATACTTTTGGCATATTGAGATGGACTCAGACTGAACTTGACGCCCTTGACTGTAAGGTTCGTCAACTTCTTACGACACACAGAATGCGACATCCACGCTCGTCGGTAATGAGGATGTACATCCCGCGGAAATGTGGGGGCCGCGGCTTTTTAAATGCCAAGACCCTCCATAACCACGAGGTGTGCAAGCTCAGAGAATACTTCCTCCAGGCCGACATTGAGATGCATCGTGATGTCGTGGCAGTTGATAAGAACCTTACCCCGCTCTCACTGGCTAAGGAGAACTGGCACAAACCTAGGGTGCTGAGTGCCCTCGACCGCAAGGTGGTATGGGAGAGTAAGGAGCTGCACGGACGGTTCTATAAAGCCCTTACAGGGCCTGATGTAGACGTACTCGCATCCGTGAACTGGCTACGTTTCGGTGACCTCTTTGGGGAAACTGAAGGTTTTGTCTGTGCGATTATGGATGAGGTAATCACACAGCATCATGTTGTTCCAAACTTGGCAGAGCTTGTATTATGGGAACCTTATATCTACTGATATGATACTGCTTGTATACTTTTTTCTGTAAATACATACATATTAAACAGAAACCCCAAACCAGAGACAAATATTTGCAGAACATTAAAACATTTGCCTCGCGGCGGGAATTGAACTCGCTTCCTTCTGAGTCTCAGGCGAGCCTTTGCCCATAAAGCCACTGAAGTATTACCTACACCTAACTATATGCGCTGACGTATATATGTTTCACAAATAGGCAGAGTTATCAAAAATGGGCTGGAGCATACCTACATAAACAAGCAAATGGATACAGACAGTCAATTGATTAATACCCCATTTATGCTGCAACAGCATCAATAGCCAATAGCAACAGCAAATATATTTTGTAATTGAAAGGAAATAATTAATTGTTTCTGTGCCGGAAACGGAAGCAGGAGCATTCAAGGAAAACAAAGCATCCGGGTAACAAAAATATACAGAGATATAACAAACAATAAAACAATAGATCTATAGTAGATTTTTATTTTATTTAAGTACCTATGTTGTTAAATTTTAAATACTTTATTTTTTATTATTATGACACTTTATTTAATTGTAAACTCGTCTAAAATACATTTTTTACTATTATACTTAATACTACTTATGTACATAAATAAATATCAAAAACATTATAGTAAAAAATGTATCAAAACGGGAGACCATCGACCGCGGGGCAGGGCTCAAACGGTCGGTGGCTAGGGCTGCAGAGAGAGGAACCTCCGCACAATGCGTGCCGAGTCCAGGAGAGCCGCCTTCTGTATCTGACCCTTGATCCAGCTGCCTAGCGAGAGCCTCTTAAGATATTGGTCAAGGCTCTTTGCTATCAGACCGTTCACTGAAACGACTATCGGAACGATAATTGTTGAGTCGACATCCCACATAGCGGTAATCTCGTGTGCCAAGTCAAGGTTCTTGCTAAGCTTGTCCTTCTCGGCCTTCACGAGATTAGCGTCATGCGGGATGGTGATGTCAACAAGTATCGCCCGGCGTTCCGACCGGTCTACCAAGACGATATCAGGTTTATTCGCAAGAATAGTCCTGTCCGTGATGATAGAGCGGTCCCAGTAGAGCGTAGCACGACCATTTTCGAGAACCGGTACCGGTGCGTACTTATAGTACGGAACCTCTGAACCGACAAGGTCGTATTGGAGAGCAAGCTGCTGATGGATGATCTTTGCTACTTGGTTATGTCTGTGCAAGTATTCAGTGTTAGCGAGGTGCGAACAACCCGAAAGTATATGTCTGAGGGATTCACCGGGACGATGACAAGCTCTGCAAATGTCAATGGTTCCATCCTTCATGATATACTTTCGGTAGTTGTTTGTCTTTATTACCTCATCCATAATCGCACAGACAAAACCTTCAGTTTCCCCAAAGAGGTCACCGAAACGTAGCCAGTTCACGGATGCGAGTACGTCTACATCAGGCCCTGTAAGGGCTTTATAGAACCGTCCGTGCAGCTCCTTACTCTCCCATACCACCTTGCGGTCGAGGGCACTCAGCACCCTAGGTTTGTGCCAGTTCTCCTTAGCCAGTGAGAGCGGGGTAAGGTTCTTATCAACTGCCACGACATCACGATGCATCTCAATGTCGGCCTGGAGGAAGTATTCTCTGAGCTTGCACACCTCGTGGTTATGGAGGGTCTTGGCATTTAAAAAGCCGCGGCCCCCACATTTCCGCGGGATGTACATCCTCATTACCGACGAGCGTGGATGTCGCATTCTGTGTGTCGTAAGAAGTTGACGAACCTTACAGTCAAGGGCGTCAAGTTCAGTCTGAGTCCATCTCAATATGCCAAAAGTATAGATGAGCAGAGGCATAACCCAGCCGAACCTTGACTCGTTACTTTCGAACCTTGTTACCACCCGACAAAAGACTATTGAGTACTTTAGTAAGGCGGCAAAAGAATCGCTCCTTCACCGACTGTTTTATGTCTCTGTCTACTATACCTAACGCTTCTGACATACCGAGATATTTGTAGGTTTCGATATCGGAAAGAGATCTGAGGGATATCGTATCGGAAAGCT
The DNA here is from genome assembly GCA_951804965.1 of Horisme vitalbata. Lineage (NCBI taxonomy): Eukaryota > Metazoa > Arthropoda > Insecta > Lepidoptera > Geometridae > Horisme > Horisme vitalbata. The sequence goes on from OX638101.1 coordinate 10,830,589, forward strand.
GTAAGTTTGTAGTATTTACAACTTTCCCCCGCCGTACTTGCATGACCGCACACTTCTCGACACCGAACTCCATGCTGATGGCACTGCTGAATATCTGTGTGATATTCAACAGAGTCAGCAGTTCTGGTTTTCTTGGCGTAAAAAGTTTGAGGTCATCCATGTACAGCAGGTGAGAAACGATATCACCCTCTCTCCGAAGTCGATAGCCTAGCCCTGAATCCTTTAGCAGAGTACTAAGAGGATTCAGGGCCAGGCAGAACCATAGGGGACTCAGACTGTCGCCCTGGAAAATACCTCGCTCTATGCGAATCAGATCTTGCGGAGCAGAGGGATCCCGTCCGCTACCTGGATGACGGACGAAGAACTGTGATCCACTGTCTCATGCACGTACCTAAGAAGGATCTCAATGTTGCATCAATTTTATACAACTCTAAGATCCTCCCCAGCCATGTATGAGGCACTGAATCATACGCCTTCTTGTAGTCTATCCATGCAGCGGAGAGGTTCCCCTTGCTGCGCCTGATCTGCTGGCTAATGGTCATGTCAATGAGGAGGAGCTCCTTAGTACCGCGGGACCCAACCCTACACCCATTCTGAGCCGGAGCCAAAATATTATTTAATTGGGTGGAAGTTCATTCGATTGTTAGTACGAATGTGTTGTGCACAGTTCTGCTCGTCTGTGACCTATATAATTGCTTTTGGAATTACTCTGCACTTTTCTACGGCTAATGCATGTTTTCAAAATCATGAAGAATAATGGATGAAGGCAAAAAACACCAGGTAGATTATAGCAGAAACATTTCGCTTTCGTAATTTTGTTCCAAATTTCTCATAAACTTGCTTGTTTTACTCACCGTAAAAATATCGCATTATATATCGAGAGTATAGTCTCGAACTAAAAAGAATGTTGGATTTCATACTTTCGAAGTAGGTAGTATCAATTATAATAACATAATCCGACTTCGCTACATTACTCGGCATAATAAAATCAATTTGGCACCACATTAAGAGTCACCCTAATCCTCTCTGCGTTTCAATTTTAATACTCTGACTTGGGAGTTTTCATCGGAAGTTTCCAATGTGCGACACCCGCTGAGGGAATTATTATTTATTGCTATTACACCTGCGACACCACGTGGAAAGTTTCCTTAAAAGTCTCGCTGGAGGTCGCTGGGTTTCGGCTTAATGGGGGGGATAAGTCTGCGTTCCTTGCGCCTAATTTGGCAACCCGAAGCGCGGAATTTATGGGGTTGGGGTACGTTGGGGTCCTACAGCCTGAAATATTCGAAGGCTCCACTCGGCCGTGAGTTATGAATGAATCCTGTTAAAGAACCCGGAAAATTTCTAACAGCCCGACGCGATGCTTTAAACGCGTTACGGGATCGGTCAACTTTTGTAACTTTATTATTTTTGACTTCTGTAGCGGTAAATTGATACTAAGCATTCACTGAAGTTTATTTTCCTGAAGTAACTAACTTATTCTTTCGACCCTAAAAATTTAGGGTTAGATTGGATGTGAGTAACTCAATTATGGCGCAAAAACTGAGATAAGACTATTTTTTGCTCAGGTTCACATACTACCAGAAGTACTGGGATCTGAGAAACGCTGCAAGATAAACCTGATGAACATGCCTCACGCTGTGGTGCGTAGATTTATAAAAATAAATAAATAAAATAATGCTGGACCACTTAGGTTAGGTTAGGTTAGGTCTGTAGGTAGGTGTATAGGTAAAAGAAGGTAAATGATAAATTTTAAGTAATTAAGATTTATCGGGTCAAGTGCCTTGGAGGCCCCCCGGAGACGTCTACGACGTCTATATTTTTCGAGTGCTAAGAAGGAAAGGGGGAAAAGAAAACAGCGAATGCAAATTCGCCCGAACGTTAGTTCGGGATACGGAAGTATGACGTAGCCAAAGTCTTGACTTCTGAAGTTATCCCGTAACCTAACGGAGGGGCGGTTAGGTTGGGTTAGTACTGCACTACTACACTAATTATATACCTTTAAGTGACTTATAGTATATAATTAGTATATGGGTAGGTTGGTGTTAGGTTAGGTTAGTGTTAGGTTAGGTGTTAGGTTAGGTTGGGTTCCTACTACACTACTACACTAATTATATACCTTTAAGTGACTTATAGTATATAATTAGTATATAATTAATAGAGGGTAAAAAGACCTACATACCTACATACAGAGCTACCTACATAACCTTGGGACAGGGAAAAATGTGGTGTAGGTGACATTTAAAATACAATGTGACGGCAAGGTGTAGGAAAATGTGCAATAGATGACATTTAAAATAGCGGTAAAAGAAATGTGTGGCAATTCGCAAGGTGTACACAAGGTGCGATAGGGTGCAAGGTGCAAAAGGGATATATAAGACGGAAATATTGGAGAGAGGTTCATTCGACAATGTACTGTCAATACCACATCATCACCTCCATCAACGTAGAAGCTTACGTATCACAAAATGAACCCAGAAGCGCAAGAAATATTCGAAGCCGAGGAATATATGGAGAAATACATGGAGCTGCCCATGACGCCACAAGAGGAGACGGTGGTTCATTCGGAGGAGGGCACCCTGACACCCCCACCGGAAGACCAAGAAGAAGTTCCGAAGAGTCCATCACCATCACCAGTGCTGACAACGAGCCCGGACATGCCGAGTGCGCCGAAAAAGATGAGACCGGGCGTTATGTTGAAACAACCGAAAACATTAAGACAACAACAAGAAGAGAAAAAGCAAGCACATCTAGATCATCAGAAAGCAGTGCGGAGGGCGAATGCTTTAGAAACTCCGGAACACTGGATTGCTCGTTGGGCAAAAGAAAATATTACACAAACAGAAATAAACTCAGTCCTTGGAAAGTCATCGCTGAGCATACTGGAACAAGAAGGACGCATTTCCATCTCATTTATGTCTCCAGTGCCAAAAACTGGGGGCATAACTCGAAACTTGGAAAAGCTATCAGATCCGAAGAGTACAAGTGTTCCCAAATTGCATGTATACAATGCCTTCTGGAGTACATTACTACCGGCGATGATCGTCGTACACTTAAGCAAATTCTTACCGACGACGATAAAAAAATGGCACAATGTGTCTTTCATTCATTGGGACTTGTTGGGCAAAACCCATACAGTCACGCTAGACACGCCGAAGGGGGAAGTGATATACATGGAGAACAAGGCCCAACACGAAGAGCAATTCAGCGACGATTGGATTTCAGCACTACTTTGGCCGATGAAGACGTACATGAAGATGTCAACAATGAACAATTCGTTAATAAGCGTCCAATCACAAACAATGACGCTAGAGATCAACAGGCAGCCATACCACAGCAAGGACGATTCAACGCTGCAACAAGACGTTCTCAAATTATCCGAGAAAATCAGGACCTTATCCTTCAACTATGTGAAAACAAGGCTTTTGATGAAGGGGAAGCAACGAGATTTCTATGCAGCACGCCTGAGGGGATTGCCGTTCAATTCCACAGAAATTTCAACGAACGCCTTAAAACAGCATTACTCGTTGCCAAAACACTGGTATTTTCGGAATCAGCAAAGCAAAGACTCGAAAGAGCGAAAGCCTACGCAATAAGAAATGATCCGAATGTGCAAGACGAATACACAATAAACGATGGTGTAGATAACATGTGCAGACTATTGGAAAACAATGGAATAGATATATTAAAGTTTGCACAAGACACAAAAAACCACTTCTACGCAAAAACGAGAAAAAAGAACAACCTGTTCTTCAGAGGGCCGCCGAGTACGGGTAAGACAATGATAATGGAATCGCTTGTCGCGATGCATTATAATTATACAAGATTAACAGGTTTGACGCCACAATCTTCGTTCAACTTTGGAAACCTGTTACACACGAATGCATGCTTCATGGATGAGTGTAAATTAACAGATAACCAGTTTGAACAGTGGAAGTTGTTGGCAGCACGTCAACCGATGTCAACCGACATAAAATACAAGTCGAGACACGACATTACGAATTGTATTTTATACACTGCCAGCAATTACCATATCGATACTTATGTGACTGTGATGGAATCATCGGAAGCAATAAAGACAAGAACAATTGAATACGTGTTCACATGTCCAGCAAAATATTTCAAAATGAGCCCATTCATTTGGGAAAGATTTTGGACAATTAATGATCTACCTGAAGACGAGCCGTTAGATGGCATGACAACGGAATAAAAAGTGATATGTTTATATTAATTAATATAAACATATCACTGCCTGTTGATCTCTAGCGTCATTGTTTGTGATTGGACGCTTATTAACGAATTGTTCATTGTTGACATCTTCATGTACGTCTTCATCGGACAAAGTAGTGCTGAAATCCAATCGTCGCTGAATTGCTCTTCGTGTTGGGCCTTGTTCTCCATGTATATCACTTCCCCCTTCGGCGTGTCTAGCGTGACTGTATGGGTTTTGCCCAACAAGTCCCAATGAATGAAAGACACATTGTGCCATTTTTTTATCGTCGTCGGTAAGAATTTGCTTAAGTGTACGACGATCATCGCCGGTAGTAATGTACTCCAGAAGGCATTGTATACATGCAATTTGGGAACACTTGTACTCTTCGGATCTGATAGCTTTTCCAAGTTTCGAGTTATGCCCCCAGTTTTTGGCACTGGAGACATAAATGAGATGGAAATGCGTCCTTCTTGTTCCAGTATGCTCAGCGATGACTTTCCAAGGACTGAGTTTATTTCTGTTTGTGTAATATTTTCTTTTGCCCAACGAGCAATCCAGTGTTCCGGAGTTTCTAAAGCATTCGCCCTCCGCACTGCTTTCTGATGATCTAGATGTGCTTGCTTTTTCTCTTCTTGTTGTTGTCTTAATGTTTTCGGTTGTTTCAACATAACGCCCGGTCTCATCTTTTTCGGCGCACTCGGCATGTCCGGGCTCGTTGTCAGCACTGGTGATGGTGATGGACTCTTCGGAACTTCTTCTTGGTCTTCCGGTGGGGGTGTCAGGGTGCCCTCCTCCGAATGAACCACCGTCTCCTCTTGTGGCGTCATGGGCAGCTCCATGTATTTCTCCATATATTCCTCGGCTTCGAATATTTCTTGCGCTTCTGGGTTCATTTTGTGATACGTAAGCTTCTACGTTGATGGAGGTGATGATGTGGTATTGACAGTACATTGTCGAATGAACCTCTCTCCAATATTTCCGTCTTATATATCCCTTTTGCACCTTGCACCCTATCGCACCTTGTGTACACCTTGCGAATTGCCACACATTTCTTTTACCGCTATTTTAAATGTCATCTATTGCACATTTTCCTACACCTTGCCGTCACATTGTATTTTAAATGTCACCTACACCACATTTTTCCCTGTCCCAAGGTTATGTAGGTAGCTCTGTATGTAGGTATGTAGGTCTTTTTACCCTCTATTAATTATATACTAATTATATACTATAAGTCACTTAAAGGTATATAATTAGTGTAGTAGTGTAGTAGGAACCCAACCTAACCTAACACCTAACCTAACACTAACCTAACCTAACACCAACCTACCCATATACTAATTATATACTATAAGTCACTTAAAGGTATATAATTAGTGTAGTAGTGCAGTACTAACCCAACCTAACCGCCCCTCCGTTAGGTTACGGGATAACTTCAGAAGTCAAGACTTTGGCTACGTCATACTTCCGTATCCCGAACTAACGTTCGGGCGAATTTGCATTCGCTGTTTTCTTTTCCCCCTTTCCTTCTTAGCACTCGAAAAATATAGACGTCGTAGACGTCTCCGGGGGGCCTCCAAGGCACTTGACCCGATAAATCTTAATTACTTAAAATTTATCATTTACCTTCTTTTACCTATACACCTACCTACAGACCTAACCTAACCTAACCTAAGTGGTCCAGCATTATTTTATTTATTTATTTTTATAAATCTACGCACCACAGCGTGAGGCATGTTCATCAGGTTTATCTTGCAGCGTTTCTCAGATCCCAGTACTTCTGGTAGTATGTGAACCTGAGCAAAAAATAGTCTTATCTCAGTTTTTGCGCCATAATTGAGTTACTCACATCCAATCTAACCCTAAATTTTTAGGGTCGAAAGAATAAGTTAGTTACTTCAGGAAAATAAACTTCAGTGAATGCTTAGTATCAATTTACCGCTACAGAAGTCAAAAATAATAAAGTTACAAAAGTTGACCGATCCCGTAACGCGTTTAAAGCATCGCGTCGGGCTGTTAGAAATTTTCCGGGTTCTTTAACAGGATTCATTCATAACTCACGGCCGAGTGGAGCCTTCGAATATTTCAGGCTGTAGGACCCCAACGTACCCCAACCCCATAAATTCCGCGCTTCGGGTTGCCAAATTAGGCGCAAGGAACGCAGACTTATCCCCCCCATTAAGCCGAAACCCAGCGAACTCCAGCGAGACTTTTAAGGAAACTTTCCACGTGGTGTCGCAGGTGTAATAGCAATAAATAATAATTCCCTCAGCGGGTGTCGCACATTGGAAACTTCCGATGAAAACTCCCAAGTCAGAGTATTAAAATTGAAACGCAGAGAGGATTAGGGTGACTCTTAATGTGGTGCCAAATTGATTTTATTATGCCGAGTAATGTAGCGAAGTCGGATTATGTTATTATAATTGATACTACCTACTTCGAAAGTATGAAATCCAACATTCTTTTTAGTTCAAGACTATACTCTCGATATATAATGCGATATTTTTACGGTGAGTAAAACAAGCAAGTTTATGAGAAATTTGGAACAAAATTACGAAAGCGAAATGTTTCTGCTATAATCTACCTGGTGTTTTTTGCCTTCATCCATTATTCTTCATGATTTTGAAAACATGCATTAGCCGTAGAAAAGTGCAGAGTAATTCCAAAAGCAATTATATAGGTCACAGACGAGCAGAACTGTGCACAACACATTCGTACTAACAATCGAATGAACTTCCACCCAATTTACTTTATGTGTTACCCATTATTATAATTGCTGCACAGTTTCAAAGTTGGAAACCGAAAACGATGCGACCTCATTCACCCACTCACACCAAACCAGAAAATATGAAATAGGTTATTATTTTTTATTCAAATTATTTGATGACTAGCGGCCCGTCCCGGCTTCGCACGGGTTAGGGCACTTTTACACCTCGGGCTACGCTACTTAAGTTTTGGTAAGGATCCCTAATCTTTTCTAGCAATAAATATAGCCTATGTTACTCAGGGTGAATTTAACTTTCCAATGGTAAAATAATTTTTGAAATCGGCACAGTAGTTTTTGAGTTTATTCATTACAAACATACATAAAATACAAATTTTTCCTCTGTATAATATTAGAGTAGATCAATTTATAATTAAGCACTAACATGAAATTCTGCCAAAGACGAAATGAAACCTACAAAGATATTGCTCAGTCCGCAGAAGGTACCTAGTTACTTCTTAGCTCCTTACTTCCTGCAGCACTAACCCATTGTGGGTCTTGGCCTTCTCAATTCTTCCATTTCGTTCTATCTCCTAGATACGCTCATGAAAAAAGGAATAATAAAAATACTTAAAAACTGTTTTACGTTAATTTTAAAGCTTAATATATCCGTTCTAAAAACGGTCATGGACCACTTAACTAATTAATAATTATTCATCATCACCATCATCAACAACCTATAGAAGTCCACCGCTGAACATAGCTCTCCCCCAAGGAATTCCACGAAGAACGAACGAAATTATACAACACTAATTAAAAAACAAGTATTTATATTATATATATAGTATTATATGATGGGATCGAAATAATTTGCGTGAATTGAAGGGCAAATCTATATCAATTTTTGGCGGCGATATCATCGAGATAACAACAATGGGACGAGCTACACGATGACCGGTAATTTAGCGAGAGTAATTCCGACCGGGCGTTTGGTGAATTTAATTTTATCTGGGATAAACCCGCGTGGTAATAATTCATGAAAACCACCGGCGGCCGCTCGAGAGCATCGGGAAATATGTCCGGAAACACATTCGTACAAATAAAATCTGAACCAATGAACCAATTTAACGGTATTGCTTTACGCAAATAAGACAGGTAAAACATTCATATCATGCTTAAGCACCTACAAAATTATTGCATAAGAGTAAAGTACAATAGTGTGGTTAAGTACCCCAACATTATGATATTAATCAAGTTTTCAGGTACAAAGCCAATTTTGCAAAAGGTTTATGGGAATACTTACATAAAGCTTCTAACTCAAGTGGCGTCAGCACTCAGGCATTCGCAAGAGAACAAGTCAGGGGGAAACCTTTGGTATACTTAAGAACACATTTTACGACTATCAAGGTAACAAAATCCAGGAGACGGCGACCCGCAACCAGAATGTTAAACTTAACATTTGTAGCGGGAGGTAAAACAGAGCAATAGAATTAATTCAATCGGCAGAACTTTGTATTCAAACTGAAAGACAATTGTTTCAATTCATGTTGCCAATGTAAGGGAAGCCTCAAAGGGCTAAGCCGACGAGTCCTAAAGATTGATGAATTCAATGCTGGATTACATGAGTCACGAAATCCTACAGATATTTGTAGGTATGCTATAAGTGACAAAGTATCTATTTGATATTGAATCGTCATGATGACTGAATATTCTCCTGAAATGCACTTCAACCATGTGACATAAACATAAATTTATCGTAAACAGAATATTTTTATTTTTATTTTAGATCAATATTCGTTAGTCTACCAGGTTTAATATTAGTAGTTCAAACGTAAATAGCACTATAAAATAAGGTGTAAAAAGATGTTAGTAATTTTCATTGCACCGCGGCGGCGCCGAGCCGTCATCATTCACCGTTGACGCAGTGGGTCGAGTTGAGTAACATCTCCTCCAATTAACGTCTGTTTGTTTTGCATTTCCCCTGCATCTCGGAAGCAGTAAGGGCGCAATAAAACGTCACAACAATGCAGATCACGTCACTGGCGGAATTACGAAGTATCTTGCGGCGGCAGCAGCGATCAATTACACTGAGAACGACCACGTGGAAAAAGGGCGGACGACACAATGAGACCTCTATTCCAACCAGATTATTGCAATACCGACCTTAACTTTATATATTTTAAACCGACTTTTGTTTAAAGCAGCCGCAGTAATCGTAAGACCAATTAGGCGTGGTGGAACCAGCGAGAGTCGTTCCGTCCGCCGTTTAAGGACGCAACCTCTGCTTTTATTACAGCTTCGACGTCCTCAACGTTTTCAGTTTTTATCTAGTACATTTCCGGGGGTAGTCTATCGTGATGGGTTTCGCGTAGATTTCATCATTTCTGATAGTCACGCGAAACGTTCATTTTGTTCTAGTATAAGTACAAAATGTCTGAACGTATAACACACGTGGCGAAATAAATCTTCTCACGCGGAGGCAATATATTTCGCTAAGTACTAACTCCCACCCGTCTTGTAATCTCCGGGTATTTCCAAATGAAATACTAATTGTGTTTAAACAACGGACTACGACGAAATGGATGTGGCAATAAGATTGGTCCCGTATATTTAGAAGGGCTCAGCCCAGGCCGATTTTGTAACCGCAGTTTTCCTGTTATTTCTAACCAATAAAATGTGGTTGAAAATTTTTGTGTCATTTGTTCAAAGTTAGTTGATAATTTATTAGTTGCCGCATCTATTCGGTTTTATATTCTGTGAGTAAACCATGCCCATATGTTGTTACGTAGGCAGTATTCACGCTTTGAAGGGAGTCAATTGAAATAACGCTTAATGACTGCAAATTAAAGCTTTGCTTTTAATTCAATTGTTTGGTACTTGAAACAAAAAACGAAATCGAAAATAGTAAAGCACCATTTATTAAAAATACTAAGACAAAAAAAAACAATTTCTCATTATGAATAATACAAACTAAGTCTTATTTTACAATACCTTGATTACTACAGTAAAATCAAGCTTGTTATTACTCTACGAACAGAATAGCAACTTTTATACACCCATTGATTTTATGAAGATACGTCTACAGATTTATTGAACATAAATCTGTACTCGGATCAATTGTGGATTCCATTCCAAGTAAGGGTTAGTCTGAAAACTTTATATTCGTTCATGTCCATTTCTTTTTAATTACAAATGCAAGTTACACAATCCACGTGCAAGTTGCAATCAATATAATACCAAATAATAGCCATAAATCCTTTTAAACCATGTTCAGATTCAATCCAAAATCAACATCCACCAAATTCAGGCTTAGCCAATTTGTTGCATAATTACTTAAAACTGCATTCGATAATTTTATGCTAATAATCAATTTGAATGTTTCGGAAATCGAGACCGATTAAACATAAATGTTGATAGCAAAATTTGTAATTTAAATTAAACCCATACAAAGAAAAATATTCTGCTTATAAAATATTTGCTCTTTCTGTTTGGCGCTCGGCGAAGCAACACGTCTGCGAATTTTTGCGGAGTGCCGAAGGCGGACAGCGAGTCTATCGTTTCCTGATAATGCCTTATGGGGAAGGTGAAACATTTTCAAATTTCTGTTGAGTTTTTATGAAACTCGTCAGAGAGAGTTGGCGGAATTTGTACTAAATATATTATCTTTTAAATATCTTAAGAAAAATATTGTCAAGTAGGTACTACAATTGCGTCATATATTTTTATAACAAAACACAATCAACAAATATTTTTATTTATAATATTTTATGATGAAACAAGGACATGGCCCATTTGATATTACGTTATAGCCATTACCTATTACAAAGTATTGCAGTGTAGGTGACGCATGTTATGAACGTGCCCTACTTTGCAACGCCCGTCCAAAAACTTGAGGCATGAATGTGATACGCCTCATGTGCCTGTAATTTAACCAGCACCCACACGCTTCAAACCGAAATACAGCAATGTACTTTCTCGATAACATCATGCTAACAGCAGTCCACTGCTGGAAATACACATCCCCTTATTATTTTTCCTCCACGCCAAAGCTAATTTAATAAATATCCACTGAAAATTATGAAGCATGTATTTTACTCATGAAACTATTAACTCATTCATATTGAAAAACGGGAATTTCCACGTACCGTTAAGTCTGTGAAGGCACCGACGGCGTTTCGACTCGTTAAGAGAGTCTTCATCAGGGTGAGTGAACGCACGCTCTCCCTCCGCGTCCCGTCTAGCACAGCGTGCGGAAAACGCCGTCGGTGCCTTCACTGACGTAACGGTACGTGAAAATTCCCGTTTTTCAATATGAATGAAACATGCATTTTAGCTTTACCGATGGCCTAGTATTTTAATTAAATTAATTTTAAAAACGTTATCTGTGGGTTTCCAATTAAATTCTTGTTACCAGTTGCACACTCGAGGGTGTAGGCTACGCGGATTAAATACAAAGTGTTCAGATTACGACACCCGGCCGACCCTTAGGCACTGTTAAGAATTCAGAAAACGAATTGGGGACATCGAATCGGCAAAATTGAGCTTGCCCCATCTTTTTCAACATCGTGTTTTTGTCTCGAAATAGACATGTAGCATATTAATATTTCTCGAAAGACCCCAGTTTTGAACATCATCATCATCATCATCATCAGCCTATAGCAGTCCACTGCTGGACATAGGCCTCCCCTAATGAGCGCCATTGCGCCCTGTCCTGAGCTCGACGCATCCAGCTTCTACCAGCAGCCTTTCGCAGATCGTCACCCCACCTGGCCGGAGGGCGTCCTACACTACGTTTGCCGAGCCGCGGTCTCCACTCAAGAACTACTAGAAGTTTTGAACTACTCAACAAAATCCTATCCTATGTTAATATAAACAAAAGTTTGTGACGATGTGAAGGTTACCGTTGAGCTGATGAAGTGTTACCTACAAGTTAGTTTTAGACCAGAAATAAGAAAATAGGTTACTTTTTATTTAGATACCAATAGCCGTAGGAAAAACTTGGACCTACATGTTACTATACTTACCTAGGCAAAGTATTTTACATCATTATGATACCTAGGTAGGTACCTAGGTATCACACAAATTGAAAATAATTTCGTTGGTGTGTAAAATGGGGTCACCAGAATATTTTGGCAAATAGGTATTTTTTGCAATCCATATGTATCGGTCAAAAGGAAATACCTACTTTTGCGACTTACCCGTACTAGAGAAAGACAGATTTTCATTAGCATTTCAATCTTTTTATTACCTGTAACAAAAATAAACATACATTAGTTTTACTGCTAAAAACATCACAACTTTTTTCTTCTTAAATCTGATTGAGCAATAACTTAAGATATTTAGATCGATTATCTTCGGAAATCAGATTCAATTATTCGGAATCGAAAAAAAACAAAAATAGAACAAACACTGACGGATTCCACTTGAAACTTCTTCCAATGTTCGAAAATATCTCTACTGACAGCCTAGATCGATAGTATCGTTAGTTATCACTAAATTTGTACCCAATTAAGGTGCCGGCACCGCATCAAACAAGCGTCTAATAGTCTTGAAACGTCTCGACCCACCTCGCTTCATTGACTCGCACGTGGAGAGGAGAGAGCACCTTACCGTCAGGTCAAGTGTTTTAATTGCCCGTGGTCATGTGTATCTGCCATAAACTATATTACCACTAATTGACTTGAAAGCTGATAGTGTTGTATTGTTATATTTACTCGTACATTACATGATTAACTCAATAACTGAATGAAAATGAATTCATACCTATCTATGAACCGAAGGACTGAATGCATTACATGTATTAGAGCATAATCGATTGTAATTTTTATAAATTTTATTTCCATACTAGCTTCCGCCCGTGGCTTCGCTCGCGTGGTAACGGGATAAAAAGTAGTTTATATGTTAATCCAGATCACAAACAATGTATATTCCAAGTTTCATCGAAATCCGTTCAGTAGTTTTTGCGTGAAAGAGTAACAAACATTCATCCATTATCCATTAATCCATACTTACAAACTTTCGCATTTATAATATTAAGTAGGAAGTATTATAGTTCAGTATATAAATCTGTAAACAGCAATATAATCCCTTCATGCCTCAAGTTGATGGACTCAGGGCTTTGCTTTTCAAAGCAAAGCCCTGAGTCCATTTTGCAATGAGTGATCCAAAATAGCGTGATCTACTTAACATCAGGTGGGCTATGTGCTTGTTCTATCTTCAGGTACCGTAAAAAATACTTACGGAACTCAAACTTGTTCTATCTAATACGTTTTAATTAGGTTAAAATAATATTTACTCCACTAGTAGGTAAGCATTAAAATAGAGATCGTGCATTAAGTGTACCCTAAAAACAACACACCCATATCAACATCACTAAAGAGACCGTATAACATCGGATGTCACGGTATCAGCCCGTATAGTGAGCGTTAGGGATCGAAAAATGCCATTTTCACCTCGCACCGCGCACAATGGATGTTTGCAAATCTCTCACGGCAAACACTAACTGATCGGATCAGTGTAACCGTGTTCTTAGAACGGGCGGAGATTGTGACAACGATGTGTTTGGTATTGAGCAAACATCGATAAAAATCCGTGCACGTTTATGGCACTTCACCTTTTTACAAACACCTAAACATGTTTTGTGTTCAGTAAACCTGTGTAAATAATAGAGTACTCTATTGAACTGAATATGGAAAGCATAGTATTAAACTTGATGGTTTAAGGTAAAAACAAGCAGACGATATCAATAGAGCTTACATTTGATTTTATCAGGAAAAAATATAGCTTTATTCGTAGATCCTTTTTGATTAAGCAATCTAAGCAACATCAATCCCTGCCCAAGTTTATTTTACAACAACAATGTGGAAATTGAGGACAAAAAACGAGCTACACGATGCGGTGTCAAACAAAGATAATAATATATCGTCCTATCAGGGGGCCTCCATCGCTATTGTTGTCCTAAACGTGGCCATGATCCCGGCATCAGCCGGGCTCGTTTGTCCCGGGATATCCTTCTGCAAACACTGACGGGAGACCCGAGATTCACTGGACCTTTACAGGAGTGCTTTCAGCCGCCGAAGGATATAAAAATATACTAACCTAAATAAAACTTTGTTTTTTTACACGGAAAACACGGGATAAACGTAAGGCAGGTGTATTGTTTTAGGTTTCGGGTTATTGGCTGATATTCTTTCGATATAGGATCACAGTCAATCCGGATTACTACGAACATTTTTTGCCTTGCTATCTAGGAAATTGAAAGTAAATTGTTTGAATCGAGATTCGTTTCAGATTAACATATTCTGTTCAAGGCACTCTAATATCTGCTACATCATCATCATTTTCCTGCCCTTGTCCCATGCTAGGTGGGGTCGGCACAACATGTGCATAATACCTGCTACATATGCCGTATAAAACCTCACATACGACAAACATCGTTCAAAGATCACGTCGAATTCTGAAGAAGTGCAAAAAGACGACAAAGTAAAGTTTTCAAGGAAACATCCAATAAAACGGAGTGTGCTAGTAGAACCGAAGAGGTGCACGTAAAAAGTTATCCGCTTTGCCGTTTACAACAAGTTCGGCGATCGTTCGCACGACTTGTTGGCCCAACGTGGCATAACTTCGATATTACTTCGCACGTGATCGATTTAGCAGGCCAGTTTGACAGTTTCGATGGTGACAGATGACGCTTGGCGCCATATCGTGCTGATTTGTCTTCAACTTTCCTAAAGACAATATCGTTTGAGACCTTTTCAAATCTACGTAGTCCAGTTTCTCTAAAGTATATCTACAGTTTCCATTAATACTATAACAGGACTTAAAAACGTGACGTCCTGTGCTGTGCTATTTTATTATCACTCTTTTATGATGCATTAAAAACTGAGATCATACAATTTCTTGGGAGGGGTGACAAATATTTTTTGTTGTATTCTTAAATTTGTGAACACCGTTTATGAACCAATGAAGCAACAAGCTCTAGATGGCTGCAAATTTAAGATGAAATCGACTTAATTTTCATAACATCGCAAGCACCGAGGAAGCTTTCCCGGTATTTTAGTGTAGGAAAGTGTTTAACACTTTTACTGTCATTTCAGTGATTAATTTGTGTCGGGCTGTCGTTCTAATGGGCTAAAATAATTTAGTGGGCGGTGGTGTTTATTTATTGTCCGCCGTCGTGGTTTATATCGCAATTTATCGCTAACCCCCGGCTAAATGCCGATTACAGACCAACTCAGCCAACGATAAATATTCAATAGATATACGATGACAAAATACATTGAATCGTATGAAACAATATTAATTAGCGGTCAAATTATAGGACTGTTTTTGAATATTAGTACTAGTACTTTTACTTACTTTATTAAAATGACGGTTAGTCCGTCATTTACATTATAAAAAAATAGATTCGAATTTCTCAGTCGACATCCCTAATGTCTACCTAACCTATGTTAAAATAATGGTATATGTATATGGTATATGATACGTTTTGTTATCAATCATAACTAGTATAACCTACTTACCAATAATTTTAGAGAACAAACACTATATTTATGCTAATTATGTCTCTTATTGTTGTATGTTTTGTCAAGTATTAGGCACTGTTATTGTAAGTCAATATTACAATAATGTCTACCACACTATATACAATTGTATAACTATGGCATAGTATTATTATTACCATGGTGACAACCTCAAGAACATAACTTGGCAACAACTCACAAACGAATGAAAAATGCTTGCCACTATTTAATATTTAGGACACCCTCCGGTGGATTGACGATTTGCGAAAGGCTGCAGGTAGAAGCTGGATGCGTCGAGCTCAGAACAGGGCGCAATAGCGCTCAATAGGGGAGGCCTATGTCCAGCAGTCAACTGCTATATAGGCTGATGATGATGATGATTTACCGTAAGAGCCTTATCTACCTAATTATAAGAGATATGTGTGTCATATCTAGTTTTTCAGTGTTGAATAACAAAATACAATGTAATACCTGTATCTACATAATGTGATACGACTCGTACTATTTCGGCACATGTGCCTGAAGTGCAAGCAAGCTTTTTTCTAGAGCGACGTTGCAATCTGGTTTAGAAAAATATCGTAAAAAGGATTCATGCAATTTATGTTTTCAATTCTTAACCTTTTTTTTATTTAGTATAGTAATTGATTATAATCAAGGCTTCTGCAATAAGTATGTAATCCTACTTAGTGACTAGCTTTTCCAGGATGTATGAAATCATATTTTTTCTAATCATTTTTGATATATCTGACAATTGAAAAATTGGTACTATGCAAATATAAGGAATCAAACAGTCCTCATCTGTATAAAATTGAGCTAATGAAATGGTTTCATAGAAAGCAAAACAGTACACGCAACTCACAAGCAACTTAGCAGTTCACTTCGGTTGTGTAGGGGCTCCGAGGCGCTCTGATTTCTCCCGTCTATAATTAAACTCTCAGAGAATAAAGAACAAACTTGGGGTCGGGTTGACGTCACGCAACAGCCAACTCCAAGTGAAAAGCCGCCAGGAATACGATGTAACTTGTCTGATTTCTGCAAAACTTGCGGCAATCGACCGACTCCGCTCGAACTTTGCACACAACAGATCGTGGGGCGAGCAACAATACTCTGCCAAACAAAAGAGCTCAAGAAATACTTTGATATACCTACACTAGCGATCAAAAGAAAGTACCTACGTACCTTCCTACGTGTGCTTCTTTTATTATTATTTGTTTATTTGTCTATCATCTGAACTTTATTTCTAAAACAAAATATTTGAATATGCAATAACCATTTTGCAAGATAGATAGATAGATAGAAAACTTTTTATTGTACTCACACCAACAAAAACAAGTAGAACAATATAATAATAGAATAATAATAGAATAATAGAAGATATATTATATCGTATTATTAAAACATTTATTTACGAACATATTTGCTATTTATAGTTTGATTGACTTTCCATAAAGCTTTTTATTAATCCACAATTCATTCACTATTCCGTTTTATCGACTTCATTTATTTGCACTCAAAAGTGCATAAACTCGAGTACCTACTGAGATCATCTAAGATAAGTTTCTCAAAGCATTTGTCATGAAAAGAGCATTAAGTTTTAATTCGAATAGCACTAGAAACATCTTGACTCCTCAAATTGTGCTTCACTTTCGTATTAACCGTCATTTTACCGCATCATACGAATTTCGGGAAGTGTGTAATTTATTTTGAAGTGGCTGGAATTAACTGGAGCTCTCTGTTTTACGTCTCTATTTTACTTATCATAGAAGAGTATGTATGCATAGGCAATCCCAAACTATTTATGAAGATGCCTGTCCATTTAATGTAGGGCAATATTTGCTCACAGAATGATACAATTTCAAATTGAAAGTTGCAGACTGGGTTCACCATAAGTTCTTACGGGTTACACATGTGACAACTTTAATTCGAGTTTGTGGCCACAGGTGCTTTCTAGTTCGCGAGTCTGTCTCAGACGAGCTCACTCCGCTTCATTTGTTATATACCGTCATCCGGCTAATTCTCTACCCTAAGGACCAATGTGTCGTAAAATTCCACAAAGCAGGTTTGTGATTAAGAATTTTCCAGTGTAGGAAATCCTTTTGTTAGTTGAGTGGTGCGTTCCTGTTATTCGCCCCCTCGTACTTGCTACCCTAAAGACCCACAAGAGCGGCTGAGCCGGATTTACACGATCGAACATTCAGAATCATAGGTATTATTCGGACTTACGCTAGCGACATTCCGTAAAATCAACTTCATTATATTTAACAATGAGTTGACTATTAACACTGGATAACATTATTTCATGTTTAATACCATTGTGGTAACAATAAAATAAATTGGCATAATAACAAGTAGGCACTGACGATAAAGATCACGACAATTACATAAAAAAGTAGTTGTGTATTTTATGTTTCACACAAAAATGAACACCATAATTCACATTATTCCCTAGCATACGCAGAAATATATAAAATATGAGTAGCGTATTTGTAACGGCCATTACAAAATATTCGAAGGTTCCTCTCGACCCTCGCCGGGCCGGCTTACTGAAACTTGAGCACTTCGATCTCCCACACAGACTTATTTTGATTCAGTACAACACGTGACAGGAAAAGTCACGGGAAAATTTTGCACGTGTTTTTTGTTATGATGGTTTTTCTACCGGTGTTTTTGTATTTTCAATATTAAGTACTGTGTTAACTAAGTTAATATTATCTACTGTGAAATTTTGTATTTTACATGGCAGATTTTGAGTTGATGGCATAATAAGGATTAAATTTCTTTATAGTATCCTAAAAACTTCGTGTAACGTTCCACAGGTGGGCAAAAGTCTCCGTCACAATATTTTATTTATTTATTTATATTTAAACTGTAATGAAGCTGACTGACTGTCTGACAATCGACGCAGACGCAGAGCCAAAATGTAAATCCTATGACTTAAAATCTGGAGGATATATTTTCTATGCATAGTTTAGGGGTGCAAACGATTTCCTGAAATTCGTGGAAATATCTCTACGCGGATGAAATAGCGGGGCACTCATTAGTTAAATCAACTTTTCGCCCGTGACTGCACCCGCATGGTACCTAAATAAAGTACCCCCTGTTTTTACAGGCAAAGAATTCAGCTCGTTTCCTTCAGTAGTTTTGGTGTAAAGAAGGAACAAAAATTTCACATAACTTTTTTTCAAACTTTTGCCTTTTCGAATACGCTAGGAAGATTTTAATTCTTTTTCATCAGTTTCTGTGTTTGAACTGTTTATAATTTTAACGATTCGCATTCGTCTGTTTTTGTGTCCGCAAGTATACAGCAATGAACTAATGCTCTTGTTATACCGAATGAACAGTAGCAATTGTTTCCACCCGGGAGGTTGTTTTGGGAAAGCCTTTTACGAATTGTTCTTCATATATTGTTCTTGATCTATTTTTGTTTCGTGTAGGTTTACTGGGGTGTAAGGGGTTCTAACCTCTATCTTTGGAATACAAGCCAACCTGACCTGCCCGTGGTGCTGAATAACAAACGGGCTCTGCTGGCTGGTTGATTGCGGCATACCGCAGCCTAAAACTGGCACAGCTAAATCCCCTGGCCGCCAACGGACAGCAGCGAGGGCGGTGCAAGTAGCTATGCCCTGCAATCCCCAAACTTATGGATCAGCTGCCAGCGTCTGTTTTTCCATTGACTTACGACCCTAACGGCTTCAAAAAGAGAGTTAATAGGCATCTTCTGGGAAAGCTCGCCCCATCGTCGACATCATCCTTGCTGAGCTGGCCCATATGAAATAAATATAAAAAACACTTTACTGATTTATTAATAATAAATTGATAATTGCAATGGCGCTCATTAGGGGAGGCCTATGTCCAGCAATGGACTGCTATAGGCTGATGATAATGATGATGATGAATACCTCAATCTATTCTTTTTTCTTAGGGATACTTAAATGTGGAATGATAATAGTACCAAGTCTTGCAATACCTAGTCCATTACTACCTAACGGTAGATAGAGGGTCAATTTTTCTGTATATACTAGCTGACCCGACAGAAGATATCCAGTCAAGAAACAGACTTCATTCAAGAATCCTATCGAATAAAAAAGTACTTTCAGTGTTTCTCATACTTTCCTTAGTGTTTTTATAATTTTCTTTTATTCTTCTATTTCAACAACAAGGTAAAAAAAAATTTTACGGACGAGCCGTTTTGGAGCATAAGCGAACAAACACGCGCACGGCAATAGGGATGTCGACTGAAAAAATTTAATTAGTACATCATTTATATTATCAAAAAATATTGGACACATATTTTTCTTTTATCAATTAAACAAAAAAAATGTCTAATATTTTTGTTGATCTATCTGACGGCCTAATTGGAATTTTTTTTTTTACCCAGTCGTCACCCCTATTGATTTTTATATCATGAAACGGATTACGGAAATATGGAAACGGTAAATATAGCTAAGTATAACAACTGTAACGCACCGAGTTATGGCCCTATAATCAGCTAACTACTGAGTTATAAAACAGTCAGTGACAGTGAGCCTTCAAACACATGGATCGATATAACACGCGACCTAGCACACCTGCCGTGGTCGCCTAGCAACCGGACACAAACAACAGCCAAAACCCACCTCAAAACTTTACCAGCTGCGTAGTGACAGAAATATATTTTGATCGGGTGGTAATCAGTAAATAGATCACAATCGAAGAATTTCAAATGCTTATACAACTTGGTATACTAAATTATCGATAGGTTTTAAAACAGATAGATAAAAAAATATTTAGGTATTGTACAAGATAAAATAAGTGCACCGCCTGTGCTTAACCTATTGCTAAGTAGCATTCTTCCAGATCACCTTTATGTAATCTGGAGATAGATTGATAGTGCTACAAATTTAAATGGTTATTTAATTTACAATCATTACTAAGAAAGGCTTGTAAGTTAACTGACGCTTTGTTAAAAAAGACATAGGTTAAAAGTTTACAAAATCCGTTTGAAATGATAAAAAAGGTTACTTAGTTTGTTCTTTGTTTTCATATTATAAATGCGAATGTTTTTGCTTATGTGTATAGTTGGTGCCTATTCTAGTATTAAATAATTACCTCTCGTCTGTACTTTTGTAATAAATTCACGTAGCCCTAAGTATAAGTTATTATAGATCGTATTTCTGAAATCTTTCCAATACATTCAGTAGTGACAGAGAATGTCCTTATATAATCTTCAAAAAGTTTCACATTTATGAGATACCAAGTCTAAGATAATGTGTGCTCCACCGAGCCTAAAAGTAATCATGCGAATTACGTATTGTATGCAAAACAAGCAAAATCTTAGCTTCAATGTGAGCATCATACAGGCTTCAAATTCATTTTATGGCACATTTCCTTTCAGACGAAGCCGCATAACATTCTAAATCTGCCACGAAGCTAAACAACGAAACCCCACTAAGCTCATTATTGCGTCTCTTTAAAATTTCACGTCTTTTACGTCAAGAAACTCGTCACTTAAAAGCCTAATTAAAGTCGTCAACGGTTTTATATCCTTAAGGGGTTTTAACGTGAACTTGCGCGTTTTCGTTACAAGCTAAGGGTAATGGGTAATGCCAGGTCTACATTATTAGGCTATGGCCTTTATTTGGATTGCTAGTTTCGGTCTGTCATTGTCATTGTTTGGGTAGCATTACACATAGCGACGATTCGTTGTTGATTGATGTTGGAGATATGGCCTGAATTACAGCTGTGCTGGAACAGCCGGTCAAAGATAGTGACTACTTTTCATTTCGCCCAAAAAGGTAGACTTAAGTTGCCACTCCGATCGTTTCAACCTATCATTGGGACTTCAAATAATTTCATGGCCTGCATGCGCGAAACAAGATTTACATGTTCCATGAAATTATATCAACGTTACGATTACGATATTTAGCTTGTAGGAGTATTTTAAAAGTTATATCTGACCGAATCAAGCTGTCCTGAATATTTAAGTAGCGCGCCTCTCAGTTATTACCCTCGTGTTATTTGACGTACCTACCTAATGTAATTATGGCGGAGTAACATTACACACGCGATGTCTCGTGCCTAGACTTGAGTAGTACCACGTAGTACTTATGCACGTAGGTAGGTAAATGTTGTTTTTTTTTGGAAATTAAAACTTTGTTCACATAGCTGAGGTCACAAGTTCAATTTATCCAGTACCCACCATGCTGTTTGGATAATTCACGACTATTAATATACGACATTACACTTTACATTTCTTATACCGACAAAAATGTGTATTACTATATCCTATCTTATCCTACTATCCTGCTTCCTACTAATCTTATAAATGCGAGTATGGATGAATGGATGAATGTTTGTTACTCTTTCACGCAAAAACTACTGAACGGATTTGGATGAAACTTGGAATATACATAGTTTGTGATCTGGATTAACACATCGGATATTTTTGTCCAGGTAAGTCGTAAATAATATAACCTATTACCTACGTTTTTTTATATTGTATGAGTCTATTATTAGCATTAAGATTAGTCTACATTATTCATAAATTTTATACAAAGTGCCGTTGATTCTATGATTATAAATATAAAAAAAAAACATGAAAACATTCATAATTATTATACCCCACCGAAATGAGAGATATTAGTAGTTACGAAATAACACGACACCAATTTGGATACACGAAGCAAACACTATTGTTATGAATACCTAGCCCATTTATCACAAACGTAAATTACCCTGCGGTGTTTAAGTCAATGCACTCTTATCTACACGGGTTTAATATAACAACTGCCTGAAAGGGAGGGAAAGCCAAAATGTTTAAGGCATTAATGAACTTACCCCAACTTCCTTTTATAGCCTAATTTTGATGGAATTTTTATTGAAGCTAAAGTGGGGTCATTAATGTCCACAAAATGATTGACGGCCTAAACACGCCGTGGATAATAAAAATTTATATCGAATAGTACAAAAGGAAACATTTTAAGGAAAGTAGAGTTTGATGTCATCTATAATGAGAAAGCTTATTTCTCTATGTCTGTGTCTTTATGTGTTCCTGAAACTTTTTGTCCAGACAAGGTGGTATTTTCTATAGAATTATAATTATGATGAAAAGAGTATCGATGCCAAAGATGGTCCTAAAAAGCTCGATTTATAGACAGACGCGACAAAAGGAGCAAAAAGCCTGGCCCATTACTGAGCACACGTTGCCGGAAACCACAAAAGACCCAATTATTCTGGCGTGCGAAGCCAAAAAAGGGTTGGACCAAAACCAAGTTGTTGAGTGTCCCATTTTACTTTATGAATGCACGGGGCGGAATGTAGGGCTACTCAAATTTCATAGACCAAATGCTATGCTATTGTGTGATTCATAAAATCCCAGATTATTCATTATATTTTTCATTATATTTAATAACATAATTTTAAAAGATTACTGTTACTTCTATCGTCAAAAATACAGTTTAGTTACAACAGTTTTAATTATTATCAAACGGAAATGCATAGGACTTCCCACAAGCGAACAACGTCTATTCAAGCAGCGTCAAGAACATTTATCTATTACTATCTATTACCTCAGCATAATGATGACTGACAACATTATTCAGCTTAAATAACATAAGAAGAGATGAATTGACGGGCACTTCTCAAATTTATCAACTTGATGCTAAGAGGTGGGAAAAAAGAGAGCATATCGCTAGCAAGCAAAGATAAATGGAATCACGTACATTTTTTTATGTGACTTGAACATTATTGATTTACTGTCAATCCAAATTAATGATCTAAGATCGAAGTGAATGAAGTATACTAACCAAATACTTAAAAATGATATTATTTAAAAAGATTATATAAAATAACAGAACATTGTCTATATAATATTTTTTACAGGCGGCAAACTTTCGTAAAGCTCGTTCAATTTGTCGCCCGATTTAATAAAAGCCACATGTGCGGGTGAAATTGTTTGGAAACTCAAACTTGCTCATCAAAGCTTGGTCCTACGAAAGTGAAAAACTTAAGTCGTATATTCTAGAATTGTAAACATCAGATGCTAGACGATTCATCCGCATTTGACCATTGTAGAAGATTACTGGAGTTCCACCATGGAGTTTCAGTTGCACGATTCTCTGTTAAAGATATCAAAATAAATTATTATGATAAAGAAAATATTTCTCTAAATCATAAACTTTAATGTAAAAGCGAATAAACAGTGGGTTTTAATAAACTAAACGTAAATGACCTTGAAATGTGTAAGCGAACGTTTATGCTTCAAACCGAAAATATCAACGACATTTTCGCCATACCATACGGAATATAAGAAAAGCTAAGGAGAACAGACGAAAACTATGAAAACATGTTCCACTTTCGCGAGGAAAAACAATAACTAGATGCGTAGAGCTACGCAGCGCTACGTAAGGATCTTTTTTGAGGCACATAAATCAATGCACGGGAGATATTCCCGTAGCGTGCCAGGAACATGCGCTACGCCAAAGGCTGTTCCACTTCG
This sequence comes from Horisme vitalbata, assembly GCA_951804965.1. Taxonomy (NCBI): domain Eukaryota; kingdom Metazoa; phylum Arthropoda; class Insecta; order Lepidoptera; family Geometridae; genus Horisme; species Horisme vitalbata. The sequence goes on from OX638101.1 coordinate 10,854,501, forward strand.
GTATAGTTTTCTCAGTATAATGAAATATGACGGGCTGACTTCAGATTTTTGCAAATTATTCGAAAAAAGTTAGATTTAGCATGCTGGACGAACAAACATCGTAACAAATCAAATGATATTACGATCGTGTTTTTTCAATGTTGTAGATCTTCGTCAAGTTTCAATGGTTTACGAGTGAACCTTCGGTTATCTTCGCTATGACCTTTTCTTGGCATGTTGCTACTAGTACTGCTTTTACGAATTTTTACGATTCACTTTTTACACACTGTTGTTTTTTATTGTTGCCGTAAAAAGTAGGTATTGGAGTAATTCAGTTTTCTGTTTTACATGCTCGGGCGCAACAGTACAGATTGAAAAGATTCTGCACTTGTCAAAATAAAGTTGTAAACAAACTTAATGGTCAAGTAGGTATGGTTATCAGAATTAGTAAAACGTTCCTTTTTAATGAGAAATTGTTACAACTCAAACATTACAACTTTATGTCGATCAACAAGCAAGAAATGAATGAAATTGATTTATGGAAAGTTGGAAGGTAATTTACATTCTAGAATTTCATTCATACATTGAATAACCGGCTGCGCTGCCTCCTAGAATGCTCGGGGTGGGAACGGAATGAAATTCTTCCTTTGTACCTTCATATTTCACTCTAGGTACATCCATTCCTGGACAACGTGTAATATCTCTAGGAAACAGATGATAATCTACCGTAGCATATTAGAGTAGGGTCCAGTTTCACTCGACGGTGGGGTAGAGCATAGCCCGACCAGTTAATACAATGTTCTGTCAGTGCACACGGTAAAATTTGCTTTTAGGATATTCGGTTCAGCTCAGAGTGGTGGATGGTGGTAGTTTTGCTGATAATTTAGCATAAACGGATTTGCTGCAAGCACGGCTACATATTGTATAACAGATAATGGTCGCTCCAACGTAGGTTTAGTGTATACGTAAGTTCGTTTAAAAGCTTTGCATCCGCACCGCTCTAGTTAAGTTATGTGCTTTATGAACACTTGCGCTATAAAAACAGAAGCCGTGGGATTTACATCGAAATTAAAAACGTTCCAGCCACTAGCGCAAACATCGTTAAAATATTTTAATGTAATTTGTATGCCGCAAAAATTAAGATAAAGAAATAGCGAGAGGGCACCGTTTCAAAGAAAACATTGTGCTAAGAATCCTCCGCTCGTTATAAAGTGACAAATTGACGACATTTTTTTCCCCCAAAGCTGGAGAATTAGCGTGATCAATTGCGTTCTTCGGCAGTTCTTAACTTCATCTCTTTTGCTCTTCCAATAACGAATAGGGCTATTTCCTTTGCAGACTGTTTATCATTGAAACACAAGTCTAAGTTTAAGGTACCTAAATAAAAACGAGTCTTTTTCAAATTGTCCTTTTAAACTGCATCTTTTCATCTCTCATTCTGAGATTATATAACGTACATTTAGTTATTACTATAGCCACGAAGACAACAATCAAGACGTTAGAAATAGATACAAGTATAATCACAGACGAATATTATAAATAACAAGCTTCCGCCCGCGGCTTCGCTCACATATTACCCGGATATGACTGTATTTTTCTGGAGTAATATATAAATATGAAATATGAAATAAAAAGTTGGCTATTATTTCAGATCTATAAAACTATACCTATGAGCAGTAGCATCAGCTCAATTTATTCAGTAATTTTTACGTAAAGGAGGGACAAATATTTCACTTTTCTCTGGTTTAAGAACTTTATTCCCATAAGAATTACAATGATTTATTTATGTGAGAACATAACACTAATATATTTTTATGGCTAAATGCGTACGCAAGCGTGCTGCGTAAATAACACGAATGTAAGTGGTATAATTCTAATAAGTAAGCAAACGTAGTGTAGGACTCCCTCCAGCCTGCAAAAGACTGGTAGACGCTGGAAGGGTCGTCATTAGGTGAGGCCTAATATGTTCAGCCGTGGACTGCTATAGGCTGATGATGATGATGATGATGACGATGAATTCAAATAACGCTGAATAATACGAAAATAAACGTATTCAAATTAGCCTGCTTAGGTACGTAAGTAAAGAGAAAAATAACACATTATAAGGAAATTTCACATCTCTGTACAAACTTTCGCCTATAAAACATGATTATGATTATTTATACTTGTCTGATGTATAATGTAGGTATAATCATTACATCAGTCATGTTCATAAACTCACGGTAGCTACTGCGAGTGACAATTATGCGAGTCGGGTTATGAATCGGAGGCTCTCCCGCCCACTAGAGCCTTGATAACGTAATTACGGACCAGTTATTAAACGACACCTATTATTCATTGCAAGGACCTTACATCCATCAGATATCTATCTGAATACAATGTATAAGAGAAACTTTAAAGTGGTTATAAATAATGACTACATAGCACCGACTGTAAATAAATCAATTACATTTTATGTAATTTTCCTCAGATTCTTTCAATGTGTAAATAAACATGTATTAATTTATTTGTATTTTTGGAGTTATGTTGCGTAAACTTAGCTTCTAGTAGGTAACGGTGGATATGCCAAGGGAAATATGTTTAATTGTTTGTACGTGTAAGCGTTGGATTATGTAATTAAATGTTATGAATATATTATGTTAATCTATGAGTAGCGCAGGATCGAGGTGACTTGCATAAACAAAAGAAGGCCTATGCCCAACAGTGGATCGAAAACGGCTGATAATAATATATAGATAGATAGGAAATGTTTTATTGCACAAATTAAATGTACATAGGCGAACTTAATGCTAAGAAGCATTATCCGCCAGCTAACCTTTATGTAATATGGAAATATATGGTGGCAATAAATGTGAGAGGTATTTAAAGATAACTTACATTATCATCATCATTTTAGCCAGTTTTAACCCACTGCTGGACATAGACCTACCTTTGATTATGTCACTCATCTTGATCCTGCGCTAGTCTGAGCCATATAGGTCTTTCTCGTACATACAAATAATAATATTTGAGTAGGTACATACACTTTTACATGCAATAAAAAAAATAAAGTTGTAGCATTTTAACATAATAAATATATGATGATGATGAAGCGTTAAAATTATTAATAGTGTTTCTAACATCGATCTACTAGTACTCAGGTGAAAATTCGTTGCTATAAATATTCACGTAACCTTCAACATGAACAAGTATTACGTAAATTCAAAATAAGGCGCCCTTTAGAGATATTTTTAAAAAAGATTCCACGAACTCAGGTTTGTTGTTACAAAGAATGGTATATTGCTTCTACAGATCAAAGGGATTGGGTTTATTGAGATTTCTATTTTGATCTTCTGTAGGTTTTCAATTTATTGTCGATCTAGGTTATTAGTACCGGTACCGGATTTAATTTCCATAACTTTTGCGTAGAACTACAGAAGAAAAATGACCGTATATTCATTTTATTTCTGTACTCGATTGAACCGATCTTTGAACCGATCCCAGAAATACCAGTGTAATCAGCAAGGAGCGCAAGGCCAAAAGAAGCAAAGTCTGCCCACTTTCATGCTGGGCCAATCAGCGTCCGTATCGATGACGATATCGTTAGAGGCCAATGGGAAGACGACCTAAAGCTAATCAGCCACAAAAATAGGTGGACTTATGAGTAATTTACCAATTATGGTAAAATTTTACAAACTAGATAGATGAGAAGTTATTTTAGGTACCTACTTGAAAAGGACAATTTTCTACATAGATATACCCAATTCTTGTACAAATAGACAATGTTTCCGAAATAAATAAATTTCATTTTTTATAGATATGAGAATTCATATTAATCTATTGCAGATATCAGAACTAATAAAAGTTACACAGACAGACATGAAATGATTTCTATGTCAATTCAAGTAATATGAATCATAAGATTTATTTAAGACCCCCAAAGGCATTCATAACATCATTCTGCCACAAAAACAACACAAATCTTGCTCCCACGAATATCCAAACAGGAAATCGAATACTATGCGATCATATTTGTAACTTTGATCTGCTGATATACATGCCACACGGAAAAATACAACTATACTTACAAACTTTTTGATTGAATCCTACTCATATTATATATGTGAAAGTTTGTGAGGATGGATGGATGAATATTTGTACTCAACGGATTTGGAAGAAACTTGGAATAACATAGTATGTGACCTGGATTAATACGCAGGCTACTTTTATCCGGGTACCAAGCGAGCGAAGCCGCGGATGGAAGCTAGTATAATATACAGTCTGGAGCTATTATAGGAGGAGGATAGAGGAGGCTGGAAAAAACTAATGGAGGCAGGCCTATACCCAGCAGTGGGTGAATCCGGGCTGAGATGATGATGATGATAATAAGGTTGGTCCTATCCAATGGGACCGGAGGGACTTGGACCTGTATCTGCAAACTTTGTTCATTCACTCCACATTTACTCATTTCATTTGTCAAAGTTCAAACAACGACAATTGACAAACTGTCAAAGTATGCAAAGTATGGTCCGTTAGTTATCATTTGATGGGCAACTGAAATACTAAATATAGACCCTTTGTACCAAATATAAAGATAATTTCACTCACACAACAGTTAAAAAACAGTTTTTTTTACAAAACAGACGTTAACCGCATATTAAATTATAAAAAAATAGTTTAATACGGAATGAAAGCCAGGAAATCTGGATAAGATGTACCTAAATATTAACAAAGTATGAAAATGCCTTAATTTAAAACGGGAATTATGAAATCACACTAATATTATAAATTAGAAAGTTTGTGCGTGTGAATGTTTCTTTCCATCAACTCCGTAACGGCTGAACACAGATGATTGAGATACGCAGATTGTGGCCTGGTATAACTCGGCTACCCATATCTTTATCCCAGTGCCACGCGAGGGAAGCTGCGGGCAGAAGCTAGTTAAATTATATGAGCTTGTTACGATATGGAAGCCGAAAATCTGGATTAGATGAACTAATTCATTATTATCAAACTTATTGATCGAGTACGCAACACTGAGATCCGGCGCAGGACAAATGTCTATGACGTCGGGAACAGAATTTCAAGTGGAGTTGGGCAGGACACCTGGCAAGACATGATGATGGCCGCTGGAGTAAAGCCTTGACCGACTTGTGGCCAAGGTTGGAGAGCTCCCGGCCGTCCGCCAGCGCGTTGGGTCGACGACATTTCGAAAGTCGCTGGGAATACCTGGTGAGGCACAGGATAGAGGAGGCTGGCAAAAACTAAGGGAGGCCTATACCCAGCAGTGGGTGATTGCAGGCAGAGATTATGATGATGATGATGATGATGAATTAATTATTAGCAAATAATGAAAATGAGTTCATTTCAAATAGAAAGTATAAAATAAATACATAAAAGACAGATACACAAAGCGAAAATTTGTATGTACTTAAAATAGTATACAGAAGTTCTTATAGAATCGTTTGAATTCAACCAAAAACAATAATAAAATAAAAATCTTTACAATTCAGCAGGGTAGGAGTACACCTTTATCTCGCAATTTTGTTATGACTTTTTCATAATAGCTCCATTTCGTTGCTATAAAGTATAAGTAGGTACAAGTGCGCTCGGAAAGCCGGCGCGAGCGTCGAAATCTGCGAATTATTCACGTAGATCGTGTTCCCTCGGAGCTATTTCTTTATTACTTCCATTCTGCTCGCCTCGCCGCCTTATTTCACATGTTTTTATTGTTCTCTTTTAGGGTTTAGAGGAACACAAAAGGGGAACAATGTTACCGTAGAAGCCTTAAGTCTGAGTACATTACTGTGTAATTTACCTTTTGTTGCTGTTATCGAATTAGGGAACAGTTATTTTATATTATTTTGTCTTAGTTTTGATCCTTTTAATTACGTTTTAGCGTTTAAGGCTATATATTTTACTTAAACAATAAATAAAGCAATTAGTAAAACTCTAAAGCCATCAAAAGTTTTTATCAATTATTTCTTATCATCGTACCTAACTGGTAGCTCGGTGAAAACAGTTGAACACTTTATTTTTCTTATCTGAGCACAAAGTCAGGCAACAGGGCGGAATTTATCACCGCCGCCGGGCCTGTGTCACTTGGAATCGGCTATAATACCTAAAAATAACAATACACAGAGTGTATTCATATATACGGCTTTGGAACGGTCTTGAAAAGTAGAGTCACAGGAATGTTTCAAAAGATTAACCCGAGAGCATTACCTTAAAATGTTATACTTAGCAATCTTAATCATCTGCACAAGTAGGTCTTTATAGGTCACAATTTCTGATCATATTTATTATAATAAATATTTTAATTTTATATGTAAGTATTTTATTAATATTATTTGTATATTATAAGTATTTATGTACCTAGGTGAATGTAATTTTGTATGTAATTTACTTATAAAATAGTATATTATACAATTGCAGTTTAAAGTAATTTTAATATTTAATTATAGCGCCTACCATCATCTAAAAACAAACCACAGGTTTGGCTGGTAGGGAATAGAAAAAGAGCCCTTTTTTGTTACATTTAATGTGCAATAAAGTATAAATAATTAATATAGTTGATTTACACCAAACGGCACATGATTACACTTCAACAAAAAGTAATAAGCTTGTCGCGAGAGATTAAAAAAAAAAGATGTCTAAAAATTCACAGCAGACAGCAGAGTTGGTCACTAGCTCATATGAAGAAGAAGAAGAAGAGCTAACATATTTAGAGTTATTTATCGTATTTTAGGATTCATTGAACAGCGTTTTGTTCGCACACTATTTATATAGTTTTAGGAATCTTTGAAGAGAAACTCCATAGCGTTTCAACTATCATTTGTTCTGTGGCGTCGCCTTGTTAACTTGTAAATGTATTGCACCTTGTTAGTTCGGGTGTTATCGACCCGTTGTGGAAAATAATGGCGAAATAAAATTAGTTTTCATTTGTACAAAGTTCATTTACTTTTATATACGGTCGAATAGAGGTTAAAGAAAAACAAAATTTAAAAGCAAACTTAACAACAGTTTGGAATAAAATGTGGAAGTTTATCTTTGACGCAAAAACTGCTGAACGGATTTGGATGAAACTGGGAATATACATAGTTTATTACCTGAATTAACACAGGATATTTATTATCCGAGTATCACGAGAGCTAAGCCACGGGTGGAAGCTACATATCTATAAAATGGGTTGGCAGTTGCGGGATGAATTACTTATTTTTTTTTTAAAGGAATGCTGGGAAACCTCTATAGACAGGGATATCTGAAAAGTTTGGGCACAAACAAGACATACAACTTATTTATGATTTTATGAATTAGCAGTTGGAACAAATAGGCTGTACTTCATAAACGTCTAGATTAGTTATCGCAAAACGAAAAAAAACAGGTGCTCTCTCTTAAAACCGCAACACAAATCGAGTTTTTTCTTAAATGAATTTTCTCTTATTAAAGTGAAGACAAATGGCTGTCAATCCGCAAACAGGCACCTCAATCTGTCTTGTACAGTGTAATAGAATCGATAGAGGCGGTTGACCGCGCGCCCCCCGGATATGACCTGTCATCCGGCCAACTGACAGAATTGTGTAACGGCCAACATGGCCTGTTTACTCCCCTTATTGTATACAAACAACACTCGAGTCTGTAATATCGATGCGATATTGAATATTGTGACGTGATTTGGGTTTCGGGTCTATCTAAACCGATAAAATGGTTTAGGTTAAAATTTCGAAAAACTTCATCATCTCAAAAGTATGTGCTCGTGCTGGTAAGTTCATTATAGTGTCAGTTCGTTCAGTTAATAGTTTAGCAGTTCGGTTCGTCACAGCGAGACACCGGGTGTCTGTCAGTCCCTCGACGGTAAATCACGTCGGACCCAGTCGCCTGGACACCAAGTCCAGTCGCAAATATACACTAGCGTTTTGAGAGGATTCTTCAGAAAAAGACGAAGATTTTTTTTTAATGCGATTTCCTTACCGTAGCTCGTTTTATGTTATACCTGTATGCTTTGTTCGAACTTACCTGAAAAGAAATAAAAGGTATTTAGTAGGTACAATATACATGACCACCTCTATGCCGCAGTGGGCAAATGCCGCTTGAGAGGCAGAGGGTTGCGGATTCGATTCCCGCAATGAGATAAATGTTTGATTGATTGTATGTTTGATGATTTGCAAATATTTGTTCAGTTGTTTTCTATGTATAAGATATATGCAAATAATGTATCGTTGTATATCAGTCATGTAGTTCTCACAACACAAACTTTGCTTATTTTGGAGCAAGATGATGATGTGTGAAAATGTTGGGCATTATTATATATTATACTTTTAAAACAGCAGTGCAAGGTGAACATTTCCTTTCATATTCTACTACTATATTGGCCAACAAGAAAACGTAGATTCAAAATAACGCTTGGTCATTGGCCAAAATGTTTAATTACGTTTAATTGCAAATGAAAAATTGGTGACTAAACTATGCCACTCTTTTGCTTTTATCACATAATACATAAAAATACCTTAAAAAAACAGAGAAAGCGTTAAAAAACTTGTCATCTCCTTATCTCTTAAGTGTCAACGCGTAATTAGGCATCGACACTCGTCAACGTCTTGCTGCCATGCTGCGCGTTGGAAAAACTAATCGGAAAAATACAAATATTTCTTATTTTTCGCACATCGCGCAATGTTCGAGAGCCGTTGATCCCTAGTGAACAGTGTGTGCCAGTTGATTGGACAACAGACCTGACGAGAGTGGATTGATTCCATCCCCCTCCCCCTTCCGCGAATTCCACGACAAAATGTTATTACTGAAACTATCTCCTCCGTTTATTGACCCACTTCGGTAATTATTTTCGTGTTTATATCACGGATATAACTTTGCGGTAGAGGCGCGGTAATTACATTAGATGTTCGATCATAATTCCCTCGGCACGACTACCCAATCGCAATATTATTTTTGAATATTTCATTATAGCGCCGAATTATGCTTTCAAAACAGGGGTGAATTCTTTGTAAATTGCTGATCCTGACTGATAGAGTGACACAATAATGATAAAAATCTTCAAATAATAGTGGCGCATAATTCCCGTCGGCATAAGAACCAATCATGGTAAACAAGAGTTAGAGATTATATTTGTATCATTAGGTTTGGTACGGACTTCATAAAACTGATTATTAAAACAGCAGCCTTTGTGTAATGATCGCACAAAAACAACAATAGCAGTCCATGTTAGTCCACTGCTGGATATAGGCCACCCTTAATAAGAATATCATCATAATCCCAACTCACCACTAAATCAGCAGCGTCGGCGGTGCGAGAAGCTGTGCCCTGCGATCCCCAACCCGCATGCCCAGCGTGGGGATTATGGGCATATCCCCCTTTATTAGGAGAGGCCTATGTCCAGCACTGGACTGATATAGGCTGATGTGGTGGTGGAGCTGTAATCAACCGGCGTCAGAGCCTCGTTTGTAAGTTAGCAGGGTGCACCGTGAGCAGGTGAGGTTGGCTTGGGTGCCGAAAATGGAGTTTAGAACCCATTACACCCAGTGATCAAAAATGTATGATAAAAAAACCGGGCATTTAAATCTACTAAGAAATCTCTAATCTTTCCTATGCCAACAATTAAAAACATTTTAATGGAAACAATTTAATTGGCTATATAATAATTGCTTACCGAAATTGAAATAATAATAAACAAAGAGAAATCTTAAAAAGAAAAGACAAAGGACTTTGAGAGCGGCAAAACGAAACTCAATTTCGTTCAGACTCAAATTGATCTATTTTATTAAAACTCTTCTGCAACCCTTCATTTATGAAAGTCTGCGTACAACTTGAGACAATATTGTTTGGAACTTTATAAAGACTGGAAACTTACTTGGAACATCCATAACTCACCTAAAAGTTCCAATGTGAGTACTTAAACTATTAGACCTTAGGCAAAGTTCCTAGAAAATTTAGGATGTAAATTAGTCTCGTAGATAGGCATTCAAAACTGGCTGTTGAACATTATACCCGTAAAAGTACCTATTACAACTAAATAAATTAAAGCAACTGATTAAATAGCTCGCCACCAACCTTGTCAGAAAGATCAATGCCAACAGCTAGGTTATAAATTGTGCTTAACAACAGTATGTCAACAACGATACTTTATTGCGTGATCATGAATGATTGTTTTAACTATACCTCAGACTAACCCCTTTCATCATCATCATCATCAGCCTATAGCAGTCCACTGCTGGACATAATCCTCCCCTGATAAGCGCCATTGCGCCCTGTTCTGAGCTCGACGCATCCCGCTTCTAGCCTTTCGCAAATCGTCTATTATGAATTGGACGGGACCCATAGATGCTCAATTATACTTCAGACTAAGAGCCTTTTTCACCATCCTCAAGCAACATCAAAGTGAAATAATTGCCGCTAAAAGCGACAAGTTCGCTCATGTGTCACTTTAACGGGCAAATAGCTTATTTTGACGTTACTCGAAGATGGTGAAATAGGCCCTAAGATGATAAGATTTGTCCTATATTTAAACGACATTTCACATTCATAAAAATAACAATTCAATTCCACCTGAGTCACCTGCGGCTCAAATTGCGCTCGTGTATCAAAGCGCGTGGTGCGTACATCACGAATCATTTTACGAAATGGCAATACTAGTGCGACCATATTTCATATTTATATTCGGTTTAGAGCTCTGAATACAAATCACGATCAAAGATTGATTTTGACAACCTCTGTGGCGCAGTGAGCGAAGGTCCGCCTGAGATGCAGAAGGTTGCGTGAGGTTGCGAAGGTAATAAAGGTGGTTTGATTCCCGCCGCGGGACAAATGTTTGCATGTAGTATTCCATATAAATCGAATGTATGACTGTTTGTCGTTCCTAAAAGAATAAAATAAAAATAAATAAATAAAATATTTGCCTCGGGTCTGGGTGTTTTCTATGAATGATATTTATGTATGTTTTAAAAAAAAAATATGAGTAATATATAAATCATGTGGTTCCCATAACACAAGCTCTGCTTAGTCTGGGGCTACATGAGGCTGTGTGGTAGTCCAGCATTATTTATTTATTAAATATGACTAAAAATGGGAGATGATGCTGTCACCGTGTTATATTATTAACCGACTTCAAAAAAATGAGGATTTCCAGTTTCATGCGATAGGGGATGAATTTTTGCTCTCGTGCATTTTTTCTCGGAAACCGCCATTTGGTGAAGTGGAACTGATGATGGAGGCAACAGATGGCTCTACTCTAAGTTTTTAGCGTAGGTAATTAAAATATTCAGTAATACCTCTTCACCCGCACAATGCTAACCTGTCCCGTCCTTTGGATAGAAAGGTTTATTTACTACGGTTCAACTCAATTATTCAGGTATTTGAAGTTATTTAGGATTACAAGTTTGTTTAGGATTTTTTTATAAAATAAAATTGTTTTTAAAAGTACCTACCTAAAATTCCAATAGTTCTTTAACTAGTGACCAACTCTGGTGTTTTTAGGCCGCCCGAAGGCCTCCGACATGGCTTACGACTGAAAAGCTGTTTTAATCTATATATATAAAAATGAAACCCGTTTTCCTTGGTCACGGCATCACGCGTGAATGGCTGGACCGATTTCACTAATTCTTTTTTTGTTGTATTTGTTATTATTATGAGAAGGTTCTTACGGAAAAAAATATTAGGAAAATTACATCGCAAAAAAATTAAGTAGTGCATCATTGCTACGCTAAGGCGGTACGAAGTTCGCCGGGTCAGCTAGTTAAGTTAAAAAAATCTAATTGTGAAAGTTTGAATACTTACTGACAAGAAAGATCTAAAAAAACAGAGCTCCTACATTTAAAATTGATTATATACCATTTTCAAATAATGTTTCAAAATGTTTCCAACACAAAATCTCTGAATTATTAGTTTCTTGCATAAGTACTACGAGACGTTGTGACGCTATGAAAAATGCTGCAAGGCGGAGGTTCTATAGAGGCGCCTGAATGTCGGACAAACTCAGGGTGGCCATTAATAGCCACTGTGACATTTCCTCTAAAGGAAAAGGTCAACCAAATGCACACAACTTTTTGGGGTAATTTATTTACAGAGCATGTTTGTTCCATTCTATTTTTTAAATGTTTTTTTTGAACAATATAAGCGCGTTATTATTACACTGGCGATTTGCGAGCGATTTCAAAGCGAGGCGGGCTCGCCGCGGGTACGCAACGTTTTCGCTGCTTGTACGCAGCGAGTGATTCGCGTTTTGAACATTCAATTACATAATGGACTCGTAGCGAATACGCAGCGCACTCTCGCAACAAGCCTGATGCGCTCTCGCGTCGCTTTGAATTTGCTCGCAAATCGCCAGTGTGATAACACTCTGGTTCAGTAATCAATGTATATTAGTTTCGGGTTTCGTACAAAAAAGCTCAGACTAATTAATGAAGTCAATAATATCCCGCCAATTCCACTATAATTGGTCACCAGATACCGTACCAGTAGCGCCTTTGAACTCGTATGAAAGCCACATTTTTCGCGAGAAATTTCAAAATACACCCCACGCGGAAGTAATGAGGCTTGCTTATGAACGATGCCAGCGATTTTTGGCTGAATTTTATCGAAAATATATTGCTTATTGTTGGATCGCAAACAGTTATTACGACATAATTTATTCGAGGATGACAATCAGAATTGTACAGTTTATCAAGGGAAGTAAGTAAGCAAGCTTTCAGGATTAATAAACTTACCAATTTAGCGTAGTGATCAATCAAGGAATAAACCCAACTGATTTTCTGATTATACCAAACGGGATGTCCTAAAACATGGTTTTTTAAAAGTTAACTGAAAGTTATAAAGATTATAAAGAGATTATTTATTATTTATTATTATAAAGAAAAATTGGGGGCCCTAAGCGAAAAGTAACTGTAATCCAAATGTTCAAACAAATTATTCCAAAAACTGAAGTTTAATTGTTGGGATCTTTATTCCGCGGTTCCTTCTTAAGGTCTACTTATCACCGAAATCCTGCTACGCGTGGGGTGTTTAAGTATTTTATTTTATTGCTCTCTTTTCACGAGTCGTTTCATCAGTTTTTTTTTCTTATTACAGTAATTGGTCCTTTAGGGTACATTTCAACTTCACAATATTTTCAGGTGTCGTAACATTTTTCTCTTCCTATATGCTTTTAGAAATGTGTTTTTATGATTATTTGAGCAGGTAGGTTACTAATTTTTTAGGTATTTATATTTTATAAAGAACGGTTATAGAGTATCCAGATGAAATATATTAGTTTTCGTTAATTTTATCATCAGTAGCGTAAATTGGTAAGCATCTATTTTTTATCTAACATATCGTTAATGTAGGTGTTTTTTTAAGTTTAACGGTACTCAAAAAACAACTGAATATTAAATTAAAAAGCAAATATTGACTGAAGCTGAACTTTGAAACTATTTATTTAAGAACAAATAGGTAGCAATCCTTCCAAATACCTGTTACTTTATATTAAATACCTAAAATGAACGCATAAAATAAAACGCTTTATATTTTTATTTCAGTAAATATCTGAATAAAAAATGTAACATCAAGGTTGTACCTACATGTAAAGTAGAAGCAAAAATAAAAGTTTGTTAGTTAGTTAGTTGTTAGTTTTGAGAAGTAGTAGAATTCTTTGTGAGTGGCTCATCCGGGGAAGTGCTACTACCACCATGCCAATTTGTGCCGTAAAGTAGCATTGATGTATTTCGGTCTGAAGGGTGTTGGTGTGTTGAAATTACAGGCACATGAGGCTTAACACCTTCATGCCTCAAGTTGATGGACACAGGGATTTGCATCGTAGGGCACTTTCCACAAATCCGTGTCCTACGAAGCAATACTTTGTTATAGGTATTGGTTACCACTTAAGATCAGGTGTACCATGTGCTAGTTTCATCAATAGGTATCATAAAAAAGAACAACATATACTTATTCATTTTGAAACTTTAGCATCCTGTTTTCAAAGGTTCACGTGTTTAGTTCGCACACAAAGCTCGCAGATTGTCACAAACATCCTATCCTAATTAAAAACCATAGTCACCCTAGCAACACTTATCGGGGTGACCACACACGCTCTGTTTATTTAGGATCGTTGTTTTAATGGACAGAGAGAATGTTATGGGTCGGTATTCCAGGGTCCTAATTGTCAAATCCGAGAGAACGAGCTGCGTCAATTTTAATTTAGCTTGATATAGGAGTATTTCCTCGCCTGTGTCACTAAAACCAGTTTTCAATGTAAAATAAACTTCATGGATCAATTTTGCTATTTCGAGTAGCAGGGTTAATGCTGGATATTATCACATATCATCATCTAGCGTCAAAGAGCTTGTTTTATGAGAACCACGTGACTGATATACTACTTATGTTTTTTATGTACATACACATTATTACAGTAGTAGGCAGTAAACACATCGACCTTTGGAAAGAGACAATCGACTAATTGGCTAATTTCGGCTTTTTAGATCATTATCTGTGTCGCACGAAGTACTAACAGTCTGGTATCTACAACAACGACTAACAAAACTCTACAAAACTGGACAAAACGTCACATAGGTAGTGTGCAACTGAGATAACGCTCTACGAAGCCGAAAAAAGCCGATTATCTCTTTCTAAAGGTCGATGTGCGAATTTTATTGGCTACTACTGTAAACGAAAACATCCAGAAACGAGATAAATATTTGAAAATCATACAAAAAATTGTCTCGCGGCGGGAATCGAATCGGCAACCTTCGTCACAGGCGGACCTTCGCCCACTGCTCCACAGAGACCATAGAGTGTAAGCTATATCTGTTTCAGTTTGAAGTAAATCTTTGACACGTTTGTACTATGACATCTTCTATGGAGTATGTTGTCTCCCTTCGTAGCGAAACAAGGTGGAAATAATCGCGGCACGAAATTGTGGCACATGATGAAAGTAACGTGAGAGTATTTCAGAGAGGAAATTAATTTTCAGGTAAGTATAATATTTCATCAGCTAAATGTAATGTGAGGGATTATGTACGGATTTAGCAGCAGTAGCGAAATGATTCTGTTTTCAGAGAAAGTGACAATTCTTTGCGTAAAAATTAATCTATGGAGTTGTTTATGATGGAAAACTGTTTAGAAAGAAAGAAAATCGATTTCTTTGACCCATGATACACAACACATGAAATAGTATTCACATAGATAGATAGATAGATAAATCATTTATTTGTATTTACATTAATAACAAAATATAAGCACAAAAAAATAACATTAATCACAAACATTTAAAGTAACTAAGTCCATAGGAATTATGAACTTATAAGTAAGTTTGTGTGTGCTGCAGCAAGACAAAAAGGCCTTGCCTCAGTGATTTTTTTTGCTTTAAAGCATAAACACTGATTTCCAGTCAAGACCTGATCGAGAGCGAGCAGAACGAGCCGCAAAATAATGTGTGGTTACATACCTAGCTATGAAGTATGATGGTTGTGTAGCAAATAACATTCCTAAATTTTGAATGTTGAAGATAATGTGTAATAATAATGTATAATATGACAATAGTCTAACAAAATAGTCACATAGAGGTTAGGCTATAAAATATAAATACAAAATAAAAATACAGGGATAGTAAACTGCACAATGATGTAGTATAAGTTTTTTCTTCGTAAATACATACATATCATATGTATGTATTTACGAAGAAAAAAATTATATGGTATTATAAAAAAAAAAATTATTAATCATGTGGTTCCCATAACACAAGCTCTGCTTAATTTGGGGCTTCATGATGCTGTGTGATTACGTCCCGCATTATTATTATTTTTATAATGTAGGCAAAAAGGTAAGTAGACTAGGTAGGCATTGAAGGTAGATTTATGAATTCTTGCACTAACAAGAGATTAAATTAAAATAGTTATGGGTAAAGGTTAACAAACCTGGCCAGGTCAAGGTGATACCGATAATACCTACTCTCCAATTTGCCAACCCGTGCAGAAATTAAAGAATCATAAGCGGGTACACAAGTAAAATAATGGCAAACGACTTGTGCACAAGGACCACCACAGATTGGATCCCACCTAACAACAGACGGTGACGTGAAGCACCAGAAAAACATGGTGAGATGAGCTTAAGATATTGGCCTGTAGTAGCGACTAATCGCGAGGGGTGGAAGGAGAGGGAGGCCTTTGCCCTGCACTGGGAACAGCTGAATAATAAATAAATAAATAAATAATAAATAAGTAAAACAATGTAATAAATAAATACAAGTTTTTTCACTTCTCTTGCTCAAAAAGTGTATCATAATAGTGTAGCTTAGCGGGCCTAAAACTCGAGTTTAATACCTCGGGCTAAAAAGTATTTTTTCTTTTTAATTTTTGTCTAAAATCATCAGCCCGTACAAAGCATTCGTTCTCTTACATAAAAACTCGACTTCTTGGTGCTCCGTCAATCTTTTTTTTTGAAAATAGAACAGTCTTGGTGATGTTTTATGAAGGTTGATTAATTTTTAATAAAATTTCTGAAAATTGTCTAATTTTGAATTGTTTTATTTTCTCGCAATTGAAGTGAAAAGTAGAGTGTTTTACTCGGGCCAAAACTACCCATTATAACTCGGTCTTGTCATCCTCCCTCGCTACGCTCGGGAGTATAACAACCTCGTATATAATGGGATGGTTTAGTCCCTTGTAAAACAATCTACTATTTCATGTGTATATATTAAAAAGATTCTCAAGAACCACAAACTGTGTGACAAAGGTTCATTTTATTAGACACCCAAACGATTCCCCGATGTGTAGATTCACAATGGACGGGACAAAACTTCTAAATAAAGCTGAAACGGACCCCAATCTATCGGGAACACATATTGTGGAAGTGCGAGGACACGGAACTGCTCGTCAGGATACTTGCGATACATCCCTGGCCCCTCGAGACCGCCCTATTGCGTGCTATTACCCGCCCGCCCAAGCCGTCTTGATCTTTTCAGAACACATGTCTAAGACTTTGAATGGAAAAGATATAGCACTTTAAAAGTGTGAGGACATAAAAGGGGATAGATACAAAACTATGTGTGAAGGTCGGATAAGTTTATTCGAAAAATGTAGTCTTTTGGATATCTTGTAACGGATTTCCACAAAATCCGTCAATTAACTAAAATGTAGTTTTACAATAGCTTTTTTTGATAAAGGTTAAAAATGACATCTAATCAACGGAAAAAAACGGACAAATTAAAATCAAGCATGAAGAAGCTAAAAGATATTTTAAAAAAACATACAATCGAATTGAGAACCTCCTCCTTTTTTTGAAGTCGGCTAAAAACAAAAGTATCTTCTTAGTACGTTTGCTACGTTTTAATTAATACAGCATACATAATACATAGAAGTATGAGTATGTATCAAAAAGTTACAGCTGTTCCAAGTATCAAAACTAAATACTCCGCACATGAAAAACCGATAGAGATAAGAATACCACAAGTTCTAGAAACCGCAGACTACAACTTTACGCCCACACATAAACAGCGAATACGTGTTTGCACACGACTGTACGTTGCTATGGCAACGGGGATGTGATCCCTTAGTAAATAACGTGCTCGGTTAACGGGGTGTCGCGGAAATTAGGGGATGCGACTTACCCAACCTCGAAACACTAGAATGATTAAAACAGAGTAAATTGCGGAAAATTACTTAAATACATCAATGACGGATGAGGCCACGTACACAATATATCATTATATATAAAACCTCCCCGCGACTTTGTCAGCGTACTATCGTATTTTCTCGCACTGCAGAGGCTAAATTACAGGAAATATTTTTAGCTTCTGCCTGCCGCTTTGCTCAAGTGAAACCCGGGTACGAAATAGCCTTTATGTTATTCCAGATTTAGAACTACAACATATGTGCATAATTTAAACTTTTTCCGATCAGTAGTTGTAACGTGAAGGAAGGACAAACATTTCGCATGTTCACATTTCATAAATTTTCGCGTTTATGATATTAGAAGGATAGTGTAGCACAATCAACATTATGCAAGAAACATATCTACCCTCATTTCAAGGCCTTTAGGATTTTCGGCTTAGGCTGGCCATTGATTTTCAGTCAGTCAGTTTTATTTATTTATTTGCATCCGAGCGTGGCACGCATGGTACTGGAATAAAAAACTTATGTGTTAATCCAGTTCACAAAATATGTTTTTTTATATTTAATATGGGCCAGCTCTTGACCTCGAGGCTTGCATAAGCAAGGATGAGGTCGACGATGGGGCGAGCTTTCCCAGAAGATGCTTATTAACTCTCTTTTTGAAGCCGTAGGGTCGTAAGTCAATAGAAAAATAGACGCTGGCAGCTGATTCCATATTTTAGCAGTGCGCATTATATTCCAAGTTTAATCCAAATCCGTTCAGTGGTTACGGAGTTGAGTGGGAATAAAAATACTTATACACAAACTCGAAAACTTCCGCATTTATAATACGCTAGCTTCCACCCGCGGCTTTACTCGCGTGGTAACGGGATAAAAAGCAGCCGATGTGTTAATCCAGGTAACAAACTATGTATATTCCAAGTTTCATTCAAATCCGTTCAGTAGTTTTTGCGTGAAAGAGTACCAAACATTCATCCATACATCCATACCTACTCACAAACTTTCGCATTTATAATATTAGTAAGATAAGAAGTAAGAAGTAAGACTAGCTTCCGCTCGCGGTGTCTCCCGCATGGTACTCGAATAAAAAGTAGCCAATGTGTTCATTGAGGCCGCAATATATTATATATTAATATATTCCAAGTTTCATCAAAATCCATTCAGCTGTTCTGGCGTGAAAGACTAACAAATATCTATAAATCCTCACAAAACTTCACGTTTATAATATAAAGTAGGTGTGATTTAGATTCGACTTCACCCTTTTCAACCGAAACCCCAGCATCAGCGTAACAAGCAAGGTATTGACCTTAAAAAAGGCGGAATAGGAAATCCTTCTTAATGCATCCTCACAAAACACTATGCAAGGGACATAATAGTACCTTCTAAATAAGTCTCTCGATTTCACGGATTTGACTTTGTATCAATAAGTTCTATAGAAGTCCACTGCTGAACATAGATTTCAAGGATTTTCACAAAGATCGATCACAAGCCTTTTCTACCCGCTGATTGCCTGCAATATTCACGATATCATCGGTCCAATCTGGTGGGGTCTTCCTACTTTTTGTTTTCCATAACGTTGTCACCATTAAGAAGACGATACATGTCAAACCTCCCTCTCGCGCAATATTCAACATTTTTGAAGATATAAAATCACTGAATGCAAAATAGCAAACCTTCACGGCCTAGAAAATAACAAATATAAAGGTTCAGCAAGAATATCATGTTGAACCCAACACGTTTTCCTACCAAAAAATTTGCATTGATCACATTGATGCAAGTTTTTTGGTAAGAAAACGTGATAGAATCAAAATGATATTATTGCTGAACTATGTATTGTTATTTTCTAGGCCGTAAAGGTTTGCTATTTTGAATAAATACATTCAGTGATTTTATATGTAGAATAGTGTGAGCGAGAGGGAGGTTTGACCCCTATAGTCGCCTTAATATTAAAACGATTTCATGAAGGTACCACCTACTTTCATATCTTCAAACATTTTGTCGCGTTACAAACTTTGTAATAAACGACTTGAGTGTAAACACATGTTGCACTAAAAGCATTTTACGTGAGTCCGTAATAAAACTGTTTTCTTTTAATCCGTCCAATAGCAATAAAGCTGGATAAAAAATATATAGCGCCTGGAGTAATCTATTGAGCAATACAGTTACTAACTTGCAGTCACATACTTAAAAGGATTGAATAATTTCTTTTCTAAATAAATATAATATTAAAGTAGATCCAATTAGTGGGATACCTAAGTAATAATAATTTGAAAAATCATACATGTAAGTCTTTTGTTGTGCTCGTCAGAGAAACTGAGCGGAATTTTTACTAAATATTTTTTGTTGTTGAATATCTTGTAATAGATTTTCGTAAAGTTACGCCCGAGTCAATAAACTAATAGAAAACGTTAAACTTTTGAATTGCTTCTACTACTAGGTACTAGATGCTTATAGTTCAGTTGGTCCTATGGGCTTATACTTCATTTGCAATATAAGGCAATATGAGATTATTAGAGTCCACCAGTACAAAGTCGCTCAGTGATCTATCGAACGAGCTGTGCTTGGAGTTTCTCGGGAGGATAGATTCTGCAACGAAACTATAGACAGAGAACCACTATTATCGACATAGATCAGAAAATTATCAAGTTGAAGTGGCAATAGGCTGGCCATATCAGCCCAAGAAACGACTACCGTTAGGGTAAACAAGTACATGCGTGGAGACCGCGCCTAGGCATACGTAGTGTAGGATTCCCTCCTTGGAGTGATGATCTGTGAAAGGTTGGTAGAAGCTGGATATGCTTTGAGCTGAGGACAAGGCGCACTCATTGGACTGCTATAGGCTGAAGATGATGATTAAGTAAGAACCTAAGGTAGTAGTCGAATCTTCAATCATACACAAGCAAGTCGTGATCTATCACGCAAGCATTTGAAGCAAGGAATCGAACCCGGTTTTATCTAGCATGGAAATAAAACGCATTCATTACTTACACCTCTGCTAATCCCTCATTACTCGATATGACGCAGCGAGGGTTTACGTTTTCCTGCACAGCATTAATACATTTCCTGTCTCCATTGAGAGCGAAGATGGATTAATTTCACCGAGTCAAGATCCGTCTGTCGCAGCCGCTTTCAGTATTTCAACGTTCGCAAGAATACTACTTTAGTTCAGACTAAGTTCCAATTGAAACTTGAGATGGGATACAGTTTGACAAGAGATTTGCGGCTGAATTGCTTCGAGCACTCAAACTGAGAAAGTTAAGGAGACGTTTATAGCTAGTTTGGCTTTTAGATGTGATGGAGAGCTGATGACTATTGTGATCAATAAAGTCCCTACGCTAATAAAAATCAAAGGCATTTGTCTTTATTTCATAGAGAGGCATAGGCACGGGATTTTTGTTTATGCTCGCGTCTTTAAATCCATACCGCGACCTAGATAAGACTAACTAGAGTTAGGAAACGTGGGGACATTTTTAAAGTCGGAGAACATTGAGTACAGTTAATAACCATCGACTGAGTTTACTAAAAATGATTCCTACCCATTAATATTCTCATTTAATAATAAAAAATAAACCGTAAGAATACAACAGTATCAAAACTTTTGGAATATTTATTAAAGTTCTCTATTGATCAGAAACACGCAAAAATGTTTTATGGCCTTCCCTTTTCGATCTTTTCAATGGGACAGGAAGGAAGGGCGTCTTCCTTTGATAAAGTGAAAAATAGCACCTTCAACGTGGCCTGACTCTTTAGAACGATCGCTAAAGGCATGTTGGATTTTCGTACAAAAAGGGTTTAGAAAACATCAATTTTGTTGGTCCTACCTATAAAGGTTAGTTTAGTTAGTTTAGTATAATATGAAAACTGAAAAATGTTGCCAGGCACGTTCCGTTTACTTTTCACACATTTTTTTAAAACCTCTTTAGTTTATAAGAATATAATAAAAATAGCAAAGAATAAAATAAAACTGACTTAGCAAGCTTGTATCACTTTAGAAAATACTTTCGCGTTGATATGAAAATCAGTGCTATACATACGTGTTCAGTTTTTATCACACGCTTCACAAAGAGCATCACGTTACGCTATAGCGAGCTCATAATATTTCATTAAAAAAACCTGTTGAAATATATCTTATTTTTCTCCTGTAGGTACCCTTCTTAGCATCATAGTCTCCGTACTGGAGCAAGTGTCGTCATCAAAAGCCCTTGAGCGTGACTCGTGAGTTAACAATGCGCCCGCTCTTGGGCCCTTTGACCTGCTCCACGCTTTGTCGCCGCGAGGACAGTAGAGATGACATCTTGCTATGGTTTTACCGTACATAATGATAGAAAGGTAGGTTTACCTATCTTGCAAACAGATTTAAAACTAAGTACAGGTATTTTATAAATATCTTACATGATACAATCTTAAATGTGAAAGAGTAAAGAAAGGAGAATGCCGAGAACCCGTACCAATTGCGTTAAAACCGAACGTATCCCATAAAATTTATTATATTTTATAAATGACATAAACATTTTCTTTAGTTTTACACACCAACAAAATTAATAATCAAAATAATATATATATATATATATAAATAATATATAAATAAGTAAAAAAATATTTTGTTGATTTGGTTTCCGCCGCACGCCGCCATTAGACTGCAAGAACCAATGACATTCACGTTACTATAGCAACAAACATTGATGTAAAGTGTTACTATAGCAATAACCCTCATCTTTAATTATTTTGACACTAGAATCGACTAAAAACTTATTGGAGATTTTTTTGACGCATCCACTTTAGTCTTGGTACCGAGCGCCATACATCAGACGGCATTCTCCTTTACTATCTAAGTTATGTTGCAAAGTGGAATGAATGGAATAAACCAATTAAAACTTGGGTTTCTTAGAATTTCATTATAGTAATTTAAATGAAAACACTTATGGTAAAATATTCATTCATTCATTTTCATGTTTATTTACTCAAATATAAAATATCTGAGTAAAAGATGTCAAAAGTTTCATGTTTTCCTCGTTAACTCTGCAGACTTTCGGTAAAATCATTCCGCTCCAGGCATTTCCCAAGATATCCTCCTTATATCAAAGCAGCAAAGAGCAAGATGACATTTTTCACGTGTCTCTTTACCTTTGCGATTCCACAGTCCTTCTGAATGCGTTCAAGCGAAGATATCCAACGTCTTCAAAAAATGTTATCTGAACTTTTCACTCAGGACGCTATAGAGTTACAATCTCGCAACGGAACTCTCATTTATCTCTGCTTCAACGATAAATTATTTGTATATTGTTGGCAAATTGGGAGCTATAAATATGATATGTATATACTGTTTATGAAGCTCTTGTCTTCCATTATTGTGGTGGTATGTAGTTATATGATTCAAAGCGACAAAATTACGCTCTGCGAAGCAATAAAGATGAAGATATTTTTCTACACTTAAAATTTTCACATAACATACGAATACTGCGGGAATAAAGCAGAATTTCTTCACAAGCAGAGGTCGGTCTTAGCACTCAGCTCACGTATGACGACTTGATATCTAATATTATGATGGCGACAAAAAATGAGCATTACAAAACTGACTCCACATACGCGTCAAGAATACAAACCTACTTTCCTTACTTGCACAGAATCGCCATGTGCAAGCACTGGATAATATTTTTATAGAAACGGACATGATCTTGTGATATGAAGATTTGAAATGTGAAGATGTATGAGTTAGGTAAACATTTTGCACATACCTACTAGTAATTCTAGACTAGATTAGAAATAATATAAGGCTACTTTTTATACAAGTACCATGGGAGCGGGGCCGCGGGCGAGAGCTATTTTCAATAAATTAGAAGCCATCTATGAGCCTATTTTTATTTTATATTAACGAGTTGCAAGCTTAATTATTGGAATGATACTGCGTTTTAAAATGGAACACCTCCAATTTCAAGTAATTATCGAAAATATATGCATCGTCACCTACATTTGCCGAGTTCAAGTCTGCTTATGAGGATGCAGATTTTCTTACTGATTTATCCCACGAGTATTTTTTATATCGTTCACTCAATGACGTTTAAGCATGGCCTTAATGTAAAAAAGTTCAATAAATATTTCAGAAATCGCGTAATTTTACTGCACTATAGAACACCTGTGCCATGAACTGTGCGCGTTTACGCAGCAGATTTAATGGCTTTCAATTTTATAGCAGTTTATGATTTACGTACAAATTTTATGTTCGCTTTATCACCTGAACAACTGCAGCGCTTTCGGTAAATATGGATTCATTACGGAGATATGAATATTGACGTGATTCTCTGAACAGAACGGGTTTGTTTACGTACATTTTGAAGAATATCATCGTCAAAAGTTCCTAAAGATTTTCAGTAGAAATATTACTTCGTCAAATATATAAGGCGGTACTTACGTACCTAGATACTTTGTTTTTGTCGAAATTATTAAGCCACTAGAAAGCTTATTTCATGTATTTTATGCAAAAAATCCTTGAATTTCCCGGCACCTATCACGGGCTCAAAGCTTACCATCTCATAGAGGTTTATTGGAAAATTCCCGATAATTCATTACAGCCATGATAAATGTTCGTTTCCGCGGATCCATTGAAACCAGCCCTTTTTACTTTAACAGTGATACGCAAAAAGGGGTGGAAGGGCGACCGGCAGGAAGGGGATGAAATAATCAATCTATGGCTGTCCCAATGCTAGAACCGCGTTCAGATTGGTGTTAGTAAATGACAGGCCGTTTTTTAGACTACCTATTTCAATAGTTACGCATTTGAAACCGCGGCTCTCTATTTTTACAAACGGATATATTTTTTGTACTAAAGCTTTATATGGGATTATATTTTTTAAATAAAATCATATTTATGGTTGCACTAGGGCTTTAGATTTAATGTTAAGTTTTTCTGTTCATAGTTCTTTCTATCTTTATCACGCGAATAAAAAAAACATTTGTTATGTAAAATTTAGTTCTTTCTATCATTATATTTTGCAGTAAAGTGCTATTTTAAGTAAAATACTACTATGTTGATAACCTTTCCATTATTGTAAAATGTAAAAACAACGTCATGTGTCTAGTGGTTTTAGATTCAAATATAGAAACCAATAGCCAAGACCTCGTTTATGGATAAGTACTCTCGGCATCAACCCATAAACAAAGAGTGAAAATTGTTTTTCGAAATGTCCTCCAAAATGCTGACGAAACCATAAAAGATTTAATAGCTTGCAGTGTAGAGCACAGCTAAATGCGAGGGGAAATAAATCAGCGAGAGCAAAACTGCCACACGAGTGAATCCCATCGAAAGCATGTCAACGATGCGTCAAGCGCGTATTTACAAACTCGCACTACAACTAGGCTAGACAAAATCGCCCGAATATAATCATCAGCTTTTGTACGTATTCTTCTATTGTTTATCTCATCTCTTAGGTTCAATTTGGTCTTTAAAATATTTGAAAGAACATTTTTACAACTTAATAATCATTTTAAAGGAGGAAACAGCTGCCTCGCCGTAACAGTTTTTTAACTAGCATGGGAAGTATGTCATCACTTCATAGTGTATGTGCGAAACTATATTGAGCATTTATTTTAGGTAGGTATTCTTATTCTACTCCTAGTTTTAGTATAAGCACTATGTACTCGTTCGCACCTAAAACAAATGATTCTTATTCTTAATGAAGAATTCAATTAATGGATTAGATAGTTTAGGCCTTTAAAAAAATTGTGAAGTCTTTATTGTGGTTAAAGATGTTTATTTTCTCAAAAAAGAAATATACATTTCACATAATATGAGAAACTAATTTAAGGTTATATCTAGTGCTTCGAACAGTTTTAAAATAATAAATGTGGGTTGTTTTACAATATATGTTACGAGGTTCGTCTGTGATTACCCGCAAAATAGTTCACTTTTCTAGCCAAACAACATTTATTAATTGATTTATAAAGATGAATTTACCTATTATCATGGCTAGAATATACCTAAATTGAGTCACTCATTTTCCCAGAGGGGTAGGCAGATAATTGTAACAACATTGTTAAATTCTTATAATATTAAAAAAACCTAAACTTGTACAACAAAATTTTACTGTATGCACCAATGCCGATGTAATATCAAGAGATATTGTAGTATCCACCGACTGTAATAAAGCAGAAAATAATAAATTCCATTTATACCCAGTTTCCGTGAACCGATCGCTAAGAGATATGCACAATTTTCCGGATCGTTTTCCGCGTAAAGCCAAACATGTGGGTTACTTTTTCGAGCCCATTGAATTGAGATATGTAATTTATTTTTATCTGTAACGTAAGTTCAGGTAGCTAAAATATCTTGTCATCTAATTTAGTATCATTTCCTCACTATATGTTTTAGATTTACACAGATACTATCCAAGAAAAGTATAACCTGTGAGGGCATATAGATGTTTGAGCAGATATGCAATCAGCAAATTGCATAGGTACCTACCAGGCAGATACTAAAAATATAAAACTAAGTGATTGACGTGTAATGACTCTAATTCACCGTATAGTCATAAACACTTATTACTAACTTTAGTGCCCGTTATGAATAGAAAACATGGTCAATACAAGTCTAGATTTAGCAAAACCTGACCGGTCTAATATAAATTGCCTCTTAGGAAACATTTGAAAGTATGTCACATTCACATACCAGTAACAAAATCCGTTTCGATTACGTATCGTATCGTATACGGGGGCGTGTGTTTGCAAAACGGGCCACCGAACTGTGACCACCAGCCGTGCCTGATCTAACACAGAACTAAACATTCTTATAGAATGTACGAACAGATCTATATCAGAATGAAAACTTTGTCAGTGTAACTCTACAATGTATTGACATTTAAGCTGTTGGCGTTCCTATTAAATAAATACATAAATAAACAGACACAAATAAATTAACGAAGTTTTGACGTTCAATGTATGGTGGTCACTGTCTTCCCTTTTCTTTAAGTCCTGTAAATTTAAGAGTTGTTTTGGAACAATCAGCAAAACAGGAATAGTAAATTCTAGTACTACTTAGAGAGTACAACAAATTGTTCCACTTAGCAAACCTAGCTATAATTGAAAAATTACTTCAATTACAAAGTACAACCCACTCGGTTCGTATTCTCAGAACTGCTTCATAGACAGTAAGAATTTATAGTTATTTACCTGATATAGTTTTTCGATCGCTTTTAACATATATATTTTAAATTACCTACATTATAAAGTTCATATTTACGATTTATTTTACCAAAACTCGAGTTTAAAATATCATCAATAAAAATCAACCGGCAGACAGTTCGCTGATACTCAATATCCAGGGCTTGCTCACAGCACCGGTAACTTTAATCTCGAATACTGATACTTTTTCACCCTTTTCCAATTTCCCTGCTCCGGTATTACATATGCACCATTCTGTTCCCACGAATTGGCCCCTGATGGCAGTTGTCACCGCATTTTACTGTACGATATAACGTATCGATTAAAGTAAGCTGCTTTAAGTTTTGAGGCAAACTGAAAGAGATTTTGCAATTTTTTGTCTTATTTGGGATGAAAGTAGTTTGCAAAATTTTGCATAACAACCAAGATAGAATCCGTGGATGGGGCATTGCATGAAACCGGAAAAAGAGGTTAATATAGAAAGAAGCCTATACCTATACCAAACAGTGGATGTGAACGGGCTAAATGATGATGATGTTGAAGCAGGTTTAATTTCGAGAATGGAATCATCCTTTCGTAAATTAATGATACTTATTTACGTTCACTGGGGGTTCATTATTTCCATAACTTTGAAGCATATCTAATCAGAATATCCTTTCAGAAATCACTCTCATAGAATGTATAATTGATACCTGCCTATTTCAATTCAAAATCTTAGTTTTAAATATTGTTTACTTTATTAACAACGTTATGAAATGGAGGTTATAAGAAGACATCAGTACCACCTGGATATAATGAATTCAAATTAATGGACCTCATACAAACTGATTGGAACCGCAGTTGACATACAATTTGAAAATCCATTGTAATTCATAAAGCATAATTTACCATTTGAAATACTCACAGGAGATAAAGGTCTTATTAATGTTTGAAAATATTTTAATTATTATTAGGTCGACGATATCAGAAAAAAACAATGAGCTGCACGTGGCTCAGTCTAGTGCATGCTCGAAGCAAATAGCATAATCAAAAGGAAGCATATGCCCACCAGTGGCAGAAAATAAAATGATGACGGGTTTTTAATCCTAATCGAAAAAAGTTAATTAAAAGTTTTGTACTCAACCTATCAGCGATTCACCAAAATCAAAATGGCTCCCTAAAATAATGGAAACATCGCGTCGGTACATTTCACCCAACATAATACTTTAGATACCTACAAGCTAAAACCAATAGGCCGCATAAATTAAATTATCCGCTCTACCTGTCCACTGCAAAATTTGGAAGCGAGATCAAAGATGAGTCTGAATATCGAGTAGGTAAATCATTGAAACGAGTACTTTGCCGGCTTTAAAGGTACTTATTGCTGGTAGTGCCGGGTAAAATAATATATCTGTCAGGATAACGGTTAATGAGGATCAACTCGAAATTAATTACACGATATTTTTAGTAAACTGGGCCGACAAGTGTGAATTATTTATAGGAAAGTGAGTAAACAGTTATCCAGTCGACTCTCACATCTACCAATCAACTAGACGTAATATACTGTACACTCATTCATTTGAAATGGCTATTGCAACATTGTCACGTGAGTAAGAGGCTAAATTAGATTGCAAATCGACACTCAGAATGATACCAAGTAAAAAGTTGTCTCACTTCTAGTAAAATGGGCTATAAATTAGGGGATGTATTAGACAATTCATCGTAATGAATATTAATTGCGACGAGCTAAGTATAAGTCTACGAACCATGGAATGCAAGTTCGATCCATCTACGAGTTGTGAAAATTTATAGCAATATACACAAATAGCTGACTCGCGTGCAAATTCGTTCGCGTGTATGTTCTTTCATGTTTTCTCCCTCCCAAGAATGACAAATAAAGTTGTAGTTTCTTTTTAATAAAACACTAACCCCCTTATTCATAACCAATGTCATTTTATATTGCAAACCCTGAACCTCTCCACTCGTAATATCTAGAGAACATAGGCTTTAGCATATTACGTACTAGCTTCGGCCCGCAGCTTTGCTCGAACGGTATGATAGATAATAAGTAGACTATATGTTAATCCTTGCCTAGAACTACATAGTTTATTAAGTGCAATATTTGATTTAAATTCGTTCAGTAGTTTTAGCGTGAAGGACAAAACAACATTTCACAAACTTTCATCTCTATTACATTAGTAGAATAAAAAGGCTAAAAAGATGAATCCGCTGCGAGTAATAAAAAATTTCTTATTACAATTCACAGTTTACTAAAGATTGATTCAAAACATCAAAATCATTGTCATACTTGTCTTGTACTTGATTGTCTCAAACCCAAGACACAAGCTCTCAGCTTAGTTTGGGGTTCAATGGTACTTCGATACTTCAATGTAATCATGCTATGTTTTCTATTGCGCTGTAAAAATTGTAACCCTTTTTAGCAATAAATATATTTGATTTTGATTTTGATTTGATAGTCATACTCATGCATGATTTACAAAATTGAGCAGAAGCTATCGTAGACGTAAAATGTCAGCCAACAAGAAAGCGTAGATTTTAAATAACGATTTGTCATTGGCCAACATTTTTCGTTACACTGACGATAGGTTGAAATATTCGTGAGTTTTTCCAGTCTAGCCAGTCACAAGTGCGTAACGTAGTGAAGCATTTTACGACTTCCCGTGTCGCTATTAGCGCGACCAAAATCCGAATAACTATAAAAATAATGTTCGATATAAAAATCTAAAAATATTTACTTTCAACAAACATAAAATTGGAACACAACTGGTCAGTGACGGGTCAGTCACGTAGAGATAGAATCTTATATTTTATCTGATGGTAGGTATCTTGTAATCTAATTAGTAAGTAAGGAACTTAGATAATAAGCACCTATTAAGCCATTCAGTCAAAAAGGTAAAGAATAAGTTTATACGTAAAATAAATAGTTGGTGCCGGATATTTTTAGTAAAAGATAATTCTAATCAGATGATCGATACGCAGAATACTTTGTAGATAGAAGTAAAGCGCAAAATCATGAATTTAATTATTTATAAACTTCTTCCGATTTAGAGGTATTCTTAATTCAAAACACGTTGCCGCATCGCAAGCGCACTGAGACGCGCGCCGGTGAATCACGCGCACAGCACACTTCGTCATGTCATGTTAATACGACCTCGAATTGAAAAGATAGTGATGTACCATAACTTTATTTAAAACATCGAATTCGATTTAAATCTTATTTAAAAAAATGCAAAAGCGGTTGCATGTTACACAGGTTGAAATTGTATTGAATTTCAATGGTTTGATTTAGTTTGGTGATGTATTCAATTGGTTTTGTTGAGTGCAATAATACAATTTTCAATTACCGTAGTTTCGGTTAACACCGCACAAGTCAATAAATTAAATTCACAGCACATAGTTAAAACGGTTTCATTGTGCTATTAAATACATTGCTGCAATTGTATGACTTCCGTTAGACAATTATTAAACGGCAACGGCGCGCGCCAGAGCCCCGTCGCGGATACAACAGTTTTTATTATTATTTATGCTTTATGATGTCTGAATTCAAATTGCCCTGTTATGAAGTTATTTTGCAATTTCTGCAATTATTTAACTTGAACATAATTTTTACTCATGTAAAATATAAAAATAACGTCTTATATTTTTAACACTATTCTTTTTTAGCTATGGATTTAGCAAATTCTTTTTCATATATGCATATAAACTTTCAACTGGACCGTAAATATTTTTGCGGTGGTCTTCTTATCGCATGGGCTACTGGTGAAATCTATAAAGGTAAATAAAATAGAAAATATTAATAAAAAGTTCGAAAGGTGTGTGCTACGTTATTGTTATATCCAATAAAAAGCGGCGATGGGCTTGTAACCTGTCACGTGGAATGCTAGCTGCTTGCAAAAAGTGGGCTTGTATCGAACGGAATGTTTGGACTTGCCTTTGACTACCCCTGTTAAGGTATCCTCAATAGATTTGCGTATTGAGCAATATCTGAAGATATCCATAATGGGGGAAAAGTCGTGAAGATGTTTGTTTGTTTTTTGGTTTTGTATTAATAAACAAAACCATGAACAACTCCAAAGATTATCCATTATCGATATGCAGTTGCAGTGTCACAACACTATAGTTATGCTAATCTGCGGCTCGGATGTCATCTTGCGCAACAGGCGAGCGCGCGTGTCCCCGGCTTAACTTGCCGCCCAGTTAATGTGGAGCGAGAGACTCGGCCTTTAACCAATTATTATTAATCTGTATCTTAATCGCTGTCATCATTGACATTAAGTACTCTAGATCATGATCTCGTTGAGTTAGGTATATTGGAACGTGAAAGTGGTTTTGCATGGCAAAATGCGATAGCATGGCGAAATGAAAAGCCGCGCTATTCGTATGAGATAATGTAGTAGACTCACCAGTATTTGAAACGTTATGGCTCAATTAAATTAACATTTCAAAAATACAAAAGATGAGCGTAGTCAAAAAATCTGGTTTCGTCTGATACAGAACATTTCATCAAGATAATAATAAGCAAACAGATAAAAAAGTTCCAAGTTAAATATTCTTTCGTCACCATACCTGGCGGACGGAAATTCGTAGTTTGCATGCAGCGCAGTGCGCGACCACCGGATGCGGGGTGTGCCCACAAACTGCTCGCTTCCTGAGCCTACGTCACCATGGCTTCTGTCAGCCATAGACAAGACAGAGGCAGTGCTGTGTCGATGGATACGTGACAGAGGTAGGATTATTGAGGCTAATGGGACTATTGCCCTGTGTGGTCTGTTGAATTTGGAAGGTTTCAATTGCTTCCTGGACTAGCGGTTCCTAGCCACGACTACAATAGTGTCAATCAGTATAGGTAACTTAAAGTATTTAACCGACTTCAAAAAAGGTCGAGGTTCTATATTCGGTTGTATGTATTTTTTTATGTGGGTATGTTTACCGATAACTCCGTCAATTGTGGACCGATTTTCAAAATTCTTTATTTTTTTGAAAGGTTCCCATATAAACTTTATTTCTCAGGGATTGGTACTTTTCCCGCAAAACTCAAAAAACCTCAACCTCACTTGTAATTGCCGTCCTGAGTCGACCATTGAAGTCGGTTTTCATTTTAGTTTTTAAAACGTTTTTTATGCACGCCGACCGGCCGTTTGGCGAAGCGACGCGAGCGCCAATACTATAGAACCTACTTCTTAGGTTATACCTACCGTGTAGGTATACCATGTATGACTAGATTACGGATTGCTTATAGCATCAAATATTCGGGTCGGATAACTTCAGTGGGTTGACTATAGGGCTGTCACGTCAGACTGCTTCCGCAGTTTCTGATCTACTCGTACCATGGTCCATTAGTAATTACCCCTAATACGCCAGTGTCACTCTAACCAGCATTCAATGTGAAATGAACTGAATAAATGAGCTTGTAATTACTCTTAATCAGCCTTATATTGTGTGAGAATAACGAGTACCTATGTAATGATATGTGACTAAAATGATCATTTGGGAAAACTGTTATAGTTACGAGTACATAATTAAACCATTTGTAACTCAATACTATTTAATTTAATATAATATTTGATTATAAACAAGTCTAGTTTTTATTGAGAACAATACGACATTTTATTAGCATTTTTGATGAGGTTTATTACAATTCGTTTAATAAGTATTCATCAAATTACAAAAGCTAATTTCCGCAATGCTCATAATCGAGTGTAATTTATGAACTTAAAGCATGTCTGTATTCGAGAAAAAAGTCTATATCTAAGTAGGTAACTGTTGTTTTCTTCTTTGTCCAAGGATTTATCCGCTCTATTTAACTCTATGGTAGAGTTGCTAAGCTAACTCGAGGCTATTGTACCGTGACGTAACGGTAATCGCCTGTGAAAAAGTTCTATCTTTTTTGTAAGAACATCCTCTTAATAAATTACTGCTTGTTTGAATCGTATAATACACGTTTAAATACTTCTTACTTAAGCTAATGGTCAACTTTGATGTCGGAGTCTTTAGGCCACCTGAAAGCCTCCGATATTGCAACGACTGAAAAAACCGGGATCAATATTTTACCTTTTAATACTGAAAAGCTGTAAATATATGTTTTTGTGGTCAAAAAGGAGGTGTACAAGTAAAAGTGGCCAAAAAAGGAAACATGTCGAAATTGGTGATCATACATCATCATCATCATCAACATCATCATCATCCTATCGCCGTCCACTGCTGGATGTAGGTCTCTCCCAAGGTTCGCCACTGAGCTCGATCGTCGGCTCTTCTCATCCACTGTCTGCCAGCTACATTACGCAAATCATCATTCCATCTAGCCAGTGGACGTCCTACACTACGCTTGCCTAAACGGGGTCTCTCAACCGATCATAAATACTATAGTGCAAGTACATGGTAAAAGAAAACGCTAGATTAAGACGATATAAACTTAACAAACGAAAAAAAGTAAAAAAGCAAACTATAATAACTGGAAGATTGCGTGCAAGAATTCCGATGTAGAACAATGGTCGGCCTTCAGGCCCGGCGCAGTAATCAGGCTCGGACAGCGAGCACAATGCTCAAAACTGACACTGTTTACAGGATAACAAACAGAATACTGAAACTGGGAACTGCACTTGAGTAGTTTATGCTAGAACCCCTTATTTCATTAGATTTAGCACACCAAAGGCGCCTACAAAGTTTAGTGTTTTAGGTTATGATCTAACTCGACGGCTTATAACAAAACGACTGTGCAGTTGTTAGCGTTATTCAACTGTTCGTGAGAAATGTGACTATGTAACTTCTTTGGCTGGTTTACTGTAGGTAAACTGTATCTACACTAATCTACACTAATATTATAAAGAGGAAAAATTTGTATTTTTGTGTTTGTGTATGTTTGTAATGAATAAACTCAAAAACAACTGTGGCGATTTCAAAAATTCTTTCACCATTGGAAAGCTACATTCACCCTAAGAAACATAGGCTATATTTATTGCTAGAAAAGATTAGGGATTCATACTAAAACCCGTGCGAAGCCGGAACGGGCCGCTAGTTTAATATGATTAGACTAGTGCAGGATTGAGGCGAGTGATACAATCAACAATAGGCCTGTGCCCAGCAGTGAGTCGAAAACGGCTTAAATTGATGATGATGAGGAATCCTATAGAATTTTAATAAATAGTTTAGATATCCAATAACGCAATACCCTTGATGCGTGGTCAGGCCGTCTGTGATGAATTTTCGGATTTTTTTAAATTCTAAGTATTCCATTATTATCACTTAATAAACATTTTATCAGCGGGTATGCATGTTTTGAAGTACCCAGATGTGTTGTTACGATCATGTAGGTATACTGTGTAACTAACGCAAAACACAGGTAGTGTATGCAACCTAACATATATTATCTTATGTTGAATGTATTGCAATTGTCGGTGGTGCGAGAAGCTGTGCCCTGCGATCCCCAACCCGTATGCCCAGCGTGGGGATTATGGGCATATCCCTCTATTTTAGGGGAGGCCTATGTCCAGCAGCGGACTGATATAGGCTGGTGTGGTGGTGGTGGTGTGGTATTGCAATTATGTATGCGTTTCTAGCAAGAAAGCTAGATTTACATGTACTGATACTGTAGAAAAGTACATTGATAAATAAAGAAAGCTAGAAAAGACAAAGGTGGTTTGTAATGTTGTTGCTAGAAAAGACAAACGTGTTTTGTAACTTGTTTATTTCAAGAAATTTAATATTTTTTCTGCATACTTTATATTCATTATTAGAACTTTTTATTTATTTATATAAATAATAAGACTGTTAACTTCAGCAATTCCCTCCGGGCAGGTGGAGTGACGATCTGCGAAAGGCTGCTGGTAGAAGTTAGATGCGTCGAGCTCAGAACAGGGCGCAATGGCGCTCATTAGGGGAGGCCTATGTCCAGCAGTGGACTGCTTTAGGCTGATGATGATGATGATGATGATGATGACTTTAGAAAAAAGACTGAGTGTACCTACGGTTAAATATACAATTTGATTTGACCAAATCGTTGATTGCGAATTTACAATGAATTATGGAATTGATACAAATATAGAACCTAAGCAGTTATTTTAAATATCTTTACAGCTTTAGCAGGTTTTTGTAATGTAATGTAAAAGTTCTGTAAATTATGTGACTTTTCAAGCACTTAACGTTTACAAACAAGATGTTTGTTTTAGACACAAAACAAACATCTATGTTCACCTGGGTTTTTTATAAGACACTTATAAAAAACCCAGATGTGTGTATGTCAGTCTCTGGTACCTATAATACAGGCTCTGCCTAGTTTGGGATCATTTGACCGTGTCTAAGATGTCCCGTACATATATTTACACTTAAGGTATGTCCCATTCCTAAATTAAAACTTTGAACTTGCAACAAAATATTACGGGCCTTGCTCAAAATTCCATTTTAACTAAATTTCATCCATTGTTATAAGATACAATAAAACAGCTGATATCATCATCAACAACTGGTTTAGAGCGGCTCAGCGTTCTGTTACAAGCCAAAGCTCAAAGCGTGTACTCACTAGAACATTATTACGTGTCGTGTACACCGCAGAGTGCGGTAAATAACAGTAATTTTAACCAATGTCGTGAGAACCGCGGTTGGGCAAGGCAAGGCGACTGAACTAGTTCACAGATTAATCACGCACTAATCTCACCGGCGATCAGATCCGACGGTGCCCAAGACACGATAACGACACGCTTTGCGGATACTTTTGCTAATAGGTTCGTAATTAATTTGCTTGGTTTTTTCCGCGTTAATGAGGTGGCATGTGTCATGAGGAAGGTCATCATAATCAACAACAACAACAAAAACAACACCAGTCTATTCAGTCTACTGCTGGACACAGGCTTTTCCTAAAAGAAGGGGAATTTGCCCAAAATCCCCACGCTGGGCATGCGCGTTGGGGATTATAGGAGGGTCATCATTTGAGGTTGAAAGAATCGATTGTGTAAGAGTTGACACGCATAAAAAAGTGAGAGTTAATGTTCAGTTTATGACTGATGCAAAAAATGGCAGAAGACAGGAGATGGTACGTTTTGATAAAAATATAATTATTTATCATCAAAAACTGGAGGTGCTCCTGAAGGTATCTCAATAGATTTCTTTGCTATAAACTTTCCTTCCTTCTTTATAAAAGTGTATAAGTATTACAAGTAATGGCCTACTCTGTGTTTATCAAGGTTTACTATTGTCATTGATAGAAATAAAATTAAACATAAATAATTATATGAGTTATGTGTTCGGATATAAACCGGAGATTGGCGCAATTACCACATCCGCAGCGTAGCGTAATAATGCAAGAATTTTGCTGTAATTAGTTCAAATAATCGACCAAATTAAGCTGTACGCCGGATAGTGTCGTTCCCAAAGTAAAAAGTCAATGTTATCCTTTAGTGTTTTGATATTAAAGACCAATCTAACTAAAGCTAGATACATTGAGGCCACTTTATCACGTACCTAGGCAATATATTACAATTATAAGAGCCACTTGGTTACATTAGAACGAATAAAACAATTAAACCTTTCAAATATTATGGCAAGTTTGATTTCAATGTTTAATACATATCGACTAAGGTTAAAAAGGGTTGTTCTAAGGAATTGTAGTCCAAAGTCTAAAAGAATATTGTGATTGATGAGCACATTACTCCGACAAGTGAAGGCACATAGCTTAATCCTAGAATTAAGTGCTTCATTCATATTAATACGTCATCAAAAGCTTGTAGTAAATTAGTCAGTAATAAACTAACTTTGATCGTAAAGGACCTCATTGCTCTCTCCGACGCTACTCATAACCTGATATTAAATTGTTGATGAAATGTGGAGATGTTGTCCGAAAAGCCGAATACAAATTGCTTTGTTATAATATAAATTGAGAATTCAAAGTTACGAGCCTTCACTAATAAAAAAGCATAAATACATTATGTTGAAAATAAAAAGACATTAAAAAAATTAAGAATAACCCTAAAACGTACGTAAGAACGTAGACAGAAGCTCATGTCATCAAACGACAACAAGAAAAGCTATTCGCCGACTCCCTCAATTAATTCTACCTAAGTATAGAAAGACATTGTCATATCTTGTCATGTCTCCTGCGAAAGAAATCAATGTAAACAATAATATTAGTGAAACATATTATAAAAAAATATATTTGAACATTCCCAGAGGTTTCCACTAAAAATGTTTATTCTTGTTATAAAAATGTTTCTATTGTTTTTTGTTTTTGTTTGATAGATGTGACATCATTTCATAAAAAATGATTTTGTACATTCCCAAAGGTT
This sequence comes from Horisme vitalbata, assembly GCA_951804965.1. Taxonomy (NCBI): domain Eukaryota; kingdom Metazoa; phylum Arthropoda; class Insecta; order Lepidoptera; family Geometridae; genus Horisme; species Horisme vitalbata. The sequence continues at coordinate 10,891,474 of OX638101.1, forward strand.
TCAACTAAACATGTATATTCTTGTTATAAAAATGTTTCTATTGTTTTTTATTTTTGTTTGATAGATGTGAGTGACATAATGATTGTGGAGTTCAACGGTGTATTCACAACACACTGCCGGAAACGCAGGTCTGATTGAAAGCTAGTAACATTGTAAAAGCAGCCAAAAGAATGGTACAACACAAAAGCTTAATCTAAAACTCAATCAACGAGCTCACAATATGGAAACGGTCCAATGCATACATGTTGCCACCGTAAAAATATAACCAGTTGTTTAATACATTCAATAACTGTGAAAAGAAGGATATACAACCAGCTGAGATACTGAGAGACAAAGTAAAATAATAGTTTAAAAAAAACTAAAAAAACACGCTTGCACGCATGCGTAGTTCGCGCACTAGCTCTGTCTCTCTTACTCGCATGCAAAGGATGCGGAAAGAAATTAATTAATCCTGGCGAATCTAATTAGGATAATCGGATTTTTTTATCGGATTATTGCATTGTCATCGACCTTTGACAGGTGTGCAAAGTTTGAATCAAATCTGATCGTTCAAAGTAGGGCAAAATCGAGCTCAAAGGAGTCGGTTACATACATACATACAGGTGAAACTAATAAAAGCGTGTTAAAAATGCTTTGAATGTGTTGCTACTCAATTTGTTTAAAATAAGTTCTTATAAAAAGTCCTACCTTTTTCATTTTTCTTTCTATTTTGTATTTTATAGCCCCATGTAAGTACCATTTTATGTGTTGTGTTTTTATGGGTCAATTTAATAGATTTTCTTTTTTTCTTTCTTTCTTACCTATACAACTAACCTTATCTGTCGAAAGCTTATATTTCCTAGTTATATTTTTACTGTTTAGCTGTATATCTCTATCAAACTATTAGGTGTATGTATTCAGACATGTAAGTACACATGTAAATATGTATACGTACTTAATGATTCATCATAATTTTTTAATCATCTCATCATAATATCACAGCTTGAATTAAATTCTCCGGCTCACAGCTTGAACGCGTAGTGATGCGCTACTAACTCTCAGCTCTACTACAAACGCTAGTGTTGAAATCGAGACCGCATACCCAGTTACAATACTCGCATGTAAGTGAAACCGTACACTGTGCAACTTCCGTCCACAAAATGCTGTTAGATATCCGATGACGGATGCCGGACGCGGCCGCATTGCAGCCCGTTGCGGTCGGCAGCAACCACTGCTGTATCGTCGCACGTAAAAGAAATTCATTTATAATTTAGAGATTAACACGACGACGACACGACACCAGCCTATATAAATCCACTGGTAGACATAGGCCTCCTCTAATGAAGGGGGATATGCCCGTAATCCCCACGCTGGGCATGCGGGTTGGGGATCGCAGGGCACAGCTTCTCGCACCACCGACGCTGCTGCCCGTCGGTGGCCAGGGGATTTAACTGTGCCGATGTAGGCTGTGGTATTCCGCAATCAGCCGGCCGCCAGAGCCCCGTTCGTTGTTTAGCTGGGTGCACCACGTGCAGGTGAGGTTGGCTTGTACGTACTTGGGGTGTACAGGGTTCCAACCCCCATCTTCGGAACCCAAGAGATTAACAATTGATATTAATTCACTATTAAAAGTGTCAAAAACCCACTTGATTATTTGAACAATGAAACATACGAGAAAAGTTTTTCTAAAAATAAAACGGAGGAAAAAGTAACATCATATTTGTAGGATTGCGTAGAGCCGATATGGCCTTTTTTTATTTCTATAATAGGAAAACAAGAAAAACAAAAACAGGCCAATGTAAAAATAAATAAACAACAAAGGGCTCTAGGTACCTCTAAACCCGAAAATAAATTATAACCCATAAAGCGAAATATCCAGCTATTGAAGTTAATGTGCGTCCCTTATAATAAGTAGTACGCAACATATTTTCTTTTGTAAGAGCAAGACGGACTCGCTGAGAGATTAGTCTGGTCGCGCAGTTACGACACCGTAATAAAAAATACATAAGCAAGTGGGGGAAGGGGGGAGGGGGCTTACCACCATTTCTTACTGCGAGAAGACAGACCCCAAAGTTATTTGTAGCTATGCATCATCTACACGCCTTCAAGTGTCTTAAATATTCAACATGTAAGTTTTTAGATTCATAGATTTCTTTAAAGATAACGAGTTGAGTACTAAATAACACAACTGTCGAAATCGAGGAGGAAGCCAAACAAACTGCTATTTTTTATTTTTAAGGTTTTTCAACGAAATTTACGCACAAATCGTGTTTGCCAGAATCGTACATACTTTCAATACAATACAATCAACAATGCTTAAAAGTCGTTAATACTTTCTATACCATACACAATCAACATAATGTCTATAAATCAATACGTAAACGCAACGTTAATCATCTTTGTTGCTATATTGTCTGGTCGATCGTGACTTTACCATAATATTTTGGTTTGGATCCCGTGGTAGGGCACGCGACCGGACAAAACGACTGAACACGCTTCCAACTTCTCCGGGGAGCGATAAAAATGATCTAGGGGACTTGCAGACCTTGCAGCGACGCAAGGAGGATCAATACGTGGAAATGTCAAAACAAGGTCGAAACTTTCCTTGCTACGTGGACTTCTTTTCAGCGTACGTGGGTTTCACGTTCATATCACTTTTGGGATTCAACCGTATTTTTATTGAATTTATCGTCGTAATTGGTAAAGTTTTATCATAAGTGCTTTTTTGCAACATGTGTGTTTAAGTTTGATGGACAGAAGTAGTCAACTAAACAACTATGAATAGCTATTGTTAACGGTATTGTTTGAGGCTACTTGAAATTTGCGAGATACTATAAGTTGTCTTCCCAGGAAGTAGGGTCAAGTGGAAGTCCAGAATTAAAGCACCCTTAAAAGTACCTGTATCACCTCAACAACTTGAGACTACTTACCCTACAGTTGGCCTAGCATACTTAGGTAAGACTTTTTTGTTTACTTGTTTTCAAATTAAGATAAAGCATAACTCGTATGTAGATCATACGAGTAAACCCATTGCAGATTTTATGTGAATCGCTTAAATTTTAATAACAGTGCGGTTAAAGTTCAGAACGGCAAATTTTTACTTACCCATGCCACACACGCGATGAAAAACTACACGGCTGAATCTTTAGTTTATTTTGCATATTTACCTGAAACAGAAAATAAATCATTTTAATTGAAACGTCAAACTATCTTCTCTTTTAACTCAACACTTTATCTAGTGTGAATCATTATTTTCACTAATAATTTTGACCTAGAACGTATAGACGTGCCAAAATACTATGACAAATGCCTGAAATAAATTATGTTAATTGGAACCTTAGCTTTGTTTTGAATATCCAGGTGTACAAATATTAATATCAATTGATTGTTATTGTACAGCTTTAAGATACGAACCGATTGGCACTCTTGCGCATGCTGACTATTAAAACTAACAAATTACGCGCACCATCGATGACAGGTTTATTTCAGAGTGGGCTAACGACGAGACCTGCTACTGTGAGTTTCAAATACTGGCTGTGGCAATGCCATTACATTTGTAGTGAAAATATCTCCTATAATACATAAGTAGATCGAACCGCTTTATGGGTCCCCTAAGAAACCAAGAATCAATTTAAATTAAAGTAACGGGAAGTATAATTTTTAAGGTTTTAAAATCGCTCATTTCCAACACGGAATATACATTTTTTATAACTGACTAAAATTGTTTATAAAAAATCCGGTATTGGTTGCTCCAATTTTTAATTTAATATTTTGGTTATACGCAGAAAAGCGAAAAATTCATCAATGTTAACTATACTTCTAGATAATCGTACATACTATATTGGTGAATAGACGCCAGAGATAGAAGTTACCCTCTTTTAAAAACAATAATGAAAATTTAAATTGTATAAAACATGATCCTGCAAGCTTGCTGAAATTATTTAGAAAATACACTAAACTATGCATAGACAGTACATACAATGACCGGTGATTAAAATTGAGTACAATTTAAGATGTGTCGCTGATGTTAACAAGATGTTATTGGAAAGAAACATTCGAGCGTGGGTGTGTTACTAATCGGCTTCTCACTTGTTTTTTTTTTTTTAGCCTTTCCCGATGTAATTATGGTTTTTTATCGTTTATTCAAGTATTTATTGAATGTTTGATAAGGTCAGCCAGCCGATTTCTATCGCTATAAATAATATTCTTTAACTTCTTGTATGCTCACAGATTTGAACAAGACGTATTCGATTTTTTATTGTGTCTAGAATCGCAGCAGATAAGAGGCTCGTTGTGTTAAATCAAATAGTAGGTAACTAACCTTTCAGGTAGGTATAAAGTATGTTTGTATTTTATTTGTTTTTTTTATTTGCAATGTTATTATTTTCATTGTTGTATTATGTAGGATTTAGATTTAAGCTGCTCATTCAAATATTACTCAATTAGTATCGAGCCTCTGGAACGCTGCTACTCAGTTTTATAAATTTTGCAGTTGTTATCGTTGACACATATACTTTGATATACTATAATGTTTTGCTTCCGAATAATCAACTTTTGTTTTTTTTATTTGAATTCGAATTTGAATTAGGCCTATGTCCAGCAGTGAATTGCTATCGGCTGATGATGGTGGTGATGATGAATTCATACTAGGGAAGGCATGTCCAGCCACTGCTGAGCAGTCCACTGACTGCTATACAGGCTGATGATGATGATAATGCATAAATAATTAAGATATATGAACTATTTTACGAAAGCCCTCTTTTTTTCTCAGTTGTTTATTGGACATACCTACATAGATAGATAGATAGATAACTCTTTATTGTCACTCACACTAACTTAAACATAAAAATACATAGGGAATTATAAACTGAAGTTAATACCTACGATTTCGTTCACGCAGATTTTTTTCCGTAGTTACCTTTTTGGAGATGATTTAGGTTTAGAAATACTTATGAAACAAATGATTTTCTAGATTTTTTTTGTGTTTTACATAGTATAGATTTGTTTGTTTATTTAATCGTTGAATACGTCAGTAGCAGCACAGTTTATGTTGAGATGACCTAGTTTATATTAATTATAATTTCAATTGAAATCATTATGTATTATTACATTTATTGTATTTTCCATTTTCCGAACTATTAGTACTTACGTAAATAAGCCGTAGCGGTAATGTGCTATTCGTGTATTTTGAAATATCCTATTGAATCTTTAATCAATGAAGTACTTTATGAATGCAAAAATAATTTAATATATTTTGTGTTTTTTGGTGGTTTGCTAAGATGTATCTATCTACATACCAACATATGCAAAAAAAATGGTCCGAAGTTATATTTCAAATCTTTTATAATGAATCTCTTTCTGTTATTATTTGGTATATTTAATGTAAAAATCCGATCAATTTATATCACTATCAGAATAATGGTGCACCCGAAAATAAAGTTTTAAAACAGACAGACCAGAGCAAAATAACGACAATAACTTTCAAGATATTATTTCTCGAGTGGCCGACAGCGAATTCATTTAGAAAAGCTAAATAAATTTAAAAGACCGGTGTTGAACAGTAGCTTCACAATAGACCTTTTTACGATGCAGTAAAGTGTTGATTCTTTTTAAACATCCACGGTCAACATTGTTTGTGACGAATGATGCTGTAAATTGGTTTATTGCTCTACTATCGAATGCTTCTCCAGCTTTTACACAGTGGCCATTTGTCTAACGTGGTTATAATTAACTTGTCAAGGCGTAATTCATTATTTTTAATTGTTTGTTCTTATAAGTTGTATAATAATCCTACTTTATTCAAACTATTTACATCTAGCTGACCCAATTATTTTCTCTCCAAATTTTATATGTGTACAAAATTACCATAGGAAATTGTAGTTAGTTTTTCCTGTACATTCGAATATTATTAGAAGTAGGGACCTAGTAGAGTTCTCTGTGAAGGGCTCATCCGGTGAAGTACCATTTTTATTTATACCGTGTAGGGGCACATGAGGCTTAACACCTTCATGCCTCAAGTTCATGGAAGCAGGGCGTTGCATCGTGGGTCAAGTTCCAAACATACGTGATCTACGAAACAATACTTAGTTGTAAGTAATAGTTACTACTTAACATTAGGTGGGCAATGTGCCAGGTCTATCTTCAGGTACCTTAAAAAACTTTCCGCGCAACTTTTTTTTTCTTTCCTTAAACCGTATTTAAACTACGACGACGTACTGCTCTCTCCTTTATAATATTTTTGTACCCAACAGAGTCTATAATGATCTTAAAAAGCTGTTAACACCTGTTTACTAGTTTTTTTTTGTAACTAACCTCTCTCGTCCTACTGCTGGGAAAAGGTCTCCCCTATTATTTTATGTTTACTAATATTATTAATTGAGTACTGGACTACGACACTTTAACTACGATAATCTTTTAAGAACATTTAAAAATGCCAAATCGGTCGAGCTTTTCACTACGACACCTTAACTACGACAATCTTATACGAACATTTAAAAATGCCTAATCGGTCGAGCCGTTCTCAAGTGATACGCTTACGAACATAATTTTATTTCTATGTGTATATATGTTTGGCCTACATCAAAGTAGACGCACTTTGTCCCTTTGTTTACTCAAGTAAACTGATGATATCGTCTTCTATATAAAAACTCCAACGGAAGTGGTTGTGGTGTCTTAGGGGACGGATAAGTTTACTCTTGTTTCTAATCCACCTAAAAATAAGTTTGTTTGTTTGTGGTAAGGATTACTGAGCTGAGTGATACCTTCCAGGTTAAATACGAGAACAAACAAATTAATCAGATTTGTAACATGACTTTGACGTCATTGTTTATTGACGCCTGAGCCTAGTTATACGCGCCTTTGGAATATGCAAAAATGAATCCCGTTACGAAACAAAACCATACATCTCCTGTCTCAGCAAACACCCGTCCATTGCCATTACAGTTTGATACATTTTAATCAGTCCAATATTAATCATCAAGAGAATTTTAATCGACCTCCTGTATGCTTTTCATATCCATGAATGAATAAAATATTTCATATTCCCAAAAGCCGTATTCATTTCACATCTCCGTTGAACTCAACAACGTTGACATGACGTCCTGACAACCCCGACGCCGACGGCGCAAAAACTGTACCAGTGGAGTTGAACTAACTGAACTGTAAAGTAACAAAATGTCTAAAATTTCTCGTAAAAGTAAGTATATTGGCCTGTTTCATTAAAATATAATGTAACGATTGTTTTCTAATTATAACGCAAGTTTTATTTACAAAAATATTTAAATGTTTGTTTATTTGGACAAAAGTAATGGTCAGGTACAAAATATTAGATAAGCTTTGTTCCTTGCACTAGGTCTCTACAGTGACTCGTCTCGGACAAGAACAAATAACAAAATACATAAGCTGGTAATTATAGTTCATAATATATAGTCTTAGCTTGCAAATTACTTGAAACAGGTTACAACCTTGGGTTCAGAACCTACCTCATCTAGGGTTCAGAAATAAATTCTACTTATTTCTACAAACTACTAAGTCACTTTATTTAGTTTCTACTATACAGTGAGTGAGACAACTTGTTGAGATCAAATGATGGATTTCTACATTAAACTAATTTCGCGCAACCAATTTATTTTCCATTGCATCTGCTCTAGCGGAAGACCTAATCGCCCTCAAGCATCGATACAATTTAAATCGTTATAAAACGAGCAAAGCGAATCGATCTTTATCCTATCAAGAGCAAATCGTACGACTAAATACTTTCGAACTAAATGGAGAGCCGATTTCTTACACGAGCACTAGTATAAAGGAAGGATTCTATAGCAGTGGTCTTTTTTTTATACTTTGTGTGCTGAAAACATAGATGTGGTTCTGCATGACCTCGTCCTCACTGGCCCTCCATCAGTTCGTGTTAACTTCCTATTATATCTACCTTCCACAAAATACTTCAGTTGTTTATTGTAATTGAGTAACAATAATCATCCAAAAATATCTACCTCGTTAAAATATTATAACTAGGTGGTTTGAACTAAATAGCACCTAGAAATTTCAAAAGTTTAGGAATGAACCCGAGCAATCTCATCAAAAAAAATTAAAAACATGCTATTTTTTGCAGTTCGTTAGCACAAGAAATGTATGCTAGTTAAATTACCGTTGGAAATACTTTTGCCTCAATGTCCAAGTCGAAAAGTAGGTAAGTAATTGATACTGTTTTTGTCATTCAACTGCTTCTTTCTCCTCGACTAATCTATCTATCCGCCGCGATTGAAACATTTTACTCACCTACTTCAAGCTCGTGCGAAATTGCAAAACTCTAAAAAAGTAGGACGTAAACTTTCCAATCACTTCAGGCGCATTGGGATCAATTTGTCGCTTCTACTTTATTTATTTCGAGATTGTATAAAAATGTAATTGAAAATTTTAGGTTGGTTTTTTACGTTTAAATTAAAGAAAATGTAAATTAAATAATAAAAGTTCTTGATTGAGAAAAAACAAGTAGATGTGATTTGAATAGCATGGGCGCCTTTAGCGGCCTTGAAACTTGGGCACCAGTGTTGACCATTCACACGAAGAAGCTCGTAGTCATATGTTTGAAAAATGAAAAACATTTATTTAACAGTAAAACAAAAGCAAAATATTTATAAAAAGTGAGAGTTGAGTATGGTTGATAAAACGTCTAACAGAAAAAATTATACCAATCTTGGAAGGCTCATTCTGCACATATTTATTGTTTTACAGCTTTTGGACTTTCGAAGTCTTTGAATTGATTGTTTAGTTAAATTTTCATTGAGTACCTATTAATGCCTAAAGATAAGAATCCAATATATTCGAGTGTTCGAATGGGATGCATGGTCTCAATGTTGTGCGAATGGCGCTTTATAGATTTTTTTCAACATACGATTTTTTTGGTAATTTACTTTTAAAAAGTGTTTCCGTTGAGATGAAATGTCATTTTCTAGGCAGACTGTTTTCAAATATCCGAAAATGTAGTTGTTTTTTTCCTTAGTAAAGTAAAGTAGCCTTAGTTTCCTAATAAAATAAACTTCTAACTACAAAAAAGCTTGCTGCCTTCAATGAGGTAAAATTTTGCCCCTACCTTGTATAACTAAATAATTACTTTTTAGACAATTTTAACAAACTGATCTCAGCCATTCGTAAAGCTTCAAACGTGTTGGAGGAAGAACAGTTCAGAAATGTGATGAAAGTATACCGAAAGAAGTAAGTTATTGTTTAATTTCAAATAGGAATAAGTATGAATAAGAAAATCCTCTATTAACTTACCTCTATTAATTAACAGTATCTCACAAACCTAACTTCTTTTACTGGGAATACATTCAAAGACTTATAAAATCCATTTAATGTTATAAAGCAGACTTGATATAAAATACCTAGTCGTTGCGAGAGGTTACTATAGAATTAGAATTTCAGTATGAAAGCGTTGGATATCTCAGAAACTGAATGTTTTACCGAGTTGTTGAATAATAAATCATAAGCCAGTGTCCCGACGAATATCAAAGGCATCTTCAAAGTATTCGGTTAACACTGCTATTAAACAGATGTGTAAATGCCATAAATATTTCAAAACCACCATAGTTTTTACATGAAAATGAAAAAGTGTCAAACTGTAATCTCATTCAACACGCACTAATTTTGCTAATATTAAAAAATACCCATCACACATATATAAATATTACCTATCTATCACTCGCAATAAAAGGAATGAAAAAATTCTCTATGTTTTCTTTGGTCTTGTCTCTGACTACTCCTTACACTAAGTACCTATTATGGAATCCATAGATTTGGGCACAAATTTATAAGAAAAAATAATAATGTGAATGATGTGCATGCCTATTATTGGCACACATTCTATAGTATTAGGTAAGTGTTTTATATCATGCTCATTATCTTTTATTTATTTATCAGTCGTTGCCTGACAAATAAATAAAAGAAAAAAAATTAGCTATTCTTGGCAAAAATATCGTGATGATGTTTGTTAGTGAGTGATGCTAAAATAGTGAATTAAGCAAGATCATAATACGATTAGTTGCGCACTATGCGCAGGCGCAAGGTACCCGAAGCGTAAATAAAGAGAGGCACGCATCAAAACGGTACCTGCGAACATATCACCGCAAATTACACCGGTTTGCTTCTTACCACGGTAGTTATTCTACATGATAATCGAGTTGCTACAGTTCTCAATGTTGTACAAAATTATTCATGTTAATTTTCCTGTAAATAGCTTTTGAACAATTAGCTACTTACTAAAGCTTTTGTACAATACCGCTATTAATTGCTGCGCCAAACAAGTTAATAACAGAAATAGAAGCATAAATACTCGCATATTGTTGTTTATCAGATGAAGACATGAACATAAATAACATGAAGTTATAGAGCTAATTTGAATCTTGTAAGTAGATGAAAAAGTTGAAAATGAAAACAGCCATCGTAATGCAATTAGTTCAGGTACTCAGTTATTTTGAAACTAATAAAAATTATATTCAGCCCCGTTAACGATCACTGCAGGCTCATGTTAAAAGCGATGCGAATTTAATTGCGACCAGTAAATTTTATTTATTCAATAATTTTTCATTGTTCAAGTTTCAGGGCACTGATTACATTTTCCCGTCACTGTCACCCCCAAACAAAGACACCGGGAGAAAACCATCAGTCATTATCAGGAGAAAGAACAATAAAACGGCGAGTCATGCTCGTTAACCGAATCCACCTTATAAAGGAAGTCAGACTAAGCCCCGAAATACTTGGTACTTGGGAATTTCAGACAAATCCGAGCAGTCACGGCTTTTCGTTAAGTTGGTAATTAGTTATTAGAACAATTAGTGTGCGAACGGCTTATTCGCAAACTCACATCACCGCACCCCAAAATCGATTTAAGGGTAAAGGTAGAATAACAGCAAATGGGACAGGGCGTGGAATCGTAGCGTGGGTGTCCTCCTGATTTTCCAACGACACGTAAAATAGAGGCGTTCGCTATTTCTCGTACTATTTGGCAATCTCAAATGTTTGATGATAAATCAATAAGTGATTAATGAGATAAATCTGCAGTAAAATAGTTTCCGACATTCATTACAAACTGATAAAAGAGAAATGAAAAGAGTGTATAAATTGTACTGTGAGTTTGTGAAGTACTTTTTATGAAAACGTGTACGTATTGCTTGTTTGAATGAGCTACCGATACCACTTTCCTAGCAATGCATGTTACCTTGATTGTATTCCAAGATTATAAAAACCAGCTTCATAAAACACCTTTTCAGCATAGGGTAGGTAAATGAGCAAGTCTAACATGGCAAAAGCTCTCGAAAGCATCAAGGTCTGGTTTCTCAAACAGCCGCAATTGAACGACGTGAATAGTTTCAGAATTTGAATACGCGTGTGCGGAGTGAAGACTTCTTACTTTAACTAGCGTACCTTCACGTAAGGCTTTTACATAAAGTCTTAGCTCCACGTATAATTTTAGAGAAATGTATGTTTTATTGCGTGTAGGTAAGAGTCGTATTTCTAAAACGAATGCAAGGAGCTTATGACATTATTGGGGCACACGCAGGAGACGAGACCATTATAGCAAATGACTGTAGTAGGAGCGTGGAAGCTGACATCGGCATAGAATCTGCGTGGACCGTTACAGCACAAGAGATTTTCGTGACTAGATCGTTGGCCGCAGTAATTGCTGGCTCAGAACTAGCTACCGTTTAACTTTACGTAACTGCTGGAAATACAAATTCACACTAGCGTGTTTTAGCTGGAGCAAACATTTTATTGCTCGAGATGTTTGCCATGTAAGATGTATGTTTATTTTGTTATTGTATGACTTGTTTTGTTCAAAGAGTATTCTAGCTCATAATTTCAGAGTGGAACTGGAGTATATCTGAGGCTCGTTCACGAAGAATTATAGTATTCGTATCGTAGACGTAAACTTTTGAAACACTCGTGATCGCCCTACAGAGATAATAATACGTTTATCAGTCTATAGTTAAAAGTTGGCCAGAGGCAATTTACTAGGTACTTATTATTCCAATCGTCTTACCTATTTAGTCCACGAATTCCATGTTACATAACACTAAAGGTGCAATGATCCTAATCGTCACAGCCCAAGGCACAATCCACTCGACAAAGAGAGGCAGTGGAACTAGTTTCGACATCGCATCGTGCGATCAAAAAAAAGCTAACGCATCAATCATTAGAGCACTTTCTAACTCATTGTTGGTATTGTTGTTACATAGTTCTTTGATGATGCTACAGAATTCGAGAAGTAACCTGTATATACATAGAATTGCTTTTAATCGTGTTAATATCATTAGAAACATATTGAGGCTCTTTATATCATAAGTCATAAGCCTCAACGCTTATACTGCCAAAAGCGGTCAATACTTATAAACTGATTAACCTATTATTTTATCTGTATATAAGTACATGTACATTTTTTGTGTGGAAATAGTTTTTTTGTTATTAATATTATTAACTTCAAGAAAATAAAAGTTGATAGGTAACTACACAAGATACATATTTTCGAAGAGAACGAAGCTGCGAGCAAAAGCTAGTATGAATTGTAGATTTGAGTAGAATTTGATGATGTTCATAATTGCGCTTTGTCTAAAAATAAATAATATCAAAGACTGATAAGTATGGTAACTGTGTCTAACCTCCCAAATAAGGACAAACTATAAAGAAAAGGAAGAAAAGTGTACAAAGCGTATTAGGGTTCTACTTTTTCCATGCTCTAAGGTTAATAAGATACAGTTTTCATGACATTTATGGTGGCAATACAAGCTAATCAGGACAATAAAAGAAACAAAGTAGAGCGGGCAACCCTAGTAGTTAAACAAAGGAAATAAAACTGAACGCGTGTAATCGCTTCAAATACAAGCCAGGGGAAGACATAACAATGGTCGAGAAAGTTTAGGTGCTACCATCGGTACTGTTTCACACGCTACTAATAATGTTCCTAAATGTTTTGTTTTATCTAGGTCTGTTTACAATATTATGTGAATTAACGTTTTTAACAAAGGCGCCTTGTTTTAGAAAATATCTTAATTTTCTGGCATTGAGCTTTGATTTTTGGTCTTCAAAGTAATAAACATAGTCATAATACTATTTAAATGTGAAGTTCAAGTTCACTTTTCTTTTCCGCATTAGGGAATATATTATCAAGCCCGTAGGATCCCACTGCAGGGCATAGATATCAGTTGCTGATATGATCGCTCACTGTTCTTTTAATATTATAAGTTTTACTAAACACTTTGTGACATATGTATTCTTTAGTTGGAGCTGCTTATATAAATCACTGATAGATGGAGAGGGCTCAAGACCGTTCATCGTGGAATTCCTTGGGGGAGGCCTATGTTCAGCAGTGGAGTTCTATAGGTTGTTGTTGATGATGATGATGATGATGATGATGATGATGATGATGATATAAATCACTCAGTTAGTATTCATGTCCTGGGATCATAGCTGAACATAGCTTATCTTCGAGATATCTTCATTCGAGTTACAGTCGTACGGCGACGGTCGTTGCACCGCGGCACTCGCAAAGTTCTAGTTCAGGCGATAGTGGATAAGGAACAGTCAACACGCGGCCAAACAAAGGACGCACTTGTTTTGCTTTATTTCGCAATGTGCCACTTTTATGGACGCTTTTCCGGTCCGCAATATTAAACTATGAATTGTATTGCGATGTTTGGAGAGCTGAGCTCTGGGTGGCGAAAATGCTTCTAAAGGAAGTGACTGTAATGGAAGAGGCAATAAACATGACACGAATATTATCTACAAGCATTGGTTTAGCATTCTAGCTGGACAGACAGGAAGTTATCCGATTTGTTAGATTGTTAGGGGATACCAGATAGCAGTTTTTGCGGTAGTCAAACAAAGTTGATGACAGCTGAATATTACCAGTGAATAAATACGGTTACAAGACTATTAAGAAGGCCGAAAATGGCCCCTAAATGATGATGTTCTAGCGTTCAGGCTGTAGCGGAAAAAATAACGTCTAATTACCTATTTCACGGAGGCAAATAGTTACTTATTCAAAAAGAGCGTGTCCCCCTCCTCCCCTCTCGTGTTACTCAACACAACACGCCTCATTAGAAGCGGGCCGTGGGAAGCAGCTAAAGTAGAGAGGTTCAAACTGTAACATTCTTATCGATAAAGCTTTTTCGCCGGGCTTGTTAGTGTCAACTGTCAAAGATCGTCTATGGTTGAAAAGTTACAGAGATTTGTTAAGTAGAAGTGTAAGACGATAGTATACAGTTTTAATAACCATCAAAGAAACCGGGGTACAAATTAAAGTTAAAATATGATTTTGTTAATCCAGTAGTAGACATAAACAAACAGATCAAAAATATACAGTAAGGCGAGATCAGTACTCAGGTAGATAAATATTTCCAACGAAAACTACAAAAGTAATTTACGACCGGTGTTTAATAAAATAGAAAACAACTAGGACGCTCCAGATGTTTATTTCTCTTTAAATCACTGTAATGAACTTTATTTGCGGATTTTGTTTTGAGAAATGAAAATTTATTGATGACAATTCTCAATATTTTCGAGATATTTCAGTAAGAACTTGACTCTCTATTTAGTTTGTTAAAAGTATCGATGTACAAAACCGTCGACAATGATCAAGCACTGGCTTGATTGCAGCAGGGTTTACAAACAGCGGCTGCGAACGACTGAATGCATACGAACGAACATTCTGTGAATGTAGATCTTAGACAAGTTCTATATATATGTTCACAGAATGATTCAGTGCAATGAAACCTAAATCATTCTTATGTGCCTAAATCAAGATAATTTCTTTGTTTAATTAGTTAATACATAAGTTTAAAAATACATTTTTCGTCATCGTTTCGGTTTTGTTTGCTTTATAATTCAAGGTACTGCGGAATTAAATAGAAATCCAGCAATTTCTATTTATAAAATCTAACAATAGAGTGAAGTTGGAAGCTTATTTATTTCAATTTAACTATGAAAGCCATCGTTTCAAAGCTTATGAGCGAACATAGTATTAAAAATACTCTTTCAAGTTTTATACACCTTGCATTTCTAAGCGTATAGAATTTTAAAGATGTTTACAGTTTCATTTCCATCATTTATTTAAGCTCTTGTGGCGTGGTATATTTTAATGTTCTTAGCAGACAATCTTGGTTAAGCAACATTACGCGCGGTCACTACTTGGATGGGAGACCGTTAAGTGGTATTTACAGCTTCCGTGCTTCGAAAGTGTCACTACAAGTCTGTGTTAGAAAGGCACTTTAAGATGTTGTTCCCGGTTTCTTAGTCGCTAAACCATGTCGGGCGGCTTCCCCCACACCAGATTTGACCATCAGTTCATACGAAAAAGAAAGGAATTATTGCTGTGATAAATAATAATGCAGGACGTAATCACACAACATCATGTAGCCCCAAACTAAGCAGAGCTTGTATTATGGGATATAGTATATACTATTTTCCTCCATGAATCCATATAAAACTATATTTCGAGCACAAAACTGAAGAACTTCTATTAAAAACTCACGTTAAGCTTAGCTTCATCGGTATTGGTGTTACCCTAAATGCGGCGAAATTCGGAACTTTAAAAGTTGTCTACATTATCTACAGAGGATCTGTCTTGGAGCAAGTTGCCGGAAAGTCTGTCGGTATATTAGCCTGAAAGTGACATTACGCCGAAATTTAATCTTGCTTAAAAGTTGAACCAACTTTTTATGGCCCGGGTTACCATACTCATACCTATATTTTATATTGTACACATAATTCGTTTTTTAGTGTTTTTTTAGGGTGTCGTTACGGAACCGGTCAAACGAACCCTTATGGTGCAGCTTTGTCTGTCCGTCTGTCCGTCGGACACAGCCGATTATTTCAGGAACTACATAAGCTACCGGCTTGAAATTTGGTACAGATTTAAAGTGCACTGACTGAATAAGATTGCCAGTAAAAATTGTCAAAAAAATGTCAATAACATCCACCATAGAAAAGTCTCCAGCTAATATGGTTTTGTAGAAACCTCAATAAATGTAATGACAGCTGTGGTCGAGCTATAAAGCAAGATACACGGTCAAATATGGTGTTATCTGAAAGGCCCTAATTTGTCCATTCTAAAGCCGGTTTTTATTTTTCTATAGGATGTACACATTTCAATTACGAAGAAACTTTACTAATTAGTATCGCACGCCATTGACGTCACCCGCGGTGGGCGAGTCAACTCGCACTTAACCGATCTCGTTTTTTTTATTATTTAGTATGGGCCAACTCTTGACCTCGAGGCTTGCGTGGGCAAGGATGAGGTCGACGATGGGACGAGCCATCCCAGAAGATGCCTTTAATAAATACTATCTCTAGTAAGATTATGCTATGTTAAAAGTAAACTAAACTATGAATACTTCATATTCTTTTACAATAAGCAAGCCCAAAAACTAAAAAACCAAGCTATCTATTGCGCAAATAAAATTTAAATGATTTTAACAAATTATGAAAGAAAAATCTTGTAACCAATAAGAACCGGTTCAACTCAGCTAATATTGAAATTGAGTTTAAACAAAGGCTTAACTTGAACTCAGCTTTAATCAAAGTTTACAAACAGGGCTTAGGTTTAAATTAAAAATATAAATTGAGTAAAACATCCTATTTTTAACTAAACATTAACAAAAAGTAATCAATGGACAGAATTAAATGGACATACGTAAAATTTTTTGCATTTTATTTAAAAACACATGAAACTGCTTATCGAATTACGAGATCCATCCGTGCCAAGAGCTGCGATATATTAATTATAATTTCCTTCAAAGTTATTTAAAAGGTTCAATAAATATTATTAAAAATGATTATTCCCACACCTGAATACAGTTTGGATGTTTTCCAAAGCACGCGAAAGAGAGTTCACAATTTTGCTTGCCATTGCTGCTCGTAAGCATATGAAACATAAGACTGTTTTGTCATAAAATATTGTTATCATAATTTTCATTCATTTATAGATAGATAAATTATTTATGGTACACCAGTTAAATAAATTCGTATTATAAGGACAGCACCCTATGGATCCACAGGACTAAAGATAAGGCGCAATGGCTCTCATCAGGGGAGGCCTATGTCTAGCATAAGTGGACTGCTATAGACTTATGATGATAATGATGAGTGTGAAAAGAGTGAGCATAGAGTTGATGTCTGACAGGAGTGAGTGGAACAAAAAAACGTGCCGACAAGGGCATGAGAATGATGAATTTTCATTCATTCCTCTCTCAGAATTATACAAGTACTTACGTTACGTTAGATTAAAGCAATTGTATGGTGATTGACATCGTTCATCGGATGACATCCTAGCTGAACTAACAATGAAATATAGAGCAAGCGCAAGATTTACTATTGACTATATAAGACTTTGACTGCGTGTACTGTAGCACTAGGAGCTGTGTATTTTCAGCAGTGAAAACTTAAATCATACATAATAACATTAATAGAGATACCACCACCAAATGAGTAAAAAAATACATGAATATGTCATAGTTAGATTCCGTACACGTATGCAAATAGTATGTAAATATATACATTTTATTTTACTAAAATGTTGTTTGTTTTATATGAAAAGTTACATTTAAACAAATTATCCCGTGGAAAACGCAAAAGCTTTTAAAAGCTGTTGCTCGGCCGCCGACAAGTTCGCGCCGTAACTTTACGCATCGTTTGACTCCAAGCTCGTTCATCAAACTCCATAATAAAATGTTAACTTTTGCACCAAGTTACAAGTTTAGCTATAGATTAACTTCGGGAGTAAATTATGATAGACCCTACTGCTTTGATTGATCTGATTTCAGTTATTTTAATCGTTTGCTTGGGCTATGTTTTCCATAAAAGGAGTTCTTCAGCAGCATTATAATAAGATATATATTGATCATATCTAGAACATGATGGAAATGATGAAAAATGTTCGACCGGAATAGTCAAAGTAAAATGTTAAACCGAATATCAATATCAAGGCAAACAATTGCTAAAAAACTTATAAAACCATCTGCCCCTATCACTCGGATCGAGCGGCAGATGTTGGACATCAAGACGTTATATGGAGGGCAATCCCGCTCACATGGCGGCAGCCGTACGAAAAACGAGTTGCGATGACGTATCGATTGGGGATGTCTCGAATACAAAATAGCTGAAACCAAGAAATATTACCGGACCAAAAGATTATGAGTATTCTGTATCCGAACGTAACCCACATTCCTTTTGCGAGAAATTGTGTATTTTAGGAGAGCCGTAATTACGCAAACATGGTGTGAGTAATCACGCTGGCTCGTACCTGTGCAGATCTGAGTGTTAATCCTAAATACGGGCCAGCCTTGCGTTCAGTTTACACAAACTTCTCAGAAACTCAGTCGACTGACGCAATTCCGGCCGTGGATCTCGGTCCGCTCTGAATTCGCTAGCACTTCGAGCTAATTTCCGAATGTCACTTTGTTCTTTATTAAATTTCCTGATATCGGCTATTCCGTGCTTCCAATTTCAAATAGTATTTATTGTTTTCTTTTAAACAAACGACTGAGTTTATTCAAGATTCATTGCAGAAAGTATTGCTCAGGAGCCCAGTGTTTTTAATTAATGACGCTTATTATGAAGCTTCGCAAAAAAAAGGTTAGGTGCCTGGTGCCCCAAATTAAATTCCATGCCGGGATTAACGTGAATTACGCAATTAGGAAAATAAATTACGATTTGAATTCAGGAAGGTGAGCGAGAGGTATCGCCTACCTGTTGAGGAGGCACAAATAAGATTGAAAACAACGAGAATGAGGAAAAAATTGTAAGTTAAGACAATTGGTTTCTTATACAAAGGCTTTTTTGTTGACTTTACATCTCCAAGCTAATAATTTTTCGATAATATTTTATCTAGAGCAGTTCGTATTTTGTCGTTTATATCGCAGGTGCGGAAATTACATAACTCAAACTCAATTCAAACGTATAAAAAGAGATAGAGGGATAGACAATGATTGATCCAAGTCGCTGGGTAAATTTCGAATTTTCCCGTACACCCCATTTCACCTCGACAACATCATCTTGGGCGAATATTAAATTTTCTCCATCAGTAAAAAACGTGCCTCAATATTGTGACTTTTTATCTCAGGTGTCTTGCTGACCTTTAATAAAAAGTATAAATGAAAAATGTAGAAAAAATGATAATTTTTAACGCTACCATAATGATAACATAATTAATGGCAAATCGTAAGTATGACAGACATGCAGACATTATTGTGAATACATTATTATTATAATAACCATAATTTATATGACTACAAATTCAGGAACATTATATAATATGTCCCGTGACAAATACCCAGTACACGTTAAAGGTGTGGGGATTGAGTGCATTCAGAAGTACCTTCTTGGTCAGATTATTTTCTTTCAGGCAAATAAAGAAATTGCTAGACGCACAGAAAACGCCTGCAAGAGCTTTTAGTCAATGAAAGAACTAATCAAGGGCAATCGACCCCTGTCTCTTTAAAGGAAACTTATGATCTCAAGCATTTTCCCCATGTTGACGTATAGTGCTCAGACTTGACGTTGACGAAACATCAGAAGTCCGAGGTATGGATCCAAGATACTGCGCATCTTAGGAGTGAAGCTGTCAGACCGCGTGCGGTGTTCCGGTGTTCTGCGTTGTTTGAAGCGCAGTATGCTGCATTGGTCAGCGAGCGAGAGAAGTAGTTAGTGGAACTGGGCTGGATACATCTCGCGCTTGCCAAGCGACTTGTGGGTAATGGAACCACACAGTGGATCCTACTTGGTGCTAGGCGGCGACGTGGAAGGTTGAGATGGCGGGACGAGCTTGACTCATATTTACTAACATGTCCTAACACAGCGCTAAATCCCAAAGAGTGCGAAAAAGGGAAGGGAGGTCTTACAGTAGCTCAGCAATTAGATATTGCTAAAATAAATATATAAATAAAATAAAAACTTAATAAATAATGTTCCGTGGCATGCACAAAAAAAACTCACCGCGTAGTCGTATTAATCAATGCGTTTACCAGAATTTCTTTTGACTTACCTGAAAAAGAAAAAAAGTTTATGAGACACATAGAAAACAACACAAACATTTAATACAAAGGATAGTAAACTATAATTAGGTACAATAATCATAATGCACGAAGGAAAGCAAAGTTAAAATGGTGTAGCAACAAAGAAATGTTCAGTACAATTCCAATGCGCAATTCCTATTTGAAACTTGCATTTATTTTTAACATGCAATCTTATTCCGTTTACAAGTCATATACTCGTTAAGACCCACTTCATCCTGTTACCAGTGACAAATAGTGAAGAGTGGACCAAATCCGCGGAATTTAACGACACGACAGATGGAAGCTCTCCAAGTAGCTGAACCATGGATTTATTACATCACCGACATGCCGATTGAAAACTAAAGGCATTCCACATCGAAATTGGATTAAAAAGATATCGAGTGTAAAAAGTATGTCAGATATTCGAGGTATTTCTGTATCGGATTATCGGGATTTACGTTTCACGAGTGAAAAGATACTTGGCATCGGATACCATCTGAACTCGTGCAGTCTCGTCTGTACTGAAATCTGGGATGTGTCCAAAGTTGACTCGTGAATTTTGAGTTACCATGTTGCTAAGTAATTTATGTCTGTGCAGTGTTTAACAAAGGTTGGGACTAAATGAATTAAGATATTGAGGGGTTTGTCTCTCGTATACCATTGAGTCTCGGGGACTTTAACTTAGATTACCTGATCTATTCATCATCATCATTATCAGATGTTTTTGACTAACTGCTAGGCCTTCTTCTGACTATACCATTCGCCTTCATCCTGCACTTTATTAATTTACAAAATAACTTCTTTTTTTAAAGTCTATAATAATAACAATTAACTAGATGATAAATACACCCCAATTTCTCAGTCTCTTAACTATATAATAGAGTTCTGAAAGGTACTAAACTACAACTAACAAAATACTAAATACTTTGCAATTGTCTTAAACCCTCCGAAAAATTGATAATAATTGGCCTAAGCATGGTATATTGTATAAAGTTTTAAAATGTTCGACAGTTGCCAGGCAGTTATGCAAAAAACAAAAACATAAAACACAAAAAGTGCAACCGGCAGATGTTGGCGCATCGGCGTTGAAGGATCAGAACAGGTGCATCTGCATAGGGTTGCCACCGCATTATATACTTTTATCTTTTAAATATTTATTTAATAAAATTGTAAAAAGAGAAAGATTATGGGCGTCTTCTTATTTGAGAGGCCTATGTCGAGCAGTGAACTGAATACGCTGGTTTTGTTGTTGTAAACAGGAAAAAAACATTATTGAAAATACGAAAAATCAGTTTTATTTATAATCAGCTTTTTTTCCTTTATTACATTTTAGATATTTTGGATGAATATTCAATATAATTGAAGAAGGGATATGCCTTTCAAATACTGAATCGTATTAAATATAGAGTAAAACATTTATTTGAATCATTCATGCAAGTAATGGTTATTTAACACCGATAGATATTCGAGGGTAAGCCGCAGCCTATAATAACAAACGTAAACATTTGCTGAAAAGTTTAAACGCTGAATATTTTATTGAAAATATTTCGCGTGATATTTATTTAGTGAATTTAAACCGTCATTGGAGTGATTACTGGTACGGGCACATCACAAGCGATATTTCAGTACCTTGTTTAATATCTAAATGACAAATTATAAGCTTTCTAGTGACTTTTAGGGTGTTGTAATAACTGTTTTCGAAATCAATATAGGTTATTAATCATTTAAT
Source organism: Horisme vitalbata (assembly GCA_951804965.1). Taxonomy (NCBI): domain Eukaryota; kingdom Metazoa; phylum Arthropoda; class Insecta; order Lepidoptera; family Geometridae; genus Horisme; species Horisme vitalbata. Next base: position 10,913,224 of record OX638101.1, read on the forward strand.
TTTGGCCCTGGTGTTGTAAAAAAATATATAGTATCTAATAACATGATACCAACTCATCTGGATTATTTATGCAAGTATAAATCTTTTAAAGGCGAATGTTTGTGAATTGTAAGATGGTTGTCCTCCCTTCACGCCAAAACTACTCAATGGAATGAGCTGAAATTTGTACATTATGCAGTTCTTGATCTGAAATAAAATATAGACAACGGTCAAGTACGACGCGAGCTAGTGTAGTATATTTTTTAGGCATCAGACATAAATTAAACACGCTATTATTAGCAGAAGACCTCGCCCGTAAAATTAACCTAATTATTAAAGTAGCCTACAAGGTCCTCGAAAGCTCAATAGTTTCGTCAATTCGGCAAACCAAGCCATTAGCACTAAACGTTATAGTTTCGGCAATTTGTGCAAATGACGCGTCACGACACCGGATCTGCGTAAGTACGATCGGACTAATGAGCTATGGACAATATAATTACGGTATTGATTGTTATCCGCTAGAGTGCACAGTCCTAATTGATACGGTTCACTATAACCGTAAACGAAAATGATACGACCACTTCCTCGAGGGAATATGTACATGAGAATTAAGAAAATGAAGGCATAAACGACCACATAATTTCTGCGGTCGGGTAGGGGTCGGTATAATGAGGGAAATAACTAAGGAAAATATATTGCTCTCCTTTAAAAGCTACATTAAATATTGTCATTGAATCTATCGAAGGATTGGATGCCCGAAATGGCAATATTAGAAAGCTGTTGATATACTTATCATTATCATATATATTGTTATATATGCTACTCAGCTTACGGAATATAAATATTCAATTGTGGAAATAAATCCAGTTGCGACAGCCCTATCTGAATATCGACAGTGCGGCCGCATCTTGGCCCGTGCTAATCGACCTACTAATCGTCGCGTGCCGACTCGTTAGTCCACCATCCTCTCGAAATTAATTTCACACCGTTTTATGCAGGTGTATTTTTGCTAACCAAGTTTTTAGATAGTTTGAGGAGCTCGTTAAGTCGAGCAAGATGCTAATTTATAACGCGCTTTACTAACACCGATCTGTTCTATTCTCATAATTCGTGACTTCACTTGTAAAGGGCATTAACTGAAAACCAACGCGGCATCTGAGCTTTACTTTAATGCTGCATATGCTGAGTAAATCCTTCTATTTAGTCCTATTTCACCCAATGTTCAAGTGCATTACTTATATCTAGGTACCTAACTTTGTGATTTATGTCATGAAAGTTTAATCATACCTAAACCTTTTATAGTTACCTAGGTACTCACTACTATTTACTATAATTTGGGTTTTTGGGGTGGGTTATAATTTAATAAATATGTCTTCATCTTTATCTTTAACACTTTAGTTATTATAACGTGCAGTAATAATAAACTTACCTACAAACTAAAACAACCTTAAACTACAGAATTAATCGTTGACACATATTGAAAGCATTGTTTTACCAAGAAATAATGCGCCTTAATTCCACTCGCAAACAATAATCATTGTTTTCCGACCACAAAAGCCTCTTATAATCACCACGAAGAAAATAAAAAAATTAAGTCGCTAGCCAAATATATTACAATAAAGCAATCCCAACAAAGACATTCCACAAGTCCGGCTTACACCACCCCCCTGCGGTGAGAGAGGGGGGCTCACTCTAGCCGTTGTTTAATTCCATTAAACCACCCCTTTTATCTTTTTCGCTTTTATCTTTTCCCCACTATTGGATTACGAACAAAATGGCGTGCAAGAGACACACGAAATCTTTTGCCATTGCCATTACTTCACCTCTGTTTGCGGGGCTCTCTTCCGGTGCTTTACGGGAAAGTGCTTAGTTGCATACGGTTTAAGTAACGAGGTTAAAATACAAGCGTTTTACAATAATTATGCAGATAAAGCTCATCAACCAAAAAGGTATTTAATTTTTTTGAAGTGGTTTAGTTTTTAATTTTATCTTATATACTTTTTCCTTTATTGGTTAAAATATACTAAAAATATGATAAGCTTACTTGGATTATTTTTCTCGGGTCTGTGTATTTACAAAAAAAAGTATATAAGTAATATATCAATAATGTGGTTTCCATAACACAAGCTCTGCTTAGTTTGGGGCTATATGCTGCTGTATGATAGTCTAGCATTATTTATTTATTTATTATGAATTTTGGGCTTAGAAACCGGACGTATGTATAAGCAAACATCATTTTAGTTTCAGTTGTATTTTGTTTTAGTTAAATAAATTACAAAGAGAACTCATAAGCCTCAGGTTAAAATCCAACTTGAGTTATATTCAAATGACACAATAGGTGGTATCAAAGTGCTCACACAGGCACCTTGTGTTCATAGCTGCCACTATACGTAGTTACTTCCAACACAAACTCAACATCCATCTGTATAGGGTAACAAATAAACGGTTCCAATTCAATTTAAACTCCAACGCGGAGTGATGTCTAAGCAAACTGTCAAAGTAACAATGGTGTAGTCTCAAATGACGTTCTCAAATTGAAATACTTGCTTTGAGACGGCAAATCGAGCAACTCATTTGGCTTAAACCCCTAACACGAACTTACACTTAATTGGCAGAGCGTAAACGATATACGAACCATCAAACGACCGGTACTTACTCTCGCTGTCAAACTGTAAAACAACAAAAGCAGAAGTGGAAGCTCTGCCTCAGAAAATCTAAACTCGCTAATAAAATCACTTTTTACCGTGACAGGCCATTTCCATACTTTTATAACTTTGTAATTTTCCCGGGTAATCAATCATACATTCACTCCGTGTCACATGCTAATGTATTGGGAAACTCAATAAATTATTACGTGTTTGTCCCGAAAAATATGAGAAATTTCTTTTGAGAGTTATTCATGCGTGAATAATGCCAAATCAAATGCTATGCCATTGTATCAATGACAAAAGGATTTGCAAAAATATAATTTAAGAGAAATTAAATTGCTTGAGAAATTTAATCTTTTTGTTCGTTTTGAAAACATTCAGAAAATGAAGAGATATCTTGAGTGCGAGAACCATCAAAGTGATAGTTGAACTTCCCTCAGGTCGATTAGGGTTAGTGACGCAACTAATTTCTAATACGTTTCGTTAACGGTACTTATATGAGTTTCCAGTTGCCGACAAATTTTCAACACGCAGGCAGATAGTTGAACAACTAACTTAACACTTTGATGTAATCAATAAACAAATGAATGGATCGGCACATGATGAGGGTATTAATGTATTGATCGAGCTTACGCATTTGTCAATGAGGAGGTTTCCAATAAGGGCGTTTACACATTACCCGATCTGAAATCGGCGCAAGATACCGCAGGCAAATAGTTGGACAACTAACTTAACACTTTGATGTAATCAATAAACAAATGAATGGATCGGCACATGATGAGGGTATTAATGTATTGATCGAGCTTACGCATTTGTCAATGAGAAGAACTTTCCATTAAGAACGTTTCCACATTACCCGATCTGAAATCGGCGCAAGATACCGATATCGGGGCACGTAAAATGTATGAAATTGTCGGATCCGATATCCAATATTGGGCCGGACAATATGAAACACAGGTACATACTTCATACATTTTACTTGTCTCGATATCGGTATCGAACATCGATACCGATCGGATAATGTGGAAACGCTCTAATAGTGAGAGAAAGGTGGTATGAATTAATGAGGGAACACAAATGATTCAAACGATTTAGGTAGAAATCGATAGAATTCTAACTTTACGCCCTACTACTATCCTTTTTCACGCCATAGCTACTTATCTATTCATATACTCAAATCATCATGAAATTTTACAATCACGTTGTTAATGACACAGTACCTGTCATCTAGAAAAAAGTACTGTTCTTGAGGATTGGAAAAAAAACTTTTTAAAAGAACCTATATCGCGAGCAAAGCTGCGAAGTTAGTAGAAAGATAAGTGCAACATGAACAATTAGTTCAGCCGTGGCGATCTTGGCAAAGAATTTGGATTAAGATTACCTCAAAAAATAGGCAGCAGCTTGTATTATGAACATATCTACTATGTTCCCGAAACGCTAAGCAAAATGAAAAACCTACAACCTAATAGAAGGACAATGCGTGAGAATTTGTATCAGAACCGCTGTCGCCGGTTTGTGTCTTTCTCTCTCTCACCCATACATTCCACAAATCTATGTTTTAGCTTTTTCACGTGTAGATCGCGGCGCTGCCATTGGTTTGCACACAAATACAGAGACCCAATACAACGTTCACACACACACGTAAACTTATTGACATAATTGTATGAAAAAGTGGGCGAATGTTCATAGTGGGGCTTTGGAAGATGATGGTGAAAACGATCTAGCGAGCAAAACAATCAAACATATTTGTAGAACCAATGTTAATGAAGGTCGCATAATAAGTAAATCGCATGAGCTCAAGACCATCGTGACGGCTGATGATGATAAGTTACTCTACTCCCAATAAATAACTTGAAATAATTGCTGTTGACATACAAAGCGTAAATGAATGCATTCTCAGTGCATCATTGGCAATGGACGTACAAAAAGAGAAGGCGCGTGCTACGTGCGTAGCGTGGTTAAATCTTAGGGTTGTCACATTGGTACCTAAAGCGATACAATAAAAAAATATTGTCATGAATTTTGATGTAAAGAAAAGCATTAAAAACGTACGTACTAAGACATCGTATCGTCATTTAATATATAAGTATTTTGCTTATCAAGACTTATCAAGTCAATTTTTCCCATACATCTTTTAAACAGGCTATTTAAAAAAAATAGTTAGTATGTATAAATATGTGTAAAACTGAATACTTACATTGGTTTGCGACTCTAATGGCTTTAAAAAGAGAGTTAATAGGCATCTGGGAAAGCTCGCCCATCGTCGACTTCATCCTTGTCCACGCAAGGCTTGAGGTGTGACAAGGGAGAGGTGGCCCAGACCAAAAAAATACATTATTGGTCGAGTAATGATAATGTTTTAATAAAGGAGCTGAGTTTTTACCAATTGAAGAGGTACCATTTCGGTGTGTTTTAGCTATAGAAATGGCATAACAAAACGTTAAAACAGTATTTTTGCATTTATTATAATCAAAATACGTATTTTATACATATTTGCCATCACCCTAATCCTAAAACGTACCGTTTGCGTTCCATGTACCATATACGCTCTGTCCACTCACTTTCCTGCGCTCGCGCATTGAATCGCATTGACTTAATTAAGGTATGGTGCACGCGTCTATTCGAGGTCTGTTTAAATACTATAGCAAAAATAGAATGCAGAACTTTATTGTACCCAAAAATGATTATATTTAACCTTATGTATAGTGTTTTAAATCATATTTGGAAAATAGGAACATTTATATTATTGTACGGTGATATGCCTAATCTGCAGTTTATACGTGCTTTTTGCAATACAAATAATAAATAATACTGGACAATATCATGTAGCCCTAAACTAAGGAGATAGTAAAAGATTATGAGAATTACATGACTGATACACATATTTTTTGTAAATACATACGTATTATGCAAAGAAAACACCCAGACCTGAGACAAAATCTGTACTTAATGCAAACTTTTGTCTCGCGGTGGAGATCAAACCCACAATCTTCTGCGCCACTGCGCCACAGACGTAATCAAAAATACGAATATGTATGAACAGAATGATTCTCAAATATGTTTACAGTGTATTCACGGAATGTGGTATTGCTATGGAAGCATAAAAACAATAACAAAACTGGTATCTATACGATAACTAAACCAACATATTTCACCCAACATTTCTACATCCGACAATTTCGCAAATCAAGAAATCAACAATATCATATTATCACAAACCAGCATGGACAATATCTCGCTGTTATTACATTCTGTCGATCACTGAGCAAATTATTTAGATGTTAATATCCAAATACTGATCCTATACCGATATCGGCTAGGGATGTATTCTCATTAAGCAAATTGCCGATTCAATTGTTACGATTATTGCAAAATAATCGATGATTACGTGCATTAGAATCGGGTAAGTGGTCGGATTGTGGCTAGCAATGCCTATAAGGCTTTTATTGAATTCTTATACTTTGCTTGATGAAACTTTAATAAAAGCTTATATAAAAAATAGACAGGAACAAAAACCCACTACCGTAATAAATACAGAGGATGCTCTATTGCAAAAGAAAAATTAACATAAACTCTACCTTTACAGCAGCAAAATTAAATCCCAAGCGAGCAATCTCATAAAACTCACAATCACAAACAAAACTATGAAATAAACAAACCAATCGAATACGTCAATCACTAACCGCAACACAATTAATCGGCAGGTTGAAACCAACCCCCCGCATCGACGCGGCGGTTTTCTAACCCTTTGTATTCCAAATCACTTTGATCGGGACAGTCGCTAACAGAGGAAGGTTGCAATCAGCGAGCGATTGTCACTTCGACATGCTTACACTGGAATATTACGGTGACGTTAATCAATAATTCCCGTCTGGTACAGATCTATCGATACCGGCACAACACTAACGAGAAAACAATTTAATTATGCAGCCGTTTCTATTGGCACGGTTTGTTGTGTTGATTGAACTGAAAATGGTGCTATGTGGAAAATGAGAGGTGATTTAATTGCTACTTACACGCTTGAAAGAGATCATGACAAAGGATCGCTAGTCATCATTTATAAGTATTGATGATTCTTATTTATTATAATATTATACAATATTATCATCATCATCATCATCAGCCTGTAGCAGTCCACTGCTGGACATAGGGCTCCCCTAATAAGCGCCATTGTACCCTGTTCTGAGCTCGACGCATCCAGCTTCTACCAGCAGCCTTTTGGAGGGCGTCCGTTTGCTGAGCAGCAGTCTCCACTCAAGAACTCGTTCACCCCAAAGGTTGTCGGTTCTTCAGCAGATATGGCCAGCCCACTGCCACTTCAGCTTTCTAATTCTCTGAGCTATGTCGACAACTTTAGTTCTATGTCGGATACAATATCATGACATTAACTTACTGAAGCGATATTGAAAGTTATAATACTAACAGTTTATTATTTTCTGTAATATGAATATTCCGTAAGTATAATTTTTTTTTTCATAATGCGGGACGTAATCACACAACATCATCATCACCCAGACCCGGGACTAATGTCTACAGAACCTGTAAACATTTGTTCCGCAGCGGGAATCGAACCCGCAACCTTCTGGCCATCTTAATTGTAAGTAAGGCTCTTGTAAGTTGCGTTTCTTTCATTATATTAGTCCTAGCCTTGGGGCGTTACAAGTTTATGTACTATAAAATTCTAGTTCTTTAATACCTATTTATGGTTTTTTGATAGGCATAAATTAGCTAGAGTTCAGACGTAATTATAATGGTTGTATAAAATTACATGGTTACTTTTGAATGTCTCCGTATCTATGCAAATTCGAGTTATTCTACGTTAGTCCTTTAGTTGCTTAATAGATGGCGCCACCCATCAAATTAGAACGCGCTATCAAAGCGTTTCACCTAACTCCATATATAGTCCACGCATTTTTGTTTAATCCAAGGTTGTCATCCATACATTTGTTGAGACAATACACTTATCTATCGCAACTTGTGTTTTATTGTGGGATCCTGGTTGCGCTCTGGATATTTTTGAAAACAGGCTAGAGTCCTGAACATGGTCCTAGACGAGCCGATGAATTAGCCGTCTGGTGACTGTCGATTCAGTGCTCTATAAGGCACTGACGGGCAGCGGATTGTTGTCGATAGTGTCTTCGGTGATTGCCATCACTCCCCCCCCCCCCGGGTTTTCAGGTCAAATCTACAGTGGGAAGCGAGGACCTAGCAAAGGATTTACTCGACTGTAAAAATTGATTGGAAACATTGACGGATGGACGGAGTTGAAGTTGGCATTGACTGTGACAGGAGCTTGTTACGTCATTTTGGACCGAAGACGTCACAACCGAAGTTGAAGTTCATCCAACGCCAAAAAGGAAATTGAGTGAGTGGTGCGTAGTGACATTGACGTTTTGGGATAAATTGTAAGTAGACATTTTAATTTCAAAAGTCAAGCTAAAGTGAACTTTATTTGTACTGGGCAATTAACTTTATGATTCATGGAAAAAGTCAAGCAAAAGTGAACCTTATTTGTACTGGAAAATTAACTTATAAATTTAATGCATGATTTTGGACTTAGAATAATTGGTAATAGTAGATTCATAGACTTAGAATAGTTTTAAGAAAAGTTACCAGACGGGGAACCTATTCCCGATTTTGGTCCGAATTGTATTTGTTAAAACACTTAGTCGTTTTTATAGAATAAGGCACTTGTAGAATTTTTTAAGATGAGTACTGTTCCGGATAGGGTTGCCGCCAAAATAAGAGTTCAAGATGAATTAAAAAATAAAATTGCTAAAGGCAAGGTAAACTTTAAAAAGTCGCCTAAGGAACGAATAACTTCGATTTATTGTGAGACGCGACTAGAAGACTTAGAGAAAACGTGGTCTAAGTTTGAGAGTACTCATCTTGAAATTGTGTCCGAAGTAGAGCAAAATGTGTTGGAAACGACAAGTTATGCTAAAACTAATGTTTTTGAAGTTACTGAAGAATTGTTTTTGGATTACAAAACGGAATTGAAGGAAACAATTGGCAACTTTTTATCACCTAGTACAAAAAATGAGACAAGTGCTCCCAATAAAAACCAGTCGGCTAAGCCAACAAGAATTAAAATACCAGTGGCAAATATTCCAGTTTTCAGTGGTAATTACGCCCAATGGCCTAGTTTTAGGGATTTATTTAGGTCTATGATTAATAACAACGCCGATTTAGATGATGTCCAGAAGCTACAATATCTAAAATGTCACGTGTCTGGAGAGGCTGAAGGCTTATTAAGGTATCTTTCCATTACGGAAGATAACTATAGTATTGCTTGGAAGAGGTTAGAATCAAGATACGATAATAAAAAGTACTTAGGTAACGAAATTTTGAAAAGATTTTTAAGTTTAAAAAGTTGTACAGTAGAGGCAAGTAATTCAATAAGGTTAATGTTAGATAGTATGGATGAGTGTCTCGAAGCCTTAGGCAAATTAGGAATAGACACTTCATCTTGGGATTTGTTTATAATACATTTATTAAGTGAAAAACTAGACCCGACCACTAGAAAAGAATGGGAAGCTAAAGCCTCAATGTCTAAGGAGTTTGATACCATAGCTGACTTTCGAGATTTCTTAGAACATAAGTACAAATCGCTAACATATTTAGACAATAAAGTAAAGCCAAAAGCCAATGTTGTAAAAAACGTATTACATGTGTCGGATGGTATCAGTTCAAATAACACGAATAATTGTCCATGCTGTAAAGGTTCTCATAAACTGAGCACATGTATTGAGTTCAAAAACGAGCCACTAACCAAGCGTCGCGACCTGGTCAAGGCTCATAGGTTATGTTTTAATTGCCTTGGAACCAACCACTCAGTTTTCGCGTGCAGACAGTCTATCAGATGCAGTTTTTGTAAGAGAAAGCATAGTTCCTTGTTACACTCCGATAGTAGTTCCGAGGGTAATAGTGAAAGTTCAGATGGTATTGGGAAGTTGGTTGCTGCTAATTCGTCCACATTGGATAAAGTTGCTGACTCCAATGATGTCGTTTCCTGCATTTCGGCTGTTCGGAGTCAGGTATTGTTGGCCACTACGTTAGTTAACATACAGTCGAAATCAGGATCGGAAGGTACTTTGAGAGGTCTATTGGATCAGGGTTCTCAGGCTTCCTTTATTACGGAGTCTGCGGTCCAGAGGTTAGGTTTAAGGAAGATGCATGCTCAAATATCCATCTCTGGAATAGGTAGTGATAGTTGTACAGTTTCCTCTAATTCGGTAGTGCATTTGAAACTTCAATCCATTTATAATTCGAATTGCGTGATCGGAGTGAAGGTGTACGTACTCAGTAAGCTGACATCATTGTTACCACGCAATAAGGTTGCAGTTCAAATGTGGCCGGAGTTACAGAAGTTAGAATTAGCAGATCCACGTTTTGATGTGCCTAATAAAATAGAGGTTTTGTTAGGTGCAGAAGTTTATAGTCAAATCATTCTTGACGGTGTTCGTAGAGGTCCTCCTGGTTGTCCAGTGGCGCAGAAGACCAAGTTTGGGTGGATATTGTCTGGAGTCATCAATTCAGCCAACTCGGATCTTGAAGAGGTTGTAGCTCACACTGGTGTTAATGTTTCATATTCCCCGGAGCAATCGGAAGATTATTTGTTGAGACAATTTTGGGAAATTGAAGCTGAGCCCTCAATCAAAATTGGTATGCTCACTGAAGAGGAGAAGAAATGTGAAGAGATTTTTGAGAAGACAACCAGACGAGACAATGAAGGAAGATATATAGTGAGGTTACCGTTTCGCGGCGAAGATCCTGTATGCAGGTATGGAAATTTAAAGGATATAGCAGCCAAGAACTTGTACCGTTTAGAGAGACGCTTAAACAATGACGCGGATCTAAAGGTACAGTATTCGAACGGTATGGACCTGTACTTGGATCAAAATCACATGGAGAGAGTACCTACTGCACAACGAAACAAGGATACCGCTGTATATCTGCCTCATCATCCAGTCGTCAGAAGTGATAAGACGACTACAAAAGTTAGAATCGTGTTTAATGCTTCGCAAAAGGGTCATAATGGAGTTTCGTTGAATGATGACCTGTTGTGTGGGCCGAAGTTGCAGCCGGACCTCCGCAATTTGATTATGCGCTGGCGTAGTCATCCAATCTGCTTATCCGCTGACATTGTGAAAATGTACCTGCAAATAAAAATAGCCGAAGAAGATACTGATTTCCTTAGACTTCTGTGGAGAGATAAAAATGGAGTATTAGAACATTACCGTATGACTCGCGTGACGTTTGGAACTGCTTCAGCCCCTTACCTAGCAGTCAAGGCGTTACAACAGCTAGCCATTGATGAAGGTGATGACTATCCACTGGCATCTGGAAGAATCATTAATGATTATTACATGGATGATCTGATGTCGGGATGTGAAACTGTTGACGAGGCCCTGCAAATACACAAAGAAATGAATATATTATTAAAGAAGGGAGGTTTTACCTTACAGAAGTGGATAAGTAATAGTACAGAGTTTTTGGAAAAGTCAGGTGAATTACAAGGAAAAGGAGATAAAAAAGTGGATATAGGAGTGGAAAAGGAAGCAGAAGGGATGAGAAAAGTATTGGGATTGAATTGGGAGAGCGTAGCAGATAAATTCAAATATACAGTTAACTTACCAGAAATGTTGTTGCCGGTCACGAAAAGAAGAGTTGTTTCTGACATCAGTCGATTATTCGATCCACTTGGTTTTTTAGCCCCAGTTATAATAACTGCCAAGATATTTATACAGAAGTTGTGGCTAGCGGGCATTGATTGGGATCAGGAGTTACCCTTTACACTGTTGCAGGAATGGGTCGTTTATAGAAATGAACTGAATAAACTAACCGGTTTTAACATCAATCGTTGGATAGAGATGCGAAGTGATGAGGAAAGCGTAGAACTACAAGGTTTCTGCGATGCATCTAGTGAAGCTTATGGAGCCGTGGTTTACGTTCGCGTGATCGACCGACAAGGAAGAGTTCATGTCAATCTAATTGCATCCAAAACGAAGGTTGCGCCAGTTAAGCAGATTTCGATACCACGATTAGAGTTGTGTAGTGCAGTCCTGCTGGCTAAGTTATTAGAGGAAGTCGCTGTTGTTTTAAAAGTTCCCAAGAACCAAGTGCACGCATGGACTGATTCGACAATTGTTCTAGCCTGGTTAAGTAGCCACCCTCGAAAATGGAACACATTTGTGGCAAATCGGGTATCCGAAATCATATCCTTGTTTAGTCGCAAATACTGGTGTCACGTGCGAACGGGAGAAAACCCGGCGGATCTGGCGTCGCGTGGTATGAAACCATCAGAGTTTATCGAAAATATGTTGTGGAAGAAAGGTCCTAATTGGTTAAGGGAAGATAATATCATATACAGTCCATTAGAAGAAGAAGAAGAAAGTAAAGTTGTAGAGATATATGAAACAAAAGAAGAAATGAAGTTAAAATGTTGTAGCCATATTACTAGAGAAGAAGAGAGCTTATTTGTCAAATATTCTACTTTGAGAAAACAAGTTAGAGTGATAGTGTGGTGTAGGAGATTTTTTAAGTTAGCCCATATCAAACCTAAACCCACATTTACTAAATGGCTGACTAGTACAGAACTGGAAGAAGCAAAAAAGATAAGTATAAAGTACAGTCAAAAGCATTATTTTAATGAAGAGATAGAAGATTTGAAAAATAAGAAGGACATAGCAAAAGGAAGTAAATTAAGATCATTTACCCCGTTTTTGGATGCTGATGAAATTCTAAGGATTGGTGGTCGTTTACAGAATTCCGAGATAAGTGAGGCTGGTAAGCACCCGATATTAATTTCGCAGCATTCCCATTTTGCAAGGCTTCTTATAGGAGAAGCACATGAGAGGACCCTACATGGCGGGTCACAGTTGATGTTAGCTCATATTAGAGCTAAGTATTGGATAATTAATGCTAAGAACTTGATTAAGTCCTATATTCGTGAGTGTCTGGTTTGTGTACGTCACAATGCTCGTGCATTAAATCCAATAATGGGACAACTGCCATCGGCAAGAGTCACCCCAAGTCGTTCATTTAAGAACAGCGGTGTCGATTTTGCGGGTCCTATAGCAGTTCGAAGTTCAAAAGGTAGAGGTCATCATGCAACCAAGGGCTATATTAGTCTGTTTATATGTATGTGCACTCGGGCCATACATTTAGAAATGGTCAGTGATTTGACATCCGACGCTTTCATAGCTGCTTTTAAGCGGTTCGTAGCTAGGCGTGGTCACTGTGCCGAGTTATGGAGCGATAATGGTACAAATTTCGTTGGCGCAGAACACGAACTTCAGACTCTCTTCATTTCCGAAAGGTCAAGTGTTGCAGTAGACATTCAAGATTGGCTTGCCACCAACGGAACCAAATTCCATCGCATTCCACCTCACAGTCCACATTTCGGCGGGCTCTGGGAAGCCGGAGTCAAATCCACAAAACACCATTTGAGGCGGGTGATAGGTACGTCCACGTTGACATTCGAAGAAATGTCCACGCTGTTGTCGCAGATTGAGGCGTGTCTTAATTCCCGACCTATAACTTTAGTCGATAGCGACTGTAATGAGCCATATCCATTGACTCCAGGTCATTTTCTTGTAGGAGAACCTCTGTTGTTAGTTCCGGATGTATCGTATAAAGATTCAAAAATTACCTCCTTAAAACGTTGGCAACTGACCCAAAAGATGGTGCAGGATTTCTGGCGTAGGTGGTCCCAAGAGTACCTGACTCGTTTCTTGCAACGACAGAAGTGGCAACAATCAACTTCCGAACCTAATGTTGGTGACTTAGTTTTTATAATGGAAAATGATCTTCCACCGTCACGTTGGTTGTCTGGCATAATTGTGAAGAAGCATTCTGGTTTGGACAGAGTCACACGCGTGGTTAGTGTCCGCTGTAAGGGTTCGATTATAAAGAGACCTATAACCAAAATTTGTATCCTTCCTAAGAAACAGAATTGTAAACTGTAACGTAAAAAATAATACTAATAATAATAATAAGGATTTGTAAGATATTTAAGGTGTTACTTTAAGAACATCAAATAAGTTAAGTTAAGTTCCCTTAAGTTGGGTGAATGTATTCACAGTTTTGTTGTAGCGCTTGTGATACATAATTTATGTTTGTTAAAAAGTTTAAGATAAAGAAGTATTTAAGTTTTTTTTTGTTAAGTAAAATTTAAGTTTGAAGTTAAAGTTAAGAATATTGTATTTTGCTATTGGGTGAAACATTGTGGACAAAAATTTGTAAAGTTGGAATGAACAGTCGTTCATTGGTGGGCGGAATGTATAAAATTACATGGTTACTTTTGAATGTCTCCGTATCTATGCAAATTCGAGTTATTCTACGTTAGTCCTTTAGTTGCTTAATAGATGGCGCCACCCATCAAATTAGAACGCGCTATCAAAGCGTTTCACCTAACTCCATATATAGTCCACGCATTTTTTGTTTAATCCAAGGTTGTCATCCATACATTTGTTGAGACAATACACTTATCTATCGCAACTTGTGTTTTATTGTGGGATCCTGGTTGCGCTCTGGATATTTTTGAAAACAGGCTAGAGTCCTGAACAATGGTACCTACAAATGTAATTAAAACGAAAATTTCATTAGTATATTATAATTATAATTCCGTCTCTGTTTCTGCCGATATTCGTTACAAACCACACACTGCGACAGACGAGTCAAGGACGCCGAGCACTCTAATATAGCCCACCAATTACTTACAAAAACGTCCCGGTCGGTTGCTATTAAAGCCACATCCAATTTCCATCTGTATAAAATGACTGCCACGTCTAATGTTGCCGAGTCATGCGTTCTGTAATCCCCCCCCTCCGAGTGGAGTAACCTCAATCTACGCTGATTGAAACGCGGTGCTTGCCATGCGTTTTGGTTATTGTTTGTTGACCTATAGGATCTATGAGTGATTTTACATATAGCAAATTGCAATCTGATTGCAAGAAAATACCTGCTGAGCTTCGTTTCTCTAGTATACTAACATAGGAATATCTTTTAGTTAAGAAGTAGATCCGAAGTGAAAACTTGCGGGCGCAAAGTATACGTAGTCAGTTGAAATCTTTGCTAATCTATTAAAAGCCTGGAACATTTGCTATTGATCGTAATATACATCGCAGTTCTAACATAACATAGTAGACTAGTAAGTTATTAACACATTAATGTAACATCTTCATTGATTCGACATCCGAGCAATGAGGTTCAGCAGGCTTCCGCGTATACTTACGCAATATAACTAAGACGTTAGCTCGTAATAGGATAGACTTTCAGTTAGCCATGTGAAAGGAAAACTCGGAACCACGCTTAAATTCACTGCTGTGTGAAACTTTACACATTAATTTTAATGCCTACAAAATATCCATTAACGCTCGAACTGAAATTACGTATTTCAAATAACTTCCGTTATGAAGTGAAACACTTGGAAATTCAATAAAACTTAGAGCATATAAAATCTCCGGTTAAGTGTTGGATAATTTATTCCACGCTGTGGAAATAAAGATGGACCGATCACGCGGCTCCCCCTTAATCCTTTGATGGATTCTATCTCCATAGCGAGGAGAAAACCGGAAAAGTGCACTCGAGGTAAGGGAAAACAAAAAGTACACAAATCTTTGAACAGATTGCTGTAAGAAACTCTGCGATTTATCGGTATTCCAAATACAATTTTGCTTCAGATAAAAACTAGTGAGGTAATTAGGGAGGTTTCCGTCGTTTGGCTTTGAACTTACCAATCTATTTTCCACGTTAATGTGTTTTGTAACTCTAAAAAGTTCCCTTGACGAATGTCTAATTATAAGTTTTAAACCAAGGATCATATAGAAATGGCGAATTAATAATTAGGCGCCCTCAATATAGTATACGTTAGAGCCACAAACGGGGAAAAAATATGCGTAGCATTTGGCGCACGCTGCCTATTGCGCCGATA
Organism: Horisme vitalbata; assembly: GCA_951804965.1. Classification (NCBI taxonomy): domain Eukaryota; kingdom Metazoa; phylum Arthropoda; class Insecta; order Lepidoptera; family Geometridae; genus Horisme; species Horisme vitalbata. Next base: position 10,928,788 of record OX638101.1, read on the forward strand.
ATGAACACTTTTCAAACAACTTATTGGTCTAAGTTAGTGCAAATGTGACATTTTGATGTTTACGTATGTCAACGACACTCGGACGATTTTTTGTCAGTTTTCACTTGGAGACTGTGACTCTATAGAGTACTGTATCAATGTTAGGCGCTTACTAAATTACTTATGGCAGGAACTCCCGTTGGCTGAGATCCATAGAATGCATCTTGCCAGTCTGGTTGAGAATTGTTAATCCGTTTATTTATAACTGGCAGTGTGTTTGATAATTGAGGAGACAATTGCGTTTTGCCTATTAATATTAATAAAGCTGATAGCACAACGTTCAACCATCTAAGTGTTTGGTCATGTTGCGAGAACTGACAAATTTCCATACAGTTTTGATCATGAAATTACTTTTAGTACAATCGTACAAAGGAATGCGCGCTTTGGACAAAAATCTGGACTTAACGTATTCTCCCAAAAAGGAGTTGTGTCTCGTTCTTTGGGGCCAATCATAGTCATAATAATTAATGTAATATTTTTCATTGGACTTGAGAAATCGTAGGAGGCCTTTACCCACCTGTGGGTCATCATAGCAAACTAACGTAATTTTATTGTTTCATAGTCCGTACGGCTTATTCCCAGAGGTCCACTACTCCATTGTTTTCAAAAAACATAATTCTTTGATTCTTAACGGTTCCACGACATTTTAAAATAAATAATATTTCCTTTCCCAACCGGTCCATGGATTTTTTTTAGTACAGTTAGCAATAAGAGCTTCCATTAAATAGGACAAATTTTTGTTTCTTCAAGAAATAAAAGACGGTAAATAGATAAATCAGGCAAGAGTCCTGCTTTCACAATTCCTGATCACAAAAATTATTAACACGTTCTATGCCATAACGGCCAACGGTGTCCGTCATCAAACATTTCTCATAGGACCAGATAAGTCTTTCATACTTTTATTACTCATTAATTTACTTATGAGTTCCAATCATCAGTTTTGTAGATAAATTCAACTAAGATAATTCTCAACGGATTAAAATTTACCAACCTACTATCCAAAGCTCACGTTATCCACGCAATAAGATACATTTGTCTCATAGCTTTACAACAATGGCTGCCGAAAAAGGAATTTGAGACCTGGAATTCATATAATTCTTGCAAAATATGTAAAAGTAGCGCTACATAAATTCCACTTGAAGTAATTCTTTTAACCAAGAACAGGATTCTTTAATTATTCCCTGATAAGCATCACCTTGTTCATCTCCAGTGTACACTCACCTTTGCATTGTAATGCTTGTTGCACACGAGTAGTGTTCAGTGAACTCGAAGCGGAACGTCTGTGGCAGTCATAGTCACTTGTATTACAGTTAGCACAGTTATTATATGTACGTATGATTACTCCATGGTTACATAAACATGGTGCTCTGCATGAGATGTCATACCGTGGCATAGGACTGTTTGTTTGATCACATCTCAAGAGTAATGTGGGATAGGAAAACGGCTTGCAGCTTTACTGCAACTTTGTTGTTTTAGTAGGTAGTTACGATAAATCACGATCATTAGTTATTAGCTTACTTCGGTGTTCTGAGCAGATCACCTTGGTTAAGCAACGATCCGCCTACTCACTACTTGGATGGGTGACCGTTTAGTGGCAATTAGATCTGAGCGCTGCCGTGCTTCGGAAGGCACGTTAAGATGTTGGTCCCGGCTTTTACAGTCGTTAAGCCATGTCGGAGGCCTTCGGGCGGCCTAAAAACTCCGACACCAGAGTTGGCCACTAGCTCATACGGCGAAGAAGAAAGAATAAACGATCACTAGTTTATTTTTATATCTTTTTTTATGCCACAGCTGGCAGATGAACAGGATGGCCACTGAATGGAATGTAATCACCGCTGCCCATGGACACCTACATCACCAGAGGCGATACTGATGCACTACCGACATTTAAAATACCCGCTTTTTGAAGGACCCGGTGTCGTAACTCTGAGGGATAACCGCACTATCAATCAATCTGAAGGAAATGTAAATATAGTGAGATATGCCAATAAACAGATACGAAGGATAAGAACTTAAAGCCTGGCTAGTACTATTAGCACTGGTTCGGAACCTACCCTATTTCCGAAACATCTGATACCCTAAAAAGAAGTATGTGAAAGAAAAAAAGTGTGAACAAAAACCGTCTGATCTGAGCACCCCCGAGTATTAGATTCTACAGCCACAGCTACCGGTATATTGTAGCGACACAGCCTGCGCTCCACAAAATTGCTACATTGATATTAGTTTTTATGACTAAAACGTGTTCGCCTTAATTATTTTTTGTACCGAAACGTTCGGAGCGATAGCAAAACTCGTGACGAGAAAAAAGAAGGAAAATAACATCCATTTGTCTCGGATGACGAGCATCGGAGCGGTGTCGCCGTGCCGTCGCGATCCGCTGCCCCGGTCGTTCACTCCAGAGAAATGTATTGTTATAATATTTGTTACCCATTTTCTTTAACATTGATAGACTCTTTTTGCAGCAAACTGTATTTCATTGTCTATACAGCGCGAACAATTAGGTAATAATTCCGTTACAAAAATAGCTTCGAATATATAATGTGCGTCAAAATACAGCCTCCCTGTTCAATATTATTCGCCTATCACGCGCCAAAGATTAAATAAATAAAAGGAGAAAACAGAAAACAAAAACCGCCGCATCTTCAACCGACGATGTGAAAATTTAGCGTCTGAGCCGTAAGTTCCCGAAGCAATTCGACCGCAAACCAAACACGCACCGCCATCAAAGACAGACATCTTGTTATGAAAACAAGCAACCGAGAACAAACACAAGCAAACATGAGAAACAATTGATGAGAAGGAAGGGCGAACGCCATCATACTTCGTATTCATCGCTTTATGAAACACTTTTTCATAAAACAGTCAAGACGCGTTTGCGTCTTTTTGCACCAATATACGTCACATCAAACACAGACGCGTAAATTACTGTAACGACTTACTTTTATGTTGATAGGCATCGAAATAAGAAGCGATAAATACATAAAAGCTTCATAAATTTGCACCTCATGTCAGGTAATTTCATAAAAAAACCGGTCAAGGGCGAGTTGGACTCGCGCAGCGAGGGTTCTGTACGAACTTGTAGAAATTAAATCACACCTTACAAGTTTCTACGGAAACAAATTTACTGCATCGGATGTTTTCCTGTATACGTTGCTTCATGCCAAATTTCATGATTTTAGATCAACGGGAAATACCATAAAGGTTTTGATTCCCTTGCGAGTGACATACTATCACGGCATAAATAGTATTTCTCGAATGCGTTGGCTTAGAAGTTTTATTTTTTCACAGCTCCAAGGGATTGCAGACTTAATTAATTGATATTAATTTCAACTTGATCCCTTCACACGTTACTGAGAAAAGGTTCTTGACAGACAGACAGAGATATGGACAACGAAGTGATCATATAAGGGTTCCAACTACTTTTTGAGGTACGGGACCCTAGAAAGAACAAATACAATAAATCCGTTTCCGAGCGTTAAAATGTATCAAACGCGGCTGACAAACTGTGACCTCTCCGCTATAAATAAATCATATATACTTTTATTTTTACAATATTTAAATGAAACATTGACCAAATAGATAAACATACTAACACCCAACTAATTATCACCTACCACTTTGAAGCGACGAGATATCAGCGTCTTGTTTCGCGTCAAAAAATTACAATTTGCGTTAAAAGCACTGCTCGATAGCATTAAATAAAGAAAAACTGGCGTATAAATCTATTTTTTTTAATCTAACGTAACCAAAAACGTTAACTGACCCCAGTTTAATGATCACGGGGAGTTAACGGGCTTAGCAAGTAAACTAATTTGAGGCGGCCATATTGCAACATGGCGAACATCATAACCTCACTTTATCGTGTCCATTTGGCCTGGGCTACTCTTTTTAATAACCGTGCTTTAATTTTATGTCTCTTTATCTCGGAGATTGTAGCACTTAATTGTGGTTTCGTGCATATGGTTATGTTAATTAGTTTGAGTATCCATTTATCAAAAACACTCTTTAATACTAAAACATGATAATAGTCTTGATTTTGCTCATTTTATCTGTAAAAAGTTTAATATTATTTAGGTTATAAGCAAAGTATATATATTATAACTGACTTCTCTTGGCCACCACTCGGTCAGTCAGCGTTTTTGTCACGATATCAAGGGAGCTTTTAAAAGAGAAATTTTGAAAATATTGGAGAAGAAGTGTGACTGAATGTAGATACGCAGATTGCACACGTTCAAAATTTTAATTATTTAGTTATTAGTTTCTTATGTTAGTTATCAATGTAATTATGAGTATTCTTTTACTATGAATCTGAACTTATTAAGTATTTGATTACGTAACACTTTTTCCATAGTTTTACTTAGATTTCTTTTCTTCAATTTTTTGGATTTTTTGACTGTCATTTAAAAATAATGTTTATTATTGGCTCTAAGATAGGCTAAAGAAGATTTTTTTGTTATATTTAAGGGCTGTGGATTTGGTTTGAATAAATAAAATAAAATTAAAATTAAACCAGAAAAAACCGTGGGCAGCATCTACCTCAGACTGCGCAGGATCGAGGTGAATGGCATAATCAAACGGAGGCCTATGCCCAGTAGTGAACTGAAAATGGCCGAAATAATGATGATGATTATAAAGTACAGTTTTTTTATAATATGTTGTAAAATTGGGCGCAAAAAAGCCACGAAAGATCCAAAAGCGATGAAGGCATTACCTTTTAAGCCTTATCGAAAGTACAGGTACGTAACTCCGTAATATCCAGATAGGTGAACCATTTAAAACACATTTAGGCAATACCTGCGGGCATTATCTACATCTGAGGTAATTTTATACTAAAACAAATTAGTCCACAAAACCGTGGCTTAGATAACGCGATTTAAATTAGGATAGAACTGATTTTTACTGGCTGTGGGTGGGCTGACTTTACTAAAACGATTTTCAGTCTCAGTGTTTATTTTCCCTATCGGCAAAGAAGGTTCCAGAATTTTGCATTCCATAGCTTTGTTTATATTATTTTAACATTTATTTTAGGTTTTGCTAGCCTGACCTTTTATAAATTTGATTTCGATTATTCTCCGGTGCGTGTTTTAGAAACATCACTTTACATTATTGATGGAAATCAATCTTCTTTGGTATACATAAGTTTATTAAAACTTACCTAACGTTTTTCTATAATAACTTTGTACGATCTTGAGTCTTATTTTGTGGCAAAACTAGCTTCAAAAATACTTTAAATATTTTGGTATCCAGAAGCATTGATAATAATAATCAATTGAAAATAAAGTTTATGCGCAAAAGAAGCAATGAAATAGAGTCACAATATTGGCACTGTAAACAAAACTTTTACTTAATTCCGTACGATAAATAAATGTCGTATCAACATCTGTATGCCACGGTAAACACGAGCGACGCTCAAAGGAAGTCACAGTCGCTTGGTGCCACTGCATCATATCACCACCAAAACACAGTGTACCGAGAAAAGATGCTTCATTATCATGTAGAGCAAACAGGTTATCTCAAAGTTTCTTCAAAATACAATTGGTGATGTCGCCTTATAATAACTAAGAACCATGTCGCTTTAATCTCAACTTGTTCGATGTCTGTTTACTGTCTATCAGCAAGCGTTTCTTCAGTGCGACAAGGTACTAAAATAAACATCTTATTGCAAGCTACTGCACTCTACCCTTTTCGATGAACTTTGATGCATATCAAACATATCATCATCAGCATTAACAACAACCTATAGAAGATCTTTCGCAAGGATTTCAAATATGAAAGAGAGTACAATTAACTTGAGTTATAGATCAGATTTCGATAAAGTTTCGAGGAAGTAAACTAGCGGTTGCCTGACCTGTGACCAAACGCTATAAATTTTTACTAAAACAAACATACGGATGAGCAAACAAACATGAATGGCGCATGCGTGGTAGACCAGAGTTTCTACCAAATGTTTCAGGCGATATTTTAAAATTATGAAGAAGATAGAGTGTTGGTATGCGAAATTTATGAGTGCATTTAAAAGCTTTGCCACATTTATGGAGATTGAAAATATAGGACATACCTAGTTATAGTCATATCGGAAAATGTTGTGTAGGACGCCCTCCTGTCAGATAGAGTGATGATCTGCGAAAGGCTGCTGGTAGAAGCTGAATGCGTCGAGCTGAGGACAGCGCACAATGGCGCTCATTAAGGGAAGCCTATGTTCAGCAGTGGACTGCTATAGACTGATGATGATGATGATGATGAAGAGAATACCTGTCAGATATATTTCTAATCAACTTATATTAAGTTTTTACTTTATAGGTTACTTGTTTTTTAAGCATTATGTTATGTATTCCCATCACTGCTTCACACTATCGGAGCACTAAAAGGAGTGATTTGATGTTTTTTAAACACTTACTGAAAACACGTAAACATCTATCAAACAGACTTCAATGCTATAAAATCTATACCTACGAATACCAACCTTTGAAATAGAACCCGTAAAATCAGTACCAAAAGTGTTCACAGAATCCGCCGAGACTGTAAAGGATCGACTACAGAGAGAAAATTTATTTCGAAATTATTTTCATTCGAAAGAAAACATCCCACGCCTCATAAGTTTATGTCGATAAATCACGTTATTAGACAGCGCCTTGAGGGTAGAGGGTAGAGAAAAATCGTCTTTCATCAATTATATGAGGTTTCGTATTGTTTTGTATGCAAATTTGGCATGATTTAGCTATCATAGCGCTTCAGTTGGAATATAACACTTGACAGAATATTATATTATGTTGCTATAGACTTCAGGCGGCCTAAAAACTCCGAAACTAGAGTTGGCCACTAACTTCCTTCTTCGTATGAGTTGCTAAGCTTCCATCAAAGCTCTGCTTACTTTGGAGCTGGTTGATGTTGTACGATAATGTCGAGCACTATTACTAATTATTTATTTTAACATTAATTTCAACGCGGATTTACCCATTCAAATAGCAACTCCAACCCAAAATTACTGAAAAGGTTTTTGCTACAATATCCACATGTCAAAATTTTACCGACCGAGTTTGCATTTCAATAAAAAGCTTACCCGTATAGCCTATTACCGAAAAAATATCTAAAAATAAACGTTTGTGTCGAAAAACGCCCAATTATAAAGTCTGATGAACCAATTCTCGTCTAAATAAGGTCATGACTCACATTCTATTTCTGCTCCAATTACTTTGACAAATTTAGTATCAGCGTTCGAGGAATACCTTTACCCTACAGGATAACAATATGTCGGGCATAAAACGCAGTACAAATATCCATATAATATTAGGTCCTTCCTATGAAATTGGCGTTTTTTATCTCTATTTAATTTTCCACATATTTTATTTTATTCAACAGTCATATACAACATTATTTTATTTTCTGAACGTAACATTATTGCAAAGATTGAAAATTTTATAAAATACTATTTTTGAGGAAGTTCATCCGCAAAAAATAAAACTTAAAAACAGTTCATTTCACGTGTCACTTTCAATGCTTAAATTTGTTGTTTTTTTTTGTGTTAGGTTTCTTTTTTAAATAAGACGCGTAACTTTCACAATTTTGTCCAATCATACACACAAAATTTTATTAGTTAAGTTTAAGATTAGTAGTTCCAGAAAAAAATACAAGAATGTATGTATGGAGAAATCAATTTTCTCGAAATCCTCCATACAAAACGCCAATTTCATAGGTAAGCATTTAATAAGGAAATAATGATTGCGGTTTGAAAGAAAATAATCGATAAAATCCACATAAAAAAAGAAGCCAAGCCTGAATTGGGAACGCGGCAGTGCCTCCGCCAAGTAAAGTGGGTGCGTGAAACCGTAATTTATATTTTTTTGTAGTAACTCCGATACTTTTCACGCTTAACATCTTTACAACAATTCAATTAAAATCTCGTATCTACAATTTTCACCTTCATTAAAATCAAAAAGAACGCCGTGAGATAGAAGCAACTGTTTTACAAAGTTTCAAGTTAACTTAAAGTTAGAAATGTAAGGCTTTATATTTGAAACTGAAACTAAGTTAGCTATCGTTTCATGTGCCAGCTTTCAAAATCGCTTGTATTTTATAAAATTTTAAGAAATAAATGAGATGGATACATTTAAGATACCTCCTACAAGAATAAATCATTTTAAGTAATAAGATACGAATCACTGTATTCATCCATAAGTTTTACTACTGCTGCCGACCTATTCGCAACTGCGTTTGCGGGGTCTCAGGTTTTTGTTACAAAATATGTTTAGAAAAATTAAAATACGTCTGATTAAAAATTTTGTGGTCTTGGCATGATACTCAAATAACCACACAAAACTATTCTCAAACGTTATTTTCGTATACTTCAATAAGTCGATTCAATTTTTTTTACAGTTTTATAAATAAGAGATCAAAAGTTTCCCAAGGTATTTGTTTAAAATCCATCAATCTTCTAAAGCAGATATTATGATTTATACACCCACCAGCTCCAACCTTATTACCTGCATTACATTCCTAGATACAACCACAGCCACACCGGTCGACCTTGGTTGTAACTAGCTATGTAGGTACGCACCTACTTTTTTTTTTTTTTTTTTTTTTTTTTTTTTATTTATTTATCATTTAAAAGTTTTACATAATAAATGTTTTTAATTATAAATAGCAACCAAGTCATAGGCAGTCAGTCGTAGGCACCTACTTGTACATTATTCCATAAACACAGAGCAGATGCTAAGCATCAATGACGACCGGCATGAAGCTTTGAAAGATTTATCATTATTGGTATCTGATTTATGCTGAAATATCGTTTCTGATCTTCATGAAAGGGTAGAAATGCTTGTTTTAGTTAGTATTATAAATTGATAGATAGGTATTCATCTTCTAAAATTGTATTTTAAATAGGTCAATAGGTCTACAAACTTAGTGTCAGAATTTAAACAATTTAATTCTTGTTAGCTTGGTAACTGACTCAGACAATGTTTAGGTTCCTGCATACCTATAAGTACTATTATTTACGCTACTAAAAAGTATGGTGTCTAGATCACGTTATCGTTGTGTTTTGGCTATTGTAGTACATATTTTAATAAACAGGCTCTATTAGAACAAGGGTTGTCATATTTCAGACTCTCCAGTACGTAGCCTCATTTTGTCAAGGTTAGTGTGTGGGTTATCCTGTTCTTCCTAGTCTCTTAGTCACATTGGTCCTTCGAGCCGGATATAAACCAGCGAGCTATGGATCGACTTATAAGTTAATATTATAAAGACGAACAATTTGTATTTGTGTGTGTGTGTGTGTGTGTGTGTATGTGTATTTTTGTAATTTACCAAAATCCATTACAAGATAAAAGTATCAAGTAGTATTTAGTTAAATTATATAAGCGAAATATAATAATCATCTTTTATATTACCATAATGAGCATATACCTGTGTACTTACATACCTTTAGAAATTCTGTTTATCGGAGAGAATTTGCAAGCTAACGAGAAGACATTCAATAAGACTAAATATTTAGTAAAAATTCCGAAAGCCATCTAAAAATATTCATGCTGCATCACTGATAACCTAACTATTATTTATAATTCACACAAACAAGAAGGAACAATGCATCAACCTCGTTGGAAGATATTGATACTTAGTATTCAAATTAGAAGGGTATAATTTATAGTATAAGTTAGATTCCTTGAATCACATAAACGACAAATAAACATTTTAATTCGTAGATACTTATTGGTATCTACGAATTAAAATGTTTATTCTAAACTATAGGTTAGATTTTGTGTCTAATGACACCTGAACGGGTCTTAGGTTCGGTCGTGTTCGTCTGATTATAAGTTGTAATACGCAGGTTTTAAGTTTCAATATAATCCGTAACGCGTATATTCGACATAGAACTAAAGTTGTCGACATAGCTCAGAGAATTAGCAAGCTGAAGTGGCAGTGGGCTGGCCATATCTGCCGAAGAACCGATAACCGTTGGGGTAAACGAGTTCTTGAGTGGAGACCGCGGCTCGGCAAACGTAGTTTAGGACGCCCTCCGGCCAGGTGGAGTGACGATCTGCGAAAGGCTGCTGGTAGAAGCTGGATGAATCGAGCTCAGGATAGGGCGCAATGGCGCTCATTAGGGGAGGCCTATGTCCAGCAGTGGACTGCCATAGGCTGATGACGATGATGATGAAGTTTCAATATTGTATGGCTTGGGAGTTAGTATTTCAAGTGAATAGGTACTATAGATTGAAACTGTTATTTCATCTGCGGCGAGGATTAGCAATGATTCATACCCGCCTGAGGCCAATCGCGTTGCAGATACCAGTGGGTACCTACTGTAGGTATGTTCGAATATTATCTTCTTCGTCGGAAACTGCGTATAATATTGTAATAGATAGAGTATTAGTTTAATTTATAATTAGTTATGTGGCGTGTAATAATGAGGATTATAGTTATATTCCTAAACTTATGTGAAGACTTTATTCCGTTTTTCTCAACACATCGCTAAGAATCTATCGTTTTTAATTACAAACTCTTCGTAATTATAATGCCAATCCAGAGCCTGTATGTCAATACTATGTTTTATACTCTAGTATAAGTATACCTACCATGTTCATGGTACATAGGCCTTATTACCTATGAAATAAAGCTTCAAACAGCACAATTTCAGTGCACACATATTTATAGTAATCCTGAGATATTCTGAGACATTCTTCTAAATATCTCAAACATAAAAATAATAACGTACCCTCACATTCTTGCAAAGGTGAACCCACATAACTCAGCAAACAAGTAACATTTAATATTTCCACCTTGAGGGGCGGGTTGTGGGGGTTGGCAGGTGCCCTGCATATGCCTCCACAAATGCCAACGACCCCGAACATAACACACATTTATTGGTATATCAACAGCTGATCTTTTAATACCACTTGGTAGGGACGTGCTCTTTAAAACCGTTTTATTGCTACCCCTTTGGAAGCTTTAAACTTTTATGTTACTCGCATAAATATTGATGTTCAAAAACATACGTTCAACCAATAAAATATAGATAGTATTGTGAAATTATACAGGGTGAGTCTGAACTCGTATGTTATCCCGAAAGGATAACACATCCTTTATGTATCCTTTATGTTTATGTATGTTTCCATAATTCAAAACGCTTCTCCAAAAACTTTTAGCTTAATTTTGTGTCATGCGTAACAACCCTGGCAGTAAGGCGGAGCTACAAAAATATCTTCATCACTTTATCAAAGACAATGTTTATCAATATCTGCTGTTCTAAGGTTGACTCACAAGCTTTTGAGTAAAAATTAATGTAACTTTACAGGCTAATCCTCAAATTCATAACCAAATGTCATTTTATATCGGCTTGATAAAGTAAGTTCTTTCCTGTCATTTAACTCTGACGATTATATGTAAAAAAACAGGTGGCATTACAATTATTTTAACGCCATTTTAGCTATCTGAGGTTTAATAGAATTAATTTCGTAGGATCTAATTATTAGATATAGATTTAAATTATTAGGGCCTTTACGCGCGAAGCCACTCTGCGCTCCGATCACTTTTTCGTCAGTACAATAAAGTCAAATTTTATCGTGTGCTTTATTTCTAAATTACATTTTCAATGCCTTTGATTGTTGTAATGTATTAGATTCTAATAGATCTGATCTGACTATAATCTCTATTCTTGATGGGTCGATGACATAGGTAGTGCGTGTCGCCAGGCGTTCGTGAACTAGCACGAGACTACGGTGGATGGCATCAACTTCCGGAGGCCTATATTCAGCAATGGAATATAGGCCTCCGGAAAAATGGATAAAGTCGCGCTGTGGATGATGATAATGATGATGATTATATTCTCAGGTACTATGTAAAACATGAGTTCAAACATATTGTAAAATGAGAAGAGGTAATCGATATGTTAGAGCTTGGATATCGCTTACGATGTCAACTAGATGGATTGTGTTCACCTCGCTCTTACGATATTGCTTCCTACACGAATATCCTAGACGAACATTATATGTGTATTGACAGCAGAAACAGCAGCACAGGGTAGATCAAATAAAATGAAAACATTACTTAGTTTTATTAATATTATAACGGCGAAAGATTGTGAAATGATTGTCCCTTCTTCACGCCTTTACTACTTACAGCATTGAGCTGAAATTTTGTATAAGTACAGTTCTAGATCTGGATTAATATATTATTAATAGTGTGAGCTTAGCCACGGGCGGAAGCTAGTATTTGAATAAATTTAAAATTCGTGTGCCAGAATTACCAATACAAAAATAGGTACTATCTGAGATTGATCGAACTAAAAACGTATACATGTGACATTAGACAAGATCCCGATTCCCCATTGAAATAAACACAATTTATAAGGATAATTTAAACTGGACCATGTGGTTATTTCATCAACATTTACCATAACAAAAACTAAATAAAATGTTTGAAAAATATTTCTTGTCCCATGTCATGACCATCATAGAAAAGGGTTACTCATAAATGGAAAATGTTTTTGGATATATTCATCTTAAAAAGCTTTTTAATTATTTCTGGAATAAATAAAACTAAACTTTAGAATTAATAGACATGGTCAGAAAAAAAGAAGAACTTAGCGACACACCTACATGTCTACATATTACGGTTCATGAGATATGGCCCGCTGACACAGACAGACGGACAGCGGAGGCTTAGTAACAGGTTCCCTTTGGGTAACCTTCGGGTACAGAACCCTAAAATGGTATCAATAATACCAAATAAATATTAGAGGTCCATTATTACAATTGAAGTTTGTCTCGAAAGCTTTTAAAGTAAGTGATTCTTTTCGATAATTTCTAGATATACCGCATTCGTAGTAGTTGTATATTTAACGAAATATGAATGCAAATGTACAGAAATCATTTAAGAATAGTTTATAATAAAACGGTAAAGATAATCAAGAGCATACGCCTGAAGGGCCAGACCAATTATTCTGTTTACCCAAAGGAAACACATTTTAAACGAGTGTATAGTGGAATTTATTTACATACTGTTAAATTACAACTAACTGATGAAACGCAAACAGCAGAGCAGTGTGTTTCTAGACAAACTACATTTCAGAAACATACCAATCCATAGGGCAGCCAATTAAACTCAATGATCATGAAATGGTGTAAAGGGTATTTAAATTACTAGTTATTGAAGGTTGAAACAATTTATATTTTCAATGGAAAACCAGTTTTTGACTACCTCTATTGCGCGGTGGCCGAAAGCCTGCCTGAGACGCAAAAGGTCGTGGTCGTGGGTTCGATTCCCGCCGCGAGACAAATGTTTAAATTCTGCTAATATTTAAGTTTTCTATGTATGTGTATGTATTCACAAAAAGTACCCTTATTTAAACAAGCTCTGCTTGCTTTAGGCTAGATGGTACGTGGTATATATATGTCCAGCATTTTTTTTGTTTATGCTATTATAGATTATTCTTGTGCAAAGGTGTTTCTTCACTCAATAAAACCTCTTAAGCTATCTTAAGAATATTATGTCAAATTTGATCAAATATGTGATTAGATTACCTACTTCATTATGTACATACATAAAGTCATGACTATTTCCTAGAGGGGAAGGCAGACACCAAAGATCTCCACTTACTAAAATCCTATTTGATCCGATAAACTTTCAATAGTCTCATTCACACTCGCTTCAAATACTTTTATATATTTGATTACATAATGATGATATATGATGATAGGTATGTGAACCTATTTAAACCCCCCTAACCGCAAAAAGGCTGAAAAGTTGGCAGGTTTGATAGGCACCGGATGCCAGCGGTCATTAATTAATAACTCAGTTAAGCCTCAGTACTAAAGCTTAACACATCAACCCTGGGGCTGCAAAACTTCCGGTCAAATCCCGCGCTTCCCCCGCAAGCACTTCCGGTCAGCAAAACTCCGAGCCGAGTTTGCAAATAATGTTGAAGCACGGATTACGCCTACCCATTTAAGCAAATACAGTTGGAGATGTTCAAAATCTCGCATTATTGGTGTCAAAATGCTGTCATTAACATAATAATACTCCCTCAAAAATAATGTAATACTTAAGGGTGAAGTTTTAGAAAAAGACTTTAAAAAAAAAAAACCAAGCAGAGTTTCTTGCCAATTTTTTTCTGTTTGGTTGGGTGACGATTTGGTGTTAAATTAAAAAAATTGGCAATTCAAAGTGCACTTTGGGTTCTTATTGAATAAACGTATTTTGATTTTATTTTATTTGAATAATTTAGCATTACTGATGCTCTAAATATTTTGAACTATTTGTCATTGAAACAAACAGGGTGACTGATTTTTGTTTTTATTTTTATAGAATATGAGTTTGAAATCGTATGAATCGTATGTTATATGATTTGGGACCATGGTTGTGCACAACTTGGGAGAACCTCATTTAAAAATACGTGAATCAAAACTTTTCTTCCGCTACCGCCTTCCGATACCGCTTCCAAGGCGATAAAACCACCCATTACCTATCATTTACTTTGAGTTTCTGTCTTTCTAAAATTAAGGTGTACAATATTGATCTCGATGGTCTACAAAAAAGAATTTTAATTCATTTATTAATTCGTTCTCTATGACAGTCGAAGACAAGCATATAGTTATCATCATCATCATCAGCATATAGCAGTACACTACTAGACATATGCCTCCCCTATTGAGCGCCATTGCACCCTGTCTTAAGCTCGACGCATCCAGCTTCTACCAGCAACCTTTCGCAGATCGTCACTCCACCTGGCTGGAGAGCGTCCTACACTACGTTTGCCGAGCCACTGCACAGTACTGTGACTGTGTAGTAATTATCCTCAAGGGCAAAAGTATTCGTTTGCGCATGTTTTGGTTTATTACGATTAACATAACAATAGGTAGAGTTTTGCCTTGAATCGTAGTCATAACATGTTGTTCTGAACACATGACACCCTATTCTTATTTTGAGACGCTACATTGCATTACTTTGATAAACATACATACATAAGTTTCATCTGAAGATTTCCAGTCTTATTATCATGTTTACTATTATTTCCTTCCTTTCTTCTTCGTATGAGCTAGATGAGCGGCCAACTCTCGCCGGAAGGCCACCGACATGGCTATAAAGAAACCTGAACCAACATCTTAACGTGCCTTTCGAAGCAAGGAAGCGCTATGGGTGTCTAGTGCGAGTTTTTTACCTTCGTTTACGCAAATTTTTATGGAATCGCGGTCGTGCCATCTAGTGAGAGACGCGTGGTACTGACTCCTTTTCATACAAATTTGCGTAAACGCAAACGCGATCGAGCTGGTAAAGAACTCGCACTAGGCACCCAGATCTAAATGCCACTAAACTATCAGCCATGCAAGTAGCGACTGGGCGGAGCGTGCATAACCAAGATGATCTGCTAAGAAAACCGAAGTAAGCCACACCATTAATGCAATTTTATTAATAACATAACTTCGGCGTGAGGCTCAAATTAAATATCAAGAGGAAAATTTTACTAAAAATCCTCGAGTAGATGCGTCTCGAGGGTCCTTATATTAACCCCATGCAATGCAATCACGAGAAGGAAATTTGCCTTGGGCAGAATACTCGAGTATTTTCTACCTTATTTTCGTTCATTCATAACGCTGTTATTATAAGATTGGAGGTTAAGGGGCCGTATACGTACATTATGTCTTTCGGGGAGCTGAATAAATTGTCGAGGAATAACTCATCAGGATATTGCTCGAGATGAAAAACAAAGTATAAGCATTTACTTAAAACTTATATTATGATGATCGACAACATTTTAGTAATAGAGTTATTTGTGATGGCCTCATCCGGGGAAGTACTACCACCATGCCTATTTGTGCCGTAAAGCAGCATTGCTGTGTTTCGGTTTGAAGGGTGTGGGTGTAGTAAAGTTACAGGCACATAAAGCTTAACACCTTTATGCCTCAAAGAGATGAACGCTGGGCGTTGCATCGTCGCGCATGTTCCAAACATGCGTGAGCTACGAAGCAATACTTTGTTATAAGGAATGGTTAGCACTTTACATCAGGTGGGCCATGTGGTATTTCCATCTTAAGTTTTTATAAAAAAAAGATGCAGATTGTAAGTGCCTTTGTGGAATTTTAAAGGGCTTAAATTTGTATTACTGTGCAGTTGAATAACTTAATGTGGTACAATTAATAAGAAGATTATTTGAAAACATATTTAAATTCCCTAGATTTTAAGATTGATTTGTAGTGTTATTGTATGAGTTAAACAGTTGCAATTTTAATATGAAGTAAACAAAACGCAGAAGTTATTTCTAACTTCTTCTATCAGAACTACTTTTTTTTTATTTAGCATGGGCCTGCTCTTGACCTTGAGGCTTGCGTGGGCAAGGATAAGGTCGACGATGGGGCGAGCTTTCCCAGAAGATGCCTATTAACTCTCTTTAAAACTACTTATAACTACTTCGATGAAGCCATACCTACAAGTTCTAAACACCCTATTTTCTGAAACTCATCAATAAACGTCTTCTTATTTTTGAGCATAAAATTTATCAAGCGCGTCAAATGCTTAGCAGTATAACTCAACTAAGCAGGTTAACTATGCGCCATTAAACAGCTTTTAACAAATAAAATTCGACGTTGACGAGACAGATGGCTATTAAAGAGAAAAGAGAGAGAAAAACAAAGAGAACCGGTGGCAGAAAACTTGCGAAAACTGTGCGACGAAAATTCGTTAAAAGTCGAGTGGGAGTCCGGTAAGTGAACCTATTTCATTTTTATTGAGTTGTCTCTTTAACCGAGTTCAAAAAACGGTGGAAGTTAATTTAGCTGGTTGACATCAAATACGCTTGAGTCCGGGTGATACAATGCAATTTAGTTTTTTAGAATTCGGAATTTGGGTTTTATTGCTCGTAATATTTCAAGGGTTCTGGTTAGGAATGTTGTACAAATCGTGTTAGATTGTGGAGTGGTGACAGCAATTCGCTTTTTCATCATTATCATGAATCTCTCTATATTAGGGTATTATCATAATTATTCATAATTTCATACATTAGTTCTAAGTTTTTATACAGGTTGGGGCAAAATTTTACCTCATTGAGAGCAGCTACCTTTTCTTTTGTAGTTAGAAGGTTTTGTTGTGAGGAGGAGGAGGCGGAGGTTTATTTTGAAGAAAAAAATAATTGCATTTACAGAATTTTGAAAAAGTTGTACAGTCAGTCTAGAAAATGACATTTGTCAAAGAAAAACAAGTTGATCTCAATTGACTCTATTTTCGAACAGAAACACTTTTCCTAAAGTAACCTACCAAATCAATCGTAAGTTTTCGCGAAAATTCAAAAAAAGGTTCTCCATACAATTTCCATGATGCGTCATTCGCCACTACTGTGAGTCCATGTATGTCATTCGAAAACTTGCCAGGAAATACTCTGTTCTTATTTTAAATTGACCTTTCATAATATTTGGTAGAACGATGATTACCACTATACATCGAATTGCATGCATGAACTCAATGTTATGGCGAATGATGTTTCATAAAAATTGTATGAAAACTTTTTTTTTTATTATTGCGAAATCTTATGATTTGATTTGTTAAGTTACTTCGGGAAAAGTGTTTCTGTTGGGAAATAGAGTCAATTGAGATCCACTTGTTTTTTTGATAAATGTCATTTTCTGGGCTGACTGTTCATTTTTTCAAAAATCCAAAAATGCCATTATTTTATCCTCCAAATTAAACCAATAGTTTTCTCAGACAAACCCTCTAACTAAAAAGAAAAGCCCTCAATGAGGTAAAATTTTTCCCCACCTGTATAATAAAAACCAACAGAACAAACTTAGTAGAATTATTCACTTGCAATTATAATAAATAATTTATCATAATTACATGATAATTAACTAAAACAGAGACTTAGTAAGCAATAAATATTTGGAAAAAATAGTATGATTTTTTTAATTTTTAAATGTAAATGTAAATGCCATCTAAAAGCACAACCACAAAGCTAAACAAAGTAGATAAATACTTGCGCCAAGTAGACAGTGGGCAAAGTTCAAAATTTCGGTAAGCGTCAGCGGTCCACCGCTGACCTCAGTTGGTGGGGATTACGGAAATTTCAGACAAGAAGACAGGGGCCAGACGTAAGCTCTTTTAAGCTAACGTTTATACGTCAGTGGGTGGAACATTGGACCAGCGGCGCACGAAACTCATTCATTTAATGCACATTCGGCCTCTGTGGCGCAGTGGGCGAAGGTCCGCCTGAGACGCAGAAGGTTGCGAGTTCGATTCCCGCTGCGGGACAAATGTTTGCATGTTTTGTAGATATTACTTACAAAAAAAAACTATATACGTGGTATATATAATATGAATCATGTGGTTCCCATAATAAAGTTCCCCCTTTGCTTAGTTTGGGGCTACATGATGCTGTGTGATAGATAACGTCCCGCATTATTTATTATTATTATTATTCATGGCAACAATGAGCAACGTGCTTATCTTAACGTCAAAGCCAAAACAACTAATAAGTTGTTATCGTCATCGAAATAGTATACTCTACCACAAACGTGGTGAAACGTGGCTTTTAGATGTATATTTATGACAATTAACGACGCTCGGACCATATTTGACAGATTGTGACTGTATACAGGGTAAGTTTGAATTCGTGTATTATCCCAAAATGGGGTAAATCTACTCCAGAAGGTCAACACCACTTGTTTTAAGACTTTTCAAAATTTATTATTTTTCATTGAAGAAATGTCTTGCAAAGCTACGCTACAATTGTACTCAACCCCTGCTGAGGCCTAGCACAGCTGATTTTGTTGAACTTTATTCTTGACATAATGGTGATGATTATTGTAGCTCCACCTTACAGTTCAGATTGCCATGCATCACAAGGCGAAGCTTAAAGTTTTTTTTTAAGGAAATTTGGATACCTTATTTTCAAGTCAGGCTCAGAACATGTTCCCAATCACCCTTTTTTGGGATAACTTACGAAGTCAAATTCACGGTGTAGAGTCCTATCTAGATGCCAAAAGTGTACTATGAAACAATGGTGATTCATTTTTTCGCTGACATTAATAGCTTATTAGTAATATAGTTAATTGCTAACCTAGCTGTATGTGAGCAAGTAAAAACCGTGGTCGATGCATGCAATGTTACCAATAACCGCAACCGTAGTACATACATGCCAGTAACTGGAGCAAGTCACGCATTTCCAAAATAGCTTCAAAAGAAACAAAGTATTCACTTTCTACATGTCGGTATCGTGCAAACAATGCATTAGCCACTCTCATAATTTACTGACCGATAACCTAGATAAAATGACATAATAATTGAAACAATAGATAAACCATGTATGCAATAATTAAGCATACGACCTATAAAGGTTAACAAGTGATAACGAATAAGTTGCTAGCAGGTCGAATTTACATTACGAAAGTAAGTAAAACTACTTTCACGACATCAATTTCATTATTAGTTTTACGTGTAAACGTCTAGTTTTACAATTCATGAATTAATTTCATGACATTGATTAACTTTGTCCCTCGCGCCATTTTTGGTAAAATATTGGTAAGTAATTTCACCATGAAAACATGATGCGAAACTAGTATCGCAAAAGTGCATGCATTGAATAGATTATTTTATTTGAAACTTTTTTCCACGCATTATTATATTGAGTCCTTGATCTTTCAAGGCAACATTTTTTAACGACAAAATTACTTGATTTTATATATAAACACCTGTACAGACAGCATTTTGCATCGCATAATACGAGATGATGCTTATGGAGCCAGTAGGAGTGTGGATTACACGACACTGTTATTTTCACGAAGTTGCTTTACAAGTACTGAAACAAGTTTCGTGAAATTAATTTCATCATGCATAAAACTTGTTTCATTATGTAAATTCAACTTTAGGAAAGGTATTGTTCAGTATTTTCTTTATTGTAAGTTTGTGGCCAATTTACCGTCCAGTGGGAGAGTATTTAACTGAGGCGGATAACTTTATACAAGGGAGATATAAAAGTTAGGTAAGTAGTTAGTAGTTTAGTTAGTTTAAAATTGATCTTCGTAAGCTTTCAAACAAAATTGCAATTTCATGAACTTATCAAACAAGATATCACTGCCAGCGAAAACATTTTTGAATAACAGTCGAAAAACTACAATTTAATTCCGCTCGTGCTCAAATTGAGGACTGCAACCCCCAAACGTAATCAAATACAGACGAGGCCCACGCCAGGTGACGCCGGATGGCAGGTGTAGACCAATGCCTGTTGTCTCTTTCACACCAAACAGCCCTACAATCTACCCTCCCGCTCGTTGAGTATTTTTCGTATGAAGTTTTTTAGAGGGTATCTAGATTCTGTTAATAGATAGTAACATATCAGTTAGTCATCTACAGTTGCGCTGTGGGTTCCGGTCATCTTTTACAAAGCCTCGGAAATAGAAATCGCAAATTCTATACACTTTAGCCGTTGTAGATTTTGGAAGTAGGTATGTAGGTAGTTACTACCTATCCAGATATTGTTCAAATGGCTGACAAACGGAGGACTTGACAAATAATATGGGTTGCGTTTTCATCATTTGGGACCCTAAAAAGGCTTTTGAGTTAGTCAGTGCTATTGTCGTATTCCCTTGTCCCAGTTCCCGCGCGTGCGGGCTGTAGTTTGTAGGCTAAGTTAAAAAGTTTTCACGTTAATTAAATTTTGTTTTCACATGTAAACTCTAGAAATTATTACTTTAAGGTATAAGTTTTTTAATTATAATTTGGTTAAAGCTCACATGTAGGTTTGGTACGTACTCGAACCAATTCATATCAATATTAATATTAAAAGATAAGTACTTAGGTATTTCGTTAGGAAATTTAATTACGTAGATTAAAATTATTTATTTATCTATTTAAAATACTTTCACGGGAAGCTTACATCAACATACTTTAAAAAATAATTAAAGTAAATAAAATATTACTTATGAACTACGTTCACTTGCAACAGCAAACTTAACTAAGGTTTACTGAATAATTAGTTAATTCAGTCTGACGACATTGTAATTTAAACTAAAACCCGGATTACATAATTAACTATTTATCTCGCGAAGTTTCCCGAGTTAATTCGATAACTCAATAATAACCCTTTCTCGGAAGAGGTGATTAAAGTGCAAATCATTTGCGACCTTATATGGAAAATGGTATTGATTAAAAAAAGTTGAGGACTGGGCGTAAATGCGCAATGACAATCATCAGGGGAGGCCTATGCCTACCTACTGGACTGCTCTAAGCTGATGATGATGAGTATTTTAATGTATTTATAAGGCAAAGCCAACAATCCACATAATGGGCATTATAAAACACTTATATTGGTAAGACTGTAGAAAGTGTGCCAATAACGGACATGCACAGCATTTACATGTGACTTTATTATTAAAGATATTTAGATTTTTTTGTATGTACTTTTTTATAGGCACCGCTGTTTTCGGAATTATTCCGGAAATCCCCACCAAGCCGCCCCACTGGTGGGGATTATTGGATTTTTTTCCAATAATCCCCACCAGCTACGCCGTAGTCAGCTACGACGTAGTGGTGGGGATTTCCGGAAAAAAAATTCCAATAATCCCCACCAAGTCAAATGGCAAATTTTAATCACTCTTATTCCTTTACTTCGTGGTATTATGATGTTCTCTGTAGTGCATCATATTATAATAACATAGGTAATTTAAGTAGGAAGAGTTATTTCCTTATGTTTATAGCAACATTGGATGTTAGAAAAAAATAAAAGAAAAAGTAATTGTTATGGTCTTTAATATAACTAAATTATTTATAAAATTATAATTCTTTAATTAGTTAAATTATAATCAGTTATGTATTACTAATTATAATTAAACTAAATTAACACTATAAACATAGTAAAAATCAACAAAGTGCTTATTTCTACTAACAACCATTTATAATCACGTTTTTAGTATCACACATAATTTTTATTTTGTCTTAAATAGTTCTACTAATTTACAATAATTGACTAGAACTAAAGATTAATTTCAATAATTACGTTGCAATCGTTTTGGTTCTAGTTGCGCGGCAACAGATGAATGGTTTTATTGCACCCGGGCTTCAAAACAACAGACCATGTGAACATAAATATAGTAAAAAATCAACATAGTCATAAAAATACTTACTAACATCTAAAAATTAACTAATTTACAACAATTAAAAGGTAAATTTTTATTTAATTGTTAATAGTACCGTGACCAAAAATTACTACAAACTTATATAATTAATAATTAATATATATATTATAATATAATTATAATATACATATTAAACCACCAATGACTAACCTTTTATCGGTTTGCCACAAAGTACCTACCTAGTAACAAGTTTTAACCAATAGGGAAACAGCTAATTGGTGGTCTGTTGTTTTGAAGCCGGGTGCAATAAAACCATTCATCTGTTGCCGCGCAACTAGAACCAAAACGATTGCAACGTAATTATTGAAATTAATCTTTAGTTCTAGTCAATTATTGTAAATTAGGTTAATTATTGTAGTTTAGTAGAACTATTTATGACAAAATAAAAATTATGTGTGATACTAAAAACGTGATTATAAATGGTTGTTAGTAGAAATAAGCACTTTGTTGATTTTTACTATGTTTATAGTGTTAATTTAGTTTAATTATAATTAGTAATACATAACTGATTATAATTTAACTAATTAAAGAATTATAATTTTATAAATAATTTAGTTATATTAAAGACCATAACAATTACTTTTTCTTTTATTTTTTTCTAACATCCAATGTTGCTATAAACATAAGGAAATAACTCTTCCTACTTAAATTACCTATGTTATTATAATATGATGCACTACAGAGAACAACATAATACCACGAAGTAAAGGAATAAGAGTGATTAAAATTTGCCATTTGACTTGGTGGGGATTATTGGAATTTTTTTTCCGGATATCCCCACCACTACGTCGTAGCTGACTACGGCGTAGCTGGTGGGGATTATTATAATATATATCACCAATAATCCCCACCAGTGGGGCGGCTTGGTGGGGATTTCCGGAATAATTCTGCAGTCCGCATGTGCCTGTAATTTAACCAGCACCCACCATTTTCAAAGTGAAACTCAACAATGATGCATCAAGACAGAAATTTGGTGGTAGTACTTTCCGCTCAAGCTCTTCACAAAGAAAGCATAAAATGAAATTTTATGACATCAAAGAGGAAGGAAGAGGAGCGCTCGGCAAACGTAGTGTAGGACGCCCTGCGGCCAGCTGGATGCGTCGAGCTCAGAACAGGGCGCAATGGCGGTCATTAGAGGAGGCCTATGTCCAGCAGTGGACTGCTAAAGGCTGATGATGATGATGATGATGATGATGATGATGAAAGAGGAATTAAAAAAAAATCTATTAAATATACATACAAAAATGTAAGAAATAACGCGCTCTACCCCCTTACTTATAAACGCTACTTAGTTTTAACCATTGCTTAAAGCTTGGACTGTCACAGTCTATTATCAACCAGAAAGAGGTGGCAATAGTTTCAGCACCGTTTATCTTTTGACAGATTTTCATCAAGGTAAGGCCAGTATACCTATTCAAAATATCTGACAGTTAATGGTAACTGACAATTGAAAAATCCGGCCGTAAACTACTTTTTTATGACACCCGAAGGTGGAATTAGCACACGGTCCACCTGCGGAGTGATCGGCTAACTCAGTTGCAAACAGAAATGATTGACACCGATCCTTATTTTACAAACTTTAACATTTCATCCGTCGAAATTCAATGATAGTCAATTGACAAACTATCACAGTTTGTCAAAACATCGGTGTCAATCATTTTTGTTTGCAACAGAGATAGCCAATCACCCCGCTGATGTTAAGTGGTAACAATTACTTATAACAAAGTATTGCCTTGATGGTCATGCTTGTCTCGCTACTCAATAAAAATCAACTTATTTTGCAATCCACACTTGTTATATGCATGTTTCAATATACCTAAAAAGCTCTATAAATGTGTTGAAATATTTCCCAGACAATACAGTTTTATTGTTCCGCCGCAATAAGCAGATGCTTAGAATACAAAGTACAGATAAGAGATAACATATCGGCCGGATCAATAAACTGCGTTACAAAACATCGCATAAGGCTGGTTTTCGCTGATCCAGTGTTTCAATCGAGTAACTCGCACCCAACTAGCTCGGCTCAGCAAACAACTACTGGGTGTGCGTGTGTGTAGCCCTAGAGTTGTAGTGCATTGAGTGAAATTCAAATCAATCTACAGTTTGTTAAATATAGGTTGAACACACATAAACCAATAAGGTTTTCATCATCGTTCATCATTGGTCGTCGTCATCACTCATCACTACGCGTATGTATCAATGTCAATATCCCGCGTATCAACATATATTTAACAAACTATAATTACTGTTTTTTTATAGAGGTTACATTATCCATCGTCGCCATCTTCAGCCTCTAAATCCACTGTAGAATCTTCTCTTAATTTTAGAGGTTTTGTTATAATCACCACCTTGGCAGGCTAGTAACTCGTCGTAATTTTAATTTTAAGTAAACCGGTTGATATATTCAATGGTGTACTTAATCATCTTAAAACAGCCATTTGAGAGAAATTGGTGCTATATTAATTGCCAAGCGCGAAATGTGTGTAAAGAAAACCGACACGAAAAACACTTGATCCAGTGAAAATGCTTGCAAAGTTAGACATGTGTGTGCAATTGCTTTGCAAAGCTACACAGCTAGCTAAACATGTGTAAATCAGCCTTTACGGTTCGTTCCATACGTGGGTTTTGGTTTTCGAAATGGTGCTTTTCGGCGGATGTCGAAACAGCAATTTGATGTAAAGTGGAATTACTGGAAGGCTACTTGCCACTATAGTGTTACTACTATGTACTCTGACTACTGGCAACATTGTGCAGGAAAAATGTGCAATTTATCCATACGTATTCGACTTCATACGTACCCCTATAGTAGAATTTTACCGATTGCAAAAGACCTCAGACTAACATAATAAAAAACGGAAACGTATTACTCACGCATTTAGTATTACTGAAATTACGGTAACCCGAACAAAAACACAAAGCGTGTCGAGCACCCGACACGCTTTGTCTGCCTTTTATTAGGTTAGTCTGAGCTATAGACTAAATACACAGTTTTAAGGAATTTACCAAGATTTAAAAAGACTCATAAAAGACATAACTACCCACCTACAAAGATTAGTTATTTAACAAGTTATGACAATTATTTAAAGCTTTTCATTTTGTGTTAGGTACTCATATCTTCTAAACTTAAGGAAACTTGCTGTGAAGGTTAGAAATATTTTTATTTTTACAAAAAATAGCTTAGCGCTTGACCACTAACACAACTGAAACAGGTGAAGATGTGGTATAAGATGAAACACGCTTGCCTAGAAGGAACCGATTCACTCTGGATTTGAAGACTCCCAGGTTATACTGGGCCGGGAAAACAGACTCAGATACGTGACGCAGATATGTGGGTGCTATTAGTTTATTTCACAACAACATCCTACTCATTTGATGTGCAACTTAGGTGAACCGCTTGCTTATTACAATAAATATGAGTGTTGGTAGATTATAATTGTAAACTGATGTAAATTGTTAAACAGGATGCAATTAATATATTCATAAGTATTTGTGTAAATTATTTAGTATTTTGCGTGGATTTAATTAAATCGTTATTGTGATTGTGAAACAAAAACTTTTTCGTTTGTACATAGTACGGATAGTCCACCATTTTAAAGTCGCTCGGCGAGCTATGGAACGAGCTATGCTCGGAGTTTCTCTGAAGGATAAAATCCGTAACGAGACTATCCAACACAGAACTAAAGTTGTCGACATAGCTCAGAGAATTAGCAAGCTGAAGTGGCAGTGGGCTGGCCATATCTGCCGAAGAACCGACAACCGTTGGGGTAAACGAGTTCTTGAGTAGAGACCGCGGCTCGGCAAACGTAGTGTAGGACGCCCTCCGGCCAGGTGGAGTGACGATTTGCGAAAAGTTGCTGGTAGAAGCTGGATGCGTCGAGCTCAGAACAGGGCGCAATGGCGCCCATTAGGGGAGGCCTTTGTCCAGCAGTGGACTGCTATAGGTTGATGATGATGATAATTGAATTAAAATGGATTATAATATTTTATTACTTAAACTTAAGAATTACTTAGCAAATTACTTACCTGACTCAGAAGCAGTAAAAATAAAGGGATACCTACCAGATGAAAAATGGTCGCATATTAGTTTAATGAGACGGAACCCGCCGTGACAGGGGTCCGCAGATAATCGCGGTAACCCGCTCGTTTTCCTATTACCCCTTAGGGCCCTCGTAATTAATTGGCTGCTATATTAAAATAGCTTAATTGAATGGTCACAACCTAAAGTATGAGAAATGCAGTTGCCTGTTGTCTAAAATTAGAGCAGTATTCTTTCACATTTCTCTGTGTGACTAGTACTTACTAGTTACGTAGCTTAAACATCTTAGTATTGTGTAAAACTCCTTGAGCTACTAGCTAGCTACTAGCTGATTAGCCAGAGCAGGAACCCTCGCTTAGAATAGAAAAGATCTCCCTGCAATAGGCAGTAAACGACTTCGAGATAGAATTGCTATGCATCCTCATAAAACAGCACTATTTGATAAAAGTATACTTGGCATGTCACCGAGACTTTTTAATAAAATACCAAAATCTATTGCGGAAATTGAAATCACATTAATATTCAAAAAATCTCTTCTCGACTTCCTAACAAAAAAGGCATATTATGATATAAATGAATTTTTGACGACCACTTGTATTGAATTCTTGACATTATGTAATTATTGTGATAGTTTCAAATTGTATCTTTTTTGTTATTATTAGGGAATATGTTTTAATTTATTGCAAATATCTCATTAATAATTTATAATGTTGATTGTAGAATTTGAATACATTTGACATAATTATGTTTTAGTTTGCATGCCAATATTGGTAGAAATAGTATGGTATTAAATAAGAACCTGGTAACCCTATTTGAAGCAAATAAATAATTTGATTGATTGATTGATTGATTGCTTCTTCAGTTTCAGTTTGTCGTAAGCGAGCCGAAGCTATTGGTATGTGGGTCCGACTTGTCGTGTCGAACGTAGTGCACATTGAATAGACTAATAGACATTGAATAGATATAGTATTATAAGTTTTGTCTAATTATTTGTACGATCTTTTACGTTGTTACTGAGGGCACTGAGACAAACCCTACGGGTTTTTACAGTGTACATTGTTGAAAATAGTATTAAGTTTTGAAAAATAAAATACATACATACAAGTTCTCAACTTTGTAAACTTTCACTAACGTATACCTAGTATACTCGTCCTATTCATAGCAGTTCTATAAATCTCATATAGTTTAAAATGGCGTCATGTAACCCCTTTTTATTTACATTTAAATGACAGAGTCAAGCTTACTTTATCGAGCGTTATAAAATTACATTTGGTTATGAATAAGGGGGAGAACTGCTACAACATTGACGACCTCTGTGGCGCAGTGGGCGAAGGTCCGCCTGTGACGCAGAAGGTTGCGGGTTCGATTCCCGCTGCGGGACAAATGTTTGCATGTTCTGCAGATATTTGTCTCGTGTCTGGGTGTTTTTCTATGTATGATATGTATGTATTTACAAAAAAAAATTATCTATGTAGTATATAAATCATCTGGTTCCCATAATACAAGCTCTGCTTAGTTTGGGGCTACATGATGCTGTGTGATAACGTCCAGGATTATTTTATTTTATTGTATTTCATTTAAGAGCTACGCAAAAAAATTTTTCTTTTCTCTTTATCATTCTAATTACTTACCTAAGGTTTGGATCATTTCGACTTATCTTGTAACAAAAGATAGTTAACTTTATCTAAATTTAAATAAAATCAAATAAAAAGTTTAACATAAAATAAAACGAAGTTTATTTCCATTGTATTTAAATTTTAATTTTCAGATTCAAAGATAAGTATTATGATAAAAATGTTGTATCAAAGTCATTTCTAATTATTATAAATCAAAAACACTTTGATGTTAACAGGAATCATAGTTTTATTGGTCCTACATTTTGCACTCTGCCATTCGAATGTATAAATACGTAAAGTATCTCATAAAATTCAATGACAACTACACAAAAATGTTTATGTGCTCTACGACACGTTTTACGCTAAATAATTCCGTCACGCATTACATTTTTTTCTATGTCAGCCGTCAGAGTTTATCATAATGTAACATCCTATCCTAACGGTTAGTTCCAGGGGTATACTACATCACTGAATTACGAAATTTCGTGTTACGTTTCGTGCGATTCGTCGATTTTTACACTAAATTCCAATATTCCGGTCGTATGTTTTGTAACTAGACTATTCGATAGAGAACTAAAGTTGTCGATATAGCTCAGAGAATTGGCAAGCTGAAATGGTAGTGAGCCGGCCATATCTGCCGTAGAACCGACAAACGTTGGGGTAAACGAGTTCTTGAGTGGAGATCGCGTCTCGGCGAATGTAGTGTATGACACCCTCCGGCTAGATTGAGAAACTATCTGCGAAAGGCTGCTGGTGGAAGCTTGATGTATCGAGCTGAGAACAAGGCGCAATGGTGCTGGTTGGGGGAGGCAGTACAGCAGTGGACTCCTAAAGGATGCTGGGATGATGTTTTGCGAAATAAAGTGGAGTGCGCAACGTACCGACTGTCACATTACGAACTTCATGCCGAAATTTTGCTTTTTGTTTGATTATGAGTACGAATCTCACAAAACAAAACATGTAATTTCGTTCTTCAGCAAATTTCAGTAGACCTCCATTGTCGTTGGCCAGTTTTTTTTATTCTACTAAGTTAGCAAACAGGCATACGGTCCTCAGTTGTTCCCGTAGCCTATGGACGCCTGTAACATCAAGAGGGCGTTGCTAACCCTTTTAAAAATTTTAAAACGCCCTTTTTGAAACCCTTTTAAAAATTTTAAAACGCCCTTTTTGAAACGCTGCATATTGTAGTCTCTCGGGAAAACCTCGGCAGTTTGTCTGGCCGGTCAGTCGGCCAGTTGTTCTTTTGATACAAATATGATAAACTATACATTTAAATTACTGAAACCGAGTTCAACATAGAAAAGAATCATTATCACCCACAGCCTGATGTCACCAAATGCTGGGGATGCCTCCTTCAAGTTGTGCCATCCACCATCACCCTGCGCGTCTAACCCACGTACTGCCCGCGACTTTGACAATGTCATCTGCCCATCTTGCAGCCAGACGCTGAATAGAATAGAGTAATTTTCATTTCTAGTTCATAAATGTTCTTAATTTTAGGACTAAACTAATTTGTTATGTAACGTCATCCATCGGCCAAATGCATACCTGACAGTAGACTTATTAGATAGACTATTAACATACGCTTTTTGCCAATTTGACTTAGCTTAGTTGCGCTAGAACGGTTGTAGACCGTGGCTGCCAACCATTCGAATACTAGGTATATGTATGTGAACACGTCACTCACATTATGAGTTCACGAAACATCCGTTGATGGTATACCTAATGGTGTGTTTGCGTGCGGGCGCGCCCCTACCAGCCCCTTTGGCGCTTGCTCATCGTGGCCGCACCTTTACCCGTAATGACATGATTTGAAATTTATTAAAACTGATTACGTCACATATTAATGGTCGTGCGAATGCAGTAATAGCCCATTGTATACATATTTTTATAATTCATCAGAAGTAGTTAGACAAAAAAAAATTAACACGCGTTTAAATCTTCTTTAATGAAAAACATTCTAGAACTTCCATTGCGATAATTAAAAACTGAATATCAGTTTTTATTGGAAAACCAATGCAGCCATATGTTCATCATAAAAACACAAAACTTTGTGTGAAAATATTGCTATCATAAATCACATGAAACATTCTTTGAGTCAAGATAAAATGTCTCACGCCTGCGTTATGCCTAATGCATAGTAAATTATATCTTTTGTTGTAAAGCTGTTTTACAAATAGCGCTAATCACGTTTCAAATAACACTTTTGAGGCCGTAAAAAGATTGAAATCTAAATATAATTACTATTTTTTCTCACTATTGTGTCAATTTCAATTATTGGATAGTGGCGATTTATGGTCGCAACACAGACGCGTAGCGGTTACCCAACATTTTGAGACGACGCCAATACCGAAGTCTGAATGTAAATATCAATAAATTTTGAATATTATTTTTAATAGAGCTTGTCTCATTTCATGACGTGTTAATTTTTGTTTGGATTATTGAGTACGTACTTACTTATTTTTAAAACTAGCATCTAGTATTTAAGCCGTGCATCCGATAATACTTCGGTCAATGGATGGCGGATTTGATGTAACCAAAGTTAGTAGGCATAACGGGTTACCTGTGGGCTGGATGACCCATGAATCATGAAAAATTATTAATAAAGAGCGTCACGAGCGATGATGGCTCTCTAAGAAGTCGAAACGCCATCGGTGCCTTCACCGATGCACACACTGTCCGCTACAGTGTCAACATCGCCTAGTTTAATATATACTGTCATAGTTAGAACATGATGTGACGGCTGATAGAAGTGAGTGGAAGACAAAAACCAACCAAAACCGACCCCACTTAGCGTGGGACAAGGGCAGAAGAATGATGATGACTTAGAACACGAGAATGCGCCAAACTAAACAGCAATAGTTCACGTTTCTTGAGATTCCCAAGGCATTGTTTCTACAGTGTTGTTTCTTGCGCAACACTGCTGAATTCGCACGGATTGCTCAACACTTCATATGGACACGTCCGTCCGTTTTGCATATTTTTGCATTGTCAGTACGTTGTCACTGACTGAAGAATGTTTTATCGGTAATTTTCTGGCAAATAAGTTTGAATGTGAGTCACATTTCCAAAAACAAAATACAATTTTACAAGAACTGGTGGTCACGTTTTCACGTGAGATAATTTTGTGCCCGTGTATGAATTATACATACAGTATGAATGACATTTATTATACCTGTTTCCTACGAAACGATTTTTTATAGCAAAAACTGAATCCTATAATGTGATTTTATATTTTGTCGCTTAGTAGCAAAATAAGTGGTAAAAATAACTGTACCTATAGTAAAATGGCTATGGGCTGGCCATATAGCCCGCAAAAAACCACGGTGAAGGAGAAATCTGAAGTGCGGTGAGAAAACCGAAGACCAATTGGGCGACCTCAAATGAAGTGGGAGGACATGAAGAAAATAGCGGGCAGGAACAGGACTCACTGCCCAAAACCGATCAGAAATTGA
Organism: Horisme vitalbata; assembly: GCA_951804965.1. Taxonomy (NCBI): domain Eukaryota; kingdom Metazoa; phylum Arthropoda; class Insecta; order Lepidoptera; family Geometridae; genus Horisme; species Horisme vitalbata. Next base: position 10,960,046 of record OX638101.1, read on the forward strand.
TCTTACACCAGTTGATGAAGGAGTTTTACACCAGTTTACTGGTTGAAAACGACTGAAAAGAATAACTGTAGCATAAGCTATATAAACTTTACAATACTTTCAATAATTAAAGATCTTAACTCGGCCATTCCGAGTAACTAAATAGAAAGTTCAACAACCATAGCCAAAGTAATCATCGTTACTAGAATTCCTCATAAACTTCACAAACATTCAAGCCCGTCAGGCAAACGTCAAATTATTATTGTTTTAAATGTTCTAGTTATTTTACTTTGTGGCCCTTTCATGACTTGCGCTACTTATTCATAATGCTAATGTTTGCTAGTTAGTTTTCGTATGTTAACCCTTATTCTAAGAAGTTTATGAGAGTAGGTATGTAGAGGTGCATGTATGAAAAAAATACAAAAAAGTTTGTCATCATCTAAATTAAAAGGTCTCAAATTATCAATAGAAAAAATACTTAGATTTTATTTTAAAAAAATTGGTCCTGTAAAATAAGACTAAATTAAAATATTCTGTTCAATAGCGAAAGGAGCCTATCAGTAAACAAAAGCATAAAGCACAATGTTTCGGTAAACCATTACAATCAACAACAACGTAAAAGGTTTTCCACAACATTCGTGTGAACACCCTGTATAAAATACACTGCGATAATACGCGCTCAAAACAAGTTAAAGTTAAAGAGAACACAAACAGGCAGTATACATGAATTCCAGTGCCATTTTGAATTCTATTCAGTTGCAATAGGGATGGAACTATAAAAATGGAATCGTATCGCTTTGTTTGCATTATGAACATAAGCAATCCCGCAAAAACAGCGTGAACAGTGTATTTCTCATCGGAGTATAATAGCTACAGTATACTTTGAAATATCTGTTATGGCACGAAATAGGGTTGGTTGGAGAGATAAGTGTAAAAATGTATCTCCCTCTTTGGAAGGATTTGCCATAATAACCACATTGGCGGGTGGTCCTTAACATCAGGAGAAATCAATCACCTGGTGTTAAGGATTGGTCAACATTCTCATTCATTGCCAGGATTGGCGAAGCCAGCTATGGGCTCAGTGGTGTACCTTGGTAGAGACCAACATCCAGCAGTAGGTAGACTGCTATAGGTTGATGATGACTGCAGGCCCTGAATTATACGATGACCATGGAGCGGAGCGTCATATTAGTCGTAGCGAAGCGTATTAGATTTGCGATTTTCTTTGGTACTCACGTTTTTTTTTCTATCTTTGTTAATCCTCGTGCTTGTGGCAACTTTCGAAAGATTTACCGACTTGATGATGTAAATAAAGATTAATCAATGTTCGCTTACCTGAAAAGAAACAAAGAAACATTAAAATCATGTAATAAAATATCCGCTAAAGCAGTTGAAAAGAATCTTGCACGCAGAAAATTTTATCTAGATTTGATACAATCCCACAGGGAAATATTTATCGCAGTAACATTCCCACAAATGGTACGACCAAAGAATTCATATTACGCACTCAACGACCCTTGAAATAGGTTCAAATCTTTTTAGGCGAAGAATCTGTGTACAAAAATGAGATTACATTTTCAGCAATGGATTGGACAGCGTCCGCAGCCGTAACGATGTAAGTGTTAACCCTGCCCCGTACAACTGTCACATAAGCAGACTACACACAGCTGGAAATTCAGAAAAAAAATTAAAAATTAGCTTTTTAAAAATAGGCTTATTACACCGTTTAGACGGTCATTTCAGTGAGTGCATTCAGGATATGAACACGTTCCACGATCAGATTCCACCATCTCCATTCCATTTCAGGATAAGCAGACGCACGATTCAGTACCATCTTTACTTATTATATAAAACTATTCGCACTAAGCAGTTTTTACTTTTATTATGAGACCTGCTACCGGCCTCTGTAATTTCTGATAACTATATTTCGAGACTCTAATCTGGAGAGATAAGGTGTATTCTGGACCTTCGTGCTCCATCTTAGACCACGTTACTTAACATCAGGTGAGTTCGTAGTCCAAGAAAGATGGGCCAGGCATTGATGCTGAGTCACCTGGACCTCGTAATATCCGTTGCTCAACTTCAATATTCGATTCGAAATGAGGCAAATAAGCAATTAGTACGTTCACAACGCTCATATTCGGGTTCGATTACGCGGTGTGGGAAATTTCAGACGCATCAATGGAGAATATTTGACTACGCCTGCTGAGCAGTGTGAATGGCGGCTTTGATGCGTGCCGGGGTAATTCAATAAGTGCCACTTGTGCCTAACAGGGTTAGCATAACTCAAAGTTAAATAACTGCGAAATAATTTGTGAATGATGATTGATTCAGGTTGTCTATGGCAAAATGTGAATTTTCTGCGTAATTCTTTGGTAAAAAGAAACTATATAAGTATTTTCAGAACTCTTAATAATGGATTAATTCCATAGAGTTTTGAAAGTGTTACAGTAATATCCTATTTTTGAGAATCAAGGCCCTGAGGTTGCAGCAAATAGCTGTTTTCGACGGTTTTCTTTCGCCCGCCTAGACATTTACCATCAAATCAAATCCGTAGCAATCCACTGCTGGTCATAGGCCTCATACTATCACTAGAATACATGGACATTAACAATATGAAATGTCCACTTACGGAATCCCAAAATAGCATTATTTCTTTATTAATTTACTTTAAGTATATCAAGTGAGTTCGTGGTTAGACGAAGGTACATCCAATGTAAAAAAACCTTGTTCACCTACAAGAGACGTGTTATTTTTTATTGCGCAACATTCGATCCAAATACATATTTGATCTAAGGTTTACAAACAAATTATTAAGGTTTGAAAACAAATTATATTCTACAATACTCTTCATACATTATTCAGATTATTTTAGCATTATCATTAACATCATCAGCCTATAGCAGTCCACTGCGGGACATACGACTCTCCTAATAAGCCATTGCACCATGTCTTATCTTTTAGCATCAATAATGTAAAAGCTGTTGACTCTTGAACTATTTGTAACGTGGTTTGATGAAAAATATGTTGATAGCATGGAAAATTGAATATTCATTAGGTACTGCATTTTGCGAGCAAAATAATCGGATCTATGCGATTAACCCGGCTAATATCCTGAAACGTTTAAAGTACATAACATGCTGTCATATTGAATTCTTCGATCTGAAGACAGGCGCAATAGCGCTCATTTGGGGAGCCCTTGTACAGCCGTGGACTGTGATAGGCTGATGTTTATGATAGGTGAAATATTCAAGATTGCCCTTACTGATGCTCTTTGAAGCTTTACGGGCGTTGCAATATGTCAGTAATTTAGCTTGTAAATATCCTGATGAAAACATAAAATAAAAGCAAACGGTCAGCGGGCAGCACCAACACAACGTTGGTACGCAGCCAACTGTCGCGGGACATCCTTTGGACAATATCGCACGCGCCGCGACACCGAGAGTGTGTACCGAGCTTTAGAACACCCGTATAGAGGCGAATGTAAGGTAAGATAGTAGTTTAATTTTCAATTTTCAATTTAGATTTATTCATATTACTAATACTAATATTATAAATGCGAAAGTTTGTGAGTATGGATGTAGGTATGGATGAATGGATGAATGAATGTTCGTTACTCTTTCACGCAAAAACTACTGAACGGATTGGGATGAAACTTGGAATATACATAGTGTGTGACCTGTATTAACGCATAGGCTACTTTTTATCCCGGTACCACGTGAGCGAAGCCGCGGGGGGAAGCTAGTATTACATATAGCAGAAAAATATCTAAGCCGTTATATATAAAATGGTAAACTGACGCTGGACGTAGAGACTTGAAATTTTCTAAGATGCCTTATATAGTGTATAATTAGTATCTACTAAGGAAGGATTTTTAGAAATTCCACCACTAAGGAATGAATGAGGAGAGAATGGTAAAAATGTTTGAAAAATGGCTTTAAATGTCAGCTAAACTTATTTGTGCAAATAAATATTATTGTTATGGTTATCGTAACAGAAACTTCTTTTTCATTTTTTAACTTTTTCACTTTTATAAAATACCAAAAATAATTCAGAAATCTAACTATTTCCAAAATTAGTATTTCAGTTGTTAACTATTATTTAAATCAACCGTAAGCCTTAATTTTATCGTAGACTAATTTATAATTTTAGCGCCCTGCACACGTAAAGATCGGACCGCGCATCAGGACTGCGTTCCAAACCACAGTCGGATCTGTACGGTTTGGACTGTGGATCAAACTGTCGTGCTAATGGCCCGTAAAGATCGGACCGCGCATCTGGGACTGATCACTGACATGATGCGCGATTAAAACTGTGAGATTTGCCTTCGCGTCGACATGCCAGATCGGACTGCCAGCCCCGCGCATCTACACGTACGTTTCGGAGTGCGGGTTGGAATGGCGCATTCTTTTTCCCGCGGTCTGAACATTACGTGTGCAGAGCGCTTTTGTGTCTACCAGCAAACTTTTACCGCTCTATACAACTAATCGAAGTGGCGATTCCATTTATAATCAAGCTCCGTTTAAACCGATTGACATTTGCCACAAGGAACATACGTGCCGCGACATTTGGCATGGCGAGACAACGCCGCAATGGATGTAGGTGACAGTAATAAACATCAATCAGGATTTACCTAAGACTGCTAACTTGGAACCGTCCATTAGCAGTTTGAAACTAGGAGTAATGCGGTTATTTTACGATTAGAGTAATGTAATGGTATGATTAGCAGTGATAGGAATAGGCAAATAGGTTTTTGAAGGTATTAGAATTCTTTATGGAGGGCCCGTCCGGGGAGGTACTGCCATCTGCCGTGAAGCAGCTGAGCTGTGTTTCGGTTTGAAGGGTGCGGATGTCGGTGAAATTACATGCACAAGAGGCTTATCATCTTCATGCCTCAAGTTGATGGACGTAGGGCGTTGCATCGTAGAGCACATTCCGGAAAAAGGTGATCTACGATGCAATGCTTTATGATAAGTAATGGTTACCACTTAACATCAGGTGGGACATGTGCTTGTTCTATCTTCAAGTAGTATAAAAAAGGTAGGGCTAATTTACCAAAATCTCGTGGAACAGTGAAAAACGGAGACTTCCTTAGAATTTTTTTTTTTTGGGTAATCATATTGATCCTGGTTTCAGGATATAAATTATTCACACGGTCAATAAATGAGAAGCTACTATATTATCGGATTTTAATAGGTAGCAGCAATTTACTCCTATTCACAATTTAAATTTCAGAGTTCTTTTTATCAATTTATATAGATTTTTAAAGTGATTTTAACAGTAATAGCCTGTGTGTTAGGAAAAAATTAAATGGCATGCATGGAGTCAATGTTGTGGCATAAAAAAGATTGGCGAATGGTGCTTCATAAAACTTGTTTTATCAATTTTGTTTGCAAAATATTACGATGTTATTTGATATGCAAATTTGGAAAAAGTGTTCTTGATGGGATTAAGAGGCAATTGAGACCAACTAGTTATTTTTTGGGCATAAAACATTTTCAATGCTGAATGTATTTTTTTCAAAGATCCAAAACATGCATTTGTTATACATATTTGTCCAATATAAACTTATAGTTTCCTAAGAACAACATTTCTAACTACAAAATAAAAGGTAGTTGGCCCCAATGAGGTTAAAGTTTTGCCCCAACCTGTATACCATGTCGCTTTTCATTTGACTTTGTTCGACAACCAGTCGGTCACATAGTGTAGCATATTTCTAATAAGAACAAACATATTTAATCCTCCTTGTAGGCAAACTGTACCGCAATTAAATAAAAACAGTCATGGGAATTCCAAATTCAAAAAGTTCTCCAGACAGGAACAAATCGCTGCCTAATCGGATCACGGCATCCGAGTCACAGAGCAAGGCAACGCACTTGTAGTCACGTATTATGAATGTTAATGCGATTGTGATAGTGTCTGAAATTTCGGCTTCGGCTTCGGCATTCGCAATTTGAATGGAAAATATTCGTTGAAAACTCGATAAGTTAGGTATTTATCGTACGAGATAGTGCTCGACTCTAGCGCCGGTATTTTGTGGATTCTAGAAGGCCTTCTTTTTTGTTCCTATTTTCTAAGTATTTAAAATTAATTGAGGGACGAATTGAAAACCGCGTCCTACCCGTCATGACATACGGAGCCGAAATGTGGACACTCACAGTACGGCTAGTCCACCAGTTTAAAGTCGCTCAACGAGCTATGGAACGAGCTATGCTCGGGGTTTCTCTGAAGGATAAAATCCGTAACGAATTTATCCGACATAGAACTAAAGTTGTCGACATAGCTCAGAGAATTAGCAAGCTGAAGTGGCAGTGGGCTGGCCATATCTGCCGAAGAACCGATAACCGTTCGGGTAAACGAGTTCTTGAGTGGAGACCGCGGCTCGGCAAACGTAGTGTAGGACGCCCTCCGGCCAGGTGGGGTGACGATCTGCGAAAGGCTGCTGGTAGAAGCTGGATGCGTCGAGCTCAGGACAGCTCGCAATGGCGCTCATTAGGGGAGGCCTATGTCCAGCAGTGGACTGCTATAGGCTGATGATGATGATGAGGGACGAATGGAGAGAGTGGGGAGAGGCCTTTGTCCAGCAGTGGGATATTAAGGGCTCATAATAAATGTAATTGTTGTGTTTGTTTCCCAAACAAATAAATAGGGCTTATAGACTGCTATATCCGGAAGCACGGATGCCGCACGGAGGTGTATCATGTTTAGAGTCCAATATTTTTTTTCCACGCTACTACATCAACCATACATTCGATGGCTGAAAGGTGGGTAGTTTAACTTAAGATGTATTAACTAGAAGAGTGTTTTTTTTTATATATATATTATCGTAACAAGTATAATGCTGCTATAATATATAAAAAAAGAGCAGGATAAAGAGCAGTTTCTGTTCTGTTAAATGGAAGAAATCAGAATCGGCTTCGGTTTCTTTATTTTCGGCAGAACGACTTCTGTTCCCTTTTCCAAGATTACGACGTAACTGAGCCATAAATCATAGTAGGTACCTTGTGTGGTGTCCGCACACGTCCAAAATACATTATTCTGCTCCTGCCCTAATAGCATAGTCTTCTTCTTCTTCTTCGTATGAACTAGTGACCAACTCTGGTATCGGAGTTTTTAGGCCTCCAACATGGCTTGACGACTGAAAAGCCGGGACCAACATCTTAACGTGCCTTCCGAAGTACGGAAGCGCTCAAATCTAAATGTCACTAAACGGTCCCATCCAAGTAATATCCAAGTAATAAGAAGTAAACCTCGCCACGAGCGCTTCAATAGTGCTGAATAACACACCGCCGTATCTGTTGCAAAGGAGAAATGTGCCTTCTGAAGCAAGAAAGCCACTATACGCCATTATACCACTACTCGGTCATCGTTTCAGGTTAGTGGTCTTCGTACTAGTGATCAGGTGGAGTAATGCTTAATCAAGATGATCTGCTAATAACCGAAGTAAGCCACACCACGAGCGTTTTATTAAGGTACCACCACCACACCAGCCTATATCAGTCCACTGTGGCCTGCCCTAATAAAGGGGGATATGCGCATAATCCCTACGTTGGGCTTGCGGGTTACGCTGCTGGCCGTCAGTATAGTCTCATAATATTCATCAATAAGATGTATACTATATTTTAAGACCTTTTCTTTGTACAGAGTGCCTAGTGCGTGTTTTTTTACCAGCTCGATCGCTTGCGTTCGGTTTGCGTTTACTGAAATTTGTATGGAAAGGAGTCGGTGCCACGCTTTTTGCACTAGATGGCGCTACCTCGATTCCATATAAATTTGCGTAAGCGCAAACGCGATCGAGCTGGTGAAAAACTCGTACTAGGCACCCAGTTAAACCATTCGACAAGGGCGTTGTCATCTGATAACAAACGCTTTCTAGTTTGACATTGTACTAAATTGTATACTATAGGTACTTCTTAATAAACGTGGTAAGAAATAAATGACCAAAAATAGGATAAATTAATTTGTAAAACGTCAAATTCAATGGTTGCTGTCCACATTAGTAGGTATATCTTTTGTGTCTCTGAGTACCAGACCCTGCCTAGTTTGAAATCAGTTGAGCGTGAATGACATGTCTTGTTTTTGTTATCTTAGCTCTATTTTTGGTATTTTGCACTTTATCCATTCATTATTAAGGTCTATAGCTTATTTTTATTGTATTTACACACGTTAGAATTTAAACGCACTTTGATTTAATAAGAGCACAGAGTGTTGTAATAACTTCAAAGCCTCCATAAACAACGGAGCTGGACAAACGCGTTTCTAAGCTTTATTATCGAATGGATTATAACTGTGGATACTGATCTAACTCCTTCAGCATAAATAAGTTCACTGCAGGATATTTTAACTGTTTGTGAAAGATTTCTATGATCACCACGCTACAGGTATAACTACTTCGCCGCCTCCTCTATTTTTTGTAGTAGAGCTCTTTGTGAATGGCTTGCCCGGGGAAGGACTACCACAATACCTATTTCTGCTCTGAATCAGGATATCAGTTTGTGAGTGCCGGAATGAAATTACAGGCACTAGAGACCTTCATGCCTCAAGTCTGAGGCTTTACATCTTAGGGCACATTCTAAACCTAGTACGTTACGATGCATTACTTGCCTCTCATGAGGTTAAATGACAGAACCGAAGTAGGTCTCGGCAGAATAACAGCGCTGACCTGTCTTCGGATAGCGAAGCATAATGCTGAGTCGGGACACAGAACAACACTACATATAGATTTGTATTGTCATAATATAGGTACTGTACTCTTTTTATTTTTTAATTTTTCTATACTCTTGTTATATATAAAATAATAGTAATTATGTATGTAGGTACTTAGGTTAAACATAAACTGTTTTAGTGATAATTATGCTGTATGTGTGCTTAAGTAGTAAATAAACGTATGTCTATGTCTACTTTGCTATAGGCAATGGTTATCACTTCACATAGGGTGGGCTATGTGCTTGTTCCATATTTAAGTTTTATAAAAAAACACACCCACTGAAGTAAATGGAGGGACCTTAATTATATGTCAATACCGCCACCGACGGCAAGTATCCAATACTACCTGACCCGCCCGCAACTTCTATTGCAAATCTATCACAATCTGATCATTTTAATTTATATAGATAGATGGTTTAAAACTAACTTCGCGATACTTTCTTTCGCAACATTTTTTGTGTTTTTAACTAAATTATGCAATTCGTTTGATATACACACTCTTGTCTACTCCAGACGTGCATGGAAATAGAGTTACCCACGTTGATTTGGCCTTTAGAAGACGAGTAACAAATTTCCTCCTCCAAGATTAGATATTTCTTGGCGGAATAATATTTTCACTGTAGTCAGACGGGATATTGGAAACTCTTCGATTTGATCGCAGATAAATATATTTTCTTCCTTATTCTGTCGTTGGATTTATTTTTGTATTAATATCAGAGATCGGACGGTATAATGATTAAATAAGCATGAGTTGTCCCACTCCTGAGCAAAGGCCACCCTTCTTTCCTTCGACTTCTCTCTGTTGAGCGCTGTATTTTACCAGTCTTCCCTATAGGAGTCCAGTTCGCCTTTCATTTTTGTATGAATGGAAATACATACTATAAAAATTGATTTAACTTGAATATCGCATAATATTTAATTTTAAATTATTAATTAAAACAAGGCCTACGGGCCTGAACCTCCACGTAGTAAAGTCAGGAGCCACGGACAGCGGCACCTGTCGCGGCTGCTTTCAAGCTGAAGAAACAGTGGAGCATGTCATCTTACACTGCACTGCCACAAACGAAGCCAGAACAAAATCCGGGTTACAAAAACTGCTTGATCAAGCCTCACAACGCAGGCAGTATCGGGAATCCTAGAGCAATGTTGCCACCAACCCAGAGTCCTTCTCCGTTATTTTAAGGAGTTGGGCTGGCTGGGGTCAGGTTCGCAGGGGCAATGCACAATACACACCAATGCGGGACGTCGGTGCAGAACTTTACCCCTCACTTCAAATTAGAATTAGAAGGCCTGGGTTGGTAGGTGGTAGGTAAATGTCCCACTTAAAAAGCATATATTATGTCCTACTCCTGACAAAAACCTGCCTATTGATGATTTCGGTTGAGTATAAATCTCAAATTTGGCTTTTTTTACACTTAGATTGATTAAACAAAATCCATACTACAGGATATTTATGTTTTTGTTATAAGCCAACTAGCGAACTAGAAAAAAATTACATATTCAAAAACAGCAATGTACAACAATCCGACAGTATTGTCACGTACCAGCTCATATCCAGTGGTATTGGTATTCAAGTTACCTGGTATCGAATACGTGAGTCCGCCCTCGTTCGGGGGATCGCGCCCTGTGCCCCGAACATAATAGATCAGAAATCGTTAACTGCATTACGAACCTATCAATTCTGATTAGGGACAATTTCGTACGGATCGTGGGATGAATTAATGTGAGTGGTAATATTTTCTCATTTTTTAAATATTACCAGTATATCCAACTAGCCAACCGGGTGCAAACAACGTACGTAAGATTTTTTCCGTCTGTCGAAGTGAATTGACATCTAGATTTCTGATTTAAGTATGATAATGGGAACTTGGGATAGGTTTCTCGGGTTTTATTTGCCCGATTCAAATTAACTATAGCTTATTAGCTTTTGCTGCGGCTTCGTTCGCGTTTTAGTTATTTATCTCTGGTGAAAAGTTCTTCTTCTGGATCAAAGGTCCTTTTTCTGTACTCCTTTATAAAATTTCATGAAATATTAATAATAATTTCTGTTGAGTATTTAAATGTAACGCTTTGAGTGCTGGAAACACAGCTCCCGTCAAAGAGCTGCTCTATCTATGGTCCATGCTATAAGCCTTGTGGCATAAGGCGTGAAAGCGTAACAAACAAGCTCACTTTAGCATTTATTATATTAAGTTATGTTATTTTAATTCTTTATTGTACACAGTAAAGTATTGTTTATAATAACGAATTAAAGTTTTGATATTTTAAGTTATAAAATATTCTATTAATATTCAATTAGTAAAAGTCTAATTGAAATTAATTTAGCAGTTTTTATGTGATTCTCAAACAAACATTTAGCATATAAGATAATATAATACAGAGTTATATTTTTTCTTAACGATTTATATGGCATCTGTATAGAAACATATTTTTTATTTATAACTAGTTTTTCTTTTGATTTATTTATTTAATAGGAACGCCAACAGCTTAAATATCAATACATTGTAGGGTTACACTGACAAAATTTTCATTCTGATATAGAAACCGATTACAGGCGGACACAGCATTAATAATAATAATAACTAATCATCGTTGGTGTCTGAGTTTTTTAGCCCGCCCAAATGTTTATGTCTAGCAGTGGTGTATATAAGCTGGCTCAGTACACGCAGAAGTTTACGCCATCCTCCTAGACGATAATACTGGACTCTTAGAGCAGGCAATTCTTTCTTAGTTCCATGGAATAAACATAATGCTTAAAAGTCTCTTACATCACCTAGCCGTCGTTATTATTTTATTTTACTTCTTTGTATGAGTTGGTGTTTTAGGCAACCCAAAAAACACACAGGCCTCAATGACTGTAAAAAGTCAGGATTAACCTCTTGACGTGTCTTCCGAAGCACGGAAGCGCTCAGATCTAAAGGCTACTAAACGGTCACCCATCCATGTGATCAGGCAGAGTGTTACTAAATAAAGATGATCTGCGAAAAACACTGTAGAAAGCCACGCTATGAGCACTTCGTTTTTTTTATACTACTAAGTTAGAAAACAGGCATACGGTCCTCCTGATGATAAGCGGTTCCCGTAGCCTATGATTATTTACTAAAAGGTACTTATTTAGACTTAGATTTACCTATGAACTTAGTAGATATGGTAGGTTAGATAGGTTGTATCTACATATACAAAAGCTTAATCACCCCTATACAAAGCCACAAATAAATACAATCCTTATCCATCTAGGGATTGTATTTATTGTATATTGCCCCTAACAACTAAATACAATCCCTATCCATCTAAGGATTGTATATATTGAATTTATTAAACTTCGGTCGTCCAGCAGCAAGATGGGCGGATGATATTGCATCCATCGTACGCCGAAACTAGATGAGATGAGCTTTGAACCGTGGACATCATCACATAGAAAGGGTAGCCTTATACCCAGCAGTGGTTGAAGCTGGGCTGTGAATGATGATGATGATATATTATCTATCTATCGTCTGTAGACAGAACCTCGATCACAAGTATGCTTTAAATTTTCGATACAGACATCTATTTATTCATTAAAAAAAAAAAAAGACCTTATTTGAATTACAAATAAATATCACAGGCAAGGTAGGCAGTCGTTCTAGGCCTCAAATCTTCAGTTGAAGCTGCAAGTTAATAGTAGTAACAACTAAAATCTATATTTTATCATAGTAACATACCAATTCATTTGTTAGAAGTAACCTTTTAGTTTTATTTTTGTTTTTGTCTTGTTTTTTGTCTTTTTTTCGTTTATATGTTGTTATATTTTATTACTTTTAAATATATTTTGTGTCGCAGTAGTCACCGTACGCTACATTTTAGTGCGACCACGGAAGATCAGCGCTTTGGCAGCGCGTTCTGCTCTGCCCTAGCATATGCTGAGTGATAGCCATTTTTGTTACATAGTTTTAGAAAATTTGTACCTCACCTAACTGTATTATTCGTGTAACAAAATAAACGTATTTTGATTTGATTTGATTTGATTTGATAATGCTTTGTTCTAACCACAAACAATTAATTAGCTCATTTACAACTACATCACGTATTACGCATCCATATACAACTGTTACTGCCGTAATATCGCATTCTAAACAATAAATAATCACAATAGGAGGTATGACCTCATTGCAATCATTGCTAGTAGATCGGATACGATGCATCGAGCATAATTGATAAACTATTATTGCGTCAAGCACAAGTACCTTACTACCATAAAGTTGTATCGTATATAAAACTCATTCAAAAATGCGTTCGAGGTTGGTTAACATCGGGCTTTTCATCGGATTACCTTGGTTAAGCAACACTCAGCACGGTCAAGACTTGGAAGGGTGACCGTTTAGTGGTATTTAGATCTGAGCGCTTCCGTGCTTTGGAAGGCACGTTATGATTACATGTTAGTCACGGGTTTTTCAGTCGTCAAGCTATGTCCAAGGCCTTCGGGCGGCCTAAAAAGCCACTAACTCATACGAAGGAAGAAAAAAATTAAAACTCGCAACGGCACAGTGAACAAGAATGTGTCCAGTACCTAGCATTATGGAACAAAGTTAATTCTTAAACAAGCCTTACTTCCACCTCACCACACCAGCTTATATCAGTCCACTGCTGGGCATAGGCCTCCCATAATAAAGCCTAATAATATAATACAGCCAATGAATATATGCCCATATAATCCCCGTGAAAGTGAGGATCGCAGTGCACAGCTTCTCGCACTGCCGACGCTGCTGCCCGTCGGCGATCAAGAATGGATTACTATCTGTTACTCATTCACGCAAACACTACTGAACGGATTTTGATGAAAATAATGTTGCCTGTATTAACACATATTAAAACACACACTCACACTCATACACACACACACACACACACACACACACACACACACACACACACACACACACACACACACACACACACACACACACACACACACACACACACACACACACACACACACACACACACACACACACACACACACACACACACACACACACACCTACTTTTTATTCGGGTACCACGCGAGCTAAGCCGCGGGCAAAAGATAGAGCTTAATATGATCTCGCAAAGCAGTAGCACAATAATAACTACTAGCTGCGCAACTCCACTTACATCACAACTTTTTGATTTAAACTTTTCTCAACAAACAAGTTTGCGTGATCTTTCTTTCCAGTCTGTCAAAGTCCATTGACATAGACCTCTTTTAAGTAAGGTTGCGAGTACTTCGGATAGGTCAAGTTGTATCTCGGGGTCTACTTGGCCGATTTTGTTACAATATAGCCTACGAGCTTTTTTCCGCGGCTTTGCTCACATTATTTTTCTTACCCTTGGGAAAAGTACTTTTTTTAAAGGTACTCTTAAGAACATAGGGTACTGTACCACTGACAACTGATGATTCGTTGATTAGTTAGTTAAAGCATGAGATGTCATAAACAACAAAATAAAATTACTTTGACATTTATAATATCACCGAGTATGTTTTAAGTTAGAAAATATGCTTCCAAACTATAAGCCACATCCCAATTGCAGTTTTTGGGTGATCCCTGAACAAAGAATTTTGATGTAATTTTACAGTTTTATAATAATATGGATCATCTCGAGATGGAAGTAAGAAGTTATCGCAGTGCTTCGAAGTTGTCTATTTAGAAAACTTTGTGAAAAATACCAATAACATTTTCCAAGGTACACAATAAGCAATGGAATGCAACATGGATCTTCACGGTCGACTGGCTCAGGGTGCGGAGTAGATGGGTGTGGATGGAGCCATCCGGCGAACAACCAGTGGCCGGTCAACCGGAAAAACTCCGAGGGATCGGTTCGATTGTAATACAGTCATGGTTCAATTAATCTCGATCTCTATTCAGAGGGTACTTCAATGATTACATGTGGCTTATCAGTGGTAGGTATATGAGGTCCTCTGATTTTTGGTTCGTAAACAAAAATGATTTACTGAGCTTACAATATATTCATCGATGCCTAATTGGCAATTAAAAACCTATACAAGAAACAAGTCGATATAATTCTTAATTCTAATACCTTTTTCTTCGTATGAGTTAGTGGGTAGCTCTGGTGTTGGAGTTTTTAGGCCGTCCAAACGCCTCGGACATGGCTTAATGACAGAAAAAGCCGGGACCAACATACTCACTAAAAGGTTACCCATTCTTTATAATTGAAGTCCTTTATGCTTATTCGCTCATTATGGAAATTGCATTGATTCACTTCTCAACAACGTAAACGATTTATAAATTTGGCATTCAATTAGCAATCATGATATCCCGTATGTAGGTTTAAATCAATGTGATACCCAAAATCTTAGAGTGACATGGGCCAGAGTCTAACATGGAACTATTAAACAAGAGCCATTACAAAATGGGTCATACAATTACAACACGGGATTTTCATTTCACCGATCGGTCGAAATGATCAGAGATCGAGAGACTTAGCCCCATTAGTTTATTGCCGTCCTTCGAAGGGACATCCAAATGTAATCATGCGTCGATTTCCGCACCTCGGGCATCCCTTTATTGGTGCGGGACGAATGCATGACCCAGTGCCGAAGAGTTTAATATTCAAGAGTCGCGCGTTGCGGCGCACGCCTCGATGTAATAAAAGCACGCTCCGACGCTTAACGAGCCAGACCGATGAGCTTCTTCGTATTTCAAACAAGGCGACCTGGTACGTGACCGTGAGGGTAGAACTTAATTTGTGCAGTAACTAGGGTATTTACAATGATTGGGGCTTGTTTTCATACGAATTATGTCTCGGGAGCTCAAAAAGTCAAAGGATCGTCGTCGTCGCGTGGCAAACCCCGACGCAAACCATGAATAAGCAGATTCGGTGAACTTGGGTTTGATTTGATGTCATTGCTTACTAACTCAATATGGACGGTAAAGCTACTGAATAGCAATCAAACTCCGGATCACATTTCTGAATACGAACTCTATCAGTCCAATGCTAATCAGGGCTCCAATTTCAGTATTTAATCAATGTCGTCTTGTTATCTATTAAACAAACCGCCATCAGTCAACGTCATTCATTCACTGCTCTATGTTATTTCACAAAGATCCAACACATAGAAAGTTTATGTATTTTGAATTTAAAGGCAACGAGACTTACAGTAAGGAAGCGAATAACATAAAAGGCGCTGTCAGAAGTTTCACCATAATTTTATCGTTGAAAAGTTTCAATGACTCAAACAAAGGCTCTTTGAAAGTCAATCATACAAACCGAGAAAATTTAACAAATGACTGCCTGCCCGAAATTTTCTGAGAAACAAAATAAAGCTATGGTAAATATCTTGTACGAAAAATTCACTCTCTATTCCAATTGAATATCGTTTCAACAAACTTCAGATTCTAAACGTGATCAAAATTTTGATTGTTTGCAAGTTGTGTTTCAATGTTGAACTAATTTTGATCTTGTCAATGGAATCTACGAAGAATATTAATTTTCTTTTAATTTTACTCCACCGTTGATTGTGAACATAAATTGTTTAATTGTTTTACTGGTCGATAGTATTAAATATTTACACCATTGTTGAATTTATTGCAACCAAAACATTGTCTGGAAACATTCCAAAGTGGGCCCCAATCAGGCAATTTCTGTCCACGGGTATTGAAATAGACGCTTCGCCAGCAGTTCTGAACTCAAACTTCCTAGTGCAAAGAAAGTTATCAGCAATCGAGGGGCCATTGATTGCACACAAAGAGCCTTTCGTCTTGCGACATTCGAGTTCGATTTTCCGCTCACAATGCGAACGACGATTTTCGCCTTGCATTCCGGATTATAGTCACCGTTTCATTCGGTTTACGCCTTTGATATCCGCCCCTGCCTCTCGAAAGTAAAACTTATTCCACAATGTGACGTCATCTATCATGCTCAGCATAGCAATAGGTACAGGATTAATACATCGCTAGGACTCATAATGCTTTACAGTACGTCCATTTTGGCGCGCCGCCAATGTGCTCACACAATGCACAATAAATACCTAGTTCTACGACTACACTTAATTACTTCACTCCCATTAAGTACACTTACCTACCGACGTTATTTTGCGCCTCTTATTTCTTTCACATTCAGAAAGCTCAACATAGTACTCTTTCAAGTTTAAGCTCGCCAATTGACGTCTCATTCTTCATAGCACGTGTTTATTTCTTTTACTCATTCAATCTTTATCGATATTTATACTCCAGACATAAATAAAAGGTTTGATAGTGATAGAAAAGCAAAGAAAATCATGCAAGGACGTTATATAGACAAATATATTCCGTACCTAGTTCATGAGCTACATGGATAATTAACCCCTTTCGTTTCAAAGTTCTTTTTGGAGTTTAACATCAAACGAGAGTTTTTTGCGTCATTTTTGAAGCGGTAGGGGATGGCGGGGCGGCGGGCGACGGACGGCGGGATTGGCGCGGGCGGGTAATCCGAGGTGCAAAGCGGCGGGAACCGAAGCTCAGCGCATCGGAAAACAGTTATTGGATGTGGATGTGCAGCGTCTCTGTTTGCGTGACCACCCCGCTGCACTTGGAAAGGTAACTCGCGTGTTATATTACTCGATTTATCAACCCGAGCCTTTTGTGCACATTAGGATTAAATTAACGTCGTGCTCTCCGCTCTGTAGCGGAAAAGTGTATAATAAGGGGCTTTTAATGAAATGTCAGGTTGAGCTAACGAATACTGTTCTCATTTTAGAAATAATATTATTTTGTACTGTTCCCGGGCGATATTGGATGTGCTCGTTGGAGTAATGAGCAGTCGGGACCAGAAACTTTGTATGGTAGAGCTCCGCATATGTTGGGTTAAAAGTTTAATTAAATTATCAGCTTTAAGGAAAAGGGAAAGCGATGAATTTCTACTTTAGACGTTACGCAACCTCAAACCCTCAACTAAATTTCAGAAGTTAGATGTGAATATACGCAAGCAGGTAAATTGAACTGAAACTTCTATAAGCGTTTGATTAAAAATGTTACCATCAAAAAGCCAAAATCAACCAACAAATTCAATTAAAAGTTCGCCACGGGAAACTCAAACCAAGTAACATTAGATAAAGCTCAATTAATTATTACTGTGTTAATGGACAAAGGAACCTCTTCGCAGCGGCCGACAAACAAGATTTGAACTGAACTAGACAAAAGCTCGAGCGTAAACACCAATCGCTCATTCAGGCGACCCATGAACGAAACTCGGGAAACTATCTTTCCTTTTTCCTCACTTAGCCGGAATATATCTGTCTTTATCGTCCTGTAAGGGGAGATGCGGGAACACTATTTGTTTTTACAGTCGAGCGCCGTCGAACAAATTAGGTGGACAAACTGTTGAAACGGTCGAGGTGTCTATATTCCACTATACGAGAATTCTTCTCTTAAATCGTTTGAGAGAGAATTCTCCAATTGGGCTGAAGCTAGGTAATAATTTTCTCTTACTTCATGGAGATATTCGTTCAATCTGAATATTATTGGAAGATACATATAGGATTTTCAAGAACGGAATAGGTATCTCTTCATTGAGAATGCACTTTTTATACTCAGGTTTCTAAGGTACCTACTTTTCAAACTTACAAAGAATTTCAAGAAAACCTCGCATAATATGAAAATTGTAGATTAATCATAGATTTCACAAAACGGTACGTAAATATACTAAAACACAAAGTAATAAGCTTGCTGTACCCACGCGTGCACCAAGGTTTACCAGTGATTATTAAAGATAATCTTAGATATAAAATCTACAAGAAGAATGTAGGTAGGGATTCTCCCTACAAAAGTTTATCTTTTTTGGGTGACCTGAAGCAATTTGTGCTAAATTTACTTAAATTGTTCAGCCTTTGCCGAACACAAGGGGAAGAGGGTTTTCACTCGTTGTTTGAGGCCGTTTAGTCTAATTTGAAATACCATTACGGGTTTTGTGAATAGTCTTGTTTCAAACGACTTATCTTATTTGTGAGACGACGCTATAATAGGAACGACACCGCATGAAGAACAACTTTCTTACCATATTTAGATAACGTCAATATGCTTGCATCCAGCAAACATGTAGACATTTAACTCCTGTATAATTCATCGTTTGTTCTCTTTATTATCTAGCTAATTTTTGCTGCAGTCTGTCGTTAGACTAATTATGTGTAGCACAATATGAACTCAAATCTGTTTAGCATTAGAATACTTCTGTAAAAAGATTATGATCGGTCTAACCTGAATTTAAATATTTTTTTCTACATATTGAGTAGTACCTTTCTCTCTATCTCGCTTAACATTCTGCGCTCGTCCGTGCCTATTACTATGTAACTCTATGCAAATTTGAACAATATCCTCACTGGGATGTATAATTGAAACAATGCTTAGTGTCAAATTGCATGTTTAATTGGGTAATAGAAATATTAACTTCGATTCATGATTCATATTTGAGAGGTTAAATGAGGGCGTGGGAAAGCATATTCGTTGATCCTAGCCTGTCGATGTCTGATGTCTTTCACAAAAGAGTTGATGACAGCTTCCAACCAAGTGTCTATAAAAAAATGTATTTATGTACTTTAAGACTATTCTATTTTGACAACCTCTGTGGCGCTGTGGGCCTGAGACGTAGGCAGCTGCGGGTTTGATTCTCGATTCTCCCCGCGAGAAAATCGATCGTATGTTTTGCAAATATTTGTCTGGGGTCTAGGTATTTTCTATGTATAATATGTATGTATTTATTAAGAAATATAAAAATAATATCAATAGTATATCAGTCATGTGGTTCCTATAGTTAAAGCTTGCTTAGTTTGGGACTACATTATGCTGTGTAAAAGATGTCCAGCACACACAATAGTGCATGAACGGCTTTCGTTAAGCTTCAAATAATTTAATATCTCAAATTTTATTACTTATTTTGAAAGTCAAAGATTTGTTAACAATTTGAATTGTACGGCTCGATTGGCACTACAGTATACAAATTATCCAATTCTATGAAAAGCGTCCCCTCCTCTCTACCACCGCTAAAGAAAGATACTTTGAGAATGAAATACCTATCCATTATTTTGCTTGAAATGTCTCTCGGAATATATAAAACATTTTGAATGGGCTTTCATTGTATAGTTGTAAAAAGAAAAATGTTGACAATGTAGAGAACGTAAAAACTACAATTAATTTGTGGTTATTCAAAACCTTCATCTCATGAGAGCTATTCAAACTATTGTTTGCAAGACAAACTACACAGCTAATGTTCAAAAATGAAAACTCGAGTAGTAAAATATCATAAATTATAAAATTCCTAAGCCGCGATCAGCTGAAATAAAATAGGAAAACAATAAGCAGCTTTCCATTAGAAGATCCTTAAGCTATTTGCTCTCCAATAACAATAAAACTCAACCTTTTATCACAGCATAAACACCTACCTTTTTTTATGAGTACCGGTAATATAAAATAGGAAATACCATTTACTGTATGCAGCAGTGAAACTAAGGAGATTTGCAATGCTTTATATGGATATACTTTTTTATTTTTATATTTACTCGTAGAAACCTTTATTTTTTTATAACTTTCCCATTATAAATCCACACATCACAAAAATTTTCCCTGAAAACATAGATATTTTCCTTTGACTAATCAATTACAATAGCTAACAGGTCATGGTAAAATAAATAAAGTACAACAAAGTCGCATCAAAAATTATCCTTCGAAACTTGTTCATGAGTGGAATGTGAACGAACCAAGTAACAAAAGTAGTCACAGGTTTCAGGAAGCCGTATCGGTGTAGTCTACCATCCCCTACCCAATGCCGTGGGACTACTCCGAAACTGCAATCAAACAACACTTCAGTCTCAACTTCAATTTTAACTGAGAAAGCTCGAAAGAATCTCGAAGTAATATAGATCTTTGAAAACAATTTTCAAATGGATAAGTTTTTACTGGTATTGGATAGTAAAACTATTTATAACTATTTATTCGGAAAACAATTATGAGTTTTATGCTAGTAGAATTTTACTCTATTTTCTAAACTTCTCAGAAAACACTTAGTGTAAAAGATGAATGCTAGAGAACGCTGCGTAAACTTAAAACTTACTTATTCTAGACGATTACAGCGCCCTTTATTGGCACTTACTGAACTAAAACGCTGCTGAGGCATATTAGATGGAGTACATAGTAGGCTTGCCCTGCACCTTTATCTCAACCTAGCCGGTCTTATCCACTGGAAAGACATAGTTAATACGTGTGATGCTAAACAGCCTGAGGTTCAAAACCTATTTCCTCACGATGTTTTCTCTCACTGTTATGAGCATCTTTTGTTTTTCAAGTAGAACTATTTTAACGAATAATTGAATATTTCTCATAACTTGAAAATATTTTAGTGAAGCTAATAGGAAAATAACAAATAAATTATTTCGAAACATGAACTAAAAACTGTTTCGAAACAAGAATGTCTGACAGTTTCAGAGTAGCCTCAGTCGTCGCGTCGTGGCGCCCCTAACTTGTCAGACGATCCGGATGTGAGGGACGATCGATTGATACATCTATCAGGCTTATAAGTTACGGTGCCTGGACGGTAACACTTTGTCATTCACTTAGCTTTGTTATTAAAAAGATAAACGGTTTAGTTTTATCATTGAGAGTAGATATTTAAAAAATGAAGATGCAACTAATGCATCTTTAATATTTCTTTCGTAATGTAGGTACTATAAAAAGGATGATATTTATAAAAAACACAGTCGTTAAAAATCTCATAACAGGTTGAAGTCGTAAACTATCCTTAGTGAAGTAAAAAATCCGAGAGAGCTATGTTTCACTCTTTGATATTATTATTAAACTTTTTCTGGAATGTAGTATAAACAGTATGGGTATGAACTAAAGAATTTAAAAGTAGATTATAAACAAAACATTTCGGACTATATCCATTCCCTATGAGAAGCTCCTATGAGAGTCAGAAACAAGAAATAGCATAACAAAGATACAATAGCCCCAAGAGGCTGGGATATACTTAGTTATTCAGTCGACAAGCAGCTCTAGGCCGGCTGCTCGGAATGTTTCGCAAAAGTTATTCTGCATTGCGTGAACATAATATATAATATGAAACTGCAGTGCTCTCGTTTCAATAATAAAATATATATATGCGACGTCTTCCACACGGTCAAATGATCCTTAGCTAGGCAGAGCCTGTATAATGGTACTGGAGACTGATAAACATACTCAGATACTGATAATATACCTAGAAATAGATTAAATGTTTACCCTGGGTAGGAATCGAGCCTGCGATCTGCAGTTCAGAACAGCGGGTAGAACTGCTACCAACGGAGCTATGAAGGCTAATCCCAAAATATAAAAATCAATTTATTAGACTTTCACATCACAGCATCAAAACTACACCGGCTTATATCTATCCTCTGCTGGAGGAGGCGCAGGGCGCAGCTTCTCGCTGCTTTATGCTGCAATCAGCCGGCCTCCAGAGCTTTCTCATTACGTTATAATTACGACCTGCGATCTGATGCATACGAGTTTGGATACGACATACTGTTAAACACAAATAGGAATCTACTAACAATTTTCTTTAAAATCTGATCAACAGATCAATAAACGCTCATACATATTAACAAAACTTTCATACAGCGCTTTGTTCGGACGATTTCCCTAGAAAAATAGAGAAACGTTGATTATTTCCCACTAAAATAGAAAAGGCTTGTAGCGGGTAGACTCGACGGCGCCGCGCCACCGGTCTGTCTCGTCTATCGGGAACCCGAACTATATAGAATACATTTAGTAGTGACCTAGAAACGGAACTCGATTGTAAACTTAACATTCGGAAAGACAAACCCAAGCAGTATTAATATTCTTTGTCCAAGCTTGCCATGCTAGGCAGCAATAGGTTCCACTAATGGCCGGTTCCTATATTATACCGTTACCGATTACGCCTCGTTTTCCCCTGAAAAACTGACAAATTTTTGACAGTTTTTCAAGGGAAAACGAGGCATTATCGGTAACGGTATAATATAAAAACCGGCCGTAAGTGGTGTTTACATGTGTAAGGTGTCTTTATGAATAAGTATATAAATAAAAAGCACTTTAACCAATTTGCGATTATATTCCTGAATCTTTGCTGGCTAGTCACCTAAGTTATCTCCTAGGCGACTGGCAGCTAATGGTGAAATTTTGCTGGTCTTTATAGTTTTTAGTGCGCTCCAAGCGAAACGCGAAACGCCACGAGGGCATGGCTAGCTTCGGTGGTCTTAGCAGATCATCTTGCGTCTTAAAGGAACACTCCACCCAGTCACTTCTTGGATGGGTGACCCTTTAGTGGCACTTAGATCCGAGAGCTTTCAGGATTCAGTCGTTGATTCATGTCATAGGCCTTCGGAAGGGTAAAAACTTCGACACTAGAGTTAGGCACTAGCACAGAGGGATTTTTTAGTAAAAAGCGATGACCGTTTACGCTCATAATTATTATAGCTATAAAGATATATTTCGTGATGCACCAGACGCATCGGTACAATAGACAGCTGGTAAGTACCA
Organism: Horisme vitalbata; assembly: GCA_951804965.1. Classification (NCBI taxonomy): domain Eukaryota; kingdom Metazoa; phylum Arthropoda; class Insecta; order Lepidoptera; family Geometridae; genus Horisme; species Horisme vitalbata. Next base: position 10,983,226 of record OX638101.1, read on the forward strand.
GTTTCGTTTCTACGTACATTTTAGCTCATATGGTGCTGTCTCGACTATCGGGAACCCAAAGCCCGGGAGATTACTATAAACGACACATCGAAATTGCATTGTCATTGAACGCCGCGATCGAAACGAATTAGCGATGGAAACATGGGATCTGCAGTTAGTTGAATCTTACCATTATTTTCTAATTAAACGTTCTAATCTTGAACTTCGGCAAGGATTTTAGAGATGGGCAAACATTACCATAAAATGAACACCTGGCGGTCAGCGCTCGGCCAATAAAACTTTAGCTGGATAATCTAGATGCATTTGAAACTGAATGGTGGGAGACCGCCAAAGACAAGGACGTGTGGATAGTTTTAGGAGTGGCCCAGCAGTGGGACAAAAGCTAGTTAAAAATATGTTTTTTACAAGAAAATCAAACCCACACATATCGTGTTTCCTGACTTTATTTTGTAGAGCCACTCGAGTTTAAAATAGAGCCTACAAAGCAAGCAAGCTACAAAGGTTTGTATTTTTCCACTGTAATGAATTCCACGAGGCACTTATCATCCCCTTCGCATTGACTGGTTGTTGTACCTACTCGAATGTTTATTGAAGCATTGTCGTTTAATATTCCAGTTTAGTGGTGAGCACGTGTTGCTTTAACAGTGGCTGCACATCAGATCAGTGCAATACCCCAATAGGTAGACGATTCCCCTTGTCAAGGTGTACGTAAGCAATATAGTACCGCATGAATGACTGCACCCACGCGATGTGAGCAAAGGACGCTGTCTATAAGCCTCCCCGCCCGCCCTCACAGGCACATCAAAGGAAAGCGGGAAACTCAACATTAACTTGCCAAACAATAGTTCACTGGACACTACAGAGAGGTAGCTCTGCAGATATCTACCGCTTTTCATTTTGCTTTGAAAGTTTGTATCGCCCAACTATTATTTATTTCAAACAAAAGATTTTCTTTATTTTCGTCTGATTTTGTAGGTATTATTAAATTCGAAAGCTCACATTCTGCACTTGACAAATGACTCCGAAAATTTTACCTTAGCTCGTGGGATTATCCGTAGTCGGCATTCATACAAAAATAAATCAGATTATTGAGCTGTATTCGTGCAAATTGAGCCACCGAGCCGATGGTAACCTCGCAACGGGCCCAAAAGTTTTAATTAATGCATCGTTCCGTCCTCCGCAGAAGGCGATGAGTAAAAGTTTCAAATAAAATAGACGATCACAAACTTTATTATTACACGAAAACCGGCACAAGAAAATATAAATGACACTAGACTCACAGCGTAAGAATGTTATTAGAAACATGTCGATGCTATTTCTGATGCCATCTTAAAATAATATCATGAAATAAACCGATGCAATGGGCACGTAGCAATATCGCATCGGATTGCTTTTTCATTGCATTTTGCATAGGTTTATCGTAATCCTAGATTTTTCATAGATTACTTAGAAATATTCCATCATGATCTATGTGCCCAGTTCTCTATCCTTCTTTTCAACTAAGCCGGCTTTCGACTCTGGAATATATATTAAATCTTGAGATATTATATTTTATAGCTCATCATACATTTTGAACGAGACACGTCCTCGGACACCGCGCCTCCCCCTGCCTCGCTCTGAGTTTGAATGGTGACGTTCGTGTGCTGAAGTGTCAAATGATCACATGTAATATATAGCTCAAGATGTAATATACTTAAATCGTCCTAGTATATACATCCCATATTCAAAAGCCGACTTTACTGTATGTCCAACTACTTCTTCGTCTTCATACCTAATATAAGGTTTAGCTAGCCGGCTTAGTTCATAGCAATATTTTATTTCAAAAATAAATAGCACGCGCTGTACCTTTTGATAAATTCGTTTTGTTAACCAGCGGTAGTTTTCCCAACAAACCGGTACTTCTCATTATTAAAGCATAAAATACAAGTGGTTTCATTCTCATGCAATTATTATTGTTCTCTTGATGCAAATGTTTTGTTCGGTAGGTCACCCTCAATCTCAAAGATTTTTATTCCTTCTAACATATTATTTTCTGAAATTTGTTAAATTTTATTAGGTTCCTAATACCTTAAAGAGGCGTTCAAGCATATTGTGTGGGTAAAAAACATCTTATATACATCTTGTTTATTCTGGGAACATAAAATTACTTCTCATAATAATATTAACCAGCTTTTCTTTAGCATTGCGTTTAATAATTATTACCCTCAATTTCGTTTGAACGAAGGTTGCATTAAGGTAGAATTACAAAAAATACTATCCTATAATATAGCAAGAGCAAAATGTGCAAAGAAAACAAGCTATTTATAAAGCTGTCCGTAGAAGAAAGCGCTGGAGCGGCGTCCACTCTATTTGTCTCGGCGGCGCGACCGCTGCCCACTTCTCGTCGCCTCCGCCTAGTTTGCGTTAAGGATTTTATCGCTTTTTCTAGGGATGTACCCGCTTTGTTGTCGTTTTTGTAGGTGGAGCTCAGTTTACACGACATGCAATGTTACTTTCTGCTACACAATGCCATTCTATACAAGTTAACACGCGAGTTTGAACTAAGACTAAATAGTAAATAGAGGTTCATAAAGCATTTAAAATATAAATGAAGCAGCAACCCACTCTCTATGCCAATGCCTTTTTAGAAACAAGCGACGCCTAAATAATGTAAGATCCAATGAAGTTACAAAATATGTCTTTTAAATTATTTATTCATTCCCAAAATTCAAATATCGCAACGTATTCAGAAAACAACTCGTGATCTGCCCGGCAGTGAAAACATTGCGAGGCCTCTGCTGCTGCTCCTGACACATCGATATCGATAGTCCCAAATTCTAACTTCATCTTACAGGAATAAGGCCTAAAATATAACGATAAGTGAGAGCAATATAATCTTTCGATTCGCAGCTGCCTGCGTTGCGAGGAAAATTTCCTTTTATTGTGTTAGCGAATGCTTATTGTATATCCAGCGTTTTCCCCATTGTAATGGTTACGAAGCCGCGCCTCTTGGTATTACTTTACAATTGTACGATGACAAATAGCTAAAGCGATACATTAAGTCCTCTTCGAAAGGGAAAATCGTTACGTTCTAGTTCTATTGTTAATTTTACGTCTTCTGAGAACAGAACTGCGTATATACGAGGTAACCGGATTAAGCTCGAACCTACGAAAATAGGAAGTAATTTATCAGTGTAGCTGAAGGGTGCATATAAAATAAGAAGACTCACCTCTTCCTCTGTTGTGGCGGTGTTGACGGAGTCCATGCTTTGGCAGAGCGCGAGCTCCATGTTCTTGTGGTGTGGGGACGCGGCCCGCGGTGACGGCTGCTGCGGCGGCACCAGCGTGCCTTGGCTCACTCCTGGCGGTTGCTGCGCGCCCGAGCCGACCGGACTGTGCGCCTGCAGGCTCTGCGCCACCTGTAGGCTCTGCGCTGCCTGGAGGCTCTGCTGCGCTTGCAAGCTCTGCTGGGCCTGCAGGTTCTGTTGCGCTTGCAGGTTCTGTTGCGCTTGCAGGTTCTGCAGCGACTGATGGGCCAGGTTCAATTGGTGCTGCTGCACGATGCTCTGCTGTACTATGCTCTGTTGCACTTTGATGTGTTGGTGCACAGCGAGCTGATGGATCGGGTGGGGAGGAGGGTACGGGGGGGAGAGCCGCTGGCGCTTCACTTGCGCACTCTGCAGCGCTTCGTGCAGCCTCTTCACCGGAAGGGGGCTCTGGCCGAGGTTATCCACGGCTGTGGCGGGGCGTGCTGGCCGAGTCGCGTGACTCCGGCAGCACTGACGAGTCAGTAGCGACGACGAGCCGACCACGCGACACGCGCGGTATGTTATCCCGAGTTTCGGCGACGCTCCCACTCTTCGCGGTACGCGATTTCAATCGATTTATCAATTCAGATCGATATTAATTATAAGGACTAAGAAGTTTTATTGATGTTCGGCGAGTGAGCACTTATGCTTTCATCGATCGGAACAGCCTTTCAGTTGCAAACCACTCCTGAAAAAAAAAGAAATCTCATTTTTATGACTGCGGATTTTTGATAAATAATAAAAAACACAGGTACAAAAAATAAAGGCAGCCGAACGCGTTAAAATACTTCAGAATTCGTATTCAGTATTTTATTCAAAGGTTTTTTCGGTAGGTCACGGTAAAAGTGATTCAAAACATTTCAAGTTCCATTCGTCCCAATTAGGGATGGAATCCTCTTATAACGCCCTTTACTAATAAATCGATACGTAACCCTCGGGGATGTTTCCATCGCACTTAGTAGGTTTTATTTATTTTGGTACAAAAACAAGATCTGAGTAATTCTTAAGAACCGAGTAAATTGGTGGGCTGTTACCTAGAGCTGATATTTGGCCGAAAGATTAACGTTTTGCTCAATAAATCGGTTCTATTACTTCCAACATTAGTTATTGTTTGATTAATGATGTGTACATTATTTTGATGTATTGATGTATCAACAATATTAAATAGCAGGGTAATTTATATAATTTTGAAGAAGATTTAGCTTTAAATTGCAAATAATTTAAAAGCTGTACTATGTAGGTAATATTAGTTGATTTAGCAACGTCGTTGTTATTATTGCAAGCTTGCTTACATTTCTTGTTTTTTTTATTTGGTACGTAGTACCTAAAATACTATTACATTGAAGCGTCGAAACTCAGATTAAAAATAAACAACCACGACCTTAATAGACTTATCTATTACAATATCAAGGCTCTAATTGAAACCCACCGAGTAACCCAAGAAGTAGAGAACATTATTGAAAAATACCGAGCTGACACCGAAAAGTCTACTTTATCCCCTTGTCCAGAAGACATAATATCAATAGTCTCTCAAAATATATTTTTGAATGTCAAAATGTGCCGATATCGCATGGTGTGGGTAGTCGTTCACCGTTTATATGATTAGTCACGGCAATAAAAGTCCACAAATAGGGAGACGAAATGTACTACAGAGCACAAACAGGTCTCTCACACATTACCAAGTTCACCTACTGCAGTTGTAATTTCAGCGCTTTGAGTGTTAAACAGATGCTAATCATGGTAAGTTGCCACAATTCTGCGTAAACAAGTGCATCTTGTTCTTTATCACCAGTATAGACATTGTTCTCTCAATATATGTAAGTGAAATGAAACATTTTTCTAGTTCGTGATATTTTCAGACATTTTCTGTTTAATGTTTACAGGTTCCATGTTTCTCTACAGTTCAGAGATGCTATGTTTTGCACGTGCTCTATATTTTCCACTCTGTCCGTGATCTTCTAAATTAAAGAGCCGACAGATGATATCAGTGGTTAAATAGGGCTTCTATGTTTATAGGTTTTTATGATTACGTGAGTCACACGAGTGATATAAATAAATCGCGATGTTTATATTTTTTCAGTAACTTATTCTGTTCACTCGTCAACTTCGTGGTTTAGGCACTTAATAACCGATATATTGCTACCTCTCTAAGTGGATAAAGCTGACTCAAAAAGTAGGTACAAAAACATTTGATTAACACAGGTCAATCGAATCGACCGATTCAAATAATTGCTACGAGTACCTTTTACATTACCTACAGTTATAATATAAGTCCTATCAACAGTTCATAAAAGTGATTTATTAAATAATAGAAACAGTTCTGAACAATAACAAAGATATCTAAAATGTAGTTATGTGACAGCTGGTAAGAGATATGGATGAAGACAAGTTTTGACACAACGCCAAGAAACCTATCGATAGTTGTCGAGAACTCTTCACCAGATATCAGAATTGTGAGTCGATGTTTATACCTTTGAGTGGAAACTCTAGAAAGGGAAACATTAGGGGGTGGCCTATATTCTATAGTTCATTATTTTCATAAGTATTTGTTGCTTTGTCCCCCTTTGTTTTAAGCGCCCTCTACCCAACCTAATTTGCGATGCCTGAAAAGGGTAAATAAGTCATGTACTTTTAAAACTAGTCCTAAGTCCTAATGTTATCTACACTTATTATCATTATATTATATATTATATTATATATATTATATTATTATTATATCTTGTATCTTTTATCTTGCATCTATCAGTGAACTGCTATAGGCTGCTGATGATGATGAAGTACCAGAACTACGGATTTATGGTGAGTTGAGGACAAGGCACAGTGGCGCTCATTAGGGAAGGCCTACGTCCAGTAGTGGACTGCTATAGGCTGATGATCATGATGATGATATTTATGGTGATGGACACAGTGGAGTAGTAAGCAACTGAACTAAGAGATCACAATTCCATCAGCTGATAAAATCAGCTTTCAGCGATCAGCTTTTTGGTCCGAGTTGATGAAGCCCCAGACTGACAAGCCGGGATGTTTGCTACATATTACCACAGATTTACTGTGGCTATTCTCAGAAGAATGGAGGAGGCCTATGTCAGAAGATAACCTAACTAATGATCGCCGGTGTCAAATAAAAAATATTATTTTAAGTACACATAATCTATGTAGATTTCAATTAGTCAGCGAATAAAGGCTATTTTTATTTATTTTATTTTATTATTCTCAGATGAAATATCCTTGTAGGTGAATTATTTCATCTCTTTATTAATAACGTCCCACAAGTTCCCATAAATAATTAAAATAATGGTTAAAATTCTTACATTTTAGTAATGTCAGATTAATGTTCTTTTAACATCTCAGTGAAGATAATTTTAACTTTTACAAATGAAATTAGTAGATTTAGCTCGTATAATTAAAGTCATGAGCTTGTCCTGGAATACTTTTCACTTTGTTAGCATCCAAAGGAACTTTTAAAGAAGCTTATGGTGTCTTGACGACCTCTGTAGCGCAGTGGGCGAAGGTCCGCCTGAGACCTAGAAGATTGGTTTGACCGAAATGTTTGTATGATCTGCAAATAGTTGTCTCCGGTAGGGGTATTTTCTATGTATGATTTATGTGTGTTTACAATAAAAATGTATATAAGTATATCAGTCACTTGGTTCCCATTTATACAAGCTCTGCTTAGTTTGGGGATAGATGATGCTGTGTGAAAGTGTTGTGTGCATTATTATTTATTATTTAAGCAATTGTTTGTATCATATATTTTATGAGACAAACAATCAAAAATGACGCAATTATCTTTAGTTCTTGAGAACCAACATAAAGCTCTAGGTCAAAATAATTTGTCGTACAAAAAATGCTTTGGAAAATAGGATATTATTTGCACAATACAAACGACATAAACTGTAGCCGGACGCGAAGGCTTAATGTGTAACAATCACGTGGAGCTATTAGGTGCTCCAAGGTTAGCTTTTTGCCTCCACACTCCGTGACTAAGTATAAGATCTACGTAAAAAACGTAGTACCTATATATTCAATCGTATATACTAGGCAATAAGGTTGATATTGAAAAACATTTTAAGTCTAAGTACTAAAATTTGCAAAAAAGACGTACCTAGTAGACCTATCAATACTAACAGCCTTATATCGCAGACTATAAGAGCTATGTTGTTTACGTTAAGTATTCCTGTCTACCTAATTGGCAAAGTGACCGCTCATCATAGATATAGTCATCTATGGCGGATCGTGAGCTGTACAAAAAAATCTTATAAGGTAATTCTACTAATTAAGCAAGTATTATCTTTAGACTTTGTTACTGTTGTCCAATTTGTAAGTCTACGCTAGGATATTCGGAAAATAAAATTCAAATGTAGATTGTTGTTCTGAGTCTTTTGATATGGAGACGTTCGCCTTTGAATGCATTACTGCTATGAAATATTAAATCTTTTCCATTATTTAGAGGGTAGGTGCATCATTGGTATCTTTTTACAGGGTTCTAAGGGCTGTCCAAACACTATCAAGTACACTAGAACTACTTAAAAGATCAAACTGGTTTTGCAATGTTTCCTGATCAGGTCAGGGCATTTATCAAATAAATACGTTACAGGCCTGTGGGCCGGCAGACCTGTGCCCATTGAAGCTTCGGCCCTTTAATGGGAATTTCCAACATTAATAATAAGTGATGATAAGTGATGACTGAGTGAGATGTAAAAAAAAACTTTATTTATCAATTAGTAAGTCAGTAGTTTGTGAAAGTTGCAAAGTTATTACAGATCTGTTTCATTTCACAGCTAACGCGTTTAATGCTCACACATCATCAAATTGTGGCCTTAATGTGTTCTTGAAGAAACCACGAGTCACAACACGCGCTAGTTTATAATAAATCAAAGCAATTTGTATCTACCTACAATCTTTTTGCTTTTTTATAGCCCACGTGTTCTCATTCCAATGTACTTAGCTTTGAGCGCGTCAGTATATAAATGACCTTATCCAATCTAAGTACCAGGCCCCTTTTAAAAAATACTTATAATGGCTATATTCACCCAGTTCTTACAAAACGGTTCTTTGAAGAATAAAACTTATTGAGAGTGAGAAGAACTAAGCCAGGCGTTAATGTTGACCACAAGCTCACAAGAAGAAGAAGACAACAGACGCGATTTATTTCATTCATAGACATTTTAAAGAACCTTGAAGAAATTAATCTTCTCAGTTTTACATCAACAAAATGTTAATAAACAAAAGTAAAAGTGCTTATTGTGACGAAACAGCTAACAACAAACTTGACAATATTTAAAACTGCTAAATACAAAAAACCGCGCGCGCTCTATTGTAATAAAATTACAATCGCTGTTTCAACATCACAATGACAGCAGCTCCAACGTTTCAATTCACTGCAAAAGCCAAACCACTGAGTTAGTAATGATTTCGTAACATTCAACTCTTGAACAACTTGCAACAAAATAAAAACTGAAAACCGAAGAGCAGGTAATCCCGGTGCAGAGCCATAAAAGTTCTAATTGCAGACAAACAGGCTAAGTTAGGAAACGTTACCATTCTGTGTAAACATCTTCTGCAGTCATGACATTTCATGTTATCTATTATCAGACTTTTAGCGGATTTGAATGCTGAGAGAACATAAAAAGATGATTTAAAAATTCGGTAGCTTCCAAAAAATAAAATTCCTGTAAAAAGCTAAGCTACTTTCAAAGGGAATCACGGTCTAAATAATTGGATTATAAACCAAGCAGAGCCCGACTATCCAATTGAAAATTCTGATGAATGATGCCTACGCGCGCTTCAGACTTGATCTATACCTTCTGAATGCCCATAAAACACCAGCACTAAAAAGTTTTGCGCTTAGAAGCGAGCAAAAGTATGGCCTGCTATATTTCCCACTTCGCTGAATACTTTAATCCGGTCGTATATTTATGCGGCAGTATTGCGGGTAAATAAGTCCCGGGCAACTCTTCCCGGTTCCATTTGTTATAACTACTAAGTCCCGGGAGATCCCGGACTTCGGCGGGACTTGCACGATGAAGAACTTTGTATAAACCGATAAGTATTTGTATACAGAGCCTTCAACAAACATCAAACAATTCCAGAACTGTGTGGCTATTCAGGTATTCAGCCTAGTTTATTGATATAACACTTGTATCATGAATATGCCATAAATGTGGTAAACAATAGGGCTTTGTATTAAACTTGTCACCCTTTGATTGAATCTAGATAATACATATTTTGCGATAAAATATTACCTTATCAGAGTAGCATTTTATTTCATTTGCGTGTTCATTTACATTGTTCAGTCCAACTGATACAGAATTTAATCATATTAACAACAGTGAATTTTAATTAAATGGGAGTTTAATTAATATATTTGGCTGTAGAAATCTACAGATAAATATAAACAGTGATACTACAATACTACATGGTACTACTGACATTATTGGTGGCACTTTTCAAATTTTTTTTAGCTAGGTACATCTTATGAATATTACCTAAGTCAAAGAATAGAAAAAGGAACAGAATTTTAACTCCGTAAAAACGATTAAACAAATAGGTACTTTACCTGCGACGCAATAAAGTGTTATTCAGATCGTACCTAACATTTTATATTCACATACATCTTGCATCCCTTTCTATACGTAAACTTATCTCTTTTGACGCGTACTAACGTACGGAACGAGCCCCGCAGTCGGGGCCCGCCGATGTACTTATAGCATCGTACCTAAAGTGCGGAGTGAGAGTGGCCTGCCCAAGTAGAGACACAAGGAAAGTTCTGACACTTTATCCTGGTGTCGATGAAAAAAAAGATAAAATTGTGAATGAAGCAGAGAAATATAAAATTAAAGGTTATATTTCCTTGAGATTTTACAAGGGTTCTTATCTTTTACGCTTCTCTGCCACCTCTCCACGCAATCTGACGTAAATGACATCATGTATTCCCTTGTGCTCGTCCAATAAAATATCATAGTATATATAAATTCAATAATATTAAATTAATTCAATTTATATAAAGTGTTTGATAATGTTAGATCAAATTATCAACGAAGCTAATTAATTATCACGAACATAGGAAGTGGAGATCCGTGGTTTCTGGATTATAGATATGCATAGACTTTATTTTATGTACCGAGTATGTTTGTAAAACCACACCAATACCAACAACTATGGATACTAATAATAAATTCAATTCCATTTATTTATTTGTGATACACAGGTACAAAAGTTGTTACATGGTAAGATATAAAAATCTCACTGCGATCTGCCATTAGGCGAACATGCTTATCTTTAAATAATAATAATAATCAAATATCTATAACAAAGTTGTCTAATTAAATTAAAATGTAACAAAATATTAAAAATAAATGATAAAATAGTAAAAGAAATGTCAAACTAGAATAAATTAATCATTGTTATCAAAAAATTCTTCAATTGAATAAAATGTCTTGTCTATTAAATTATTGAACAGAACTCTGTTCAGCTCAGCCAACTGTCTTAAACGTCTTAAAGTCATTGCATTTTCTAAAGTGAGCTGGTAAATTAAATAAACAGCTAACCAGAAATCTAATAATAACCGTAAATCTGTATATTTGAAACCCGCGGAAGCCATTGAAATTTTGCTAATAACATGATTATCGATACCAACACGCCATTGCTTATTAGATTAAAAACTTGCGCGGAAATACACAATCTTAGTTAAGAAGATAGTCAATAATAATATATATTTATGGGATGCTCGTATATGCTCAAGGAAAGGATCTTACAAACACTAGTAACACTCCCGAAAAAAATTATGATAATTATTATTATTAACAATTTAAGTAGTAGTTTTTCGTACATTTAACCATGTCCTATTTTTTCTAAGTCAGAATAAGCTGTTCTTTGTAATCGTCTCGCCAGAAGACTCGACGAGTTCCAGCCACCGGAACAGGCCGGGTTTTGCGGAGGATATGGTACCATAGACCACATTCACACAGTGAGGCAGATTATATAGAAGTCCGAAGAGTATAATCGGCCCCTGTGTTTGGCTTTTGTGGACTATAAGAAGGCCTTTGACTCTATTGAAACCTGGGCTGTCCTGGAATCCTTGCAAGTTGACTATCAAGCTTGCCAAGTTGACTATCATTAAATCGAAGTGTTGAGATGTTTGTATGAAGCCGCCACTATGAATGTCCGAGTACAGGACCAGTAGTCTAAACCCATTCAACTGCGCCACGGAGTGAGAAAGGGAGATGTCATATCTCCGAAACTTTTCGCAAGCGCGTTCGAGGATATGTTTAAGACGCTGGACTGGAAAGGTATGGGCACAAACATAAACGGCGAGCACATCTCACACTTGCGATTCGCTGATGACATAGTCCTAATGGCGGAATAACTGAAGAGCTGCAACAGATGGATGAATTTGGACAAGACCAAAATCATGATCAGTGACCAAATTGATAAGAGACCTGTCGTCGTTAATGGACTCTCCGACTCCGACTCGAAATTGTTTTCGGAGTATACATACCTCGGGCAGATATTGCAGTTGGGTAGAAACAACTTGAGGCCGGAGGAGGCCAAGAGGAGGATTCAGCTGGGTTGGGCAGCATTTGGAAAACTACGTCGAGTTTTCTTGTCACCCATACCACAATGTTTGAAAACGAAAGTTTTTAATCCGTGTGTCCTACCCGTCATGACGGAGCCGAAACGTGGGCACTCACAGTACGGTTAGTCCACCAGTTTGAAGTCGCTCAGCGAGCTATAGAACGAGCCATGATTGGAGTTTCTCTGAAGGATAGAATCCGCAACGAGACTACCCGACATAGAACTAAAGTTGTCGACATAGCTCAGAAGTAGCAGTGGGCTGGTCATATCTGCCAAAGAACCGACAACCGTTGGGGTAAACGAGTTCTTGAGTGGAGACCCCGGCTCGGCAAATGTAGTGTAGGACACCCTCTAGCCAGGTGGAGTGACGATTTGCGAAAGGCTGCTGGTACAAGCTGGATGCTCATGATGTCAAACTCAGAACAAGGCGCACTGGCACTCATTAGGGGAGGACTATGTCTAGCAGTGGACTGCTATAGGCTGATGATGATGGTAAGATTTTTTGTGAATCAGTGGGAGTTGATGTCGACTCGCCTTATGCCCGATAGGTATTCATTTCAGTGGCACATGAGTAGCACTCGTTTTTTGCTTGGCAATAAGCTCTTTAATTTAATTTGAAAAGTATGAGGCTAGGCACAAAGAAATAGTTAAGTGAGTCTGAAGGAGTATTTCAAAGAAGCCGAGGTGTATGCTGTACGAACTTGTAAAACTGACAAAACACGCCTTTTACGAGTACGGGAATATTCCAAGTTGAGTCATGCCTGGCTGGAACTTCTTCCATCTCGTCTTTTATAGTTTTGCAGTTGTAGGTATTTTTGCAAAGATGCATGCAAAAGTTATAAATTTTCATTGAGAAATGAAGATAACAAATATATTATTACAAGAAAATAATAATACTACATCATACAGAGATTCTCTTGATCGACATTTTATTATACATTGTCCAAACAACGCTATTACCATTAATGACATAATATCATTAAAATCAGCGCAAGATGTTCTTGGAGTTACCTAACTAAATATCGTGGAAGCATACAGTGTAATACCGTAAAACTGACTTCACGTATGTTTTGTTCGATTTCATCAAAACAGAACTCACAACATAACCATTCAATTAACTATGCTCTGTCCGACAACCGATGGACCCATTTCTCTAATGAAATTTGGGTAGGTAAATAAAGTATTGTGGTAGGTGAAATATTTATTTACTCAATGGATACAATGCCCATTAAGTATATACGTGATACTGTGTACTATGCTTACAAAGATACATTATTAACCAAACAGTTTAACCAACGTTGTGCATGCGAAAACGAAGCGCTTTCCTTGAACATTCTCTAATTACACGAATTAACAAAGAAAATTAGTATCTCTGAGGAGAGAATTCGAAGTAATTCCACGAGTAACGAAGCTTTGTTACAAGCGAGCCATATTCATAGCCGAGAGTCCCGCAAATTGAATCTAATTGCCGCAACGAAGTGTTGAATCAGACCAGCCAGCGGAGTCGGCGCGGTGGCCCAAATTGCGCCTATTTACCCACTTAGGATCAGAAATTCTGAACACCCACAGACCACCTGTTTACGAACATTTACGAAGCTGAGTTTTCGCGAGTGACATCAGCTGTTATAGAGTCGGCCATCTTGTGAGATAACCGCTGAAATGTTCAGCCCGAATTGGATGAGCAAAGTTATTACCAGTTTGCTTCAGGATGAGTCTGTAATCCAACTTATGATAACTAGCTTGTTATCTAGTTATAACTGGATAATATGGCGGTTAGTTTGAGATTTTGTAACGTATCTAAATTACAATTCATTTTTAAGCAACAGAGTTCATTGTTTAAACCTCTTGGCCCATTTAAATAACAATAAAATAAAATATTCAAAAAACTAAGTACTCGTCGCTAATAACCTCAATCTAATATCTAAAATTATTATTATATTTAACTTAGATTTAGCATAACAACACACAACTGGTGCATTGTTAATTAAATTAACTCTGTAATCAGCTCAAGCTAAAGCCAAAAACGTGATAAAACCTGAATAGCATATTTATTTACAACGTTTGCTGGCTAAGCCGCTTGGTCCGCTGGCGCCAGTTGTGAAAGAGGCCGCACCACTGAAAGCGTGACAAAGCAATATTTTTTATTGCAAATCAATGCCATCCGATCGTTTCCCCGAACACACAAAATAAATTGCCAGCCGACGAAAATCCTATCGCATCGCAGCTATTTTATACGATTCCATACCTATGCACCACGCCATGCGACATTTCACTCACTGCTGCCAAGTATTCATTCTACAACTTTGACCTTTTGCATTCGAATAAATTTTACTTTTTTAGCAAATCAGATCACAGACCTTTTCGTTTTCTTTATCTCGCTTTTCGTTTGTTTATACGACAAGAGCTTTTTATTATGTTTTAGTCAGTTACTAATTTAGCTAATGCATATTACGATTATATGGCTAAGTTGGTTTTTACCCTATTTAAGATTTTTTTCCATACGATAATACTTTTATATTTTGATATTATTGTGCTAGTTTTCATTTGAATATTCAAATATTCAGAATTGTGAATTTATTGAAAACATAAATTGTAACTGTTTTCCAAAATTGATTTCAATTGCGTCACGCCCTGCGACAACATCTAAACGATAGATGGTATCTCGAATGTGCTTTAATTAATATAACAAGCAACTATTATTCGCTATTCGGCTTGGTCTCTAACGGATGGCACTGTTGAGATAAAAATAGTAAAGTGGAATATTATAAGGTCTTTAACTAAACAAGTCAAAATCTACCAAAATAATTTATTAACTTTATGAACCTTCAAAACACAATTATAGTCAAAATTATACCTGATAAAGTTTCATAATACTTCGGCTACAAAGATTAAGCTTTGGATAATTATTATTCAAGATGGAATCATAATAATGACTCTGAAGCTTATGGTACCTACCTAAGTTCTATATAACTAAGCAACATTATCAACTACAAAAGTTAAAACATTATAACAATTACTTTAAAGTTCGGCAGTTCATGAAAATTAAAGCAATTCTAGCTGAGTAATTTATAAGATGCAAACAAAATATTAATCAACGAAGTGAAATAACGATAATGAAACTCGGTTTAAATAGTTTATCAGAAAACTTTAATAAAATAGTGATATCTTATTTATATTGCTTTGATGTGTTCGCAAATTTGATATCTATATTTTTATCTGTTCATATTTCAACAAAATACCTTAAAACTCAAAAGCACTCAATAATTGTGATAGAATCATCAAGTATGTAGGTAGCATCTTTAAAAATGGTATTTGATGCATATTTTTTCTGGTGTTTAAAATACCATTTTATAAAACTTAGTTCACCCATTGTCATCACAATTAGCTTCAATTTGACTACGATTTAGGTTGAACTTCTTGCATTAAATGAATTAACCTCGTAATTTCTTTCGTCTGAGTCTAATGGTCACGTCATCCTAGAGGCCATTCTCATTTATTGAGATCAATTAGCCAGGGCATTGGAGGGTCGCTTGAGTCCATAAATCATTTATGTTTGGGTGCCGATTGGTACCTTGAATAAGGGACTAGGTATTTGGATAGATTTCATCTTATAAAGATTTCGTGTTTACTTGCTGTGATATAAATTTTCTTTTATATATTGTAAGGAATTTTTGATACATTGTCCCACCTTCTATCAATTTCTTGTGTCCTTACTTGGCAAGTTGGTCCGTCATAGCAATAATAATCATAACTCCAACAAGCTGCCTTCAACGACACTGTTTTAAAAGTTATTATTCAGTCTTTGTCATGATGGTGGTGATTCGAGCATAACGAGCCAGTCGCTCGGCCATCTGCCTGTCTGCATTTGCGCAACCACCAACCGTGAAAAAAGTCATCCATATACATCAAGCTTCAAACAGTGTAGAGGGCAAAACATTGGTTTTAAGTTATAACTAGAGTCACAACAAAATGTTATTCTATGTTTGATTGATTATTTAGGGCATATTATAAGGAATGAGGAATTGACCATGGCGCAATCATATAAACATATATTTGTCCAATATGAATGTATACTGAGTAAATTTGTTTTAAAAACATTTGAACTAGATAAAAAATTAATATCCACAACCAGTTTTCCAAAAACTTATGAATTCAGCGGATATTAAAACAATGCACTTATTATATGTATTTCAAATAGGTGATTCTTGTGCAGCGTTTGCGGTAATTCATATTATAATGACTCTTTTGTGCCAAATTTGGGCAGCAGCTAGCAACGAGTCAGTTCCAGACGATTTATCGTTATTTTTTCCACATCGGTAGCCACGCGAACGGGCGACATCGAGTAAGACAGTAGCGAAGTTACTTGTTCAATGATCGTTGCACAATTCATCAGCTTTCTCTTGTCGTGAAACTGGTGTCGGTGGCCATTTGATACGGTTTTTGTTGCCTGTTTCAACTCGAGCAAGTTAATTATTTTTATCTTGAAGCGGTACCGCCTCTCACATTTTGTTATGATTTCTATGTTTAGTCTAGTGCTTTATGCATTGTAAATACCATCATGGCTTCTTGTTGTTGGAGTCAGTGCAAAATATAGGGGCTTTGAAAAGTTTCCTACGTGCTATCAATACTTGGCTGTAAATTTAGCGGCTGCAAACCCAAGACAATGAGTTCACTTTTGTAACCCTAGTGTTTATGGCTGATAATACCTATATCAGTTCTGTAACAAGCGATCGATGCGAATTAACTCCAAGATTTTCGTTTTGGTACTAAGGCTTTTTTCAATAAGACTATTAGGTCCGCATATCACAATATATTGTAAAAACTTATAGTAGGTACATTTAGGTTTTATTATTTGACATTATATTCTTAGCAATAATTTAATAGAGCTTGATTAGGAAACGTACATTTTAATTTAATACGTGAAGTTCTTTTTTTTCTAGTTACCTACACAATAGCCAACAATTACACTTTGTTAGGCTTATCTAAAGCGATGCAAACAATTAACAGATCATAAACGAATGTTTCGCTGCTAATTACAATTGTATGCCGAACTTTTAATTAGTCATTCATCATTAAAAAACCTTTTCAACTATTTGCAGCTGGAGCAAGCTACCAGCAAGCTTTTCCAGCAAGGCCTTCGTGGGAAACGTAATAAAAGTGAAATTAAAACGTGCGAACAAGTGCATCGACTAATATGTCGCATCCGGCTGCCTTTTTTTTTCAAACAATGGTCTCCGTTACCTAGAAAACAATAGCACATCTCACAGACACACACACTGCTCTCGTCGGAAAACGCACATGCACAATTTTCCGAACACCGGTTACGGACACTGCGTCGGTCGCGTCAGAGCAAAGGGCGGCACATACAAGCGCTGCCTCTGCACGCGAAAGACTGACGGATTTCGGGCAGAGTCGCGCGCGAGCGGGACGCGCGGCGGGCGTGCCGACATTGTGCGCGCGCATGCCACATCTCTCTCCCACCCACCAGAACACACGTAGAGCCGTCTCTTCCTCGCGCGCTCTAGCACACCTTTCGTTCCCAAGACAGGTGTTCCTGTCCCTGTGTGCGTCCGGACACGTCGGCTGTCCATGTGTGCGCGCTTCCTGCGGCGGCGGATCGTTTTTTATGCACGGCAGAAATTATAAAAAAGTAAATGGAGGGAAAATTAAATAAAACGTTTACAATGAAGCGTTTTCCTGTGCGCTTTCAATGATTCAGTGCGCGCTATTTGTCTGGATGGATATCATCGTTGGTCGCGATTAGGGAGTTTTTTACAGATGTTTGAGTGATGTAGGCGGGCGTAATTAGGCATGGGGCGGAAAGGTATATTGATTGCGGTGACGCGGCTTTGTGGAAAAGATCGATATTTTTGTATGGCAGGTGGCACGCGACGTGTCCGGCCCGTGCGTCCGTAGATGAGTAAGCGACTATCGATCCACACGCAAACTTTCGACCCTAGTTTATGGTGCGCACTATACCTACCTACTTAACTTAAACCACTCATAAGAGTAGGTTCTACGTACCTAAGACCGTTATCGAGAACGCTCTAACTGAACGACGTCTTTCATAAACCCCTAGGCGACGAAACGAAAGCCTCATAAAAGCAAAATATGTAGACTGCCAGGAGACAAGGCGACGGCAATCGATAAATATTGCCCCAATAAAACTTATCGTAACAAGCAACCGCCATTCCTTTTCTTCATAAAGATAATTATAAAACTTTACCTCATTAAAGACGCTGGTATTGTTTATTAATAAGTTATCTATTGGATTTGTGATTATGAAGTATTTCAAAGACTATCAATTACCATGTCAAGTACGCAAACAGCCCAACCAGTTATGCCATGGATAAGGTGCCAATTTTGATCTTGGTGTAAGATTCTCCAATCTTAATAATTTCATGACTATTATTGTCCGTTCTGTTCGGTATATTTATGTTAGTATAAATAGAATTTTCTATATTGTCATTGTAATATAGAAAACTCTATTTATACTAACTAACACCAACAAATCTACTCACACCAACTAAGCTCGCCACCATAAACAACGGTACAAAGCCAAATGATGCTAAATTAATCTGTTCCGCTTCAAAAGGCACGTGTACTAACAATCCTAGAATCCTCTACTATGATGAGCGTCATGGTGTTTCAGTCAGTGTTCATTGGTCAGGGTACTCTGGGTAGCGTCATGTGACCAGGATTTGCTTAACCAAAATGATCTGCAAATGACACCGAAGTAAGCCACGCCACGTCCGTTTAGTTTAGGTATTTAAATATTATAATGATTATAAACCCCATCACTAGAGGGTACCGCACCGTAGGTGCTAGTGGGGAATAAAATCAAATTTTACTTTTTATTCCCATTTGAGCACCACGTTAAAATATTGATTGGTACACAAATGGGAATAATTTTGGTGCTCAAAAAATAGGTGCTCAAACGGGAATCCGTTTTATACTATGTAGTGAAGTTAAACAAGTTTTCAAAACCCCATATTATATGTTCACTTCTATAATCTCTATATTTTTTTTATACTACTTGATGATGGAACAAGCACATGACGAGAATCTCTATAATGTATAATCACTTTTAGTGCTGAAAAAACACTTGCCTAGGAGACGTGAGTAAGGTGGACATGATTTAGAAGCCCCTATTCCACCGTTATAGTCATGTACTGCTCCTTGCACATGGCGCGGAGTGCCAATCAGGGATTCATAAGTGTATCCTGAATCAGCACGTGAGTAAGGTGGAATAGGGGCTTCTAGAACAAGGATTCTTAATCCAGAAGCCCCTATTCGACCCAACTCATGTGCTGCTCCTTGCGCATGGCGCGGAGTGCCAATCAGGGATTCATAAGTGTTCCTGAATCAGCACGTGAGTAAGGTGGAATAAGGGCTTCTGGAACAAGGATTCTTAATCCAGAAGCCCCTATTCGACCCAACTCATGTGCTGATCCTTGCGCATGGCGCGGAGTGCCAATCAGGGATTCATAAGTGTTCCTGAATCATCAAAGATATACTGCAAAAAATGTCCTACAATGATACAGAAAAATTATTAACTGTGCTAAAATAAGTTATAACTATAACATATAATCTGTTTAGTTTTATTTTAAGTTAAGTTTAAGTTAAATAAGATTTCTCAAATACTACCTACGTCATTAGAGACTGTTATTTTGATTTAATTTTTATTCACTATAATGTACGGTACTTTGCCCAGCAGTGGGACGAGAGAGGTTAATTAAAAAAAAAAAAAAAAAAAATGTGCGGTATGTACATGTATTAAATATTTAGTCGTACCTTAATAATAAAATGCAGTAGCTTATTATTTTGTTTTATATTATTTTATTTCAATCACATATTTTATTTCCTATGTTCCATTTGTTAGCTCTCTTCGCCTGAAACACAGGATTACCTAGTTCAGGCTCTTGTTTTTATTATACTTATGTTTAATTAAGATTTCTGTACCTTTTAATATTTTTATGTTACCAATTTAAGAAATTTTGAATAAATTATTTTATTTATTTATTTATTTATCAGCTTCAAAATAGCCGCATCAAAATTGGAGCATTGGTTTTGAAGCTAAGAGGCCACAGACAGCTATAGGTACAGAGAGATACACTAGGCTTCAAACTTTACACCCTTTGCCAGCCAGGGGCTTAGTAGGTAGTTTTAATACGATTTAAGTTAGAATAAGATATAAGTTTTTATTTGGAAAGAAAATAAAAAAAAACTAATAGCGGAGGCTTCAGTCAGAGACTAATGTTCTGCTAATGAGAAAGAGCTTTTAAAATTCTTCTTGGAAGGAGCTTTTAAAATTTAAAACAATATACTTAAATATTTATAATTACGCGGTAGCTTAGCTTTTCTAAGTATAAATATTTTGTCTAGTTCTACTAGGTATTTATTTGGGTAATGAAACATTAAAATAAATTTAAAAAGTTAAGCAAACCCCTCCATTTAATTTTTTTTTTTAAATTGCCTGAGCGTCGTTGACATACATCGAAATGACTCATTTGCACTACATGACCACCACACCAGCCTATATCAGTCCACTGCTGGACATAGGCCTCCCTTAATAAAGGGGGAAATACACAATCCCCACGCTGTGCATTCAGGGCACAGCCTCTCGCACCATCGATGCTGCTGCCCGTCGGTGGCCAGGAGATTTAGCTGTGTCGATGTAGACTGTGCTATGCTGCAATCAGCCGGCCGCCAGAGCCCCGTCCATTGTTTGGCAGGGTGCACCACGTGCAGGTGAGGTTAACTCGGGTTCCGAAGATGGGGGTTGGAACCTTGTAAGTACACCCCCCACTATTTGCACTAATTTAGACCTTATGTCGCTTGAACAGTATTCAATGCCGGTGTAGTAGGCAACGTACAATCTGGCATCAATTTGATTGTCAATACGCGACTTTTGTTTGATTTCATGTAAATATTTATGTTAGGTATGGGTTATTTCGTAGCCAATGAAAATAAAACAATTAGAACTCTTCAAAACTTACAAACATCACGAAATTTCAGTCTCTGAATAGTTGTATTCAGAGACATGGCAACACTGGCAACAAAGGCCGTCCACTCTCAATAGTACAAACCGAGTTAGCATGAAGCATAGCGTCTGCCAAACCGAATTACGTAGCGGTATAAACCTTAGTTTTCATCAGACTGCTACGTCTGCTGCGTAGTGCTACGAAATGCATCAATTTGATTAGTAGGCAGTCAAAGTGGGTATATTGAAAGGTTGAGGTTACTCAAATAGACTACTCTTGTCAGACTGTGTAGATTCCGTTACTTGTATGAGAATAGCAACACCAGCCTATTCAGTCCACTGCTGGACAAAATAAATGACCATAATCCCTACGCTGGGCATGCAGGTTGGGGATCGCAGGGCACAGCTTCTCGCACCACCGACGCTGTAGCCCGTCGACGGCCAGGGGATTTAGCTGTGTCAGCTGTGCCACCAGAGCCCCGTTTGTTAACAGCAGGGTACTACTGGCAGTTGGCCACGGGATTTAGCTGTATCGGTGTTAAGCTGCGCTATGCCGCAATCAACCGGCTGCCAGAGCTGTGTTTGTTGTATAGCAGGGTGCACACAGGCAGGTGAGGTTGGCTTGGGTTCTAAAGATGGAGGTTGGAATCCCTTACCAAGGCGTCTTGTTTAACTAAACTGAACGACTCAAGACGTTATTTGATCTTTTAGTCACTTTTAATAATATTTTTCATATTAATAATAATAAAAACAACGTGGTAATACACGGTGAGTTTTAATTCCTTTTCTATTCCGAATAGGGGTCTACTCAAAAACTCAACAAAAAAATTCAACTTTTCGATTTGTGTAGTTTATCAACGAAGAACTGGCTTGTATAGTTAAGCCATGATCGAACTATGTAGTTTTTCATTCTGGCTTGTATTTACGCCGTAATTTAACTAAAAAAGGTGTGAAGCAGCCCTAGAACAGCCGATTTTGTTAAACTTTGTCTTTGACTAAATGATGATGATAATTGTGGCTCTGCCTTCATTTGGGTTTGTTCCACTCAATGCCAAATTTCTTCCCAGAGAATGCCACGGAATATTTAAATAAAAATGATGTAACTAAATTAGTTCCAACCAACGCCATGACAAGCAAGTACAGTCAACGGTAACATCAAAGTATGTTCGAAGCAGTAATGGTAAAGCGAGATAGGGCTTAGCTTTTGCTTAGGTCTGCCACACGCAACACAAAGATAAGCTTAACATTTTTGAAGAAAATTTCTCAATCGCTTGTCTCACAAATTGTGGACATCCATCGTCCAAATTCCCTCTTTTGGGATAACATAGAACTTACCTTGAAGGTATAAAGCGTCCCAAGAATAAACATGGAGAGTAACAGCTAGTTTTAGCCAGCTACAGAGTGTATCTCTTGTGAGGATAAACGGGTCGGCGCAACGAGGTGCGAAGGCAAGCTGCATCAAAGCAACTTCGGACCGGGCGTTGCGTACGTACTTCACACAAACGCACAAAGGCTTTTCAAGCAAACTGACGTAGATTGATTAAAATCACTTAAATACAGAATCTTCGCATTGCGGACGCAGACCCTTTATTCGAAAGTCTTCAATGTTTTAAATATCAACTATTTCTATCTTACAAACTAGTCACTAGTAGTAAGCAGTGACTAATTTGTAAAGTAAATTGAGAAATCGACGTCTTTTAAATAATATTTTAAGAGTTGTATTAGCAAAAAAAAGTGATAATGTCTTGCAATTAGATACTTTGTATTATGTTCTTGCAAGTCGTCGTCAACGTCGAAATCTTTATAAGTTACTTTGCACTAATTCCTGACCTACTTAGATTTTATTGAATTTGTATTATTTTCAAACGGAATGAAAATCATTTTAACAATTTTCCTTCTTGGGGTACAGAGTTGACAAATATTTCCAGATAATTTTATTGAAATCTGAGTTGTAATGGATTCCGAACAACCCATTACAGCTTATTGCTAGTATAACCATAATGTTAGAGCCGGCTTGGATACTGCTAGTCGATAATGGTGACCAAGCTAGAGGATTACGTTGGGAAACATCTAAACTATATTGCTTTTGTGTACATTCTACTCAGACGTCTTATTTAATGCTGTCCTTCGGTTTAATTGAAACAATACTAAACCATGGATTTATCAGGATCAAGGTTCCAATTAGACGTGTAAACAGTAGATATTTTTGTAAGAACTTGTGATCAAGGCGTTGAATGACAAAGTGTTACTAATAGCTGATAGATTCTAAAAGATTCTGACCTAAACTTATTGTTAATGTAAGGGCTATATTTCACCGGGACACCAAGGCGGCGCAACCAGTCGCCGCTACCAACAAAGTCCCTTATTTATCGGTGGAAAAAAGGGACGAAACTACATTTAGTAAGTTAAAAATAGTTAAGCAGGACAACTGGCGAGACGTGGTGATGATAGGTGGTGCAAAAGGCTAACAGAATGGTGGCCGAGGACTGGGAAGAGAAGAGTTGGTCGTCCAGTAGCTCGACGGGCTGATGACATAGTCAGCGTCGTTGACCTCCTGCGCTAGTGGATCAGGCTAGCGCAGGACCGTGCAAGTGGCAAGAGCAAAGGGAGGCCTATACTCAGAAGTGGGTGAAATCGGGCTGCGAATGATGATGGTAATGATGATGACGATCATAACTAGTTTTAACGATAAAAAGTGTTACACAGAATCTCTGCCAGATTTCCCTCCATAAACCTAAAATATAGAAAGGAAAGTATAGCCGCGGTGGGATGTGCCCCTAGTGGGATATACCCCAACTTTCAATATAGAGAGGGTGGGTTCGTGATTCGCAGCCCACGCACATTGCATCCGTGCCTGTAGATTCTAAGGAACTTTTTACTCCTTACGAGAATAAACTTCTCGGACGTATCAAACTAAAATAGATTTTACAGTGAAAATTCTTAGCAATAATTTTAAAAGTTACTTTTTAGAAACAAACAACGTTCCCGTGTACTTCATTATCTTTCACGAAGTTTTTTTTTGAGTGCGGGACACAGCATCATGTAGCCCTAAGCAGAGCTAGTATTATGGGAACTGGGAACTACATGACTGATATATTTACCTACTACATAATACTTTTTTTTGAAAATTAAATACTAGTAGCGGCCCGCTCCAGCTCGACACGGATTATTAAAAAAAAATCAAAAATTATAACACACATACACACACGCACAACCACTAACACATACGAAGGTCCGCCTGAGACGCAGAAGGTTGCGGGTTCGATTCCCGCCGCGGGACAAATGTTTGCATGTTCTGTAGATATTTGTCTCGGGTCTGGGTGTTTCTATGTATGATATGTATGTATTTACAAAAAAAAAATTATATGTGTAGTATATCAATCATGTGGTTCCCATAATACAAGCTCTGCTTAGTTTGGGGCTGCATGATGCTGTGTGATTACGTCCCGCATTATTTATATTTATTTATTTATTTATTTATACACTCTTTATTTCTTGATAATATTGACTTCCCTTCCGTATCCCAGTAACGCGTACTACATCGCTTATTATCGGGTGCTGCCTAGCTAGCCGAGCAGGATCAGCGGTGACCACGCGACTTTTTTCAAATACTTACATTTTTAAAATCGTGATATCTTTTGAATGGAATGTCAGAATTTAACAATTTCAAAATTATATAAAGTTATTGAAACAGTCTTGAATATGAAGTAATTTATTTTGATAAGGATTAATATCGAGCGATAAATAAAGAGGATTTTCCAGCGCCGGCATTTCAATTAAATTTAAGAAATAGAAGAACACTTTTTTTTTTTTTTTTTTTTTAGTATTTGTATTTTTTTGTATTTATTTACTATCCACAAAAGTATAGTAACATTTATTTATAAAAAACACTATAAAACCTGTAAGAGGTTTGTCTAAGTGTATATACTTATTGTGGCATAACTATAATAGTAACTATAATATATGCTTTCCCGACACTTTTTATAGATTATAATGTGTTCTGCAAAGTCGAAGTACATTATTTTGTTCTATCATCAATAGTTTTCGCCGCGCACGCGAGGTAAGGATTTTTTTTGGTAATTTTTTTACACCTCGGGTTATAATATTGAAAATTTTGTAAGGATCCCTAATTTTTTTGAAAATATAATATAGCCTATATCACCTGGCGATAGTAATGGTGAAAGAATTTTTTAAACCGGTCTAGTAGTTTCGGAGCCTATTCAATACAAACAAACAATAAAATCTTTCCTCTTTATAATATAAGTGTAGATACATAGAAAACACCCAGACCTGAGACAAATATGTGCAATTATCGCACACATTTGTGCCGCAGCGGGAATCGAACCTGCAAACTAATGCGTTTCAGGCGGACCTTCGCCTACTGCGCCACAGAAGTTGTCGAAGAAGTCTCCAATGTTTGTATTATGTAATCAGGACTATCGTACAACACGCTTTAATAAACCTTAAACAAGAATGTGTTGACAACCAGTAATCCATATTTCAACATTCCAAACAGTATTGTATGCATTTCAACAAACAAGATGATCGCATTCCAAACATTGTAACAGCTGCATCTCAAGCTAGTTCAGTACAAACAGATGCTATAATTTACTATCACTTGCTAGTACATTTTACTAGCCCTAAGTAATACACTGTTTTGCGATTCTAGAAACTTTGTCATCATAATCTCTTGGGGAATATAGCACGACGCGAAATAATGCTGTTTCTTCTAAGATGCTCCACACAACTGAATTTTAAGTGTTTTATTTTAAGTTCGATGATTTTCCTGTAAAATCTGGATTTATATTATAATTTCCTCGTGCACTTAATAGCTATATTGTATATACAGACATCAAATTTGTGCAAATGACTCATGCAATTTAAGCTTTGATTGCTGAAAACACAACTGTGGTAGTGCAGCCTGCTCACTTTAGGCATGTATGGCGCGAAGCCTTCCTTATTTTGTGGCGGAGCATCATGCCCGAGGCCTATAGTTAAAGTACTGTGTATAAGAGACGCATGACAATGTAGGAGTGTGTGTTCCATCAACTACGGAATGCAAGCCAACCTCACCTGCCCGTGCATAGCGCAGCCTAACACCGGCAAAGCTAAATCTTCGAACCGTCGACGGGCTCAGCGTCGGTGGTCGTCAAGCCATTTCAGAGCGGCCTTCGGGCGGCATACGAAGCAGAAGAAGAAGCGTCGGTGGTGAGAGAAGCTGTGCCCTATATTCCCCAACATCCCAGCGTGGGGATTATGCGCATATCCCTTTTCTTGTAGGGGACACCTATTTCCAGCAGTGGACTGAATAGGCTGCTATTGTTGTTGCTAGTGTAGGTCAATTATGTTGTGTTGGCAACTATTTATAGCTTCACGTTAAGCTAATTTCCCTAGCTTAGTCCAGTATCTAAATGGCAGTACATAATAGTATTTCGTTACGGGCAGATGTTGAAGCACTTAGCGGCCTGCGTTTTATTATGAATAGCAACGGAACTAGTATTTTGCGGTTTCCCTGCGGAGGCAGACGCAAATTAATGCCCGGGCTTTCAGCTAGAAATTAATGTAATGCACCTAGGTTACGTAGCCAAATTGTTGGCATTCAGTAAATTTCACAGCGCAACGGGTCACGGCAAACGAATTTTATAATTGAATTTTATATCAGCATGTGTCAGAGATGGGCTAATTGTGCTCTAAATGGTGCAAATGCCTCGTACTTAAATTGGTTAAAAACGCAATAAATCTTTTTGAACAATTCAATTATGTTCACATTATTACATACATACATACATAATATTACATATTGACGGCCTCTGTGGCGCAGTGGGCGAAGGTCCGCCTGAGACGCAGAAGGTTGCGGGTTCGATTCCCGCTGCGGGACAAATGTTTGCATGATCTGTAGATATTTGTCTCGGGTCTGGGTGTTTTCTTTGTATGATATGTATGTATTTATAAAAAAAATATATCTAAATGTGTATTATATCAATCATGTGGTTTCAATAATACAAGCTCTGCTTAGTTTGGGGCTACGTGATGCTGTGTGATTACGTCCCGCATTATTTATTTTATTTATTTATTTATTATCAAACTACCTTAACTAAAAGTGTTTTTTTTTAATATTGTTATTTAAATTTCTAGAAACCTATTTTTATGGGAATTTTTAGAAACCTGACACAAAAACCTTTTTCTACTTAGCAATAGGTACCTGTGAGCTGGTTTTCCTAAACTCGCAGCAACACTTAAGCAGATTAAAACGCTTATCGTGTGAGTTTCTTGCTCGTTTTTCATTCTCTTATTTAGGGCTTTTACTTTCCTTCCTGTTTACGTGAAGCTAAGAGATTAAATCTTTGAGTTTTTCAAACAATTTTACACTTTTATTTGCTCTTTTTTCCGTAAGGTTCAGTTTCATCTAGAGCTAGTTAGTACTTACATGAAAAGCTGTAGTATATATTTTAAAATCTTTCTTTAAAATAGTGAAAATCTTTAAAATATAGCTCGATTATATATATTAACATACCTACTTCACTATCAGTTGGTTTTGATTACAGATCTTTTAACGTATCTAATCATTATGTTACTTATAAGACATCTCATACGCCATGGCGTTGATGCGTTTTAAACTAAACATAGTTTAAAATGCAGTTGAAAGGTCAGAGAGTCACTCACTCTTCAAGTGACCAAAGAAAGCTTTTTGTTACCAGTTCATAATCAATCCATAACTCACAATAAAATGAAAAATTGCTACGACATTGACCTAAAAAGTCACGGCCTCTTTGATGACTTCATCTTCAACGCCCAAAGTCAACCTTAGTACTAGATCAGAGAACCAAGCGCCCTATAAATATGTCATCGTTTGCAGCTACAAACGCGCAGCAAACGATCATTTGAACCACAGCGAGTGTTAATAAAGTTGTGGAAATATTGCGACGAAAACAACGTGTCAACGAGAATATGATGCGGTTACTGCGCAGTGCCGAGTTGCCAGATTCAACTTTTTCCTTACAGCACTGTGCGGAGTCAATTAATCATGATGTTTGTTCTGTAAGGGAAGCAAATTGATGCAGTTTCTAACATAAAAAAAGTCGTTTACAATTAATATCGAGGAGCGCTAATGGCGTGGCTAACTTCTGTGTGCTTAGCGGATTATCTTGGTTAAGCAACACTCTGCCCTGTTACTATTTGGATGGGTGGCCGTTTAGTGGCATTTCAATCTGAGCGGTTCCGAGCATCGGAAGGCACGTTACTTTCTGCTTGGCGCTCGGCGAAGCTACACGTCTGCGAATTTTTGCGGAGTGCCGAAGGCGGACAGCGAGTCTATCGTTTCCTGATGATGCCTTATGGGGAAGGCGAAACATTGTCGAATTTCTGTTGAGTTTTTATGAAACTCGTCAGAGAGAGTTGGCGGAATTTGTACTAAATATTTTAGCTTGTAATGGATTTCCGCAAAGTCACGCCTGATTCAATTCATTATCTTAGGCACGTTAAGTTATTGGTCCCGGTTTTTCAGTTGTGAAGCCATGTTGGAGGCCTTGGAGCGGCCTAAAACTCTCTGAGTTGGCCACTTCATACGATGAAAGAAGGAATCAACATGAAAATGTTACATATACATTTATGTTAGACATTTTAGTAAGTGAAAGCTTAATCATATATCACATATATTTCGAGTATTTATAATTATATCAAACTATTTATTATATAATGTGTACTATGTGTGTTATCAGTGTAGGTGGTGAATGTCAAAAGATACAAATGGTTTGAGAAACTTAGGGAACACAGCCTACCCAGCAGTGGGACGATGCAGGGTGATTATACATAAACAAAACGATTAACTCTACAATTTATCTTCAATTCTACAATTTATTTTTAAACGCTCAAGTCAAAGAATATTTTAAAAAACTTTTTTTTTCATTTAGGTACTCTACTAGTTCTTAGTGGAGGAAAGTTGGGTACATGCAGAGTTCACTAAGTTTCTCTGTAGAAGGAAAACTGCCGACAATGAAGAATTAGACAGGGGAAACAATCCGACCGTGAGGAATCGGAACTTACGTTTCCACTTATGTAATTGTTTGTATTTTGTGAACAAATGGAATACGTGATGGATGAACTTTGTTTAACTTCGAAGGTTTCATTGAAGCCTTTTTCTCAATTTGTATAAGTAGTGAACGTGTATAAGTATCGAAATCTTTTGAGAGCAGTATGCTTATTGTGAACTTCTTTGCAATTAGCTTTAATCATGCCAGCTCGGGGTGTAAAGGGTTCCAAGCCCATCTTCGGTTTTTTTTTATTTATTTAAGCACAGATTACACATTACTAGCAATAAAAGTATCTTATAAAATTCAACGGTTTCGATCTGGTTTGAAACATAACTTAAGTGCGCACTTGAAAAACAATATATTGATGCTAAGACAGAAAATGTGTTCAAAAACTTGAGCTAAATGGAAAGTTAAGAAGAAAAAGAAAAAAACAAGTAAACAAGATAAAGTACATATGCATAACAAAGTTAGAAAACAATTTGAGGCGATAAAATTACAAAAAATACATGACAAAAATATAAAAATAAATTGCTAATCAAGTGACATGGTAGCCCTGGATGCTATTACGAGCATCTGAGCTACCGGTAATATGAAGGATGTCTTTGATGGTTTTTATAAATCTGTTTAATTTTGAGTTAAAAATGTCTAGTTCATCATTCGATTTTACTATTTCATTGTACTGCCGACACATTCTAGAATGGCTTGGATTCCATAACTAGTTATGGAATCCAAGCCAACCTCACTTGCCCGTGGTACGCCCACATATCGGTGTACAGTAAAACAAACGGGGCTCAGGCTGCCAGCTGAATGGACAAAGCACAGTCTAACACCGGGACAGCTAAATCCCCTGACCGCTGATGGGCAGCATCAGCAGTGCTAGAAGCTTTTCCTTGCCCTGCGATCACCAACCCGTATGCCCAGAGTGGAGATTATATACGTATTTCCTTCTTAATAAAAGAGGCCTACCTATGTCCAGTGGACTGATATAGGCTGGTGTGTGGTGTGGTTGCCAGCTCTGTCATATTCAGGTTTATTTAAACAAAAACAATTGAAACTGATTGCAACGTTTAGATACAGACCTACTTCTACCACCAGCCTATATCAGTCCACTGCTGAATATATTATATTTATTATTCAGGCGTTCGTTTTCTGACATTTTAATACAAATTATGAAAAAATTTGAATCTATAAAAAACAAGCTTTCGCCTACGGCTTCACTAGTGTGGCACCCGGATAAAAAGTAACCTTCGTGTTAATTCTTGGTTGTGTGAATCCAACAAAGTGATCGTTTCGTGTATAACGGCATTCCGTTTCGAAGTTAAATGGGACCAAACATATCTCTCACAAACTTTCGAATTTATAAAACGAAAAAATCTATTAATTAACCGTTAAAGTTAATTGATAGACTTTTTTACAAAAAAAAATTTGTTTTATAAATTCGAAAGTTTGTGAGTGTGAGTAAGTGAGTAAGATACGTTTGGTCCCATTTAATTTCGAAACGGCTGAACGGGTTTGGACGAAACGATCACTTTGTTGGTTTCACACAACCAAGAATTAACACAAAGGTTACTTTTTATCCGGTTAATAATTTTAATACATGATAAAAAAAATTACACCTAATAACACTCTATTTTAAAGGGCTACATAATAAAACAAGACCGGTTAAGTGGGAGTTGACTCACCCACCGCGGGTGACGTCAATGGCGTGCGATACGAATTAGTATGTTTTCTTCGTAATTAAAAAAGTGTACGTGCTATACGAAACCGTTTATAGAATGAACCAATAAAGGCCTTTTAGATAACAAAATATTTTACCGTGTAACTCGCTTGATAGCTTGACCACAGCTCCTCGCATTTACCTTTTATGGTTTCTTCAAAACTATGATAGCTAGAGACTTCGCTATAATTTTTAATTTTCTTGTAAAATATAGATATACTTCTATAAAAAACTATGTATGATATCAAAAAATTAAAAACTGTTTTATACTGTTCAAATCAAGCCTTTTCATTTGATACCTCACTCAATCTAGCAAAATGCTCCTCTTATTTTTCAACCCCCCATTTCAGAAGATTTCCAAAAAACTGGCTTTGCAAACTTCGGAGATCAGGAGAGGCTATGTTATTTTTTTTTTATAAATTGAAACAACTTTGGTTATAAATCGAAAACCATGCTTCGTCTAAAAAAATAAAAACTATTTTAAACTGGGCTAATTGATCCCTTTCATATGATATGCCACTCGACCTGGTGGCACCAGTTTGAAATTTTGACATTTCTTATTAACGATAAAACTATAATATTTTTTTCACTAGCAATCTTTTTAAATTTGTGCATTGGTATATATTACCAAACTTCAAGTCGATTATAATTTTTAGTACTATAACGGCTCTACTATATCTATTTCTAGTAACAAATAAACCGTACGTAGTAGGCACGTTAGTACATGTTAGTATTGCTTGATGTCATACATTATTATGATACATTGACAGTAGAAATGATGTAACTAAAGTCCCAAAGATAGATATGTCCATCAGCAACTCCACTGTAATTACCCGTGACAATGCTGATGCATGAAGTGATGTCAGATTAAATGTAAGATTCTGCGAAGAATAGTACCAGGCCGTTAATATTACTCATGGCCCCAACAATCGGCTGGATAAATAATGCTGGACATTTTTCACACCACACAACACTAGCCTATAACACTCCACAGCTGGTGTGTCCAGCATGTGGCTCAATTAATAAAGGGAAATATGCCCATAACCCCCACGCGGGGTGTACGGGATCTCGGGGCACAACTCCTCACACCGCCAACGCTGCTGCCCGTCGGCGGCCAAGAAATTTAGCTGCGCCGGTGCTAGGCTGTGCTATGCCGCATTCAGCTGACCGCCAGCCAGTGCCCGTTTGTTAGTTAGCAGCACAGCCTAGCAGGGTGCATGACGGTCAAGTAAGGTTGGCTTGTATTCCTAAGATGGAGATTGGTGGAAACCACCCCAGTATATTTCACACAACTTCCTACATCATATTATAGACCCAAAATAAGCAGATTGTTATGGGAAACCCAAATGACTGATGTAGGTAGATAGGTACCTACTTCTTATAACATAGCAATGTTCAAAGTTCAAAGCCATTTGTTTGCGAACATGAGTAATAAAGATGTACATACAGTGTTATTATAATAAAAGCACAACATGTTCTGCCTAAATCTAAGGCATGTAAAATTTCGTCAGTAGTTTTCTAATGCATTGAAACAAATAAAAAAGATTATCAATTTAATTACATACAATAAAAGTTATATATAGCTTTATAACTTAACTATATAGCTTAAGGACATTAAAAATATACCTAGCACTAGATTTCCACCCGCGGCTTCGATCGCATGGGTACTGAGATTAATCATAGTATTTTATTCCAGGTTACTATGTAAGTAGGTGCATTCCAAGTTTCATCCAAATTCATTCAGCCGCTCCCCCTTTAATCGCTTAGCATAGCTTCCAATTTCTAAAATTATATTTTTATCTTTCTACACGCTAAGGAGTATTCGTACCTAGTTAATGTTAGTCTTTACAAGCGAGTTTTCCAATCACTGCTTCGTCACAAGCGTTTTACCAACAAAATATCGATACGCTTAAATACACAGTAGTAAATGTTGCGACACCGTCCCCTGCTCCATCCTGCAGTCAGGATACCAGTGGGGATGGCAACGATTTTAATAAATAATTATCCTCCTCGGTGCTTCGCCCCGGATAAGCAGATACCGAGCTAATTTGCTACTAGCACACCCGTTTAAGCTTGATACAGCTTTGCATTTTCAATGATATAATTATTTCATTCTGCTTTAACGTTAGCTTCCCCATTTAGAACGTTAAAATTATTATTTTTTGCTATACTAATGTAATAACTGTAAGTAATTTACAGCAAAAAATTTATAGTCCTCTCTTTCGTCGAATCATATTTTTCAAAACCTTAGCATTGGGTAGTTATCAACACTGTTTCTTTGTTACTGTATATCTGAAATTGCAGATTTGTCTAAGCACGTAAGCACCCTTGGTACGTAAATTTTCCAAACGGGTTTAAAACAAAGTATCACGACCCGCAAACTGGGCAGGGGCACTCCTAAAATGTTGAGGCTAATTGCACTAAGATTCCGTCCTTTGCTAATACGATATGTGTAACACGGGGCGCGGCTGAAAAACGATGTGTCCCAGTCACAAATGAGCCTCTATACCTAAACTCCCTCGACTCTATTCGTAGCAGCCTAGAGCAGAAATTTGAGTGGTTCGATTTAAATTTGGGCCGTTCCTATTACGACGAGCCTTAATGGAAATTGTAAGCCGAGCCCGTGTCGTTACGTGCTGTAAATGTACATAATGTGTCGTCAAAAGGGTGAAATATACTTTAGCTGGCTGTGATTCCGTTCCGAGTGAGCTGGGCTTACCGGCTTTCAAAAGTTTTTCCGGTTTGATTCGCTCCAGACAGGCGAATGCGACATTTATCCCTCTGAATTGGAGCATGCGAACAATTTGTCACAGGCATTGTCTAAAATTGCCTTTATTTGCCTTGTTTCAATTTAACGGTCGATGATTGCACATAATTTCTTAGATTTTCATATTAATATTATTCATACTAGCAGATACATATTTTTTGTAGCTCATTGTAATGAGACACAGCAATTTTAATTAAATAAACGTATTTAGGAACGGAATCCAAACTCAAATTAAATAAGTCTATTCTTGAACAAAAGAAAATTCCTTTTCTGTCATTAAAAGAAATACTGATACCTCCTGTAGATATGACGCTCTTATTAAATTCTTACGTTTATCAGCTTGAAGTGAAATTCCTCGACTTGCAAGAAAAAGCTGAATACAAAAAAAAGTTTCTTGTTTCTTGTCTGAGGAATTTTATTAATGTTGGCAACATCGTTTCTCGGTGTTCGTTATTGTTACAACAAAGTTTAATTTCGTCTTTCTTGATGAAAGGTGAGCAATAAAGTGAGTGAAATTCTCATTTAAATCAATCAAAGATAAACAAGGTGGGTTTGTAAGATTATTACATAAAATAAATTGCTATGCCTTTGTTGCTAAGCTCCAGGCAATTATAAAATTACTGATTTTGCTCCGTTTCTTCAAGGTAAATTAGCTCATTTTTAAAAACAAGACTTATTATGGGCTTTCTTCAAACTGAGAACAATACAAAATTCAACTATAATAGGCAGTACCAATAAAGCAACTGAAATTTTCAGTTGTTTGTAATATTGTGTTTAATCCTTTTTCCTATGTGCCTTCGTGCCTACTTGGGCACTTCTCAAAAAAATGTACAGCTAAAATGATTTATATACCAAACATGCAGGCTTGGTTGCAAAAGCTTAAACATTATGCCTAGATTTTTAAAACAAGACTATCTCTCAAACTGTAACCTGGTAATGCTCCAAAAAGCCTATTAAGGCCACAAGCGGCCGTAGCGTTCCGGACTACAGTATGATAAATGTCAAAAAAGCACCGCATTGCAGGCCAACATACGATGTGCCAACGGGATATACATATCTTTTCATTTTTTGGGTTAAGACCGCGTAGAAAATATTACGAAAACTTAGATACTTACAGTTCGTTTTGCGGGTTGTACCTCATTACAATACTTGTATAAAGCTCAAGCTCAAATAATATGATGAGGTGATTTCATCTTATTAAAAGTGGCAAGCAAGCTGCAAAAGATTCAGAAAGACGAAACAAACCAAAATATTATAAATAGTTATGTATGTACTTAGTTCATTTTTAATTAAGTAAGTTTTGTTTTTTGTTGTTTATACCTTACTTTAGTTGTAGTATCTACCTAATAGTCCTCATTTTGTTTTGACTTCTTGGCCATCATAACAACTACAATAATCTCATGAATAGTAGTACTGTGCCAGACGATTTAATAGTCCTACCTATATTGTTTAATCGTAAATTAGATCTCCATAATACAGGCTTGCCTGTATTATGTGTATATTAGTGTGGAGATCAGAACACAATGGGATTTTACTGGTCAACCACAGGTTCTGTTTGAGTAAAATAATAATCTACTTTTTGCTTCTCTGCGCTTGAACCTAGTTTTATTATGCTTATACAGAAATATATTTTTTTTTCATTTTCATATATGCAGTTGAAAGTCACTAGATCATTTCAGAAATCATAATTTTATGAGAGCTCAGATAATTTTTTATTCATATCAGTTTCAGTCAATAATAATATTTTTTATAACAAACTTACTGTAATTAAAATTGAAATAGACTCATTTCCAGATAGCGGTGTTTAACTACGGCATCTGACAACAAAAGCCCAACCATAATGGCGAACTATAGGAAAATTATCCTTTTGTGTATGAAAAATCCTTTCAAAAGGCAGCCTTTTTTACTTTTTATGTAGTCCACACAACGATTGCGTAGGAACGGATAGCATCTATTGAGGAAACAATGTCTTTGTTGGTACATTTCATTGTTGTTTTAAAATTTTCTTGCATTTTACATAATATCCAAAAAGTGCCGTCTGAAACAAGCTCTAAACTTTCAATTTACTACGACCTATTTCTATTGTACCCTATCCTACATTACCAAATTATAATTCTAAATGCAAAAATTTGCGAAATATGAGGTGTTTTAGGTCCTTCACGCCAAAACTACCTACTTACCTACGTAAAACCATTCTACCCTATCCTACATTACCAAATTATAATTCTAAATGCAAAAATTTGCGAAATATGAAGACATGAGGTGTTTTAGCTCCTTCACACCAAAACTACCTACTTACCTACCAAAAACTATTCTACCCTATCCTACATTACCAAATTATAATTCTAAATGCAAAAATTTGCGAAATATGAAGACATGAGGTGTTTTAGGTCCTTCACGCCAAAACTACCTACTTACCTACCTAAAACTATTCTGCCCTATCCTACATTACCAAATTATAATTCTAAATGCAAAAAATTGCAAAATATGAAGACATGAGGTGTTTTAGCTCCTTCACGCCAAAACTACCTACTTACCTACCTAAAACTATTCTACCCTATCCTACATTACCAAATTATAATTCTAAATGCAAAAAATTGTGAAATATGAAGACATGAGGTGTTTTAGCTCCTTCACGCCAAAACTACCTACTTACCTACCTAAAACTATTCTACCCTATCCTACATTACCAAATTATAATTCTAAATGCATAAATTTGCGAAATGTGGAGACATGAGGTGTTTTAGCTCCTTCACGTCTAGAAGAACCCTAAGCCTAAGAAAAAACCTAAGAAAAACCCGATAGATAATTAGATAGAAAATTCTTTATTGCACAAGATAAAATACAAATAGGTATACAGGTGAACTTAATGCTAAATCACATTTTCTCCAGATACTAGATAGATCTATAGGATACTTTTTGCAAAAATTATAAAGGAAATGCTTTTTAGTTTGATACATTAAGTACCTATTTTATTATGGATGATCCCGTGACCACGATCGAAACGATAACTGATTTCCATTTTTAATATTTAAGTCATTTAAAATTCGTTATGAGAATACTTAATGTATCAAATTAAAAAGCATTTCCTTTATATTATTTGCAAAAAATATCCTATAGGGCTTTAAGTTTTTCTGGTAAGTAGGTAGTTTTAGCGTGTAGGAGTGTAACACTTCACATCTTCTTAGTTCACAAATTTTCGCATTTAGAAGTATCTATTACTTGGTGAAGTAGGATAAGGTACAATAAAATAGGACGTAATATATTGGAACTTTAGAGCTTGTTTGAATACTAAATACCAAGTAGGTACTACTAAACAGATCGAGCTTCGAAATAGTGCACATGTTATGTAGGCATGATGAGGAGGGTTGGGAGCCATGAGCCATGGGAATAAAAGAGTGATGATTATGAATGTGACTGGATGTACGAGTAGAGGGAGGCCGAAAAGGAGGTGGATGGATTGTGTGAAAGAGGGTAAAAATTATCAGTCAGTCAATTGACGACCTCTGTGGCGAAGTGGGCGAGGGTCGGCCGGGGACGCAGAAGTTTTCGTGTTCGATTCCGGCCGCGGGACAAATGTTTGCATGTTGTACGTATTCCTTATAGAATAATGCTAATAGTGGCTAAGATTCGTGTAAGACCGGAAGGAAGACCTACAACAGAAGTTTTAACGACTTAGTGTAGGTTCTGTCTGAAAACCATGTAATGAAGAAGAAAACCATTTTTTGTTATATATGCCAAAAAAATCTACAAAAAATTACGAGAACAACTGTGTTTTTATTATTTTTTTATCTCTAAAACTGACCGAGATATCAAAGTGCAAAGTGAACATTTTCGGTCCAAGCCGCGGACCGAGCGCGATATCGTTGATGACGTCACGGATCCTGCCTCCGCGCGAGTGACTCGGGGATTGGAAGCAATTACCCCAATGTGCCCGTGCGCGCGGAACTACTTTGTTTATTTTAAATAAGAAACAATAAAAACTACATGAGTTCATAAAATAAATGTTGTATTGTGTCTCAGTGTAAAAATGGGGCCACAAAAACACCCGAAAAGTTGTTTTTTTACGTTCCTAAGGATGCGAAAATCAGAAAAAATGGACAAATGCTATGAGAAGAGCACATCCATTAGGGCCAAAGACAACAGCATATATATTGTTGTGAGGATCTATTTCTATGTCAATTGTTCAAATACCATTTGAAATACTAAGTAGTAGGTACTTAACCTTGCCCTGTGAAATACTAACTAAGTACCTAGGTAGGTAGGTAGACTAGGTAGGTACTTGGTTTTTGCTAGTAATATGCTTTTTAGGGTTCCATACCCAAAGGGTAAAAACGGAAACCCTATTACTAAGACTTCGCTGTCCGTCTGTATGTCTGTCTGTCCGTCTATCTGTGTCACCAAGCTGTATCCCTTGAACCGTGATAGTTAGACAGTTGAAATGTTCACCGATGATGTATTTCTGTTGCCACTTTTTTGCCGTTTTTTTGCTCGATATTAATAACAGCAACAGGTAGACGCTTGAAATATGCACAGAATATTTTGTTTATATATTTACTTCAAAAATAAATAATTAAATTAAATTAAAATGAATTAAGGGGGGCTCCCCGATGCATTTATATATTAGTAGGTATGTAGGGTACTCGACTCGCAGTTTATTGAACCATTCCAAGGTTAATGATATCTTTATTTTTATAAAATATTCTGCCACCATCATATCGTGAACTATGGGAAGGTTGTTAGATTGGCCTTTTTTAAATCCTTCTTCCATTTTAGTTCTAAAACAATAATTTACACGATACACTCACTCAATCAGCATTCTTTTAAATTAATAAAAATAACCAGAGCGCACGAGAGCAAACAACTTAGCAGCGAAATGTACTACGGACGCCCGCCGCCGCCGAGCGATGACGTCACGCGCTACTCGCGATCACTAGCGAGATTTAAAAAACCTACGTAAACTTCCCATGCTTATAACTTCGGTAATATTGCACCGATCGATGCGAAATAAAAACTAGAATAATGTGAACGGTCTAGACTTTGATTCTACGTACGTAAAAGTGTAATATTTTAACCTTGTTATCTTCTTCATTGTAACAAGTCATTTTCTTTAAGGCGACTATAAGGGTCAAATCTCCCTCTCGCTCGCACGGTTCAACATTTTTGAAGACATAAAATCACTGAATGTAGTTATGCAAAATAGCAAACCTTTACGACCTAGAAAATAATAATACAAAGTCAGTCATTAATAAAAGTTCCTTGCAAAGCGTATGGTTGCAAATGTTTTCTCTTATTAAAAGATTTAATGGGTATATTCGAAGGAAAGGTGCGTACGGGGTTTCAACCCCCATCCTCGGAACCCAAGCCAACCTCACCTGCAAGTGGTGTTCTGGCGGCCGGCTGATTGCGGCATAGCGCAGCCTAACACCGGCACAGATAAATTCCCTGACTGCCGACGGGCAGCAGCGTCGGTGGTGCTAGAAGCTGTGCCCTGCGATCCACAACCAGCATGCCCAGCGTAGGGATTACGGGCATATCCCCCTTTATTAGGGGAGGCCTATGTCCAGCAGTGGACTGATATAGGCTGGTGTGGCGAAGGAAAGAAGTAAAAAAACGAATTACTAATTATATTCAGTTTAATTATATTTTACATGAAAACGAACATCAACGAAATAAATATTCTAGATGTCCTTTTGAACTCAAACACATGAGTCATTCATTAATAAACAAAATATCAAAAGTGGTATACAGTAGGGGACAATTTTATTTGCATATTTTCAATTAGCGCTTTGGATACAAAACTCTTAGCATTTATATTTTAAAATTCTGAAACAAAATTAAGGAAACTCTATCATAATAATAATAATAAATAATGCGGTACGTAATCATACAGCATCATGTAACCCCAAACTAAGCACAGCTTGTATTATGGGAACCGCATGATTGATATACTACATATATAGTATTTTTTTGTAAATACATACATATCATACATAGAAAACACCCAGACCCTTACACACATTTAACAGGCATTTACACGCTGCTGACAAGGGCAGGGGGTTATCCCCAAGCCAGGCATGCTAGTTTGGGATCACAGAGCGCAGCTTCACACAGTCGCTCGTTCATACTTTAGCGCTTATTATAAAACAAGTAAACCACCGACAGCCAGTGACAAAAAGCATTAGCATTAGGTAGGTAAGCATCA
This sequence comes from Horisme vitalbata, assembly GCA_951804965.1. Lineage (NCBI taxonomy): Eukaryota > Metazoa > Arthropoda > Insecta > Lepidoptera > Geometridae > Horisme > Horisme vitalbata. The sequence goes on from OX638101.1 coordinate 11,022,792, forward strand.
CGGTTCACCACCGACTAAAGACAGGGCAAAGTAATAAGATCGTCAAAATCAAGATGTTTTGCTAATGTTTTACACTGCGTAGTGTAGCTAGTCAAACAATTATAAATAGTGATGAAGTGTTATTGCAAGTACATGCAACAAAGATGCGTCAATTATTCCAAACCAGATAGAAGAAACAGACGTTTTACGTTTACCTTCAATTATTTTAATTGATCAAACCACTAACTGAGCCATTGAACTGGAATATTTATTACGCTGTGCTCATTACTTTTGGGAAAACTAAGTAAATTACTTTAGGTTAATTGATTAAAGAATGGTCAAATATTTGCTCTAGGTGCATCACGTGACCAAGTATCGCGTGACATGGGAACACTTTTTATTAACAAAATTGTATACCTTGGTTATTATATTTTAAAACAACTCACATTGGGTACTCAGTTTCAGTGGCCTGTAGTGTACAAGCACCTAAATCTAAAGTATTCATAAAGCTGCGGACGTCAAGAACTAGACTAGACTTGATGATAATAGGGATGGGACACGACGGCTTACCGTCCATTTTTCGTAGTGTAACGCAACAAATGATAATTATTACCATCACACCTATTTAATTATTTATTTTATGCATGCTTTTTTGACAGCAACAAGAAAATATTGACTGAAAATCCGTCCCTCAATTTTTGATACGATAAAGATGTTGTCCTGTCCAAATTCTAATAGTTCATACAAAAATCCCATACAAAATTACCATACCGGATTTTTTTTATATTTTACGGCTGTTCTTCTGGGCTTATCCTAATTTTTTTATTCAAATAAGTCAAACCGTTTTCGAGCTTTTGCAAGACACAAGCACTGCAATTGATTTTTATGCAATATACATAGACTGAAATGAAATAAAATGAATACATGTTTTTTCTGTCGTAGTTTTGTTTTGATATATCTCAAAGGGCAGCGTTTTCGATGTCAGCTCCCAGGAGGCTTGGCTTTTTCCGACCTTTTCAACAATTATTGTCATGTTTTAACCAACTTACAAAAAATCTTAACAAATTATACAACCTTCCTCATGAATCACTATATCTATTGGTGAAAACCGTGTGAAAATTTGTTCAGTATTTTTTGGGTTTATTGCGAACAAGAGCGACTTTATTTTATAATATTTTGTAGTGAAGTGATTTCACCTTTTCCAGCACATGCGAAATCACATTGTGGTAGTTTTATTTTAGACAACATAACCGGAGTTTGTTACCGTTACCAATACAATTTCAAGTAACAGTAATTATCGTTACTGTCATTAAAATACCAATATAAAGTTATCGTTAACGTTACGCTACCTTAACTATAAAACAACTTTATCGTTAGTTGTAATTAACAATAAAATATTGTATCAAAATAACGATACTTACGCGTCTAAAAGAAAGAAAAAAACAATTTTTAACGCGAAAATTTATTGACGCTAAGCCGTTTAACAAGATATTTTACAAGACAAGAACATGCTAAGCCGTATAACGTTACATGATAACGTTAGGTTACCGAGATTTTACCGGTATTGCAAGCCCTAATAGTCCTTCATTAATTTAGACGTGTCGTTAAATATTGTATTCAAGAGCTTTTCTGCAGTTTTTGTACGTTTCTATTTTAAGTTTTCCCCTCCCTATAACACTGACAGTATAAGCAGTCGTCACTAGAGGTCGACGGGTCAGCTGAAACCTGGGGGTGTGAGGCGGGGTGCCCTGCCGTTGCCATGACAACCGCGCCCCACAACACGCCGCGGCGGCGCCACCCGTACTATACCAACACAATTTTATGTATATTTTATGTTGTTGGTTGTAACTTGAATTGCATGGGGTACGTCTATGTTGGTGAAATCTATGCCCATAAAAGGTTGTGGGTACGTCCCTGTCCATCAAAACCATTATACGAAATACTAGAGTACTAGCTGTAAAGTCGTAAAGGCTAATACCTAAATCCGTGATTGGTTAAGGAAAAAATACAACTAAACTTATTTTAAACCTAAAAAGTATTGTTATCGATCTAACGGTAGCACAAACATACCCTGTTTATGCTGTGGAAATGTTTAATATGCGCATGGGAAATGGAGCACGCTTTAATATTTAAAAAGCGCATACACGTGTAGCGTCTGTGGCTAGGGTTGCCCGACGTTGGGTTTTAGTCGGGCATGTCCGGGCCGGGCCACACCTACCATCTTTTCCAACATGTTACGGCATTCAACAAAAGTTACGTAAGGGTTTTTAGTAAGGTTCTGCCTTTTGTGAAATTGTATCCCCTTTTCAAGGTAAATACTGCTGTTTTTTAGGGAATTAACTATATATTTGCAAGATTCCTACGTACTTTTCCGACTTGTTTTTTTATTTTATCACGGCAACACTAACTATGCTGTGTTATTTTGAGTTGTGGCCGTGAGAAAATCAATACATTGTATTTATTGATGAAATGACTTTGTTGTGGTTACACTTATTTTGTACTGTAAGGGTTTGTAGTAAGGTACTGCCTTTTGTGAAATTGTATCCTCTTTTCAAGGTAAATACTGCTGTTTTTATGGAATTAACTTTATATTTGCAAGATACCTACTTTTCCGACTTGCTTTTTTTATTTTATCACGGCAACACTAACTATGCTGTGTTATTTTTAGTTGCGGCCGTGAGAAAATCAATACTTTGTATTTATTGATGAAATGACTTTGTTGTGGTAACACTTACTTTGTACTTAGGCACTCTATTTTTGTAATAAATTAGATGTCATAATTTAAGGTGTAATTAAGATATTTATGCATAATATTTTTGATGATTAAGTTTTTATTAATTTAGTTAAAATAAGTTAGTATTGTCGACAACTTTAGTTCTATGTCGGATAAACTCGTTACGGATTTTATCCTTCAGAGAAACCCCGAGCATAGCTCGTTCCATAGCTCGCTGAGCGACTTTAAACTGGTGAAAACTTGTCGACATAGCTCTGAGAATTAGCAAGCTGAAGTGGCAGTAGGCTGGCCATATCTGCCGAAGAACCGATAACCGTTGGGGTAAACGAGTTCTTGAGTGGAGACCGCGGCTCGGCCAACGTAGGGTAGGACGCCCTCCGCCCAGGTGGGATGACGATCTACGAAAGGCTGCTGATAGAAGCTGGATGCGTCGAGCTCAGGACAGGACGCAATGGCGCTCATTAGGGGAGGCCTATGTCCAGCAGTGGACTGCTATGGCTGATGATGATGATGATGATGATGATGAAGTTAGTATTAAGTATACTTATTTATTATCAAACATAGAGAGCTGTGTTGATGGCCTAGTGGAATGTATCCTGACTTCCGATCCGGTCGTCGTTTTCAAATCCCAGACACGAATGAATGAATTTTTCAGTGAAAAATTAAGTATATGCGCATTACCGAGTGCTCAAAAAGTAGGTAAAAGCATACATCAAGAAGAAATTAAATTCGAAATCAAGTGCTCATTGAATGTATTCCAATAAAAACTAGCAATGGGCTTGCTACCTGTCACGTAGAATATAACCAGTTTGATAAAATATGAAACGTTTTAAAAAGACATCTGGAACATTTTCAAATGTCAATTACCTTGGTAAAACTTACTCATTGAATACATTCGAATGTATAATTAACGCGTTCATTACCAAAATAACTAACCGATAATCATGACTGAGTATTTAAAAACCGATAAAACTATTAGGAAAACCGTTTTCAAGCTATTTTAGGATTATTCCTTACCCCACAATTTATCCGCCAATTATTAGTGAGGCGTGCTATTAACTCATCAGGGTGATTAGTGCACACCTGAGTTCAAACCCACGCTCAGGTAGGTGCTCACTTAGCTCCATATCACATGCTAGGGAAGGCTAAGTGCTTAAGTACTTAAAACATGTACTACGTGGTGTATCTAACTTTCGAGGGGATAGACAGTATGGATTAATGTCTGTCTGTGCCGTGGAGGCACGGAATAAAGAAAATATTGGAGGTTCCTGCAAATAATTTAGGTCCTACCTTGTCGTAAGAGGTCACTTAGAGATTCTAGCAGAGTATAACTTAGTGCAGGAAGCCCACCGGCCAGATGGAGTGACGATCTGAACGCATGAAGCTGGATGTATCACGCTGAGGAGAGAGCGCAATGGCGCTCATTGGGGGAAGCCTATGTATAGGCTGATGATGATAATAGGCAGTAAAGGGTTAGGGTGTAACGTGTTCCAACGTCTATCTTCGGAAGCCAAGCCAACCTCAGCGGCACGTTGGGCACCTTACTAGCCAACAAATGGGGCTTTGGCGGCTGGCTGATTGCGGCATGGTGCAGTCCAATATCGGCACAACTAAATTCTCTGACTGATAACGGGCCGCAGCGTTGGAGGTGCGAGACGCTGTGGCCTGCGATCCCCAACCCGCATGCTTATCGAGACCATTCCAATGAGCCCAAACACGATACCTCTGCTATAAGTTTGTAAGGAGTTGAATATGCAGATAGATGTTGTATTAGTCGATTCCAACCTGGAATTTCCAGGTTATGCGCTATCGTCAAGTCAAGGTTACGTTCTTAGAATATCATTGATATGACAAAATACTAATTTCGGATTGATCAGATTAGAAGTTTGATTGATCACCTTAGAAGTTGCTCATTCCTTTATCAACAAGAAAAAAGCTGAACAGATTTTCTTAAATAGCCAAGGACACTCTCGATCAAGTCATCTTTCAAACAAACAAAAAAACTAAATTGCTTCATCTGTTTGGGAGCTACGGTGCCACAGAGTCAAACTTAAAACACCCCTGTTTTTCGTCGGGGGTTAAATAGAAACATAAAAGAAAGATTCAATTAGTTACGTAAGTAATCCAAAACAGCTACTCTAACTAGGAAAACCTACAAGAAGCAAGTTCTAATTTAGCTAATTCACCAAATAGCGTCTGGAGATGGATAGGAATAGGTACGCATCGTTACTAGTTTCGAATACCAATGAATCTGGGATCCAGTATCTCATCTCATTTTATTATTGTACGATCTATAGACTGATTTTCAATTTCTGATTTTCAATTACATGGGTTAGTAGAACTGATACAATTTTTTAAAGTGCAAGTGCTTAACGAAACAATGATTTATGAAGAAATATAATATGCCCAAATTTTTATCGCGCTCCATCTCTGTCAATTCGTCTTATTACAGCCACAAACACAAAAAAGTTAGGATGATTTAAAGGTAAGATTTTGGGTGATTAAAAAAAACATAATTCTAAGCTACAGTGACACTTAGGGCTTAAAGAAAATAGGGCATGACCCCTCCAACCCCTCCAAAAAATCCTGTCAGTCCATGCACTAAACACCCTGTCCATCCATCAAATTTATTTACCGTTATTGTAAACTTTTAAAAGACAACCTATGTTCATCGTTAGTCCTGGGCATTTCTCGATTCTCGAATAGGGTCAGTCTTCCACACTGTACTATATCAGTGGCGAGATCCATTAATTGTGTAGTCAATTATACAGGAAAGCCTTAATTCGATCTTAGAAGGCAAGTTCGAGCTCGTATAACGATACGTTAAGGCACTAATTGATGCTATAAAAGGTCAGGGTATTATAACAAATTCTGTGGGGTAAATGCTGACCACACGCACGGCCGAAATGGAACGTAGTTTACCATAATGTTACATATAAGAACATACTATAAGGTAGGTACTTAAGCGGCTTTTAGACTACGCTATAGTATTGTGCTATACAGTATAGCAAAGAAGGACCTAATGCTTACTATATAGCGTGGCGTTCAAATTTAGCGATATTGTCGCAAGCATTTATAGTATATAGCAAGCTCAGTTGACTATGATCTTTGAAGAGTGCACATTTGCCGGGGGTGAGGGACGAAGAAGAGGGCGGCGCGTGATATAGCAAAGCATGAACTCATCGCACCAATTTTAAGCCAATAATATATAGTACGGTAGAATATAATAGAATAATTTTTATTTAGCACAACACGCAACAATACACAGAAGAAACTTTGGAAACATATTGGTATGAATATGACATAAAAATGAGATAAGTAGGTACATAGCACAATAAAAACTAGAAAAAGTAAATATGACAAGAAAGTTAATAGAAATCTTTTAGGAGTAATTGTAAATAATTAAATCAAAGTGAGCCTACTTATGTAATGTGTAACATGTAAGTACAGTATAGTGTGAACGTGTCCATAACAATGTATGGTGCGCGATATTGTTGTGCTATGAGCTCTATACTATATGCTATTATATTATAGCGTAGTCTGAAAGCGGCTTCATACTATAGTATGCCGCATAGATTTGTAAAAGCTTTAATTGGCTGCGTTACTATAATTGTTTTTAAAGCCGATTGCATAAAGTAAGCGTTATTGCATAAAGAAGGCGTCTTACACCAACAAAAATAAACAAGGAAACCGATTATTCAAGTTTGGAATTCTAAAAATATGTCCTAAAAAAAGTCATCGCGTTACGTCCGAGGTTTGCCTGTACTCAGTATCCATTCACCTAGGTCAGCCACGAGCAAATATTTTACGCAAGGTCCACATGTTCTTATAAAAAATATTGTTAGCATTACATTGTGAACAATAAACTAACAAGTAGGACTTTAAAAAAAAAAACCGACTTCAAATAAATAACTTCTTACTTCTTGCCCTAAAGAATTTTGAAAATCGGTTCACAATTGAGGGAGATATTGGTGATCATATTGAAAATTACGAATACATAGTGAGGATGAGGTTTTTTGAGTTTTCCGGGAAAAGTGCCAATCCCTCAGGAATAAAATTTATATGAGAACACCTGTAAATAAAAAAAGTCGAAAAAAAAAAGTTTCCGACGAATTGAGAACCTCCTCCTTTTTGAAATCGGTTAAAAATACGGCTTATGTCAAAATAATCATACCAAATTAGACCCAGGCACGTTATGACTGAAAAACACCCGTTTGCTCATAATGGCTTCCACTAATTTCCATGTCATTTTGCCAAAGTCAACAAAACGTAGGTACCATTACAACTAGTTTGTTGAACGAGCGATAGGCTTAATGTATTGACATAGTTACGACCTCCGTGTAGCAATTATGGTATAACGTACCTAATACCAACCAATGGTGCGCTTTTCTTTTCGTAGAAATAAATTAAGTAGTGTTTTGGGGAAAATATTGATTGGTTTGCTACCTTCGTTTATAAAGAACCTAATACCTAGTCATCATCATCATAAGCCTATAGAAGTCCACTGCTCGACATAGGCCTTCCCTATGTTCAACTTAAGTTCTATGTTGGATAGTCAAGTGGAGTTACGATTTGCAAAAGTCTGCTAGTGGAGGCTGGATACGTCAAGCTGAAGACAAGACGCAGACAAGAGCAGCAAGAGCTGATCATGATGATGTACTGATTAAAGATATACTTAGGAGAAAGAAAACCTAATGATATTTGTTTAGGTTTTTAGGTAGGTCTTTTATTCTGTTTTGTATAGTGTGTACAGTATGTGACAAAACTCCACCCAATTATGCATATTTCACGCATCTGTTATTTTGTCCAACAGATTTACGACTGTATATTTTTAGATAAAAACATGCAAACAACACATTCCCGCTACAAAAGTAACAAATGGCCAAATAAAAATAAATCGGCAAATGTATTCTATATCTGCCAACACTTTTTACCTCAAATACGGTCATCCATTTGTTCAAATTACAATTATATATTGGAGCTGGAACATGACAGAACTTATTGCAAGTTATGAATGATTCTAAATTTTAGCTTTTCAATCGGTAGCGGTACCTACAGTCATCTTACTTGATTTCATAAAAAAACTTCTTAATTATAAATTCCTAATTAATGAAATTAGATCACTAAAAATACACCTATTATTATATTATAGGGTAAAAATTCTGATCACTCGATCAGTTTCTAGAACAAAAGTAAGTATTTAGCGAAAAAAACATGGTAGGTACTACCCATGAGAAGAGCTTTTTCAAAATCATAAAACATATACCTAGTGATTATATAATATTCAAAGAGCCTACAAAATATATAAAGAAAGGTTTGAAATATAGTTTCCCTTCGCTCATATATATTTGTGGATATTTCCAATGAAAATTTCCCCATGAAAAATAATGTAGCATGTGAGAGCTCGACTTTTCTACCTTTATCGTATGTCAAAGTGCCACGACAGTTGGCATGATGCGTGTAGCACGCAAAATCTCAAAATCAGTCGTTAAATCTGTTCACGCAACAAAAATATAACTAATTTTGTTTATGCTTTTAAAATATTACCTTTGTTTGCGATAAAAGGTCGTTATGCGAGTAGGTGTTGGGCGGTTTGGTTCTTTTTCCTATTTCAGAGAGACACGTAGATTATGAGGTACAAGATGCTAGCTTATGATATCCCATAACAAATACAACCTATATTTATCATAACGAAAACATAAAAACAATATTATAGTCTGTTGAAGCCTGTTTTCACACAGTAATAGCACATTTTTTGAGGCCTAGCCTAGTACATTGACTTTGAGCTTCGGGTCTGGCAACACACGCCATGCCCGCCATGCCCTAAGTAGGAGAGCCTCCGGCAGAAAACAGTTGTTTTACTTTATACATTACACATTCATCCACACCACATCAGCCTATATCAGTCCACTGCTGGACATAGGCCTCCCCTAATAAAGGGGGATATACCCATAATCCCCACGCTGGGCATGCAGGTTGGGGATCGCAGGGCACAGCTTCTCGCACCACCGACGCTGCTGCCCGTCAGTGGCCAGGGCATTTAGCTGTGCCAATGTAGGCTGTGCTATGCCGCAATCAGCCGGCCGCCAGAGCCCCGTTCGTTGTTTAGCAGGGTGCACCACGTGCAGGTGGGGTTGGCTTGAGTTCCGAAGATAGGGGTTGTAACCCTGTACACCCCTGTACATTCATAGCTGTAATAAATATCTAAGAGTGCCTAATGTGCTGGCCAGTCCTTAATTTGCTACTAAATTCGTTGAAATTATACCTAAGTGGAGTTAGCACAGTACCGCACAGTGTCACCGGAAATTGGTCCACAGTGCACGGGTCGGCGCGCGCGCAGGAAATGAAATCGCGTCCGCCGAATGCGTCCGACATGCCTATTGCTCTATTGTTGCGATGCGCAGGACTAATTTTATTGTTGCACAGATTTGTGTCCTCATTTCGAACTAATAAAATTTATGCTATCCTTAACCCGTTCAGTGTCAATATTTTTAAAACAAAATATTTATTTATTCAAAAGCATTACAACGCTAAAGCTGTAAAACGTACGCGTAGATACTTACGTATTAAAATTAACTGGTAAAAGTGACCAAGATATATTACCCTGAACCGATAGTATAGGTATACCGATGCCCTGAACAGTTTCAAACTCATCATCATCATTCGTATCCGTTTTCTTTTTCTATTCACTCTAGAAGCCGTAAACTCTGTATTAATACAGTAAAGATACGTATAGCCGTTCAGTCACTTCTGGGTAGGGTACTATAGTACCCAGTTTTTAAAAGTGGCTCAAAAGCACTATAAAGTACTATAGTACCCAATTTTGAATTTGCTCCCCTTGGCTGGCATACATCTTTCTGTCCTTCTTTTTCTCATATACTTTGCTGTAAGGAATTATTTTTGTTTCTTTCCCATCCATCGGAACTACCATTGCCAGGTGTTGCAACCTAAAAATATTCCATAGACTTATCAGTCTGTGTGGTCTCTATCTTAGTTTATTAACTATCTAAACTCTTTGCAATAGCAATAGTTTACTAATATTGAGTCAATGACTAATAGAGAAAAATCACGAGCCCAAGGTCATGCGGGCGGGTGTTTTGCGGACAGGAGTGAACTCCTTCCACACTCATCCACTTTTACGCGATCCATCCATCTCTTAAGCGGAGAATTCACTAGACTGACATGCCCGCGGGCAAGTCTGCAGACATGCCCGCCGGACTTTGCTACTATAGGTCTGTGCAATGTTTTTAGTGTAAGCCGGGAATGCAACTACACAGACTTATAGCAGCGAGGTCCAGCGGGCATGTCTGCAGACTTGCCCGCGGGCATATTCGTCTAGTGAATTCTCCGCTTTAGTCGGACTCAGGTAGTGCAACCAATTACATTCAAACTCGTCACCCTCTAGTCACAAAAATAAATAAAAAGTCATAAGTATATAAATGACGACCTCCATGACGCAGCGGACGAAGGCCCGCCTGAGATGCATAAGATTGCGGGTTCGATTCCCGCCGTGAGACAAATATTTGTATGATCAACAAATTTTTGCCTGGGTCTGGGTGTTTTCGATGTATTTATGTATGTATTTTCAAAGAAAAATATATCAGTCATGTCATATGGTACCCATAATATAAGCTCTTATTTCGGAACACAATCAATCAATAAATGTTTGAGCTAGTGGCCAACTATGGTGTTGGAGTTTTTAGGCCGCCCTACAACAAGAGCTAAGTCACGGGCAAGTAAAAGATGCTTTTTACAATGGTCCTTCATTATTTAAATGTACTTACGCACATAATCAAGGTACCCTTTTACAATTAAAAGTATCGGTCTATCGTGACTACAAAGAAATCATCCGACTTGCTAATAAGCATAACTGTAATAAATAGCGAGAAACGAAATGAATGCTCTGCGAATGATTATAATCACTAACGAATATAAAGACCATCTTCCACTGAGAAGGTAGAAAGTTCTGCTGCCACCGATTTGTGATGCTTGATTAACATGAAATAAACTTTTTGAGAGTAGGTAGGTGATTAGCTTAAGCACTATTAATAAGTTATTACTAATCTCTAGACGATAAGTTTAGAGTTGCTTGGATTGACAATCTGCGAAAAGCTGCAAAAAGCTGAAAAGCTGCTGGGGTGTAAGGGGTTCCAACCCTTATCTTCGGAACCTAAGCCAAACCCACCTCGTGGTGCACCCTGCTAAACAACGAACGGGGCTCTGGCGGCCGGCTGATTGCGACATAGCACAGCCTACATCGGCACAGCTAAATCCCCTGGCCACTGACGGGCAGCAGCGTCGGTGGTGCGAGAAGCTGTGCCCTGCGATCCCCAACCCGCATGCCCAGCGTGGGGATTATGGGTATATCCCCCTTTATTAGGGGAGGCCTATGTCCAGCAGTGGACTGATATAGGCTGATGTGGATGTGGATGGAGGTACTTAGCTTAAGCAGTATGAATAAGTTATTACTAATCTCTTGACGATAGTTTAGAGTTGCTTGGATTGACAATCTGCGAAAAGCTGCTGGTAAAAAAGATGCGTCGAGCTGAAGATAGGGTGCAATGGCGCTCATTAGGGGAGGCCTATGTCCAGCAGTGGACTGATAAAAAGGCTGATGATAATGACGATGAAACAATAGTTTACGTTTCTACTCTCCATTTCATTTAAGTGCTTAACTAGAAGTTCGATATAGTTCGATTTATGTAGTGCTTTGAATACCAATAAATTTAGCTTCTATCTATTTACTTATTTATTTATTAGAAAATAAGTACAATTAACACGTTGACTGCGGGTCTTGGACATGACGCTATACGCCATGCCCGAGGGCCACAAGCGAATGCAGCTCTGTTTTCATCTTTCAAAGCGTTATACTATACTCATTGCTTCTTTCTGTATATCTTCGCATGTAGATTTTGATGGAAAACCAGCATAAATTAATCGTTTGCTGAAACACCCGGTGCATGCACAAAATCGCAAATGTGTAATTATGAAGCGCTGTGATGCATTAAAAATGTTTGGCGTGTAACAGTTAAGAAATAATTTAAACAGTTTGATACAACTCCAACTACTTTACTGGGTATATACTTCAAAGTAAAACAGAGTTATTGAACTATGAAATTAGGCGTATCCGATTCTAATTTAAAGCTGCTAGCGAAATGTTTACGCGAATTACACGAATCCATTTAAAATTTAAAGTCAGTCCTAATTTCTGCTTTCTGATTTCAGAAAGTGATCGGAACTTTCGAGTTAAATTATATCCAGATAATTTGAGCTATAGTTTCGACATGACTCTAACTTTTTTAGCTTTGCGTGTTAATTTGGTAAATAAGTTGACCATTTGGTTTATACCAAGAAGATAAAAAAAATAATGCAATGCTGAAAAATAAGTTTCATTTAAACATTTTTTAAACTGTGTAAACTAATGTGGTATTGGGGTACACATAAACCGTAACAATCATTGTATTGTTAAAGTTTATGTCATGAAAATTAAGGCTTTTTCTTTAAAATTTTGTTTTCAAAATAAAATGAATAAAGGCAGTTGTGTGCTTAAGTTCAAAAGTATAAGAACATCTTAATATTTATTTAAACTGCACCCCTTTATTTGAGTTATTATTTTCCCTTTCCTCCCACTGCTGGAAAAAGGTCACTTCCATAAACTTCCAATAAACTCTATCCTGAGCTAAATCTCACCTCTTTTGCAGGCTCATCACGCCAACGCATCCTTAACTGACTCCGATACCGCTGCCCCTCAGAAGTCATCATTTATTTAAGTTGGAAGATAAAAGTATATGAAGAAAGCACAAAAATTGCATATAAATAAAAATTTGGTAAAAAATCAGAATCGGACACACTCCAGCTAGTTGGAGTGACGATCTGCGAAAGGCTGCCGGTAAAAGCTGGATACATCTAGCTGAGGACAGAGTGCAATGGCGCTCATTAGGGGAGGCCTATGTGATGTGATGATGTAACAATAGCATTTTGATTTAAAATGCTCCGTGATTGTGCCTAGCTAGGTACTGATAATATTTCATCGAGCAATTACTCGCACTAAATATTACTGATACATGTTGGTTGGTAGGAACTGAAAATACGAGTTAACTAGTTTTTACAAACCGCGAGTTCACCGCGAATATTTCAAAATACCTTGCAACAATGTTCCTTGCTTTTCGCCGTTACAAATTGTTGCTTTATTTTGTAAATCAACTCGTTTCTTTGCAAACAATTTGACACACTTTACTCAAACTCTACAAGAACACAAAGCAACGTTACTGAAACCGTTTTTAATAAAAATTCCAAGAAACATACGTAGTTAGAATGCTTACATACCTACTAACGAGAGTTGGTAAGGTACCCACTTGCTAGCTTGGCTGTAACTCGCATTTCTTTGAAAATGCAATGTACTATAGTAGGTTACCCTGAATTTTCATTCGTTTTGAGGTAGGTAGATACCTACCTGTGTCCATAGTTGGTACTGAGGGCTTACCACAGGTTTTTATAGTTTACGAAAACTTTATAAGTTTCGGTATCTTTCCATACATTTTCAGTACAGCGCCTCTAGGGAAACGTGCATGAACTACGAAAATGTATGGAAAGATACCGAAACTTATAAAGTTTTCGAAAACTATCAAAACCTGTGGTAAGCCCTCTGGCGTAATTTATATTGTACTTGAACCTGTTACCTCTTTTCTTCTGATATCTGTGATTGTATTTACAAATGACGTGTCATGATTTCTGTTATAAATACGATTTCGTACTAAATAGTTTACGCTGCGATCCGGCCGCTTGGTAATTAGAACTACGAATAGCTTTTTGGAAGCAGTTTTATAATCTGTTAGTTGGGCTATAGAAAATATCTAGTGTTTAATGAATGTGAAAGTTTGTGGGGATGGATGGATGGATATTTGTTACTCTTTCATGCAATAACTACTGAACGCATTTTGGTGAAACTTTGAAATATACATAGTTTATGACCTGGATTAACACATAGAACACTTTGTACCACGCGAGCGAAGCTGCGAGTGGACGCTAGTATAAAAATAATAGTAAGATAGCCTTTCTGTTTGAAAATAATTTTGAACGAAACTTAAACAATATTAATAACATTAACGATTTCTTAAGTGATGTTTAGCTTACATCTAGTAAGTTTGAGTACGGCTTAAAACTAAATGCCAAGTAAAGCTCGAACGTCGATATCCTTAATTGCCCGACCGTGTAGTAAAATGTGAAAAAATGTTAGCTACAGCTAAGGTACAGTCGGCATGCGAAGGGAACACGCAAGCCGCACCCGATCATTCCTCTGTACGTTTTATAACAGAAATAACATGGGATTTTTACGGATCGAAAAGATGAAGGGTTTTTTTTTATACATCTTCAAAACCAAGAAAAGTTCTGTAATGTAACAATGAAGTATATTTTTAAGTATTCTTTAAGTCTTCAATTTTATCGACTAGTCTTTCTGTAATTGTTATTAGCGTACGACACGATCGTAGCTTTTTGTGCACTTTTTAGTGTTTTTTTATGACAACAGAATTTAACGGATTCACAGTCAACGTACAGACCAAAATGTTTGTGTATGCTAGGAGCGCGTCAAAGATCAGTCTTAATAAGAATATACATATCAAATCACCACCATATGACTCTCAAACGCACCCTGCGTGGTTATTAGCGTACGACACGATCCTAGCTTTTTGAGCACTTTTTATATGGCAACGAAAGTTAACACTTTCACAGTCCAACGTACGGAACAGAATGACGGTGTATATATACCAGGCGCGAGTCAAAACTCGGTTATTAGAATATAGGTACAAATATCCTAATATTTATTGAATAGGGTTTCAAAAACATGACTCACAAACGCACCTTTGTTTGGCTTCCCTACGCCCACAGAGTTTTCACTTTGTCAAGGAAATACGTCTATCTGTATTAGGCAAATAAAGTAGGCTACATCCGCACCACCACCGCACCCCTATGTCAAAGAAAAACGTGACCTAGAATGGACATGGAAGTTACACATTTATTTTATTCAAGACTTGACAATTGTAGGTAATGCATTTCTGTTTGCACGGGTGTACTTCGATTTCAATGAAGGTTGTTGACACGCGATGAATTACTTTCGAGTAGCTATAATAATGGGCCGGGGCCGTTAATGGGACGTGGGACGTAATCACACAGCATCATGTAGCCCCAAACTAAGCAGAGCTTGTATTATGGGAACCACATGATTGATATACTACACATATAATTTTTTTTTTTTTTTAAATACATACTTATCATACATAGAAAACACCCAGACCCAAGACAACTATCTACAGAACATGCAAACATTTATCCCGCAGCGGGAATCGAACCCGCAACCTTCTGCGTCTCAGGCGGACTTTCGCCCACTGCGCCACAGAGACCGTCAGCTATGCCTACTGAGAACATTAAAAAATAATTGCATTTTTTTAATACTTAATATAATTCTTCTGTGAAAATGTCCAGCATTATTTATTTGGGTACCTATTTGTTTCCTGATTTCCTGTTTATACCTATACCCCCTTAGTTATGAACGCTATTTAAAGTTAACCAATGCTCAAAGTTAGCCCTGTCACTGTCTGTCATTACGCTACGGTAAGAGATGCCAATAATCTAAGCATTGTTTATCTTTTGAAAGATGTTCATAAATAAGGCCAATAATGTTTTAAACTCAAGAAACTTTTAACTAATTGACTTTTTGATACTTTGGTATTAAAATAAAACTTTCCGAATGAAATCCACCGATTAAAAATTTACCAATTTAACCAATCCTAAGAAAATTTTAAAACAGAAATGAGTTAAAAATAGGACTTACCGATCAGTTCCTCAGTCCACTCCTTGTTGCAATTTCGTTGCAGTTCTACGATTTATGAACGCTTGTTGCACGTTCTAGTAAAATTACATCAATGTAGAATAAAACGTTAGTATATGAATAACGCTCTTAAAATGTAAATATAGGGGAAATTTTTAAATCTACAGGCACAGTAATGATATGTATTTGTTTGATATTTTTTTCCTAAGCTAAGACATTAGTTTACGCTTGTAAATCGCGTGGTATTCACTGCATATTTGTTGTGATGCAAAGTGGCTCCGACACACGCTCGAACATTGTTTTCATACCACAGTTTCTAGCACAATCCATTGAAATCAAGTTTCACAATCACTCAAGGGTCTAAAGTTTCATTATCACTGTCCACATTTGCTATTATCCCTTTAATTTCATAGTATTTGATCAAGTTATGGCCGCTAGACGCTTGTTTGGTTATATTAGAAAACGGCCTACAAAACAAACACTGAACTTTGTATATTTGCTGGAAACAACTAGGAGGTGAATCGTGAAGGCTCTAGAGTCTGTCTAAATAGATATATACTAGTGGTTTTAGTGAATAAAGTGCTAATTTAGGGTGAAATGCTTCGCAGTGGTTTTCTAAGCGTGGCTGAATGTCAGTGCTGTCATTTACCGCACATGCGCTGTTTCAGGAATATCTGACATTTGAGTAAAGGGAGGGTCGAGTCGATAAAATAGAGCCACATGACCGACTTCAATTTGCAAAACATTTCAACTCTGGAAGTATGTACACTAACGTACCTACAAATCGTAGGTACTTACGAGAATTCATCCCTACTATTATTTAGCGGATAGTCAATAAATGTTGTAGTTCTTCAAACTTCTACAATCAATTTTTTCTTTGTAGAATGTATGTAGTTTACAAAAACCTAGGTCATACAAATATGGGTCTGCTTTTCGAATCTATACGCGGGACACGTCAGCAAAGTAGGCTATACAAACACTACGCAGGGCATGTTAGCATAGTAGACACTACGAACCTCAACGCGGAGCATTTTAGCGTAGTAGATTCTCTACAGTGGAAAATGTCCCCTGTAGAGAATCTACTATGGCGGCGTAGTAGAAGCCTACGTATGCTACGCTACGCGCCCTCTACGTAGGGCATATGTTAGCGTAGTAGATATCTACAAACCTCTACGCGGAGCATGTTAGTTAACGTAGTAGATCTCTACAAAAAAATTGGTGGCGTAGTAGATTTCTACGAACCTCTACGCGTGGCAGGTTTATTCAGTTTTTCATTCGATTGCTTTTTTATATACAGTTGACTCAAATTTCAAGCAATAATTTGCTAAAAAAAATAAACTAAAAACATTTTCTGATATTTTGCGATAATAATCGAAAACGAACTCAGGTTGACCTACCCATTCCCATTGTACTTTGCTATTTTAGTATGCATAGCGTGACTATTCACTACATTTCTTTTATTTTTCAAACCATTTCGTTTGAGTCAAAGCAATATTCATTTTACGCAGAAAACCGGGGTACACTAACAATAGGTTGATTTAGGATTGAGATGAGTGTGTACCGTAATGGTTTCATTTTCAAAATCATTATAAAGCAGCATTCTGTTATCAATACCAATACTTCGATTGGCTTTTTTTTTCAGTCAATTCCCACTTACAATAACAGACCGCAAACACGACGCTTTGTCGTCGCGCTTAGTCGCGAGCGTCTGTCATATCTTGCAGTCGCTATTGTCGCCGTGAGCTCCGCAGCTTTGAACAAAATGTATGAAAATTGTCCCCCGCTGCTTGTCGTCTAGTCATAGCGTCTAATGGCTAACGTTTGTAATCCAATGTGCGCAGGCTGTAAAAGTTATTGAAACTATACATTTGCTGGAATTCGAAGAAAGACTCTCTAGGTGGAACACACGGTCAAAACATAATCTGGTTCAGCATTCTGTGTGAATATATATTTTGTAACCTTTCTCCTCCCACAAACAACACCAGCATATTCAGTCCACTGCTGGACACAGGCCTCCCCTCTAAGAAGTGGGATATGTCCATAATCCCCACACGGGGCATGCGGGTTGGGGATCGCAGAGCACAGCTTCTCGCTCCGCCGACGCTGCTGCCCATCGACGGCAAGGGGATTTTGCTGTGTCAGTGTTAGGCTGAGCTTTGCCGCAATCAGCCGGCCGCCAGAGTCCCGTCTGTTACAGTTAGCAGGGTGCACCGCTTGCAGATAAAGTTGGCCTTGGAACCCCTTACACCCTTTCTCGTCCCACGGCTGCGCAAATTAATGCTGTTATATCTGCCTTTTAAAATACTAAAAAATGTGGTATGTATAAATGCAGGTTTGAGGACTAGTTGGCTACCACCAGCTTTCATCCAGCATGCGACTAAAGCTAGGTAAAATTAAAAAGTTATAAAAACGTAACATAGGGTCATTTTCCACGGGCTATTGTGTAGATTGCGTGGCTGATTCTACAATTCTAGTCGTGCGTTCGTTATATTTTCAAGAAATGCTTATTAATAGGTAATTAAACTATAGCTGTGTATTGAATCACACAAACTGCTATGGCGTGTTTAGGCGGGCCAACGACAGTACAGCAAGAAAGCAGCTCATGAATACCTCGATAATAGAATACGATGAAGAAGAGATAACGGCCTGGAGAACCGCCTCTGCCACCTGATGACACGGAAGATGCGGATTCAATCGCTGTATGACACGTTTGCTGTTACCATAGTTTCAAACCGATGTTGGATCACACGGTCTATGTATACGTAGTCCAGAAGCAAGCAAATTATTTCATAATCATCCATAAGCCAAAACAATGAGCGTACACGCACAGTAGTCGCCACGCATTGTTTGATACGCATTAACCAACATAAACTGTCTTCAAATTAATGGTTTATTGTTCTATGAGCGGCCAATGGATCGGAACTATGCTTTTGTTCTACAGTTGTTATAATGACCCGTGCTTTATCAGGTCTTTGAATAAGGATTTCACTTTAGGCAAGTTATGGTAGACATACGATTAAGTAAGGTAAATTCTGTTTAATATTGTTATCTACCAGAAACCACTGCTAAGTAAATAGTAAAAGAGAACTATAGCTAGCCACCAACCAACTAGCTGTTAAGAATAAAGTAGGGATGTGTAATTTCAATAATTTATGTTATTATGTAGATAATCAACTTCATCGTAGACTCAATAAAACCTAGAGTAACTACTTAGAGGACTTACTTGGTTACAATAGGCTCTTTTTGTCATTGCGGTTATTCCCCGTGGGTTGCTTTATTTTCGTACGAAAAAACCTGAAATGTTAAGTATATGCCCAGAGTCCCAGAACAATTTACATTTTATAAAATATTGAAGTATAACCAACTGGAGTAGGTAATGTTCTTGAAATTTAATCTGTCCTCGTTTTTAGAATTCATTCATCATCATCATCATCAGCCTATAGCAGTCCACTGCTGGATATAGGCCTCCCTTAGTGAGCGCCATTGCGCATTGTTCTCAGCTCGACGCATCCAGTTTCTACCAGCAGCATTTCGCAGATCGTCATTCCACCTGGGCGACCTACACTACGTTTGCTGAGCTTCGGTCTCCAGAACTCATCGCGACATATTCTAAATTTTGCTAATAAAAAAATGAATTTTAACCTAAATCTAATTTCATAACATAAGTAGGAAGGTAGGTACCTTAAAATATCTCATTCCAATCAAGGGCATCGGTGTACATTAATATTGATATAAATCGTGTTATTATTATCCATTGTTTGCGGTAAATTGTTTTAGCCTTGGGCAGGCTGCTAAGAGGAACAATTAGAAATCTGACTCGAACGGCTTTGCGTGCTGCCGAAAACAATTAGAGCCTGGGCTAGGCTCCTAGGCCAAGACTGTTAACAGTGTTAACGAAAATGTGTTAGTTGGATGGTACATAACCTACCGACATAATTACCGAAATAATTTATTAGTATTGTTTTTACTTACTAACTAGATCACATACTTAATCAAAATCATAATAATAATCATTTATTTTGCCAGATGTATGGTAATAATAGGTTTTACATATTCAAAAAATAAATCTACACACTTCACCATTTAGGTATATGGTATGTAAAATTTTATTATAATTAGTCAACGTATAGGTAAAATTATTATTATTTAATTGATAAAAATTAGATTAAATTAGTCATATAAGTACAATAAAAACATTGAATTCAAATGTCAAGATTATGATAAAATATACTTATTAAGAAAGCCCTCATAAAAGTTTTGGACACTTATCTAAATCTAGTATTTAATTATAACTTAGAAAAGCTGCTACAAATTAAAATGATTTCAATCAGCCATAATTTCAATTTTAGGTAATTTTTTAGGGTGACGTTATCGAACCGAGCAAACGAACCGGGCAAGGTTTGTCCGTCCGTCCCTCTGTCACACATGATTATTTTAGGAACTACAAAAGTTATGATGATGATATGATTATGATGATGATGAAAAAATTATACCCCCCCCCCCCCCCCTTTATCTCGGAAGTTTGCAAAGTGAGAAACTGAAATTTATGTAAATTATAGAAGTATAGAAGTATATTTTACATGAAAATTATAGCAAATTCTGTTTTTCAATTATATTTTTGTATAGCACATAACACGTAGAGTTTTTTAATTACGAAGAAAGCTTACTAATTAATTACGTCACCCGCGGTGGGCGAGACAACTCGCACTTCCGGTCTACTAATTTATTTATTTATTAATTTTAAAAAAGTATTTGTTGTCTAAAAGTCTAATCGCCGACGTTTGTCGTCCAATGTGCGCAGGCTGTAAAGCATTTCCATCCATTGATTCATTAATTATTATAAACTACAACTAATACCTAATTCAAGCTTCGAAAGCATTAAGGTAACAGTAAATATCAATGTTCGAAAGTAAAGAAATCAAGTTGTCAGCTCTACAAAAATACCAAATTGTACGAAAAGTGTGAAAATTCAGAGTGTACCTACCAAACTGGAATAGCTATAGCCACAAAGCTTCAGTCCTTATTTGAAGCTATTTTGCTGATTTATTTTTTCATACCTATAACAGACCTCGCAAACACGACGCTATGTCGTCGCGCTTAGTCGCGAGCGTCTGTCATATCTTGCCGTCGCGATTGTCGCCGTGTGTGCGGAGCTTTGAACAAAATGTATGAAAATTGTCCCCCGCAGCTTGTTGTAGCGTCTAATCGTTTAACGTTGGTCGTTCAATGTGCGCAGGCTGTAAATATCCGTCAATTGATAAAATAACGGTACATATAATAATAATAATAAAATAATAAATAATCCTGGACGTCATCACACAACATCATGTAGCCCCAAACTAAGCAGAGCTTGTATTATGGGAACAACATGATTGATATACTACATAGATAATTTTTTTTTGGAAATACATACATATCATACATATAAAACACCCAGACCCGAGACAAATATCTGCAGAACATGCAAACATTTGTCCCGCAGCGGGAATCGAACCCGCAACCTTCTGCGTCACAGGCGGGCCTTCGCCCACTGCGCGATATGTACCAATATATAGGATAGGTACCAACCTATCTATACGTGGATGGTTGGTACCTTCTGACTGGATGCGAATGCAGCTGACTCAAAATGGCACAAACCAAAATCTAGGAACTACCCAACAGTAGTCGAAAAGCGGAACTATCATCAATATTAACCAACCGCTTACAGAAATCCACAGGTGAGCACGCCTCCCCCATAGATATCTATCCACATGTCCTCCCCAACCCAAAGATGTCGTCGGTCCATCTGATGGTCCCTACACTTCGTGTTTCCATTCGAAGGCTGCGTGGACTCAGGATTACTCATGATATACTAATGCTATCCCCGGAATCCCAGCTCATTAAAACTAAGAATCAATGAATTACAGAGTGAGTCCGACTTTGGCGCGCGCGCAACTCAATCCGCAAATCCAAGATGGCGCATAAAGCACGGACCACATGCCATGTCCGACATGCTTGGCTGACCAAGCATGATCACACTTTTTTCTACATAAACATTGTTCGCAGTAGAGAAATCGACGGGCGTGACTGCCATTGTAGTCGGACTAAATAAAGAGAATATTAGAGCGTGATGAGGTAAAATAATATATCGCATCGTAGGTACTCTTAATTCGTAGGTACAATAAGTAGGTACCTATCTTTTAAAATGTCAGGACTACCAGTAATCTAAATGGTAAATATTTCACCGGCTAATCCAACGGTTACATTCAGTTAGGTAGGTGCTGGTGGTAAGTTTTATGGTTTAGTGGTAGGTAACTACACAGACAGAAGAATAATCAGCTATATAAAACCAAGATTTTTTTTTTTACATTGGATGGACCTTTGTTTGACCACGTACTCACCTGATGTTAGGTAATGTGGTCTAAGATGGAGCACAAAGATCCAGAAGACACCTATTCACTCTAGACTTAAAGAGACCCTGATTATCGTTATCAGGAAAGACAGAGGCCGGTAGAGAGTTCCAATCCTTGGCAGTTCGCATAATAAAAGTAGATAACATAATATATAATAACTATAATAGAGATAGGAAATAAAAGTAGAACAGCTAAGATTAGGCAAGGAGTTCGACAAGGATGTTCTCTCTCTCCACTCATATTTAACATTTTTATCAAAGTTGCAATAAGAAAAATAAATGAAAAAGCAGAAGAAGGAGTTAAATTTAATGGAGAAAACATAAAATACGCTGACGATATAGCAGTAGTTGCTGAAACTCAGAACGACTTACAAATAGTACCTACTAAACACTATTAACAACATATTTAAAGAACTTTCACTTAAAATTAACATCAATACAACTAAAACACTAAGAACAAGTTTAGATAAAATGATATGTAACCAAGAAAAGCATATATTTTTTTGAGCTTCGTTTGTTTATTTGTTTGTTTGAAAAACTTTATTGCACATACTTATGTTACAACGGCTTAATGCCATAGGCATTATCTACCTGCCAACCAACTTCTAAAAAGATCAATGATGCGAACAATATAGGTACTAATAATATACATATCAACACTAAACCAAAATTATAAAAATATATAAATATTATATAAACCAATTAACTTAACAAAAACTATTTATTCATTAAAGATTACAGACATACCTACCTGTCATGCCATTTTATGAGTTGATTTCTACAATCTTTCTAGTGTTAGTAAAGGTATCTTTTCTACCTTACCGGCCCTAACCTAAGCCTTGGTGACAACTGCCAACATCAGACTAAAAAAACACAACATGAAATGACTTTGTCCGGTGCCTAAGTACCTGCGTGCATGATCCGTAATATTGTACCATGATTGTGTGTACATAAGTGTACATTAACGCTTCATAGTAAGGGCAGGCCCACCAACATTATTGTGACATGTAGGTCAAATAAATAATAAATGCTTCCTTAAAACACAACTACAGATACCTAATATTAGCATAGTGGATACGTGGTGGATACCATTTTACTGCAGTGGCAATTACGTATTAACCAGGCCTTACAGTCATATGTTTGTTCCCATCGAATGTTCTATTCTAGCTAATTTTGTATCGGTCGATATGTAATTACCTATGCCTACGTGTGTCCTATTTCCCATACAAAGTGCCGCATCATTCTAAGAAATAATTCAAGCAAAGGTAGATTTCTAAACGAGGACTCTACTACCTACTTACCTGGTAATAGTAGATATACTTAAGCATTGTATCTACAAACTGATGATGTCTAGAAAAGATAAGTAATTGCTAGGTAAAATTTCAATTGTATTCGTGATGTTATCTCTACGTGATCTAATGACCAGCCTTCATAGGCCTTTAAGCATCAAATGTTGCTGAGGCGCCTAGGAAACAAGGTTCTATTGCAAGTGTCACGTAGCGCTTAGTTAGAGTGTAAGAAGCCAAATTCAAATCGTCAAACTAATCCTTTTAGATCGTATGATAGCAGTGCGTCATAAATAATCTGAAGCAATAAAAAGCTTAGCACGCGCCCCACCCCAAGCTTGAACCTTCACGCAACCTTTACGTGCTTAGACAAGTTTTTACGTCGTAGGCCGTAGCGACGTAAATACGACTAGCAAACATAAAATACGCTGACGATATAGCAGCAGTTGCTGAAACTCAGAACGACTTACAAATAGTACCTACTAAACACTATTAACAACATATTTAAAGAACTTTCACTTAAAATTAACATCAATACAACTAAAACACTAAGAACAAGTTTAGATAAAATGATATGTAACCAAGAAAAGCATATATTTTTTTGAGCTTCGTTTGTTTATTTGTTTGTTTGAAAAACTTTATTGCACATACTTATGTTACAACGGCTTAATGCCATAGGCATTATCTACCTGCCAACCAACTTCTAAAAAGATCAATGATGCGAACAATATAGGTACTAATAATATACATATCAACACTAAACCAAAATTATAAAAATATATAAATATTATATAAACCAATTAACTTAACAAAAACTATTTATTCATTAAAGATTACAGACATACCTACCTGTCGATACAATATTCAGATATACCGAAAGCAGATATTAAATCCAGAATAGCAATAGCAAAACAGGCCCTTCATAACAAAAAGCCTATTTTCACTTCCAAAATCTCCAAGAAAGTCATTAAGAAATTTATCAATTACATACATTTCGAGCATAGCTTTGTACGGGTGCGAGACGTGGATAATGACAAAGAGATTTTGGAAGCATTTGAAATATGGTGCTGGAGAAGAATGGTAAGAATAAGCTGGGTATACAAAGTAACTAACAAAGAAGTTTTAAGTAGAGTCGCCAAAGATAGACTTATGTTAAAAAATATAGAAAACAGAAGAGGAAAAAGGTTTGCACACCTTATAACGACACTACAACATTATACGCAACATCATAGAGGGAAAAGTACACGGAAAGAGAAAGGGGACGAGCAAGGATAAATTATATGAGCCAAATTAAAGAGAAAGTAGATGTCATGTCGTACAGGGAAGTAAAGGAGGCTGCTTTGGAGAGAGACAGATGGAAGGAGCTGCATCAGTTGCGCCGACAAGAGCACAGCTCTTAAATAAATGATGATGATGATGGTAGGACTACCTCTACCTACCAGCTGTAGGCATTCAGTCTAACAGTATCGCCACAATTCCTTCGAAACCAGATTGTTTATCACTTCCGGTTGATTACGCTTTGTTCGCGCCTGTTCGAGCGCATCATACAAATTGCGAGATACCGATGCGCATACGCAATGAGCCAAGCCCGCATTTAAAGAAATACACACAAGGTGGGTAGGTTTGCATTTAATTACTGTGAAAAGATCTTCGATTATAATAATAACAACCTATGAAATACTGAAAACAATAAATAGCGTTTCAATGTAATATGCCATTTTATGGGTTGATTTCTACAATCTTTCTAGTGTTAGTAAAGGTATCTTTTCTACCTTACCGGCCCTAACCTAAGCCTTGGTGACAACTGCCAACATCAGACTAAAAAAACACAACATGAAATGACTTCGTCCGGTGCCTAAGTACCTGCGTGCATGATCCGTAATATTGTACCATGATTGTGTGTACATAAGTGTACATTAACGCTTCATAGTAAGGGCAGGCTCACCAACATTATTGTGACATTTAGGTCAAATAAATAATAAATGCTTCCTTAAAACACAACTACAGATACCTAATATTAGCATAGTGGATACGTGGTGGATACCATTTTACTGCAGTGGCAATTACGTATTAACCAGGCCTTACAGTCATATGTTTGTTCCCATCGAATGTTCTATTCTAGCTAATTTTGTATCGGTCGATATGTAATTACCTATGCCTACGTGTGTCCTATTTCCCATACAAAGTGCCGCATCATTCTAAGAAATAATTCAAGCAAAGGTAGATTTCTAAACGAGGACTCTACTACCTACTTACCTGGTAATAGTAGATATACTTAAGCATTGTATCTACAAACTGATGATGTCTAGAAAAGATAAGTAATTGCTAGGTAAAATTTCAATTGTATTCGTGATGTTATCTCTACGTGATCTAATGACCAGCCTTCATAGGCCTTTAAGCATCAAATGTTGCTGAGGCGCCTAGGAAACAAGGTTCTATTGCAAGTGTCACGTAGCGCTTAGTTAGAGTGTAAGAAGCCAAATTCAAATCGTCAAACTAATCCTTTTAGATCGTATGATAGCAGTGCGTCATAAATAATCTGAAGCAATAAAAAGCTTAGCACGTGCCCCACCCCAAGCTTGAACCTTCACGCAACCTTTACGTGCTTAGACAAGTTTTTACGTCGTAGGCCGTAGCGACGTAAATACGACTAGCAAACATAACATTCACGAACAAACGTTTGTTCTAGTTTGATATCGCCTCATAAAGTGCTTTTCACTTGGCTGCTGGAAGTTTTTCTACGGCTTTAAACACGCAACAATATTTTTCCATCACGAATATTAGAAGATCCCAGACATACCTACCTACCTACGATTTGTATGCGATTTTTCCTAGGCCAATTAATTTCTAGTGTTTCATTTTGGTTTTGGGCAACATCGCCTGAGGATTCCTACACTATAGAGCAGAACGGTAGTACTTTGGTAGGTAGGTACCTATACAATGTAGGGCTAGGGACGAACGACGTTGCTATCCAAAGGCAGTCCAGAAAATAGTACCTATTTACTCCGTCCTTTAATAAATTTAGGTAGTTACTTTACGAGCATACCCTTGAGCTTGCTACGCGTAACGTGGACAATGCTCAACGATAAACAAGATAATGTCAAGTCTTTGAAGGGAAGCGATGACATTTTAAGCTCATTTGGGGAAGAGACAGTGGGAAGGGAAATATAAGTAGGGTGCTTCGCCCTATCATGAATTATAAATGACCGTTATGACCTCTTTCAGTCACTCAATACTTACACATAGGCGCCTGACCTATATTGGTAAAAATATTAATTTTCCGGTAGGAATATTCATTTATTTAATAAAGTATATTTACTGTTAGAAATACCAACGACGATTCACAAATTACAGAACAGTAACCTTTAATCTTTATCAAATATTATTGGACAGAACTGAATTGATCTTAATGATACCTGAAGATGGAACAAGCGCATGGCCCACCTGATGTTAAGTGGTATGTATTACTTTAGTATAAGTAATAACAAAGTATTGCTTCGTACCTAGGTCACGCATGTTTGAAAGGGCCCTAAGATGCAACATCAACTTGAGGCATGAAGATAGATAAGTTTAGGATGAGCCCTTCACAAAGAACTCTTTTACTTCTAATGTAGATACCTAGACCTAGACATATTCATATCATTATAAGTACCTACCTACCTTATTATAAAATTATGCTAAATGAAAGAAAAACATCTTTAAAACGAGCATCGTACATACATAATTATCTAATTATCAGAGTAAGTAATCAGATAGAAAAAGGACAAACTAGATTTTGCAGCCTGTCCCTTAGCTTTCTTCATCGGGAATAACAGGGCTTCGATATCCACAGGCCACAAGCATTCTAGACGGTAAAGCACAATGTTCCCCAATAACAGAAGAACACCAATTGAAGTTAGCTAAGTACTTTCACAACTTAAAAAAAAATGTCACTAGTAAATACAAAAGCACCGAACCAGCGAAAGCTGGCCTTCAAAAGCTAACAAAAGTCACCCTGCACGGGGGATTTGGTTTAATTACTTCAGGCATACATAGCTCCTTCTATACTGGCTACGCCGATACATTAAATATTTAGCTTCAACCTAGTTTCATGTCCCCGAAGAATACACGATTAATTTCTCGTAATTGTAGGGTTAGAGCCTATTATATACTTACTTTTCCACGAAATGGACATGGATTAATAATTTTCTATGTAAATAATAGGCTGTTCTAATGAAATAATAGTTCTAAGAAGAAACTCTGTTTTGAAATAAATGTATAAATGCCAAGTCAGTAAATCTTTGTATTCATTTATTGTTCGGGCCATTAAAATGCACAACTAAACAAAATTCGAGTAAGATTAATACTTAGCATACGCTTGGCAGGAGTTACTTGGGCATTGGTAGGCAACATTTCAAAGAAGGCATCTTAGTATTTCTGTAAAGATTCTTCAAGTGCAAAGTGTATTTTTTTTAACACTTTTTTTTTTTTTTTTTTTTACTAGCCTATTTCGTCCCACTGCTGGGCAAAGGCCTCCCCCAAACTCTTCCACACATCTCTGTCTTTGGCGGTCTCCCACCACTCCTTCTCAAATGCATCAAGATCGTCCCGCCAACGCTTTCTCGGCCGACCCCGATGTCGCCGTCCGCAAGGTGTCCATTTTGTAGTGATGTTTGCCCACCTCTCTGGGAGCATACGGCTGACGTGTCCCGCCCAATCCCATTTAAGTCTAGCTGTTTGGTGGCCTGCATCGGCGATGCCAGTTAAGGAACGCAGCATAGTGTTTCGTATGCGGTCGGTTCTTCTGTAGCCTAGGACGCTGCGTTCCATTGCCCTCTGGCAGATTTTAAGCTTGGACTTTTGAAATTCTGTTAACGACCATGTCTGTGAACCGTAAGTTAGGACGGGCAGGATGCACATATCGATGAGCTGGCGTTTTAATGTCAAAGGGAGTTCACCTTTCATGTATTCCTTCAAAGACCAGAAGCTTTTCCAGGCATTTTGGATTCGACGATCGATTTCTCGATCCTGCCTGTTTTGGAAGGATACTATCTGGCCCAGGTAGGTGTACTCATCGACGTAGTGTATTTCCTGCCCATCTACTTCGACCTTAAGCTTCGTGCTATTCGACATGATCTGGGTTTTTAGACGGTTCATGCGAAGTCCAACCTCAAGACTTGCTGCGCTCAGTTCCTGGAGCATTTCCTGCAGTTCGGTTGCTGTTTGTGCAAAGAGGACAATATCATCGGCGAAGCGCAAGTTGGTAAGGCGTTTGCCGTTTACATCAATGCCTTTGGATGCCCATGATACAGCTAAGTTCTTGAATACTTCCTCAAGTGTACATGTGAATAAGATTGGGGAGAGTGGGTCTCCCTGCTTAACACCTTTTCGTATTTGAAAAGTACGACCGGTGGAATTAAGTTTCATATTTGCTGTGCTTTGATTGTAGATTAATTTTATGAGGTCTATGTATGTTTTGTCTACTTGTTGGCTATCTAAAGATTTAAATATTGCGGAGTGTTTAAGGCTATCAAAGGCTTTAGTGTAGTCTACAAAGGCTATGTAAAGAGGTTTATGAAACTCGGTGTACTTTTCGATGACTTGATTTAAAGTATGTAAGTGATCTGTTGTGGAAAATCCTGAACGAAATCCGGCCTGTTCTGGTGGTTGGTGTTGGTCCAGTACAATACTGATACGACGTTGAATACTACGTTTAACACTGATCTCTGAAAACACAACTCTGCAGAAGGCACAGGTCTTCCTCGCGCATGGCCTGCACACAACGTGATAGTATTAATTTTGTACCTATCATAATTAAAATCACAGGCTTTCCGTTTGAGACAATGGTGTCTACGTCTAGCTAAAAAGTATTCGTATCGTAGACGAAAAATTTTGGCCAATGACAAAGCTTTATTTTGAAACTACGTACTCTTTCTCACTGGCCAAAACCTTTACCGTCTACAATACGAAAACTTTTTTTTGTCTAAGCTGAAAATCTGTCTTAGTGTGGCTCAAGGCACGATTCACGAATCTAGATACCTACCGGACTAAAAAGTAGGCAAGCCTTCCACGAATCGTAAATCCCTGGACAACTAAGTGACAAACTTTATGACACAGTCGCATTCCAAGTCCAAGAACTATAATTATGTAAATAGATTGCTTGTGGGCTGAAATAAACTTAGGCCTTTATATCTATTCAAGATGATCAAAAAAGCGCAAAGTGGTAACTTTTACACACTGAGCGGGGCGCTGTAGTAGGTATCTGGGACATGGTTAGATGGGAGTAGGCTTTGCCCAGCCTCTACACCATCCTCTCAGCTTAGTCGGCCTTAGCCATAGGAATGACATAGACAATTTGTGTGGCGCAGACACACAAAACAAACATTAGATTAATCGTTCGTTAGTACAATTAATTTAATTTTAATTAAACTTAGGTAAGTAAAACAGTAGTTGAGTTGACCAATGTGCGATCTGAACATAGGTGAATCGACCGTAGCTATTTTGAAAATAGTTCTATCAAGTTTAGTAATAATGATATGTAACCTCACCAAGACTTTTTGGATAAACACATAAATCAAAATCTGAATGGACCTACTGCTGCGATTTTGAATAAAGGTTTGAACGTGAGAACAAAACACATAACTTTGGTAATGTATTTATTTTTGGAAGTAGCTGTCAATCTAGCTTAGACACAAAGCTGGATCCACATTATTTATAACTGAACTGTACAGAAATGATTCCAGCGGGGTGATCGGCTAACTCTGTTGCAAACAGAAATTATTGACACCGATCCTGTTTTAACAAACTTTGACAGATTTTCAATTGCCGTTCATTGAATTGCGACGGAAAAAATGGCAAAGTTTGTAAAAACAGGATTGGTGTCAATAATTTCTGTTTGCCATAGAGTTAGCCGATCATTCTCTTGGCTTTACTCAGGTTTCTTTTAAATTGTATTTACTTAGCTACTTTTAAACGTTTTCAGTTTGAATCGGTTTTCATGTAGGTACCCATTTTTAAATACAGCTTCTGTAAACACAGTACAAAATACAGTTTGTTTGTTTGTTTGATGGTTGATACGCGGGACATTGACATACACGTGATGACGACAACCAATGATGGACGATGACGAAAACCAATATAGTTTGTCAAACCAACAAAATGCCATTTTGATTTTCGTCATTGTTCATCGTACATCATTCAACCCGAGTATCAACCCGCGTATCAACCATAAAACAAACAAACAAACTATATAATGTAGGTACTGTGTTTACAGAAGCCATTTAATAAAAAAGTGAAGTGAATTACTGTGTTTAACAAACTGTAGGGACTAAATGAAAATTGATTATAACATTTATTATTATACCTATGTGAACTCTGTACAAAGATTTTTATACATCCCAAAAATTTAGACTTGGGCGTGATTTGAACCCGTGACCTTCCCATGCTCCAACTGCGCTACCGAGTCAACTCCCCGCCTTGTCGAAATTTTCGGGCAGTCACGGTTATGCGCCGTTGGCTTCACCTACAGGGGCAACGTTGCAGCTTTCGAGCAGAGTCGAAAATTTTGGGATATATAAAATTCTTAGATTTTCCTTGGACTAACACTTAAAATACGAAAAAAATACTGTACAAAGAATCAACCAATTAGATCATTATTTATAAAATAAACATCAGTTAAAATAACGTGGGTTCAGTTTTAAGACATAGCTTAGTCACTAGAGACTAGATAAAAATCTTAACAATTGGTCTCCTAAATACATTTACAATAACACAATATGGTACTTTCCACTCTTTAGATAAAGGCTTTGATTTGCGTGGAATCGGTGCTATGCTAATGAGTGTGGATATACCTCGCATACATATCTGATTATTCTAGCAAAAAAACAAAAGATTCATAGATTGGCATGTATAGTAACAGTTATTAATTTGCAGCCCAATTTTATAACACTAGACCATTAGGTTTTATTTCAAGCAAGGGTTGTGGATCGAAGCAATAATTATTCTTCTTCTTTTATGGCTTTTCATGGGTTGTCCGCGAGTTTGCCAATGATAATATTTACAGCTTTGATTTAACAAAAAGGTGGAAATCAGAGTAAATCGCAACAACAAATAAAAAATGTACGGTTTAATAAAGGGATACTCGAAACAAAAAGTAAGTAATACATTACTTTTACTAATGTATTCATTAAAGATTGATACTCGGGACGGGACATTGACATTGACAGTAGTAGTAGAGCTCT
Source organism: Horisme vitalbata (assembly GCA_951804965.1). Lineage (NCBI taxonomy): Eukaryota > Metazoa > Arthropoda > Insecta > Lepidoptera > Geometridae > Horisme > Horisme vitalbata. The sequence continues at coordinate 11,054,227 of OX638101.1, forward strand.
TTGTGGAGAGTTCGTCCGGGGAAGTACTGCCACCATGTCTATTTCTGCCGTGAATCACCTGTGCTGTGTTTCGGTTTGAAGGGTGTGGGTGCCGGTGAAATTACAGGCACAAGAGGTTTATCATCTTAATGCCTCAAGTTGATGGACGCAGGGCATTGCATCGTAGAGCATCTTCCAAAAAAACGTGATCTACGATGCAATACTTTGTGATAGGTAATGGTTACCACTTAAAATCAGGTGGACCATGTGCTTGTTTCGTCTTCAAACACAATGAAAAAAACAGACATAAACGTAGTGATGACGACGACCAATGATTAACGATGACGAAAACCAAAATGGCTTTTCATTTGATTGACAAACCAAATCGAACCTATATGGAACAAACTGTAAGGGCCTCTTTTACCATCCTAAAGTAAAGTTTCGGGTAGGCTAATCACCAATTAAAGTCACAATTAACTTCTCGATCGCATTTCATGGCGTTCTAGTAAGCACTACTCATAGAACCTGTAAATTATTTGGAAAATCATCTGCGAGATTACTTAACGAGTAAAATGACACTAATGTTGTCATAACAACACCACGAATAACAGGCGGCGTCCTCTATGTTGCTTGACATTTTGACTAATGCTTTGCTAATTAATTCGCTTAACCTGTGAGTAGTTACAAGAGCTTTGATTTCGTTGATGAAATTGATTTATCATTTATGATACTCTTAACTTTTACTTGCTAAAAAAAGTTACTTATGAAGTAACTAATCAACACTTTACTTGAAGATGGAGGAAGGTGACAGAGGCCCAAAGTATAATATGGTCTAGCGTATTAGGGCGATACTAAATCAATGACCCTAGCCTGTATCATGCAAAAACTTAACAATACTACATTTGTACTGATCAATTCAAAAATCTATGGCACAATCCTTATGGATTGTGCCGTAGATTTTCCTTATGTATTGCTGGCCCCTGAATAAAAACCTATTACTTCTTATAAATTCATCGACTCCACTTAATCTACTTAGTAACTTCAGAGGCCGAATCACGAATATCGCAACCAATGGGAAGTCTACGATTTGTTTTCGTCATGATATTCTTAGATTTCTGTCGTATCGCAAATGTTGGCCAATAAGAAAGAGTATATACAAAATAACGCTTTATCATTGGCTAACATTTTACGCTACGACAGGTTGAAATATTCGTGATTGTCCTACAGTAGCTATAGCTACCAATTTTTTCGGTTCCTTAGAGTAGACTCTACCACTAATAGTTTCAGATACCCTCATACTGACCCGTATGACATAATAAATAAATACTTACAGTAAATAATAAATATAGAATAAAGTATTATACAGAAAATAAATCGCACTTCGGTGATTTTTTGGAGCATGAGATTTCTTATATCCTTTAGGTTATATCAGAAATTTAACTCAACCAGAATAGGGGAGATGTAAGCAATTGGAGTCAGTTGGGAATGGTCACCTCAATAACTCTAAAACCAAACGTAAGAGCAAGTTCAAATGGGGTTATTTACGCTGCAAGTAGAATACCGTAAAACGTGCCTACTTTGCACCTTAATGGGTAAAAATACTCCAATTTTTAAAAAACAATATTTCGTTCAAAACTCAAAAATAACAATATAATTGAAAAATGTTTGAACGCATCCGATTAGTCTTTGATCTTGTTGGCAGCACTGAATATCCACTTCCGGTGTCCACCATTTTTTTCTCTCTACGGCAGTCATTCTTACGGAGTATAGCAAAAAGAAAAAAAAATACTGTCCGTAAAAGCCACTTCCATCGAGAAAACCGAATAAATGTTTGAGGTAAGGGAGGTTTTATGTCATTGTGTATATAATTAGCTAGCGATAAACGTTAGTATTTCTCTATCAAGCTTGTTTTTGTTGAATTCTAACCTCTTTTAAAATCACGTTCCTAGTATGCGCCATGTTTTGAGGAAACTTTGCTCCAGGAGCAAAGTCACCCTATGGGGTGGCTGATAATGTTACGGACAGCAACATTTAAAAAAAATAATTGTTACGGAATCTGTTTTTTTTGACGACCTCTGTGGCGCAGTCGGTGAAAGTTCGCCTGAGACGCAGAAGGTTGCGGGTTCGATTCCAGTCACAGAATAAATGTTTGTACGTTCTGAAAATATTTGTTTCGAGTCTATGTCTGGGGCTGGTCTGGGTTTCTATGTATAATTTGTATGTATTTGGAAAAAAATGTATCTGTGTAGTATATTAGTCATGAGGTTTCCATAATACAAACTCTGCTTTGTTTAGGGCTGCATGATGTGTGTATTTAATTTTTTTTAGAAAACATGCCGCGCGTTTACAAAAAAAAAGTAGGTTCAAGAAACTATAAGAATTATTCGGAGGATACTTTAAGAAAATGTCTGGAGTCAATAGAAAACAGAGATTTGACTCAAAGAAAAGCGAGTGAAACATTTGGAATTCCAAGAAGAACCATTATTAACCGATTGAAACTTCTACGACGCAACACTCCATCAAGGCCACCTGGAGCTCCTACCACCTTTACAGCCGCAGAAGAAGAACTATTCGTAGATTGCATTGTCAAATTAAGTGATCATGGCTTTCCTCTAACAATGTTCGATCTCCGCATTGTGATAAAATCATATCTTGACAAAATTGGGAGGAAGATTATCAAATTTAAAGAAAACACTCCAGGAAAAGAATGGGTGCATAGTTTTTTGAAAAGAAATCCAGCCTTGACACAAAGATTTGCTGCTAATATAAAGCGCAGTAGAGCTGCTATTGATAAGGACACCCTCAAAGAATACATACAAAACTTAGAAGAGGCTGTCAAAGATGTTCCGCCAGAAAATATCTGGAACTATGATGAGACGAATTTAGCCGATGATCCTGGTGTAAAGAAGATTCTGACAAAGCGAGGCACCAAATATCCCGAAGTGATAAGAGACACGTCCAAGAGTTCCACGTCACTCATGTTTGCTGGAAATGCGGTAGGAGAACTACTACCCCCATACGTCGTTTATAAATCAAAACAGCTGTGGAACACTTGGACAGAGAATGGACCAAAGAATGCTCGGTATAATTGTAGCCCTTCGGGTTGGTTCGACATGAACTTATTCAACGACTGGTTCTTCCAACTTTTCCTGCCGAGACTCAAAAAACAGGAAGGCCTTAAGGTCATCATAGGTGACAATCTATCGTCACATATTTCGGTGGATGTTCTGAAGGCTTGCAGAGAAAATAACATAAAGTTTGTGTGCCTTCCTCCAAATAGCACACACTTGACCCAGCCGCTTGATGTTGCCTTTTTCCATCCAATGAAAGTGGCATGGAGGAAAACTCTCAATGAATGGAAAACCAGTGAACTTGGCAGCCGAGAAAAAACTGTACAAAAAAGCAGTTTCCCAATTTTGCTCAAAAGGCTTATTGAATTAGTGGAAGAAAATTGCATAGAAAACTTGAAATCAGGTTTTAGGAAATGTGGCATTTGTCCGATCGATCTAGATGTCCTGTTGGAAAGATTGCCTAAGCCTGCTGATCAGAATACAGTACTAGATTCCTTTTTGGAATCACTAGAAGCGAAAAGAGTGGCGTGGACAAAAGGAGTAAACCCGAGAAAAAGGCGTACAAAACTCAACATAGTCCCAGGAAGAAGTGTCACTGAAGAGTTACACACTCTTACACAGGAGGCCATAGAAAACGAAGGTGACGCTCAGGCTTCCACTTCACACGATCAGGCGTCCACTTCATTATACACTCTTACACAAGATGACAAAGAAAATGAAGATGAAGCATATCAGGCTTCTACTTCAAAACGTCGTGATCATCGGATCAACACAGATAGCACTTACGCCGAAAGTGACATCATGTCTCTTCACGATTCCTCAAATGAAGGTTCATTGAGAGACTTCCTTGAAATAGAACCAGAGATGATTTTGGAAAAACAGTCTGGTAATTTCGTCAAAAGTCATGAAACAAAAAACTTCAAGCCACTCATAAAAACAGAAGGTCAATATGTAGCATTTATATATGAAGGCGAAGTCTTCCCAGGAGTCATAACAAAAATTGATGACAAAGGACCTTATATATCCTCGATGAAAAGGTCACTTAAATATTGGAAATGGCCAAAACCAAAGGATGAGATCCAATATAATTGGAAGGAAGTTCTTGGGTGTATTTCCGCACCAAAAAAAATTGGACGTCGTGATTTCTTTTCAATTCCCGAACTCGGTCAAATTTGGGGAATTTAATAACCAACTCAACAATAAGTGACCTGGCAATAAATGTTTCATTTTTTATGTAGTTATAGGTAGATAATATGTCTTCTAAGTAAAACTCTTGTTAACCGTTTTGTTTCTTTTAGGTTAATATGTTGATTTATCTTTTTGTTACGAATGTTTACATAACAAAAAACTAATTATGTTGTTTTTAGAAAAGTTTGTAATTTTGTCTATTGTTGCTTTGAAAGTTTATTATGGTATTCCTTGTATTTTCGCACCAAAGAATTAAAAAAATTACTCGTTGTGATTTCTTTTTAGTTCCTGAACTCGATTAGATATACAGAATTTAAGATCTCAATATTATGTGATGTGTAATGTGCGATTTTTTTAAGTAGACAGGTATGTTAAATAAGTATACCTAACTATCATTATTTTAAGTTATAAAGTTTAAGTTAGCTTTATACGTTGATTACTTATTTTGTTGCTTAATACGTTGATTGTACTTATTTGAATTTCTAACGAATGTTTAATTAACAATAATTTATAGTTGTTGTTTTAGATAAGTTTTTTTGTATTAGTTTTGTCTATTGTCACTTTGAAACGTTAAGTAGTTGTAATTGAAGATTATTCAGACTGAAAAATGACTGATTTGTAATAATATCTGACTTTAAGCTTATATAAAAAGTTCATAGTTTTTCATTTTTGTTTTTTTTTTGTTTTGACCCTAAAAACTAGCTGGAAACACTTGAATCTACTTCTTTAGGGTTTTCTTCAGGAGCTTATTAATACTCTTCGCTGCTAACTATTCACCAACACTCATTTTTATACTTTTTTTTTCCAGAGATAGTGAAAGAGCATTGTTCCCCAAAGGGATGGGTAAAATTGCTCCTAATTTGGCGTTTTATATATACCCCAGAACCAATAAAAAGCTACTTTTATTTGTGGAAATCTATAGCCTTTAAGGTCTTTTTTCAATATACATTCAAAAACAAGCTCTAATGTAGAAGGTTTTTAAGTAATCACTCTTTCTCTAAATTTGGAGCCAATTTTGGAGCAAAGTAAGCACGTTTTACGGTAGCGCGTAGCCAATCAGGCTTGCAAAATCAAATCATATCAAACTGTTTATAAGCAACCAACAAAATACATGTACCTGAAATACACATACGTGTACACGGAAATGTCACATTGCATGAGACGTCGGTCCATAATATGGTTTTCGACTTATTAGGGATCAATGGTGTGAATTACACTATTGCCAACTGTCAACATTAAGTTGACTACATTGTCAACAAGCTGATCACCATTGCCAACCGATGTGGACAATGGTGATCAAACCAGCTTTTTAAAACCTGTTAATAAATGTGATCTAAAGTGATAGTCACATAACTCAAGTTTCTAATATGGATAAGACATCATAGATTTTATTTGAAGTTTTCTCTTTATATCTATGTGACCCTTATTACCTACATTTCCCCTATCATGAAGGATTTGACTAAACGCGCACTACGAGTCATTTTTTAGTCATTGAGATTTTCTTAAAAGACTTAAAAGTCGCAAACGATTTCCTTTCGCAATGCGCGGACTCTAGTATATTGGTATTGTTCACAGATCAGCGATTATTATCTTCAACGATTAAAATTATCATCATCATCATCGGCCTAAAGCAGTCCACTGCTAGCTAGACATAGGCCTCCCCAAATGAGCTCGCCGCATCCAGCTTCTACCAGCAGCCTTTCGCTAAAGATTATACCAACGCGAATCTGCTTCATCTGAATATATCATTATATCAGTGGATGTCGTAACCAACTGGTTGAAATAGCGGTTCAATCGGACGGCTGGGCCCTTTCATTGAACAACGCCATTCAACTACGCGGCTAGTTTTGATATTGAATCATTATATCGTTTAACACGTTCAACGTAACGACTGACAGTAAGGCCCCTGGATCATTTGGGTGACCTTCAAAACCAAAGTTTTGACCAAAGTTTTGGGCGCTTCGGCTGCCGCTACTGTAGTGCGCCTGTGATCAAATCGAAGTGTAACCTAACCAACAGATTTCTATTTAAGAGGGGGCTAAGATAAAAATGGTTCATAGATACGTTGTTCCCCCTCACCCTTCCTATATTACGACCATATAAAGTCGTTAATATGGACTGCTGAGCGTCGTCTACCTGTACTCTTTACCTTGTGTTCAGTCACTTGGCTAATCGACATACCTATAGTCGTTTGGTTGAATGACGATGTTCAATGAAATGGCCGTCCAATTGAACGGCTAATTCAACCAGTTGGCTGCGACGGAAAGAGAACGCAGAATCTTTTTCCATGTACCACCTAGTTGGCAACTCTATTAGAGTTGGCGGCACTTTTGAGCGTCTTATACCCGTAGGACAATATTTCCTCATTAATTCTTATTTATACTGCAAATTACCCGTCAAGATATTGCAGTGTTTTTATTGCTACTCCATTATGTGAGACTCATAGTCTTTGACTTTTCTACCTACATTTTTAGCTAGCGCATCTCAACTACATTATTATAACGTGTGCGTTACCCCAGCGGAATATTGTCACCGATTGGTATTTGGTAAATGGCAATAATTAGTGCTCCGTCTCGTGTAAATGAGACAGAAATTTTTAATTTGTGCATCCAGACATTATAGAGTTGATTCCAACTATCAACATGGGTGATATCTCAACAGTAAGCTTTTAATTTGTGCTAAATGTGCACTAAATCCTCAATTCAATTTAATATATGGCTCATCAAGATCAGAAGTTACTTCTTTGTCTTGCATTTTGAACCTTAATTATCTCAGTAATATATGGATGCACAAATTAGGCTGCACAAACCAGCTTCTTTTTTAAATATCTCCCATCCCGAAAGATCCAACAGAAAAAAAATGCCGCTAGAACGACGTGTTCTAGCGGAATCTGTTTTTCACGAATTACTCTATAATGCCTGGATGCACATATTTCAAATTTTCGTCACATTTACACGAGACAGAGGATCTATTTTTGGGATTTACCAAATATCACCATCATAATCATCATCATCAGTCTATTCACTGCTGGGTACTACTATAGGTCTCCCTTAATGAGCGCCATTGCGCCCTGGACTTCGACGCATCCAGTTTCTACCAATCAGCCTTTCGCAAAGCGTCACTCCACCTGGCCGGAAGGCGTCCTACACTACATTTGCCGAGCCGCAGTCTACACTAAAGAACTCGTTTACCCCAACGGTTATCGGTTCTTCGGCATGTATGATATGACCAGCCCACTGCCACTTCAGTTTGAATTCATTTTTAATTATCTGAGCTATGTCTGAGAAGCTCCGAGCATACTAAATTAATCGGCGACAACATTCCGCTGGGGTAACGTACAATTTTATAAATAGTGGTACTCGCTACCACGATATCCAAGGAGGCTGATTCATCTCCTTAATCTGAACGTGCGTCATATTAACAGGTAGGTTTATCAAAGCGTAACTTCTCTTTAGCGACCGCAATGTTCTAAGTATGTTGTAGCCACTTCGTCCTAGGAGAAATCCTGCTGGGATATTTACGTCAAGCTCCATCCTGAAAGTTAAAGATTTTTGATGAGGACTCCTATTTGAATTGATCCATCACTAATAAGATATAGACCTGATACTGATACTGATAAAAGACTATGATTTTTCAAAAAACCATGTCAAAAGACGTAGTATCATCCGTTGATATAAGAAGATAGTGAACGTTTCCAATACATGATTCATTTTTAACCGACTTCGAAAAGGAGGAGGTTCTCAATTCGTCGGATTTTTTTTTTGTCGTTATTTTTGGAAATTCACCGATATCTCCGTCAATTGTAAACCGATTTTACTAAGTTATTGCTATCTAAGCTAGTATCTTTTGCCCATGGCTTCAGACCGTTATTTTATAAATCCGTCTAAAATTTATTTGTTTATCCCTCAGAACTGTACTTTTTTATGAAAGGTACCTATGTCACGTTCTTAGTGGTACAAGAAAGGACATGGGACAATTGCAGACTCATGTCTGCGATTTTATTACTAAACCGATCATCACGTCGCATACACATTGTTAGGGATACAGGAAAGGAGATAGGGTACATTTCATCCAGGAAAAGTACTGTTCTTATATAGAAAAATAACTAAAGCTTAGGCTAACTTCATAATTAGCCTTTTGGTAATCTTCATCATCATCAGCCATTAGAAGTCCACAGTGCTGGACTCCTCAAATGAGTGCCATTGCGCCATGTCCTGAGATCGACGCATCCAGCTTCTCATCATCAGCCTATAGCAGTCCCTTGCTGGACATAGGCCTCCCCAAATGAGTGCCATTGCGCCCTGTCCTAAGCTCGACGCATCCAGCTTCTCATCATCAGCCTATAGCAGTCCCTTGCTGGACATAGGCCTCCCCAAATGAGTGCTATTGCGCCCTGTCCTGAGCTCGACGAATCCAGCTTCTCATCATCAGCCTATAGCAGTCCCTTGCTGGACATAGGCCTCCCCAAATGAGTGCCATTGCGCCCTGTCCTGAGCTCGACGCATCCAGCTTCTCATCATCAGCCTATAGCAGTTCACTGCTGGACATAGGTCTCCCCAAATGAGCGCCATTGCGCCCTGTCCTGAGCTCGACGCATCCAGCTTCTCATCATCAGCCTATAGCAGTTCACTGCTGGACATAGGTCTCCCCAAATGAGCGCCATTGCGCCCTGTCCTGAGCTCGACGCATCCAGCTTCTCATCATCAGCCTATAGCAGTTCACTGCTGGACATAGGTCTCCCCAAATGAGCGCCATTGCGCCCTGTCCTGAGCTCGACGCATCCAGCTTCTCATCATCAGCCTATAGCAGTTCACTGCTGGACATAGGTCTCCCCAAATGAGCGCCATTGCGCCCTGTCCTGAGCTCGACGCATCCAGCTTCTCATCATCAGCCTATAGCAGTTCACTGCTGGACATAGGTCTCCCCAAATGAGCGCCATTGCGCCCTGTCCTGAGCTCGACGCATCCAGCTTCTCATCATCAGCCTATAGCAGTTCACTGCTGGACATAGGTCTCCCCAAATGAGCGCCATTGCGCCCTGTCCTGAGCTCGACGCATCCAGCTTCTCATCATCAGCCTATAGCAGTTCACTGCTGGACATAGGTCTCCCCGAATGAGCGCCATTGCGCCCTGTCCTGAGCTCGACGCATCCAGCTTCTCATCATCAGCCTATAGCAGTTCACTGCTGGACATAGGTCTCCCCAAATGAGCGCCATTGCGCCCTGTCCTGAGCTCGACGCATCCAGCTTCTCATCATCAGCCTATAGCAGTTCACTGCTGGACATAGGTCTCCCCGAATGAGCGCCATTGCGCCCTGTCCTGAGCTCGACGCATCCAGCTTCTCATCATCAGCCTATAGCAGTTCACTGCTGGACATAGGTCTCCCCAAATGAGCGCCATTGCGCCCTGTCCTGAGCTCGACGCATCCAGCTTCTCATCATCAGCCTATAGCAGTTCACTGCTGGACATAGGTCTCCCCAAATGAGCGCCATTGCGCCCTGTCCTGAGCTCGACGCATCCAGCTTCTCATCATCAGCCTATAGCAGTTCACTGCTGGACATAGGTCTCCCCGAATGAGCGCCATTGCGCCCTGTCCTGAGCTCGACGCATCCAGCTTCTCATCATCAGCCTATAGCAGTTCACTGCTGGACATAGGTCTCCCCAAATGAGCGCCATTGCGCCCTGTCCTGAGCTCGACGCATCCAGCTTCTCATCATCAGCCTATAGCAGTTCACTGCTGGACATAGGTCTCCCCAAATGAGCGCCATTGCGCCCTGTCCTGAGCTCGACGCATCCAACTTCTACCAACAGCCCTTACCAAATCGTCACTCCACCGGCCGGAGTATTTCTTTTTGGTAATATGCATTATGCAATCATAACAAAATAACATACTTATCATCAACCATCTCAATGAGGTTATCCAACGAGTCGTCCCATTTCGCAACTGACTCTGTAATGATGATGGCTCTTGCACCTGCTTGTTGAGCCATATGTGCCTTGAAGACAAATGAACATTCCCTGAAATGCAAATAAAAACAGATTTTATAAACGACCTGTTGGCCTCATAATCATCAAGTATCTATCGTAGGCTGTGATCATCATTATTATCTCTTAAGTCAGTAAAAATCTAAAAAGAAGGGAGTGAAAATCTACTACCCTGATTCTCAGGAATAGATATTCATGTCTCGTTAGAAATATATAGAGAGAACTGACAAATGCTGATGTTCATAAGGTAGGTAAGGTATACATAACTGTGATAAATGACACGCATATATACTTGGGATGTCTTTATTTTCTTTCATTTGCTTTTAGATCCGTTTTTCAAGATGTAAATTCGTAGAGATTACTTTGAGATCAATTGGTTAAAAAACTAACGAGGCTCTTAAATTCTCAAGACGACTTGTCGCTACCGCGTCACTTTCCGGAATGCCCAAGCCTCGTCATTTTTCGTTAGGTGTTCTAAGACAATCCCTCCCTCAAAATCCTACCATCGACTAAACCAGAGAGCAAGTATCGCTCGTCAGGCCGTCAGTCGCCAGACCTCAAAAATTAAAAGTATAGTTTTACATCCGGTAAATATTATTTGCTTATTAAAAGATACACGCCATATCGAGTTCGTAACAAAACTAGCATTTATTTAAGTACCCACATTAGTTATACAAAAATACCATCAGCTACAATCAAATACACAACATACCTTCCTTCTATAATTTGATACAAACCAAAAAATAATATAAACAATATATAACATTAAACATTTTAAATTAACCAAGCAAATTTAAATCATCACTATTAGGTATGCCTATCATGTCTGGCCACCTCTCTGGGGGCGGTATGTCAATAGGCGGTTCAACCAGCTCATCAGGTGGTTGTGAGTCTGAATCCAACCCATCTCGGTTATCAGTCAATCTTGACTCTGTACGTATAGTTCTTGCCAGTATCTGATCGGCATGTCGACGATGTAACTCTCCATCTTCCGTCCTCACCCTGTATGAGCTAGGTCCTTCCACCATCTCTATTGTGGCCCTCCGCCACTTCTGCCCGGCTCCATACATATGAATCAGCACTGGTTGATCAACCACAAAGCTCCTGGCGGGCGCGCGCTGCGCCGCCGCTTCCAGCTGTATCTCGCCGCGGTTCGGCGCAGACTCAGGGTGGAGTATCGACATCGCCGTTCTGTACTTTCGGCCGTTGAGCATCTCGGCCGGAGTTTTGTTAGTAGAGCTATTTGGTACCGTTCGCATATAATAGAGCACCTTGCTCAACATTTCGCTCCAGGGTAGATTTAAAGTCTCCATTTTCCTAATTTTATTCTTAAATGTCTGTATAGCTCTCTCAATCTGCCCATTAGTCGCCGGGTGGTACGGTGGGGAGAGCAAATGTCTGATACCATTTTTCTGCAAAAAGCTATTAAAATCTTCTGAAGTGAAAGCTCTACCATTGTCAGATACCACTACATCGGGCAACCCTTGTGATGCAAAAATTCTTCTCATCACCGTTATTACTGCTCCACTACTCATAGTGTTTACTATTTCTGCTTCCATCCATTTACTGTAGCTATCAATCAACACAAAAAATGTTTTCCCATGAAACGGTCCAGCAAAATCAATGTGAACTCTCTGCCATGGCTTTTCCGACATAACCCAAGTCTGTGGATCTCTTGGAGGACTATTTCTTACCAGTTGACACTGTTCACAGCTGGCCACCATCTGTTCAATTTGGTTATCCATCTGGACCCACCACACATAGCCTCTTGCATATGCCTTCGTTTGGACTATAACCGCATGTGGGGCATGTAATATTTTTAGTATCTGCTCTTGTAACTTAGCTGGCACTATGACTCTGTTACTCCACAATAAACAGTCTTTAGTGTGTGAAAGAGCCTCCCTTCTGGTCCAAAATGGCTGCAAAGCTGGGTCAGTGATCTTATTCGACCAGCCGTGAAGGACATGGAATAAAACTTTTTGGAGCAAAGAATCTTTCTTTGTTTCTGTAGCGATCCTCTCTGCACTAAGATTCCAGCCCGCTGGTTGTTCTTCTAACAACAATACTTCTTTAAGCCTTTCCTCAGCCACCGTTCCCATAGACAGTGCAGTCCACCTGCTCAATGCATCCGCATTCCCAATATATTTCCCTGGTCTGTGCTTAATAGTATATTCATAACAAGCCAGCTTCAAAGACCATCGTAGCATTCTCGGCGAAATCTGATCAGGTATGGGTTTAGCCGGATTAAACAAGCCAACCAGTGGCTTGTGATCTGTTACAATACAAAATCTGCGCCCAACTAGGAATTCATGGAATTTCAACAATCCAAACATAATTGCCAACGCTTCCTTGTCAATCTGTCCATACCTTCGCTCATGTGTCTGTAGAGTACGCGACGCCATCATGATAGGTCTCTCGGTTCCATCATCCATGACATGTGCTATGATAGCGCCAACTCCATACTCCGAGGAGTCACATATGAGCAGTAACTCTCTGTTTAAGTCATATCCCACCAATGTAAGATCCGATGATAGCAATAGCTTAGCCTTCTCAAACACTTTCTGCTCGACTTCACCCCACTTCCAGGGCGTTTTCGCTTCCAGCAACCGATACAACGGCTCCAACAAAGTCGCTCTATCGGGTAAAAACTTTTGATAAAAGTTGTACAAACCGAGGAAAGCCCTCAGTGTTTCCTTGTTTGTAGGAGCTGATTTCTCTTGTATTTCTTTGACTTTTGCGGGTGCTGGATGAAGTCCCTCGCCATCGATCATGTGTCCCAAAAATGTGATGCTATTGGCAGCAAAAACACACTTTTTGCTATTCAGTCTAAATCCCAAATCTGTCAGCTTCTGCATCACCTGACGCAGCCGCTGATTATGCTGTTCCAGCGTCGCCCAGCCACTGCCACGTCATCCAGTAGACACGCCACGCCATCCATGCCTGCCAAAGCTGAAGACATTACCCGCTGAAAAATGCACGGCGCCGCACTAACACCAAATGCCAGGCGATTCACTCTCATAAGGCCAATGGGTGTATTCAGAGTTAACAACTCGGCCGCTTTATCATCAACCTTCATTTGCGTGTACGCTTGCTTCAAGTCGAGTTTACTGAAGACTCGGCCTCCACTTAGCTTTGCAAAGGCTTCCACTGACGTTGGCAGTGGGTATCTATCTACTTGTATACAAGCATTAACTGTAGACCTGTAGTCTCCACAGATTCGCAAAGATTCATCATCTTTTTTCACTATTCTTAAAGGTGTAGCCCATTCAGAGTATCTAACCGGTGTCAATACCCCCGTGTCTACCAATCGGTTCAGTTCCTCTTCTACCTGCCGCTTCAAAGGAAAAGGCACAGCGCGTGCTTTCATAAAGCGTGGTATTGCGTCTGGACGCAGGTGAAGAGACACTTCCGGGCCTTTATATGCGCCCAATTCTTCTTTAAACAAATCAGGATATTCATTCATGAAAGGCACCAAATCTTCCTTTGCCCAGTATAGGCCAGTCACTTGTAGGCCTAATGACTGAAACCAGTTGCGACCCAACAGGCTAGGTCCGTTACCAGACACCACTACCAGTTCACACTGAGCCTCTTTACCGCCCAAGACTACGCGTACATTAGCCACACCTACTACTTTTAGAGAGTCTCGAGTCCATGTGACTAATTTCACTGTAGTGTTCTGCAGCGTTGGAGGTATTGACCACAACTTCCTGAAGGTATTTTCTGACACTATACTGCGAGACGCGCCAGAGTCTACTTCCATCACCAAACTTGCCCCATCGATGACAACATTTACTTTTATCGGAGGTCTATAACTGTCCGTGCACACATAGACACCCATCATGTCTTCACATCCCGAAGTAGGCTCTTCATTATCTTCCACTTGGTGTACTTTTGCTTTCTTGTCACAAGCTCTAGCGATATGTCCATACTTCTGACATTTAAAGCACTTTGCTTTCACAAACGTACACCGCTCGCCTGCTTTGTGTATCCGAGTACAATGTTTACAATCATTGGACTTTAATCTGCCAATCTCCATTGGCTCCGGTGCCTGAGACATACTAGGTTGGCTTTGACTTTCTTCTTTACTCTGGCCAGGATACATGTCTTCGAATGTCGCCTGGTGGTTCAGACACATCTGCACAGCTTTCTCGCATGTAAGTCCTTTCGTTTTCAACAACTCCCGGCGTAAGCGTTCGTCGCGCACCCCTAGCACTAGTCTGTCCCGTACTTGGCGCTTCAAGTCCGCAAAGTTACACTTGGCACACAACGCACTTATTGCAGCCACAAAGTCTTGCACGCTTTCTCCTTGTAACTGTGCCCGTTTATGAAATTTACCCGCTTGCAAAATTTCATTCACTTCCGGTTCATAGAACTGGTCCAAAATGGCCAATATTTCACCAAACTTCACTTCCGAAGGGCGTAACGGCACTAAAAGGGACGCAATTAGGGCATATGTGTCTTTCCCGCATTGTGACAAAAACAAAGAGCGCGATTTATCTTCATCTTTCGTCACATGTCGAGCGAGTCCCGCCGCGTCGAGTGCACACAGTAACTGGTCCTTATAATCACGCCACACATCAGTTTTGGCATTAAACGGCCCGGGCAACACAATATTCGTCATATTGAATGCCATTTTAGCACAATTACAGTTTATTTTCCGTAGTCGCCACTAAAAGATACACGCCATATCGAGTTCGTAACAAAACTAGCATTTATTTAAGTACCCACATTAGTTATACAAAAATACCATCAGCTACAATCAAATACACAACACTTATAAAATAGATTATATAAATTTGATTGAATAATTTAATAATCATGATTGTTGAAATAAACTGATAAAATTTAAGAATCATTACATAACATTATCACATTACATACGCGAATATCTAATGTGATAATGTTATGTATGATAATAATAATAATAATGTCGTCTATTCCCAGGAATCAGGCCCCAGAAGGTTTAGTAGCTCATGGCGTGGCTTATCTTTGTTTTTTATCATCATCAGCTACCACTGCTGAGCATAAGGCAAACGGTTTTGCGTCTATTATTTCTTTCCTTGTTGGCCTAATGGGCGAAAGGGTTAGGCACTAGCTCATACCAAGAAAGAAGTAGGAAGGAACCACAGCGCTAAGTCAAGAAACAAATACAGGATAGAATCCTAGTTTAGGGTTATGTGACCAGCAATAAATCTGCAGGGGTATTGTAAAACATTTGAAAAGTTTCAGAATCAAATCCGTCAATTTCTGTTCAATTGTAGGTATTTATATTTCGAAAGATTTCTAGAATATTTTAAGTCGCTGATGATTATTCAGGAACTCACCCTCGCTCTGCTAAAGCAATATTCCCAACAAGGGCTTCATAGTTTTGTATATCTGAGCAACTATGTAGCGGAACAGTTGGCACCAAACGCGCCTTTTCAAAGACAAAACTTTGATTCTGAAATGGCAAGGTAAGTTGGAATTAAATGAAAACAATGAAACATTTTCTACTTCAATCATACATGTTAAAGCAAAGGAGAATGCCGATAACCCCTACCAGTTGTGTCAATACCAAACATATACCATAAAATGTATTATATTTTATAAATGACATTAACATTTTTTTAGTTCCACACCACCACCACCACACCAGCCTATATCAGTCCACTGCTGGACATAGGCCTCCCCTAATAAAGGGGGATATGCCCATAATCTCCACGCTTTTTAGTTTATCAAGTAAAAAAAATATTTTGTTGATTTGGTTTCCGCCGCATGCTACCATTAGAATGCAACTGTTACCATGGCAACAACTCTTATTTTTAATAAGTTAGACAGTAGAATCAACTAAAAACTTGGTTTGGTTTTGATGGACTCACTTCAGTCTTGGTAAAGAGTGACATACATTGGCATTGTCCTTTGGGACTGATAGTCCTTCTCATATTAAAATACGCATTTCAACATACAACAACACCAGCCTATTTATGCAGTCCACTGCTAGACATAGCCCTTCCCTTATTCATAATCTAATTTGAGTTAGGGAGAAAAGTTCTTAATTGATGTCCCACATTGGGGTGTATTGTGCATTACACATTATAAATAGATTAGACTTCTCCTATAAGGGGGATTTGTCATAATCCAACATCAATGCAAACATCATTTACAATGCGCACTGCTAAAATATAAAATCAGCTGCCCGCGTCTGTTTTGCCATTGTTTTATGACCGTAACGGCTTCAAAAAGAGAGTTAATTAATAAACATCTCCTGGGAAAGCTCATCCTATCGACAACCTCATCCTTGCCCATGCCCAGCTTCGAGTTCAAGGGCTGGCCTATAATGAATGAAAAAAAAAATCCCCATGCTGGGCATGTGGGCACAGCTTCTTCACCAGTGTCAGGCTTGCCTGAGATGCAGAAGGTTGTGGGTTCAATTCCCGCAGTGAGACAAATGTTTGTATGGTCTGCAAATATTTGTCTCGGGTCTGGGTGTTTTCTATGAATATGTAGGTTTGAATATACATAAAAAAAAAATTGTAGTAGTATATCAGTCATGTGGTTCCCATAACACAAGTTCTGCTTAGTTGACGCTGTGTGATTATGTCCAGCAATTATTTAGATGCCATCGATTGATTTATTTAACTGATACTCACAAATGGTGCACCAAAATCTTTTGCAGGTCGTATTCTGTATGAGTACTGCAGTTCAGGTGGGTCGATTATTTCAAAAAATATATCTCCTGCTATAACATCAGCCATTGATGATCCATCATAGAAGTGTAAGTCATTGGCTAGAAGTAAAACAATATGAAATATTCATTAATAGCGGCTAAACAATTATTCAACGCTATGGCTACTAATATGGGGTGTACGGGGTTCCAACCCCCATCTTCGGAACCCAAGCCAACCTCACCTGCATGTGGTGCACCCTGCTAAACAACGAACGGGGCTCTGGCGGCCGGCTGATTGCGGCATAGCACAGCCTACATCAGCACATCTAAATCCCCTGGCCACCAACGGGCAGCAGCGTCGGTGGTGCGAGAAGCTGTGCCCTGCGATCCCCAACCCGCATGCCCAGCGTGGGGATTATGGGTATATCCCCCTTTATTAGGGGAGGCCTACGTCCAGCAGTGGACTGATATAGGCTGGTGTGGTGTGAATGGCTACTAATATAAACAAAACACACACAGCACAGCACACACACACAGCACAGGAAGTTAAAAGGAGGAGTAGGAGTTTCAGAAGGTTATTGTAAAAAATATCCACGCTGGCCACAGACAAGATACAGAGCAGATAGATACAGTTGGGCACCTCAAGCAAGTTGAGATGTTTATTTTTCAGATACAATTTAATAAGTAAAATTTGTAAATCGAACAATTGAGCTCCTATTTGTTGAAGTTTTGCTGGTTTTTGCAGTTCAAATTAGAGGGGTGGTTTAAATTACTTTTTGTTATATTTTCTAAGAATTATATTTAGGTATTCTATAAACCTACTTTAAACTAAACAATCTTTATGTAAAGTTTTAAAAGAGAATATCTGAATGAAAATTTAAAGCCAAAACAGTACTAACCTCCAGGTGCAACCGAGGTTACAAATAAAATAAACAGCAGGCCGAAATTATGAATACAAATAATAAGAACTGCTTTCATATTTACACTATTACAGCACCAATAAATAAGTTTATGATTTTTTTTTTGAACAGAAAGAGATCTTGAAAAAAAGAAGAATAAACAAAATTTCTTTTCAAAATTTACTCTTTGAAACCAACAATACACAAAACAGACGACCACAGATTATAGTAAAACAGATGACAGTTATACTCGTGGTTATACTCTATCTGATAGAGTGCTGCCAGCAGGGCCATTAGGCCGTAAGTTACGTTAAAAAAAAAATGTTACAATAAATGTTACATTTTTGCTGCAAAAGTTACAGTTGTTTTTATTTCATGGGAACAAAATTTTTTTTGGATTAAATATAAAGCCTTGTACCTTTTTGTACCCTTGAAAAAGTGTTATGCAAAATTTCACGATGATCGATTGAATAGTTAAGGCGTGAAAGGGTAACAAACAAGAAACCGAAACCACGGACACTGCTTAGATCGGCAATAAACGCATAGGCCGATGATGATGATGATGAAAGGGTAACAAACAAGGTAATTGAGAACGACGACCAACGAATTCATTGAGGTCATTCTAATGAACTGATATACGATACCTCTACTTTAAGTTCCTATGGAGTTAGATATCTTGTAAATTACAGGTGATGGTGTTGCATCAGGTCACCTGTACTTGAAATCATTGAAGTAACGAACGAATTTCCAAATGGATCAGTGGCTAGAGTGTGGAATAATTTGCGTTAACTATCTATATATTTCCTTTTTGATCACAATGCCTACGCCAAAAACTACTTAGTCGCAAAATAACTCACATTTAAAATACCTACAAAGCAAAATGCCTCAAATCAAAACGACTTATTATTACTGTAACTCTAATGCAAACGGACTTTATAGTAAAATTTCTAAATATCAGAATGGCTATCAATGCAATGTGACTTTATCATAAAACCTCTCAGTAGTAAAATACCTGTATGTGAAGATGCCTAGATATCTCAAATACAAAACAACTAATTAGTTTTAAGTCCTAAACAAAAAAATGCTCCAAAATACAACAAATCAAATCAAGTTTGATTTACAAGCATAGTTAATCAAAGTTATTAACCCAACAATCATATTGAAGTGTGGCGTAGTTAACCTCGGTGTTCTAAGCAGATCACCTTGGTTAAGCAACACTCCGCCCAGTCATTACTTGGATGGGTGACCGTTTAGTGACATTTAGATTTGAGCGCTTCCGTACTTCGAAGGCACGTAAAGATGTTGGTCCCGGCTTTTCAGTCGTTAAGCCATGTTGGCCTAAAAACTCCGACATCAGAGTAAGTCACTAGCTCATACGAAGAAGAAGAAGAAGACCCAACTTTAATGTACTAAGGCACTCGATTGTAAAACAGGCCTTCTTGGGCCGGTACAGACGGACAGAATTTGAAATACAACCCTGCTGCAAAATGGCAGTTCAGTTTCGTCGCCTGCAAAAGTCAAAGTCAAAGTCAAAGTCAAAATTCATTTATTCAGTAGGAACTGTATAGTACACTTTGAAACGTCATTTTTTTAAATTTACCACCAATTCGTAACAACCAAACAGAGAAGAATTAGCAAGAAACTCAGCTTGACTTAGATTTTTTTAACGTCATTGTTCTTATTAACTATTACATTGTTTTTGATGGAGTTGGAGGCAGTTTCATCGCAAGCTTTTTTGTCATCTAAATAATCAGATATTTTATAATAAGCTTTATCACAGAGATTACGTTTAACAACATTTATGAATTTATTTATAGATAGATTAATCACGTCATTTGGGATTTTGTTAACAAATCGTACACACATCCCTTTAAAAAGATTGACTATGCCTCAGAACACACCCGGACTAAGACTAGCAGCATTAAATACCACTACGCCCTAGGGTGCTGTAAAAATAATTGTAACCCCACATCTTAAAAAAAACAAAGGATTAAAAAAATTACCTTATCCTTGCGCGTATTTTTTTGCGGTTTGACCAACAGTGGGCGGCGGCCATTTTTTTTTTGGCCTGACTTGAGAGAGGTTATTTTGTGGCGATTTGATTTATAGCCATTTTTATTGCAATTAATTATGATTCTTAATCCTATGGCGTGCTAAGTAACTATCCTTTAATTTAAAGTCATTTAAATTTTTGAGACGTTATGCCGCCGAGACAAGAAAGAATTCAGGCGTATTGCAAATTTGACGAACCACGTTAAAATTTGGGGAATTTTGCTTTGTAGGTGTTTTGAATTTGAGTTAGTAATCCTTCAAGTCGTTTCGTGGCGTAGGCATTGTGATCAAAAAGGATATGTTTTTATAGCGTAATTTCAAAGTTGTACACACTGCCCGATAGGGTCGCTGTTCTAATTCCATAAAAAATATAGTTAACGCAAACTTTGTATTTGTGATCATAATTTCTATTTTTCCCACTCAGGCCTCAGACCATGTGGGTGAAAAACAACTCACATTATGAACAAAGTTAGTGAGCGAATCCAGTCACAAACCTTTTTGTAGTAGGTACCAATTAGAGAAAAACCTATCTATTATGAAAAAATCGGCGAGTGGAACGAGCCGTGAATTTTTTCTACTAGGTTTTGTTGAATTTCATCTACCTACAATCAAAAATGTAACTAAGGTAAAGTCCGAAAAAATCCGGAAGACCTCATGATCCGCATAAAAGTCAGCAATGCTATCACAATCAGCCATGTTTGTTTCGAAAGCGTAGGTGATGCGAATTTGTGAATAGGAAACTTCAAGCACTAAAGCCAAATCAAGTTTTAAGTTGATTTTTGTGGCAAATGCTGCGGAAACCACATTGCGATTGACACGCACTATTATCGTGGATTGATTTTTACTTTTGACGCAGCGACAAACGGAATGCGTTTACCTGTAATTGAAACAGTCAGGCGAAATGCAGTCAAACGTAAGCCTATTTATTATAAAAAAAAAAAAAAAAAAAAAAACAGTGCGCGGCACTCACAATGCGTATTCCGCAAAAAGTCACGCCCTTTAATCCATATTGGATATGTCTCATTTTGTCATGTCGCGTTCCTTTCAGAGCCATTTTTCTCAAAAGTTACGAAACTTGTAATCAATATAAAAATTACTTATTTGTTACGCGAGGGGGTCAAAAGTTACGAAATATGTAAGAAATGTTACCTTCTGGCAGCACTGGCTTGAGAGATGAGAAAGAACTTGAGAAGAGAATACAACAACACAACAACAAACAAAATAAAACCAACCTCTTTGCAACATACAAACGACTTACTAGAAACTTGTGCAAAAACAGATAGCAGCATTTGACAATGTGACTGCACTTCCTGCTTGATTACGTTCCATTCTGCTTTACCTGTGAATACATACGTTTAGAAAAGAGTAATTACTTGTGAATTATTTGGTATTTAAAATAACATTATTCACAATAATAAAAAAAATGCTAAGCTCTTTGACAGAATACAGATTTTAATTACATAATTCAAAATATTTGAGGGTTTGTGTAAACCTATAAACAAGATTTTTTTTGAACAGAACAAATTCATTTTCTAAGTGGATCTCATTCTTAACGTGACATGAGATTAATACGGAACGTTTTTCAACAGATGGTTATTTCCGTTCCAAAGACAAGCAAGTGTGTAGAAAATTGAGGTAGAAAGTAATAAAAAAAAACCTAGGCTTGTGTGTTTAATAAACGTGTGGACAGTTACTCTACTAAAATTGGTAGAGCACTTGAAAAATAATATGCTACTTGACTCTACTGGTAGCTAGCTGATAGCTGATACAGTAACCGTGCCCGAAAACCGAGCGCCCCGAGCACGTCTAGCGACCGTTTAGGTCGAAGGGACGACGCGGCGACGACGGGGTTAGCGTCCGTTTATATTTACTTCTCCATTATATTAAATTCGGTTAAGTTTACCAGTCCGTACCTGGCTTAACATTTATTATAACCGAGCGCCCTCGATTGGTTTGACATGGGACATTTTAACTAGTAGGTGGTAACTCTCATAATCTAAAGCCAACCAATCGCAATCAGTTTGCAATCAGTCTTTCAATTTTTGGTGAGTGAAGTGATGAAGCGTAGCTAAAAGCGCTGCCAGAAAGTTACATTTCTTACATATTTCGTATCTTTTCACGTAACATGTAACCAATTCTTATAATTATAGCAATTTTCGTTTCTTTTGAAAGAAACGAAATTTACAATACAAGATTTTTATTGCAAATTGTTTACGACCGCATCCAAATTGAACGTACCTAAATCTGGCGCGTCTAAAAATAATTTATCTCATTAGCACACTCAGAGATAAGGGCCTTAATAGAACGCACCATGACAATATGTAACGTATCCGGCATGGATTAAAACTTGATTTTGCTTGAGCGTTGAGTGTGTACGCGCTCGTTTCCTACTTCGCGAATTGGCGCCGTTCACGGTTTCGAAACAAACAAACATGGCTGATTGTGATATCTTTTGTTTCATTGTGATATTTATTTGAGATGGTTTTGTCGTACATCTGTGAGAAAAGTGCGTGAGTGAAGTTATTGTTTGGTAAGTGTAAGTAACAAAGTGAAACTGTATGTCCTATAATATGATTAAATACACTATTAGACATCATAGATTCTCTTATTTTCCGCCATTTTGCTGATATCAATTTGCCTCCTACCGACACAGGCGTGTATAGAGGGGAGGCCAGATGGGCCGGCTGGCCGTGCCCATCCCAGGATGTTGGGTTACTGATTTGAAATGCTAGGCATGACACCTAAAAACTTCCAAGTATTTATTATACAGTTCATTCTGTATAATTACTTTTGAATACATAACGTAAATAAGCATAATAATTGAATATTGCGCCACAGAGCTGAGCGACTGGCAAGTGTATCTTGTCTATTATACCTACGGATATTAGTAAGTATACTAGTATACGTATTATGCGCTAACATTATTTTCCATCATTTCATCTTCCACCACCACTCGAATGGGAATGAATCGATTGACGGTCGCCTGGCCTGGTGGTTCACTGACTGGCAGGGTTGTGGCACAAGGCACAGAAATGACAGACCAGGACCAACTTTTGGGTCTTGCATTTTTGTTTTGTATTTTTATTGCATAAGAAAAATTTGGCGGCTCGCTCCGCTTGCCAATTTGGTCACTTTTACTTACTTTTGGTTTTTAATAACACCTAACTATGCACTAAAATGTTGAGCAATAATGGTGCAATGCTCAAAACGACCATATCCTACCCTAAAAAGTTTGCAACAATGACGAATTAAAACACAATAGCTTAGTTAGCTATACTAAAAATCCTATTATTATTATTATTTATACTTTATTGCACATAAAATGTAACAAAAAGGTGGGCTTAATGCTATAAGCATTTTCTACCAGCCAAACCTGTCCTATCACCGACTTCGTCTTCTTAATTTAGTGTTACAGTTACTCAAGTGGTTAAGAAATTGCAAATGTTTTCTTTCTCTTGTATCTTTTGTACACCTTTACTAAAAAAAGTCACGGCTCGCTCCGCTCGCTGATTTTATTTGTGGTTCACTTTTGTTTCCTAAGGGTATGTTCTCATGTTCTTTACGCCCTGTAAAGTTATTAATGATAATAACCTACTACATACGCCAATGCCTACCGACCCTAAATACAGGAAAATAAAAAAAAAACTACAGATCTCACACTACGCGAAACTATTAAGAGCATTGAAAATGTCATTTAGAAATAAAGCACACGATAAAATTTGACTTTGTCGTACTGATGGCCTCATGCGTAAGGGCCCTTCTATCGCCTACAGTTTTTGTCCACCCGCCTCTTAAGATGACTCAAACTGTAGCTTGATTCAATCACGAGATCCTATTTTTTCCGTTTCTTGACTAGCAAGCTCAAAACAAAGTTATTGGGAAATTCTCTATTAAGTTGGCGATTTTTTTTTTAATTTTGATAAATTTTGCTCATATCTGTGAAACTACAGGCAAATGTCACAATTTCATAAATTGGGGCACTACACTCTAGCAGGAAAACAAACATTATCAATGTTTCAATGTTAAAAAACGTAAACTTTTCTGAATGTTAACTTTTGCGGCAAAATGTAACATTTCAGGAAACGAAATGTAACTTAGCTTATGACTCAAGGGCCGGAGGCGGGAAATTTTTTCATCTAGCACAACAGTGTTATTTTTGTTTTATTTACTTTTCTATTGTTTTTCTGATTTATGTTGCGGAAAGTTTATGGCGCTTTAACCAACCTACGTTAGTAAGAAGACATAAGTGTGGTGAAATGAAATAAAAGTTATAAACTGGACTTCTCAGATGAAGAAATTTTTTGCTGATTGTTTCGTTATAGCCGCCATAGTTATAACAGAACATGACTTGACCGAAGACTGACGACTGTACTAAAAGACGGAAGAAATGGAATAGAGGAAGAAAAACACTCACAAAATAAAACTAAATACTTGGAAGAAATAAAAATACGGAAGAATTGGTAGTATGGTCAAAAGACTTTAGCCTGCCCAAATTGGGCTAAGAAACAAAAAAAAAACAAAAAATTACTCAAGGGCATTGGCAACACTGGTTTAAATTTCTCTATGGTAAGTGAGTCCCCTGCTATTGCCTGCTATAAAGCCGGCTTCGGCTCTTTGTTTATTTTAATTTATTTATCGATTTGCTGATCGCTCATTGACCACTGAGAACTGAGAACCCCTATTGTGTTGCAGCTGCAGTGCTGCAAGCAGGTACGTGTGCATCCTAGTAGTCTGTGGTACGTGTGTACTTTTTAATTGTTGGGGTTGTGATAAGTACAAATGTGTTTTTTGTGATTTATGCAATACACTGAAATCTTTTTTAGTATGATGAAATAGTTGGTAGAGTTACACCGTTCGTACAGTCACCCACTTAGTCTCGACTTGACGTGACCCCACAACACAGGTGAGGTGGCTGCAGCGGGAATTGAACCTACAACTTCTGGCATCATGTCCAGCTCCATTCATCCCTTGTGACAACAAGGTAGTCGTTTAAATATCGAATTATTTTCTAGGGCTCTAACAATGGCCGAGGATCTTGTATCCCGCCCTTATCAAGAGCAATTAGAGGAAATTGCAAGCAGAAAGAATACCATCATCCATCTTCCTACAGGTAAAAACCCTTCATGAATTCCATAGGTACCTAAAACTAATTTTTATAATGGAAAACGAAATAATATTAATTTAGATATTTAGATATTTTATTTATTATGTAAACTTTTAACAAAACTCTGTTTAGTAATGTCTTGAGAGAATTACAAATAAGAGAGAGAGAGAATTACTTGCAAGCCTTTGAACGTGACTTCTCTCTTCTTAGGATTTGTTTTTCTATCCTTCAGCAACAGCACTTTCTCTGAATGAAAGCTGAAAGATAGCCTATGACCTTTCCTGTACCTTCCCCTGACAATGTGTATGCAAAATTTCAAGATAATCGGTTGATTTAACGCTTCAAGTGCTTTTTCTTCGTATGAGCTAGTGACCAACTTCTTCAACAGTCTTCAAGTGCTGAAAACACAAATACGCTGCTGCTGGCTGACCGAGCCATATTCTATGTGCTAGTGTAGCAATGTATAAGGCGTGAAGGCGTAATAATCAAACAAAATTTACTTTAGTTTACAAATAAATAATAGTAAAGATTAGGAATTTCAACAAAATTTCTGTAACATGAAGATTACAATACCTGTATTTTTCAATCATAGGAATTTCAACAAAATTTCTATAACATGAAGATTACAATACCTGCATTTTTCAATCAGTTTCTATGTGAAACCAATTAAGTAAATGCTAAAAAGAAGTACTTTAAAATTAAGCTAATAAACAGAAAATATTATCATTTTTAACCACTTGTCTGTTGTATTTATTTTCTCCTCTTAATTCTATCATTTATGAACCAATTTGGAAAAATCTTACTGTACTTCCTGTTAGCCCCATTTAAATTTGAATCAATTTTACTATACAATAATAGTAGATTGTTTCACAAGGGACTAAACCATCTCATTATATACGAGGTTGTTATACTCCCGAGCGTAGCGAGGGAGGATGACAAGACCGAGTTTTAATGGGTGGTTTTGGCCCGAGTAAAACACTCTACTTTTCACTTCGATTGCGAGAAAATAAAACAATTCAAAATTAGTCAATTATCAAACATTTTATTACAAATTAATCAACCTTCATAAAACATAACCAAGGCTGTTCTATTTTCAAAAAAAAAGGTTGATGGAGTACCAAGAAGTCGAGTTTTTATGTAAGAGAACGAATGCTTTGTACGGGCTGATGATTTTAGACAAAAATTAAAAAGAAAAAATACTTTTTAGCCCGAGGTATTAAACTCGAGTTTTAGGCCCGCTAAGCTACACTATTATGATACACTTTTTGAGCAAGAGAAGTGAAAACTTAATTTTTATTGCCTTTTTTCCTCAATAATAATAACGGCAACAGGACGTTTGGAATATACACAGAATATTTAGTTGTTTACTTACTGCAAAAATAATTAAGAGGGATACATATATGGATAATGGTACGGAACCCTTTGTGCACGAGTCCAACTCGCACTTGACCGGTTTTTTAAAAGGAATATCTACTTATTTTAAGTACCTTAATTAATTATCTTTCACCAGGTTCTGGCAAGACCTTCATAGCTGTCTGCCTGATTCGTAGATTCAGAGCAGCTTTGCAGAAGCCATGGGGTCTAGGAGGGAAACGGACCTTCTTCCTGGTTAATACAGTTCCATTGGTAAACCAGCAGGTATGTTGTTCTATTTAACGGACCTCAAAAGAAGAAAGAGGTTCTCAATTTTTTTTTATGAATACTCATCAACACTGTAATTTATGAACCGATTTGGAAAAATCTTTTTAGGGTGACATTACCAAACCGGTGAAACAAACCCTTATGGTGCCGCTTTGTCCGTCCGTCCATCTGTCACAGCTGATTATTTTAGGAACTACATAAGCTTTTGATTAGAAATTTGGTATATATTTAAAATGCACCTAATTAAATTAAATAGCCGGTAAAAAAATAAAACATTTTCTTCCCCAAGGGGTCCAAAATTAAAAATATAAAAAATTTCAAACTGAGGACAACAGGTCGAGTGGGGTATCATATCCTAGGTCGAAGGGCCTAATTTGTACTGCTCGAAACAGTTTTTTATTTATTTATATCATGCACAGTTTTTGTTTAATTATATAAAACGTCAAAAAAATGACCATCCCCCTTATCTCCGAAGTTTGCAAAGTGAGAAACCTGATTTTTTTAGATATTATAGAAGGATATCTATATTTTACAGGAAAATTATAGCGAAGTCCGTAACTTAAACAGTAATTTTGAAATCTTCCAAAATGTGGGAGATGAAAAATTAGAGGGGGGTTGGCTAGGTCGAGTGGGGTATCACATCAAAGGGCCTAATTTTTATTGCACGAAACAGTATATTTTTTTTGTCATGCACCATTTTAGATTTATGATGAAAAACATTCTAAAAATAACCGTTCCCCCCCTTATCTCAGAATGTTTCAAATTGGGAACCTCCTCCTATTTTGAACTCTGTTAAAATACTACTAGATAATTCCTTTACTTACCTGCTGTTTCAAATAATGGTAGCCACATGGATGCAAATACCTATAAGAAGCGAAATATGAGTTCCGTCTTACGTATGATATCCACGAGAATACAATACTGAATGTATGAATTAGACTTAATTGCCGTCACCCGAGGTGGGCAAGCACTTTACTGGTCTTGTTTCGTTTGGGTGGGTGTTACATTTCCCGTTTGGTCCTATTTAAATTTGAAGATAAATACTACCCCAAAGAATCAATTCCATTGTCAGGGCACATTAACATAGTGCTCAAATTTTTCCTGTTAATTTCATCCCGATCCGAGTCGACATGCCGCTGGAGTAACGCACACATGCTAATATGCTAATAAAAATTACAACATTAGGTATAAGCACAGAACAGATAATAAAAATAAAATCTTCATAATTTTTTCCATAAAATAAAATCTTCATAATATTCAGATTCCTCAGTACCATAATCTAATGAGGATAGTATAAATAGGGCTACCCCCTATTTATACAGAGGCAAGTGTAAGCATTATGTTCGGTACATGCCTACTTTTTGCTGTGTCTAAAACTAACAAACTCAAACTCAAAATTCATTTATTCAGTATGAACTGTATAGTACACTTTGAAACGTAATTTTTTTAAATTTACCACCATTTCGTAACGGGACCAAACAGACAAGAATTGGCAAGAAACTCTGCTTGGCTTATATTTTTTTAACGTCATTGTTCTTAATAACTATTACGTTGTTTTTGATGGAGTTGGAGGCAGTTTCATCCCAAGCTTTTTAAGCTATTGCATAGCTTCTATCGAGGGCCTTGAGCGCGGGGACCGAATCCAGAAATTCCGTAACGAAAAAAAACTTCACGCTCCCCACTCCGACCGGCACGGAGGTGTGGCTTGAAGGCCGTGCATTGTCTAACGTCGTTTCTTTCGGCAGTCTTCGACACAGTGTTTGTGTGCGTGCAACTAGACGTATTTTTATTTAATAAAAGAAAAAAAATTGTTTTCTTATCGGTCACCACGCTCAAAAAGTGTAACTTGTATTAATATCAAAGAAAAAGAAATACTGCATAAATAAAATAAATAAATAATTATAATTGCATAAGTTGATACAAAATGCTATGCAATAGCTTTACCGCGGCAGTCCCCGAGTGCCACACGTCTTTTTAGTCATCTAAATAATCAGATATTTTATAATATGCTTTATTACAGAGATTACATTTAACAACATTTTTGAATTTATTTACAGATATAATCTATCTATCTATCACGTCATTTGGGATTTTGTTAAAAAATCGTACACACATCCCTAGGCCCCTCCCCCTCCCTGCAGTTAATAGTAAAAACATATGTAGGTATTTGAGATTGGGCATGTTTGAAACTTTTTCAAATGTTTTCCTAAGCTTATGAATCATCGTTGTTTCATAAATATTGCTTATGCTAATGGTAACAATGCAAGTACTTACCTATCTACATACTGTTCTAATTCCGTAATGTAGCATAGTATAAATTCAGCTTTAGTCAAGAAACATGTAGGTATCGTAGTTTAGGAATGTTTAACCTGTTTCAAAATGTTTCCCAAGGTTATGAATCATCGATGTTTCATAGAATAACAGTTAATGCTGGTCATGGCAAGAATGCAAATCTACTTATTTAAAAATACTACACACCTAACTAAAATTCAGCTATAGTCTAGGAATATGTAGGTATGGTAGATTAGGCATGCATGTTTGAACCTGTTTCAACATTTTTCCTAAGCTTATGAATCATCGTTATTTTTTACCAGTTAATACTTCTGGTCATGGCAACAATGCAAATCTACTTACTTAAAAATAGTACACACCTAACTAAAACTCAGCTATAGCCTAGAAATATGTAGGTATGGTAGATTAGGCATGCATGTTTGAACCTGTTTCAACATTTTTCCTAAGCTTATGAATCATCGTAATTTTTTACCAGTTAATACTTGTGGTCATGGCAACAATGCAAATCTACTTATCTAAAAATAGTACTTTTCTACCTACATTTTATATACACCAACACTACACTCACAACTAAGTTGGCAAGGTACAATGTTAGTAGCATTGTATATTCTTGGGTTTTTGAACGCTTAACAATACCTTCCAGAGTTTACAATGAATGAAGTACCATGCCTTAAATTAAATTACCTTTTGTTATCCGTACAATGGATGTTATGGTGTAGCTTTCAAATAAAGCGATAAAGCTAAGATTTAGATAATTTTCCTATCAATGAATTCCCAAACAATAGCTTTATAATTAATTTGCCTGCCCTTATTCCACTCTATGCACTCTATCTACAATGTCAATGCACTTATTATTTTAAAGTTTATATTCTTTTTTACTCAAAATAACACTATATACTATGGGCCCCAGAGAATCACTTAGAACTAAGTTTAAAGAAATAAATGTTATGACTGTGTCGTGAGTCGTGCCAATATATTATATAATATATATGAAAAATTATGCATGTCCGAAAAAATATCAAATTCGTTTAAGAAAAATAGCGACAATCATAATGTTAACACTAGAAATAAAGATAAACTAGCTGTTCCTACTGTACGGCTCCATAAAGTTAGTCAATCATTTAAAGGGCAAAACGTACGGTTTTTTAACAAAATCCCAAATAATATGCTTAATTAATCTGTAAATAAATTCAAAAATGTAACCTCTGAAATAAAGCTTAATATAAAATTTCTGATTATTTAGATGACAAAAAAGCTTGGGATGAAACTGTCTCCAACTCCCTCAAAAACAATGTAATAGTTAATAATAAACATTTTCAAAAACAAGACTTTTAAAAAATATAAGCCATGCAGAGTTTCTTGCCAATTCTTCTCTGTTTGGTCACATTACGAATTGGTGTAAATTCAAATTTAAAAAATTGACGTTTCAAAGTGTACTTGTATGTGCTTATTGAATAAACTTATTTTGATTTTGATTTTGAGTTCTTATGGATAAATGCTAACCAAATTGTCTTAACAACTCTAACCCAAATCTGCATTTAGTTTAAGCCAGTTTCCCAGTGGGGTAGGCAGAGCCCACGGATCTCCACTTGTAAAGGCTGGTAACTCTCGCTTCTTTCAAGTTCATTACATTCTTCATAAAACTCGTCGGCTTATGAGGCCTTTTTCCACTATGTCTCCGATTTAATCGGAGGAACTATCGCATGCAGACTTAAAATCATTACCTACTTTCGTTTTGCTTACATAGGTACACTTTCATTTCTTTCGTCAAGTTTGATGATGCGAAGATGCATGATCGTTACGGTGAACAGTTAGTACAGGAGATGCCTGTATCTAACTCATAACTTATAATCTTAATAATAATCAACCTAGTCGTTTTCGGCTTCGGTGACTGGCTTTTACTTTTTCGCAAAGCGCTTTGCCCTTAAGTGACTCAGTAAAAATCTTGAATCTGAAAGTAGGCGAAAGGACTATACAGATATGAGCGATAATCGCTAATGCCCTTGGAAGCGAATGTGTTGACAAGTTTAGAAGTAATGGCAGATATCGCTCTTATCTGAATCTAGGCTTATAACTCTTTGAGTGCTGAAAACCTGCTGTGCCGCTTCGGACATGGCCCGCAGTCAACGTGCAAGTGTATAATGTATAACGCTTTGAGTGCTGAAAACATAACTCTCGATATAGAGCGGGTGTGCCTGACGCGCAGCGTGATGCCCGAGGCCCGCAGTCAATGTGTTAAATAGGTACCTACCGTTGTTTAACAGTTTATAGTACCTGCGTACGTGCGTAGTCGTTTAGAGTTAGGTTGTTCGACGACAGCATACAAGCGCTCTTTAATGTAAAAGTTCTAATCGCATGGGCTTTGGTTATTTTACGATTAATGTTTTTTTTTAGCAAAAAGTTATTGAAGACTTATGTCCCGTGAATGGCGTAGGGGCATACAGCGGTGAGATTGGCGTCGACCACTGGGATAAAAGCAAGTGGAATACTGAGATGGAGAACCATCAGGTTAGCATCAAAACACAATAGATGATCAGAATCATCTGCAATTCCTGCTGGGCCTCAAAGACAAATTTGATTTGGGAATTACATCCGCATCCCGAAGGCTGTGCTATCAGCTAAGCTTCCTTCCTTCAATAATTAGGAGAATCATAGATATTTGTTATGTGCTTGGATGATTTAAATCTCTGTTCCTGTAATTTTTTTGACGATTAAAAGCGTTCCATAAGGTTTTAATTGAATAAAGAATGTCGATGTACCTATCAATATATATTTATTTTATAGGTTATAGTGATGACGTGTCAGATTCTAAGCGACATGCTCAACCATTCCTATATAAAGATTGAAGACATAAATCTGTTGATATTCGACGAGTGCCATCATGCAGTAGACGACCATCCGATGCGTTTGGTAATGAAGCATTTTGAATGCTGCCCGGCGGATAAACAGCCAAGAGTTCTAGGTAAACTACTAGGTTTATAATAAAGGTTATAAAAACAGAATCATTTTAGTGATGATTCAGATATTCTAGAGGGTGCTCTCCCTTTTGACTTTCGCATTACATTAATTCCTGCAACAACCTGTATTTATGTGTATCAGAGATTGAAATTGGACTCAAAGTTTTGTTTCGTTTTTGTTTTTTCTTCGGTCTGTTTTAGCTAGAGTCCGTAAACGGTATCTGACAAGTACTTTAACTGAGACATGAAGTACCCACAGCTGAGACCTTTATAAAAATAAAGTGCACGGTGACTGTCAAATGGCTATTCTAATTGTGTACAAACTAGGGCATTTACTTTTAATTAACAGATCATCGTGCTGCGTTCCTTATCTGAAAACTAATTTCGCATCTTAACGCTTTGCTGAAAAAACGCTTGCTCTAGCCTGGCTGCTGCTGCTCCTCGGGCATGGCGCATATCGTCAATGTGTTAAATTCACCAATTCCATTCAAGGAACCTAATTTAATTGTCATTGCATATGAAATATTCTCGTCATCATTCGTCTCGGATGGTATGATACGAAGTGACGAGGAACATGTAGTGAAAAAAGCATTGCGACTACCTGACTATAAGAGAGGTAGAGGATAGACTTCGGCTACGTGATAGACTAGCATGACGAAACTCATTCCTCCGATAGGAAGGAAGAACTGCCCGACCCGACAACCCAGGTCAGATTGTCCTGGCGCCAGAAAATTAGGAGAACCGCCCCCCCTAAAGTGGTATAGAGCAAGGAAGAAAAGTGGTACAAAAAATACAAAATAACCTCTTCTGCAGCGACTTATATAAACGAGCTATGGCTTGAGTTGCACGTGTGCTTGCCGCGCCAACCAGCCCGTGCCACATCCACTATGGATACTCAAATGAAGTTCCTATATTTGAATATGCCGCGACGCGCCCGTTTTTAATCTGGCCAAGCACTCATGTCGAGATTCGAAATGAGTTTTCAGAATGCGCCTGCTGTTCGTATGGGTCACCCTTCGAGCGAATATTGAGCACGATACTCGATTCACGTTTGGATACAAACTCGATAGTTACAAAAAAAAAATCACCTTTTGATTATTTCCCGAATAGTCCGAAAATACACAATGCTCCACAAACTAATCTAATTCGTTACAGGATTGACAGCAACTCTTTTGAACGCCAATATTACGTTGGGTCAAGTGCAGTCGACTCTAAAGGATTTGGAAACTACTTTCCACGCTACAATTGCAACGGTGAACGAACTAGGCGAAGTGTTAACGTAAGTGACTCTAGTTAATGTTTCAAGGCAATTAATCTACCTATGACAACTACACTAACCTATTAATATCAGTCCAGTACTGGACATAGGTCTCCCGTAATAAGAAAGGAGATATGGCCATAATCGCCACGCTGGGCATGCAGGTTGGGTGTCGAAGGGCTCGTACCGCCGACGCTGCTGCCCGTCTGCGGTCAGCTAATTTAGCCATACCGATGGGCGACTATAAGGGTCAAACCTCCCTCTCGCTCGCACTATTCAACATTTTTGAAGTTGTTCAGTAAGAATATCATGTTAAACCCAACACGTTTTCCTACCGAAAAATTGACACCAAAATTGATCACATTGGTGCAAGTTTTTTGGTAAGAAAACGTGATAGAATCAAAATGATATTACATATTGCTCAACCTTTGAATTGTTATTTTCTAGGCCGTGAAGGTTTGCTATTTTGCATAAGTACATTCAGTGATTTTATATCTTCAAAAATGTTGAATAGTGCGAGCGAGAGGGAGGTTTGACCCTTATAGTCGCCTTGAGCTACGATATGCCAAAGCCCAGTTTGTTAGCAGGGTGCACCATGGGCCGGTGAGGTTTTGACTTGCACCTCTATCATCATCATCATCTTCCGCAGCCCGATTTCACCCACTACTGAGTATAGGTCTCCCTTTGCTCTTGACACTTGCCACGGTCCTGCGCTAGCCTGATCCACTGGCAGCCCGCAACGCTGACTATGTCGTCAGTCCAAAACGTTACTTCTCGACCGACACTTCTGTTCGGTCACCATTCTGTTAATACAGTTCAATTACAGGTATTCAACAAATCCTAATGAGTCGGTGCAATACTACGTAAGACCTAGGCCGACGACAGCAACTGAAAAAGTCAATGCACTTTTAAGTGAAGCAATAAAATATATAATGCAGGTGGAACTTCCAAAGTCTACAAGAACTCAAGATCTGAAACTAAAGGTTTGGCAAATGGATATCACTACCGATCCTAAAAAGGTAAATGAGATAAGAGATAAAGAGATAAATCATTTATTCACTGAATGTATGTAAATAGTTTACACTGGTCTTAGGGTTAAAAATAGATAAAATCTGAACAATGTACATTCTACCAGTTGTTGTCCTGGTGTGTGAATATTTAGTCATAAGATTGTTTTAATTAATTTAATATACATGTCATTTTGTCATAATTCTTAAATACCTATGTTATAATAATTATTGGTTTAGCTCCACGTCCTAACTACAATACACTAATACAAGTTGACAAAAACTATTTGAAATTAAAATATTCATTGATTGAGTAAAAACACTTGAACAATAACCATTTCTTAAGCCTAAGTTTAAATAAAGATAAGGGTAAGTCTTTAAGATCCATAGGTAATTTATTAAATATTTTAATTGCCATACAGAATGCATTACTGCCGAAAAAATGTGTATAATGTTTCGGCAAGAAAATTCTATTTTTATGCCTAGTATGTCTTTCTAGCATTTCCTTGTGTGTAACAAAAACGTCAGGGTTTTGTTTAACAAAAATACAAATTTCCCTTATGTACATGCATGGCAGAGGCAACACTTTAGTTTTTTGGAACAGTGGCTTACAGCTTTCTAAAAACCAGGCTCCGCATACAGCTCGTATGCATTTTTTTTGCATTTTAAAAGCTCTAGGTAAATCTACAGAATTTCCCCATAGTGGTAATCCATAAAGAAGCACAGAAGACACATAACCATGGTACGCAGCCATCGAAGCTTTCTGGGAGACAGTTTTCCTAACTCTCTTTAATGCATAAACAAACCTATTTAGTTTGTTGCAAATATAGTCAATATGCTGTTTCCAACTTAAATGCTGATCGATTTGGATGCCTAGAAAAAGTGACGACTCTACACTCTCAATACTAGAAGATTGATATTTAATGTTTAATTTTGGTGGTAACGCTTTATAATTTCTAAATTGAATGAGTTTGGCTCCTTCATATTTTTTTTTAATACTTCCCCTTCTGTCTATTATAACATAACACAGACACGTAACAAAACTACTATTGTTAATTTTGTTTCAATCTCAGATTTCAATAATAAACATCGTAGAAGTAGAACTCTTTGTAAAGGGCTCGTCCGGGGAAGTACTACAACCATATAACCATACCTATTTCTGCCGTGAAGCAGCTTTGCTGTGTTTCGGGTGAAAATACACGAGGCTTATCTCTTTCATCCCTCAAGTTGATGGACGCTAAGAGTTGTATTGTAGGGCAAGTTCCAAACAAACGTGACCTACGATGCAAGACTTTGTGATAGGTAATGGTTACCACTTAACATCAGGTGGGTCATGTGCTTGTCTCGTCTTCAGGTAACATAAAACAAACTTATGGAAAGCATAATTAACCCATACTAAATCAAAAATTCAAGTTTGTAAATCGGTTTTTGGACGCATGATAACAAAATACAGGAAATTTTTTAAATTCTTTTTTGCAGATAACAAAAGCTGTGAAAAATATGGTATCGTCAATGTTGATGCTTTTGGATGAGCTCGGCGTTTATGGTGGATCCCTCGGGATTTTAGCTTACATCCTTCTGTTAGAAAGACTAAAACGAAAAGCAACTTCAAAGCAAGAAGAGGCATTATATAAAACAACTATCACATTTGCTAGTCAGTAAGTTTCTTTTATTTATTCTATATAATATTCATCATCATCATTCATCATTATCTGCCGTTTTCGACCCACTGCTGAGCTAGGTCTTTTGATTATGCAACTCGTCTCGATTCTACGCTAGTTTGAGAAACTAAGCTAGTTTTAGTTTGTTTGGTGCCGTCCACGGTCTTATCTCTAATATTGTCGACCCATCTCGCTGAAGGACGTCTCCTATTAAAAGTTAACGATGATAAAATATTATTATAAATAAATAAATATAACACAGCCCCAAACTAAGCAGAACTTGTATTATGGGAACCACAAAACTAGTATACTAGTTACATATTTTTTTGTAAATACCAACATAATAGATTACATAGACAACACACGATAAGATTCGAGACAAATATTTGCTAAATGTACAAACGTTTGTCATGCGGCGGGAATCGAACCCGCAACCTTCTGCGTCTCAGAACGTCGGTCGGTCGTGAAAGAAAACAGATATTTTGAACGATTGTAGTACAGTAGAGGGCTATGGCAAGACCCGTCAATATTAATATTACTAGATGACCCGTCAGTTGTTCAGTCTCAAAGAATCGAAAAATCCAAGTTAAAGAAACATTGAAAAAGGATATCTATATAAAAAGATAAAGCAATCAATGAGGATATCAAATTGGAAAATGCTATCAAAGAGGATATCGAAGTGGAAAAAGCAATCAATGATGATTAAACAATAACAACAACAACAACTACTCCACCCTACGCTACCCTTCCCCCTAAAAATAACAGTATGCCCAGATCATAATCATGATAGTACAGCAGTTATTTTATTGACGCCCACAATTTTTTTCATAGTTCTGACTTTAATATCAGTTTCTGAATCCAGCATCGATAGATAAATTGAATTCGGCAGCTTTTAACAAATTTGAATCTTTTTCTTATTTCAGAGCTAGAGCTATTCTAACGGCTTCAATGGAAAAAGAAGTTGGTTACGAGCAAATCGCTAAACATTCATCACAAAAGGTTCTTCAAATGCTCAACATATTGAAGGAATACAACCCAAGAAATTTTAATAGACCAGGAGGTTTGTAATCTATCAAAAAAGCTACTTGATGTTACAAAAAAACTCGCTCATTAAATGAAAATAGCTTACAGTTTGGTATATAACGACCAAATAAATAGGACTAAAGCATAGAAGAAGTCTTAAAATTCATTTATGCTCTGAACATTAACTCATACGGCTGATCTCTACTTTCTTAGCTCCATATATGTTAGCTAGAAAGAGATGCATACTTTATCTCAATGCGATTTCTACGACTTCGTATACCAGGGCATTTGTATAAACCTGCATAGAAATTTGTTCGAGCGCCATGGTACGATTAACTTTTTGAAGTCGCATTGATAATGTATGCATCCCCTTCTAACTGATAATATTGGACATAAGAAAGTTGTCTTCCTATATCTGTGATAACGACGAATGCTGAACGACGACGAAGACCAAAAGTGACGTCATCATTACGTGTATGTCAATGTCCCGTGTATCAACCTTTATTTAACAAACTGTAGCTTAGCATGTGAGATCAAATAATCATAAACATAAATCTTCATTTCTCTTTAGACATATTACATGTTCTTAGATCCGTCAGACAAATTTATTGCAAAATAGAACACAAAAATTATTCACTACTTATTAAAAATGTAAAACATTATTTATATAAAGAATCAGCTAGATGCTTCGTTACATCGTATAAATAATTTCAATTTAAAATTTCTTTTAGACTATTAAAATAGTAAAATTTAAAATAATAATGTACTATTATCTCAAAATCTATATTTATCAGACAGGGGTCAATTTTATAATAGCTCTTGTGTAATAATATATTTTTTTACATAATTAAATACATCAGTTAAATCATCATCATCATCATCATCATCAGCCTATAGCAGTCCACTGCTGGACATAGGCCTCCCCTAATGAGCGCCATTGCGCCCTGTTCTGAGCTCGTTAAATAAAATTGCTTAATACGAGCGAGTGTTGGGGAAAAGCTTGTTTTTACGCAATACATAATGACGATATCATAGACCATTTTAGATGCATTTTTAATAATGATTATTCCCAAAAAACATACACTAGCAGCGTTTCGGAAAAACGTAATCTATGATGCAATGCTTTGTGGTAATGGTTACCACTTAACGGGTGGGCCATGTGCTTGTTCCATCTTCAAGTAGTATAAAAAAAACAATGCTAAAAATTATCTAACATCATAAATAACAACGTATGTTCTATGACTTTGAATAGTTCATCAGATTTGACGTCATCAACTGCAAATATAAATGTTACGAACTCTTC
Organism: Horisme vitalbata; assembly: GCA_951804965.1. Taxonomy (NCBI): domain Eukaryota; kingdom Metazoa; phylum Arthropoda; class Insecta; order Lepidoptera; family Geometridae; genus Horisme; species Horisme vitalbata. Next base: position 11,092,292 of record OX638101.1, read on the forward strand.
ACGTAGCAAAAGAAAGCGCTACTTACCATGCGTTTCCACTGAATTGACACGTTAACCCGGCCCGGTTATCGTTAACGTTTTGTCAAAAGTCGTGTTTTCACTATATGAAGGAAAGTAGATGGGTCCATACCCATCTACTTTCCTTAATAAGGTGTCATTACCTTGTGTGATCGCTTCATCATTATCATTTCAACCTTTATCGACCCACTGCTAGGCATAGGCCTTCCTTCGATTATGCCACTTGCCTCGATCCTACGCTATTCTGAACCAGGTGCCGACCATGTTCTTTCTAATATCGTCAACCCATCTCGCTCGAGGATGGCCTCTATTCCTGTAACCAACTCTCGCCCACCACTCAGTCAGCGCTCTGATCCACTTGACGTCACTCCGTCTGGCCAAGTGTACTGCCCAACTCCAATTGAGCCCCAATATCCAAACCCAGCGATCGCTCCACACCATATTAATTACTATTTTTTTCGACAGTCCTTTTGAGAGTAAACACTGCAAGAAAACCGTTATGCGCAATCATCTTCACTCAGCAGCGGTTCACCGCGAAAGTACTCTACAATCTATTGAAAGCTGTACGAGATACTAATCCAGACGACTTTGGTTTCCTAAAACATGATTTTATTGTCGGTTTTAACACGAATCCGATGAAATGCACAAGGGAGCAACATTACTTGGCTAAGAGCAGTCAAAAAGCTCTTTTGATGTTTGGTAGAAAGTAAGTCTTTGTTTATATTAGTTTATAGTAAACCTCTATATGCGGGAACATGGATCCACGCGACTTGTTTAATAGATTTTCTTCTGTCTGGAATCACAGCATAGAGAGCTATGAGTTTATTTCAGCTTCACTTAAGTACCTATACGTTACAGCCATATTTTAGACATAAGAACAAGTTATTCCTGTGCTAAAATGGTGCAGTCGGCACGGAATTAAGCGAGCTCGTCGATCTGTCTTGTTCGTGGTCTGCCGCGACGTCATCGCCAGGGCACCACTCCGTGGTCAGCTTGGCCCACTGGTCTCCCGAAATGCGGCAAACGTGACTGGTATAAATAATAAAAACACAATGAAAAGAGAATATACGTAAAAACATAATATCTCAATAGAGCACTAGATCAAGATTTCACAGTGTAAACTTTTTGTCCAGTGCCTCATCAAGGAACCGTACTTGTCCATCCTTAAGGTTTTCGTTTGTCGTATTAAATATAAAGGTAACATTTACAGTGAGCTGAACTGTCTGATATCGACAAGTGTGATCGAGGAAGGTGTGGACATCCCACAGTGTTTGCTCGTGCTAAGATTCGATGCACCGCTCGAGTACAGATCTTACATACAAAGCAAAGGTAAAGTAAACATTTTTATTTATTTACTAGCTTCCGCCCGCGGCTTCGCTCGCGTGGTACCGTGATAAAAAGTAGCCTATGTGTTAATCCAAGTTACAAACTATGTATAGTCCAAGTTTAATCCAAATCCGTTTATTTTTTGCGTGAAAGAGTAACAAACATTCATCCATACTCACAAACTTTCGCATTTATAATATTATAGTAGGAAGTAGGACTAGTAGGATTATGGGCCAACTCTTGAACTCGAGGCTTTCGTGAGGTCGACGATGGGGTGAGCTTTTCCAGAAGATGCCGATTCTCTTTTGGGTTTTTAGTCAATGGAAAAACAGACTCTGGCAGCTGATTCCATATTTTAGCAGTGCGCAATATAAATTATGTTTGGAAGCTCTCAGTTGTGTTAAAAGGAATATCAACTTGATGTGGATGGTAAATAGCACGTCTGAAGTTCCCAGGAAGAAGGGGAACATTCCATATAAATTTGTTACATCTAACATCACGCAAAAATTATTGGATCAATTTGGGTGTGACATTTGTCATTTACAATATGAAAACATTTTGTGACTTAAAACATAAAACATATTTTTTTATTAAAATAGGGCAACTCTAGGGCGCGAGATACAGTTTGACTTCTCCAAAGTAAGCTCGACTATACATAAAAAAGGCAAATCAAAGGGTTTCTATTAAAAAAACTAAGACGCCAACTTTGCGTGCGGTTTGGCTAGCAAGACAGTCACGTCTAACTAATTTTGTTTGGAGACTAGTATATTATGTTGATCGTTATTTTATTTTATCATTTGCAGGACGCGCCCGCAGCGACCAATCCAGCTTTATAATATTGGTTGACTCGGAAAACAGGGAGCAGTTCGAGAAAAAGTACGCTACGTTCCAGAAAATTGAACGAGAAATTCATCTGGTAAATAAATCAATAAATAATGATGGATACTATCACACAGCATCATTAGCCCCAAACTAAGCAAAGCTTGTATTATAGGAACCACATGAATGTTATATATGTTATGGACAAAGTGATTAATGCGGGCAATATTCATAGTGCCCGGGCAATATGAATAATGACCAGCTACTTAGGGCAAAGTGATTAATTATTACCTAAAGTTCATTATTTATCACATTGACCGGTCATTATGAATAATGCTACGTGATCATCGGGCAATATGATAATATAGCTACTTTGGGGATGGAGTGAGGGGAGGGAAGCGAACGCGTGACACGCGCTAACCAATCAGAGCCCGTCATGGCGGCGTACGAACGTCCATCACTTCACTGTTCACTACACAGCTCTCAGTTTTGCATTCCAAGCGAATACGGACGGACTTCGTAATTCAGTTTCGTAACTAAAGTGAAGAAAGACTAGCGAAGAAAAGCGAAGTTCATAAGGCATCACTAAAAGGAAGAAATTTGTGTTTTAAATTTTGATTTAAAGTCGGAAATAAAAATAATAGTTAAATATTGTGTCTTTTATTATTCTGCCCAACAGGTGATGGGCGTTATGTATATTGCCCGGGCAATTTGATTAATTCAATAGTTTTTATCACATTGCCCTCACATATCATCACACATCCAAACCTGAGAAAAATATCTGCACATAATGCAAACATTTGTCCCGCGGCAGGAATAGAACCCGCAATCTTCTGCGTCTCAGACGGGCCTTCGCCCACTGCGCCACAAAGATCGTCGAATAAGCTCTATTATTACAAAACTGTAATAAATATATCTGTATTTTTTATTTATTAAATGGTTCACCTAGACGTGATTAGAACTTTAGTGTATTTAATTCTCAGATTTTAGTTGGCAACACTGACGCAAGAAATGCGCCTACCAAAAACGAAATCCAAGAACTCTATGATGAAGACATTCTGCCACCATACATAACGCCACAAGGAGGTAACAAAATTTTCCTAAGAATAATATATTATAACAAATTCCTTTTTTGTTACAGACATTTTCAACCAATCTCTCCGCGTTTGGTTGAAAATGTCTGTATCAATTATAATTACTGAACATAAAAAATTACGTACCACGAGATAGTACTCCATAGATTTAGTCTCCAACACAAATAAAGAAGACAACTAGATAAAGTCTTAAAATTTACTATGCTCAATGCGATTTCTGCGACTTCGTACGACTTCGTACCAGGGCATTTGTATGAACCTGCATAGAAATTTGTTCGAGTGCCCTGGTACGATTAACTTTTTGAAGTCGCATTGATATATGTATGCATCCCTTTCTAACTGATGGATGATAGTGGACATAAAAAAGTATATATCAGCCGTATTTAATTTTAAGACTTTATCTAGTTGTCTTCCTATATCTGTGATCACAGATACAGAAGATAACTACATGAAGTCTTAAAATGTTCTGAACGTCAACTCATACGGCTGATCTCTACTTTCTTATGTCCACATATCATTTGCTAGAAAGGAATGCATACTTTATCTCAATGCGATTTCTGCGACTTCGTACCAGGGCATTTCATCGTGTATGAACCTGCATAGAATTTGGTTCGAGCGCCCTGGTACTTTTGTATTAACTTTTTGATCTATTTTGAAGTCACATTGATATATGTATGCGTCCCTTTCTAACTGATGATATTGGACATAAGAAAGTAGAAATCAGCCGTATGAGTTGCTGTTCAGAACATGTGAATTTTATGCTTTATCTAGTTGTCTTCTATATCTGTAGTCTCCAAGTGGAAACTGTCAAATTAGTCCGAGCGTCGTTGACATACGTAAACATCAAAATGCCACATTTGCACTAATATAGATCTTATGTCGTTTGAAGTGTGTCGCAGTAGGCAGCGTGTGCTGAGTAAATAGTAGTCATTTTATAGAAAACGTATGGAATTTTTTATTTTCATTATATATTTTTGTGAAATCTTACGGTTTAATGTGGTAAGTTACTTTGGGAAAAGTGTATTTGTTGGAAAATAGAGTCGATTGAGACCGACTTGTTTTTTAACAAATGTCATTCTCTTTTTTTTTTAAATCCGAAATTGCAATTGTCTTTTTCATCAATATATACCTATAGTTTTCATAGAACAAAACGTTCTAACTATAAAAAAAATAATATTTATTTCACTTTTTTCAGGACGTCTACCCTCGGTGGCGGCTATCAGCCTACTGAACCGTTACTTCAGTACCTTGCCCCACGATCAGTTCACTCAGATAACGCCGGCGTGGATTCACGAGAAAGTGGTTGATAAAAAATTAGTACAGAAGCGTTTGATAACCATTATATTCCCGCTGGCATGCCCGATTAAAGAGCCTGTAAAGGTAATTTTTACTGCGTCAGAGTACAAACTGACGACCTCTGTTGCTCAGTGGACAAAGGCCCGCCTGAGACTGATAAGATTGCAGGTTCGATTCCTGCCGCGAGACAAATGTTTGTATGTTTTGCAAATATATGTCTCGGGTTTGGGTGTTTTCTACGTATAATCCACATCCACATCCACATCAGCCTATATCAGTCCACTGCTGGACATAGGCCTCCCCTAATAAAGGGGGATATACCCATAATCGGCTCATAGCCGGCCGCCAGAGCCCTGTTCGTTGTTTAGCAGGGTGCACCACGTGCAGGTGGGGTTGGCTTGGGTTCCGAAGATAGGGATTGGAACCCTGTACACCCCCTACGCATAATATTATGATGTATTTACAAAAAAAAATATAAAGTAGTATATCAGTCATGTGCTGTATTTTGCCAGTCTTCCATATAGGAGTCCTGTTCGTCTCTCCATCTTCGCCGCGGTCTGCCACGTGGTCGTCTGATGCCATGCGGGGTCCAATCAGTGGCAGCCTTTGCCCAGAACTCATCCGACATGCGGCAGTGGAAGGAGGGAAGGGAGGCCTTTGCACTGCAGTGGGACAACTCAGGCTTATAATAATAATAACAAAAATAATATCAGTCATGTGGTTCCCATAATACAAGCTCTGCTTAGTTATAGCACAGCCTATAAATCATACAGTCGTTCGACGAAGGCGTCTAGACAGGGCAACGTGCGGGGTGTGCGGGGCGAGACGCGGGAGGGTCGGTCCCGAGTTGCATACTTTCAAAATGTATGCAATTCGGGACATAACTTTCAGGGTTCGTTTTTTTTTCATCTTGGCGCCGCATTCTTTATGCATTTTCCATTTTATGTTTTTTTTTTCATCTTGGCGTCGCACGGTTTGTGCATTTGTCATCGCATGTACAAAAAATATCGAGTTTACTTAATTCGGAAAAGGATCAGGAGGGTTAGTAAACGATAAAAAGGAAACTATTATATTTATATTATTAGAATATTAGGCATAGCTGTCATGGTAGAATGGCGCGGAAATATGATTACCATGAAAATATTTGGCAAAAAAAAAAAACTGCCGCAGGCTTTACATGGAATGTCTTTTCTTGTGATGATAAAACTACGAGTACCTACATAATAAATTGAATAAACATAATAAATTGTATTGAGAATGGTGGTGCATACGACGTGTGCTGTAAGTAATTGTAAATCATCATCTCGCACCAACAAAAATCTTCAATTTCATCAATTTCAACACGCGGAAGAAAGGTACATATATGATTTTTGTACATTATTAAATGTACTTATGTATGTTTACAAGTACATCTCGTAACGTATCGTTCAACATTACGGACGTAAATAATGGGTAGGTGTAGGTATGTACCTCACATAAGCTCTATATATGTCGCAGGGCTCGAGTGTCAAAGTTTCTAGGGTATGTAGGTACCTACCACATAATTTCTCAGGTATAATAATATGAAAATGGCATCCTTTTTTGTAAACACAAGATGGTGCTCACAACATTTATATTACCGTTTGCTTGTGACAACCTTCACTGTCAATGTTCACTGTCGCGTCACTTGTCGGCATTTACCGCGAGATCAAAGGCGTCGGACTACTGTATGATTTTTATATATAGTTGGTTATAGTGTCCAGCAAATCCATGGGGCCTACTTAGAATTTTACATAAGCTCCACAATAGGCTAGGTGTCACAGGAACACATGACAATACTTTATAGTTAAGAAATAACACATAGATTAGATTAATAGACACGCACTTGATAACACTTAAGGGGCGTCCATTAATTACGTGAGGCATTTAGAAGGGGGGGGGGGGGGGGGGAGCCAAATCTCACGTGGGGGAAGGGGGGAGTCCCGGCAAATCTCACGTAATTTTTATTCTTCAAGAAAAATAAAGTAAACCCCGTCAATTCCACGCAGGCCAGGCCGCGGGCAGAGCTAGCTTATTATATAAGTGTGATATGTGATGTTAGTGTAATTTGATGTCATGATTTTAATTTAGCACTTTATTTTAAAAAACATGCATACTTTTGTACGTATTTTTATTTATGTGTTGCAGCCTAGTTGGCAACACTGCGCAACGACGAAGGGCTACATAGTATAAATTTGACTTTTCTAAGTGCTTATTTAGTAAGTTTAAAGAAATAATAATGACTCCGATTCTTGACACCTGCATAACTTTTAGCTTTTGAGGCTCATTTGATATGAATCGGTCACTCAACAGAACTGAGTCTCTTTTCCATAAAATAAATCCAACGCAATCAACTCAATAACATTAAACCACATTTTGATAAATCTCACGTGTGATTTTGGGGTGGGGGAGAGAGGGTCGAGCAAAATCTCATAAAATCTCACCAACTTGGTCGAAAAATCGCCAAAATCGTATCACGTAATTAATGGACGCCCCCATAGCACTTAGGACAAAACGTAAAAGCCAGTCACCGAAGCTGAAAACGGCTAGGTTGATTATAAATAAATGTATATATGGACGAGCTTCGGCTCGCGGCTTCGCTCGCATGGTACCCAGTTAAATAGTAGCCTATAATGTAATAAAGGCTACTTTTCAGATCACAAATGATGTATATACCAAGTTTCTTTCAAATCCGTTCGGTCGTTATGGTGTCAAGTGGGAACAAACGTACTCACACACGATCTTTCGTATTTATTATATTAGTGTGAAGCAAAAGTTTGTGTGTAAACTAATTTCGGATGTAACTTAGAATATAAGAAGCGGAGGGCGAAGGGCTAGAAGAATAATGTATTATTTGGTAGTTCAATTGTCTTTGTCCAAAATATAAAAATCTGGGCTCATAAAAAAAAATGTACAATAGGCTAAATGATAGTACAGGAAAATATGACAATATTTTAAAGATACAAATACAAATAAAAATAGATATAGATACAAATACATATATAATTATACTTACATAATTTATTTATAAAGAAATTATGTTACAGGGAACGCCACAAGTGTCACTGAAAAATGCTAAAAGGTCGGCCGCCCTGACTGCTTGTATCAAGTTGCACGAAGAAGGCGAATTGGATGGGATCACACTTCTGCCTAAGCACTATGGGTAATCTATCTGTTGTTTTTCTGCCTACAAATAATATCCGTTGACTTTGAAACCATCCAACTGATGTGACCCGAACCGGTTTCATTCGTAAGACAATAAAGCGAAGATGGTTTTAGACCACTAAAACAATGCATTAGGCATTTTTCTTTTTTTAGCGTACACAACAAAAACAACAACAACAACAACAACAGCCTATTCAGTCCACTGCTGGACATAGGCCTCCCCTATAAGAAGGGGGATATGCCCATAATCCCCACGCTGGGCATGCAGGTTCGCACCGCCGACCCTGCTGCCCGTCGGCGGCTAGGGGATTTAGCTGTGCCGGTGTTATGCCGCAATCAGCCGGCCGCCAGAGCCCCGTTTATTAGTTAGCAGGGTGTACCACGTGCAGGTGAGGTTGGCTTGGATTCCGGAGATGGGGGTTGGAACCCCTTACACCCCCCACTAATAGTACACGCTAGTCAAATAACATTTGACGACCTCGGTGGCTCAGCGGGCGAAGACCCGTTTGGGGCTACGTGCAATAATCTTTTTAAGACAATAGTGTGCGGTCAATTTTGCGGGATTTTGGGCATTTCCCCTTTATTAGGGTCATTCTCATTTTTGAGAAAAAAGCACTTTGACTATGCATTTTCTAACATATAGAAGTTAAATAATGTTATCATGCTTTGTGTTTATAAAATATAGATAACATACTATTATTCTAGAACAAAAAAGGACATAAGTAATTCATAGGTTTTTTTTTTAATATTTAAGGTTAAACCATCTGTGGATATGACACGTTTCTGCACTGGTTATATAAAGATAAAAATATTTGTGAAAGTGAATTTGTAAAAAAAGTGTGCAAATGTTATCTGGAATATATCTACAAAACGTATTTATCATAGGCTACTAAGAAATTCATAAACTTTGACATTAAGTTTTAGATCGATTTTTATGTCACTTCCATGGTCTGTGAAAATGAGAATTACCCATTCGGGGAGGCCTATGTCCGGCAGTGGACTGATATAGGCTGCTGTGGTGATGGTGGTGGTGCGGTCAAATTTAAGCAGGAGCCCTCGCGTCTACACACAAGTGTCTCACTTAGTTAGAGCGAGGAGTCCACGCATTGACTCTCCAAAAGTTTTAGTAACAAGTACTACATTAATCAAATCACCTACAGTGTCTTATGGTATTAAGCAATATATCTTATTATTATGCTCTGTTTTAAATTTAAATAGTTCGTAAAAAGTACTTTGTGTAAACCTTAACTCTGAACATAAATGTTTTTATGTTTATGTTATGTTTAAAATCTTATCCTACAGAATCGTGGACTTCGATGAGACTGATGTAAAGGACTGTTTCCTGAATTGGCCCTGGGACGAAAGGTCGGATGAAACGGGCAAAGACGTACCGAAACCTGGCTCTAAGAAGAGCGTTCGAAAACATAGGATGGTTGTAAGTACTCATTTTGAAGATATGGTCGTATTATTCTCTGAATTAAATTGACCGACAAAAGTACGAAACACCATACTACGTTCTAGTACCCAAATCGTCGCCGTTTGAAAAAAAGCTGGCAGTCTAAAGTGGGATTGGGCTGGCCATGTATGCCGTACGCCGGACGAGCTGTGGGCAAAAACTAGCACAAGATCGAAGTGGCTGGAAAAAATGGCCTTTGCTCTAGACTAGGATTGTTCAGGCTGATAGTACATTTATAACATGTCCTTTTAGTTCTTAAGATTTTTAAGCTATTGCATAGCTTCTATCGAGGGCCTTGAGCGCGGGGACCGAATCCAGAAATTCCGTAACGAAAAAAAACCTCACGCTCCCCACTCCGACGGGCACGGAGGTGTGGCTTGAAGGCCGTGCATTGTCTAACGTCGTTTTTTTTCGGCAGTCTTCGACACGGTGTTTGTGTGCGTGCAACTAGACGTATTTTTATTTAATAAAAGAAAAAAAATGTTTTCTTTTCGGTCACCACGCTCAAAAAGTGTAACTTGAATTAATATCAAAGAAATACTGCATAAAATAAATAAATAATTATAATTGCATAAGTTGATACAAAATGCTATGCAATAGCTTTACCGCGGCAGTCCCCGAGTGCCACACGTCTTTTTTTTTTCTTTTTTTTGGGCAAAGGTCTCCCCCAAATTCCGCCAACCGTCTCTATCCTTTGAGGTATCCCACCATCCTCTCTCGAAGGCTTCGAGTTCGTCCCGCCAACGTTTTCTTGAACGACCACGGCCACCCCTTCCATTCGGCTGCCAGGATGTCATGGCATTCACCCATCTGTCCGGAGGCATCCCATTTGAGCCGGGTTGCTTTCCTGCCCACGTCGGCAATGCCAGTAATTGAACGTAGTATACCACCCACATGCCCAGCGTGGGGATTATGGGCATATTTCCCTTTTTATAGGGGAGGCCTATGTCCAGCAGTGGACTAAATAGGCTGGTGTTGTTGTTGTTGTTGTATACTATTCCGCACTCGGTCAGTGCGTTTGAATCCGAGGATATTACTTTCCATTGCCCTTTGGCAAATATTGAGCTCGGACTTCTGTAATTCAGTTAATGACAACGTTTGGGCGCTGTATGTTAGGACGGGCAGGATACACATGTTGGTGAGTCAGAGTCGCCATCCACATCCACATCAGCCTATATCAGTCCACTGCTGGACATAGGCCTCCCCTAATAAAGAAGGATGTACCCATAATCCCCACGCTGGGCATGCGGGTTGGGGATCGCAGGGCACAGCTTCTCGCACCACCGACGCTGCTGCCCGTCAGTGGCCAGGGGATTTATCTGTGCCGATGTAGGCTGTGCTATGCCGCAGGTGGGGTTGGCTTGGGTTCCGAAGATAGGGGTTGGAACCCCAGAGTCGCCAATTAAATCATAATAGTTAGTTGTTCCGCGCGGGTCTCACAAGCCAAGTTAATAACTAAATGTTTTGCTTCCAGTTTCCCAATTTCCTCGACGCAGTGCCAGGTTCCCCGGTATTTTACCTTCACATCATTAAGTTGCGAACAGCTTTTCCGGAGCCTACAGACTCTAGAGAAAAAGCCCTCTACGACTTTGTCCTTTCGAATCAGGGCTACGGGTTCCTTACCCAGAAACCTTTGCCGAAACTATGCGCTTTCCCGACTTACCTGACTATTGGGGAAATCACAACGGAGATACAAATGAACTATGCTGTTATTAGCCTGAATGATACCATGTTTAGCTTGGTCAAAAGGTAAGAACCTTAGTTATTCCAGTGGTTTTAAATAAATTATGAAAGAATTTAGGCGTTGTTAATGCCAATTTTGACTTTGGAAATATCAACAAATGATCTGATGGGATCTGACAAATGGGGAAACAAGGCCCATAAAATCCAGATTCTGTTAAATTCATCATTGTTCACTTATAATTTATGTAATGATTCTACAAATGAGAACATATAATTGGTAATATGTTCTTTATATTATGCTGTTGGTTTTCCACAAAAATAAATAAAGTTAACGCTAGTAGAAACATCAAATACATCAAGAAAGTTTATACTAGACTTGATGTCATTTTGAAGTCTACTCCATTTACTTCATACCAGTTTTTCTGAAAGCACATTTAAAGCTAAAGTTATGGTTTGAATTCAAGCATGAAGATTTTTTCAGATTCCACTACTTTTTATTCGACCAAGTATTGGCGATTGCTAAGAAGTTCTTAATATTCGAGGGAGAGGTGAATTGTCTATACGTAGTGCCAGTGAAAGATCACCATGGATACGATATAGACTGGGATGTAATGCAGAAGCACAAGCGAGTTCCGCCCGTTGAGACACCAGACCTTTCGGTAAGTGTCGTGACGTCATTTAAAATGGCGGCCAAAATAGCAAGCAAATATTACCCACTATTTTAATTCTTCTATTGTCATGTAACAAAACAGTTCGAGTAAAATGATGAAAGCTGGTTTTGATAAAATGTTTTTGCAAATTAAACACTGGTCTACTATGACGTTAACAAGGCATACGTAATATTCAGTTGAATTAAACGACAAAATATTGGCTAGGCTAGGTCTAGGCAAAGGCTTATGCCTTAAAAATGATATTTAGTTTGCCTAATATACTTGCAGGATGTATAAAGGCGAAAGTCCTTGTCATGTCGCTTAAGCAATTTAAGGAGGCTTTGAGGAAATGCTGAAGGAAGGAGCTGCATCAGTTACGCCAACAAGACCACAGTTTTTAAATAAATGATGATGATGATAAGACTTCTTTTTATGCCGATTAAATGGAAAACAGGTTATTTTCAGGTCAGACGATCGATTCGCGTCACGCGAGATGAATACAAGAACAGAGTTGTCTCTCCTTGGTACAGGGGAACTGTATTGCCGGACAGGTTGGTGTTATTTTTATGTAATTTTGCCCAGGAATTATCATCATGCCATGCGCCGTGGCCGCATAATGGAATGTACCATTGTCTTATGACCCTAGCGGCTTCAATAAGAGAGTTAATAGACATCTTCTGGGAAAGCTCGTCCCATCGTCGACCTCATCCTTGCAAGCCTCAAGGTCAGGAGCTGGCCCATGCTAAATAAAAAAAATTGTACCCTGACATCCGATACGGAGGTTGTGCATCAATGGAATTTCGGTGCTTTATTAAGTGCAAAAACAGTGAAGAAAAACCTGTAGCTTAGTCAGCTCTACATGTATTGACCATGTTTTCTTTTGGGTAAGGTCGAGTACACTTAGAGAATGGTATATGTTGGCCAAGCCTACTCCATCATTAAGTAACTCAAAGTTATCACGCTGTATTAATCAGAAAGTCTATATTTTTGCGTCAGCAGCATTGCCTATGTTTCGGTTTGCAGTGACTTGAGAGTTGATGCGAATTATCAGCATCGCCTTTAAAACAGGTGGTGTCAATTGACGACCTCTGTGGCGCAGTGGGCGAAAGCCCGCCTGAGACGCAGAAGGTTGCGGGTTCGATTCCCGCTGCGGGACAAATGTTTGCATGTTCTGCAGATATTTGTCTCGGGTCTGGGTGTTTTCTATGTATGATATGTATGTATTTACAAAAAAAAAGTATATTATGTAGTATATCAATCATGTGGTTCCCATAACACAAGATCTGCTTAATTTGGGGCTACATGATGCTGTGTGGTACGTTCATCATTATTTACTATTTATTTATTTATTTAATAGCACCTGATGCACTTTCCATCAAGTGCTCGTAGGCTCGTCTCTCGTCGCCAGCTAGATGATTCATTTTACCCTATCATGATACCTATAACTCTAGGATGAACAAAAACAAACCAATCTTCACGCTTTTTCCTTAATATGAGTATCTTCAGATATACTAGCTGCCACCCGTGGCTTCCCTCGCGTAGTAACCAGATAAAAAGTAGACACAGTCTATGTATATTCCAAGTTTCATCCAAATCCGTACAGCCATTCAGGCGTGAAAGATTAACAAACATCCATACATCCTCACAATCTTTCACGTTTATAATATTAGTAGGAAGTAGGATTTATGTAAAACATAAAAATAACAAATATAAAATCCAACAGCCACATACGGAACCATAATAAAAAAACTAAGCAGTAGTCCAATGGCCAAACACGAATATTTTAACTATTTGTATCATAAGTGTATCGTAGAATTTTGAGCAATGACAAAGCCTTATTTCTTATTAGTTTTGACATTTGCAAAAATTTTGCGTCATGCTTGTGATACTAATGATAGAAATATTTACTATAAGTATACGAAGACAGCCATTGACCAACCCTGGTGTCGGAGTTTTCAGGCCGCCCGAACCTTCTGACTTGGCTTAAGGACTGAAAAAGCCGGAACCAACATCTTAACGTGCCTTCCAAAGCACGGAAGCACTCAGATCTAAATGCCACTAAACGGTCACCCATCCAAGTAGTGACCGGATTATTTCTAAGGCTGCCCGTCCACGACCAATAATAATCGGTGATTTCTAGTAGAAGTAAAATGAGACGTACTGATTGTAATAATGTAACGCACACGTCCTACAAAAAGTCGGTCACAAATATTATGCAGGAAAAATCGGTCCGATTATCGGTCCTACAAAAAGTCTGATGTGGGCGGGCAGCCTTAACTCAGATGAGCGTCTAAGAACACCGAAATAAGCCATGCCATGAGCGATTCTTCATGATAATTATTTTTATGACAGGTACATCGTATCAAATGTGTTGGAACATTTGACACCAAAATCATTTTTCCATGAGCACACAGATGAAACTTTCGAAGATTACTACTATTCGAAATACAATCTCGAAGTAGTGGGAGAGAAAACCCAACCTCTGCTTGAGGTACGTATTAAGGTTTACTTGTGAAATTGTGACTTTAAAAGTAAGTTGAAGATTTGAGTCAGATTAGTTGTAGTCTATTATAGTTGCTTGGGTAACTTAATTTGGTCATAGATAGTCGTCATCATGCAAATAAAAATAAATAAATTGATCATCATCATTTAGCCCGTTAACAACCACAGTTGGATATAGACCTTCCCTTTATCACGTCACTCTTTTCGGTCCCTTTAAAACAGCCAATACGGAATCTATTCCGGATCGTAGCTTGGCAAATTCCTAAATGGTCCTTTTATGTCATTGGTTCTTCATTGGTCGGCTTGCAGAGCAGCAGGGTGATCGGCTAACTCTGTTGCAAACAGAAATTTTTGACATCACTTCACTTCTTTATTAATATAATATAATTCACTTCTTTATAATAATATGAGGCAACGTAGTACGGTTTATAAGTCCAGTCGTCCAGTCTTCAGTCAGGTCCTGTTTTCTGCTATAGCAATGGCGAATATAACAAAAAACGATGGGCGCACAATTTTTTTCATCAGAGAGTTTCCGTCCAAATCTTCTTATTCCATTTCACTAATACTTGTGTCATATTACTAACGTATAACGGTTAAAATACCATTAATAAAAATCGATATACATTAAAAAAAAAAAACTAGAAAATAAAATTTTATAAAAATGACACAGCCGTCGTTCAAGATGAAAAAATGGTGTCCATTATTGACATCGATCCTGTTTTTACAAACTTTGACATTTCATCCGTCGAAATTTAATGAACGTCAATTGTCAAACTGTTACAGTTTGTTAAAACAGGATCGGTGTTAATAATTTCTGTTTTCAACAGAGTTTGGCGATCACCCCGCTGTAGCACATTTATAACACAGATAATCCGCTATTCATATCGTAAGCTTATCGTAATATTTTGGTCAATGACAAAACGTTATTTCTTGCTAGTTTCTGCTCGCGGCTCCGTTCGCGTGGTACCGGAGAAAATGTAGCCTAAGTCTAATCCAGGGCAAAAATTGAGTTTCATCAGCCGTTACGAAGTTGAATGGGAACCAACATATTAACTTACGCGTTAATAAAATAAGTGTGATCTACGCATTCTCATTTGCCAATTTTTTTCTATACGCTTACGATAAGAAAGGTTAAAATATTCTTGTTACTCCCTCTGTGACTTGGTTTAAGCTAATTTATCGTAGGTCTGCAACATAAGTTCATAATTTATCTTAGTTATGCAACATAATTTAACTTAGTTCTGCAACATAAGCTCATAATTTATCTTAGGTCTGCAACATACGTTCATAATTTATCGTAGTTCTGCAACATAAGTTCATAATTTATCTCAGGTCCGCAACATAAGTACTAGAATGAACTGCTTACTACCGCGAGCTGCCACAATCAAAACGCTGTCCGAAAAGCAAGCGAGGCAAATATCAGTTTGCCTTGGCGACGACAAACCAAGAGGTGGATACACGGAGGTGTTTCTGGCTGACTTCTGCATCAAATACGAGTTTCCCGGAGTGCTGTGGTACAAAGCAACCATGCTGCCCAGTATCATTCATAGGTATCTCTACCAACTATATTTTAAAAAATAAGTAAGACATGCTCGTGTGACATTTGAGAAAAATCTGAGATATTTATAAATAAAAATGTATGTATGTTGGTTTTATGAAAATACTAGATTCCGCCCGCGGCTTCGCTCGTGTGATACCGAGATAAAAAGCCTTTATAACACATTGGCTTCCAGGTCACAAACTATGCATATTCCATGTTTTCATCTAAATCCGTTTAGCCGTTATAGAGTTAACAGGGATGACGACTGGGTAAAAAAATCGAATTAGTCCGTCAGATAGATCAATATTGGACACGTTTTTGTTTATCAAATAAATAAAAATTTACGGAGATACAGAGCGGCAAAGTTCGGGAGTAGGGGCTCGTGTCGTCACAGCTAGGTAAAAAGTGTACTAAGCCGTGACGTCACGCGGAACTCCAACGCACTATATCTTTGTCATTTTTAGTTTCAATTTACAAAAGAGAAAATACCGTGTTTAATATTTTTTGATAATGTAAATGACGGACTAATTAGAATTTTTCATTCGTACATTCACACAAACTTTCGCACTTATTATATAAGTGTGATAATCGGAGTCCAAGCCAACCTCACCGGCCCGTGGTGCCAATGCTAACTCTGGCGGCCGACTGACTGCGGCATAGCGCAGCTTAACATCGGTAGAGCTACCCTAACTGCCGACGTGCAGCAGCGTCGGCGGTGCGAGAAGTGTGCCCAGCGATCCCCAACCTGCATGCCCTGCGTGAGAATTTTGGACATATCCCCCTTTCTTAGGAGAAGAAACTTATTAGCAGTAGACTGATGAAGATCGTCGGGTGTTGTTCTTATGTTGGTTAGTTCTGTAGTACACTAGTAAAATTATTTTGCCGTTGCGTTACATATCTACATAATTAGCATGTTTTTTCCCTATCAACCATTGCTCAACTGTCTTCTTCTTCGTATGAGCTGGTGGCCAATTCTGGTGTCGGAGTTTTTAGGCCGCCCGAAGGCCTCCGAAACGGCTTAGCTACTGAAAAAGTCGGGGCCAACATAACGTGCCTTCCGAAGCACAGAAGCCCTCGATCTTAATGCCACTAAACGCTAACCCATCCAAGTAGTGGCTGGATGGAGTGTTTCTTAACCAAGACGATCTAAAAACACCGAAGTACCTTTTTAGGCAGGATGATTAAAATATACCAGTGACTAGTAGAAGATTCAAAATAAAGATATAACATTTGTATATTGTTTTAGATTACACATGCTGTTAGTGGCACAAGAGTTTATAATGGAAGCGGCAGCTGATATCCAATACGGAACTGCGGTCATGCCCAAAAGTAAGTATGATATCCGCATAACGCATGAAACGACGGACTATAGTAGCGTTAAACTCTCGCTGCATACTCGGTCATAAATTAATGGAACGAGACAGCAATATTGTTTTCTCTCTCCCACTTAGGAAAACGGCCTGATCCTTTTGTTTAAGGCGAGTATAAGGGTCAAACCTCCCTCTCGCTCGCACTATTCAACATTTTTGAAGATATAAAACTACTGAATGTAGTTTTGCAAAATAGCAAACCTTCACGGCCTAGAAAATAACAATACATAGATAGGTTCAGCAAGAATATCATGTTGAACCCAACACGTTTTCCTATCAAAAAATTTGCACCAAAATTGATCACATTGGTGCAAGTCTTTTGGTAAGAAAACGTGATAGACGTGAAAGTCCGAAAACGAAAAGGACTGCAGCTTTTCGACGATATCTTGGATCATTGCAACATGACAAAGTTTATTTGGTTTTCAGATGAAGAGTGGCTTCCTATCCAGGTGTTTATGCCTGTCGCTATAGATGCTTTGCTATCGCACATTGAGGAGCCGACTACAACGAATAACTCCGTCGACAGGTAAAACAAAAAATGCTTTTGATAAATACAATAACATACAATAATTTTAATACAAGTTTGGACGACCTATGTGAAGCAGTGAGCAAAGGCCTGCCTGAGACGCGGAAGGTTGCGGATTCGATTCCCGACACGAGACAAACGTTCATAACAGTCATGTCATGTGGTTCCCTTAATACAAGCTCTACTTAGTTTAGGGCTACATGATTTTATGTGAATCGTCGACCTCATCCTTGCCTATGCAAGCCTCGAGGTCAAGAGCTGGCCCATATTAGATTTAAAAAAAATCGCACAATGTGATAGTGTTGAGCATTATTTATTAATAATGCCTAGTTACTTAAGAAACTTAAAACCTAATGCGACGAGATCAAATTGTTAGATTGGTCAGTCTAACTAACTATTTGTGACAAGAAATATAAAATGCTACCCAAATTTTAGACACTCGCCTCGTATACTTTTTTCGTCAATCGTCTTTCATTCATCTTTGATATAAATTTGAAAACCTTGTCGTTAAATATGAATATTATTCATGAATTGTTGTATTTGGTAGGATCAACCAACCGACAGATTCAACAAGTGACAAAGAAATGCCTAAAATATTGTCAATGAAGGAAAGCTTGTACCAACTGCAGAAGAAAAAGCTCAACACTGAATATCCTTGGGATGTGAGTATACGCTTTATTATAACTTATTAATATTCATAATGCCGCTATTACCATATCTATTGGGTCTGGGTAGTCTCTATGTATATTATATGTATTTACAGAAAAAAGTATCTCGGTTAGTATATTAGTCATGTCGTTCCGATAATACAAACTCTGATAAGTTTGGAGCGACCATATCTATTGGGTCTGGGTAGTTTCTATGTATATTTAATGTATTTACAAAAACAAAGTATCTCGGTTAGTATATTAGTCATGTCGTTCCTATAATACAAACTCTGATAAGTTTGGAGCGACCATATCTATTGGGTCTGGGTAGTTTCTATGTATATTTAATGTATTTACAAAAACAAAGTATCTCGGTTAGTATATTAGTCATGTCGTTCCTATAATACAAACTCTGATAAGTTTGGATCGACCATGTCTATTGGGTCTGGGTAGTTTCTATGTATATTAAATGTATTTATTAAAAAAAAGTATCTCGGTTAGTATATTAGTCATGTCGTTCCGATAATACAAACTCTGATAAGTTTGGAGGGACCATATCTATTGGGTCTGGGTAGTTTCCATGTATATTAAATGTATTTACAAAAACAAAGTATCTCGGTTAGTATATTAGTCATGTCGTTCCTATAATACAAACTCTGATAAGTTTGGATCGACCATGTCTATTGGGTCTGGGTAGTTTCTATGTATATTAAATGTATTTATTAAAAAAAAGTATCTCGGTTAGTATATTAGTCATGTCGTTCTGATAATACAAACTCTGATAAGTTTGAAGCTACCATGTCTATTGGGTCTGGGTAGTTTCTATGTATATTATATGTATTTACAGAAAAAGTTTTTTTGGTAAGAAAACGTGATAGAATCAAAATTATATTATTGCTGAACCTTTGTATTGTTATTTTCTAGGCCGTGAAGGTTTGATATTTTGCAAAACTACATTCAGTGATTTTATATATCTAAAATGTTGAACTGTGCGAGCGAGAGGGAGGTTTGACAATATCGTCACCATAACATTTTATTTATGAAGTACAACAATCACACAACAAACAATCACGTTAACAACAGGCTCTGACAGAAGTCCAGCGTTGTTTGCTAGCTTGATAGTCAGCCAACCCATGCTGAGACAGAATCCCTTTTGTAACTTCTGGGCTAACGATAATAGGGAAGACGCCTGGGTAAAAAAATATTATTTCTAATTAGTCCATCAGTTACATTAACAAAAAATATTGGACACTTATTTTTTTATTTATCAAATCAATAAATATTTACAATGTTATAGAGCGTCTAAGGTTATGACGTCACTTGTATGTAAAAAGTGTACTAAGCCGTGACGTCACGCGGAACTTCGACACACTATATCTTTGTAATTTTTAGTTTAAATGACAAAAGAAAAAATACGTGTCCAATATTTTTTGATGACGGACTTAATAGAATTTTTCAGGCATCTAGCTTATTATAATATTATCGTTATTATCTTCATTACTAAAATTGTTATCCAACAGGAACAAAGCGAGCCCTTGGACATAGAAAGGAACATTTTCAAAGTGACGTTAATGGACGTAGAATCTTACGATGATTTCGTGAGTCATCCGATGACAATCGTGGAATGTCAGAAACCGCAGGTACAGAAGCGAGCTGTACCAATTGCCGCGGCAATCAAACCACCCCCAATGAAGTAAGTTAATTACTAATCTTAAGTTATTTATTTATTAATGGATGTTTTCACGAAAATATTTCTGCCATGAAGCAGCTGTGCTGTTTTTCGGTTTGAAGGGTGTGGGTGCCGGTGAAATTACAGGCACAAGAGGCTTATCATCTTCATGTCTTGATGTTGATGGGACGCAGGGCGTTGCATCGTGGAGCACGTTCCAAAAAAAACGTGATCTACGATGCAATGCTTTGTGTAGGGGGCCACGTATAATTTGGTATATTTAAATTCAATAATTTCGAACGACGGACACGTTTACTTAACTTGTAGGAACAATTCAGAAACACAAAAACAGTGTAGATAGGCACGAGAAAATAAAGCATAAATGGTGCGAAGATTCAAATCTGAACACTTTATGGTAGGTAATGGTTACCACTAAACATCAGGTGGGTCATGTGCTGGTTCCATCTTCAAGTACTTACCATAAAAAAAACCTGAACATATTTGGATGAAACTTAGAATAGTATATATAGTTTGTGATCTGGATAAACACATATTATGCTACTTTTATCCTACATATTTAGGTGAGGTAACCCACGCGAGCGAAGCCGCGGACGGAATCTAGTCCTCGATACATTTGCGTACTGAGCAATATCTAAAGATATCCATGATGGGCAAAAATAGTTGCTGTGTTTTTCAAATGTTTGCATATCTGTGTGTACTTATTTGTACAAATAAACTTGTTTCAGACTCATTGAAAAAATAGCGATTCTGCAAAAGAAGCCGACGGGACGTGGTCCAGAACTGAGAGATGTATTATCAGCTCTAACCGCGATTAACTCTCACGACGGCTTCTGTTTAGAGAGGGCTGAAACTTTAGGCGATTCCTTCCTGAAATTCGCAGCTACACTCTTTCTGTACCACAAGTTTTCCGACCGGAACGAAGGACAACTGACCAACATAAAAGGCCGACTTATAAGCAACAGGTAGTTTTAATTTTTACAACTTTATCGCCTCTAATGGTTGCTCTATCTGAATGTACCTACCACCAGTTTAACGAACGGAATGAAGGACAACTGACCAATATAAAACGATTACTTATAAGCAACAGGTAGTTATAGATTTTTCCCACTTATGGCCGGTTCCTATATTATACCGTTACCGATTACGCCTCGTTTTCTCCTGAAAAACTGTCAAATTTTCGACGCATCGTTGTTAATTTTTGACAGTTTTTCAAGGGAAAACGAGGCGTAATCGGTAACGGTATGATATAGAAACCGGCTGTTAATCGGCTCGAAGGGTCTATCTGTATGTACCACAAGTTTTCTAAACGGAACGAAGGGCAACTGGCTAACATAAAAGGACGACTTATAAGCAACATATCGTTTACCATTTTTCAACTTTAATGCGTCTTATGGTTGCATCTGTACCACAAGTTTTCTAAATGGAATGAAGGCAACTGACCAACATAAAAGGCAAGCACTTACAAGCAACAGATCGTTTTAAAACATAAGATAGATAGATAGATATACATTTATTTTTAACACACACATTTAGAATATAGGTTCATTCAAAAGATAACTTATTCTAACATTTGTGTAGGCCAAATAAGGTCCATCTCAGCATTTGCTTCACTACACTAATGCGGGCAGCGCTGATTTTCAGATACGACCTATTTGGGTGACATCACGTACCTAACCTACAATTACAAAATAACTGCCTAAAATCTTTATATTTAAGCAAAGTATATTAAGAGAAAAAAAAAATATAACAACATTTTTCATCATTATCTCCTTTAGAGGTTAGGTTTTCTTTCTATTTACTTTTATTATTGACCATTGACAGCGGCTTTATTTATGACGTAAGATAGTTTAGAGACAAAAAAATGATATCAACTATTGGTTAACCGACGAATCCTATTTTATACCGTAACCGATAACGCTTCGTTTTCCTTCGAAAAACTGTCAAAAATTAACAAAAAGCGTCGAAAATTTGAGAGTTTTTCAAGGGAAAACGAAGCGTCATCGGTAACGGTATAATATAGGAACCGGCCGTTAGTCTGTCTTACGGCCATTATCTAAGTAAGTAAGATCTATGTTCTTAATTTTAATATTTACATAAGTGTACTTTAATATTCCTTTGGGGACATAAATGAGTATGAGTATATCCATGATGACGAGTCTAAAGAATACTATTTTATTAAGAATCAGCCGGTGTATCCTGATGCTGACTTATGTGGCGCAGTAGGCCAAGACCCGCTTCATACGCAAGGTTGCGGGTTCGATTTTTCTGCGAAATAAATGTTTGTATGATCTGCAAATATTTGTCGGATCTGATCCGAGTGTTTTTCATGTACAATATGTATGTATTTACAAAAAAAAAAATATATGAGCAGTATATTAGTCATGTGATTCCCATAATAAAAAGCTCTGCTTAGTTTGGGGCTACATAATGCTATGTGATAGGGCCAGCATTATTTATTAAGACTGATATCGCCAAACCACGTGCTGTTTTCTATATTGTAAATTATTGTTCTATAATAAATAACACTGCAAATAGAACAATAATAATTTAGAATTTCTTTAAAAAAACTTTAGTAAAATAAAGCAGGTAATTACGCGATTATCATAATATGTACCTTTAAATAAAATATTTTCTAGTAATTAATCATCTAGCTATCGACAAAACTAATATATAAAAAAAGTCAGGGTTGAACCTTGATATCAATAAGTTTGAGGCGTCAAACGAACCAGTGGATAATAGTAGATTGTTTTACAAGGGACTAACAACACTTTTACAAGGTTTTGGCCCGAGTAAAACACTCTACTTTTCACTTCGATTGCGAGAAAATAAAACAATTCAAAATTAGACAATTTTCAGAAATTTTATTAAAAATTAATCAACCTTCATAAAACATCACCAAGACGGTTCTATTTTCAAAAATAAAAGATTGACGGAGCACCAAGAAGTCGAGTTTTTATGTAAGAGAACGAATGCTTGTACGGGCTGATGATTTTAGACAAAAATTAAAAAGAAAAAATGCTTTTTAGCCCGAGGTATTAAACTCAAGTTTTAGGCCCGCTAAGCCACACTATTATGATACACTTTTTGAGCAAGAGAAGTGAAAAATATTATTTCTTACAGGAATTTGTACTACGCCGGAGAAAGGCTGAACATTGGCGGAAGGATGAAAGTAGAGCCGTTCGCCCCTAGAAAAGATTTTCTTATACCAGGCTTCTTCGCGCCAAAGGAATTGCAACAGTTTATCGAAGAGAAGAAGGTAGGTTTTGTATTAATAAAATTTAAGAGCCTATTTCTTGTCTGTGTATTGATGCAATTCTCTCCGTTTAGCTCTTTCCATTGCAGTCTCTTTCACATCCTTATACTTTTACATCCTATTACTTGGAGTTAGGACCTATCTAGTTTAGATGTCAGTGCAATTAATAGTTAAGTGGATAGTAGATGTTAAGGCTTTGTAATGGTAATGTAATATTTTATTTTTACATTACCATTTGAAAATACGCTGAAATAAAAAAAAAGTCTGGTAATAAATATTTAATTGACAAAACATGCGTGATACTTATTTAATAAACAAATGAAATAAAATTAATTAAATAAAATCACACTTCAAGAACTTTACCCAAATATAATAATTTGGGGTGAAGTGGACATTTGATGATTGATTACATATACTAAATTTAAAGATCCAATCTCTACTCTTAACTTATTATTATCATAATATAATCCTATTAAGTACTGCAGACACTCTACTGTAGTATAGGAGATGAAAAACTACTAAACCAGACTCTTAAGCTGGGTACGGATAGCGCGTACGTTGGTACGCGTAGAGTGCCCTGAAACGCCATATCCATACTTGCAGCTACGCGTACACTCTTGGGGTACGCGTACCGTGCAAGCTAGCTCACACGCGAGCCGCCGCGGCGCCATAAGTCGGTTTTTGGTCGCTATGTAAGGACAGCGCGTTCCCATCTCCATGGCGTTTCAAGACACGCGTACAAATGTACGCGCTCTCCGTATGCAGCTTTAGATAGGCGCATGCGATCTTAAGAAATCCACGCACTCTGGCAATGTCACATACTTGAAAAAACTATGTAGGAAAATATAGCTAGTTTGTAGTTTTAAATGCTTTATAATCACCAATGCGATGGAAATATCCATAATCCTTGCAGTTATGCATTTTTCTTACGAAAAATTAAAAACGCCGACACAGCTGCAAAGATATCTTGGACTAATACTACGGGAGTGTGCAACGCAGCGAAATGTCCTCCAAAGTCTATGGTAGTCGAATGGACCAGGTTTGGAAATTTATCCCTCAGTAGCCAGTCGGGTTGATGGATGATCTCATGCTCGAATTTGATCGCTGCGAATGGCACTGCTGTTGGTATGCTGAAAATATATGCTCATTAAGTATTTAATAATCGGATGAAAAGTAGCCTATGTGTTAACGCTGAATAACACAACTGCAGTAGGTGCAGCTCGCCCTCTTCGGGCGCATAGCGTCATATCCAAGGCCCGCAGTCAACGTGTTAATCTAGGGTATATTTTATTTCATATCCGCGAAGCCTTCTGGCGTGAAGGAGTAAGAAACAAACATTCAAACATACTTTCGTATTTATCATCTTAATAGGATATGTAAAGTTTTCTACGGGCAGCGATAGGCTGTCGCAAGCAAACTGAATGGACTTCTATAGGCTGCAAAAGATATTACGATTTACATTCATGTGGGTATTAGAGACGGGCTTATGCATCATTTAATACTAATACTAGTTATCTTTATCATAACGAATGCCTCCGACATGGCTTAGGGACTGAAAAAGATGGGACCAACATCTTAACGTGCCTTTCGAAACACGGAAGCGCTCAGATGTAAATGCCACTAAACGGTCACCCATCCAAGTAGTGACTGATTGATATAAGCCACACTACGAGTGCTTGAAAGCCGCGGGCGGATGTTTAAAAAAACTCGTTAGCAATGTTCCCCTTACTTATAAACTCTACTTAAATTTAACCATTCCTTAAAGTTATCCCTGTCACTGTTTGTCAATATCCAATGGTAAGAAATATAAATAGTTTAAGCATCGTTTATCTTTTGACAGATTTTTATAAGTAAGGCCTATAATCCGTTCTCAAACCCACCTATGTAAAATTTTTATTTCGGGTGACGAGAACCCTTCTGCGTAAAGCCGCATTGAGGTGACAGCACAGTTGTTCATCCACATGATGGAGACTGTATCCAAGACATCGTCCATCTCCAGGTTTTCTAGCCCTCCGTGTGGTGTTTTTAGTTGGTCTCTGTTACTGCAGATTGCTATTTTCTCCATCAAATATGCCGCTAAGCCTGCTGGGGAATCTGATAGCGCGACACCTAAAAATGAAAGGAAAAGGAAGTCTGGCTAAAGAATGTGTTGTACTTCATTTCTTACAGATAATAGGGTATGTTGGTGGGAATCCTGGCAAAAAGTCCCTCTTATAGAGATATCTATAAGCTTATTTTCAAAATATTTATGTTTCGGTTGCAATCATCATCATTATCAGAACTATAGCATTACACTGCTGAGCATATAAGGTCTCCTCCAATGAGTGACATTTGCGCCCTTTCCTCAGCTGTATTAAATTGAAATAATTGTAGTATTTGTATGTAGCTTATGCAAACATTTGTTCCGCATTGACAATCGAACTTGCACCTAAAGTCTTCATTCTTCTTTCTTCCATACTTTCCGTACTCACCGATTGTATCCGGTTTCGTGGCTTGCAAATGAAAGTATCCACTTTCTCTCATTACGTAATGGAACCATTTCTTTAGTGGGTACGTTCTGTTCCAATAAAGAGGGTCCACTAAAGATGGGCACAGGGAGCCCAGGATCAGTTTTACGTTGCTTATCTTCTTCGATGATATAGGCATGTTTGAGTGGAAACTGTAAAAAAACATTGTTACTCGATTTTAGTCCCCCGTTTCATACCAGTTCTGCATATGTGGAAGTTCCAATAAAAAACTCTCACAGATGCCGTAAAATTGGGGTGTAAGTGCTTCGAACCTCTATCTTCTGAATCCAATGCAACTTCAACTGTCCCTGGTGCACCCAGATAACTAACAATCGGGGCTCTAACTGCCGACTGATTGTGGCATAGCGAAACCTTACACTTGGCCGCCGCTGGGCAGCAGCGTCGCCGAAGCGAGAAGCTGTGCCCTGCGACCCTCAACCCGCATGTTGAGTGTGGGGATTATTGACATATCCCTTCTTATAGGGGAGGCCTAAGTCCAACAGTGGACTGATAAAGACTTCTGATGTCGTTTTTGTAGTTATTGATACCGTAAAAAGACTAAGTTATTTAACCAGGGGAAGAGCAGCAGCTCCTGTTTCTTCTGTTCTGTTATCTATAGGCTAAAGACCAAATTGCAGATTTGAATTTAGAAATTCACTTACCCAAGTATTTGATCAGGGAAAAGTGTAGCCATGTGCGTACCACATTGTGAGCCCCAGTCCCCTGCCTGAATGTAGAATTTGTCGTGGCCGATTCTCATCATCAAGTTTCGCATTATAATACCGATCTGAATCGGGTTCATTCCTGGTTTTTTTGCACCCTGTTAATTGTAATTTAAAGAAAATTAGGCTTAAATGGAGACAACCCAATGTTATCTAGGCAGTTGATATTATCTGTTTGTTTTCCTATCATCATCATCAGCATAAAGCAGTCAACTGCTAGACATAAGCGTCCCCTAATGAGCGCTATGGCGTTATGTTTTCCTATAATTCTGAAGCTTATGTAACACTGTATTGCGTTATAGGGGGCCCGAACGACCCTTTTAAGTTTCAGAGCCTTAATAATCTAGAATCCCAAATCCAACTCACTTGTTACCCTTGTCTTTCATAACCTTAACATCATCATCTGCCTACAGCCAGTAATGGACATAGGCCTGCCCTAATGAGCGCCATTGCGCCCTGTCCTCAGCTCGACGCATTAATAATATGTAAACTGGAAGCACACGTATGTTAAATCCAACTTACCTCAGAAAACCCATATCCTGGCAGATCAGCCGCTATTACTTCAAAAACAAAATCATATCCATCCATCGGTGAAGTTAGTAATGGTATGACCTTATCAAACTCTTTCGACGAGCTCGGCCAGCCATGCAGCATTAGCAAAGGCAGGACTTTCACACCTTCCACGTCAGGCTTCACTCGTATAAAATGCACATCCAAGCCCTGAATCCTCGTTTTGTAATGCGGGAATCGGTTTAAGAGTTCCACTCTGTTTTTGAAATCATACTTCTCCGTCCAATACTCCAATATGGTCTCCAGATAATCAGTGTTCATCCCATACTCTGACTGTATGCCTTCTAAAGGTTTAGTGAGCGGTCTTCTGTTTTTCAATCTCTGTTTCAAATCTTGGATTGCCTGTATTAAATATCTATAATTATTGGTCATGATAATGATTTGTCACACACGTAGATATTTCCAAAGTGTAAAGTGTAATATTTGCACCAAAATGAAATTTACACAAAGTCCTGATCATGCTGACCTAACCAGCAAAAAATCCGCAATTCAGATCCATAACAAGAGTTTTTTGATCATACCTACTTGCGCAAAAAGTTGTTGATGTACAAAGTCACGACTGACAAGCACAAAAAGCAAGATTGCTAAGAGCCAACCTCACCTGCCCGTAGTGCACCTTATCAAATAACAAACATGGCTCTGGCTGTGACTGACATATTGTCTGTCACTGGGCTCTGATAGCCGGCTGAATGCATTCTAGCAGAGCTTATTTCGCGAAATTATTTTAATATTATCAGTCTCTTTTGACGTTTGTTACCTTATTAAGGTCAGACGTTACACAAAAAATGACGTTATCTGCGTGTTGGACGTAATCAATGGCCATCAAAAACTAAGAATCAAAGACGCAACCTTTGCGTGACGCTTATGATTACATGTGCAGTAGGTACATTTATGTCACAGTGATTGATGATGATCAAATTACAACAACAAATCATTAAGGTGACAGGTATACAGGTCAAACTTCCCTCTCGCTCGCACTATTCAACATTTTAGAAGATATAAAATCACTGAATGTAGTTATGCAAAATAGCAAACCATCACGGCCTAGAAAATGACAATACAAAGGTTCAGCAAGAATATCATGTTGAACCCAACACGTTTTCCTACCAAAACCTTGTTAAATTTCTAGGCCGTGAAGGTTTGCTATTTTGCATAACTACATTCAGTGATTTTACTGATTTTATATCTTCAAAAATGTTGAATAGTGCGAGCGAGAGGGAGGTTTGACATGTATCGTCGCCTTAAGATAGGTACATAGGTACTTACTCAAATAAATTTCACGTTTTTGTATTATAGGAATAATTTTTAGGATAGAGCTAAGCAATTCAAAAGATTTTTTGTATTTTAAGTGTTTGCCCACACTTCAGGGAAAATTTAAGATTTTTATAAATCCCAAAAATGTCGACTCAGGCGGGATTTGAACCCGCGACCAAACGCGGTATTGATGGGAAGGTCGCGGGTTCAAATCGCGCCTGAGTCGAAATTTTTGGGATATATAAAAATCTTAAATTCAAAAGATATATGTATAAGTAATTTCATTACTAATCAGAATAGTAGTTTCGTCTTTTATAGTATCTTATGTTCTATTTAATTCACCTACCGTGTCATTAAATTCAATTTTGAATGGCCTGATACTTTTATTTTCCTCATCTGGCTTAGGACCCACGCCCCACCATTGCTGAAGATCCAGGTCAGGCAACGGAGGTGTTTTAGTAAGGTGCCAGTATGTGTACAAGATTCCAGCCACTATAGCTACAAAACTCACTATTAGGGCCAGCATTTTTATATCCTGCAAAAAAGAATTCCCTCGTTAATTCCTCGTGTCGTTAGCTATAAGGTTAATGCACTGTCTACAATCTGAGAAGAGAGACTCCTCACAGGGCGCGGCTATCGAAATTGTAGGAGTCGTTACAGAGGTAATTTATTAGCTAACCAAATTTTAGGCCCAAGTTCGATTATATCTTTGTTAATGTACTCAAACTAACCAAAATAATACAAGGAAGTCAAACATTTTTCACTGGAAACGAGTGTCTAGTATAGTTGAACGTTTATGTTTATTGCTCATTATGTATATAGGTTTGTTGTCTTATAAAAAAGATAATTTATCTTAAACACTAATAAGGAAACAGTTATGCACCTATACATCAATGTGTTATCATTCCTACTTGAACCTATTGCTAGCTGCTTATGGCAAATGTACTTCATTACATATACATTGGATGTCCCATAAATCAACGTCAAACCGAAAACGGGCATTAGGCCAAGCCGTGACAGTCAATAGAAAAATATGAAAAAAAGTATTAGTCGTGTACTTTTCAAATTACAAGGATTCAAAAACAAATTTAAGTCCTGTGACTAAATATATTAACTTTTCGTCAGTTTTTTTCCGTGATGTAGTCATGAATAACCCTATAAATTAAGTTAAAACATAACTGCATCAGTTTTAAATAAAATGTTAGATTTTTACTCAACATTGAATTCAAAATATTATCACCCAAATTTAACCAACGTTACTGTAAAAAAAATGTACTACATATTTTGGCAAGTAACTTTAAAAGATAGCGCGCTTAGTCTGAATTCCAAAATGCTATGACTCTTATCTAATTGTTACTTCTTAATTGAAGAAAAAAAGTAATTTGTTAGTCAATGGTGCATTTGTTGGATTAGTTTAGTGATGATCTAAATTAAATCAGATTTACAAGGTTTTACAACGAATGTTCGATCTGTTTGCCCTCAGCTGCAATGCAAGCTCTTTAAAATGATCGCGTAATAAAACGGGCGTATCTCTTTG
Source organism: Horisme vitalbata (assembly GCA_951804965.1). Classification (NCBI taxonomy): domain Eukaryota; kingdom Metazoa; phylum Arthropoda; class Insecta; order Lepidoptera; family Geometridae; genus Horisme; species Horisme vitalbata. The sequence goes on from OX638101.1 coordinate 11,121,935, forward strand.
AGTAGATGTATTCAGCCTATTCTGCAATTCTTTGGCGCAGCTCGTCTAAATTTTGAATAGGTTTAGAGCACACATTTTCCTTTATCGTACCAACAAAAAATACATACATATTATATATACATAAGAAACACCCAACTTGAGACAAAAATCTGCAAATAATGCGAACATTTGTCACGCGGCGGGAGTCGAACCAGCTACCTGCGTCTCAGGCGGATCTTCGCACCACAAGAGGCCGTCGTTATTATTAAATAATCGCTTGAAACCAGTGACTGTCGTACTACTAAATTGCCTAGAAAATACTACTCAAAAATCATAAGTTTTTCCTTAACATCCTAACTAATATAATAAATACGAAAGTATGTTTGTTTGTCACCCTCCCATCTATTAACACGTTGACTGCTGGCCTCGGACGTGACCGCGTCATGCCACTCAAAGCGTTAACTAACTCAACCGATAATTATAAAATTTCGCATAACATGTTCTACTCGTCAGGGTTACAAAAAACTGGCCAAGTGCGAGTTGGATTCGCGCACGAAAGGTTCCGTACCGTATTATGGGAGCCCCACACAAAATATATATTTTATTTTGTTTTTAGTATTTGTTGCTATAGCGGCAACAGACAGCCTGGTGACAGACAGGCAGACGGATAGTGGAGTCATAGTAATAGGGTCCCTTCTGTACTGGGTTTACCTGTACTTTGGGTATGGAACCCTAAAAACGACTGAATAATGAATTCAGTTTTAAATTGTAGCCGATCCTATCCAAGTACACGGAAGCTGATTTACAATAATCATCTAGTACGTTTGACGACCTCTGTGGCGCAGTGGGCGAAGGCCCGCCTGAAACGCAGAAGGTTGTGGGTTCGATTCTCACTGCGGGACAAATGTTTGCTTGTTCTGCAGATATTTGTCTCGGGTCTGGGTGTTTTCGAAGTACGATATTTATGTATTTACAAAAAAATTTATATAAGTTGTATATCAATCATGTGGTTCCCATAATACAAGTTCTGCTTAGTTTGGGGCTACATGATGCTGTGTGATAACGTCCAGCAGTATTATTTATTTATCATTTATTTCCAGCTAACCCAAGTTGGGTGGAAATAATTGATATACACTGTACCTAGGTGTGATTTGGAACTCAAATCAAAAGCCCTAAATTATCATAGATATTACAAAAGTACCTAGCCATCTGGGACCTACCTTCCAATCTTTCGTTTATCGTTGTAAAAACACTTTTAACCTAGGTGTCGTCTTGTGGAACTCAAATCGAAAGCACTAAATTATCATAGTCTAGCGACCCGCCCCGGCTTCGCACGGGTGCAAATTATATATATATAAACCTTCCTCTTGAATCACTCTTATCTATTAATAAAACCGCATCAAAATCCGTTGCGTAGTTTTAATGATATATGCATACATTGGGACAGACAGACAGCGGGAAGCGACTTTATACTAGGTATTTATTGATGTTATAAAACTAAGTACATTCGAATATTTCGTTTATCGTTGTAAAAAAAAATCATAACTATAAAAGCAAATCAAGTAATCAAGCTACCATGGTGGGATTTTAATGAATTATAATTACCTCTGACAAAGAACAGAGGTTTGACTGCAAATTTATTCTGGGAAAACCTACGATTTCGCACCCAAATATTTTTAATACACACTTTTCCTGTAGCACTCCTAACCGCAGAATAACTTCAATTACTCTATTGCAATTGGTATAATCATATTTTGGAAAGTAGTTCAATACTCCACGCACTAAACACCTACACCACGTTTTTTACTTAAAAAATAAAACCTACCCTCCACTTTTTAAAACCTAGCCTAGGTTGATCAGTCAAAGATTCAGCGTAACGGTTTAGCTTTTACTCGGCGAGACATTAATAACCACCAAACACCTTTATAAAGAAGATCGACTGTTTAAAAACATTAAACACAACACAGTACGTACAAACCTACATAAAACAATCGCGATGGTCACGTACAGAACGCTGGTTCGAGGCGAACTGTCACCGAAATGTTGCTTTTGCTACTGACCGTGTCTACGGCCTGGTGTCCACCAAAGCCATCTAAAGCGGACATGAGAGCGGCATTCATAGCTGGGATTTTTCAGCCCAGCAGGCTGAGCGCCTGATTATGATGAGTGTCCTACGAAACTACACCGAGAGAAGATTACGTTGAAAAAACTATTTGTGCTCGGTTATTTACATAATATCTTCTCCCTCGCTGCAGCTCAGAGCGCTTTGGCTCGCTCAACTGTTAATAGTGGCACTCGCAAATCGCAATGGTAGTACTAACTAAGCCATTGCGCCACCGATATCGATTGCGAAATAGTTCTAAGATATCATAGAGAGGAGATTGGTCAATAACGAAGTCCTATTAGCTGTTTTGTCACACATCTCTCTTCTCCGCCCCTATCCGCTTTAGTGGATAGCGTGCCTATGAATTCTACAAACATAACCAACAGTTTGCGTAGCAGTTACTAAGCTACGACATTGACCTTGAATCGATCAGTTGATTATCTACAAGAAGGTAGGTTATAAATTATCTGATTATTAATCTAGGATTTTTGTGTATCTAATCTACTAATAATAATAATGAAAGAAAGTAAAATATTTATAACGAAGTAGATATCTATTTACTGCTTAGTTACAACACCTATTTTAGATGTGCTTCACCTTCTTAGGGCTTGTCCCTCTAGAGAGCCTTAGGCACGTAGGAAGGTAGGTAGAGGTTGGTGGTGAATTTCGCCTACCTACCCTAGGTAGGCGAAATTCAAGTACTGAATTCAAAGGCGATTATGGCTTAGCAGTTTTTAATCAAATATAAGCCCAGCCCCGATCAGGGATAAATGATACATGGACATGTAATTTTTTTTATTTACACCAGTTCGTAACGCGACCTAACAAAAAGATTTGCCAAGAAACTGCTTGATACTTTTTAAATGTTTTTGTTACATAATTATTATTATTAACCATTAAATTGTTTTTGAGCGAGTTGGAACTTTACTTCAAGGGGTATCCTCTGACAGCTCTGTTGTCGGTCTCTGAGCTTTGGAATTTATATTATTTCTTGTTAACGTAGGAGAATATAAATAGAGGAAAGGGAAACTTATGTCCAGCAGTGGACAGCAGGCTTATATAAGAAAGGCTATATTATGACTATGATGATGATAACTCGTAGACACGTAGGTACAAATTTACGTTGGTAATGGCCCTCTGCCCTGCCATCTGCCAAATCGCGCTGACCACATCACATTTTGTAATCCAACGAATCGACAGCATTCGTTTCATTTCAAGTAAAATCTTGTGAACTTGGTTTGGTACATAAATTTTACACAGGTGTTAGAAAAATCTACATTTTTTTCGTGGGACATGTAAATGAGACGTTTATTTACTTACGTAGTTTGCCTGAATCGGTCATTCATAATAAATAATGCAGTGTTTACTGTAGAAACATAGTTTCAGTTGCTATTTGGGTTTCTTCCTTCCTTTATTTTACGCATGAGTTGTTGGCCAACTCTGTTGTCGGAGTTTTTAGGCTGCTCAAAGGCTTTCACGGCCTGATCCCACCTTCCCTCTTTTATCACCGGACAAGTATTAGTAAGGAGTGGAACTTGTTTCCGGTTTCGGTTTTATCGGACCAGTACAATCTTGGAGTCTTCAAATCCATAGTGAACCTTCTAGGCGTGCTCAATCTCAGACGACATCTGTCACCTGTGTGATTGTAGTCAAGCGCTTGACTATTTTTTTTTAAAGATATCGGATATTGCTTAACGACTGAAAAAAACATAATAATGATGGACTCTCTCACACAGCATCATGTAACCCCACACTAACCAGAGCTTGTATTATGGGAACCACATGACTGATGTATAGTACATAAATTATTATTTTTTTGTTGTAAATACATACATATGATACATAGAAAACCCCGAATACCCAGACCTGAGACAAATATCTGCAAATAATGCAAACATTTGTCCCGCGGCGGATCGAACCGCAACCTTCGGCGGATCGAATTGAACCCGCAACCTTCTGCGTCTCCTGCGGACCTTCGCCCACTGCACCACAGAGGCTGTCGAACGTCGAAAGGACCTAATGATGTATTAACGACAGTGGTTTAGACGTCGAACACCTATTGTGTTGCTGTTTCCCGAAAGAAACGAGATTTCGTCTAAGAATTCCCGGTTCTAAAATCTGCTGAAAATTCTGGAATTTTGGTTCCGAGATTTACCACGAGTATGCCGTAATCTTATTGTTACTAAGCGGTCATAACATTGGAGTAAGCCGCTTCAGTTACCTCGTCTTAACATTTAGGCTTTTACAATCTATAGCTAGTGAAATATTATAGCACATTATTACTGCAGCGCCTCCGGCATGTTCTTGCAATCACACACCGATTGTTTTTACGCCACTATGCGGAAGAGGTGTGCATCCCTCGTGCGAAGGATACGGGCCATCACCAACACCGTCCTGGCGATGATCGCCGGACGAATAGACTGCTCCTATATACGACGCTGCTGCGACAGACATGTCGTGTCTATACACGACACGATAATTACCCCATTAAACTTGTAAAATGTTAAATTTCAATATGAGCCCTGTTGCTTGAAATAAAATTATTTTATTTGTATTTTTATTATGTAGGTACGGTACGGTGTGAAAACTTTAAAAACGAAACTATTAGTTAGCATGTTTAGCGTACCCAGAAGAAATATCCCTCGATTGTATATGACATATTCTGTAGTAATGAGTTTGAATGAATGACTGTAACTAGTGTAACTACCTACTTAACCTTCTCAACTTGAGTTTAGATTACGTAAGTGCATTTATATTATGCAAGTTATAATAAAATCATGAACCATGCTTCGATAAGGAAAAAATAACACAATTTGTTAATCAATATAATTGAGAGCAATGAACTAGCCTACTACGACGTACAACGAAGAAAAAATATACCTATTCATCTAGGTAGTATTTAACTAACTATGTAGAGGTTTCGTGCGTATTACAAACTACGTACTTATTTTGCTTGTAGGTACACTTTTTCCAGTTTCTTTAAAGTTTTCCATTTAAGTTTTTTTTTCTAAAATGAATTTTTATTTTCAGATTCGTCCTACATTCTTGATCGGCACGTTCTTCTCCGATGAGGAAATACTGTACGGTCAAGCTGACCCTGAAAGCTTGGAGTCGGTGAAGATTCGATACATTAACGGAGATGGCACAGCAGAAAACGAACCCCAAGGCAGAGCGCAGAATGCAATGCAGTGCTACCTACACTCGCAAGCTGTGTCTGATAAGGTAAACTAGATCTTATAGTTTTATGAATAAGCGCTCATATTTCGTGGAGTCAGTGAAGAAAGGATTAATCGAAGGAGGATGGCACAGCAGAAGACAAAGCGCAGAACGCAATGACGTGCTACCTACACTAACAAGCTGTGTCTGATAAGGTAAACTAGATCTTATAGTTTCATGAATAAGCTCTCATATATCGTGGAGTGAAGAACGGATTAATCGAAGGTGGATTGCATAGCAGAAGACGAACCGTAATGCATAGCGCAGAACACAATGCAGTGATACCTATACTCGCAAGCTGTATCTTATAAAGTAAACTAGATCTTATTGTCTGTTATATAAGCTCTTATGTCCCGTGGTGGTCAGGGAAGAGAAATGCCCCTCCATTTTCCTCATAGGAGTCGTAATGGCGAGTAATAGTGCCCTTACATTTCCCTCCATGGACTCCAAAAGAAGTTAGAGGAAACTTGTATTATGAAGCGCTCGTCCATGGTTATCCAACTTGGATTCGTGACCGTTTAGTGGCATTTAGATCTGATCGCTTCCGTGCTTCGGAAGACACGTTAAGATGTTGGTCCCGGCTTTTTCAGTCAGGCGGATAGGTGATTAGGGTGTCCCTATCCAGAATTATTTGTCCCTAAATGAGTAGTTCTAAACCTAGAATAAATGCTTTTTATTCGGGTACCACGCGAGCGAAGCTGCCGGCGGAAGCTAAAGTATATATTTATAGTTATTTATTTTGTTTCAGTCTGTGGCTGATTGTGTGGAGGCTCTTATTGGTACATACCTGCTCAGCGGTGGCATTTTAGCGGCTGTCAAGATTGTGGAGTGGCTGAGAGTGTTCCCTGCCAAGGTAAGCTAAACCGGCTTTTAGAAGTCCTCTGCTGAACATAGGTCTCCTGGACTTCCACGATTTCAAATGTTTATTTGCATAGAATACATAAAATTATTTCCACAAATAGGGTTTATAGCTATGATAGTACATGTATTCAGCCTGCATGCAGGCATGAAAATATTAATAAAATGTCGTTACAAATCTAATTATTATTAAGCTAATTATTACTGATTTACAAATACAAATTATTTATTTGTTCGAAAGTTTAGGTTTCATTACAAAGGTCTTAAAACATTAAAAGATCAGCCATCTTTCGCCGTATGGGCATACAAATGATTGATTACCTGCAATCTTGAAGATGTCGTTGGACCATTTGGTGGGGTGTCTCGCGCGACACATAGGCCATAGGCCTCCTCTAATGAGCGCCATTGCGCCGTCCTCAGCTCGACGCATCCAGCTTTAAGCAGCCTTTCGCAGGCTTAATATAAGTATAAGTAATAAAAGCTTTTATTATGGGAACCACATGATTGATATACTACATATATATACTTTTTTTGTGAATACATATTTATCATATATAGAAAACACTCAGACCCGAGACAAATATCTGCAGAACATGCAAATATTTGTCCCGCGGCGGGAATCGTACCCGCAACCTTCTGCGTCCCAGGCGGACTTTCGTCCTCTGCGCCACAGAGGCCGTTTATTAAGATCATTTATTAAGATTTATTTAACATATATAATTTCAAATCGATTTTTGCCACTGTCATTATGCTAATTGACGGATGATGTGGTTAGGATGAAATGTAGCTTTCAAAGTAACACATAAAAACAATGGCGTTGACTAGATGGCCCTTAACCAAAATTCAAGCAGATTTTTTTACCTAAACTACAGAAAAGATATATTTACAGTCAAGTAAGTTTAATTTTATAATTTCTTATCTTATTTCCTTAATTTCAGGACAAGCTTGCTGAGCTACTTTACAAACCTGTGCCGACGGTTATTACCGAAAAGAAAGCTACTTTGGGCGAGATAGAATTCCTATTGGACTACTGCCAGCCGAACATTGAAAGTATATTGGGATACAAGTTCAAAGATCCTTCGTTTTTGTTAGAGGTAAATTTCTATTTGTCTATAGGACGGTAAACAGGATGTATTTATATAATCTTATTGTAGTACATTTGTTGCTAGCAACCGAGCAACGTGAGAACAGTCTGATACGAACGACAATCCTACTAATATTTAATTATTATTTTTTAAATTTATTTTTGACTAGCTTCCGCTCGGGGCTTCTCTCGCGTGGTAGGTACTAGGGCTTGCAAATATTCGAAAATATTCATATATAATAGTACCCGAAAAAAATTCGAATATTCGAATATTCGATTTTTTTTTGGGTACTATTCGAATTATTCGAATAATAGAAAAACACTATGATTTTATTAAAATCACATCTTATTTTGTTATTTTGAGTGTTATTTTCATGAAGAAGTATAAAATATCAACTTTTTTTATTCTTAAACGCGTTTTTTCCATGAAATAATTTTAAAAAAATTACAAAAAGGTATGTCACCGTAACGAGACATTGGTGATTTAAACGCACAATCAACCACAAATTAAACGGTTCTTTCCTTCTTCGTATGAGCTAGTGGCCAACTCTAGTGTCGGAGATTTTAGGCCGCCTGAAGGCCTCAGACTTGGCTTAACGACTGAAAAGCCGGGACCAACATCTTAACGTGCCTTCCGAAGCACGGAAGTGGTCAAATCTAAATGTCACTAAACAGTCATCCATCCAAGTAATGACCACGCGGAGAGTTGCTTAACCAAGATGATCTCTTAAGTACACCGAAGTAAACCACGCCAAGGACGGACGGACGGACAAAGCAGCACCAAAGGTTTCGTTTGACCGGCTCGGTAATGTCACTCTAAAAACGACTGTTTTTAACTGACTGTTATAAATCTAGGTTAGTTGGTATTTTAACAAAATCATGAAAATAAGCATTCACGTTAACGACAGAGACGAAGACGACAGAACAGTCTCGTCAACTACGCGAATGCACTACGCGAAACTTCCGAGTGTATCCGAACCGTGTTCCGAACCCGATAAAAGTTATTGGGTTTGGATCGGATCGTTCGACATGTTGTTTACCCGAACGACGACGTAAACTTGTATAGTCTTGTATGGATATATCGCGCGAACTCTTTAAGTGGCATTTCATGCACATCTGAGTTCTGATTTCGGTGTTATTAATTTAAATCGAATATTCGAATATTGAAATAACAGTATTCGAATATTCGAACAAAAATAATATTTGAATTATTCGAATATTCGAATATTCGAATGCAAGCCCTAGTAGGTACCCGAATAAAAAGTAGCCTATGTGTTAATCCAGGTCACAAACTATGTATATTCCAAATTTCATCCACATCCGTTCATTAGTTTTTGCGTGAAAGAGAAACAAACATCCATCCATACATCCATACCCACAAACTTCCGCATTTAGAGAAGTGCGATTAGTGCGATACTATTAATATCATGTTAATAGTTTGTTAAAGCGCTCGTGGCATCGCTTACTTCGGTTTCCGGTCACTACTTGGATGGGTGACCGTTGGCATTTAGATCTGAGCGCTTTCGTGCTTCGATGGTCACGTTAAGATGTTGCCCCCAGCTTTTTCAGTCGTTAAGCCATGTCGGAGGCCTTCGGGTGGCATAAAAATCTATTAAATAATCTTACACCTAAGCTTATCAATGTATGTGTACGCAATAAATTAACATGAAGCCTTCGGGCGGCTTAAAAACTCTGACACCAGAGTAGGCCACCTCATACGAATAAGGAAGGAAGATGGCAGGTATTTGTATACTTATTAATTGTATGTCACAGGCTATGTCCCACGCGTCGTTTATACGAAACCGCCTGACGCGGTCTTACGAACGCCTTGAGTTCCTCGGAGACGCCATCTTGGATTTCCTGATCACAGCATACATTTTCGAGAACAGTCCCAACTTGAAACCTGGCGAACTGACAGATCTAAGATCAGCACTCGTCAATAACGTTACCTTCGCGGCTTACGTTGTCAAACTTGGATTACACAAGTAAGTTTTTATCCTTGCTAGTATGTTTACCACCAATACCACCAGCAGCTTTTATGGGTCCACTGCTGGACCCCGAATAAGAAGGGAAAGATGCCCCTAATTCCCACGCTGGGTATACGGGGTACAATAAAATACAATAATTCGGATCGCAGGGCAAAGCTGCACGGCTTTTAGCGGCTGGCGGCGCCAAACCCGTATTTTAGTTAGCAGGGTGAACCACGGGCCTTTGAGGTTGGCGTAGGTTCCGAAGATGGAAGTCGGAATCCCTTACACCACTACACCAGCATGTTCTTTCTCTTGCCTTGTTCGTTTTCTTGCTGAAACATATACACACTTTTTGGCGGTAATGCATTCTGTATGGCTATTAAAAGTATTCAATAAATTACCAAAGGATCTTAAAGACTTATTACCCTTAGCTTTATTCAAACTTAGGCTTGAGAAATGGTTATTGTTAAAGTGTGTTTACTTGCAATTGATAACAATCACTGAATATTTAAATAGGTAGTCTTTTTATTTATTTTTTATTTTTAAGTGATTGAATTAAGATTGTAGGACTATAAAGCTGGGCTAGTCGGGGTACGCTGTGCACGCGTACAGTTAATGTGGATCGCCGCGAACCTGAACGCGAGATCAATCGATCCATAGCGCTACAAGAGCGGAATCCGACAGACCACGGCTCGAGCCGCGAGCCAGCTCGTGCGGCACGTGTTCTGCAAAGTGTACGCGTAGCTGCAAGTACAGACAGGGCGTTCCAAGATACGCGTAACCGACTACGCGTACCAATGTACGCGCCAATGTATCCGTACCCAGCTTAAGAATCATTTATGAGTTTATGACACACATAATATTCGTAGATTTTGACAACAACTAGTAGAATGTAGGTACTCTTTTGAATATATTAATTTTGTAACCTAAGACCAGTGAAGCTGAGACAGGGACCTATTTTGGCCCTAAGTACATAATTAGCATATATATTAGTTAATAAGTAGATTTAATCAGTTCTTCTTTTACCTACTTTTTTGTATTCATTGTACTTTTTTGTTTTGGGTAAAAATAAATGTATTTTCTTTCTTTCTTTCTTCAGTGTAAACTATTTACATACATTCAGTGGATAAATAATCCTTTTCTTTATCGGGCTGCCACTTGCCAGGATGTTATACCATTCGCCCATCTGTCCGGAGGCATCCACCTAACATGGCCCTCACCATGAGTTTTCTTACAAAAATATAGTTGTCTTAGTTATTATTCAAGTATATCAGGTATTAATTGACAGTTGTGCCTTCGCGTCAGCAATAGAATCGTCGGGGATTAAATCCTTTCTAAAATAATCCTGTACGTTAATCACACAGCATCATGTAGCCCCAAACTAAGCAGAGCTTGTATTATGGGAACCACATGATTGATATACTACATAGATACATTTTTTTTTTGTCAATACATACATATCATACATAGAAAACACCCAGACCCGAGACAAATATCTGCAGAACATGCAATCATTTGTCCCGCAGCGGGAATCGAACCCGCAACCTTCTGCGTCACAGGCGGACCTTCGCCCGCTGCGCCACAGAGGTCGTCAAATAGCAAGCAATAGTAGTGGTTCTGAAAGATTTTCACTAAACTTATTGTAAAACTTTAAGGAGCTGTCTCTTTCTTGTAGATGGAGATAATACGAAACGAAATGACTCTACGCTAGTTATAACTAGTTTTAGCGATAAATAGTGTTACTCAGAATCCACCACAATGATAACTTCAACCTCCACACTTGTCTCGATGTTGATGGAGGTGATCAATAAGTTACTCTTATTCACAGATACATCTGCAAAGAGCTGAATCCGCCTCTCGACAAGGCTATAATGGCGTTTGTAGACCACCAAGTGGCGAGGAACCACGAGATCGTCGAAGATGTGCTTTATCTGATAGATGAAGAGGAATGCCCAATGGCGGAATATGTGGAAGTACCCAAGGTATACATCTATTTTAATCCTATCCTACTTCCTACTATATAATTATGATAAATGCGAAAGTTTGTGAGTATGAATGTATGGATGGATGAATGGATGAATGTTTGTTACTCTTTTACGCAAAAACTACTGAACGGATTTGAATGAAACTTGGAAAATACATAGTTTGTGACCTATATATTTTTATGTCTATAAATTATCATGCATAGAAAAACACCCAAACCCGTGACAAATATCTGTAGAACACGTAAACATTAGACCCGCAGTGGGGATCGAACCCGCAACTGTGTTTTAGTGGCCTGTGGTGTGTTTTTAGATTTTTATAAGTATACTTACAATTTTTAATTTTTTCAGCACTTTACTCATCATTGTTGAAATTTGGTACGGAGAAATGAACCTCCTTTTACATCTTTGTCCAACCTAATATGGTTTTTTAGATCTAGTTATAAGAAACATTTCACATTGTTTATCTAATATAAAATAATAATTTTTAAAAAAAGTTGCCTACGTGTTAATCTAGGTCACAAACTATGTGAGTATATTCATAGCTTTATCCAAATCCATTAAGCCATTGCAAAGTTGAGTATAAACAAATATTAATTACACACTCTATTAATGTGCGTTTTCTCTTCCAAGATGGCGGCTTAGACTTGTCGTCCTTTTTAATCGACTTCAAAAAGAGGAGGTTCTCAATTCTTATTAAAGATTATAGCTTTCATTTTACCCATCTTCGGCTGCCTTTACCGTAGGAATAGAGGGGCAATTTTTTTACATAATATTTTTGATGATGTGAACTTATTTTTCAGTTTCATGTTTACAAAATCATGTTTTGACGCGATTCATTTTTTCTCAGACACTCAGCGACGTGTTCGAATCGTTGGCCGGTGCTATATACCTGGACAGCGGCGGGAACTTGGAAACGGTCTGGTCGGTTATCTACCCGATAATGTGCAACGAAATATATGAGTTCACAATGAGAATACCGCGCCAGCCCGTCACCATATTGTATGAGATGATACACGCGTGTCCTAAGTTCGGGTGAGTGTTTGCGACCCTTTCCGGCTTCGCACGGGATTTAGAGCATTGTGATCTATCCCACCATACATTGTTTTAGTTCATCTCAAAGGGATTGCAGCTATTGCATGGAGGGCAGCTATTTCGATGGAAAGCTTTTAAGTGGCTTGACTTTTTCCGACATTTTCAACAATAGGCATGACGACTGGGCCAAAAAATAATAATTCTAATTAGTCCGTCAGTTAGATCAACAAAAAATACTGCACACGTATTTTTTTATTTATAGAATCAATAGAAATTGACGATGATAAAGAACGTGAAAGTTCGGGAGTTCGGCTCGTGACGTCACGCCTAGGTAAAAAATTTACTATATCGTGACGTCGCGCGGAACTTTAACGCACTATGTCTTTGTTATTTTTTGTTTAATTTACAAAAGAAAAATACGTGTCCAATATTTTTTGGATATGTAAATAGTGGACTAATTAAAATTTTTCAGTCGTCTAGCCTATTATCATCATATTTCAACCAATTTATACAATCCTTGACAAATTATACATTTAAAGATTCTTTATGAATCAATATGTGTATTGGTAAAAACCGCATGAAAATCCGGTTCATCGCAAACAGACAAACAGACGCGGCAGGGGACTTTCCTTTTTAAATGTTGTATTATGATTTATTTAAGAAATCACGTAAGAGAACTACTATTCTAAAGATTTACTCGGAACTAAAGTAACCTAGACGAACTGCTATTATAAAACATAGATGAGAAGGTATTAGTCTGTTTGAATCGCCTATTACAATTTTGCTAGTACTTTAGTAGCTCTGCCAGGAGAGTGCCGGGACATGGAGCGTGGGTTTTGTAGACGGATGAGTTACCCGAGTAGTGTTTGCGATTCGGTCTGTACAACCACACAGTTGGTAGGACCGTGGGAAGGTTGGAGTTTAGGCTGTGCGTTGATTGACAGTCAGTGAGTCAGCTTCAATACAGTTTTCCATGTTTAGGATAACTTAACTATAAGCAAAGCTGTTTTGGCTTAAGTGATTAAATCCTTTAAATACCGAGTACCTACCTTAATTCAATAATGGCGATTCACAAGGGTCGCTTTTAGCCGTGCGGCATAGATTTAGCCACTTTAATAGCTTGTAAAAATCTAATCGCCACCTATTTTAACAAAGAAAAAAAGATTATCGATCGGTCGAAATCGTCGATTTTAGTGATTGTGGCAGCTAATCACGGCACGACCAAAGTAGGATAGCAGTATTCACCAAATAGCCTGTTTTACAGCCGTTTTAACGCTTTTAGTGCTGAAAACACAAATGATTCTGCACATGCTCCTCCTCGTTCAGGGAGCGTCATGTGCGAGGCCAGCAGCTGTTTACACAATATACATGCTTATAGATGCAAATCTAAAATAAGATAAAAATAATAGGACTTATTTGGGGACGTACTCAATTTGACTCCTGCACATTCCCCATATTTTCGGTACATCAATTTTATTTACTTACAGTGTTTCCAAGCTTGTGGATCCTGACCTGCCTGGGATCTCTAAAGTATCTGTGCCGGTGACATTCACGAAGAAAGACAAAATGCACACTGTCCATGGTATCGGTGGGAACAAATCGCAGGCAAAACGGGCCGCGGCAAAACTGGCCCTCAAGATTATCGCACTGTAATGAAAAAGCATTTTCTCAAATACTGCTTTGTGGTTTACAGTTTTTTGAATATAGGTTGATACGTGGGATATTGACTTTGACGTATACGTAGTGATAACGACGACCAATGATTAACGATGACAAAAACCAATTTGGTTTGTCAAACTAATGAAAAGTCACTTCACTTCACCTCTTTATTAATTGGGATAGTTTCCACAATTTCGCCAGTATCAAGTATAATGTTCATAATAATATGAGGCAACTTACTACGGTTTATAAGTCCAGTCGTCCAGTCTTCAGTCAGGTCCTGTTTTCTGCTATAGCCATGGCGAATATAAAAAAAACTATCGGCGCACAGTTTTCTTCATCAGAGAATTCCCGTTAAATCTTCTTTTATTCCATTTCACTAATATTTGTGTCTTATAACTAACGTATAACGGACCATGACTAATAAACAACATACATTAGAAAAATAAAATTTAATAAAAATGAGAACCGTCGTTCAAGATGGAAAAATGGTGTCCAATGAAAAGTCATTTTGATTTTCGTCATCGTTCATCATTGGTGGTCGTCAACACTACGTGTATGTCATTGTGAATCTCTCGCGTATCAACTTATAATTAACAAACTGTAAGCTATATAGGGTGGGGCAAAATTTTACCTCGGTGAGGCCAGCTATCATTTCTTTCGTAGTAAGGTTTTGTTCTTAGGAACTAGGATTATTATGAAGGAAGAAATAGTTGTATTTTCAGATTTAAAAAAAAAATTACAGTCAGCCTTGAAAATGGCTTTGGTCAAAAAAACCATGTTGGTTCCAATCGACTCTATTTCCCAACAAAAACCATTTACCAAACCTAATCGTAAGATTCCGCTAAAACTTTAAAAAAAGTTTTCCATGCAATTTCTATGAAGCACCATTCAATGTGGCGAATGATGTTTCATAGAAATTGTTTTTTTTTTAATTTTCGCAGAATTGTTCTATTTGATTTGGTATGCTACTTTGGAAAAATTATTCCTGTTGGGATATAGAGTCGATTGAGATCAACTTGCTTGTTTTGACAAATGTCATCATCAAGGCTGATTGTACATTTAAAAAAATCAAAATGTTATTGTTTTTTTCTTCAAAGTAAACCTATAGTTTTCCAAGAACAAAACCTTCTAACTACAAAAGAAAAAGTAGCTGCCCTCAATGAGGAAATATTTTGCCCCAGCATATATTTTAGTTTGTAAATACATACATATTATACGTAGGAAACACGGGGGCTATTTTCGTGATTCGATATATTTTTCAAATTAGGTGTATATTGTGCGAAGTTTCAAAATTCTGTAAAATTGAAATTTTCTTTATTTTCGAAAAGTCACTATAGATCTATGCTAAAGTGGTAGATATGCATAGAGCAGTAAGGAGCACTCAAGCTTCTCAAGTATTATAGACATTTAGTTACCGGCGCAACACGGTCCGTCGTGTCTAACACACGATTTGAATATTTCTGAAACTCTCAATATCACTAGTAGAATTGAGAAGGTCGAATGCTCCTATCCACTCGATGTTTATCTACCATTTTAGCATAGATATTTATCTGCAGGGACGCTTCAAGAATACCGAAAACTTTAATTCAATCGAATTTTGACAGTTCGCACGATATATCTAATTTGATAAAAGTATCGAATCACGAGAACGGCCTGAGACAAGTATTTGCTGATAATATTTGTCAGCAACCTTCTTGGCTCAGGCGGCTTTGCCCACTGCGTGACAGAGGTCGTCAATAAAATGTAATTCAATGTGGATATTTGAAATTATTCGATGAGGAATGGTGATTTGTGAAATGTTTCTATTATGTAACTTTTTATATGTGTCAATTCTTGAACTATACAACTTTATTTTTATTTGTATTCTATTTCTATATGAAATATTTTAATTCTGTACAAAAACTAAACTAATAGAGATTTTTAGCAACTTATTTCCACTAGAGAATTAAGTATCAAATTGGATTCCATATATTATTAAATTTTATTCAGTCTAAGTTGACGGAAAATTCCATGTTTTAAAATGTAAGTCTGTTGAATAGCTGATATGGTTGATCAAATGTTTGAATTTCAGAGTCCATGAAGTGTTTATCAATTTTTGTGATTGAATGTACCTATGCACTACAACCAACTCGTTTTATTATAGAAGTAGGTATAACTAAATTATTGCAATAAGAGACTGGATCATGAATATATTGGACATATTGTATTGGAAGCGTATCTTGTATTTATGGCCAATTAAAAAGCGTGGATTGGAAATAACGCGTTGTCATTGGCCAAAAATGTACGATACACATATGATAAGAGACATGTTAATATATTCGTGCTTCGATCTCAAATGTTGGAACGTCTTACGTTTGGACTATAATTTATTAATTATGCGTCTGGAATCCGAAATCACGGGTAAATAAATCATACCTATGTACTCATACATATCAATTTAAATACGATAATTGAAGGTTCTATAAAAAACAGAGTAGTTTTACCTAAGTACTATGTACGTATGTACTAAGTACTACGTCTATAGCGACGAAGCTTCGTACAATGATACGTAAACGCAGATGTGACCATCCATTAGCGAATATCAATCATAAATTATTTAGCTTTTGACGATATCACGTTTAACATTCTCTAGAGTACGGGACATGTATAAAGAACGCTGGAGGAAGCGAAGGGGGGGTGTTTACGCACGGGTAAATACCGATGAATCGCCTATTGTACAGCTTCCCCTTAGCGTTCTTTTTACGTGACACGACCTATACCTACAGTGTAAATTAATGAACTATGAACTATCGTCTCGCTATTTCCGGATGCGCACAACTTATCCACAAGCCGCTAATGTGAACGCCACATAACGCGATAACTTTTTAGCGCGCAAAACACACTAAGCTTCGTGCTTTGTTTCCTTTGTGTTTTTAAAACACACTAATTGCTTCGTCATGATAGACTTAGGTAAGAATAAAATAAAAATAATGGATCAAACTATAATAATTCTAATTAGTCCGTCAGTTAGATCAACAAAAAAATACTGGACACGTATTTTTTTATTTATCGAATCAATAGAAATTGACGGAGATAAAGAACGTGAAAGTTCGGGAGTGGGGGCTCGTGACGTCACGGCTAGGTAAAAAATGTACTATATCGTGACGTCGCGCGGAACTTTAACGCACTATATCTTTGTTATTTTTTGTTTAATTGACAAAATAAAAAATACGAGTTCAATATTTTTTGGATATGTAAATAACGGACTAGTTAGAATTTTTCAGTCGTCTAGTCTATTCAGCCCGTAAAATAGTTAATATGAATAATTGTACCCATGATTCTGGATTACAGAATGAAGTTTGTGATGTAAAGTTATATTGTTGAAATTGAGATCGGATTTGATCAGGGTAGTGCAATTGGATTGTTTAGTTTAAGTTGTAATTTGATTACAGGGTTTACGTCGTGGCTTGCATTACTATTCGCTAGCGTGTGCGTAAATAGGTGAAACTTATTAAAAGGGTTTCTAGCTACACTTTGTGTCTTGCCAATAACACAACAACACCAGCCTATTCAGTCCACTGCTGGACATAGGACTCAGAAGGGGGATATGCCCATAATCCCCACGCTGGATATGCGGGTTGGCGATCGCAGTGTACAGGAGGTCTACAACAATTCACCGAAGTACGAAATTTCGTGTTTCGTTTCGTGCGATTGGTCGTATTCCATACGGTCAATTCCAATATTGCGGTCGTATGTTTTGTGAAATAGAGTAGGATGCGCAGCTTTCGGACTGTTCCATTACTAACTTCGTGCCGAAATTTCGGTTTTCGTTTGATTATGGGTATTAATCGCAAGAAACGAAACACGTAATTTTGTACTTCTGTGAATTGTAGTAGACCCCCAGCTTCTCGCGCCGCCGACGCTGCTGTCCGTCGGCGGTTAGGATACTTGAAGTGCCGGTGTTATGCTACGCTACACTGCAATCAGTCGGCCGCATTAGTTATACAGCAGGGTGCCCCACGGGCAGGTGAGGTAGGCTTGGGATCCTAAGATAGTGGTTGGAACCCCTTACACTCCTTTTTATTTAGATGATATTACTTATTGGTCTCTTGCCAAAGTTTGACATATTTTCACGCATTCGCTGGCTCATCAGTGGTTACTGTTGTGTTATTAGCTCATCCACACACTGCGAGAAGTCTCGCCGAACTTTTTGCGAGAACAAAACAAAAGTGTGTATGCATTCTCGCTTTTTCACCCGGGAGCTCCTTTGATTCGAGGCAAAGAACCGAGACCATTCACATTCACGTTTCTCTGGTGTTCTCGCAAAGAGTGTGGATAGGCTATATGATGCATATCAGTTGGTAAGCGAAGAATGCACCGATGACGCTTCTTATTTCTTTAAATCTGTCAAATATCTGACAAAAAATTCTGTTAGGTCTTCTGTCAGAAAGTTGACTCCTCGATGTCTGTCAGTTACCAAATAATGTAGCAATGCACAATCACAGAACTGAGGAATAGCTGAGACGAAACAACGCAAGAAATGCTGGTTTGATTCTCGCCGCAGGACAAATGTTTGCATAATATGCAGATATCTGTTCCTGGTCTGGGTGTTGTCTATGGTGTACTCGTAGTGATAATACCTGCGATACAACAGAGATTCTAGTGTAGGATCTAGTCTAGGCTGTTGGGTGTTACGTTATAATGGTAGCGATTTTGTGCATAAAAACCAAACTTAATCTTACAGGTTCAAATTATAAGTCTTCCCTGTTATGTCGATCTATAAAAAAAGAACAGCATACTTTCAACTATTAATTTAGTATAACGTTTTCAACATTCTACTTTCGAAATGAGTCGAAACCTCGTTGATGCCTTTACTGATGCAACGGTACGTGAAAATTCCCGTTTCTCAATAAGAATGAGTTATTTTCATGAGTAAAGTTCTCAAGTTCGCAGAATCGCCAATAAGAAGTATAAACTCATGGCATGGTTATTTATGCATAGCATAATCTTGACCTCACTATATCCTGTGTCGTGGGTATCAGGAACTATGAGTACACCATGTTACTACAATACCCAGAACAGGAACAAATATCTGCAGATCATGCAAAAAAACTGCGGCGGGAAACAAACCCGTGACCTCTTGCGTCATGCTATTAATTGCATTCCATTTTGTCCCCTTTTCGATATTAAATAAATAAGGGAATAACCTTAACCTGTTAAAGAGTCAAATCTAACGTTTTAATACAAAGGAATTACCTGTATTTTAATAATTATACGATTTTTATATGAAAGACATTGTAAAATAACTTTTACTGAATAATATTTGCCAATGGTTTCCCTAGGATCCAAAGCTTTTTCGTCTTGCGTGTTTGATAGATACTATATTGCACAAAAATACTATGTTCTTACGCAAACTGAATGGTAGGATTATTAATCTTTATGTATTGTGCATTTAGATATCATAGGGAGCATTCTTAACCTTTATGTATTGTGGAATTAGATGTGGTCTTAATAAATTCGTGGAAATATTGATACATACTCTGCAAGTGTGTGTGCATTAGATAAAATAAGATAATTTATTGCACACAACGAAAACATTACATAAAAACAATAAAATTCAATTCATAATTCTTATTGTGATGCTTTACAGTGCAGGTTGAAAGTGCGTAGGTAAAATAGAAAAATCCTGTAATTATGGCATACCTATGTCTTCCGCCAGATCAACTTCACTATATTTCTATATACTTATTTCTATATACTATAAATTATATAAACAGTCTATAATTTGTTGCACTTTTTCACAAAATATTGTATAGTAAGGTCGGCACTTGCAGAGTGTAGTGACATCAAATAGGCTCATTGTTTGTTGTATCCCTTTATATCATAGGATTTTGTTTACTTCCTTTTTTTGCATTAATATAGTACGCGTCACGTGAAAAGAACGCTAGAAGAAGTGGAGGGGGTGTGTTTGCGCACGGGTAAATAAAAAAAAACGATAAATCGCCTAATGTGCAGCTTACCCCCAGCGTTCTTTTTACATGACGCGTGACTAGAATATCCCGAAATATGCACAGTAAGTTTAAATTCGTATCTTGTCCCGAAAGGGGATAAAGCTACACCATTTACAACTTTTATTGAAGTAAATGGCTTTTGAAGTTACACTAGTTTTTGCCACTCAACATAAAGTTATGCAACGAAAAGTACGTGATTTATATCACGTATTTGTAAGTGAGATTCTCCAAAATTGTGCACAAGTATGGAATACACAACTATAGTACACGTCATATAAAAAGAACGTTGGAAGTGAAGGGGCGTTGCGCATGGGTAAATACCTACCGATAAATCGCCTACTGCGCAGCTTACCGTCAGCGTTCTTTTTACGTGACACGACCTATACAATGCACCCTCTTTCAAGATAACATAGATATTAAAAATTACTGTATTATGATAGGTTGAAAATTGCTTTATAATTTTTAAACGGTTTTATTGTTAATTGCTTTGGGTCCCTGTAATACATATTTACATTTTTAACGTTATAAATTATTTTGGTGTGCGTTACCCCAGCGGAATGTTGTCGCCTATCGCTAGTATTTGATAAATTCCAACAATTAGTGCTACGTCTCATGTAAAATGACAAAAAATTTAAATTTGCGCATCCAGGCATTATAGAGTTATTCACGAAAAACAGATTCAGCTAGAACGACGTCGTCCTAGCGGAATGTTTTTCTTCTATTGAGTCTATCGGGATAGAAGATCTCAAAACCTCACTTCTTGAATTTTGAATCTTAATTATTCTAAGTACCTAACCTATGGATGCATAAATTAAGAGCTTTCTTTTGAGATATCTCCTAACCCGATAGACCCAAAAGAAAAAAACATTCCGCTAGAATGACGTGGTTCTAGCGGAATCAGTTTTTCGCGAATAACTCTGATAATGTCTGAATGTACAAATTTAATATTTTTGTCACATTTACACGAGACGGAGCACTTATTATTAGCATTTACCAAATACCTATCAATCGGCGACAACATTCCGCTGGGGTAGTGCACATATTATTTTGTACGTACCTACCGATTATGGTCTGATTGTGAAATGTTAAGTTTATTTATAAAATACTATGGTAATAAATGTAAGCCTCTTCGTCCACGACGCTACTCCAAACAAAACAGTTTTAAACTCAAATCACCAATGAGAATTTATTATGTATCACAAAATTAATATTTTTACTTAAGAAGCACAACTGGGTACTCCAAAGACGGGCTAAGATATACGCGTTTTTAACCTTATGAAAATATTTAACCCCCCGTTGCACTACTGCTTCGTATGATTTTACGAAGCAGTAGTGCAACGGGGGGTTAAATATTTTCTTATTGTTAAAAACTCTTATATCTTAGCCCGTCTTAGGTTATTATTTAATAATATTGGCAGGGAACTTTAATCATATTAATTTCTTTAAACTACGTTCGCAGTGATTCTTGGCAAATGTTGGTACTAACTCTGCTCTAAATCAGAATATTGTAACGTGTGAATGTGCACGGGAGGCGGTTGTCCTACAATACAACTAGTAACCGAAATTGATTTGTGTTGGATAAACAAAATCTTGAAAGATTGTTTTTGGTACATTACCTATTTTTAGTACCTAGTCCTGCAAGACTTCGTTTTTTACCAAACAACTGTTTATTCACCGACCCGGAGTGGCTTGAACCTTGGACATCCAAATTGTGTCAATTTTAAAGATACCTATGGAATGTTATGATTTCATTTGAGATTTGAGTTTGCAAATGCTTTCTTTTGGGTAGCGAGGTGAACGTAGGGCTAACGTTTATCGTAGTTATTTACGTACTGATTTTTATTATTTGACATAGGAGCCCTGCGGCCAGCACTCATGGATGCTAATTTCTCTACCAAGATTTAGTGATGCAATTGTAACGCACATCGCAAATTCTGTGTATACTGTAGTTTTATCTTAGTTCATTAATAAAACCAGTTTTTCATGCAACAAAAGAGTGTATGACGCAGATCGGTACTTGATTCACGATTCGTGAAGGTCTAGTTACTGAGATAATTGCATTAATAAGTTGGCCACAGGGTCCTGATAACAGGACCCTGCAGCCCAGTTTTTTGTTAATATCTCTGCAACTAGACTGTCACAAATTGCGAGACTTATACCGATCTACGTCAATTCAGTCACTGAATCTTGGTATAGAAATTAGCACCCAAGAGTGCTGGCCACAGGGTCCTGCTGTATTTTTTTTGTTTTACTATTGGAATACATATTTTTATCTCGATACATACTTTTTTATTTTTGCAAGTCCAATTTGGCAAACATTTTTTTACTATGCTCATAATAAATACCTTATCGGTCGATGATGGCCGCTGCAGTGACAGAGTGGTGGTTGAGGTCGGGTCAAAGAGCACCCGATCGTCCGCCAGCGCGTTGGGTCGTCGACGACATTGCGAAAGTAGCTGGGCATACATAACGTGACCATACGTCACGCTTTGGGCGGGACAGTCCCGCTTTCAGGCTGTCTGTTTAATCCCGCCGTCCCCAATCGACACACTTAACGCACACACTTTTGACTACTATTATCGATCAGCGGTAGAGTTTCGTGCCGCTACTTGTAGAGGAAATCTCTGCTGCACGAAATCCAGCAATTTGTGCGGCAGTTGCGTTGCCAGACAGCCGACGACCAACCGACGGCAGCGCAACTCGCAAATCACCACCAATATGACTGTCCATAACCTCATCGTGGAGCCCGCCTCAGCGTTGGTGTTAGACTATGTATAGGTACTTACGAGTCTAATTTTTCATACAACGACCACCGTTGATAATCAGTGTTGTGTTGATGCACTAGAGATCATGAGCATCACTCTCATCAGCCATTTTAGACCGTATGGAATGTCCCCAGCATACAGAGAATTTTTATTGATTAGAGAAAAAACTTTCGACAAGTGCGTTAATGGGTTACATAAAACGTACTCATTAATTATTTATACGAAAGCTCGTACAGTTGAGAATGTTAGCATGGATGTTGTGATTGCTCACAGAGTGCCTAAAGCTAAAGCGGGACATTTTTGCACTTTTGCACAATTTTTTTTTATTGACGCACATTTACAGCATGTAATGCACTAATTATTCCTGGAACTCACTTCATTCTAGAAGAAAAAATTCTGCTGGGGTAACGCACACGTCAAAAGTAAGGTATCATAGGGAACTAGAGGCGAGAGAGAGCGAGAGACCCATGCGCAGACGTTTCTCAAAAACTACCGCTGATCAATAATGCGCAGCAGTCAAAAGTAAGGTATCATAGGGAACTAGAGGCGAGAGAGAGCAAGAGACCCATGCGCAGACGTTTCTCAAAAACTCTACCGCTGATCGATAATGTGCAGTAGTCAAAAAGTAAGGTATCATAGGGAACAAGAGGCGAGAGAGAGAGAGAGAGAGAGACCCATGCGCAGATGTTTCGTTCAGCGCTAGACTTACGTGCCGCTAGCTGTACTCTTGTCGAGACTGTTAAGTTGTGTGGGTGAGAACTATATCACTGGTAAAGAGTGGCGCATTCTACGTTTGGACGAGTCACGGGCCACGAGTCACTCGTGACGAGTGTGAATCTCAAGAGTTTATGGGTTTGTACTCAGGAGCTTACGGCATCGAGAGAACTGCGACGGGCAAAATTTTACTTCATTGTGGATTATAACTTTTTAAGTAAGATTTTGTTATTAAGAAACTAGAACTCTATTTTAAAAAACACCTTTCGGATCTCTAATAAAGGTACAGTAGAAAAAAAAACAAGTTGGTCTCGATCAACTCCATTTCAGTAAGTTATCGAATAAAGTCGTAAGGTATGGAAAACTTTTTAATTTTTTTGTAAATCCTACGATTTGTTTTGGTAAGTTACTTCGGGAAAATGAAGTTAAGCGACAAATTTAACTTTCCTAGTAAGACACAAAAGAAAAAAAAGAAACTGTGTTTGCCCTCAATGATTAAAAAATTTGCCCCCCATCCTGTGTATACGGTACAATACGGCTGAACTGTGGATATAGCTTAACGGCTTAACTTAGTCCCAATCTCACTTACTAAGATTTCATACAAATCTTACAATAGATAGCTCAAAAACAATGCACAATACTACACCCCAATGCAAAATGTCAGGGAAGAGCTTTCTCCCCCCACCTCACATTAGAATAGGCTAGACGATTGAAAAATTCTAATTAGTTCCGTTATTTACATATCCAAAAAATATTGGACACGTATTATTTCTTTTGTCAATTAAACAAAAAATAACAAAGATATTGTGCGTTAAAGTTCAGCGCGACGTCACGATATAGTACATTTTTAACTCTGCGTGACGTCACGAGCCCCCACTCCCAAACTTTCACGTTATGCCTATTAGCTCAAAGAAATAGACTTGTTCCCACGTCAAATGGATTTTATTTTTACCACATACAATAAAATTACAAGAAGTAAGTGCTGGGCCTCTTGAAGGCAAAGGTGTTAAGTTTCTTGTAGTGGTGTACGCGCTTCGGCAGAGGGAAGGTGATCTTGCTGTTGTGGAACTGTTTCACTTGCGGCCGACGGCAGGCGCCAGCTCTGATTACTTCCACTTTGATGATCTGAGGACAAAACAATGATGGTCAAAATATTAACCTACTTAGTTCTTTAGTACGTGCATAGTGCGATTTATTATCCACCTCGATCGCGTTTACTTTTACGGAAATTTTTATGGAATCGAGGTAGCGCAATCTAGTGACAGACACGTGGTAACGACTCCTTTCCATACGAATTTTCGTAAACTCAAACGCGATCGAGCTGGTAAAAAACTCGCACTAGGCACCCAGTACTTACAATTCATCTATTTATCTAAAGTTAGAGTCGAAACATACTATGCTGCAGTTACGCAACCGAAGTTCGGCATGATTACGCCTGCAATGCTATTTGAATTATAGATGACACATTATGCTGAAATTACGTTGCGTTATGGCGTACAGCCGAACTTTGGTCGGGCGTAAGTTCACCAGCAATTCAGCGGTAGAGCACACATTATACGCGACCGAAGTTCGTTTCAACTGCTGAAGAAGATCCGGGGCGGGGAAAAACAAAAGTTACGCAACTGAAATTCTGCCGCGTAAGTTCGGCGTTTATGGTGTGTCATATCAGCCGAATACGTCGGAACGTAAAATCAACTGCGGAACTTCCGTCGCTTAATTTTGGCATAGTGTGTTTAGACACTTAGGCTCATCGAAAGTCGATCAATCCTAGTACAATCCAACAAAAACATAGAAACTATGTCACAACTTGCAGCTAACTTCAGAAATTAAAAAAATTGCTAGTAAACAATAAATATATACTGTTCGTTGTAAGGAAACACTGTTTTAATGTGGTGTGGTTTTAATAATTTTGGACCAAAGGATATCATCGATATGATGTTGATCGGTTACGGCTTGCTAATGAACAGATTTTACCACCTTTACTAGTTGACAATTCTAAAATGTGAAATGATAGTTCATGCCAAAACTACTGAACGGATTGTGCTTGAATTTTGCACATAATATATGTAGGAAACACCTGGAATTAATAAATTTTTATCCATTTACTACGCAAGAGGAGCTGCGTTCGGAATCTAGTTGCAATGGTAGTTAAAATGCCTTTTCCAGTGCCGGCAGTTCAATTAAATTTTTAAAATAAATTAACACTTATTGTGACATAACAATAGCTAGACATATGCTGTCGCGACACTTTTTGTAGATTATGATGTGTTCTAAATAGTCGTAGTACATTATTTTGTTCTATCATCAATAGTTTTCGCAGCGCACGCGATGTAAGGAATTTTTAAAGATTTTTTTTTTACCTCGGGTTACATTATTGAAACTTTAGTAAGGAACCCTATTTTTTTTGAAAATAGAATATAGCCTATAACACCCGGGGATAGTGTAGCTACCCAACGGTGAAAGAATTTTTTAAATCGGTAGTTTCGGAGCCTATTCAATGCAAACAAACAAACAAACAAACAAACAATCAAATGCTTCCTCTTTATAATATTAGTGTAGATTTATAGGCAAGCAGCTTTCGCTGTGTGCATATCACAATGCGATTTTTCATCAAATGTTGTAATTTGTGTAACTTCTTAGCACAGATTCTACATTAGTTGCATGGATTTAGTCTCTGGGTACTTTAGTAACTTTTGAGTTAGCTAAATGACTGATTTAAATCTTCTATCTAGTTTTAGTGTTTGCTGACAAGACAATAGGCCCACTGATGGAAATGAAGATGAGGCATGGCAACGTGAGGAATAATAACCACCACAATGACGATTATGACACATGAGGATTATAAAACACCCCTTGCCTAATGAGCTCGCAAATTTCCCAACACATTTTTTGGCTTTTTTGTATTGATCTTCATCTAGTAATATATTAGCCAACAGATGCTGGATCAATGAAGTTGCCAATATCAAGCTGAGAAAAGGGTGCATAGGCATTTATTAAGAGAGGCCTAAGTTTGAACTGCTGATTTTGACTATAAGTTGATGATGTGAATTAATATTACCTGGATAGAGTGAGCGCGCGCTCTATGCCTGGCTCCCATGTCACGGTAGCACTGAGTGACTGCTCCACCCACACTGAGGTCACGGTACTCTCTGTACATGTTGTGAACTCCCGAGCGGGACTCGTAACGCAGCCAGATACCAAAGTTTTTGATCTTGATGGGGCTCTTTTCTGGGATTTCCTGGAACATAAAAATATATAAAACATTGATTTATACTGAGGCTTATTATTTATGGAGCATAGGACAGGATGCAGTGGCGCTTATCAGGATAGGCCTATGTCCAGCAGTGGACTGTAAGCTGATGATAATGATTTATACTTGGTTGATATCTTCATGATCATAGGCAATGTCATGTTATGTTTGACAACTTTACACATAATCAAGTTACGTTACTCCCCTTAGTTTAAACTTATTTCTACTCATCAGTTCTGATTTCTAACCATCGGTTGCCTCATTAGTAGTTAAGATTAAGAATACTAGCTAGATCTCAACATTATTCTTGAAAAGGGTGGAAATATGCAAATATTTGATGGGCAGCTGTCTTACTCAACTCGGAGTTAGGTAAGGATGCGTTCTGCATCATCCTCATCATCCACAGACCAACTTTATCCACTGCTGGAAAATCTGGCGTGTTTGTGCATTTGTATATGTGTTCCCACTCAACTTTCTAATGGTTGAATGGATTTGGATGAAACTTGGTATTCCAATAGTGTTTTATCCCGGGACCTCGCGAACCGAGTTGCGAGCAGCTAGCATTGTGATAAAAACTTACCTTGATGGAGACAATTTCACCAGTGGTCTTTTTGAACTTCTTCAACTGTCTCAAGAAATACCAGAATCGGGATTTAGCGACAATGTTGTCTGGTGAGAAGATTCGCATTTTGTATAGAGGAGGTTTGGGCTCGCTCTCCGAAGGGAGCTTGCGCCCAATGACTTCATACTCCTTCAGCTGAAAATTGCAAAGTTGTGATCAGCTGGGAATTCTGTGAAGTTTCACTTCGAGGTGAGCACTATAGGCTCAACACTGAACATAGAATAATATTTAATAATTAGGTATTTGCCTTCAAAATGTTCGACTGTAAGGAACCATCACAGCGCGACCTAACCTCAAAACATTATTTACATGCACTTGCATAATTGCTGATGGAATTATTGTACAATGGTGTAAATAAATAATGGTTCAATTCGTTCCTCAAGAACCACTACACAGGTGATTTTAAACTGTAATAAAACAAAGCATGTGATCGCGAGACCTCGTTTTGATGCAGCGACAACGTGTACTGTTCACCATGAATGATACATTTTCTACACTTATATTAACACATTGTGTACACTTTTGAACCGGAATCTTGAATTGACACATTTTCAACACTTATTTCTCTCTCATTTCACAAAAATTCACAGAACTTACCTCTCCTTTGGCCTTCATTTTGCAGGTTTTTACGTAAAAAGAACCTGTCACGGCAACGGATCACTGACACGAAAGAAAGATGGCAGACGCCGAAATCCACAGATTGCTTGCAGAATCTGCCGATTGATTCAGTGTTGTCAGAGCAAAATTTAAACTTGGAGTTAATGCCGGCTACTCACGCTTGCTGTAGGGATGCGCCGATCCGATCCAATATTTTCAAAGATCGGATCGGATCGGATCCATGCGTTGCGATCCGCGAATCGATACAACTATCTATCTACTACTATCGATCTATTAAAATCGGATCGTATTCCAAACATTGTGGTTTTCAGACCATGTAAGACATTATAACTTTAAACTCAAAGTTAAATATAAATCAATGGTTTGGATTATGTTTCAAATTTTTCGGTACTTTTCATCATAATTATGATTGGCGTTTGCTATTGTGTCATAAATGCCAACCTTAATAATTACAAAGTATTTTTTTAGTATAGTAATTAGTATTTTCTTAGGTCCATGTAATTTTTGTTGCGTTCTAATTGTGGTTAGCTTTGTTATTTGAAATAAATGTAAATCAGATCGAGCGTAAAAAAAGCTCAACCCTAGCTTGCTGTTTGCCTCAAACACCAAACACGTGCCAAACACCGATTACAATCCCGCAATACAAACACGCATCCCCAGGCTTGACAAACGTTCCCATTTAGAGGCAAACATGGCTGACGTCGAGCTTGAGGCAGCAATTAATTTTAGTTTACGTATTTATATTTTATTTAACCAAAAAGCAAAATTAAATTTATTCTAACGAAAAAAAAGGAAACGAAGACGATGGTGGATGATCAAAGTTAATTACTAAGTAAAATTTTACTACTAATTTGACGGCCTCTTTAGCGCAGCGGGTGAAGTCATCCTAAGACACAGAAAGTTGCGGGTTCAATTCCCGTCGCGGGACAAATGTTAGCATTATTTGCAGATGTTTATCTAATTTGGGGTTACATGATGCTGTGCACAAAAAAAAATGTATTTAATTCACTTTTCATACTTGCGCTCGGCGGTCGCGCTAGGGTTGTCAACTTTGGGGCGATTGAGGGAGGCTACTCCAAACCCGCGGTATAGACCGCATAGCAAAAAGCTTATTCTACAATATTAAAACCAAACAATAAACATACTATTACAATACAAAAAGTTTGCAGACCCAAAACTTAAAAGGAGAATGCCGAGAACCCGTACCAATTGCGTCAAAACCGAACGTATCCCATAAAATTTATTATATTTTCTAAATTATATTAACATTTTCTTTAGTTCTACACACCGACAGGATTACTAATCAAGTAAAAAAATATTTTGTTGATTTGGTTTCCGCTGCAAGCGACCATTATACTGCAACAACCAATGATATATTCGTTACTATGGCAACAAACATTGATTTAAAGTGTTACTATGGCAATAACCCTCATTTTTAATTATTTTGACAGTAGAAACGACTAAAAACTTATTGGAATTTATTTTGACGCACTTACTTTAGTCTTGGTACCGAGCGCCATACATCAGAAGGCATTCTCGTAAATTTTCACTACCGAAAATCTCTAATAACTTCTAAACGGATTAGAAATTGTGTAAACAGACAATTTCTTTTGCCCTATCCGTTTTGGACCTAAATCTTTCAAATATCACTAAAAACAACACAATATCTACACAAACAAAAAAATCATGATTTCAACTTACGTAATATTTGGTGGCGTGTTAAAGATTTAGGTACAATTTAGATACCTACCTATAAAATATATATATATATATATATATATATTTTATAGGAATTATATAAATCAAGCTTAAATAGCCTCAAATATCACTAAAAACAACACAATATCTACACAAACAAAAAAATCATGATTTCAACTTACGTAATATTTGGTGGCGTGTTAAAGATTTAGGTACAATTTAGATACCTACCTATAAAATATGAATAAATAAATATATATATATATATATATATATATATATAATATAGGAATTATATAAATCAAGCTTAAATAGCCACCTTACAATTTTTGAATTCTCCGGGAGCCGGGCGGCGCCGGCGCTTACCTATCTAAATATTTTGTGTTAGGTACCTACATACGTTAAAACGAACAATTGCAATACAAGCAAGTACCTAGGAATATACCTCTGTGAAAGTACTGGTAGCTTAGAAAACGAATTTTTTTTTTTTAATGGCACTCGTCCAAATGACAAATCACTGTTTTATGTTGAGTTTAAACACTCGTCCTTAATAACTTTTATTTTTATAGAAAGTCCTCTCTTGATGTTAACCTAACACGATCCAAAGAGTTCTTAAGAAACCAAAACAGGTAATAATCTAAGGGTGCAAAGTCAGGACTAACCGGTGGATGCATTAACACATTCCAACCAAGTTCTCTCAATTTTTGCTGAGTGGTCAAAGATGTGTGTGGTCTGACGTTACCATGATGAAAGACCAATCCTTTTCTGTGGATCAATTCCAGCCGTTTTTTCTCAATTTCTGGCTTGAGTCTCATTAGTTATTAGCAGTAGAGATCCGAATCGATAGTTCAGCCCAGCGGTAAGGCGGTAACAGATAATAATCTGAGGGTGCAAAGTCAGAACTATACGGATGATGCATTAACACATTCCAACCACGCTCTCTCAATTTTTGCTAAGTGGCCAAAGATGGGTGTGGTCTGACGTTACCATGATTGATGAAAGACCAATACTTTTCTGTTGATCAATTCCAGCCGTTTTTTCTCAATTTCTGGCTTGAGTCTCATTAGTTGATGGCAGTAGAGATTTCTTTTTAATAATGTCTTCTAATTATTTATATTAAAACCAGTTATATACAAACAAACAGTACAACTAAAGATATTTTTCTTCAATTTTATACAAACAAATTACGAAGAAACTTTTTCCTCGACGTATTATATACATTCTGTGGTCACCCATAATGAAGGGAGCACTAGCCTTTAAGATTAAGTACTATTATTTTATTTAAGGTTCTGTGTATCTCTGGTCGGCAACCCAATAAATAAATAAATAAAATAATAATAACTAAATGGGGAGTAAGGGGTCCCAACCTCCATCTTCGGGACCCAAGCCAACCTCACCTGCCCGCGGTACACCCTGCTAACAAACGAACGGGGCTCTGGCGGCCGGCTGATTGCGGCATAGCGCAGCCTAAATCGGCATAGCTAAATCCTCTGGCCACTGACGGGCAGCAGCGTCAGCGGTGCGAGAAGCTGTGCCCTGCGATCGCCAACCCGCTTGCCCAGCGTGGGGATTATGGGCATTAACCCCCAAATGAAAAATACAAGAAGGCAATGGCCCCCAGTTCCCGGCCGCCCCACTATTCCTGGCCTGGTACAGGTAGCGGCCATGCTTACGGCGGGGCAAGGGGTGCTAACAATCCTCGGGATACCGTCGGCTACCTGAAACAACTGACCCTGGCTACGTTCAACGGACGCACTCTGAGGCTCGATGAACATCTAGCGCAGTTGGAAGTGGAGCTGGAGAACATTAGGTGGCATGTTCTGGGGTTATGTGAAGTCCGTAGAGAGGGAGAGGACACCATTACCCTAGACTCGGGCCATCTAATGTACTTCCGCGAGGGTGACCAAACATCACAGGGTGGCGTAGGGTTTCTCGTCAATAAGGCCCTCTCTAACAACGTTCAGGAAATCTCCAGTGTGTCGACCAGGGTAGCGTACCTGATCCTTCGACTATCCAAGCGGTATAGTATGAAGATCATTCAGGCTTACGCACCGACCTTGGATGATGAAGTGGAGGATATGTACGAGTACTTATCCAAAGCCTTGCACAACACCACTAAGGCTCACTTCAACGTTGTTATGGGGGACTTTAACGGCAAAGTGGGAGTCCGGGTTGGCGACGAATCCAGAGTGGGCCCACATGGTCATGGAAGTAGGAATCACAGGGGGCAAATGCTCGTCAACTTCCTAGAGAAGGAGGGGCTTTTCTTGATGAATTCGTTCTTTAAAAAGAAGCCCCACAGGAAGTGGACGTGGCGAAGCCCCGAAGCTGTGACCAAAAATGAGATCGACTTCATCATGACGGATAAAAAGCATATATTCAGAGACGTCTCCGTGATCAACAGGTTCAACACCAGATCTGATCACAGACTTGTCTGAGGCTCTCTGAATATCAATCTAAAGCTGGAAAGAAACCGTCTGATGAAGTCCACGCTCCGACCCAATCTACTCCTGATCATGGCGAGCACCGAGAAGTTTCAGAAGCTTCTCGGTGATAGATTCGTTGCCGAGGAACCCACCGATGACGTAGATGAGGCCCTACAAAACGTGGTTGGGGCGTTAAGGGACGAGGGCATCAAATTCTGCCAAATGCAGCATAAAGGCAAGAAGTCCAAACTCTCGGATGAGACTCTTCGGCTCATGACAGAAAGACGGGAAACCACTCAGGCCACTTCGTCAGAGAGGTCAGACCTGAACAAGCGAATTGCGAAGATGATACGGCGCGACCTTCGGAGCTCCAACACACGCCTCATTGAAGAGGCAATAGAGCGAAACCGAGGGTCCAAACTCCAAAGTATTCACTCAGCAGCTTGGCAGGAGCCACGAAGTTAACAGTTACGAAGTTAACAACACACGATGGCCGAACCGTATTGTCAAAGCCGGAGATATTATCAGAGATCGAGGACTTCTACGGCCGCTTGTACGCGGCACATGCTCCTTGCCCCCAACGTGACAACCATGATTCCAGAGCCACCCTCACCCGCCACTACACCGACGACCTGCCGGAGATCAGCCAAGACGAGGTCGTGCTGGCCCTGAGACAGCTTAAAAATGGAAAAGCCCCCGGTGAAGATGGAGTTACTTCAGAACTTCTGAAGGCTGGAGGAGCTCCTGTTGTGCAGGAGCTGCAGAACCTCTTCAACGCCGTCCTTCACTGTGGGAAAACTCCTAAGGCGTGGAACGAGAGCTTGGTGGTTCTGTTATTTAAGAACGGAGATAAAACCCTTCTTAAAAATTACAGACCTATCTCGCCCCTGAGCCACGTCTATAAGCTGTTCTCAAGGGTTATTACAAATCGTCTCGCCAGAAGACTTGATGAGTTCCAGCCACCGGAGCAGGCCGGGTTTCGCGGAGGATAAGGCACCATAGATCACATTCACACAGTGAGGCAGATTATACAGAAGTCCGAAGAGTATAATCAGCCCCTGTGTCTGGCGTTTGTGGACTAGAAGGCCTTTGACTCTGTTGAAACCTGGGCTGTCCTGGAATCCTTGCAGCGATGCCAAGTGGACTATCGTTATATCGAAGTGTTGAGATGTCTGTACGAAGCCGCCACTATGAGTGTCCGAGTACAGGACCAGCAGTCTAAACCCATCCAACTGCGCCGCGGAGTGAGACAGGGAGATGTCATATCTCCGAAACTGTTCACAAGCGCGTTGGAGGATATGTTTAAGACGCTGGACTAGAAAGGTATGGGCATAAACATAAACGGCGAGCACATCTCACACTTGCGATTCGCTGATGACATAGTCCTAATGGCGGAGTCACTGGAGGAGCTGCAACAGATGCTGGACGGCCTAGCATCAGCCTCGCGAAAGATAGGTCTCGGCATGAATTTGGACAAGACCAAAGTTATGGTCAATGACCGAATTGATCCGAGTCCTGTCTTCGTTAATGGACACCTTCTTGAAGTTGTTTCGGAGTATACATACCTCGGGCAGATATTGCAGTTGGGTAGAAACAACTTCGAGAAGGAAGTCAAGAGGAGGATTCAGCTGGGTTGGGCAGCATTTGAAAAACTACGTCGAGTTTTCTCGTCACCCATACCGCAATGTTTGAAAACGAAAGTTTTCAATCAGTGTGTCCTACCCGTCATGACATACGGAGCCGAAACGTGGACTCTCACAGTACGGCTAGTCCACCAGTTTAAAGTCACTCAGCGAGCTATGGAACGAGCTATGCTCGGGGTTTCTCTGAAGGATAAAATCCGCAATGAGTTTA
The DNA here is from genome assembly GCA_951804965.1 of Horisme vitalbata. Lineage (NCBI taxonomy): Eukaryota > Metazoa > Arthropoda > Insecta > Lepidoptera > Geometridae > Horisme > Horisme vitalbata. Next base: position 11,155,762 of record OX638101.1, read on the forward strand.
TCCGACATAGAACTAAAGTTGTCGACATAGCTCAGAGAATTAGCAAGCTGAAGTGGCAGTGGGCTGGTCATATCTGCCGAAGAACCGATAACCGTTGGGGTAAACGAGTTCTTGAGTGGAGACCGCGGCTCGGCAAACGTAGTGTAGGACGCCCTCCAGCCAGGTGGGGTGACGATCTGCGAAAGGCTGCTGGTAGAAGCTGGATGCGTCGAGCTCAGGACAGGGCGCAATGGCGCTCATTAGGGGAGGCCTATGTTCAGCAGTGGACTGATATAGGCTGATGATGATGATGATGATGAATAACTAAATACTATAATATAATAACAGTAACGCCGCGCCGTCCACCACCCGCTAGCTTGCACATACTACCTACTGCTTGCTAGCAAGCGTTTGGTTATGTCACAAACACGTTTGTCAAAAACCCTTTGATTTGTGCACAAATGCCGACATTGACGCCGATCACTGGCAAACATAAACCCAAACAGGCAAAAACTAAAATTGTTTGGAAAACCCCCATCCACACCTAGACAGAGAAAGCAATAATCTATGCATCCACACATATCCACACGTTCGTATTTGTTGTTTGGTGTTTATTGTCTGTTTTCCGTTGTTTGCCAAGCGTGACTAGCCGGCCTTAAACGGCATCCACGCAATCCTAGACAGAGAAAGCTATATATATACTTAATCTATGCACGCAATATTTGCTCATAATCTGTGGTCCTTTCCGTAGTGCTATTTGAATGACATTCATTACTACAACTGACACTGACACTATTTCAGCTTCTGACAGAGCGGGGATATATAAAAACGATGTATGAAGCGGGGTAGAACTTTAATGACAACTATTAATTTTAAGGATACATTACTTGTTTATTGGTGTCCGTGATGCTAGCGTACACATAACCGTATTCACGTTTGTTGATATGCCAATAAATAGAGCATAAATAGAGCATAATTAGTGCAATAATAAAATAAATAGTTCCTCTTTGGTTTAAGAAATAATGACCATTCTTTGTGTGTACGCCAGCATAACAATCAAGCTGGCGTACACATAACCGTTCTCAAAAACGGCTTAGACTATAGGAACGAAACTTACACACAAAAATAGAGCATAAATAGTTCCCGAGCTATGCAAAATTTCATAATGATTGCTCTTATAGAAACGGAGATAATGAACAAGACTTTGAAAAACATTCCGAGCTGGCGTGATGCTAGCGTACCCATTAAAAAACGCAATAGTTCTTATAGAAAACGAGCTTTTCTTAATGAAAATTCTATATGGAAAAATAGTGCGTGAAATAGTTCCCCTGTCGGTAGTAATACTTTATGAAAATTCGTTGCGAAACAATACAAAAAATCCATGTGAAGTTCTAGGAACAAATGAATTGTGGTACAGTCGGACACAACCAGGGTTGCCAGGCGTTGCTCAATGAAATCGCCAAATTTTCTGTTGAAAATCGTCCAATATTTTTTTTACTAATATAGCATAAAGTAACCCAAATATTTATCCCAAAAGTTAAATATTAGGCTTTTAACCGACTTCGAAAAGAAGGAGGTTCTCAATAAGTCAATCTTTTTTTATGTATGATCACCGATATCTCCGTCAATCGAGGACCGATTTCCAATTTTTTTTTTTGGTTTGCTCCCTGTTGATTAGATTCTGATAGCGTTGTGGTTTCTTTCATGCCACGCAAACTGAGAAGCCGAGAGATTTGACAGTTCATGTGAGAAAAGTTAAACCTACAAAACAACCAAAAAAAGATGTCGGGACCCGGAGCGCGGGGCGGAAAAGGGACGGATCAAAACAAGGGCGCAGAACATCGCCCTTCTCCCTGGATCACTCGGCATCTGTAGCCTATACCTTAGACTTCCACGCAGGGGCCACCGCCGCCGCGCAGAAGTAGTATAGTAGGTCACACGCACTGCGCGTGGCTACAGAAGGAAAGTGGTTACGAAAGAGGGAGTGGATCGCTAAGACTAGCTAGAGACCTGGTGGTTCCCGCCCGTGACCGAGCAGGTGGTCCTTGTGTATGGCATTTGTGAGCTGCTACCGTCACTTTCGGTGCAAACTCTAGCTTTCCCCCTTCATAAGTACTAGTAGTACACGTAGTTATTTTAAAAAAATCTAATAATTCCACGCCGCCGGCGCCACGCCGCCGCCGACCAAATATGACCGGCGCGCCGCCGTCGACTATTTTGAACGCGGCGCACATATCTACCACATACTTACTCCATTTATTAGTAGCAATTGTAATTTTTTATAAAAATACTCCGAACCCAGCAACCGAAACAAACGCAAACTATGAAGAGATTACGTCATAGTTATCATAGAAAAAGATGGCAACAACATTTACTGGCGTAAATTTACAGGATAGACATTAATATTCGAGTTTTGCGTGGTTACGCCGTGGACACTGTAGTGTCCAGCGCGCGCGCGACGGTATTTGGCCTTGGACACTATAGTGTCCAAGGACACTATAGTGTCGATGACTATAGTGTCCAACGAACGCTCGACCGGCATGTTATTGTGGTGTGGCGTGATCTTTGCTTTTTTTAATAAACCAGAATAATTTTTACTTTATAGCCATAACTAGGTAGGTTTATAACTACTACTTACTTATTATAAATTCGACAGTACGATTAAATTACTAGGAGTTCAATAATATACAATAAGATTCTTTTGATAGGAAGATACTGAAACAATATGAACAATCAATAAGTAAATGCACACAACTATGATGAAAAGGTATGGTCGAAACCAAAGTACGAAATAGGTAGGGTCGCAAGTTAAAAGGTACGGAAAACCGTACCTTTTAGTACGTTCCGGCAACACTGACTGGTTGTACTCCTCGCTGTTAGCGAGGCGGCTTGTTCAAAGCCACCAGCCGCCGCGCCGCGGCGTTGCATAAAGGCAAAAAGTGTTAGGCAATCAGCGCTGTGCGAGCTATATAGCACTTTATTGCGCGTGGTGACAAGAGTTAGTTTGAGTGAGTTTATTTAAATCTTTGTGCAGAGTTGGCAGAGTGCGATAGTAGGTACTATTAAAGAATCTGTGTCACTACATTGCATATAGCTTTATGCAAGCAAGATCTAGTAATAACAATACGCAATTTCATTCGTGAAACTAAACAAAGCATCTTGTACGAAAATATTAGTTACCTACCAAGGTATTTTATGGGTGGATGAAAATCACTTAGATATATACCTACTTATATCAACAAAACTCATGGAAGGTTACAGTAGGTAACAAAACTAGATGCCTACCTACTTATATTCTTACTACATAACCTACATATACTCGCATCTATTTAGTTTAAAGTAAGTAATTTTTTAAGTAAGTAATTTATTTATTTGACAGCTTATAAAGTTTGACATAAAATTAATACATATAATTAGGACAATTAGGTAAGGTAATGTTATATGTTAAATTATGTATCATAAGCCTCAGTTGCCTAAACTAGGCTGAAAAGCCTGTGCGATAGGCAGCTGCGCTCCCCCTGCTTATTAAAAACAAAATGTTCCTTACATTAACTCTTTGTATACTTGTACATATAAATTGATTTGATGCCTAACTGGCTTAAAAAAATAAATAAAACATTTTTAAAAACAGTGGTTTGAAAATTCTAACATTATTAAAATAAAAAAAAAAGTAGTTATAAAATCTTATACATAATTATTAATTAAATTAAAATATCATTATAAAATATGTGTGTGCGTGTGTGTGTGTGTGTGTATGTGTGTGTGTGTGTGGGGGGGGGGTGTTGTCTGGGTGTGGGTAGGCATCCCTGCTCCTCTCAGTCTCATGAGAGTCTGGTTATCACAGGGTAGCCTACCCACAGTGAGAGGTGTGTATTGTTTATTGTGGTGTGAATGTGTTAGTGTGTGAAAGAGAGAGTGTAGTAAAATAGTAGATAGGGATACGTTATTTAATAATATCAAGCAAATCCTCGGTATCATCGTATGAGTGACTTAGAAGGAATTTAGTCACACATGATTTAAATTGGAAAGAGTTAAGATGGCGCAGACAAATCTCTTTTGAGATGCTATTATACAGAAACCCGCCCAGGAAACAAGGGAAACGATTCATAAAGGTGGTTTTAAATCGGATACTATCAAATACTTTATCTGTACGCCGCTTTCCTACATCCCGTGGGCGGATCTTATGTTGTTTGACTAAGATTCTAAGTATAAAATCTATACAATACATGAGCAGACTTTGACAAAGAGAAAAATATATCGTGCGAATGGTAGTCTTATCAGTGACGTGACGAATATTTTTAAATACTGCTATTAGCTTACGAACTCTACTTGTAAGTAATATCAAATGTTGTTTAAAGGTGAGGTTTGAGTCAAGAGTCACACCTAAATAGCGTAGACTATTTGTCCTGTCCAGATTAATACAGCTACATGAATTTTGAGCACATTCTATAGAGTCAGCAATAGATGAGTGTGCAATAATATTTAAATTATATGAAGGTTGGGATTTTTTGCGAACTGTAAAGGTTATGTATTTGGTTTTGGTGATATTTAACTTAAGAAGACTACAAGATAGCCATTGTATTGTATTATTGAATCCTGCCTGAGCACTCATGAAGACAGAGTCCCAGCTCTCTCCCTTAAAAACAAGAGCCGTGTCATCAGCATATGTGAAAATCTTTCCATTAGGTAGATCCAAACAGCAGAGGTCGTTTATGTAAATTAGGAAGAGAGTTGGCCCCAAAATACTACCTTGTGGGACTCCATGTGTTACTGAGACAGGTGAACTAGTAATGTTATTGATTTTTACACTCTGAGTTCTATCTGTAAGATAATCTCGCAATAATTGTAAAGGCAGGCCACGCACGCCCACTGATTCAAGCCTTTCCAGAAGGTGTTGATTTATTTTGACGGAACCCGTATTGATTATCAGAGATTAAGTCATTTTTCTCCAGATAATGCACTAACCTCTTGTTTATAATACGTTCAAGAATTTTTGAGAAGGTGGGAAGAATTGATATTGGTCTATAATTACTTATTTCAGTCTTCGGCCCATTTTTATGAACTGGAACGATTATCGCTTTTTTGAAAGCCTTAGGAAAGCGGCCCTGATTTATAGCTAAATTGCAGATGTGTGTAAGTAAGCCGGCTAAGACAAATTTATTTTCTTTGAGTATACGCGTAGAGATGCCATCATAGCCCGCTGTATTAGTACTTTTAAGTGAATTAATGATCATTATGACTTCAGAGATGTCCGTTTCTAGCAGTGAAAAAGAGCTTAAATGTGGTGTGCTTGAGGTGCCGTGGTGGGATAATAAGTTCATTGATTTCATGCTTTTGGAAATGCTTTCGCCAACATTTGCGAAATACAAGTTAGCGTTGTCTACAGCATCCTGGGGGCACGGTTTGCCAGTTAAAAATTCATAGGAACTTGATTTCTTTTGTTTTATATTAGTAATGTTGTTTATTACTTGCCACATTTTCTTTATAGTATCAGCTTGTTGAATTTGTGAGCGTTCAAATTGTAGTTTAACTTTACGAAGTAAGCGGGTTAGGAAGTTACGATACCTAGTGTATGTTATTTTTAACGTATTGTTATTGGGAGATTTTCTTAATTTTTTGTGCAAGTTGTCTCTATTTTTCATGCACCGAATCAAGCCTGTGGTTATCCAGGGTTTTATTGGGCTTTTAGATTTAGGTAGCTTGGCTTCTATCGTGTTAGAATTAATTATATCCGAAATTTCACTAACAAGAGATTCCGCCGCATCATCGCAATCAGTAGAGTTTAAGATATATTGAAAACTAGCCGAGTTAAGTGCTTTGTTAATATCACTATAATTTATTCTGGTTACCTTAGTGAGAGTTCTACTGTAATGTGGATAATTTTTTAGGTTAAGTGATAATAAGACCGTATAATGATCAGTGAGGCTGTTTTCAATCACGAGAGTTTTAGAAGTTAATTTAGTCCGGAGCATCACATGATCTAGGCAAGTTAAATTACGAGTAGGTAGAGTGTGTGCGGGAAGGAGACCATGCGATGCTGTAAGATTAAGGTAGTCCGAGGCGTATCGGTTTATTGTATCTGGCTGAATGTCAATATTTATGTCTCCCACTATTATAACGGTCTTAAAATGCGACAGAGATGTAAGGATAGTATCCAATGAATGCAAGAAATTTTCAATATTCATAAAAGAAGGTGGTCTATAGATTGTTATTATTGCAATATCAACTAGTGTTATGAGTATACAATTCGCATCAGAGAATTCGGGTTCCTGTATATCGCAGCCAAGATCTGGTTTTGTTAGAATAACTAACCCATCATTTTGATTAAAAAGTCTGGTAGAGGCTGCCGCGTTATAGTTAGTGATACTAGGAATAACAAGACCACGAGAGAGCCAAGATTCAGTAAACACAATAATATCCTGCTCTACCGAAATTCTACTAAGCAGAGCACAAAAATCATCAATATTATGAGCAATACTTCGTATGTTTTGAACTAGAATGTTAAGGCTACTATGCTTAGAATCTGTAAGAATAGACGCACAATTCTCTGGTATGCATTTAATTGCGGTAGAGATGTTTAGATCATCTATTTGGCGTTCTAAATCTGATATTATGTTATCCATATAAAAATTGAGGGTTGTTGGTCGGACCTTGTAATGAGAGCTTACTACCAAAATTGTAGTATTTGAACTGAGCAAAATAATTAACCCAATTTAGATTTGTACCAAAAACGCTTAGTGTAAAGTTAATTGAAAAATGCTTGACATAGTAATGCAATGGTGAAGTTTGTTTGTGTATGTGTACAAGTTTATTATCTGAATTTATCGTGTATCGTGTAGAGTAGTTTTTGATGTGTTTAATGTGTATAAAGTTGTGAGTGAGTGTGTGTTGAGTTGTAGATATGTGTGTGTAATACAATAAAGAAATTAGATTAAAATTCAAGAAAAATATAAAATAATCATTTGGCCATGTTTTTATGGATATAAAACAAAGTAACCTAATTAGAGATTTAACGAACACCAAACCTAGTCATTTAGAATTTATCAATTTCTTGATATCTGATTCGCTGTTAATCCGAATGTGTGGTGAGCCATCCTTTTTTCGTAGGTAGATCACGCCATTAGCAGTCCAACAATGTTGGTATCCTTGTGAGGTTTTGAAATCACGCGCAATGCGGAACAGTTGTTTCGTTCTAAAAGTGAGTGATTCGGATATATATATATGGGTTTTGGAGGTCCTTTCATACTTAGATGACTAGTGTTTATTTTGTCGCTCCCTCTCCTGTTTTTGTTGAATTTTTTTATAGAGCTTAGAAAAGCCTCTTTCTTTAGCACAGTGGTAAACTCTACAGTGATAGGCTTCAAGGTATCCTTTTTGGTTTGTAGCCTAAAGATGTCCTTAATCTCGGAGTGCTCTAGTTCAGTATTTATGGTTTTCCCTAGATTGATAACCATATCTCGGAGATGAGTCTTAGACTCAATTAGGCCAGTACACCCTTCGACTTGCGGCATATTTCTTATTTCAAGGCAAGGGGATCGCGCCTTTCGCTCTAGGTATTCAACTGAACGCTCAAGGGAGTGGATATATTCCCTGTCTGCCTCACGTTCCATCTCTAGCTTTTTTAGAGTGTTGACTGTGTCTTCATGTTTTGTCGACAAGAAATCAAGAGACTTAGTTAGTTCCGTGAGATCTCGGCTCATCGCTGCAATTGAGTCATGCATAGATTTTTCAATAGATGACTGTAGAGTAGAAAGTTTCTTATCTTGCTTTTCCGTGAAATTGCTGAACAGAGTTCGCATCTCGCTAATAATGGAGCTTTTATCATTCGCATTCATATCTTCGAATGATCTCTTGATTCGTTTTGATCCTGAGTCACTTGTGAGCTCGAGTTCGTGCGTCTTTTGAGTAAAAATAGAAAATAGAGGGGACTGCGAGGCAGCAGTAGGAGTATTTACAGACACTACTATGGGGCTGTGGTCTACTGTAGATGATGGGTCTGGCGTCGAAGGTGGAGTCCGTTTAAGTGGCATTTTAGAGGGTTTGAGCTGCTCAGGTCTCACTTGACACGCTTGACAGCAAAATACGAGAGCGCTTGCTTTTGTAAAAACAGTAGGCGTTTGTGATACTCAATGCCGTTGTGTTTGCTGTTCTAAATTAGTAGCCACTTTTTTCTGGGTGTGGGTAATTAAATATGATAACTCACAATTTGTCCGAGGATTATTCAAGTGTTGTGTTGAAAATAACCACTGTATCGACTAACTGTTGTAGTGTAGCAGTATGTAACTGTGTAGTGTAGATGGTGAAAACAACTGTACATGTAGGAACTTCGTTTTATACGGAATAAAAATAAAAATTGCAGGAGCAATGTTGAACGTGTCTGACTTGTAGAACCCAGGGAGGGGGGAAAGTCTGTGCTACCTACCTTGTTCGGTGTAGGTAAGTAGGTAGGTATATAAATTCACTACCAACCTAATAACATATTACTCAGTTGCTTGTTTGTGCGACTGTACCACAATTAGGACTTGCAAATATTCGAAAATATTTATATTCGAATATTCGAATTTTTTTCGGGTACTATTCGAATTATTCGAATATTATTCGAATAATAGAAAAACACTATGATTTTATTAAAATCAAATCTTATTTTGTTATTTTGAGTGTTATTTTCATGAAGAAGTTTAAAATATCAACTTATTTTATTCATAAACGCGTTTTTTCCATGAACTAATTTAAAAAAAATTACAAAAAGGTATGTCACCGTAACGAGACATTGGTGATTTGAACGCACAATCAACCACAAATTAAAATTTTCTTCTTCGTATGAGCTAGTGGCCAACTCTAGTGCCGGAGATTTTAGGCCGCCCGAAGGCCTCAGACATGGCTTAACGCCTCAAAAGCCGGGACCAACATCTTAACGTGCCTTCCGAAGCAAGGAAGTGATCAAATCTAAATGTCACTAAACAGTCATACATCCAAGTAATGACCACGCGGAGAGTTTCTTAACCAAGGTGATCTCTTAAGTACACCGAAGTAAACCACGCCAAGGACGGACGGACGGACAAAGCAGCACCAAAGGGTTCGTTTGACCGGCTCGGTAATGTCACTCTAAAAACAGTCTTATAAATCTAGGTTAGTTGGTATTTTAACAAAATCATGAAAATAAACATTTACGTTAACGACAGAGACGAATGGACAGAACAGTCTCGTCAACTACGCGAATGCACTACGCGACACTTCCGAGTGTATCCGAACCGTGTTCCGAACCCGATAAAAGTTATTGGGTTTGGATCGGATCGTTCGACATGTTGTTTACCCGAACGACGACGTAAACTTGTATAGTCTTGTATGGATATATCGCGCGAACTCTTAAGTGGCATTTCATGCACATCTGAGTTCCGATTTCGGTGTTATTAATTTAAATCGAATATTCGAATATTGAAATATCAGTATTCGAACAAATATAATATTCGAATTATTCGAATATTCGAATGCAAGCCCTAATTAGGGATGACGACGGAAAAATTCTAATTAGTCCGTCATTTACATTATCAAAAAATATTGGACACGTATTTTTCTTTTGTCAATTAAAACAAAAAATAACAAAGATATAGTGCGTTGAAATTCCGCGTGACGTCACGGCTAAGTACACTTTTTACTTAGACGTGACGTCACGGGCCCCCACTCCCGAACTTTGACGCTCTTAATTCCCGTCAATTTTTTTTTACCCAGTACACCTATTATGCATTCTACCAGGCCATCAAATCTAGGTGATACAACCTTCTTGGAGTCATGTAGTTTTGTTGCAGATAGGTACATCTAGCTAGTGTCTTTAGATCCGCAAAGTAACAGACAAAATGATCTGCCAGTCCAAATAATTACCATAAAACTTTAATAAACCATCATTGGTTCGCGTTCGTCATAAATACTGATTACATACAAAAAATTATTAAGAAAGGCCAATAAAAAACTAGTTTATTCTCTTCGTTATCTCAATCAGTCTAACTTAGATAATAAAAGCATATTTGGATTATAACAACATAAAATTGCCGGGTCGACGACCTTTATTTTAATTAAGGTTATTGTGTAAAGTATTCTACATATTTTACGTCTTATTGGTTCTTTTAGATAGAAATTGATCCAATCATGAGACGTTCGAAATTTGAAATATTGTTCGAATACATTTGGAAAGATAGTGATGGATGTAGTATTTTTTTTCGTTATTTTTATAAGATTTTTATATTTTTATAATTTTTGTTAGTTTTGAATTAAATAATTATGAAATAATTAAATTTAGAATATTTTGTTTTTATGTGAAAGCAATAAGGTGTAAGAACCTACGTACATTTTTCTGAACTGGTCATTTCAAAAGACAATTTTAAAATATTTATTAAATTCACATTTTATTGTTTGTTTCCTCCACGGCCTCTAAAATTAATTTTACAACCGAAACCCTTGTTTATTTAAACTTATAATGGCTTGCGCATTAATATTGTTGGCAATAAATATCCTGACGTTGGTACTTAAATCTGCGTTAAACATATTGCCTATGAAGGTATGAGTTAACGTGGTAGCTATAGTTAAATATATTGCCACTGCTACTTTTAGTACTTTCTGGCAGTTAAAAAAATGAAATAAATATTAAAAGTATTATACTATGAATAAAATAAAATATATAAAATATTTTAAAACTTAACAATACAATACAATATCTTTTTTTTATTGGAAGCTTAGGGAACACTTTAAATTGTATTTTTTACATGAATTCGTAACGCGACTAAGCAGAGAAGAACTGGCCAGAAACTCTGTTTGAGTTATATTTTTTTAACGTCTTTGTTACAATTATTCTTAACTATTATATTGTTTTAGAGGAGTTGGAGATAGTTTCATCCCAAGTTTTTTGTGTCTCAAAACCATAAAATGACAAACTTCTATGATAAAAAAAAATCATAAAATTATCTTATTTTTACAGGCATTTTTTATTTAGTTTCTATATTTATTTGTTTCTTTTAATACTGTTATTGTAAGACTTTATATTGTTTTAATGTACTGTTAGTCTCCAAAATAATTTAATCTTAGAGAAAACTTTACCACACATGTATCTGTAAAAACTAAAATTAAAGCAACGAAATAATAAAATACTAATCAGTGTTAGGAATTCATTATAAATTCCTAGTAGCCTTTCAGTTTTCTTCAATTAATCTTATATTCCATTATCAAGGCAGATTTACGATTTCCTTGTGAACCGCGCCATACTAAAACCATGTACAATTTAATAGTGCAATAAAGTTTTTTTTACTTAGTTAACACGGTGACATCAACCCGCGCGATAGTCAAAGTAACCGTTATGAAAACAATCTATAAAAGCCTAGTTAAACTATCATCTAAAGCTTTTATAGGAACTTGCGGTGGTCCTCTTAACATTGTTTTTAATGAGCTATAATATGGCTAATTAAATTCTGGTGAAATAGCCAGCGGCTTTATTTTAGTACAGCCGCGACATACAGGGTGGAAGTGAAGAATTTTAATTATTTTATTATTAATTTCGATTATATAATAGTATTTTTTTATAAGAAGTTAGTAGGCATCTCTAAATATATAATCAGGAGTTACCTTTCTGCCGCGACTTCCATGTTGATTAAAAACCAAAGGAGAAATAGAATTTCTTTGCCACATCCATGCCTGAGCATTTAGGTAACCATACTGAAATGCTCAGGCATGGATGTGGGATGAAATTCTATTTCTTCTTTGGTTTTGAATCAACATGGAAGTCGCGAGAGCTTAAAAAATCTACTCTTTGTACTACAGTTTTTCTACTAGCTATGAAATTCGGGGAACTATCCAAATATTTCAAAGCTATTATAGTTAAATTTAACAATCAAAGTTTTTTTGCATGGGGTGGATTAAAAGTCTGAGTTAGGTATCATAATATTAGACGCGCGGCTAACTTAGTCCCACTCTCTCGAGGCACATTTTCAATACAAAAGTTTTATTTAGATTATTTTTTTATAATCTAGAGATTATAAACAGCCGTTCAGCAGTATCGTTATTATGATAACTACTACTTTTAATAGTATAGGTAAAGGCGAAAGCTTGTAAAAATGTTTATAAATGTTTTTTTCCAAAACAACTGTACGGATTGAGCCGTTGATTACATGTAGTGCTAGATCAGGAAGGCTCCTTTTTATCCAGGTACCACGCAAGCAAAGGCATGGGCAGAAGTTACTTTATTTGGACACCCGGTATAAGATTCTTTAACATGAGACAAGTGAGCGGGCAAAACAAGAAGTTTTGTCCCAGCATGAAGTGTCAGTGTCAGAATATGTTTTTGTGTAAATTGTGTAATAAAATGTCTCATAATTTGTGTAAACTTTAATTACAACGGTTGTATATTATGACAGCTTTCATTGTGACACGGACAATGGGAGTAGTTAACGAGTCAAAGGCAGACAGTTTGGTTCACTAATTATACTGAAATATAGAGTCTACGTTTTGGATTTTGCGAGAATGTTACCGTCCTATTTATAACAGTTGTATAAACCTCAGAAAGCTAAAATGGCGTTAAAATATCATGTTAGGTCATAAGTTAGAGGCCAACTCTCTGAGAGGTCTGCTTACCTGTTTCAGTTGCAATGCCGACAGGGTTCATGTGTAAATACCTACTTCTTATGTAAAATCTGTGTACTTACGATGTGACAGCAATAAATGTATTGAGTACTAGCTTCCGCCCGCGGCTACGCTCGCGTGGTACCGGGATAAAATGTAGCTTATGTGTTAATCCAGGTCACAAACTGTGTATATTCCAAGTTTCATCCAAATCCGTTTAGTAGTTTTTGCGTGAAAGAGTATCAAACATCCATACATCCATCCATAAATCTATACTCACAAACATTCGCATTTTTAATATTAGTAGGATATGGTAGGATTGAGTACCTATTAGGGCTTGCAAATATTCGAAAATATTCATATTAGAATATTCGAATTTTTTTCGGGTACTATTCGAATTATTCGAATATTATTCGAATAATAGAAAAGCACTATGATTTTATTTTTAATAAAATCATAGTGCTTTTCTATTATTTCTTATTTTGTTATTTTGAGTGTTATTTTCATGAAGAAGTTTAAAATATCAACTTATTTTATTGTTAAACGCGTTTTTTCCACGAACTAATTTTAAAAAAATTACAAAAAGGTATGTCACCGTAACGACACATTGGTGATTTACATGCACAATTAACCAGAAATTAAAATTTTCTTCTTCGTATGAGCTAGTAGCCAACTCTAGTGTCGGAGATTTTAGGCCACCTGAAGGCCTCAGACATGGCTTAACGACTGAAAAGCCGGGACCAACATCTTAACGTGCCTTCCGAAGCACGGAAGTGGTCAAATCTAAATGTCACTAAACAGTCATTCATCCAAGTAATGACCACGCGGAGAGTTGCTTAACCAAGGTGATCTCTTAAGTACACCGAAGTAAACCACGCCAAATACGGACGGACGGACAAAGCAGCACCAAAGGGTTCGTTTGACTGGCTCGGTAATGTCACTCTAAAAACAGTCTTATAAATCTAGGTTAGTTGTTATTTTAACAAAATCATGAAAATATACATTCACGTTAACGACAGAGACGAATGGACAGAACAGTCTCGTCAACTACGCGAATGCACTACGCGACACTTCCGAGTGTATCCGAACCGTGTTCCGAACCCGATAAAAGTTATTGGGTTTGGATCGGATCGTTCGACATGTTGTTTACCCGAACGACGACGTAAACTTGTATAGTCTTGTATGGATATATCGCGCGAATTCTTAAGTGGCATTTCATGCACATCTGAGTTCCGATTTCGGTGTTATTAATTTAAATCGAATATTCGAATATTGAAATATCAGTATTCGAATATTCGAACAAAAATAATATTCGAATTATTCGAATTCGAATGCAAGCCCTAACCACAATGTATATTTTGTTCCTAGAACTTCACATGGACTTTTTGTATTGTTTTACAACGAATTTGCATAAAGTATTACTATCGACAGGGGAACTATTTCACGCACTATTTTTCCATATAGAATTTTCATTAAGAAAAGCTCGTTTTCTATAAGAACTATTGCGTTGTTTAATGGGTACGCTAGCATCACGCCAGCTCGGAATGTTTTTCAAAGTCTTGTTCATTATCTCCGTTTCTATAAGAGCAATCATTATGAAAATTTTGCATAGCTCGGGAACTATTTATGCTCTATTTTTGTGTGTAAGTTTCGTTCCTATAGTCTAAGCCGTTTTTGAGAACGGTTATGTGTACGCCAGCTTGATCGTTATGCTGGCGTACACACAAAGAATGGTCATTATTTCTTAAACCAAAGAGGAACTATTTATTTTATTATTGCACTAATTATGCTCTATTTATGCTCTATTTATTGGCATATCAACAAACGTGAAAACGGTTATGTGTACGCTAGCATCACGGACACGTTTATTGGGCTTACTTTTTTTTTCATAAAATAATTCCTACCAAGAAGTAAATATTCGTAAATGTAGGTATTTGTAAATGTAAATGAATAAATAGTCATTTAATTCACGCATATACCCATATCATGTAAACACACACATTACAATTCACATAAGACTATAAGAAAAAAATGTAAACAATAATGTAAAAATAGAAATTAAATTAGATAAAAAAAAATGCAAAAAAACTGCAGTTCCATACGTGATTTCAGTATAATGCGGGGACGTAATCACACAGCATCATGTAACCCCAAACTAAGCAGAGTTATGGGAATCACATGCTTGATACACATATAATTTGTACACATTTTTTTTGTTGTAAATACATACATATCATGCATATAAAACACCCAGACCCGAGACAAATATCTACAGAACATGCAAACATTTGTCCCGCAGCGGGAATCGAACCCCCTTCTGCGTCTCAGGCGGACCTTCGCCCACTGCGCCACAGAGGCCGTCATTTCTTATGGATATCTATTTTTTAAATATAGGATTGAACATGTAGTCCATGACAGCCATCAGTATGCTATTCTTAGAACGACTTAACCTAGCCCAAAAAGACACTATATGGCCCCGCATAATTTGCTAAAAAGTTGGGAACCCCTGCTTTGGAGAACATACTCGACGTGCTGCAGTACCTTGGTAACTTCATGAGAACACGGTATGCGTTATTTATTATACTGTACTCTGATGCTGTTCATAGCTTTTCTTGTGAGTTTTGACCATAGCTGGCACGTACAAATATCGAGACAGTAAGCTCGAAACAAGGTTTTTTGAACATCAGGACTGCAAGCTGCAAGCATGTTAATAATGTTGTAAATGTTGACCCTTTGCCGTATTCTTCGTGATATAATCAACTGTCCTATGCTGGTGGGCGAAGCCAGTCGACTCTGTGTACCAGAGAGATGTGCAAGATTCCACCCTGGGCGCGTGCCTCTGTTTGAACCTATGCGAGCACGTACGTTGTACCGACAGCAGTCACCTATTTCGCGCGCGCAACGTCATCTCAATACGCTCATTGCCAAGTATCCTCAGTTTGATGTGTTTGCCATCCGCAAACATGGATGGATGACGATCGAACATAAGTGTCTCAGTTATTGCGAAGGCTTGTAAATTAGATTACATTGTTAATTATATTGTAGTCATCCTGGTATCTACAAAAAGTATTTAGATGTTACTATTATAAAGTTTTAATTAATGTTTATGCTTAGAATATAATAATGAATAATTATGAACGATTAGATTAGACATTGATTGCCAGCATGTTACGTTTTATATTTATTTAAATATTTCTTTTATATTTACTTATTTTGAAGTTTATTTAACTGTTGCAAATTTAGATAGGTATAGCTCATTGGATTAATCTGTAATGTTATATCTTGTATTAATAATGAACGAATTTGAATTTGAATTTGAATGTTACTCCTAACAGCGAACGCCCTCCTTTTTCTCCCGATATCACAGTCATTATGTAGCGCTTCCGTTAGTCAATGACCCTAGTATCAAAATAGTTTTTTGTTTTTTGTTAAATTTCCATCCAAGTACGCCTCTGAAATATTTTTTGGACCCATCTTCGACCTGAACACCATAATTTCCGTTTTAGTGACGTTGTATTTTAACCCGTGACCTACCTACGCGACATATTTCCCGCAGATTAGAAGTAATTTCCGTAGACCTTTGATGGAGGGGCTGAAAACCATATCATCTGCCTAGCTGAAGTTATTTATGCTTACGTAGCCTATTATAACAACCGATTCTGGTGTTTCTCAGCTCCCCGATCAGACTATTAAATGAAATGATCCCCCGATCAGATAAATACGAGTATACTCCTTTTTCCGCTTTTGGACTCCTTGTTGGTCCATTATGCGTGTGTGAATTTAGATATTTGCTTCATATGGGCATAAGACTGTGTTAACGTATACTGCTCTCAAACACTTTTTAACCGACTTCAAAAAAGGAGGAGGTTCTCAATTCAGTTGTATTTTATTTTGTTTTAATGTTTGTTATTCAATATCTGCTGCTCTTTCTCTAGCGACTATTATCATCAAGATGGGTGTAGTTTTGTTGTTAGTATTCGCAAATAGGAAGTATATAAAATGCAAAAAATGCGGTTACATAAAAAGTGTTTTGTGGGTCGATTTCCCCTGTATAAAATTTGTTAGTTGTATTGTATTGTACTGTAATTGTGAAGTGAACAGTGTAGTTAAACATCAGCAGTAACTTATTTTGACCCAAAAAAGCATTGAACTGACTATGCTTTTGTTGGGTTAAAATATAATCAAATTGCTAAAATATTCTTATCCCAAGCATAACCTATAATGTGCGTACATCAATATATTTTCATGAAAATCAATAATTAATGAAATAATTGAAAACGTTAGCAATCCAGAACAAGCCCATCCACCAAAATATTTCAATCTGACGTTTCATCCGTCGAAATTCCAACAACGTCAATAGATGAACTATCAAACTGTTTAAGCAACTGAAATACTTAAAAGACCTTCATCGATATCAATGGATATTGAATACCTAGGCCACAAAATCAAAATAAAAATCAAATTAAGTTTATTCAATAAGCACATAAATTTCAGTTTGACACGTCAATTTTTTAAAATTTAAATTTACACCAATTCGTAATGTGACCAAACAGAGAAGAATTGGCAAGAAACTCGGCTTTAATATTTTTTTCATCCCAAGCTTTTTTGTCATCTTAATAATCCAAAATTTTATAATAAGCTTTATTACAGAGGTTACGTTTAACAACATTTTTGAATTTATTTACAGATAAATTAAGCATATCATTTGGGATTTTGTTAATAAATCGTACGCATTGTCCTTTAAAAGATTGATTAACTTTATAGAGCCTTACAGTAGGAACAGCTAGTTTATCTTTATTTCTAGTGTTAACATTATGATTATAAGAATTTGATAACAATTTGATATTTTTTGGACATACATTAAGTTTTCTTATAAGTATTTGCATTTAACTTTCATATTTATATCTTTTAAATTTAGTTCTAAGTGATTCTCTGGGGCCCATATTATAAATTGCACGAACAGCCCTCTTCTGCAACACAAATATGGTGTTGATATCTACTGTATTCCCCCACAACAAAATGCCGTACGACATAATGTTGTGGAAGTAGCTGAAATAAACCAGTCGAGCCGTTTCTATGTCAGTAAGACGGATTCACACTCATCTCTAGTTTATTGTTCTGGTATATTGGTAGCGAGCAGACCGTTACATCGGGAACACAAGTTTGACATTTTTATCAGCTAATTTTGAACTAATCACAATTGTACCTATCAAGTATCAAAAAACGCACTTAAACAAATTGATTCAACCATAAACGCAGCATTTTACTTTATGAAACCTAGCTTCCCATACACAGCAAACTATATAAAGAGCGCCATCCAGGGACTAGTACAGTGTATTAGTGTATTATGTCAGTAGGTAGGTTGGCCTTTTGAGACATCCTTGCGTTGACGATTATTTAGTTTAATCAGTTTTCGTACGTAGTCTCTTCTCTTCTTCTTACGTAATGTATTCTCAATTTCTCATGGTCAATCACAGTCAGTTCCATAGAGAAATTTAACGTTACGCGTCAGTTCAGTCAACTCAACAGTCAGTCAGTCAGTCAGTCGTCAGTCTGGGAGATCAAGATCAAGAAGGACAAAAAGTCCAATGAAGAACCTAAAAAATAATTAAAGATATGTGTGATTAACCGTGCCAAATCAACATGTTTACAAGAAATCTAAGGCGTGCTGTCAAATATGGGATATACGGTAGCGTTGCAGTTGGAGGAAGCGTTGGAGCATTGAAACTACAGGATGGTGATTACGACTATGACTCTCTGGCTATCGTCAGGATCACCAGAACAGCATACACTGCCGTGGAAATAGGAAGGACGTACCAGACACTTTTGTATAGTAAAGATTGGGATCGAAGTTCTGATGAGTACATAGAGATCAGAAGCCAAGCGCACAAAATTGGGGCAGAGAAACTTCTTGAGCTATGCAAAGCAAACAAAGGCGTGTACATCAAAGTTGGTCAACACGTCGGTGCGTTAGACTACCTACTTCCTAATGAATATGTCTCGACAATGCGTATTTTACATAAAGATGCACCAAAGAACAGTGTTGAAGAATTGTACAAAGTTATTAAAGAAGACATGGACAAAGATGTAAGTACATAAATAAATTGAAGTTTAAAGGTTTATTAAAAATAGCGATACAGTTCCATTCAGCCTACTTTCATTGATGATCACTAATTTTATTTTATTATAATTTCATTTTCATGTTGATGATGTAATATGTTGCTAGTGTTGTTTTCAACCTCAAGTGATAAGGCGACTATACATGTCAAACCTCCCTCTCGCTCCCACTATTCAACATTTTTGAAGATATGAAATCACTGACTATAGTTATGCAAAATAGCAAACCTTCACATTCCAGAGAATAACAATTCAAAGGTTCAGCAATGATATCATTTTGATTCCATCACATTTTCTTACCAAAAAACTTCTACCAATGTGATCAATTTTGGTACAATTTTTTTGGTAGGAAAATGTGTTGGGTTCAACATGATATTCTTGCTGAACCTTTGTATTGTTATTTTCTAGGCCATGAAGGTTTGCTATTTTATACAACTACATTCAGTGATTTTATATCTTCTAAAATGTAGAATAGTGCAAGCGAGAGGGAGGACATGATCACACCTGACATGTATCATCACCTTAACATGTTGACTTCTAGCCTCAGACATAACGCTCCGTTTACTTCCCTAGTTGACGGGCATGTAAAACATGAATGGTTGTGTTATTTAGCATTTAAAACGCTATAGACTAGTTACTGTTTTCAGCCCAAAGAACTGTTTGATGAATTTGAACCAGAACCTCTTGGCACAGCTTCACTCGCACAAGTGCATAAAGCCAAGCTAAAAGATGGCACAACTGTAGCAGTCAAAGTACAGCACCAGTTTGTCAGAAAAAACATTAAAATCGATTTACGATGGATGGAGTTTGTCCTCACCACAATGTCGAAGATCTTTCCCGATTTCCAAATGGCATGGCTGATAGAAGAGACAAAGAAAAATATTACAAAGGAATTAAATTTCTTGCAAGAAGGCAAGAATTCGGAGAAAGTAGCTGCCATGTTTAGTAACTACAAATGGTTGAAAGTGCCAAAGATATTTTGGGATTACAGTACTGAGAGAGTTCTTGTTATGGAGTATGTTGAAGGAGGTCAAGTAAATGACATAGAGTATATTAAGGTGAGTATAAGCATAATTATTCACTAATGCTAAATGTACCAGTACACACCCCTAACTAGGTAACATTAAAATGTCAATAAAATGTGGAGGATTGTCTGCCTTTGTCTCTACTAGCTTCCGCCCGCGGCTTCTCTCGCATGTACCGGGATAAAAAGTAGCCTATATGTCAATCCTGATTACAAACAATGTATATTCAAGGTAGTTGATTTTTATATGTATACAAGGACTCAAGTAATTGGTAATCAGAGCATGCAGTATAAGTTAATTTTACTTTGATTGATTCAAGGTTAGGTCTCCAATTTAAAATCAAAACTAATAATTAGTATTCTAAGCATGACAAAACACGGTTTGATACTCAACAACGATACGCACGACGCACTACGCACGCGATACGCACTTGTAATTCCGTATATATTTAGGGTTCCATGTAAAATTACCATGTTCGGTAAACATTTATTGTGATGTTATAATACGCGTCATATAAAAAGCTGGTAGAAGTGGAGTGGAGTGAACGTGTTTGTGCACGGGTAAATACCGATAAATCGGCTATTGTTCAGCTTCCCCTTAACATTCTTCTTACATGACGCGACCTCTACGTACGTATGCAGAACGCGTATACACGCAAACAAAGTTGCCGGCGAGTCAGCTAGTATTTTAAATAATTTTATAGTATTGTTAAAGATATTATATAGAAAACACCCAGACTGGAGACAAAAATTTGTAGATTATACAAACATTTGTCCTGTGGCGGGAATCGAACCCGCAACCTTTTGCGTCGCCACCGTAGAGGTCGTAAAGGACAATGCCGTCTGATGTATGGCGCTCGGTACCAATGCTAAAGTGATTGCGTCAAAACGAAATCTCATTTTTTGGAAAGATATTATACTGTTATTCATGGAATACTAAGTCTTTTTTAAGATAAACGTAAACAAATTGTTTTTATTTGATATTAGTTTTAGAGTTTGTTTTTTAAAAAATACTTTCCCGAGACCTTGTGTGTTCAGTTTTGTCTACATAATTATAGGTATTACACTATAAACATTTAAATATGATACTATATCTATAAGAAAGGGTATACCTCACACAGATAGGTAAAAAGGTGTTTTAACTTCTATTTCGTAGGTAGGACATTACATTCATTACTACTGTGTTCTACTTTATATTATTTTCAAATAATGATAGTGACGAGAAAGTAGATAGGCATTTACATCATTATAATAAGTATTAGTACTTACTGGTGAAGGTAAAATCCAAGCTAAGATCCAAGATCTTAACACATTCCTCACAACCACGAAAAGGCCATGGATGCCTCTTCCAAACTATGCTCGTTTCGCGTCACCGGTTATTAGCAAACAGTTGATGCCACGATTGTTTATCGTTCATTATTGTGATGATGTCTAATAAAATATGTATTTACAGAATAAACACTGCTACACAATGCCACAGAACACTCTAGTAATATAAAAGATAGGAGAAAGTTTAGTAGTACCACAAAAAAGTTTCTGATCCAGCCTCTTTGATTATACAAAGTGATAAAACCTCCAATCTTTTCAGTAAATTCTACTGTCTAAAATTAAAAGTGAGGGTGGTTGCAATGTCATGGCGCCGTGCGCCGGAAACCAAATAAACGAAAGGATTTTTTACGTGATTATTAATCGAGTCGGTGTGTAAGACTAAAAAAAATGTTAATGTTATCTATAAAATATAGGCAATTTTATGGGATACGTTTGGTTTTGACGCAATGGGTACGGGTTATCGGCATTCTCCTTTTATTCAATAAAAAGACCTCAAATAACGTAATGCACTCAAATTTAGGGTTACATTATAAGATTGAATCTAGAGATAGTATGTTACAGAATTATTAAATTATTAGTTAAACATTGTACAATATAGCTGAACTACACCGCACACCAGCCTATATCAGTCCACTGCTGGACATAGGCCTCCCCTAACTAATCTAAACTAACTACTAGGGCAGAAGCCCGCGGCTTCGCTCACGTGGTACCGGGATAAAAAGTAGCCTAGTGTTAATCCAAGTTTTATCCAAATCCGTTCAGTAGTTTTCGCGTGAAAGAGTAACAAACATTCATCCATTCATCCATACATAATCACGCATTTATAATATTAATGTGATGTGATGTGATTAATTAATAATTAATAAATATGAATAGTTTGTAAAATATCAATAATGTGGTTCCCATAACAGCTCTGCTTAGTTTGGGGCTACATGGTTCCAAAAAAACCTACTTTTTTACACCACCATACGTATGATGTGGTTCGGGGCTGCATGATTATAAAAAATAAGTACTTTTTTACACCACCATGGTTGAACTCCAACAGGGTGAAAGGGGGTCTTAACTAAACGGGTTTTTTTTTTCTTCCAGAAAAATAATATAGACAAGTATGATGTGTGCAGTAAACTTGGAGATCTGTACTCTCACATGATCTTCATAACTGGTTTCGTGCACAGCGACCCCCATCCCGGCAATATCCTGCTTAGGAAAGAGCCAAAAGATAAAGATGTTACGATCTACCTGCTAGACCATGGTTTGTATGCTGTAAGTTGTATTTTTTTTTATTTTTTGTTCTGGTCCCTTCAGATCTTAAGCGATGTGCGTATGTTTTTATCCACTATGACCTGCAGCCATAAAGGCTAAGTCTGAAACCCTAGGCCAAGACTCAATCGAAATCCGTCAAGTGTAAAAATGACAAAATTCAACCAAGTCTTGGTTTAATTTTGACATTTCACTTGTTGTCTCTGATCACGTGACTTAGCCGATTAAAGCTGTTTGCACATTACATCGACTCAACGCCGACTCAACTCCAACTCAACTCACAGTATGGCATTGAAATGTAAGCTTTATGTTATGTTATTAAGAGTGAATTTGTCAACTTGTAAGATAAAAGGTTGACGAGGCGTGGACGATGCGTGGTCCATGCGTTGTTCACCTATTGACGTCACCGACCCGTTTGACAAATTCACTCTTAAGAAACATAACATAAAGCTTACATTTCAATGCCATACTGTGAGTTGAGAGGGAGTGGAGTCGGCGTTGAGTCGACGCAATGTGCGAAGACATTAAGCCCCACGCTGGTGTGCTATTATCGGCGATAATATTGCATGCGTTAATGCGATATCTGTTTTTAGTATATTATGTTACTTTTAATGTATCTATTGAGTAAAAAGTTTCAGTATTCAATATTTATTGCAATCATATTACATATGTAGGTACATTAAACAAAAAAAAATGAGTCAGATGTTAAGACTAGGTTGAGAATCAATACATAATATGTACCCTGTTAGGGTGTTCACAACTGAGTAGGAGCAGACCGATATTTTAAATAGGTACTAACATTATATACTTTGCACATTACTGATTGTCGTTATTATTAGTTGATTCATTTAGGAATTCGTCTAGAGAATAATATATTTTATTTAATAGCATGTCCTTTAAATTATTTGCAAAAATGTTATTCTCTTCTTCATTGAGAACCATTCTAGAAACCATACTGCAAATTGTCATTTAATTTAATAATTTTTCAGCAACTGTCAGATAAATTTCGCTACCACTACTCAAAACTATGGCTTTCCATTATTGATCGGAACCGAGAACAGATGAAGTTTCATGCAGAGAAATTAGGCATTCGGAATGAATTGTACGGGCTGTTCGCGTGTATCGTGACGGGACGACCTTGGGACGCTATTATGAGAGGAGTTAGCACCACCAGACCTACGTCTCAAGAGGTTAGTACCCATTTTTAACCCAACTTCAAAAAGGAGGAGGTTCTCAATTCGTCGGAACCTTTTTTTTATGTATGTTCACCGATAACTCCGTCATTGTGGACCGATTTTAAAAATTCTTTTTTAGTTTAATAGAGTATACTTCACAAGTGGTCCCATATAAATTTTATTCCTGAGGTATTAGTACTTTTCCCGGAAAACTCAAAAAACCTCATCCTCACTTTCGCCCTATGATCACCAATATCTCCGTCAATCCTGAACCGATTTTTCAAAATTCTTTTCTTTAGGGCAAGAAGTAAGAAGTGATTTATTTGAAGTCTGTTTATTTTTTTTAAAGTCCTACTTGTTGTAAATACATTGTATGACAGTGAATGTTATGAACAAAGAAGAATCTAGTAGTTTAGTTGCACCTGTTCTATATTGTAATATACGAAGTGTAGATACCTAAATTAGGATCTAACTCTAACATAGATAGAGAAATCTTTATTTTAATCTACAAGAGTTCTTACCTAAAGATTAAAACAAAGCTAAACCTACTAAAGAATCTCCTATACTAATACCATTTTGTAATGGTATCTATCAATAGATTTGATAAATGACCTCTTTGGTGCAAAACAAATAATTAATTGTTATGATAAATTAAGAAAAGATAAAAGAATGGCGTTCATTGGAGAGGAATATGTCCAGTGATGATGATGATGTTATCAGTACCTCTAGTACGAGTTGTACAATATGAAAATAGTTTTCAAGCTAAATGACAATGGGCGAAATTTCATCAGTGGAGGCACTTGGACCAAGTTCCATACATTTTTGCCTATTGTCCTTTTAAAGTTAGATACTTACCTGACTGTTTTGATTACTTTACCTGTTGTTTGAACAGTTTATATTTGAATCTATTTTAGTATTTTCCATATAACATTCAAATTGTGCTCGAAAACTAAAACTATTGAATGTTTCCATATTGTGTAAAGTAAAGTAAAGTAAAGTAAAGTAAAAAAGCATTTATTTGTGACGGTAACACTCAAGGGATACACATAAAATAGCAAGTATACTATTTTAACAAGCTCGGAGCAAGAAGGTAACTAGGTAACTTGAGACTTAGGCACACTAAAAAAGTTTTGTAGAACAACACATCAAGTCAAGTGGTCTACCTACACACACATAAAAATGACAACCAAATAGTAATTTTATAAAGTGTATCTCAACTCAAACAAAGCACGGCGGTCGTCACAAAAAGGCGTCCAACTCAGCATCTGCTGGGTAACTCATTAGTAGCGAAACCCAGCGCTGGTCTTCCGTTGGAACCTAGGTCGTGGTGACAGCACGGATGTCTGCCACACAAAAATTATGCCAAAGACTAAAATATGTATTTACGTAAACTGCATAAAAATGTGTATATATATATATACTTAAAATATAAAAAAAAAAAATATTATTATAGATAATAAGTTATTATCTATAATAAATAATAACTAAAGTAGTAGTAGTACAAGTAGTAAAGACGTAAGGTTAAACAGATAAATAGATAAACACAGATATAGCTATGACTATCATAAACAATAAAATTATTTATGGCTACCTAATAATAATTATTATTGTGCAACTCCTACTAGGGCTACTGTTAACTATTAAGGAGTTTGCGTATTCTGTAATGGACCACGGAAAAAACTTCATCTTTTTATGTTACAGAAAGTGACATTCCAGCATGAACTACCTAATATATTCCACTACGTGACACAGTGCTTAGAGCAAATGGACAGGGGTGGGCTACTTGTATTGAAGACGAATGATTTGATCCGAAGCATAGAAGTTGCACTGGGCACACAGGACAGAATGTGTGGCTTCGTAGTTATGAGCAAATGCTGCATGCAGAGTATTTATCAACTCGAATATCAGGTAATTTTTTAACGCTTTGAGTTCTGAATAACAAAGCGCACAGAAAAATCAACTTATACGACTGATCTCTACTTTCTTATGTCTAATATGATCAGCTAGAAAAGGATGCATACACATCTCAATGCTACTTCAAATGAGTTCATATTTTAAATCGTACGAGGGCACTCGAATCTAGTGCTATGCAGCTTCGTTATAATGCACTGGTACGAAGTCGCAGCAATCGCGTTGAGATAAAGTATGCATCCCTTTCTAGCTAATGATTTAAGGACATAAGAAAGTAGAGATCAGCCGTATGAGTTCAGAACATGGGGAAATTTAAGATTTCTTCTAGTTCTTTTCCTTATTCTCAGCTGGTGCTGGACGTACTTCTCGAACATGGCGCTTAGCATCATGTCAGAGGTCTGCAGTCAATATGTGTTGAATGCTGAATAACACACCGCCGTTATTGCTGCAAGACGTGCGCGAGGCCCGCAGTTAACGTGTCAATTAGAATTATTTGTTTCCAAAAGACAGTTGCTTACAGCTAACACCAAAACGCAAACTATCTTAGCATACATTACATTAAGAAAAAGGAAAAAAAATGAGACCTAAATAAACTAAAGGAACAGTTTGGTGTTTTGGTTTAAAGTAATGTGTTGTCTAGAGTTGTGATTCGTTCAAAAATGATCGATTTGGCTTTCATGGTTACGTTTTGGATTACACAGGTTAAAGATTGGAGGCGTCTGTACATTGATCGTTAGCACATAGGTCTTAAGAATAAACAATCATTGAATAGGTACAGTAAATTATAAATATTATAAGCATTGAAATGATTATTTCGATAGGCTTGTTAGGAATTATAGAAATAACAAGTACCTCCATTAGCTATGATACTAAAACTAAACCCATGATGAGAGTGCTATTGGGGGAGCCCCTAGGGCTGAAATAATATCGGAAATAATAAATAAATAAATAATGCGGGACGTAATCACCCAGCATCATGTAGCCCCAAACTAAGCTGAGCTTGTATTATGGGAACCACATGATTGATATACTAAACATATATTTTTTGTAAATACATACATATCATACATAGGCAACACCCAGACCCGAGGACAAATACCTACAGAACATGCAAACATTTGTCCCGCAGCGGGAATCGAACCCGCAACCTTCTGCGTCTCAGGCGGACCTTCGCCCACTGCGCCACAAACAGTACCTTTTTGTAATTATTTTTTTATTTGTTTTTCTTTTCCAGAACGAGGGTTCAGTCATCAAAAAACAACTTTTGACGATGAAATATGGGTGGTCGTTGATCATGTTGTATTTATTCAGTATATACCGTAGGTTTTTGTTTAAGTTTTATCGACGGTTTAGCATAAAGGCCTAAGTTATATGCAGTGATCGGAATTCGGCGGGCTAAAATACCTACCTAAAGTTCAAAGAACAGAGTGTGGAAACTTCCTTTTTACAATGTAAGTAAGTAAATTTAATATTAATGTTTATAATACTGTGAACTAATTCATTCTTTTTAACCGACCTGCTAAAAGTTGTTTATTATATAACTTACATTTAAGTTTTAATAGGCTAGATGACTAAAAAATTCAAATTAGTCCGTCATTTAAATTATTAAAAAATATTGGACACGTATTTTTTGTTTTGTCATTTAAACTAAAAATTACAAAGATATAGCGTGTTGAAGTTCAGCGTGAAAATTTCATTAAATAAATAAAAAAATACGTGTATTTAATATTTTTTGTAAATCAAACTGACGGACTAATTAGTTTTATTATTTGTTTACCCAGTCATCATCCCTATTGTTATTGATGGGTTGAGGCCGTGTTTTGCATTCCAAGAGTCGACGTGCTTGCTTCACTGTAAATGTGTACACCTATAAATGGATTTTAAGTACAAAAATAAACCGAAAACCGAGACTATTGGCCTGAAAAAACGCCTATGTTATTTTTCGAACATTAGGATTTTAGCCCGCCTAATTTCGATCACTAGAATGCGTCATAAGAACCGCCAGTGTGCGTTGGTCTCGGTGCTACTATTTATTCACAGTTCTGGTATTATGAGCTTTAAATGTATGAAACTTGTTATAAATCTTGATTTAAATTTATATCCTCAATTTCACCGATTAATTACGGAATAGCCCGTAGGCTATCGCATTGTTAATGTACGATGCACTTACTGCATGTTCAATTGGTTGGCTTTTATGAAAAAATCTAATTTGAGACCAGTAAGTGCATTTTTATGCTGCATGTAATTATTTGAGTGAATGTAGAGGTTAGTTAAAACCTAGTCCAACAAAATACCTCTTATTGTCTATTGATCAATTTGTACATAATGTACATAGTATGTATATAAGAATCAAATGTTATTTTGTACCATTTGTAAGTTAACAGTTGTTGCTAATGCAATTTGTTTTTGAATTATATAGAGGTCTATTTATTATTGCAATGTTTTGTTTTAATTGTCATTGATATTACGTGAGTTTCGTCCCCCCCATGTAAGCAGGTATGTACTAAAGAGGATCTTAAATATAAATGTTTTAAATCATACATAATAAAATAATGCTGGACACACGGCATCATCTAGCCCAAAACTAAGCAGAGCTTGTAATAAAAGAACCACATGACCGATATACTAGCCAGACCCGTTACAAATAAATAATAAATAAATAAGCCTGGACGTTACCACACAGCATCATGTAGCCCCAAACTAAGCAGAGCTTGTATTATGGGAACCACATGATTGACATACTACATAGTTTTTTTTGTAAATACGTACATAATCATGCATAGAAATCACCCAGACCCGAGACAAATATCTGCACAACATGCAAACATTTGTCCCGCAGTGGGAATCGAACCCGCAACCTTCTGCGTCACAGGCGGGCCTTCGCCTACTGCGCCACAGGGCGTCATTACACTAACTTACTACTTACAAACATACAAAAAATTGTCCCGCAGCGGGAATCGAACCGGCAACCTTCAGCGTTTCGGTGGGGCTTCGTCCGATGCGCCACAGTGATCGTCATACAGGATCATTTCCATTTAGTAGCACTGTTTGACACAGGAGTTTAGTATTATAATAGACTTCAAAAAGGAGGAGGTTCTCAATTAGTCTGAACCTTTTTTTTTCGACTTTTCTTTTCGTGTATTGTTCACCGATAACTCCGTCAATTGTGGAACGATCTACAAAATTATTTTTTGTTTAAAAGAGTACTTCACAGGTGGTCCCATATAAATTTTATTCCTGAGGGATTGGTACTTTTCCCGGAAAACTCAAAAAAACCTTATCCTCACTTGTAATTTTCGCCCTATGATCACCAAAATCTCCGTCGATTGTGAACCGATTTTCAAAATTCGTAAGTAAGAAGTGATTTATTTGAAGTCGTTTTTTTTAAAGTCCTACTTTTTGTCTAAAAGGCCACTAGTGGCGGACAACGTAAGTAACTATCAAGATTTGATGATATTGAATTAGGTAGGTACACGTCGCGCCGCGTAACTATGTAATGTACAAACTAAGGTAGGTACCTACACAGTACTACCTCCAAAATGAAAATCATTTGTGAATAATGCAATTCAAGCGGAAATTTTATTCTCCAATATTGTCAACTTGTTAGTCAAAGTGGACAGATCACTCTGTATTTTCAACAAGAGATTAGTGAAGTTGTCGCGGCTCTTCCTTCCATTCAGTCTGAATATAGACGAGGTAGAGATTCGGCAAGATAAATCAGATTTCTTGAAGTCCGCGTAAAGTAAGTTGTTGGGTGTGGAGCGAAGTTTGTTCAGCGCCATTGTTTCGGTGGATACCGCGGGTTGAGCTGAAATAAAATGATCTATGAAATTCGAAAGCAGAATTATGCAGAGGCTTTTTCCTCTTTAGACTGCAGGGGAAAAGATTGAGCAGCACCACACCAGCCTATATCGGTCCACAGCTGGACATAGGCCTCCCTAGGAGGATGTGCAATCAGCCGGCCGCCAGAGCCCCGTTTGTTAATTAGCAGGCAACCCCGTTTGTTGGGTGCACCACTTACAAGTGAGGTTGGATTGGGTTCTGAAGATGGGGGTTGGAACCCTTTACACTCCTAAAGGAATAAGAAGAAAATATACACCCATGACAATTACCGCTCCGTACTATCATGCTTTTCACCACCGTACCTACATTAACGCTTTGTGTGCTAAATAAAACTCAGCTGCTATGCGGCAGCTGGGCGAGCAACATTTCCAAGTCCAACGTTTAATAAGCTTAATTCTGGGAAAAGAACAGAACCCATGTAACGAAACAACGCCTGTTTATAATTTTTTTGAGGAAACTTGGACGAGTGCGGCGCGCTAAACTATTCTTGCTACTGTTAAAACTATAGGCGCTTATTATTTAGGTACTTACGGGCACAGTCGTATGTGCATTTTTCAGGGCCATCATTCTTTTCCAAAAAAACGGAGGTTGATAAAGAGTGATTGGTTCGGTCATCTTTATCCATTATCATATTGTTAGGTAAAATTGTAGAGGCTGTAAAGCAACGGAAAACCCAGAAATAGGTATTAAAGCTTAAAATTAAGACAAGAAAAGTCGATACGCCAATAGGTAAGTATTTAAGAAGGTAAGTAAGCTTGGGTACACAAATCTAAAAAAAATATTAAAATAAAAAGTATCCTTACAACCGCATCGCTTTCCTGGTAGCCATACTTCTAAAATATAGGGTCGGTGAGGATCATTCCCGTTCCTCAGTTCAGTCAGGGCTATTTCAACATCTCCCGGGGATTTCAGGATAATCACCTCTTCGCAATAGTCAGGAAGGTCTAAGAGATGCCAAACTTTTTGACGCAGCACGGAGATAGATGCGGAAGGTTTCACAGCTATGTAGTGCAGGCTCTCATTTAATACTGCAGGATATTAATAGCTGAATTGAGAAACTATGAGGCAAAATTCTATGCACACAACACATACCTACTGATAAGTACCCATGCGATTCTGGCTACAATTTAGGTTTGTGACCTTGGCTGACTATGATTTAGGTAGAGCGTACCTAACCTAAACGATATGAATGGTAGTTAAGTGTAGGTAGGCGTTTAGATAAACAAGGTGTCTGGGTACCGGCTTGTTTCCAATAGGTACCTAGAATGATGATTTGCTATATGCTTTGATGGGACTGGTATTATATTGATTGAAACGACTACTCGTCAGCAATGTGAGGCTTCAACTGATTCAAGGAATAATCCCTACTTGCTTTGCACAATTTTCCTCCACAAAGGCAGGCTGAATGTGCAGAATGTGATCCGTAGGTACACCAAGTAAGGTTGAATTATTAGCTGGTTAAGCGCCACCTAAATACGTTGGCGACCTGGTACCTGGCACTGTCCGTCCTTGGTAGAAGCTATAGAGGGAGACCTAAGACAACTTGGACAGGTATTGCGCAAGGACAGGTAGGTAAGAACCATGTAACGTTTCCGATGCGGGTGTCGAAGTTAGAGTGAAGTGGGAAAAAATTGTAGGATTGCTGACAACACCATGTGGGATAGGTATAAAGTATAAAGACAGGAAGAGAGAGGTTTAACGTTTAATTTAGCGTAGCAGGGTATAACAGGTTCAAACATACTTCCCAGGTCATATCGCCGGATGGTGACGAAGGTAATAACTTCCTTCTTGAAAAGTTTTATCGGTGCTTTCAGGAGCTTTGTAAGAGACATTGTTGGAACATTCCCTACGCCCCATGAACACCAGTGTTTTCCCAAATCGGTCTAGATCATTTCTAATTTTGTAATTCATACCCAAACAGATAGAATCATAAAAATTGGCGAAATTATGATTATGTCAGTTTGGTAAATGCACAGAGGTAAATGCCAATAAAAACTCTTTGATAGCAAAGATTTCATTTAAAACCTCGGTTCTACAATAGATATACTTTATCCTAAGTAGGTTTATACCTACTTGGAAATCCTTCGCTAACAAAGAGGCTAGATTAAATGGGAAATCATTTTTTTTGCAGGTTAAGGTGGGACTGGGCACTGCTTTGAACAAAAATCTGAGCCTAATTTTTCTCAATAAAAATGCCCAAAAAGGGGAGTATCTCAGTATATAGTATATAGTAGTATATCTTATGTTTCCTCGGCTCAGCTTTCCTTTAGGTGATATTGAGCTAGGCTAATTTTGGTGGTCGCCATTCGAGAACCTTTGTCCCCAACGGATATCGGTTCTACGAGAAGATTCCATTGAGAAGAGGCAATAGAAACAACAGAATATGTTTTATAATATAATAAGCGTTTGCAAATAAAACTAGCTTAGTTTCCTTTATCTTAAACTACATCACTACAACCACTACTTTGTACTTAGTTTTGACTTTAACTTGACGGCTTGCAGGGCGTACATAAGTAGCTGAGATCTGATGAACTCCCATGAATTAGTGAGGAAGTGGTACATAGATCCATACACTATTTCCACATGACAGTTATCTGTAAAGAAAGTAAACATTAAAAATGTGTTTCAGGATCTCCAGAGTATACCAACTAAGTATATCTACCTAGATGTTTCAAAAGCCGGCTACACACCCTTAAGTCTGTGTAG
The DNA here is from genome assembly GCA_951804965.1 of Horisme vitalbata. Taxonomy (NCBI): domain Eukaryota; kingdom Metazoa; phylum Arthropoda; class Insecta; order Lepidoptera; family Geometridae; genus Horisme; species Horisme vitalbata. Next base: position 11,187,709 of record OX638101.1, read on the forward strand.
GTTTTTGTGCACAAATCAAAGGATATACTAGCATAGACTAGCACGTTCGTCAGGCCTGGAGATGCCGTGTTTGTGTTGGGTGATTCTAATTGGTGTTTGGCACGTATTTGGTGATTCTTGGTGTTTGTGGCAAACAGCAAGTATGAAGAGCCGGCACAATATTCACATACATGCCTTCGTCGTTTTTCCTCGTTCGTCCTTTCGTTACATGCGTCGTTGTTATCAGGAACTATTAGCGCTCGTGGCGTGGTTAACTTCCGTGTTCTTAGCAGATCACCTTGGTTAAGCAACACTCCGCCCGGTCATTACTTGGATGGGTGACCGTTTAGTGACATTTAGATTTGAGGGCTTCCGTGCTTCGGAAGGCACGTTAAGATGTTGATTCCAGCTTTTCAGTCGCTAAGCCATGTCGGAGGCCTTAGGGCGGCCTAAAAACTCCGACACCAGAGTTGGTCACTAACTCATACGAAGGAGAAGTTCACTACACACCCTCATATTCTAAATTGTCAACTCGAACATTCCTCAGTAACAACAGCACTAGCCTATCAGTCAACTGCTGGAGATAGGCCTTCCCTAAGGGGGATATGCCCATAATCCCTACGCTAGGCATGCAAGTTGCGGAACACAGAGCACAGCTTCTCGCACGGCCGCCGACGCTACTGTCAGTCGGCGGCCAGGGTATGTAACTGCCGGTTTTAGATAATTCCTCACCTCGTCTCAACCTTGAAATGGTATTTAAAGTTAGTTGGTTTGGGTGCCGCAAAATATTGTGCCGTAATCGAGGAAGTTTACACAGTTGACAGGTTCACACTTCACAGGTAGCAGGTATTGTAAGCTACGTACCGAGGTTCCTACATACCCTGAACCAAGGGTCACTACGTTTATGTACTGTACCTATTCTTCACGGAAAAAATCGTGGCGACAACAGGAATATGAAGGTCAGACTCAGAAAACATATGTTTCCTGAGTATTGAACAAAGTGCAGAACATGCAAACATTCGTTCCATGCGGGGAATCAAACCCACACCTAATCTAACTCAGCCGGCCATTCGCCCAATGCGCTAACCACGTAGTAATCTAGGAATAGAGAAGGTAAATACTTACTTCTTTCTAACAAAAATGCGAGTTCATTTGGAGTGATAAACTTCTCATACTGATGCGTTCCTTTCGGTAATAGATTCAAGACATATTCTGCCATATAGATTGATGCGAACTGAGATATTCTTGTTCTATTAGGTGTGGTGAAGAATATTTTACCGCCGGGTTTCAGCGCTTGAACACAGCACTGAACGAAAACCTCTTTGTTGCTTACGTGTTCTATCACCTCTGATGCTACAACACCATCATAATGCTCAGAGCATTGGATTACATGATCCTGAAATTGATGAAGAAAATTCAATATTACAAATGGTTACAGCTTATTAACAGTTAATAGTTAGTTAGTTAGTTGTTAGTAGTAAGATCCATTGTTCTGTTTGATTACAAAACAAATAGATAAAAACAAAGGCTAAAAAACAAAGCTTTTTATGTAAGTTACATTATATTAGATTTAAGTAAAGTTGACAGGCCCATAGTAGATACAAGATTCAATATGAGTCCAGATGTTGAATCTTGTATCTACTATGTTTAAGATCCTTTTATACTTATAAATGTAATATATTACTTTGATTTTGACTTGGAGACGGACTCACGCACTGAGTAGGAAGGATAGGATAGGGTTAGTGAGATGTTCAGTACAGTACTGGACAGTATGTATTACGATGGATGCATAAAAGTCTGTGATTTGGTTACAACTTTTTATCTATGAGTCATGTAAGCGAATATAATTACTAGAAGCTAATTTAAACAACTAAAAATAATTAGATTTATTTACCTCAATACTTGTGTGGATATAATTGGGTTTGTTGTTAGCTATCTTCGGGTCTACATCTCTGTGTTCCAAAGCGATTGCCACTAATTCCTTGCTGGCATCAATTCCGGTCACATTGGCACCAAGTCTGGCCAGGGCCTGTAACACCATAGTCAGGGAGAAACATTAATTAGAGATACTTTGCATTACAATTATAGGATGGTTTTTGTGCAATTAATCCCTTATTTCCAGTGATTGAAATAGGTCAAGCTAATTTACCTAAAGTTTGAGAACCAATTTTAAGTAAATGAATAAATTTTATTATTTCTATACAACTCATCCACTTATAGTCCACCAACTGATTGCAGATTTCTAATGGAACAAAAAAAATTTTGTAAAACAAAGAGAAACAAAGACAACATTGATAGAATACTTTTCATTTGCTAGAAGTTGTTACTGCTTCCTCTATAAACAATTTCAAGAATAAGCTGGATAGCTGGTTACAAACTAACAAACTGTTACTAAATTAATGAAATCAGTGCCATAAAGTTAAATAAATCAACACTGTATGATGTAGACACGAGTTGCTAGTCTATAAATAAATTATAAAGAGTGGTATGTCAATGCCACTGCTACATTTAGGATCCAGACTCATCAGCCCTTTCTCTTCGTTTGGCAGCAGGTTATGTACGACATGTGTTCTCTTTAACTGCTTGTGAATGAATAATGATGATTACATCTAGTTTTGGATATATACAATGTTGTGTAGATTATTACCTCTGATAGTATACCTCCTCCGCATCCCACATCCAGTATGTTCACACCTTTTAGTGGTGCACAGGCTCTTTCTTCATATGTTCGTACAAGACCATCTCTTATAAAAGGCACTCTGAAATGAGACAAAATAGTTTATTTTACCTATTAGAAATGGCACATTAGTTTAGACTAGTACATTTTATGTGAAAACCGACCAGTCACCTGATGAAAAGTATTTATCGCTACCCTTGGACTTGACATCAGAGGCAATTTTGGTGGGCTACATACAATTTTGGTTCATTTTACATGATACGACCTATACTGCCAGCATTCTTTTAACATGGCGCGACCTGTACTTACAATAGGATTCAGGACCCCGACCCAGGTACTAATTGCCCAATTATGCCATACTACTTAGGTTAACTACAGTAACCACTATTTGTCATGATGTAGCATATTATGTTTTTTTTAATGTGTCACGGTAAGCATCTACCTGATCGTGTTCATAGAGTGAAGTGGTTTCATGGGACCGCTAAGGCTCCACCAATCTTTCGTTTGAGAGAACATCTGAATTTCAGACGAGTCGACAGTCGATTGCATGTTTTTCTCATCTTTATGAATATTACTCGTAGTTCCCAACAGTCGGCATTCAGGCAGTTTATTAGATGAACATCTGCAAAGGCATATAGCAAGTTTTAATAGTTCATAGGAACATTTTCAGGTAGAATTTTATGAAATGAAAAGTTTCGCTCTTACATGTTTTTATGTATCGTATTTTGGCTCTTGTGCCATAAGAATCGCAAAGATCTTGCAGTCATTTTGTGAAGATGAATTATAAAAATACTAAGCAAAAGTTCAATGGAGATAAATTGAAGATAATTAAATATTTTTTAGTTTCATTTTTAGTAGAACTCGTAGAACTGAAATGAAATTATTTGCTGTCTGTCATCGTGTCACAACTTGAATGTTTGTCAATTTCAATGTCGTTATCAAAAATGCCAAAGAAAAATGAATGAATGCAGTTGGTTCGACGAATGTACGATCGAGCAGGCAACCGACACGAACATTTACAAGGAATAGCCCCATTGCACACACGACTAAAGATGTAAATCAAGCGATTTAAAACGTTTTAAATAAAATGTTGCCATTTTAAACCGCAAATAAATCGTTTTAAACGGTTGAAAACCGGCCCACAAAGGCGGCCACGTGCGGCAGTGTTTGTGTGTGCATGTGTGTGTAGATACATTGCATTGCAACGTTCGAATCACAACACGAGTGACATGTAACCTTCAGGCAACGCTGGTCGACACGAACATCTACAAGGAATAGCCCCATTGCACACACGACTATAGATGTAAATCAACCGATTTAAAACGTTTTAAATAAAATGTTACCATTTTAAACAGCAAATAAATCGTTTTAAACGGTTGAAAACCCGCCTACAATGCATGTGTGTTTGGATACATTGCAACGTTCGAGTCACAACATGAGTGACGACGACGTCAACGAAAGTGCGAGTGTGTGGTTTAAAACCGAATCAAATTGATTAATTTATATCGTTTGAAAACATTGAAAAAAAAATATTTAGCAACACGCTAATACCTACACTACGTTTTTACCTACTTTCTTAGTTAGTTTGGTATGTGTATTGTAAGCTTTCAGCCACAGCTAGGGGGTAAAGTATTATAAAATAAATGACAAATACGAATAAATACCTTGAATACTCATATTTCCATCCACAATAGTACTTTACAGACTGTACTTTCACTTTCTCCTATTTTAGAACGTCTTTACTCGATGCCAGCCGTCAACTCAAAGAGTAAAGTAATATCAACCAAGTGGGCGCTCGCTCCAAACATCCCAGGGTGGCGTAGGGTTTCTCGTCAATAAGGCCCTCTCTAACAACGTTGAAGAAATCTCCAGTGTGTCGACCAGGGTAGCGTACCTGATCCTTCGGCTATCAAAGAGGTATAGCATGAAGATAATTCAGGTTTACGCACCGACCTCGGCAGACTTGGATGATGAAGTGGAGGATATGTACGAGGACATATCCAAAGCCTTGCACAACACCTCGAAGGCTCACTTCAACGTTGTTATGGGGGACTTTGACGGCAAAGTGGGACTCCGAATTGGCGACGAATCCAGAGTGGGCCCGCATGGTTTTGGGTGTAGAAATCACAGGGGGCAAATGCTGGTCAACTTCCTAGAGAAGGAGGGGCTCTTCTTGATGAACTCGTTCTTCGAGAAGAAGCCCCACAGGAAGTGGACATGGCGTAGCCACGACACTGTGACCAAGAACGAGATCGACTTCATCATGACGGATAAAAGGCACATATTCAGAGACGTCTCCGTGATCAACAGGTTCAACACCGGATCTGATCACAGACTTGTCCGAGGCTCTCTGAATATCAATCTTAAGCTGGAAAGAAACCGTCTGATGAAGTCCACGCTCCGACCCAATCTACTCCAGATCATGGCGGGCACCGAGAAGTTTCAGAAGCTTCTCGGTGACAGATTCGTTGCTGTGGAACCCACCGATGACGTTGATGAGGCCCTACAAAACGTGGTTGGAACGTTAAGGGACGAGGGCATCAAATTCTGCCAAATGCAGCCTAAAGGCAAGAAGTCCAAACTCACGGATGAGATTCTTCGGCTGATGACAAAAAGACGGGAAACCACTCAGGCCACTTCGTCAGAGAGGTCAGACCTGAACAAGCGAATTGCGAAGATGATACGGCGCGACCTTCGGAGCTCCAATACACGCCTCATTGAAGAGGCAATAGAGCGAAACCGAGGGTCCAAAGTATTCACTCAGCAGCTTGGCAGGAGCCACCTGACGAAGTTAACGACACACGATGGCCGAACCGTCTTGTCAAAGCCGGAGGTATTATCTGAGATAGAGGAATTTTATGGCCAACTGTATGCGGCACATGCTCCTTGCCCCCAACGTAGCAGCCACGATTCTCGAGCTACCCTCACCCGCCACTATACCGACGACCTGCCAGAGATCAGCCAAGACGAGGTCGTACTGGCCCTGAGGCAGCTTAAAAATGGAAAAGCCCCCGGTGAAGACGGTGTTACTTCGGAACTTCTGAAGGCAGGAGGAGCTCCTGTTGTGCAGGAGCTGCAGAACCTCTTCAACTCCGTCCTTCACTGTGGGAGAACTCCAAAGGCGTGGAATGAGAGCTTGGTGGTTCTGTTTTTTAAGAAGGGAGATAGGACGCTTCTTAAAAATTACAGACCCATCTCGCTCTTGAGTCACGTCTATAAGCTGTTCTCTCGGGTAATTACAAATCGTCTCGTCAGAAGACTCGATGAGTTCCAGCCACCGGAGCAGGCCGGGTTTCGCGGAGGATATGGCACCATAGACCACATTCACACAGTGAGGCAGATTATACAGAAGTCCGAAGAGTATAATCAGCCCCTGTGTCTGGCGTTTGTGGACTATGAGAAAGCCTTTGACTCTGTAGAAACCTGGGCTGTCCTGGAATCCTTGCAGCGATGCCAAGTGGACTATCGTTATATCGAAGTGTTGAGATGTCTGTACGAAGCCGCCAATATGAGTGTCCGAGTACAGGACCAGCAGTCTAAACCCATCCAACTGCGCCGCGGAGTGAGACAGGGAGATGTCATATCTCCGAAACTGTTCACAAGCACGTTGGAGGACATGTTTAAGACGCTGGACTGGAAAGGTATGGGCATAAACATAAACGGCGAGCACATCTCACACTTGCGATTCGCTGATGACATAGTCCTAATGGCGGAGTCGCTGGAGGAGCTGCAACAGATGCTGGACGGCCTAGCATCAGCCTCGCGAAAGATTGGTCTCGGCATGAATTTGGACAAGACCAAAGTTATGGTCAATGACCGAATTGATCAGAGTCCTATCGTCGTTAATGGACACCTTCTTGAAGTTGTTTCGGAGTATACATACCTCGGGCAGATATTGCAGTTGGGTAGAAACAACTTCGAGAAGGAGGCCAAGAGGAGGATTCAGCTGGGTTGGGCAGCATTTGGAAAACTGCGTCGAGTATTCTCGTCACCCATACCGCAATGTTTGAAAACAAAAGTTATCAATCAGTGCGTCCTACCCGTCATGACATACGGAGCCGAAACGTGGACACTCACAGTACGGCTGGTCCACCAGTTTAAAGTCGCTCAGCGAGCTATGGAACGAGCTATGCTCGGGGTTTCTCTGAAGGATAAAATCCGTAACGAGTTTATCCGACATAGAACTAAAGTTGTCGACATAGCTCAGAGAATTAGCAAACTGAAGTGGCAGTGGGCTGGCCATATCTGCCGAAGAACCGATAACCGTTGGGGTAAACGAGTTCTTGAGTGGAGACCGCGGCTCGGCAAACGTAGTGTAGGACGCCCTCCGGCCAGGTGGGGTGACGATCTGCGAAAGGCTGCTGGTAGAAGCTGGATGCGTCGAGCTCAGGACAGGGCGCAATGGCGCTCATTAGGGGAGGCCTATGTCCAGCAGTGGACTGCTATAGGCTGATGATGATGATGATGATGATGGGCGCTCGCTCGCCAGGCGATCACCCCACCCTGCCACATTGCTATGATGTCATCGCTAGGAAGTTTAACGACAACTTCACAGCAATGCCTTCGGGCTGCCAGTTAAATAAATTAATTATTACTAAATTTGTAAAAAAATACAAAAAACCTAACACTATGCCAATACTACACCAATCCGTTTAAAACGAAAAAAAAACCGTTTAAAACAATTTTTATTCGATTTAAAACGGTTGGTGTTGATGACTGTCTATGTTTTTCATAATTTTATCTACATTTTCTTGATTTAAGTAGGGATATAACGGAGTACTTTTTCGGTGTAAAGATTTTTTAAATGTGTGATACTGATATACTGACATTGATATATACTTACTTAGCGGGTACTTAGCGTTCTAGTTGGTCTGTCCGACCAAGCGTAGATAGATAGATAGATAAATAAATTATTTTTATTGTAGGTACACCCAGGCGCGGATACAGGATTTCGTTTAGAAGGGGGCAATTTTTGTGTTTGGCAATACTCTTAATAATTTTTTATCGGCGAGCGGAGCGAGCCGCGAATTTTTTTTTCTCAGAAAATGTGTTATTTTGCCTAGGTATACTAATCACAAACAAAACACGAAAAGAAAACTGCGATTTTTTACATATTCATAGGAAATCGTTAATGCAAAGGACAGTTATGAAGTCGGCGAGCGAAACGAGCCGCGAAATTTTTACACTAAAACCTCTGCATCTTGGTCATTTTTTATACTATTAGAAAAACAAAAACATACTATATATTGATTTTTAAAGCTACAAATCTGCATAATTAACAAAAAACGTGAATGATCCTCATGACGGAAACCGGATAACGTTCCATTACTGGTTTTTTGTATGGACACAGTCAGTGCCGTAAATAGCATTTTACGCGCCCGGTGCGAGCTTCTATAATTGTTAAGCCTGGATACCAGACATAATAGAAAATCTATCTCGCGTTTCAGCATATATGAAGTTACAGTTGACTTCTCAGTGCTTAGTTGCTTTATTTATTATAGAAATAAAATCGGCGAGCGCAGGGATCCCCAAAATTTTTGGTGCACAAAGGAAAAAAGACAAAGAAAACGGTGGAATTTTTTGTAACACCTAGGTGTCTAGGCCTAGGCCCAACAGACATAAAAAAGGAAGTCGGCGAGCGGAGCGAGCCGCAATTTTTTTAAATCTTTCTAACTAGCGCTGTTGTGTTCTAATTCGTCATTGTTGCAAACTTTATAGATTGGATTAAAAACATTTTTTGCCTAGTTTTGTACCATTCACAACCAAAAGGTGGTAATAAAATCGGCGAGCAGAGCGAGCCGCGAAATTTTTCTATCAAAGGTGAGCATACAAGATATGAAAAAGAAAACTACGATTTATATCTGAATTTCAACCAACCTATAACCTATAACCTATGTATTAGGTTATAATTATCAACGAAGACTTGGTCCTGATCTGGTCATTTCTGCACCCAACCAGAAAAAGACAATTATATCATATTATATCAATTTATATCTGCATATCAAACTAATAATAAATTAATACTACCATTCATGACCCAAAACTTGGTCCTGGTCTGGTAATTTTTGCGCCCCCCAGAAAAGAAAACTATGATTTATAACTGGATATTAACGAAATAATTAATGAATATTACCATGCATGGTCTGCGCCCTGTGCCTGGGCACCGGTGGCACCGCCTTATTTTCGGCACTGGACACAGTATAATTAATAGCTAACTAGTTAACACATGACAATGTATTGATTGTTCCAAATTAACCTAGGTACATAATAAGTACCTTGTGTATTACTAACAATTTTTTTTTAAGTTCATAATATCTAGTGTATATTGCCGGAGTTGAGGGGGGGGGGCAATTGCCCCTATTGCCCCCCCCCTGTATCCGCGCCTGGGTACACCAAAAAAAGTTCAATAATATGATAAATGATACACATTTATCTTGGGATATGACTTTATTTTTGCTTTTGGATCCATTTTAGATATTTTCTAGACATTATTGCACAGAGGTTAGTTACTTGGAGATCATTTTGTTCAAAAACTAACGAGGCTTGTGGCTCAATCTCAATTCTCAAGACGACTTGTCGCTACTGCTTCACTTTTCGGAATGCCCAAGCCTCGTCATTTTTTGTTAGGTACTCTCAGACAATCCCTCCTTCCAAAATCCAACCATCGATAAAACCAGAGACTTGCTCTATGGTTTTCGTCGGTCACGTTCCGAGTTGCCATAATATGCATGATTAATACTTTTTACATCCGGTAATTATTATTTGCTTATAAAATAGATTATTGAATAATAATGATTTTTAAAATAAACTTATAATATTAAAGAAATCATGACATTCGGCCGTCCGTCTTCATGCGATCTCCTGACGCATGATTGAAACAAATCAAGCCATTAGTAAGTATAACGATACGGTACTATTTACAGCATTGTCCAATTGTACCTACAGACACGAGTACAACAACAATACAACTAATAGTTATTATAGTAGGTCTACTTATTTTAGAATTTAATTAAATTGATTGTTTTGACCTTAATCTTATAATTAATAACACCAAAACTAAGATACAACTTACAATTGCTCTTTACTGAATTGACAATTTTGATAATACTCCCATAGAGACTGTAGAAATATTTCATTTATTAGAAAGATACTCATTTGAATTGGAAAAGTCAATTTCGAAATATTCAAACTAAAAAAAACTAAATCTAGGAATATAATTTAACACATAAAACAACGTACAAACACAGAACTAATGGCACTATCAGCTTTTTACGTAGGCATATGCCGAAGTATAATGTAAAAACAATTGACCTATTTATTACACAACAATGTACCGAACCTGCCTTTACAATACTACGAATATTTGCTTTTCTTAACCACTGGTACAGAACACAGAACATTGTATACGACAACACCATAAAAAAAAAACAAATGATTTATGTTACCGATGTTTACAAATAAATTAATTATCTGATTTCTGCTTTCATTCACAAAGTAGGTAGGTACAGTTTCAAGCTAATTGTAAAATCATTTCCTCGCAGATTATCATTGCTTGCTATAGATGTGTACTAAAAGAAGTAACATCTTCATGGTGTAGATAAGTATAAGTAGGTAGGTACCTACTAAATGTACAAATGTAAATATACATACAACAATGAGACTTAATGATATACCCACTTACTAAATTAAGTCTACAAGTAATTACATAGAAATAATGACATTCGGTTATTACTAGATTTTCGATTTGATTTAGGTACCTACTTAGATGTTGAGCTACTGCTGTTATTGGATTTGCTTCTAGGAACATTAAGTAATTTATGTATGCATAAGATATCTTAGCTTTTATTGTTTTATGTTTATTTATTTTTATATTTTTATTTTTTTCATTTGTTAGGTTATATATTTTTTTATTATTATTTTTTTCATTTGTTAGGTTTTAGAGTGACGTTATATTCTCTGCTATTTCATTTATCAAATTTGTAGCACTATCAATCTATTTCCCCACAACATAAAGGTTATCTGGAAGAAAATGCTATTTAGCATTAAGTTCGCCTATATACATAATCTATCTTGTGCAATAAAGAATTTTCTATTTAATTTTATCATTAGAATATTGTTTTGTTTTTTTTTCTTTTCGTGACTCTTACAACATGTGAACTCAAATTGGTTTAGCGTACAAAATATGTTTAATTGTGCCTATAATTTTAGTACCTACTTCCTAAAGCCTGGAATTATGGCAACTTTATATTCAGTCATTAGGTACCTAATGTAATTCTAATTCATAATGATATGTAAAACATTTACATGTAAATATTTATTTGCCAATAAATTGATTATTCCTGATTATTTCTGATTATTCTTAAAGGGCCTATGAATTTTACATAAGTTTAGTACAGTTATTTTTGTTGATAAAATGAGTTAGGTGTTATTTTATTAATAACCTACAGTGTATTTACCTACATAGGAGAAAAAGGCTTTACCAGTAACGTAATTAGCCTTTTGCCTTAGCTTGGCTAGTTACAACTACAATTGGAACTTCTCTTCCTTATATTTTCAAGTTATTCGGGAGCGGCCCGAGTGCCAATATCCAGCTTTAAACTATTTCTCAATCTGATAACAAATAAAACATACTTATGTGGAAATCTTTTGAGTGAAATAATTAACAAGCATTAAAAAAACCCTTTTAAATTTTACAAAATCACCGCAATTTTGGCGACCACGATAATCTCTGTATTCTCCAAGTCGTTATTGTTCCTCAAAAGATAAAATAAAGTTGTATAGGTAATACTGGTAATACCTAAACGTCCTACATCGTCATGGTTAGACCAACATATTTATCAAGAGCATCACGCCGGCGGAACAACTGTACAAAGATTCTCATCAACCTTTTTATAGATAACAGGGCTATCATCCATCAGGTCTATCATTATCCCTATAGAATTACGAGTAGTACAGCCTATTTATTACCCACTAAATTTAATTCACAACAGCCAGGGTAGGATATCAAAGAGTTCATAAAGTTCATCCAATGTTTTGTATTTATCACGTCAACCTAGAGTCGTTAATAAAATTGTAAAACGATATTAATAATATGGCTAAAGTAATCTGCCGATAATACCTACCTATTACCTAAATATAGACTAAGTAAAAGTATATTCACTTCATCTTAACTCTTTCAATTTAATACTAAAAAGCTGTTAACACCTGTATGTTCTCATTATGGAACGCAGTAAATTATTGAGTAATGAGTATTGAGTCCAACCTTAACATCAGTCTCGGTCAAAAAATTCTAAAGTGTATAAATCTTTGGTTATTATATTAGCATATAAAATATTTTTTTAGGATAAAAGATATAACTCTGGCAATTAAAGTGTTTGCCGTTAAACTTATGGTGAGACCTGTCAAATTTGTCAAACAAGACTAGGTACACCTCCCGTCACCTACACTTAAGTTCCTTGATTAAAAAGATAATTTAATCGTAGTTCTATTTTTACTGACTGTGATACAATGATACAGAATTAATTTATTAATTTGGAACCTTAAGGAACACTTTAATCGTATCATTCATCCGTTCAGCCATTCCTGAATTTAATGATATCAAACATACTAACACACATAAAATCTTGCATCTATATTGGCTGATGCTGTCCTTTATACGTGTCACTTATCTGCCTAGCAACATAAAATTCTAATTATGTTAAAAAGTGAAAATCTCTTAATTCTTCATCAAAGCTCGCGGCAATACGGTAATAAGTAGATACGCTTTGTACTACTGCCTGCCGATAGTGCTGGCCTGCTGATTCCCAAATACAGGGACCTAGTCGGGAGTTTGAGCTCAGCCATGGTCAATGTAGGTAATAACTAATTACATGTATGTACAAACCCAGATACAAAACAGATGAAGTTTTATAACCATGCATGATAATAATTATAATAACTATGCATTAATAATTAAAAAAATAATTATAATTAATGATTTTAATAACTATGCATGACTGTGTGAGCTAAGTTTTGGAGATTGACTCTATGTAACCTGTAATAACTTTTCCCAAACTTACATTTTTCTGTTTGCTTACATTCTCACCTGTTATTGTTCAAGTAGTTATATGGAATTGTTTGTTTAAGCTTTTGTGAACACTAAATTAGCATTATATTTTATTATTTATTTGTTATTTTAAATTTACACCAATTCGTAACGCGACCAAACAGAGAAGAATTGGCAAGAAACTCTGCAAGGGTTGTATTTGTTTTAATCGTCTTTCTTAAAATTGTTATTAATATTAAGGGGTTGGACAGTTTCATCCCAAACTTTTTTTTGTTTATATTTTTTTTTCTTGCTATCTTAATAATCAGTTTTTTTTTTAATTTAGCTTTAGTGGACCTACCAGACGAGAAACCACTGGTTAAAGCTTACAGTTGTCGTTATCGAGGCCCACCCTTAGACATTTCTAGCACTTGAATACAGGCTTAGATACATGAATTGGGAGAATCAAAATGAAAAAAAGCACTAAGTATATTTCTCAACAATAGGTCATAATAGTTTAGGTAGATATACATTTATATACTATACTCTATATGTATTTTGCTATTATAGTTGTGAGTACTTTGTATTCATTTTATATATATTTATGTTTATTATAATTTGTGGTAATTAGTCCGTTTATTTGTTTCTATTGTCTACATAAATTCTTGCCGGTTGTACACTTTTCTACCTGTTTTGTGCTGTTCCATATCCTACTCAAAGGTTTTATTGGAAGAAAACTGTTAAGCTCGCCAGTGTACAATTTCACAAATTTATCAGTTATGCCATGAATATTTGAACAATACAGTGTACTACAATCTAATAATACTATCTGCCTTCTTATCACTAATTTCACACATTTAAAAAAAAATGTATATATCGTAAAATAGTCCCGGAAGTTTTCATTACTTCGTGACATACAAGATAACGTGTCTTTCAAAAGCCGATCATAATTTTGTTCTTTTAGAAACACCCTCTAAAGTTTTGCCTACCACTCTGTCCAGCTAAACACTACGCTTGGAAGGGCTTCGAACCACTCCTTTGTCAGGCCTATTTTTCTATAAAGCAAAATGTATGATCTGCTTTTGATCCCATTCGTAAATAGCGGCACACTTAACATAACTTTTCTAAGACAGCTGTCAATACTTTTAGATTTACTCGACGGTTCAAATCTGGCACTATTATTGGTATTATTAAACAGGTACATTCTTGGTGGACTAACCTTACAGTTCTCTTGTGCTTTATACGACGTATGTACCTGGGCAGTCACAAGATGAAATAGAGCTTGGAGAGGTCGATGTGGACCTTCATTTCCTTGAACGCATCCTTCCTTATCGAAGACTTCTTGCTTACTTTTATAATGCTTGTGTGTTTTACTGAAGGTTTTCTCTTGGGAGTCAGCATGTCATCAGATTCCATAGAAATAAATAAACAATCATTTTAGTTTGCTCATTAGTACAAAATAAAATTATATAATATATAGCACACTTGGCCTCCTACTACGCAGTCCATGTAACGTTGTGACGTATATAGCCACCTAACCTACAGGTCCTACGTGTAGTGCTTACTTTATTCTGATGCATACATAGCATTGGATCATACTGCTAAAAAGTCCGCGTAATGTTGTGACGTACATAGCCACGTTCAGGTCCTAAGAGTAGTTCATACTTAAATTAGATGCATACATAGCATTTGATCATACTGTTATTCAGTCCGTGTAATTTTGTCACGTACTCAGCCACTTTAACTCACATGGTTCTTATCATACCTTTTCCTCCAATGGCATACTTAGCTTAGCCTTGTGACGTACATAGCCACTTGAACGCACATGGTTCAAACTTTTCCCTACAATGGCATACATAGCCCTATGATTGTGACGTACATAGCCACTAAAGTAAAAATCATTAACTGCTAACCCAACATATAAGTTGCAAAATAACTGTTTGAAATAAAAGTACTAACACACATGGCACATAATTCCTCAAAAATTAAATTGTCGATTCAATTCAAGTACACCCTGTATGCAGAACAGTAAGAATCAAACACCGCTATCAGGGAGTAGCCCTGACCAAACAGTGTTCAATTCAAACTTTGTGTGTTCAATTCAAACTTTGAATTAAGAATTAGATATGCAGAATAGTAAAAATCAAATACCGCTATCAGGGAGTAGCCCTGACCAAACAGTGTTCAATTCAAACTTTGTATTACCAATTAGGCTAGCACAGACAGATATTCTCGGTTCAATACCGACTGATCTATACCAGCAAAATTGGGCATCTACATATTTAGATATAAACTCACATTTTTAAAATTCGCAAACCAAATACTGCTATCAGAGAGTGGCCCTGATCGAACAGTATTCAATCCAAGCTTTGTATTACCAATTAGGCTAGCACAGACAGATATTCTCGGTTCAATACCGACTGATCCATGCTAGAAAAACTGGCAATTTACCTACTTATTTAAATTAGATATTCAAAATGCGGGTAGGTATCGGAACTATTCGGAATTATGTACCAAGTTCTAAAAATAGAAAGGTGCTAACACGGCCAGGTAATCTCGGTGCATTACCGACCGGCACGTAAAACACGATTCAATTCTTATAATAAGTAAAACAAGATGGCGATAAAATATACATTTACTTAAATGTAAAATAATAAAATCCACACTTTCGTACCTTGGTTCATCTCCACTTCTGAAATATGATAAATGATACACATTTATCTTGGGATATGACTTTATTTTTGCTTTTGGATCCATTTTAGATATTTTCTAGACATTATTGCACAGAGGTTAGTTACTTGGAGATCATTTCGTTCAAAAACTAACGAGGCTTGTGGCTCAATCTCAATTCTCAAGACGACTTGTCGCTACTGCTTCACTTTTCGGAATGCCCAAGCCTCGTCATTTTTTGTTAGGTACTCTCAGACAATCCCTCCTTCCAAAATCCAACCATCGATAAAACCAGAGACTTGCTCTATGGTTTTCGTCGGTCACGTTCCGAGTTGCCATAATATGCATGATTAATACTTTTTACATCCGGTAATTATTATTTGCTTATAAAATAGATTATTGAATAATAATGATTTTTAAAATAAACTTATAATATTAAAGAAATCATGACAATAATTTTCAGGAAAATTTACAATAAAATAAAAGTACTCTGGGCGGTCTTATTGCTAAAAGCGATCTCACCCAGACAACTTTTGGATTGATACGATAGCACGATAAAGAAAAGCAGGCGGTGTACATACGAGAGTAGCTACATAAATAATATCATACACATACCCAAACAAAACTTTTAAAGCGGTTGATTTACATCTTTAAGTAGGACTTTTTGTTTTCATCCATCCTATCCTATGGGATCAATAAAAAACGTTTTGGGTTTTTGACCATTAAAAAAAGCAGGAGGTTCTCAATTCGGTCGGTCACAATGAAGTAGAAGTATTGTTACTATCGAAGTAGAATGATAAATAATATCTAACCGTGATCCGTCCTCGGAAGAATACCTACCTACAGACCTCGGCATCAGTTCAGTTTGACACAAAGAGTACCTAGCGAACTGTGTAGCAAGCTCGTTGGGCTGGGCATAAACGTTTCTACTTATTTATGTTAATGTTATTTATTGTAATTCACGGATTTAATCCTGTCCTAAATATATTAAAATAAAAAATCAACAACTTGCATTTCGTAGAAACAGCAGGAAATTGTATACCTTCTCCGTTCACGGTTTGCAGACCATAACCAAAACTTCACTCATTGCATCCATGCAAAAGTAGAAATGTAGAATTTTTAATTATAAATTCCAATTTATAATTAAAAATGATAGATACCATAAATAATTATATCTGATGTACCTACCTAGCTTTTTGTATAGCCCCCCCTACCCTACCTACCCTACCGTTCTGAAACACTGTAGGAAGGTACTATTAAAGTCTACTGACAAACTATTGACCTGAAATCTACTGATAACTATTTATTCATAAAATGCTAGAACACCAAGTAAAAAGGGATAACTCAAATAAATCGATTAGCATCGGTTCAATGTTTTATTGCTTGTAGGGCGTAGAAAAATAAATGATTTTCTGTCCAGAACCACTTGTTCGCCAGCATGTTGAGGAAGATGCCACGGCATTTTTCAATTTGACAACCATCTGTATGTAACAAAAATAAATAAATTCCATTATATTACATTACATCCATATTTCATATTAGGAAGTGGGGAAAGAGAACTTCAATAATGTCGTCACGATCATCAGCTTTGATAGACTTTAACTTCACACACCACCACCACACCAGCTTTTTAACATTCCACTGCTGGGCATAGGCCTGCCCTAATAAAGCAGGAAATGCTCATAATCCCCTCGCTGGGCATGCGGGTTTGGGATTGCAGGACACACGTTCTCGCACTGCCGACGCTGCTGCCCGTCAGCAGGAAATTTATCTCTGCCGATGTTAGACTGCGCTATGCCGCAAGCAGCACCGTTCGTTATACAGCACGGTAAGGTAGTAGAGTTCTTTGTGGAGGGCCGGGGAGGTACTGCCACCATGTCTATTTCTGCCGTGAAGAAGCTGTGCTGTGTTTCGGTTTGAAGGGTGTGGGTGCCGGTGAAATTACAGGCACAAGAGGCTCATCATCTTCATGCCTCAAGTTGTGGACGCAGGGCGTTGCATCGTAGAGCACGTTAAAAAAACGTTGTCTACGATGCAATGATGCAATGCAATGTTTGTCATAGGTAATGGTTACCACTTAACATCAGGTGGGCCATGTGCTTGTTCCATCTTCAAGTAGTATAAAAAAAGGGTGCACCACGGGAGGTTGGAAAGTTGGAACTACTTACACTCCCCATCATAAGGACCGTCAGTAAATTAATCGGTTGAATAATATGATAGCCGAGGTAGGAAAAATATAGGAGGGTTACATCTAGATTACTAGTAGATACCTTGGTAGACCTCTTGTTTATTCGCACTACCTCCAGATCCGATCCTCATCATAAAAAGGCTGACGCACCGTGGTCGCACCTACAATCTTCACGAAGGATTTTTGTTCCTCTAAAGTTTGACTCAGCAAACGATTCGACCAATCCTAGTCTAATCAAACCCTAAATATAGGAACTTTTTTTATACTACTAAGTTAGCAAACAGGTATACGATCCTCCTGATGGTAAGCGGTACCCGTAGCCTATGGACGCCTGTAACATTAAGAGGTATTACATGCGCGTTGCTGACCCTTGCCCTTTTTGAATCGCTGCATATTGTAGTCTCTGGGGAAAACCTCGGCAAGAAGACCATTCCACAGCTTGATTGTTCGCAGGAGGAAATTCCTCTGGAACCTTACTGTGCGAGAAGACATAGGTGGCAATGTATGTGGATGATACCTCTGCCGATGTCGAGCGGTGCGAAGATAGAAAGAAGCAGCAGGCACCGTCTCAAACAATTCTCTAGAACACTCCCCATTATGCAAGGTCGCTACTTAGGTAGGTACCTACAATACAACCAACCTCAGAAGGATAAAGATACTTTGTCTACGTAGTAGTTTGAATCAAAATCACATCAAGCGCCTTGAGACTTACGATTTTCTAATTTCAGTCTTAAATCTTCCACTGAAATAAACTTTTCGTACTGGTGCGTTCCTTTTGGCATCATTTTCACAATGTTCTCAGCGAACCAGATGTTCAGAAATTGGGATAATCTAGTTTTGCTGGGCGTTGTAAAGAATACTCTTCCGTTAGGCTTCAGCGCCTGGACACACGACTTCACGAATAACTCTTGATTGCCGACATGTTCTATCACTTCAGAAGCTACGACTGCATCGTACAGATTAGCGTTTCTCAGTACATGGTCCTAGAATTAATAAAATATTAGGTAATTCACACACACAAAACACTTGCTTATATTGGTGGTTCACTGCTGGACATAATTAGGCCTAGCTAGGCTATTAGGATGGGAGATATACCTATATAGTCACCACGCTGGCGGTGGGTATGCGGGCCCCAGATCACAGGAAACAGCTTCTCGGACCCTCTCGGCTGTATTAGGTAGATACCTAGTCATTATCTTCCTGTCGCCAAGCCACAAAAAAGTAATCTCATGCTGCCTATAGACCAGCCTACCCAGCCGAGCGGTTTGGGGAGGTACACGTGAGTGTATCTACCGAGAAGTGTGCGTGCTTTACAGCTCCGGTACTAACTATTTATGGAGAAATAGTAGTCAGCTTCAACGACGGCCTAAGCTGGGTTACAAGTTAGCTGTCCTTCAGTGGTTAGCGGGTAGTGAGCGACATAAGTGCACTTAGGAGCACGGAGCTGTTATTGTCACATAACAGCTCCGGTACCATTCGTGGACGTATGGTAGTGTACCTTCAGCGCATGAGTAACTCAGCCTGAGTACCGTGGTGCACTGCATCTCAGCAGCAAGACCTACTGCAAGCTGGTCCTGGTCAGTTTAATCGTCTGCTTCATAACCTACCGGTCGGGACGTTAAACATTACGTAGATATGATTGGGTCTGTCCTTATCTCACCCAATCAAATCTAAACAATCAAATCATAATAATAAAAATAACTTATATCAATCTGGACAAATGTATTTAGGTATTTACCTCAATGGTAGTGCAGTGGTAAGTAGGAGCGTAAGCCTCGTTAGAGCTATGTTGAATAGCCACATTTATCAGATCGCTACTTGCGTCAATACCAGTTACTTTTAATCCCTGATTCGCCAATGCCTGTCAAATTCAATAAGAATTACAAATATGTACCTTGGATGTACGAGAAAATACAGGCAAGATGGTAATAGGTACATCTATGTAATGTAAATATTTAGTTATTTTACAATATTATCATGGTGAATAACTAATATCTAACAGGACATTGACACAAGGCATCTTGTAGTAAGGTTGCTATAAGTAGGTACAGTATAACAAAGATATGATAACATTCTAGTACTCTTATTCATAGGTACGTAGGTAAATACAGGACTCCGGCCAGGTAGAGTGAAGATTTGCGAAACGCTGCGGGGCAGCAGTCTCGACTTTTTCGCTAACTACCGATATATCGCTAAGTGTAAGCCCACAAAAAACATTTTCCCGAAAATTGGGGAAAAATATTTACCTGTAAAGACGAGATAATAAACAATTTTATTCAATGTTTCTACTATTTCGTTAAGATAAGATAAATAGGTATTTATTTCACCCGAGTTATAAAGTAGGCAATATTTTATGTAAAATTTAAAGTGTAATTAGTTACATTATCTTAAAATTAGGTACCTAGATATAAATAAATGCACTTGAATTGGCTTAAATAGGACCCGAAATAGATAAAATAGTATTTATAAAGCCGTTACACATTAAAAGAATTTGAAAAATATATAATTCAATTAATCGACGAATTTCAATCCATATACATACTTAAATGGATAAAAAAAAATATCTTTTGTGGCTACTATTAAAAAAATATGTACCAATTAACGCATAAACAATTGTGATTGTTTTTAATTTGTAAGGAGTTAAGTAAGTTTATGTTCTTGCAACACTAAATTATAAGGGAAATTTGTTTTTAGGTTAGAAGTTACCGATAGTTATCGTTAACTTTATCGGGCTGTCATATTTGGCCGCAATGAGATTCATAAAAATTTTAGAGTTGACATTGTGTGTCGGTATGTTAACGACAAAAATCGTAAACGTCAATGATTTGCACCAATCAGCGCAGCCCACCTCGACGCGCGCAGTATTTTTTGTATGAAAATCTGTTTCCGAGCTGCTACCGAATTTCGGTAGGTTGCGATCGCTAACTATGTCGAGACTGCAGCCCCAGGTAGAAGCTGGATATCTCGGCGTCAAGCTCAGTACAGGGCCCAACAGGATGCCTGCCTATACCTAGCTGTGAACTGCTATAGGCTGATGATGATGATTGGAAAGTTTTTTTTTTATGACATTGGTAAAAATCACTAACTTCGCTTAATACTCCTCCTCCGCACCCAACATCTAGCAAATGTAGGTTTTGTAGTGACAAAGATTTTTTATCTGCATCACTTTCCTTCAAACCATCGATGATAAACGGGACTCTGTTGAAAAAATGGCAGGTAGGT
Organism: Horisme vitalbata; assembly: GCA_951804965.1. Lineage (NCBI taxonomy): Eukaryota > Metazoa > Arthropoda > Insecta > Lepidoptera > Geometridae > Horisme > Horisme vitalbata. The sequence continues at coordinate 11,208,469 of OX638101.1, forward strand.
TAACAATCATGTTTAAAACGTCGCTAGTTATGTCTACCCCTCACCCCTCAGCCTTAGCTTATGTTTACAATATTGTTTTTGCTTGCATTGGAATGCACTTTCTTATGATGCAGCTGTCACTGTGTCACCCGGCTGCATCCGTACTTCATTCATTATAAAAGCGCCTCCAAATCTGTATTATTTTATTAATTAAATAAATTAGTTAGCTTTTTAAAACCCCGTATCGACGTTCCCAAATTAAGAGTACATACTATACATATAAACATAAAGCATTGTTAAGCGTTAAACGTCAACAGGGTCAACAGTCACTTATTTAGCCTCTGCTGTCATAGTCTAACATAAAAAACAACACAATTTCAGGCTAAATCAACCCACTGTTGGACATAGACTTCCCCTAGTAAAAAGGAAGATATGCCCATTATACACACGCTGGGCATACGGGTTGGAGATGGACACAGCTTCTCGCACCGCGCTGACACGACGCCGCTGTAGCCGTGACGCGAGGAGACGCTGCCGCTAGGGCTTGCAATCCGGATATCTGTCAGTTTTACTATCCGGATAATGACGGTCATTATATCCGGATAATTTGGATAATACGGATAGTAAAATGCTTAAAAAATATAGATTTGTTTAAAGAGTTACGTATCTAACAAGTAATCTGAATTTAAAACAGTGTCATCATTAATTTTAAATATTCATAGTATCTCATAAACATTCAGAAACTAGACTAAACACTAAAAAAGAAGCGATGTTCCATATAAACAGTAGGTAGTGTTTGTTTTTTGTCTTAAGTTAAAAATTGTCATCTCTGTTTTATTCATTTTTGATTTATTGTTTCAATTTAATTATTTAACAACCATGTTGTAAATTATTATGATAAATCAGTAGGTCACGATAAAATGTTATCAGATAAAGCCTGGCAAAAAAATATTGAAATTAATGGAGGCGCCACTATCGCTATTATATGGCCACCCGAAAATGTTATGCCAAATAGTTTTGATACTTGATAATTTTTATAATTTTACGCCTTCTTCCGACACAAATTCTGAACAATTATCCATTAAAGTAGTTCACAAAATTTCATCTAAATCCTATCCAGCGTAAGGGCGTAAGAAACATACAAGAATACAAACATAATTTTGCATTTATTTGGACAAATTAAACTTTAAAAAATAATACATTTTTTTAACAACGAATATATTTTACAAAAATAATCCATGAGATCATCCTTCAAATATTCAACTCCTGATAACTCCAATTCACTTCCAATTTTGAGCCTTGCTTGTGCCATTATAATATATAAGTAATCTTCCCGGTTACGATTCAAATTCAAATCTTCTCCGTTGTTTACTGTACCCTCATTTACGATCCTTTTCACTATGCTGACAGATTTACCTATAAGGAAACAAAGATTAAACGACCTCATGATAGCTTAACAAAACGACACCAGTAAAAGTATCAAGTTGATAGGTTACTCTATTTTGTTTTGTAAACATAACCTCAATATAGCCACTTCATAATTTATCAATATTATTAAACGCAAAGGCTTGAAATTAGTATAATGAAACCTAAATAGCTCTATTTTACAGGAGAAATTATCTTATCACAGTTAAATACCTGTCATTCCAGCGATTCTCGGTAAAACATTGTGGAGATCGAACAACATATTTCCAGCCTCTTTTTCCAACAAAAATCACTTGTAAACCTTAAAACTCAATCTTTTCTGGCACTGCTCCGGATGGCTTTATTCATTTTTAACACCTTATCCACAGGAATTGATTAATAAACATACAAAATTCAAGATTACTAAGAATAACTGATGTAACATGTACTTGTGCTTGACAATATGAAAAGGGTTGCCAGGGCATAATAATTTTAGTTCCGTTTCTAAACATTTTTGCCAGGCTATAGCTAGTAGTGATTTTCATCAAAATAAATTATGGTTTTCATTTTCATACCTAAATCGGCCCATAACCGTTGAATAAAATGTTTTCGAATGGTGACGACCATGAACTGGAAGTTCTGCAAGCAACTACCTACACTATCAATGGGGTATTCAGGGCATGCTCAAGACAGTTATTCGTGAAAATCTTGCCGAGGGATGTCGAGACATCCCTATGTTCAAGCATTCGCAAACTTGCAAACTGCAGACTAGACGATGTCGTTGGTCAATCTGGGGGGGTCTTCCAATCTTTCGTCTTTCAGAACGCGGTCACCATTCGAGAACTTTTATAACCAAATGATTATCGGCTATGTTAAATATTTGGCCTGCCTATTGCCACGGGTTGCTAATTTTCTGAGAGCTATGTTGATTACCCTGGTTTTCTAACGGATTTCTTCACTAAGAATTCAAAGTCGTAGAGAGACTTCAAGCATAGGTCTCGCTGTACGACTGAGCTTTATATCCAAGGTTAAACGGCCAAGTTTCCGTACGATTAGTCATCAGCTAGTCAGCCAACACACATTAACCCAACAAATTTGACAGACAGTCATGCCTGGCCAGTAAAACTTCTCATGTTTGGCTAGCTATTAATGGAAAAATGCGCTTTTTAGCTTTTCGTATTCGTATTTTTGGTATCTGTGACAAGAAGTTATGCCGTAATAATCAAAACGCAGGCCATCCGAGTTAGATTCATTGGTTGACCTCTTTGTCAAAGTTGGACCTACTCAGTAGATAATTCAGTCTGACTAAGATAGACATAATAATAAACAACTTCGATATTTATTCGTTTATTTTGAGAGACACCTGTAACAACATCGTGCCAAAGTCATCCAGTGATTCTGTCATGATAACTATATGGTCAGCAAATCGAAGGTGAGTGATGTAGTCACTATAATTATTGGCCATGCTGTATCCGTCCCAGCGCAAAAACTAAAAGACATATTCCAATGCATAGAATATGCATGAATAGTTTCGGAGAGATTACGTCTCCCAGTCTTTTATTTTTTACAAAAAATAGCCAAAAGTTTGACCACTAACACACCTGAAAAAGGTGAAGATGTGGTCTAACATGAAGCACGCTTGCCTAGAGGGAACCGATTCACTCTGGGCTTGAAGACTCCCAGGTTGTGCTGGGCCGGGAAAACAGACACCGGAAGCAAGTCCCACTCCTTATTAGTACTAATAATAAACGTGGAAGCGAATCGTTTGGTACGACAAGGTAGGATATCGACCAGGTATGGGTGGTACTTTGCAGTACACCTGCTTGTCCGGCGATAAAAGGTGGGATCAGGTCTTGAGCATCTTGGGTACATTCACCAAAGTGGAATTTGTAGAAAACCGACAGCCTGGAAACTCGACGTCTGTGTTCGAGGCTCTGCAAATTTGATTGCAACAAAAAATCATCGCCGATGAGCCTGGCAGCTCGTCGCTCAATCGAGTCCAGGGCCTCAAGTTGGTACTTTGCCGAGCCATCCCAGTACTCCATGCACGATTGGAATTGTGCTTTGTACAGACTAAGAAGCTGACCCGGAGTGAAGTACCCCCACACTAAAGCCAGGATACCTAACTTCATAGCGGTAGTTTTGGGCTTGGACTCTATGTGAGAGCCCAAGAGTCTCACGCCTTTTTCAGTTGGACACGATTCATACTGGTCTAGGAGGCGAATTGACATAGTGGCATTGCTATACAAACACTTCAACACTTGAATTGTATAAAATCCCATCATTACTCGTTTATTATGTAAGTAAAGTCGTTTTTGAAAAAACAGTATAGTTTGATTGTTTATAGTGCTGTATTCTTATAGGGAATGTTGGTTTAACTTAAACATTTTATAATAAATAGCTATTTTTTAACTTAATTTCCTTTAAAATACGTTTTTTTTTAGTTTTTCCTAAAATTATCCGAATTATCCGGATATCCGGATAGTAAAGTTCACTACTATCCGAATTAACCCTTTCGCCAACTAGGTCGTCAAGTAAAAAAAAATACAAGTATGTTTAAAATCTCAGTGGTTTTTTGGTTGCTATTTATAATTAAAAACATTTTTTATGTAAAACTTTTAAATGATAAATAAATAAAAAAAGTAAGTTAAATTAGTAAAAAGTAGGTAAGTTATTTTAACAATAAAAAGGTACACAAGAAAGTACAGCGTACCTACATGGATAATAATCGGTTTAGTAGCTTACCGTAGTTCATTAAAAGAGTGTAGCCCTTTCAGTGGCCCATGATGTGGATCCCACCAAGTTTTCATTAGATCAGAAAAAAGTTTCAGTTGTTCTGTATCGATTGTTGTGGTTTTATTCCGAGCTATGGTCTTCATCTTCAACATCCTCAATGGTATTTTTAACGGTGATAAGTTTCTAAAATTAAATAAATGTGAGTAGATTAGATGCCCTCCAGCAAGATGGAGTGACCATCTGAGAAAGGCTGCTGGTGGAAAGTGGATGCGTCAATGGAGCTTAATTGTGGATAAGTAGGTGTATAGGTGTGTCTACATTTTTTTTTGCGTAGGCGTAGGTAGGTAGATAGTTCAGGCTGAATTAAGGTATGATTAATATTACTTTATATAGAATCACCTAAAAATACACAAATAATAGAATATTATGAAGATAGTAAATGTCCTATTTCCTATCTTCAAAAAAATTCTATTTTATTTAAAAAATATTACGTAAAATAAAATAGGTACAAACCCTGACTTCAAAACACACTGCATTAATATTTGATTATCTGAATTACTTCAATTATTTAGACTCGCACCGGAGCGTGTCAGACCAAATTCTTAAAACAACAGATTGCAGATTGAACTTCACCTCACTACAAAACGTATGTTTATGTTGATATTTTAATCTCAGAATTACAGTTTTAAAATAACAAAAAATCGATAAAAAATCTTTATGAAGACGCTTTTTTTATTTAATATGGGCCAGGTCTTGACCTCGAGGCTGGCATAGGCAAGGATGATTTACTTATCATTCAATTCAATCATACCTAGATAACTTTAGCGAAATATGTTTACTACAATGTATTGGACCAACACATTTTAATAAAAATATTGTAGGGTTATTTACCCTACAACTTTAGATGATGGTTTTAAATGATAATTGATTGATAAACTGATAACTGATTTATTGATAATGATACGAATACCCGTCACAGCGGTGGAACGCGTACTGACTCGAAATTCTACAAAATGTGCACTACATGCAAAAATACAAAATGTGCAAGTTTACGTAAACTGTACATGCTCCCGAGGGAAAAGGATACAAAAAGCACTTAAAAATTGATAATAAACTGATACACACAAAAAATGATAATAAAATGATATAAAACGAATGGATAGTACTTAATAAAATTATGTAAACACAAAAAATGATAATAAATTCACACTAAAGTCTCTATTATTGTCCCGCTTAAGATATTTCATTCACTGCACAACACTTTCACTTTTAATAAATCGATTAATAAAAATAGGCGATGTGGCTGAATTAATTAAATTAGGATTACTACGCGCACTTTGATTCACTATAGTGTCATTGTCACTGGTGCTGGTACTTGCTGGCGCTGGCGTAGTTCTCGAGAAGCGAACACTCATGTTGGTTGAGCGCTCGCTGGAAGGTGCTACGGACGGAAGTCGCGCAGAGCGGTGGAGCCGCCATCGTCGCCATGCGAATAGCGCACAAGCGAGAAGCCCTGCGCCGACCACCAGATACAGGACGACGAATTGATGGACGTCATGATATGATAAATCTGATAGCGCTACATTTGATTCATCTGATTTAATCTGCTCTACTCGTGCGCCAATGTTTTCCAGATCTTTCTGTATATTCTCTGAGTAATGCGGGGTGAGGGTCGCATTTATGGGAACTGATAAGTTGATAATGTTGTTGATCGGAGGAATCTCTATGTGTAGGATATCTGGATGAGTAATTAAATCATTCGCTTGCCTTTTGTGAGCAAATATTTCAAAACCTTCATCCTTGATGACGCATGCATCTCCGAGTGTCATAATGCCGGCCTTGTTGACTCGCTCGGCGATAACGTGTTGCTCGCATATGATCCTTATTGTATGTGAATCACAACTATAATATAGATAGGTATTTAACTGATTCAATTCAGACCAGGTAGATGTACATTTGGTGGTGCTAGTCTTGCATTGATTAGATACTCTGTCCTTTATGCACAGACTGTCGTCTGACTTCATGTGTTGAATCGGCCTTTGTAATGGGCAAAGTCGTGTTGATGAGTCATAGAGTAGGCAGTTTTGAATTTCATTTTCAGATAAGGTGATATACGAATCTCTTTGTATGTTTAATGCTATATGTTCTGCAATTGGTAAGATCATGATCATATTTTCTCCATGCTGCCGAGGAATAGGTATGAGTTTGTAAATCTCATAATTATCTCTGCTTACAAGAGGTATCTTAATCTCAAAAATGAAGTACTGCTTGGTCATTCTTGCTTTCACCTTTAGTAGGTGGTATATGCTTGGAAGATTTGTTCGAATATTGCTTATAGGGAGGGCTAAATCTTTTGAAAGTTGGCCTGATATGATATTAAGTTCATCTCGGAGTTGCTTTGGTGTCAATAAATGAACATTCAATTTCCCATGGTGGATGTCGGTGACTGTATCGATCAGAGTCTCCTGGATGTTTTTCAAGTTCATGAATATGCTGTTGGCGATTATTGATGATAAGGCAAATTCATTTTTATTCGCCATTGCTTCAATTTTCTTTGATAGAGTGTTCATATTTTTCTCAATGATAAGAAATTGCTGATTAAATATTTTGTGCTGGTTATTCATAGTCTGTTCTATTCTTTTCAATAAGTTATATTCTGCTTCGATAACAGACGTCTGATTTTTCCATAAACGAGCCAAATGTTGTTGATTACTTCTGATTAATTTAATGTCTTGCTCATATTTTTCTGCGAAATGTTCATCAAGTACTCCGAACAAACTATGCGCCAGGTATCCTACGCCATTGATAAGACCGCGACGGCGTCTGGTTGCGGTAGCGCGTGCCATTTGTTTACCGAGCAATAAGTTGTTATAGTACTCTAATTCTTCGAATCCGTGACGTAACTGGAGTAAGACTATGTCACATTGAGTTTGTTTTGATGTGGGTGAACATATGCTTTCAAGATGATTTATATACTTGTCGAATAAGTGCAGTCCTTGCCAATACGGGTTCATATCATAATAAACGATAAGTTTCCATTCGTCTCGGACAAGATGCATGTTTGATAATTTATCGAAATATAGGCTCTGATTGCTATTGATATTTGATAGTTTGTAGTCACATTGAACGGGAGATAAAATCATCATTAACATCAGCGATATTAATCCCACAAAGTTACCCATTTTGGATAATTTACGTTTTGATTTTTTGCTCGATTGTTGTTGATCTTGATTGGGAGATATATTTTGCTTTGACTGTTCAACCTTTGCTGATGGTGATGATTGATCAATTGGTAGCTTTGATAGTTTAATTATGGGCCTCTTAATAGTGCCATTCTTTGTTTTTACAGTGACGACACGTACATAGCCATCCTTGCCAGGGTGAAGCTCTATGACTTTTCCCATAGCCCATTTTCCGGCTGGCAAGTTAGTATCGTGGATGATGACGATATCATCTTGTTTGATGTTTTCTTCTGCCCGCTGCCATTTGCTTCGATTTGATAGCTGACATAAATACTCTGATTGCCACCGTTTCCATATATCCTTAAAGATTTTCTGCACTAATTGCCATCTCGTGCGTTCATCTGTCTCGGTTTCTACAATGGTAAGTACGGGGCCGCTTGATAAAAAGTGAGATGGTGTTAGACAATTTATGTCGTCAGGATATTCTCTCAATGCGCACAAGGGCCTGGCATTAAGACATCCTTCTATCTGTGCGAGAAGTGTTGATAACTCTTCGTAGGTCAGCTTCTGCTCCCCAATCACCCTACGAAAATGATGTTTTAGGCTCTTGACTGAACTTTCCCAGAGGCCTCCTGCGCTTGGCCAGGAAGGAGCGTTGAAATGCCACTGTATCTGCATTTCAGCTATGTCTGAGAAAAACTGATCATCTAATGTATTTTTCAGATCGATTATTTCCTGCTCTATGCGTTTGTTGGCTCCGACGAAGTTGGTTCCGTTATCACTGTAGATATGTTGCGGGGCCCCTCGCCGGGCTGCCATGCGCCGGAGTGCTGATAGAAATGCTGATGAGCTAAGGTCAGATACCAGCTCTAAGTGTATGGCTTTCGTAACCATACAAACAAAGACTGCGACATAACCTTTCGTGGTTTTAATACCTCGATCTTTGTTTGCTTTCACGTCAATGTACCCTGTGAAGTCGACGCCAGTGTGATTGAAAGGGCGCGCCGGGTTACATCGTGCTGAAGGTAAGTCTCCCATGATTTGCTTTTGCTGGATAGGGTTATACTTTCTACATGTCACACAGCTGTAAATGCGCTTCTTGACTGCTCTTACCCCTCCCATAATCCATACTTCCTGCCTAAGATGATTTAACGTCAATCGTGCTCCCCCGTGTAACATCGTTTTGTGGGCACTGTCGATCAACATGTCGGTGAAGTGGTGGTTATTGGGAATTATAAGGGGATGTTTCATACTTTCACTGATATTTGCATTTCGAATCCTGCCACCAACCCTTAATAGGCCCTCCTGATCAAGAAAAGGGCTGAACGGGAGAAGCTTGCTTGTTGATTTTAGTGGTTTTTGTTGCTGTAACGTATTGATTTCGTCCGAAAACGATTCTTGCTGTACGAATTTAATTAATTTGAATTTTGCTGTTTTGATTTCGAGTGCTGTTAAATATGCACGCTGGCGGTGGCGATTGAAACTCGATGCTAAACGTAATATCCACGCGAGTATGCGCGTCACGCGAGTGTAGCTACTGTGTTTGTTGATAAGCTCTCTTATGACGTCACCGTTATGACACGTTGTGGTGACGTTTGTTTGATATAATTTCTTCACTTCTTGATTTGTGTCGTAAACTATGCTTTGATCGCCTTGTATTGAATGAGACGATAATATTGTGGGTCCGTTCCACCATAGGCCATGATCCCTAAGCTGTAAGGCAGTGATTCCACGGCTTGCGCAGTCGGCCGGGTTTTCCGCTGATTTTATGTACTGCCAATATTCTGACGGTATGATTTCTTTGATCTTTTGCACTCGATTTGACACAAATGGCTTCCAACGGTTTGGGTCACCGTTAATCCAACCTAAAACCGCTGTTGAGTCTGACCATCCATATGCTGTAATGGTGTGCTCTGATAAGTTTTGTTTGACAATTTTCATCAGATTTGATAGTAGGAGAGCTGCGCATAGCTCAAGTCTGGGCAGAGATACGCTTTTCTTCTTTGGCACTAATCTTGATTTTGCTGCGACGATCACAATTTTTCGTTGATCATTATGTTTGATTTTGCTGTAGATAACACATGCATACGCGCTCTCCGAAGCATCGCAGAATCCGTGTAGCTCTATGCTATCTTTTTCGTGAATGTCTAGCCACCTTTGAATCTTAAGATTATTGATCTCTCCAAGATCTTGCTTGATATTGGTCCATTCATTATTTATGGATTCGGGGATCTGTTCATCCCATTGGATGTTTTGTTGCCAAACTGATTGAAACAGAAGTTTAAGCTTTGTAGTTACTGGGCAGAGCCAACCCTGCGGATCGTACACAGTTGAAATTTCTGATAGAAGCGAGCGTTTGGTAGCTGGCTTTGATGATTTTGTGTTGATTTTCAGCTGGAACGTAAAAACGTCTTCGTGGGGATTCCACCGAAGTCCAAGCGCTTTGGTCGATTCTTGATGTTTAAAGTCGAATGCTGCTGAAATGATTTGATCGCTTTTTTCTTTATCTACTAATTCACTCTCATTCGATGACCACTTTCTGAGATTGAACCCCCCCAATTTCAAGAGGTTAATCATATCTGATTTGATTTGCTTTGCTGATTGGGAGCTGTGTGCTCCACTGATGAGATCATCCATGTAGAAGTCTCGCTCTAGAATTTTGGCTGCCTCTGGATACTTATGGCTTTCATCAATAGCTAATTGCTTAAGAGTCATTATAGCTAAGAAAGGGGCTGCCTTAGTCCCATAGGTAACTGTTAAGAGGGCGTATTCTTTTAACATTTGATCTTCTTCATCCCTCCATATAATTTTTTGATATTTTCGATCGTCTTCGTGGCAGAGAATTTGCCTAAACATTTTTTCGATGTCGGCGGTGAAAGCAATTTTGTATTGCCTCCATCTTAATATTAATGAGAAGAGATCGGCTTGTAGATTAGGTCCAGCATACATTAGGTCATTTAAACTGTAACCTGATGATGTTTTGCATGACGCATTGAAGACGACACGTAATGCAGTAGTAGTGGACTCCGCGCGCTGCACACTATGATGCGGTAAGTAATAGCTGGGTATTGAATTACTTTCGCTTTGTCGCATGTGATTTAATTGCTTATACTCATTGATAAATTGTTTGTAATCTTTTGCTAAATTTGAATGTTTTTGGAACTTCTTTTCCAGTTGATAAAATTGTGCTACCGCTTTTTGCTTTGATTCACCCAGTTTTTCTTTGATTTCAGGCTTCAGGGGTAGTCGGACGACGTAGCGACCATCTTCCTGACGTTGAGTTTCTGTCTTATACTGCTGCAGACAGAGATGATCTTCCGTAGACATGTTTATGGCGGAGCTTTCTGCAATGTCTTCTATTTCCCAAAACTTAGTAATTTCGTCGATGTTATTAATAATGACATTGCACTGATATGATTTCATATTACCGCAAATAATCCATCCAAGGCGGCTTTGCTGTATTATTGGCATGTACTCACTTTCTCTAATGATACCCCCGAGGATGATATTCGAGTAAATCTCTGCGCCCAGTAAGACGTCCACAGATCGACTGATATTAAAATCTGGGTCTGCTAGTTGAATGCCTTCAAGGTTAGACCAATTAGGTTTTTGGAATGATCGGTTTGGTAAGTTGTTGATTAAATTTTTCATTATGAATACGTCTGTGCTAAAGGTGTAGTTGCTATTTATTGATGTTGCCGTTATAGTTATTTTCTTTAGTTCCAATTCCAAACCCTTGCAGTTATTTTCTTTAGTTCCAATTCCAAAAATAACACCCTTACAACGTTGTCGTGTCAACCCTAAACGTTGTGCGGCATTTTCGGTTATCAAAGATGTTTGGGAACCTTGATCGATCAAAGCTCTCATCATGATTTTTGTCCCATCTGCAGCCAATACGTGGATCTGTGCTGTCGCTAAAATGATCTCTGCAATATTGTCTTGTGATACGTGTGTCACATTCTTATTGCGTGATGTACCGGGTTCTTCTACACGTGCATCATGTAAAAGTGTATTATGATTCCCCTTGCATTGCTGGCAACGTTTTTCAGAGAAACAAGCCTTACCGCGGTGATCGTAAAGACAATTTTCGCATAAATTAAGTTTTGATATAGTTTTCAACCTTTCAGCGGGTTTTTGTTCCATAAATGTTTTGCAATGGAACAATCCATGCTGACTGTTGCAGAGTGGGCATTTTTGTGTCACAATGTAGAATGATTTTGCATTTGATTGATTATTATTAAATGATTTATAAAATTGCTTTTGATTTGATTTTGGGTTGTTAAAGTTTTTAATAGAATCCTGATGCGTAAAGTTTTGTGTTGATTTTGGTTGATCAGTCCGACTCCGACGTGACGCTTCTAATGCGGTAAATTTGGAGTCTAAAAACCGCAAGAAGTCTGATAGAACTGGGATCTCCTTGGGGTCCTGGACATACTCCACGTAGTCATTATGAGTCTCCGCGTCTAGTTTTTGTGATAGAAGATAGATGATTAGCGGATCCCAATGTGAAATATTGACCTTCAGATTTTTGATTGCGTTTAGACACTCGTTTGTCGTGTCATGAAGTTTTTTGATCGCTGCTGCTGATTGTTGTTGCATTGTAGGTATTGATAAAAGAATATTTAAATGAGAGTTGAGAATGAGTTTTTTATTGTTATATCTTTGATTTAAAATTTCCCAACAGGTGTCATAATTATCGTTGCTGATATTTAGATGTTGAATGAGCTTTTCTGCTGCACCCTTCACCTTGCTTTTAAGATATTGCATCTTCTGAGAGTTTGATAGTGAATTGTTCACATGGATGGTCTCTGTAAACAAGTCTTTAAAAGATGTCCACTGATGATAATTGCCGTTGAAAACTGGTATTTCCATCGTAGGTGTTGACTTCTCACGATGGCGAGCTGACCACATGCTGCTGTTAATCGTTTTCTTGATTTCGTTATACTTAGCTTCATATGCGTTATACGTCTCCTCGTATTCAGGGTTTTCACACAGAAGTTCACTATCTATTTCCCAGTGCAAAGCATCGACAACGGACCAACGATTTTGAATAGTCTGTAAGGCGTCTTCAAATTCCCATTTTTGTGAAAGCGACGTGATGCTTACGCTTTCTAATGCTCTGGACAATGCCTTAAAGTTGCTCTTTTGTTTCCTGAACATTTCGTCAAGTTTGGTAGTGTTACCTCCATCGTTCTTGCTTGCGGACGACGAGGCAGGCATACCTGTTTGATTTTGATTGATGTTTGGTGCGCGCTGCTGAACAGGCGGAGTCACCGATTTCGATCCTGCCGCTGCACTGGACGCTGGCCAGTCAAAAGAGCGACTTGCGAGCCCTGGACTAGCGGGCTTCAATAATGGCTTGTCTTCTGCTAGGTAGGGCTGAAGTTTACCTTGATACTCTCTAGCCATGTTCATGAATCCCTCATAGTAGTTATCCCTAAAGTAGGCGTGATCGGACTCATGCTCACAGAGCCTTATATGATTATTTTCAAACTCTTTACAGTAAGCCTTAAGAGTTTCTAGCTTCTTCTTAGCATAAAGTGGAGTTTTTCTTTCTGATCCATCCTTCCCAAAATTTATGGATAACTTTTCGACCTCATTGATGATCTGCTGCTGAGTTGCCAGTAAGTCTTCCATCGTGTACCTACTACTTGCAGTAAGTTTGCTGATTGGGAGCTGTGTTATGACTGAAGCGGTTGGCTACCTACTTGATTCAGCTGCTTCCCGAAGGCTTCAATACTACCTTACACGCAATCGATTTCTAGTTTGGCTTAACTAGCATCGACTGATGATGATGATGTTAATAATCCTTGTTTGCACTTTCACAAAGACACAGAATACAGTACACAATTCACATGAATAATTTAATTGATATTTTTGATAGTTAATGATAATTTGTTTGATAGTCACTTTAATTGTTAATGAACGTCTCACACGGAAAGTCACAGGAAACGCGCGATTACGTAACTTGGTCACTGCACCGCGTGGTCCTGAGTTTTAAGTCTTTACCGGGCGCGGGCTCAAAGTTCTCGAAGGACCATAAAGATGTAGGGTTATTTACCCTACAACTTTAGATGATGGTTTTGAATGATAATTGATTGATAAACTGATAACTGATTTATTGATAATGATACGAATACCCGTCACAGCGGTGGAACGCGTACTGACTCGAAATTCTACAAAATGTGCACTCCATGCAAAAATACAAAATGTGCAAATTTACGTAAACTGTACAAATATTAAACATATAAAATAAACATATCAACTTTTCACACATAATAGGAACAGTAGGTGTAACAAATCAAGGGGGTGGTCCTTCACCCATGCAAGAACATTATAATCTAGACTCGATAATCCAGACTTTTTCTAATATTTTTGTAAAAGCTCTGGGCCGTTAGAGGCAGTTTTTCGGGCGAATAAGCAGTACTTTTAACAGAACTTATTAGTGTAATGGTCACACTGGTATGGTGTTTGAAATCTGAAAAAGAAAAAATCCAAACTCTTTGGTTGTAAACGATGGTTTGAGACCATCGAGATATTTATACTCTAGAGTGGAAAACGTGGAAAAAAAGTGTGTGCACCAAAACTCCGCGTACGCTGTCAATTGCGCGGTCTTTGCGCACAACACTTTTCAAGCGACATAAGGTCTAACTTCCTAGACAGAGAAAATTTGGCATTTTGAAGTTTATTTATGTCAAACACGCTTGGACGATTTTTGTTAAATTTCACTTGAAGACTGTCACTCTATAATGTTATATTTATTTATCTCGATATATGAGACAAATAAAAGTTTCTATCCAAACTCTTTGGTGCATAAAGTTAGTTAGGAAAAAAATCCAAACTCTTTGCTTTGGTGTGACTACGGATAAAAAAACAAACTGCTACGGAACGGTTGGGGTAATTCCATCAAGTACGAAGTACATACTAATATTAACTCATGAATTTGGTTGACCGTTGACTCGTTGGTCTGACCCACAGAATCTTCATCATAGGATCAAAAATGATTCTCATTCAACCTTTTTAGATATTTCCATGATCCTCACACAGTTATCCACAGATAACAACATTATAATGACAGGAAGTAAAAATATGTCACTGTTAAGCCTGTATCTCATGTTTATTATCTTTTCACATTTCTATAGGTACCAAAAACGTAATATCAGCTATCCAGCTATCCAATTAAACTCGTTATTACAAAATGAGCAAAGGTGCAGGAAATAAGGGCGCGGCTTCAGACCTGTCTCGGTTTTGTAAAAGTACGTTCACCCTTACATTTGCCGTGGAAATTGTGGGCTTAGAAGTCTGGTATGATTGTGAGCAAGGATGGCAGGATCTTGGACCTTATGTGCAGGGAATGAAGATTCAGTATCAATTGTACCCTGGACAGGCATACGATCTTGATATTCTGATTTGGCCACATGTAGCCAAGGTTTGTAAAGCTTTTCTTCTTCATTCTTTACCATTAACTGAACTAGCGATAATAACTCTTGAAGGAGCTGCTTTGGGTACAAGGTAAACGTCATAATATAAAGGTTTGATAGGCTCTGTCGGTAGGTCTTCCTCGATGAATCCTGAATCTGAAGGCCCATTGTGGGTATTGTCTCCCACCCGCATTTGTCTGTTGTCTATTCGCTATAATCTCAAGAACTACAGAACGGATTTTCGAGCAGTTTTCACTAATAGATAGACTGCTTTATGAGGAAGGTTAGGTGTACAATTTGTTAAGGTATTGTATTAATTGTTTGAAATACGACCATAATTATTTAATGTCGGAAAAAGTCAAGTAAATGAATTTCATAGGATAGGTACCAGCCATGGTCGTAGCCATTTCGTAGCACTGCTACGCCAAAATAATGGTGAATGCAGTTACTTTACTTACAACAGTCACCTTTATCAGTCCACTGCTGGACATAGGGGTCCTTCCCTTAAGAAGGGGGATAGCGATAGTTTATAAGGCTAAGCGGTTTGGGGATAGTAAGGCACAGCTTTTCGTACTGCCGACGCTGTTACCCGTCGTCGGTGGTTAAGGAATTCAGTTGTACTGGTGTTAGGCTATGCTATGCCGCAATCAGCCGGCTACCAAAACCTCGTCTGTTAGTTAGCAGTGTGCACCACGGACCGTTGAGGTTGGCTTTGGATACGAAGATGGTCAGGTGGAATGGTGGTGCAGATGGGGAACTAAAGGGTCAAGGTGAGGGTCCTTTACTTATATATCAACATTATTTTGTTAGTGTATAATCTACAAAAAAAACTTAAAACCCCAAGGTTTTTTGGAGATTGTACTTCTTCATCTTTTTCCTCGTGTCAATGATACATTCACATTTTTTCCCTAGGGTGGCTGTTCGCTCCCAGAATTTAGCCACATCTATGGCGTTTTGTAATATATCCATAGCGTAGATTGTACTAATTAATGTAAATAAGTAAAATAAAGGAGCAGATAAGCCTTTTTTTTACAGTTTATAGGCTTACGTTTGACCGCCATCTCACCTGTTGGTAAGTGATGATGCGGTCGAAGATGTAGCACGCTTGCCTAGAATGTACCTATTTACTCTTCGCTTGAAGACCCCTAAGTCGTAGTGATCAGGAAACACTGACGCCGGAAGAGCATTCCATTCCTTAGCTGTTCTAAGGATGAAAGTTACAGCGAAACGCTTCGTGCGGGCAGGAGGAATGTCTACCGTGTATGGGTGACGAAATTCCGTGCGTCTGGTCATGGTCGTAAGAAAGCTGTTATTGCTTCTTTAGTCGGCGGCCTAAAAAAACCACCTTTGCATTCAGATCTGGTGCGGTGGTCTGTACGGCTGGGTGCGGACATGGCAGTTCTTAGAGCGGCGATGGATGACTTTCTCCATTCGACACGCATTTCCAGTGAGGGTGATGGATTTTCAAAACCATCTGGCTACCGTGACGCCCTCTCTTGGCACTGGGTCTCATGGTTCTAAGTGAGTATGATAGCACAAGCAAGATTTTATCTATGTTACCAGCTTCTGCTTGCAGTTCATTTTTTATTCAATGGCTTCTGGGATAATTTTCCACAATTTGGTCAGTATCAAGCTTATGGTTCATGATAATATCGAGGCAACTTAGTACGGTTTGTAAGTCCAGTCTTCCCAGTCAGGTCTTGTGCAATCAATGGCAACTTTAACAAAAAACGCTCGGCGAACAATATTCTTCATTAGATAATTCCAGTCCAAATTAATTTTTATTCAATTTCACTGAGTACACTTGTGTCTTATAGGTACTAACTAACGAACCTAAACTATATTGGTTAAAATGCCAATATATATAAGGTATGCCAGAAAAACACATAAAACAAAAGTGACACAAAACCATCGGTCGTTCAAGATGAAAAAATGTTTCTCCTGCTTGCAGTTCCACATCGTGTCCGAATAAATGGGTATTTAAAAAAAGTTTTTCAAACTATAGATACTTACTTGGGTAACATTTTTCAGCGAAACCCGTTAAGTTGTTGTGGGGTGAAGTTGTTATTCAAATACTCAATTCATTCTCATTTCAGATTTATATTATTTAAGATAGGTAAAGATGAGAATAATTTATTTGCATAAACATTATGTTACCTAGTGATTTAGCACGGTTCTTTATCTTACATAGCATCGCTAGTTCACTCGTTATTCATGTTTTTAAATAAACGTAATTACCTATATCTTGGGAAGGTCACACGGTCAATACTTACATTGAGTCAAAAATATACCTATCTAGGTATAACTATGGTACCCGTCATGATTAACAACTTATTTTAATTATTATTGGGCATTAAAAAAGCTAATAAGCATAAGCCATGAAGGAGCCAATGAAGGGCAACCTTCCATTATCCCTTAAGCGCCAACTCATCAACATATGTATTTTGCCTGTCCTAATCTACGGTGCACAGTCTTGGTCTAATCGAATCTCAGAAGTTCAAACTCGTGGTTTGCCAAAGAGCGATGGAGCGCAGCATCTTAGGTGTTAAGAGAATAGATAGGGTTCGCAACACCTGGCTGCGCTCTAAGACCGGCATTGTCGATGTGGGCATTAAGGTTGCCGAGTTAAAATGAGATTGGGCGGGCCATGTCACCCGTATGCACCCGGAGAGATGGGCCAACACAGTGACTGGCTGGATCCCCACTGACGGCAAATGGCACAGAAGCCAAAAAAGACAAAAAAACGCTGGCGTGACGACCTGGACGCCTTCACCACTAATTGGCAAGAACTTGCACAAGACCGGCAAGAGTGGAGGGAGGTGGGAGAGGCCTTTGCTCAGCAGTGGGACAGCCTAGGCTAATTAATAATCAAAATAATTAAAAAAACATATCATAATTTGGTAGGTTAGTTATCATATCAGTAATAACAAACCTACCCAACTCAACCAACATAAAGAAACACGATATTATTTTTGATAAGGTATTTTATAAATGGTACTTAACTTCTTATAGGTACCTACTTAGTATCTTATTATTCTCGCAGTGCAAAAAACGACAAAAACTTCGAGGTGTTAATCCCGCCGCTGAGATTCGGCGAGCGCCGGTACTTCGCCTCAGTCCTGGAAGCTGAAGAGACTCTTCTGATGTTTATACAAGAGCTCATATGGAGCACAGTAGTGAACTATATCCAGGCAACTTGTATGGATGGCGTATTTGATACTCCTTTTGCAGTTTCAGGTACTACACTTATTTTCAATGAGTTTTGACCAGAAAAAAAACCGCTTAGGTACTATGCTTAGGTATTTTTAAAACCCCGGCGCAGGGGACATGCAAGAGGGGTATTATTATACAAGTGTATCAGTAGGCAGGTGCATAGCCCACTGATATACAGGTGTATATCAGTGGGCTATCCCACTGATATACAGGTGTATATCAGTGGGCTATCCGTGGAATCATAGCTCTAAACGGATGAACCGATTTTGATCTAGGTTTTTTATTTGAAAGGTGACATAACTATGATTCAAGAAAGTCTGCTCTGCCATTTAAAGATCATCAGCTCTTTTCATGGTAATGAAAGGATGTGAGCCCTTTGGTAACATATTTCGTCAATAATTTTTCAAGAACATGGTAAACTTGACCTGATGCTGTAGCATTACTGCATTACCTAAAATCTGCAGGATACCTAAATCCCCACAAATATACAGCAGAGTTATTTAGTTGGAATGTTCTCGATGTAATAATACGAATAAGTAGGTTTTGGATAGATGGTGCTCAGGTTCTGATTATGGAGTCGGAAAGATAAATGAAGCTACTTGTTAAGCCTACCTAATTGAGGTAGAACATACAGCAGGGAGCATAGATTTTCAGCATAAAAACTTCTGCTCTGTGCCATGTTGGTTTTATTGTGGAAACCGATAGGCTGAGCAGTTTCCAAGGAATTGGAAAGTTCCTTTAAATCTATTTTGTTACCGGCTTGTTAAAATTAAGCAAGTAAGCACCAACTTAAACAAATTACTTAGATATCGAAGTCCTAAACCTAAAAAATAACTTTAAAATGACCTAGAGTAAGATTTCAATAGGTATTATTAAAATTATTTAATTTACTTCAAAAGTTAAAATACAATTAAATCTACATAATTATGGTTCATGTAGCAAAAAAAAGGGTTGTTGGAAGGTTAATAATAAAGGTTACTAATCAAAATAAACTGTTTAAACAGTTTTTATAGAAGTAATAACACCATTTTTTTCGCTTATTTTGGTTCACTTAATTTATGAGATAAAGGGTGTCTGGTGGCAGATTTATCTTTTTAAAATTGAATAAAATAAACAACTCGCTTGAAACTCGCAACTGCATTGAATATATTTTTACAAAGAGTGATGCTCTGCGGATTTTCTTTCTTAAATATAATTTCATCTCAATGCTTTCCGTCGAGCTGTACGCACTGTTCAAAACGGAGCTTCGTGTTTTGCTCTACACGCTGCAGTAAACCCGGTTAGATGTCGTTTATTTCACGGCGAATATTTTTTTTCTGGTCTTCAATAGTTCGTGAATCGGTTTGGTATGAGATATTCATTAAAAAAGGGTCATATCGGGTGACGTCGATGGCCATGGGATGTCTTCAAAGCGACTGATCAGTTTTCCAGGGAAAGCTTCCTGTAGCAAACTCATCGAAGCCCTGGCCGTGTGTGGGGTCCATCTTGCTGAAACAACGTGTGTGAAGAGAAGGATGGATGAACTCGCAGATCAGGCATAAAGTAATTCGCAATCATGTTTCCATCATTCTCGGCATTCACATTAATCGCAAGACAATGGAAATTTACAAAAAAAAAATGGTCCTTTCCACACATTCCATGTTTGCGGGGTCTTTAAAGATCGACTAGACCCCGGCCAAGGGATGTTGATAGCCGAAACTGTTGTGCAGAATCTTTGCAGCCATGAGCGAATTAGATTTACACTTGGTAAATCGCTCAAACGTTGAATATTGAACTGTGAATAAAATTGTCAACTTGCGATAACGTAAGAATCATTACTCATAAAAACGCTTGGATAGCGAACGTGCGATGCTTTGAAGACCACTGTGATGATGCCACATTGCGTCAAAAAAATAATAATATTGAAACCATAATATATATTGTGTACATTTTTTAAACTTTACATAATTGATTGCATAAGAAAGAAAAAATAAATTTTAATCAAGTAAAATCAACCTTAGAAATACATTAAAATAATAAATGAACCTACTTAGAGAATGGGCTAAGTTAAAATATGGCTACTGTTTCGTTATTTGTGCTAGTATGAGGTTCGATGACAAAATATAAAAAGGGTATAAATAGCAAGGCAGGTATGACAAGTTAACAATAAATAACAATGTTGCTTACTGTATATGTTTTATTTTTTTAAGTAAAGTATATTATAATCTCTAGTCCCCACACTAGGATTCCCTGTGTTGTGGGTGATTAGTCTCTTCCAGCATGTCATTGTTTAGCTATTGTAGTATAGTAAACAAGCACTTAATTAATTGTAAAAAGGTGCCTGTATAATAATAAAAGACACAATTTTATTATTGCTTAGTGCGGGTAGATTTGCAAAATGTATCCGTAAAAACCGAACGAAATGTATTATATTTTATAAATTACATTAACATTTTCTTTAGTTTTACACACCGGCGGGATTAATAATCAAGTAAAAAAATATTTCGTTGATTTGGTTTCCGTCGCACGCCGCCATTAGACTGCCGCAACCAATGATATATACGTTACTATGGCAACAAACATTGATGTAAAATGTTACTACGGCAATAAAATAACCCTCATTTTTAATTATTTTGACAGTAAAATCGACTAAAAACTTATTGGAATTTTTTTTGATGCACTCACTTTATTCTTGGTACCGAGCGCCATACATCAGACGGTATTCTCCTTTGAAAACATACATCTACCCCCAGACACCCTTTACTTACCAAGTCTAGTATTTGCTGGTATTAAGATACTACTAGCAATTAGACTGATCCAGCTTTGATTGCAAGATTGCATATGAGTTGTATAAATATTTTGAAATTAAAATTAAAATGCGGAATTTGTTGTTGTATCGTGACTTTCCACTACTTATGGCCGATTCCTATAATATACCGTAACCGAAGATGCTTTGTTTTCTCTTGAAAAACTGTCCAATCTTTTAAAATATATGGCAATCATCTTTGAGGTAATTCTCGTATCTTTTTGAAACATCTTCGATTACGGTATATTATAGGAATCGTCTATTTGACAGTCGCATAACTGTCATAGCCTTCCTGGTGACGATACATGTCAATCCTTCCCTCTCGGCCTACGAACGGCCTAGAAAATAATTGTATAGGTACAAAGGTTCAGCAAGAATATCATGTTGAAACCACACCTTTTTCCTACCAAAAAAATTGTACCAAAATTGATCACATTGGTACAAGTTTTTTGGTAAAAAAACGTGATAGAATCAAAATGATATTATTGCTGAACCTTTGAATTGATATTTTTTATTTTGAAGGTTTGCTATTTTGCATAACTACGTTCAGTGATTTTATATCTTCAAAAATGTTGAATAGTGCGAGCGACAGGGAGGTTTTACATGTATCGTCGCCTTATGAACATCGCGAGAACACGGCTCTCGATAACACAATCAATCCGGGTCGGTGTACGGTCAACGAGTCGGGTATGACATGATAGTTCAGTAGAAATGCACGGTGATAATGATAGAACAAGCACATGACCCACTTGGTGTTATGTGGTAACGATTACCTATAACAAAGCATCGCATCGTAGGTCACACATGTTTGGTGCCCTTAGATGCATCGCCCTGCGTCCATTAACTTGAGGTATGAAGGTAATAGGTAACCCTCTTGTGTCAGTAATTTTAGTAGATCTATGAAACTGAACATCACATTTTATTTATCTAATTAAGATTTTCATATAAAAAAGACCGGTAAAGTGCGCTGTGCTAGTTAGCTCGCCCACCGCAGGTGACGTCAATTACGACCAATTCATACATACAGTATTGTATTCTCGTGCATATCATGAGTAGTATCGTGAGTTCTAGTGAGGGAACTATATAGTTTCTCTCACTCACACTTGATGTATGAAGAGGGGTAGGACTTTTTCTACTTCATTTTTTTATAGGTAGTTGCATCCACGTGGCTGACCACTATAATTTGAAAGAAGAAGAAATTTCGTAAAAACTGTTTAAGTTAGAGACTTCGCTATAATTATCCTGTAAAATATAGATATCTTTCTATAACATATAAAAAAAAAATTTGAGAGGTGTCAAGGGACACCCGGATGGATCGAAGTTCCTTTAACTTCACCCACTCAGGCACCTCAGGCACCTCAGGCACCTCCGGCACCTCCGGTACCTCAGGCACCTCTGGCACTTCAGGCACCTCAGGCACCTCAGGCACCTCAGGTACCTCAGGCACCTCAGGCACCTCAGGCATCTCCGGCACTTCCGGTACCTCAGGCACCTCAGGCACCTCCGGCACCTCTGTCACCTCAGGCATCTCCGGCACTTCCGGTACCTCAGGCACCTCAGGCACCTCAGGCACCTCCGGCACCTCTATCACCTCAGGCACCTCGGGCACCTCAGGCACCTCCGGCACCTCAGGGCCCACACTAAGTAATTAAAACTTGAGAGGTGTCAAGGGACGCTGCACGGCTTACAACTATTTATTTATTTATTTATTTATAAAGGAAAACCAACAGCTAAAGTAACACAATGGTGTAGACTTATAAAATACAGAAAGCCAATTACAGGTTTTCACGAGTAGAAGTTGCTTAGAAACAAATAGTTTGAATAGTTATAAACTATAGCAAAAAGTGTCGTTACAACTTTTGGTCTTAATTTTTTCCGTCGCAACGCGCGATAAGGAACTTCTTCGTTCCAAAACATGCAAAAAGACGTAATCACCACAGCAATTTGAACTGGGTGCCGCGGCGCGGCAGCCCATGAACCTATACGGCGAGGCTAACGAGCACTTAGCATAGATGGTTGAAATAAGCGCACAAGTCTTTATATAATGACGTCATCAGCCCAACCATTTGACTATTGATGCTGTGTGATTACGTCCCGCATTATTTATTATTTATTTATTATTATTTATTTACTATTACAACGTGTCGTTACAACTTTTGGTCTTAATTTTTTCCGTCGCAACGCGCGATAAGGATCTTCGTTCCAAAAATCAGGTTTATCACTTCGCAAACTTCCGAGTTAATGGGGAGGGGATGGTCATTATTTTGACGTTTTTTATCATTAATCAATCATTTAATCAAAAAATGTGTATGATATATATATAAATAAAAAACTTTTCAAGCAGTACAAATTCAGCCCTTTGATATGATAACTCACTCGACCTGTTGATCCCAGGTTGTTTTTTTTTAATTTTGCACATTTTTGGGTAGAAAACAATTTTTTTTTTTCATTTTTTTTACTAGCAATCTTATTCAGTTAGTACATTTTAAATCTAGGTACCAAATTTAAAGTTGTAGCATATGTAGTTCCTGAAATCAGGTGTGACAGACGGACGAAGGGACGGACAAAGCGGCACCATAAGGGTTCGTTTCACCGTCTCGGTAACGTCACCCTTAAAATTCCATCCAAAATTCCGACTTTTCCTGGGAATTTTTCAAACAAATCTTTTCCTGACAATTCCAAACACAACAAAAGAATCGGCCAACTCTGTCGAGTCGTTCTCTTTGAAGTGATGATATTTCATACGTTTGCAGCAATCGATTTTTATGCAGGTAGATATAATGATAGGTATAATAAAGTGAAAATATCATTGGATAGAATATTATATAGGTTATATTATTTCAGACGCCCGTCACCAAGATGCATCTCTATATTACGTACGAGAAGCTCTTCTTGAGCGAATGGTGCCCGAAGAAGAAGAAGCACCTCCAGAAGTCGAAGATTTGAAATCTAAAGACAGAGGGGACTCAAAAATGTCGAAAGACAAAGAGAAAGAAAAGAAAAAGGTCACTGAAACGGTTAAGGCCAAATTTGAAATAAAGCTCTTAGGAGACCGCATATTATCTGGTATGTTTACACAGTCCATAACTTCTTCTAATTAAAGTTCTTATCTATAATTGAGACGAAGTAAGAATTCCATCCACCTAACCCAAAATCTTTACCATTTGACTAAAGATTTAAAATACGTAAGTAACCTACTCAGTAAATTTCACTAAATATAACGATAAAATATCGCAATGGTTTACGTAAAAGGAAATAAAGAAAAATTACCAACTTTATTTGTATAAGCAGCTATTTTTATTAATTTCAAGAAAGCCCTTCAACTTTCGAGAGGTCCGTAACCACTAAGAAACCTGCTCGTTATCGTAATAACATATTTAAGTAGGCTTGAAAGGTATACTTTTGATAACTAACGAGTAGCAAATTACCCTACTCAGGAGAAATTAATATTTAAATGTAAATGGATTCATGAAAATTTTCCTCGATAGACCTCATTAGAGTTTCAGTAGCGTAACTATTGGGAATACTAACTTACGTATGCCTCAACCCAAAACATTTACCTGGTAAACATGCCCGCTGCGATCTGAACTTCTATAAGTCTTTGTTACAACAAGACTACTTGCTATTGCCTTCCGGTTTCTTCCGTGTGATAATAAACTAAAGGATAAACAACAAAACATCAAATTAACTAATCAATCTAAATAAAACGAGTGATAAACAGCAGCTCTGTTGAGATAAGTCGCCAATCTTCATCAAATTGAACCTACATGTTCTGCCTTCGATTTTTGTCCATTTTTTAATATAGCTCATTTTGAGGTATGAGTTGTTTTGAAAGATTTTTATTGAAATCTGGTGAAAAATGCTTGAAGTTTTTTTATGTACTCTCTAGCTTTCGCCTAATGCTTCGCTGACGTACCTGAATAAAAAGTAGCCTATATGTTATTTCAGATCTAAATCAATATAGAAAAAAATTCCGCTCATGAAGAAGGAACAAATAATTTATATTTCACACACTTTCGCCATTATAATATTTTTAGTTCTAAAATAGCCTAACTAAAAGTTGTTTGATGATGATCTGATGATAAAATAAACAATCCTCATATTGATTAATTTTGTGACAGCGATAATAGAATTGTACACATGGACAAAATAAACACTGGTTTCTGTATAAGTCAATCTAATAAGAAATTCGTAACAGGCACTGGCAGAATAGTTCCATTTGAGACGGTTGGGGATCGCCCTCCCGATTTGGGCGAGATAATTGTATTGATTAGCAGCAATAACTTACCGGCCCAGGACGATTACCCGGTGGTTTTCGTGAATGTGGACAACTTGTGTGAGGTTCCTGTGTACGAGTTCAAGGCTTTGAGGTAATCAGTTTATTTTATCTTTAGACTTTAGTCCGTATGGGTTACAAAGAAGACAGGGTTTGATTAAAATAAGGGGTTTCAGCCCTTCTACTGCTGCATTTTTTTTGTGAATACACACATATTATACATAGAAAACCCCCCAACCCGAAACAAATATTTGCAGAACGAACAAACTTACTCTTAGCCGTATGTAGTACAGCTGTAGCCCCTAAGTTCAGGTCCATGTGCACCGACAAACCAACGAACGGTTATGAGTATGAATGAATTTTTACAGAATCTTCGGAAATTTTCTCTCGATGGTCACAGAATGTATTATTTTGCTCTTAATGACTAAGATACCTTCCGGATCTATTATGAGTAGAGTCAAAAATACAGAAACACGATTGGTGAAGCTTTTCTCGATAGATTTTTCGTCCAAAGTTACTAAACTCGTATTTTCTTTTGTATTAGAAAGTAAGAATACTTTAACAGTAATTTTTAAACAACTTTTTGCACAATCGGTTTCGTTAGTCACGACCTCTGTGGCGCAGTGGGCGAAGGCCCGCCTGAAACGCAGAATGTTGCGGGCTCGATGCCCGCCGCGAGACAAATGTTTGTACGTTCTGCAAATAATTGTTTCTTGTATGTGTGTTTTCTATGTATAATATGTATGTATTTTCCAAAAAAATTGTATCTATGTAGTTTATCAGTCACGTGGTTCCCATAATACAAGCTCTGCTTAGTTTGCTACAACATGATGCAGTGTGGTAATGTACAGCTAGCCTTTCTTTATCTTTCATCTCTTTTTAACACGCTTTTATTAGTTTCACCTGTATGCATGTATGTATGTAACCGACTCCTTTGAGCTCGATTTTGCCCTACTTTGAACGATCAGATTTGATTCAAACTTTGCACACCTGTCAAAGGTCGATGACAATGCAATAATCCGATAAAAATATCCGATTATCCTAATTAGATTCGCCAGGATTAATTAATTTCTTTCCGCATCCTTTGCATGCGAGTAAGAGAGACAGAGCTAGTGCGCGAACTACGCATGCGTGCAAGCGTGTTTTTTTAGTTTTTTTAAACTATTATTTATTCCTTGTTCTATCGAAAATAACGTTTCAGTATCGCCTTAAAAAGCTGTTTAGCATTGCCACAAGTTTGTTTTTGACAAAAATTCATCTACTGTAATTAATGGTTTAACTAAACCATTGTTTTACCATCCCATTCGTTACTGTACGTGGGCTTAAGTTAGCTTTTGAAACAAGCAAAGTGTACATAAGTTCCATTCTAAAATGTGCCCGGATTCAAATGTGATTTTAAAATATATCAAAGCATACTAGACCATACTATATTATAATATACTCTTGCAAAATAGGTTAGCTAGCTAACAATTTACTCATTCATTAGCTTAGCTTTGTTCAATTACTTTACAAATGCCGTGTCTAGTTAGCGGGAATTTAGTGCGCACGAACGTGCGTTTAGCCAAGTAGGTAGGTATCGATATCCAATTAGTGTTCTAATTGATATTTGAATGACGTATTCATGAATGGCACTGATGGCGATGGCCACTTAGTTGCTTTGTAACAACGTATATCATAAACTATGTTGTGCAATTTGACAACTTTGTTTTCAATAGCAAGAGCTTTTTACGAACGTTGCGCGTAGCCAATCAAACGGACGCACGTAACATTTAACTTTTTTTTCGCCTCTCTCGCCTAGAAGAGCCGAGAGTGACTTAAATTACTAATAGTAGTTGCAGCAAAGATATTTGAAATAAGTTTAACATTTTCTTATTAAAAGGTGTTGGTACAAAGTGTTGGTAAAAATTTGTGAAATACCTAGGACATTTCATTTACGTATTTATTTATGTTTTATTTTCCGCAAATTCACGCATTTTTGCGATGGGATATAAATTTACATCGTTCGTTTCACAATGTATTTTTCAATTTACAGAATAACACATTTGTATACAAGATGGAAGATAGGCGAAGAAGAGCATAGTTCTGAACCAATGCCGATCAAGTCCAAGAAAGATATAAATTTCAATGACCACCATGCTATTCCACTGCCTTATGAGTCGTTATCCAAAGTTATGGCTGATTTCTATGATGACTGTTATGAAGTACAGGTATTTATGCTTTTACAAAGTGAGTGACAAGTTTTTGGCTATTATTTAGAAAAATAATTCCAAAACTATGGGCTGTGAATTTCACAATGTTTCTTATAGCAAATTGCCTAATTAATTTATCTTTATTTATTTCACTGTTTACTTGGAAATCCATGTAAAAACTAACTTATATTTATCTATTATATATTTTTTTAAAAACTCTCGGATGAGACTCTTCGGCTTATGAGAAAAACACGGAAAACCACTCAGGCCACTTCGACAGAGGTATTCACTCAGCAGCTTGGCAGGAGCCACTTGACGAAGTTAACAACACACGATGGCCGAACCGTATTGTCAAAGCCGGAGATATTATCAGAGATCGAGGACTTCTATGGCCGACTGTACACGGCACATGCTCCTTGCCCCTAACATAACAACCACGATTCCAGAGTCACTCTCACCCGCCACTACACCGATGAACTGCCAGAAATCAGCCAGGACGAGATCGTGTGATCGCGATGCCAAGTGGGCTATCGTTAAATCGAAGTGTTGAGATGTTTGTACGAAGCCGCCACTATGTGTGCCCGAGTACAAGACCAGCAGTCTAAGCCCATCCAACTGCACCGCGGAGTGAGACAGGGAGATGTCATAT
Organism: Horisme vitalbata; assembly: GCA_951804965.1. Taxonomy (NCBI): domain Eukaryota; kingdom Metazoa; phylum Arthropoda; class Insecta; order Lepidoptera; family Geometridae; genus Horisme; species Horisme vitalbata. The sequence continues at coordinate 11,236,303 of OX638101.1, forward strand.
CTCCGAAACTGTTCACAAGCGCGTTGGAGGATATGTTTAAGACACTGGACCGGAAAGGTATGGGCATAAACATAAACGGCGAGCACATCTCACACTTGCGTTTCGTTGATGATATAGTCCTAATGGCGGAGTCGCTGGAGGAGCTGCAACATATGCTGGGCGGCCTAGCATCAGCCTCGCGATAGATAGGTCTCGGCATGAATTTAAAAAAGGCCAAAGTGATGGTCATTGACCAAATTGATACGAGACCTGTCGTCGTTAATGGACACCTTCTCGAAATTGTTTCGGAGTACACATACCTCGGGCAGATATTGCAGTTAGGTATAAACAACTTCGAGAAGGAGGCCAAGAGGAGGATTCAGCTGGGTTGGGCAGCATTTGGAAAACTACATCGAGTTTTCTCGTCACCCATAACGCAATTTTTAAAAACGAAAGTTTTTAATCAGTGCGTTCTACCCGTCATGACACACGGAGCCGAAACATCACAGTACGGCTAGTCCACCAGTTTAAAGTCTCTCAGCGAGCTATGGAACGAGCTATGCTCGGAGTTTCTCTGAAGGATAGAATCCGCAACGAGACTATCCGACATAGAACTAAAGTTGTCGACATAGCTCAGAGAATTAGTAAGCTGAAGTGGCAGTGGGCTGGCCATATCTGCCGAAGAACCGACAACCGTTGGGGTAAACGAGTTTTTTAGTAGAGACCGCGGCTCGGCAAACGTAGTGTAGGACGCCCTCCGGCCAGGTAATGTGACGATTTGCGAAAGGCTGCTGGTAGATGCTGGATGAGTCGAGCTCAGAACAGGGCGCAATGGCGCTCATTAGATGAGGCCTATGTCCAGCAGTGGACTGCTATAGGTTGATTATGAATGATGATGATGATGATAATTTTTTTAATTTTTTAAACTTATCACTATGGTATTTCTAATAATTTTATGATTATTACTTTGCAGCTTCGTGGAATAAGACAGCCATATCAAATTTCAAATCCAATATTATTCGGATATAAAAAAGGCGATCGTGATTTTGATTTGTTTTTAACAAAAACAAACAACGCATACACAGACTTTCTTATAGCTGTTACTAAAATACACGCAAGGAAGCTAGCAAAGGCAATGAATTCATTTATTAGAGGGGAATACCCATTGTACCCACCAATGACAGCAGCCAAAGCTCTAGATCGCGAAGGAGTTTGCACCAATGATATCAACGGTATAAAACTTCCAGTTGAACCAGACTTGGTAGTCAAACCAGACTTGGTATTACTTGCCCAGATGACTCTAGAAGTTAATATTGGTCTAGTCGGTTGTAAATCGCGTCAACAATGTCCATGTTACTCTAGAATGTTCAGTTTAATTAAAGACTCCGATGCTTTGATGTCTATACTGCGATACATAACCACTATCAATGAAGATATCTTGGTCACTGAGACGAGAGATGATATGCTAACCGGATTCGCTCTCGATACTGGTGATGTTGCATTTTTGTTTGTGGAGGGTCCAAAAGATGGTCATGTATTGCGTGTTTGGGATATGACTGAAGACTACTACCCGATTGTGAAGCCGGTGTTTTCATGCTCTGTGAGATATGCAGGAAGGATCTACCCCGGTTATTATTCTTTTGATTATTAAATTGTATTTTACCATGATTGGTGACTTTTATTTATTTGTTTTTATCAGAAATCAACAAAACTCTTACTAGTTTATCCATTTTGCCTTTAATGTCAATATATACAAAATTGATCTTATATAAAACAAGTAGAAACTTAACTTAAAAAAAATTACACTTACAGAATTGCTTGGAGCAGCAACGCCCTTCAGTGTTTTGAAAATGTTTGTGCCTTTGGGAATTCTATTAGCTTGTCCACCGGTGTATGCCAGACCAGCTCTTCCGTTGCCTACAAGAGCTGTAAGTTCAGTTTCTATACATTTACTTTCTTCATTTAATTTTGATGACCTGAGTGGCTAGATTTGCCTGTCATTGTCCTTGTTTATTTCGAGTGTATCTCATTACTATTAATATTTATTTTATTTAATAGTTATTGCAATTGAATCGTCATAACCGAAACAGCAGACTTATTGTCATCATCATTATCATATAGCAGTCTGTTGCTGGACACAAGCCTCCACTAATGAGCGTCATTGCGCCCTGTCTTCGGCAGATTTATGCCGACGCGTTAATCTCACTGATGTTTTATTGTGCAGGAATTTATTGTTATTATAGGTAGGTACTAGTTAAATGAACCGGTGAAATTTGTAGCAATACAAAATTACCGATTTCGATATTTCGGCAACAGTATTTTTTTTTGATTCCTAAGCTACCTCAGTATTGAGGCAAACAAAAAAAAACATTCCAGCGAGTTTTTGCGAGAGTAACGCACTATTTTTAATAAAAAAAAATTATACGAGAAAGTTTTGCGGTAATCAAATCGGTTTTATCTAATCAGTATTTTTCAACAAAGGCATATGAGTCCTTATCTAATTAACCAAGGTATTTTACAGACCATTACCCCAAGAGTCAACGAACGAGCAAATTGTAAGTTCGTAAATTTTCAGGCAGTGCTAAAGATTGGACGTCTTCTAGCCGGCAAATTGCAATTCGCTCCGTCGCGCTCCGAAATGCCAACAGGTTCAGAACTGAAAAGTTTCCGATTAGAGCTGTGTGTCGCTCCTCGGCCCTTGCCGGTGTTTATTGCCGACAACATTTTGAACAAACCCGGTTGGTATTGTTTTGTTTATTTTTTTATTTGCTTACATGAACTACAATTTATATAAACAGGTTCGGTTGGTATTGTAGCCTGATTGTGATGAGTAGGTAAGGTACATATACCCTGTAAGAGCACTGCAAAATGAGTTAAGTCGTAGTTAGTTTTACAAATTAAAAAAGAAATGTCAATAAAAGATAATTAAAACCGATAACATGTCAACAGCTATATTAACAAAGCACTAGTTTACACAATACTATAATCGTTTTAGCTAATGAGGTTTATCCTTTTCTGGTGGTAACTAATCTATTCTGATAAATGTTGCAACTAAAGATGTTTGATTTATAACTTTGTGTGTGTTTCCATCCACACAAATATTGCAAAATTAAATAAATGCAAAAAATTGTGTTGTTGTATATTATGTTTGTTCCTACTCAACTCCGTACTGAACGGGGCTGAAGGGGTTTGGATTAAATTTGGAATATAATATAAATGTCGTGGAGTATGTGGCTATAGCTGGTAGAATATGATCGTGAGTGAAATGCCATTGGTAGGGTCTTGCCTAGAATGTACCTATTTACTCTACGCTTGAAGACCCCTAAGTCATAGCGATCGGGAAATACTGACGCCGGTCACTGACACTGTCTTTTCATTGGTTTGACAAACCAAAATGGTTTTCGTCATCTGAAATTTTTAGTCGTCTCGCGTGTGTCAATGTCAATGTCCCGCATATCAGCCTTTAACACAAACAAAGAATTAGGACTAAAGCATAGAAGAAGTCTTACAATTCATTTAAGCGCTGAACATTAACTCATACGGCTAATCTCTACTTTCTTATGTCCATATATGCTAGCTAGAAAGAAAAGCATACTTTATCTCAATGCGATTTATGCGACTTCGTACGACTTCGTACCAGGGCATTTGTATGAACCTGCATAGAAATTTGTTCGAGCGCCCTGGTACGATTAACTTTTTGAAGTCGCATTGATATATGTATGCATCCCTTTCTAACTGATTATATTGGACATAAAAAAGTATATATCAGCCGTATTGAATTTTAAGACTTTATCTAGTTGTCTTCCTATATCTGTGATCACAGATATAGAAGTGAACTACATGAAGTCTTAAAATTCACTATGTTCTGAACGTCAACTCATACGTCTGTTAACGTCTGATCTCTACTTTCTTATGTCCATATATCATTTGCTAGAAAGGGATGCATACTTTATCTCAATGCGATTGCTGCGACTTCGTACCAGGGCATTTCAATGAAACTGCATAGAATTTTGTTCGAGTGCCCTGGTACGATTAACTTTTTGATCACATTTGAAGTCGCATTGATATATGTATGCATCCCTTTCTAACTGATGATATTGGAGATAAGAAAGTAGAGATCAGCCGTATGAGTTTATGTTCAGAACATAGTGAATTTTAAGACTTCTTAAAGGTGTCTTCTATATCTGTGGCCTATATACTGTAGTAGTTATTATGAGGACAAGCATGTTTCCCACCTGTTTCCCGGAGGGGTAGATAGACCACGGTTTATAATCGTCGCAGATCATGACGTAAAAACATATCTTTCCTTCTTATTAATGTAAACTTACATTTAATTTTCAGAGAACGATGTAAAACAGGACGCGAGATCATCGGTTCCAAGCGTTTCCAGGATAAATTGGGATAAATAACTTTGGTATTTTTGTAATATACTTTACATATTTATATTTTGTAACTTTTATTAAATAAATAAAAAAACCGGTGAAGTGCGAGTCGGACTCGCGCACGTGGGGATCCGTACCATTACATAGTAGTATATTACGTAGTAGTGTAGAGGTAATTATATATACATGTAGGTATGGGAGCCCCCATTATTTTATTATCATTGAATTATTTATTTTTGAAGTGAATATAAAACTGAATCATTATTCATCATTTTCCTGCCTTTGTCTCACGCTAGATGGGGTCGGCACAACATGTTTTTTTGATTCCACTCACTTTTCAACTCCCTCATAACCAAAACATAGTAAGCATGACATTTAAAAAATTTTAACCTAGCAGAGTTTCTTGCTATTTCTTCTCTGTTTGGTCGTGTTTGGTACGAATTGGTGTAAATTAAAAATGACGATTCAGTGTACTTAACAGTTCTTATTGAATAAATAAATTTTGAGTTTTGGCTGAAAATTTCAACTGTCTAGCTATCACGGTTCATGGCTTTCTGACAGTTCATGAAGTCTGGTGACAGAAAAACCGCAAAAAATCACGTTTGTGAGGCTTTGAGCAAAATAAATTGTGACGTCATATAAGATGGTAATTATTATAAGTGCTTTACCTTAGGCACATGACTGTTATGATATATTTTCGTAGCGTTCTAAGTAGTGTAACATTTGTACCTAAATTAGGAGCTTACTTACCTAATTTGAGAGTAGGTAGGAAGTAAAAATCTATAAGGCAATGTTAACAAATTATAATAATAAAGTTTCTTAAAATTTAAACAGTTCAAGCGGAGATGGGCAAAAAATAAATAAAGGTAACTTTACACTAAAAGAAAGTCAGGGTCGGGGTTTCACTCGTAACCAAACACATTGCAGAACAAGAATGAGTAGGTATGCCACTGGCCTTAGAGAGTGAGGGAGACACAAGCGGTTCCGCTTCCGTTCCAGCAGCTTGGCATCAGTAGGTGATAGTTGTCCGGCTAACAGCTCGGTGGTAAGTAGAAGAGCGGGGAATCTCGTGCGTAGACCTGCTTCAAGGGCGGTCTGGCCGGTGGTGGGAACCCCAATTTGGGGTTGTAGCAGCTCACTGATTTTAAATTCCGAAGTAATTAGTTAAATAAATACGTTGGAAAGGCAAAGCTCGTGCCAAGTATTCGCAGCGAATTGTCGGAAAGTGGTACATTCTCGCTTCGAGACAGCAGGGACGCTTGTATTGAGCAATAACCGTTCGGTTTTTAATCACCGTGGCGTCATGCCCCCCGCCTCATACCTCACATATCGACCATAGATCCACTTCACTTCTTTAGTACGGAGTGAGCGGTTTAACTGAGCTAGATTGTCAACTTGACGTTGATTTGTTACGCGAATATAGTAACTGAGAAGTAGCAGAAAAAAAAAATAGTGTACCGAGTAAGGAAATTTTAAAAGTAGATAGGTAAATTGATAAACTTATATATAGAAAGAAAATGGAATAAGTAAAATGATTTTAAATTTAGGATAATAAAGCTAAGAACAAACCGTTACAGTAGTTTTAGCAATACCTACTATGTTATACATATTGCTTAAGCTGCTTAACGTCGTGCCAAGCTATGCCGTAGCTACATCAAAAGTCTAATGGCCTGTTCCTATATTATACCGTTATGGATTACGCTTCGTTTTCCCCTGAAAAACTGTCAAATTTTCGACGCTTCGTTGTTAATTTTCGACAGTTTTTCAAGGAAAAACGAGGCGTAATCGGTAATGGTATAATATAGAAACCGGCCCTTAATGATCAACTGCCCTAGAAGTCTACCCGAAGGAGGAAGTAGTTTTCATTAAAATTTTCGAATTTCCCCAGGGAATGGATCAGAAATTTTTGCAAAAACATATTAACATACCCCCTAATAACGAAACTAATCATAACTTTGAGTTTACCAATTTCAAAATTACACTGATGAAATTTTTCAATTTTCCATGCAAAAAGTAATATTGAAGCTAAGTGCTAACAAGGTGCTTTTAGCTTCCAGAGTTTTGAACATAAACAAAACTGTGTTACGACTGGTGGGAAAACTGAAAACTTTTACAAAAAGGCTTCATAAAATTGCCAAGCTTACCTTCCTTTACCAAGGCTTTTGATAGAGGTAACTACCGAAGTTTTGCAATGTTCTGAGGACATCTTCTGTGAATTTAATGAGGCATATCAATTCACTTTAGAGTTTAAGGATACTGTGCCAAAATATGGAGTAAATCTTCCCAGCATAGCGAAGTATATTAACGCTCACTTTTTGATATAATATAATAAAATAGTGTTATCGGGAGTTAAATAAAATATCGCCCGTCAGATGCCTGTATAAAAAATAAAAGCTTCCGTATATTAGAGCATTCAAAATTTACCTTTACTTCAGACTTTAATGAAATTCGGCTTTCAATCCAATAACTTTACGCTTAGTACACACTGTAACACGTCGTTCAAATTTCACTCACCACCTCAAATTCACCAACTCGGCAAATAAACTTCTAAACAAAGTTTAAACTTAATACACAAAATTGTTGGTATCGCGTGTAGGTAGGAATTTAAAGTGTGGGAATACTGCGTACGTTATTAGTAAGAATAACTTGCTTTACTAACAAGCTGTTAACTGTAACTTCACCTGAACTTAACTCCGCGGTTACCACGCTTTTCACCTAAAGTTATAATTGGTGCGATATTGCTACACAAAAGCCTAAATAGTCGGACAAAGTTCTCACGAAAATGTCTGAAACTTTATTCATTTGCTTTAATATGTACAATATTGTGTGTGTTTTACTTTAGTAAATAATAACAAGTTATTTCTCCCAGTGACGCGACTTACCGACAGTCAACACAGCTAAATGTTTAAGTTGGTGTGAGTACAATAAAGAATTATCTATCTATCTAAATCTACGTATCGTTCTCATCCTTTTATTAGTATTACTAGCGGCCCGTCCCGGCTTCGCACGGGTGTACATAAGATTTTATTTTTATTTTTACCTAATATAGCCTCTGTTACTCAGGGTGAATGTAGCTTTCCAATAGTGAAAGAATTTTTGAATCAGCACAGTAGTTTTTGAGTTTATTCATTACAAACATACACACACACAAAAATACAAATTTCTCCTCTTTATAATATTAGTTAAATGAGCAGTTTTACGATGTTTTGTACTTCTTCGATGTACACAGGTACGGTAAATATGTGTTCTTTAACTATATCAAATCGTAGATTTGCAAAAAAAATATTTGTTTGTTGGCAGTGGAAGGGATTAAATACGAATCCAGACAAAATTTCACCATTATATTAGTAATATTGTAGTCAGTATTTGTTTTATTCTTCCACGTTTATTCTCTCTGGAGCTCCTAAACCAGTGCTCAAGTTGTAAAAAAATATGTAAACAAAAATAAGATTAGTAAAAAACATGTCAAAGAAAAGGTTCGCCACATGAAATTGTTTCAAGTAGACGTTTGAAAGGAGGAATAAATTATTTGTGCCGTAAAAGGGAAAGCAGATAGCAATAAAATCTGTCGTCGTGTAATGTCGTCGTGTTTTAGGCTTATCTGCTAACGATGACACGAATCTTCGCAACTTGAAATTGGTAAGATATTTATCGCATGACACTTGAAATGTTCACTTTTTTGAGTTATTGCGACCTAAACATTGCATATAAATCAATTGCCATGCGTGTGTCCCAATACGCTCAAAAATAGCTCGATTAATTTAAATATTTATATTTTTTTTTGCCTTGATGCAGAGGTGGTTAAGGAAAACAGAAAATAAAAAACCGGCCAAGTGCGAGGCTGACCCGCGCACGAAGGGTTCCGTACTGTTATATGGGAGCCCCACTTAAGTATTTATTTTATTCTATTTTTACCGACTTCATAAAAGGAGGTTAACCGACTTCAAAAAGAAGGTTATTTGTATTTGTTGTTATAGCGGCAACAGCAGCGACTGAATACCTATAGACATCTGACGTCAAAGACATATGGCACTGAACATGGTACAAAATAACTACAAACTCAAACACCGGAACTCTTTTCGTCAATTTAATGACAAATGTTACACTCAGTTGAAAATCGATCTTATATTTTGGGAACTTGGGTTTGAATTGCTGTTGACCGTGGCAAATAATATTTTCTGTCTAGATGACATGTTACGTCTATGTCATGTCACTCGGTATTATGGGGATGTTTTATGCAGTAAGTGTAAAGCAAATTAAAATAATCGATAAAATAACTATGATGAATCTTATTGAAAAAAAAAAAATGATTACCTGCCTACCTATCGTAGTAATAAAGATAATTTATATTTGTATGGTAACAGTTATTTTTTAGGCAAATTATAACAAAAATACATGAACATAATTTGCTGTGCCGCGGCTGGCCTTCCACGACTTAATAGGTAGATATTACAGTAAATCATTTCTCGACGTAGTCCAAATCGGGTAAAATAGGTTTAAAACATTTAATTATAGAAATATGTACAAAGTAAACAGACAGACATTTTATAAAATTATTATTATATTTACACACATTACATCGTCATCATCATCGGCCTCTAAAGCAGTTCACTGCTGGATATAGGCCTCCCTAAAGGAGCGCCATTGCGCCCTTTCCTGAACTCGACGCATCCAGATTCTACCAACAGGCTTTCGCAAATCGTCACTCCACCTGACCGGAGGGAGTCCTGCACTACGTTTGCCAATCCGCGGACTCCACTCAAGAACTCGTTTGCCCCAACGGTTATCGGTCCTTCAACAGATATGGCCAGCCCACTGCCACTTCAGCTTGCTAATTTTCTGAGCAATGTCGACAACTTTCGTTCTGTGTCGGATAGTCTCGTTACGGATTCTATCCTTCAGAGAAAAATTACGAGCATAGCTCGTTCCATAGCTCGCTAGGCGACTTTAAACTGGTGGACTAGCCGTACTGTGAGTGTCCACGTTTCGGCTCCGTATGTGCAGACATTTCAATACTTTTTATTGTTATCTAGAATACTGAAGATACAATATTAAAAAAACACTAACATACATTAAAACCTGATAAAATAAATATTGATTGTGGAATTAGGTAGCTATAGTATAGGTTTATGTATGTGTTAGTATGTTTGTTCCCATTTAAATCCGAAAGTAACGAAATTGTATATTATTTTTGTGCCTTGAAAAATTGTTAGTTTATTTAATTTTTGCCGTGATGAGTGCAATAGTGAATCATCTTTGGCTATATAATGTAATCTAATTTTTAGGAATACATGAACAATGCCCTTGATAAAAAGTACCTACAGCGGGGTGTTCTTTCAAAGATTTTTAAATATATCATTGTAACTTGTGACATATTGAAAACATTTGTTGTAAATTATTTTCAGATTATACTTACTGGTCAAACATTTGCCTGATTGAATTAAATAAGGGTTCAGGAGTATGTTCATAAAATTTACCATTTTATTGGTGCGTAGAAAAGTTCATTGATTGGTTGGCATAATACCGTCCTCATACAATATCACAATAAATTGATTTTTATTAGAAATAACATCAATAGCGATGTACATACGTATGAAAGGTGATTCCAGCATACTTTTTATGCACATGGGATCGATTATGGCTCCAATTCACGGCACATAAAGGCATTTTTCATTAAATTATCAGACTGAAATTCGTCGACTGACACCATTGCCTGTCAGGCGCAAACTAAATTAGCTTGAGGCTCAAATTTTTAGACCCACCCACTAAGGCTCAACTTTCGTTGGGGTATGTTCTAACGATAGGGAGGTGTCTATAGTAGGTATCTTCTGTCACTGGGCAACAGTCATCTGTGAAAATTTCAACTGTCTAGCTATCACGGTTTATGAGATACAGCCTGGTGACAGACAGTCGGATAGTGGAGTCTTAGTAATAGGGTCCCGTTTTCATGCTTTGCGTACGGAACCCTAAAAACCTAGTATTGTCATAGAATGTATGTAAGTACCTACTTCAATTTTTAATAATTCAAACTGAAGGTTAATGTTTCTTATGTTACAAAATATCACTTCACTTCACTTCTTTATTAAATGGCTTCTGGGATAGTTATCTATAATTTCGCCAGTATCAAGTATAATGTTCATAATAATACGAGGCAACGTAGTACGGTTTATAAGTCCAGTCGTCCAGTCTTCGGTCAGGTCCTGTTTTCTGCTATAGCCATGGCGAATATAACAAAAAACGATCGGCGCACAATTTTGTTCATCAGAGAATTCCCGTTCAATCATCTTTTATTCCATTTCACTAACACTTGTGTCTTATAACTAACATGTATCGGTTATAATACCGTGAATATTAAACGACATACATTAAAAAAACACTAGAAAATAAAATTGACAACAAAAGTCAAAAGTCAAAAGTCAAAATTCATTTATTCAGTAGGAACTGTGTAGTACACTTTGAAACGTCATTTTTTTTTTAAATTTACCACCAATTCGTAACGTGACCAAACAGAGAAGAATTGGCAAGAAACTCTGCTTGGCTTATATTTTTTTAACGTCATTGTACTTAATATCTATTACATTGTTTTTGATGGAGTTGGAGGCAGTTTCATCCCAAGCTTTTTTGTCATCTAAATAATCAGATATTTTATAATAAGCTTATTACATAGATTACGTTTAACAAAATTTTTGAATTTATTTACAGATAGATTAATCACATCATTTGGGATTTTATTAAAAAATCGTACAGACATCCCTTTAAAAGATTGACTAACTTTATGGAGCCTTACAGTAGGAACAGCTAGTTTATCTTTATTTCTAGTGTTAACATTATGATAGTCGCTATTTTTCTTGAACATGTTAATATGTTTTCGGACATACATTAAGTTTTCATATATATATTGGCACGGCACTGTCATAACATTTATTTCTTTAAACTTAGTTCTAAGTGATTCTCTGGGGCCCATATTATAAATTGCACGAACAGCCCTCTTCTGCAACACAAATATGGTGTTGATATCTGCAGCATTCCCCCACAACAAAATGCCGTACGACATAATGCTATGGAAGTAGCTGAAATAAACTAGTCTAGCCGTTTCTACGTCAGTAAGTTGACGGATTCTTTTGACTGCGTATGCTGCAGAACTGAGTCTGTTCGACAATCCATCTATGTGAGCGCCCCATTGAAGCTTATTATCTAAAGTTATGCCTAAAAATACAGTACTGTCCACAAGATTTAGATCTTCATTTTTTATTTTAATGTTAGGTTTAACTTGTTTAACATTTGGTAATATAAATATCATACATTTTGTTTTAGTCTCGTTCAGTAATAAATTATTTACATCGAACCAGTTAACAACTTTCGCTATTGCATTGTTCACGTCGTCAAAATTAGTCTACCGTCACTTTAATTTAAATAAAAGTGACGTGTCATCCGCAAACAATACAATTTCGTGGTTGTCTCTAACAAGTTGAGGTAGGTCGTTGATGTAAATTAAAAAACCGTCGTTCAAGATGAAAAAAATGGTGTCCGTTACAAAATATCGATCGCGTAGAAGCGTTCCTCAACCATTCAATTCTGCAGATCATTTGTCAGTGTCTTCGCCCTATCTCATCCAATATGAATAAATTCTGGCAAGTGCCTGGAAAACAGCATTCTTGTAATTATCATCAGTTCACTCAAACAGCCATTAAGACGTAGCATAACTTCACGTACGCCTTAAAAATAACATTATTTGTCTTATTATACTTACTTACTTGCTACGGCGCTATAAGAAATAGAAATAGAAATAGAAATAGAAACATTTATTTGACACGACACAACAATCAAAACAAAAATATATATTAGAAAATGGATAGGTACCCAACCTACCATTATAGTAACTTAAAGTAAATTATATCAAATGGCGAACAGTCAACAAATAACTTAGACTTAAAGCATTATCTAATAAGACAGCTGAACCTACTCGCCCACACACCACCATGCATTAGGTACCTATCGAGAATTCAAATTGAATTAGAGTACAGTTGCCGTGCCAAAAAGGTGACAACTCAGCATTTGTTGAGCAGGTAAACAAACTAGTGAAGCGCACCTACCTACTTAACGCTGGTATTCTGTTGCCACCAAACTACAGCAAAGTCACATATAACCCATTGTGGGTCTAGGCCTTTCATTTTTATCCATTTCAATCTGTCTTCCGCCTGCCTTCTCCAAGATGTTAACTTTCCTAGTTTCCTAAGATTCTCCTCAACACTGTCCATCCAGCGTTTCCAGCGTGTCCACTTAGAGATCATTTTGAAGGGTCTTGTGTCAGCTAGTCTCTCCAAGTGTCCTGCCCATTGCAGCCGTTGTGACTTGCAGAACCTCACTATGGTCTGCTTCAAAATCAGTGCGTCCAGTTCGTGATTCATTCTAGTGCGGTAAGTGCCGTCCTCTTCGCGAAGGGGGATTTTTTCTCATTATGTATGGAATTAAATAAAGAGTTTATTTTTTGTTACATTTCAAATCCGCAATCAGTTGGTGGATTATACGCGGAGTGGTATAGTGGTGGCGTTTAGGATTCAGACTCATCAGTTCTTTCTCCTTCCTTATTTATGTAGTTGGACACAGCAAAAAAAAAATAGGTTACTTACTATAGATCAAAACTTATTTTGTTCTATTTTCATTACTTTGCACGTTACCTCTAAAGCTTTTTAGTTCTAAGCTAAGCGTTGTTACATCGAAAGCGATTTTAGTGCAATTATCGTACGAAATCCAACCTATGAATATCCTGAGAGTTCTAATAGCGTACATGCCGAAAGAACCTCAGTCTTCAGTTCTCCATGTAATTACAGACAGTTTATAGCAGAACTAAAGAATCACTAGTAACGTGTTTACGACCCTCTAAACATGTTTTTACGTAAGGAACCAAACATGTTGACAGGATTATATCATTCTATGATATTAGCTTCTGCCTTCTACTATGCAATAAAATATAGACGTACGAGTATTGTTAAGCACACATTATACCGGAGTAGTGATTCTCGTAAATAGGAAGCATGCAAGAAACTCTGTAAGAATTATGAGGAAAAACCCTTTTTCCTTGTCGGCCGGAAATTACCTTTGTGACGAACTGACGTGCGAGCAACTTTTTCTAGACCGCTTAGTGTAAGTGATGTGAATTCAGAGTGACTATCATTACATTGCAAAAACAAAATGCAAGAATGTTTTCTGTTTCGATTAACTATAATTTACAGCATCGGAATGCTGCGGCACGAGACTCGTATTGAAGTAAAATAATTTGAGGGCTAAAATAATTTGAATAAGGTTTAAAAATAATTATTTCATAGAAAAATCCTTTGCCATGCCGTCAATCTGCGCTGGCCCTAGACTCCTTCCGGACAGAATATGAAGTGACGATCTCCACGTAGCTGCTGCCAGAGGCTGAAGGCGTCGAGCTGAGGACCGGGCGCAATGGCGCTCATTAGATTAGTCCCGATGGCGATGGTGCTTAATATTAACAAATCTGTAATGTGTGCATCTCTTGTGAACATAGGGGCATTCGGTTAACATAAAAATATTTGAAGATCGTAGATATATGTTAAACTTAATATTTTGTTCAAGAGCTGCAAACAAACCCGCCCTTCAGCTTGCTACTTACCCTCACTGAAATCATCGTTTAAAAACTAAATAGCAAGAAAAAGCTTTTAAGCTATTACTGACAAATAAAGACTTGCTGTAACAAAAGTAATAGATATAAAATGAGAGTAACAACCGTCATTCCGCCTGCTGCTTAGCGACTGGAATAATAAAGTTTATAGACACTCTTGTTTCCTTTAATGTGTGGTTTTTACGTCGTCTCGGGTTTAGCTTAGGTAATTATTTACTCTCTAGTTTCGGTGAATCCTACGTTAGTGTTTTATGCCTCGTACCTATTTAGATTTGAGCGCTTGTATCGAGACCTATGTCTAGCAGTGGACTGTTATAGGCTGATGATGATGATGATGATACTTGCATAAGCTTTTTAAGACAAACTATTTCGAGCTTTTTCAGCATAATTAGGGTTTAGTGCCTCAAAAGGAAAAACAACCTTTATAGTTTATATAAAACTGGGTACGTTATTATTTATTGTGTTCAGAGTAATTATATATTTTCTAAATTCAATGACTAAGAACTTAGCAATTTTCAAGTCGAAAAGATAAGGACCTATCTTCACTTAAGATAATATTTGTCGCTGGGTGAACAGCTTCAAGATAAAACAAGGTAGGTATTACAATTTCTTTAAAATATCTCAGAGGTTTGTTTTTGAGAGGAAAAATTTCAATATTTCTTTGCTAACTTGTAGGTCTACCTATTATTAAGCGATGGATGTAGAATTTTGCAAAAACTCACTATATTATAAAGTTACATATTTCTATCGTCTAATATATAACGTTTTTTTTGCTGTTTTCTATTGCCTGTTTTATTAAAATATGTAATCTTTAGCGAAAAATTATTTTGCGGTAGGTTTTAATACAGAGGTCACAAAATGCGGTCAAGTTCCATGTATGGGAATGCCTCAGCTTTTATTCCCGAACCCTTTGTAAAGCCAGGCACGCTGCCAACTGCATCGAACTGCTGCATTATTCCGTTAGAATTTTCAGGTGATTACAAGAAATTGCACCATCAATATAAGGCAAAATGAGGCCTCTAAGAGACAAATCTCACAGTTTTTGATAGTCAGTTGATATTTAATTAAACAGTAGGTAGATACTAAGCGATTCCAAGCATCATTTTTAGGTAATGCTCACTGCTAGAATTTGAAATCAGCGGCCAGCATCTGTTTTTCCATTGAATTACGAACCTAACGGTTTCAAAAAGAGTGTTGACTTCATCCTTGCCCACGCAAGCTGTCAAGAGCAAGAGCTGGCCCTTAACAAATAAAAAAAGTCTCAGAAATCAAGTAGGCCTACAGACATCTACGTCAGCCTCTGGTTTAAGTACTGAAAAAGTCGAAACCAAAATATATAAGTGCCTTCCAAAGGAAGAAATCCCTCGGACCGAAATAGCACACGGTGGTATTACTACCGATCCAAACTGAAGCCGGGCGAAGGGCTTTCTTCGCTCGTATGAGTTAGTCGCCTATTCTAGTATAGGAGATTGTAGGCCTTTGACGTAAAGGGATGATTTGAAAAGGACAATAGGGTAAAGCAAGGATAGGTGCGCCACTTTTTGAAAGAGCCTCGTAATTTGAAAACAATTAACTGTCAATTAATAACTCCTATGATATAGCTAGTTTAATGTTTTTTTTATACATTATGACTGGTTTCTGTTGTCTAGCAATTACTGATTCTGTAGAAATTGAGTTCCTGCAGGACCATTTTTTTGAGGATAGATAGGTGCCCCACTATTAAAAAGCTAAAGAGAATAGATTCCTTTTATGTAGGATAGATGCCCTAGACCTAGAGAATAAAATATGTAAAATATATTATAATAATAATAATTTTTTATTTAGAAAACGTCGCACCTATCCCACTGCGTCATTTATCTGGGTTTTACCCTAAGTAGGTATCTTTAACAAAGCCACGCCAAACGAGCTTCTACAATCTCGTTCCCCTATGTAGTTCTGTAAAACCACAATCACTCCCTCGACGCGACACAGCTTTCAAACGGCATGTCATGCTATTCTTCATATTCACAACTTTCACGGCGAAACGTCGGAAAGCAATTTGAACAAGTTGTGTGTGCACCCGCGATGCTCGACGCGGTCAGATGCCGGGATTTATGAAACTGCACGTTAAAAACTACTCAATTTTAAACCATGCAAGCTAGACCCTATTTTTAGATAACACAGAGTCTGTTTTCCAGTAGTTAAAGACAATAGTTCTACTTCGCAGGCAATAGCGGGAAGCTGAGTAACGGTCAGACTGTCTGGGATTTATGCATCGCAAAATCTGTTATTGGGATCGCCTATAATAGCTACTATATTATTCTAAGTAGGCAGTTAAATTCAATGTTTTCTTAGGACCGATGCGACCCGATACGTGGTGATATCGTTTATTTTAACGATAAATGCATTTTGTACACTATGAATATAAATGATTTAACGTTAAACAAAAAAGAAAATAAAGGCTTACAAAACAATTCAGTTTAGATTTTTCTGAAATATATTGAAAATAAAATGAACGAGTACCAATGTAATTTTTCTGAAAAAGTGAAAGACTATGGCAAGTGATTAGCTATATTTGAGAAGCTATAAGACCAGTTAATTATACGTGTACCAAACACACGAACACGATACCCTGATGTTCGGACGTGCTCGCGGTGCGTTGCGGCCGGGGTCCTGAATTTATGGATGCCCGGACGCCCCTACAATAGGGCCGCGGTTCGGGGTCCAATTTATGTATGTAGGCTTAATTTCATTTGATTTCAGGGCTATTAAAACTAAGGAATTAGATAGCTTTAATTACTCTTACTTCCGTATTTCTGTCCCTTTGGCCCTAGTTAGGGATGTCTCAATAAAGCGCGTTACTATTCGGACATTATTTTTAACTCAAATAACTGAGCCTTCGTTACTACAGATTTAAAGCTCAAATGGGCAAAGCAGACAATTGAACCAAAATTAGTCTTCCGTGTCGCTGCTTTGATTCGAATACTTTCTTAGGATCAAACTAAGCAGACCTATATGGAAAGAATATGACTGATTATAACTACCTATATTTTTTTAATACATACACATTATGCCTACATAGAAAACACCCAGAACAAATGCAAATATTTGCAGATCATACAAACATTTTGTTGAACCTACCTCAGTGCTCATCCGGCTACATAATAAACGGACAAACGCAAATAGAGACTTTTTCAAGGCCTACTAATAGATTAGAGAAGAAAGAGATTGTTATATTTGTTTTGTTTTTACTATCGATTGTTTGTATTGTAGCGATAGCCAACTAGGAAGATAAACGAAAAAGGTTTTATGGAAACATTTTTTACATAACATCTAGGATCATTTTCTTCTGACTGTTTGCGGTAGAATTATCTTCATCTATTCCTATGATATTTGTTATTGGCTTAGTTTGAGTCTAAGCAAACATTCACCTATCTCCGAGATATTACGATGTGTCATAAAATACAGTAGCTCGTAATCATAAATACAGCGAATGCTCCGGCGCAAATAGGATAACTTTTTGTGATTTCATGAGTTGATCGGTAAATTGGCACTACGTGTATCCTTCTGCTCAGGTTTTTTTACTACAATTTCACCCTTCTAGATTAGTTCCACAACTATCATCAACATCATCATCAGCCTATAGCAGTCCACTGCTGGACATAGACCTCCCCTAATGAGCGCCATTGCTCCCTGTCCTGAGCTCGACGCATCCAGCTTCTACCAGCAGCCATACGCAAATCGTCACTTCACCTGGCCGGAAAGCGTCCTACACTACGTTTGTCGAGCCGCGGTGTCCACTCAAGAACTCGTTTGCCCAGCGGTTGTCGGTTCTTCGGCAGATATAGCCAGCCCACTGCCACTTCAGCTTGCTAATTCTCTGAGCTATGTCGACAACTTTAATTCTATGTTGGATAGTCTCATTGCGGATTCTATCCTTCAGAGAAACTCCAAGCATGGCTCGTTCATAGCTCGCTGAGCGACTTCAAACTGGTGGATTAGCCGTACTGTGGGTGTTCACGTTTCGGCTCCGTATGTCATGACTGGTAAGGACGCACTGATTGAAAGCTTTCGTTTTCATACATTACGGTATAGATAGATGAACTCTTTATTGCACACAACACAAAAATTTATAAAAACAGAGAAATGAAATAGTAATGTATGTACAGCGGGCGGTCTTATCGCTTAAAGCGATTTCTTCCAGACAACCAAGAATGAAAAGAATATAATTAAAATAATTGAGCGGTGGTGCTTATAATACAAAAACTAATTACCTACCTATATTAGATATCATCATCCAATTATATATTATACTAAAAGCTTGAAATGTTTTTTTATGATACCTGAAAATGGAACTGGCATATGGACCACCTGATGTTGAGTGGTGGCCATTACTTATAACAAAGTATTGCTTTGTAGGTCACGCATGTCTGGAACGCGCCCTACTTACGATGCAATCCACTGCGTCCATCATCTTGAGGCATGAATGTATTATGCATTATGTGTCTGTAATTACACCGGCACCCACACCCTTCAATCCGAAACATTGCAATGCTGAATTATGACAGAAATAGTCAAGGCTCTACCAGGGAAGTACTACCATACTTCCCTGGTAGAGCCCTTCTCAAAGAACTCTGCTACTTCTAAAATATCTTATTAGATATTTTCTAATGTGCCTGAAAATAATTATGGTCTTCTCTAACAACTGCCACTAACCCACTTATTCTTCATAGCAATTGAAACAAACGATCATGGGGCTCGAAATTATAATATGGATTATGTCCGACCATGTAAAGGGTCCCCCTCAATCTTAACTTTAAATAAAAGTTCTCCTAATAACCTTTGCCCGTAAAAAGCAAAAAGATCTTTAAAATATGCAGGCCACGTCCTCTACAAAACAGGTTAAGGTCTGATAACTAAATCAAATTTATTCCTGCGTAAGTAGGTACTTGAAAAGTCCCTGTTCCAAACTTTAACAAGATATAAAATTCCATGTACCTACCTACCAGTACCTCTTTAAGTAACAATGTTCCGTGTCAAGCTTGCAAGCGAACGTCGGAGATAAGAAAGTTGTGAACAAATTGTGAGAAAACAGACAAACATTACCGATAACATCTGAATGAGCATAAACAATATTGTTCTCTGAAACTTTCCGTATAAAGGGAACGATTATTATTAGTTCCAGTTCAACGACTCCTCCCCGGGGATTATTTGCGTCTATTCTTTTACTATCCAAACCTGGCCATTACTTTCTTAAATGATTGTTGAAAAACTTCTAAATCTATTTTCCTTGTGTAGTTGTAGGTAGATATAAACTAGTCCAAGTATTCATTTTGTTAATGCAAAGCTGGTACAATGCACAAGCTGAATCATAAATAAGTAAATGAAAAACGAAGTTATTTTACGTTGCCTAATTTATTAAAACACTTCCGACTCAACTCTTTCCTCTCGTGGATTCTTTTCATACCTCAGTATCATAAAATGTTGAAGAATGTTGCGGTTACAGCTGAAGCCTTATTCTGCGTCACAGGGTAAAATACATGAAAATACTTTATTGCCAGAAACCTTAATAAACTCGTTAGCTATTCTGCTATGGCACGTCACATTAATTCAAGTCACGGTGTAATTTCAGTGTTGCGTTCACATAGAGGGATTACCACGGAAACTCGTTACTTCTAACACGACTGCGCACGAATTGGAGTGATTTGTTTTTTTGGGGTTTATTATTCTTATTTGTAATTATTTTTATAAGTTTAGCAGTTCTATCCATTCATTCAATCAATAAGTTGAGTGTGCGGAAACAGTTACCTATTTTTTTGTATCTACTAAACCAAATCTAAAACTTAAACTTCTTGTATGATTTTGCGCTTTGAGTGCTGAAAACACAACGGTTGCAGGACACAGGACTATTTCCTCGTGTCTATAAGAATAAGCCCGTAGTCAACGTGTTATCACAGATCTGAACGAGATACAATCCATTTTCTATTAGTAATGTTTATGTTGTGTCTCGAATGTCAGCACATAAGAGATTAAAATCCTTCTGATTGCGTGTTGCAGTTGTGTGAAAACACATTTTATGGACTTTGTGTGTAGAAAATTTAGATATTCAGCTTGATATCCAAAAACAGGGTATGGTTACCAGGTTCCTGCGGTAGTAGAACGTAGCCTAAGTACTCAGTTATACGCGATGGCTTAAATTGCTGACGATAATGCCAAAAACTATGATAGAGGTTGCGGTAATGTCAACAAGCAGAGTGTTCCAAACGATTACACGCACACGTCTGCCGCCAGTCGGTCACGGAAATGTTTGTAATGTCCACTTGAGCGTCGGGGCAGGCACAATAGTTATTCCAGTTATTTGACTTATAGTTTTGAATATTTGCACTAGTTTTGCCGTGGGTATAAACATGAGGACTGTTTTGAAACGAGTAAACTTGCAGTCTCCCGGTAAAAGTTGCTACTTGACGCTGCGGCGACCAGTGGGTACTGGACGCCGTATTGACGCTACATACCTAAAAATACGGTGACTGGTACCCAGTTACCTACTGGGTTGCATTGTAGCGTCAAGTAGCCTTTTACCGGGAGACTGCGCTGTAGTGCCTGGGTCATGAATTTTATAGATGGTTTAGACTTGCCCAGCACCTCATTATTTCAGCCTAGTCAGTTACATCTTACTAAATAAATGATAATAAATGCTTTATTGTGGAGAAATTAAACAGTTTACAAAAGTAAGCACTCATTGAAATGGATATTGTTGGTCTCACAATCGGTCTTATCGCTAACAGTAATTTCTTACAGATTCCAGTTATTGGTCGCCCTACGAAGTCAGATCATGTAAAACGTATTCGTTCTGTTTATGCGTATGTTAAAGTCTCCGAGAATCACAAACTGGTTATAAAAGTATCAAAAAATAAGTAAAGTTATGTATGCCTACAAGCACAAATTGGCCATAACGTGAAACTTGGCGAAGTCCACTTAAAAACTTTGGACTTCAGAGTTAGTAAGACTTCAATTTATTGAAACTGGTTACGAGCATATGAATTTGTATTACTTCCTCTGATGAACTTCTACTTAATTTGCATGGGATTTGAAAATGAGAGGACAAATTTAAACTCGGTTATGGCCACAAGGTTATTGTATTAATTTATGTAGATTTCATCATTTGATGGTTGGATTGGAATTGGGAGTTGTAGAGGATATCTAATCTCAAAAATGATGCATAAAAATAGCTCCTGCTATAACGATGCTAAAATTTTCGTATTAATATTAATATTTGTTTCTTATGTTTAAGGGCTGTGGATTTTGTTTGAATAAATAAATATTATAAAGGCGAAGGTTTGTGAGAGGTGAAGAAAAGTGAACATATTTCTTCACGGAAAAACCATTGAACAGATTGGTCTGAAATGCGCGTGTGTAGTTCTAAACCTGCAATAACATTTAGGCTTTTTTACAGGTACCAAGCGAGCGAAACCGCGAGCAGAAGTTAATAAAACAATAAGATTGAAATTCCTAATATTGACTGCTCTATATTTGGGTGCTCTGATTAGATCTGCGTCGGTGATAGTCCTTACTATAGGATAGTAAAGCAATTCCTTGCTGATAAAAATGGTTTGAAAAAAAATTGCTTAAAAAATTCTTTATTATTTTCAAATCAAGGTACTAGCTTTTAATAGTTCATTTAGTAGAATTATCGTCAAGCGATGAAGTATAAAAATATTATTCAAAAGCAGAACGAATGGTGCAATATTGGTAGCCGGCGACGACGTTGAAATCTAATTAACTTCAATGCAGCCACAGCGCTGTAATTAGAATAAGCCCAGCTTTACCACTTTTTACCGAGGTAAAGCGAGTAATTTTGATTGGCCGAGGTAGTTGACAATTTTCTGATTGCTGTAAATTGGTTTGTAGGTAATTTTATTTTGCTGAGTCCGGAAAGAGCTGGGTGCCTCACAATGTGGATTAAAAACTTATTATAATATATATATATATATATATATAAGTTTACGCACACCTAAACCGCAAGTCCGGCGGTCGATTCTGTTCCTTGCATTGTGTACGGGTTCAAATAAAAGGTGTTTCCTAAAAGTCAAGGACTAAAATAGAGCAGGGGAGCATAGATGAAACCTATAAACGGCAGATGTCACAGGTGTTCTACTAGTTAAATATATTGGCATTTTGGTACGAGACCCTTTCGCGCGTTGGTCCACATTGTGGCACTAATCTGAAGTAAACATTAACGGATTTGGTTGTGGTTACGCAAGGTTCTGATTTGCATTTCTTGAATAAGGTTTGAGATGGTATATTATAATCCATAATATATAAGGGATCAGGGCAGGGAATGACCATTATGATAAGAAATGATGATTATGATAAGTTGTAAAATTACATTTCTAATGCTGGACACTAATTACAAAGCATTATAGCCCCAAACTAAGCAAAGCTTGTGTTATGGGAACCACATGACTGATAAAATATTTAAATACATTTTTTTGTAAAAACATATATAACATTTTACTTAGAAAACATCCTAACCTGAGACAATATAATGATCTGCAAATAATGAAGACATTTGTCCCACGGCGGGAATCGAACATGCAACCTTCTCCGTCTCAGGCGGACCTTCGCCTAATGCGCCACAGAGGCCGTCACATTGTTTTATTGATTTGATGGGCGTGGGTGCTGCTGTGATTACCGGTACATGACTTTACTACTTTTAAAAACATTTTAAAGTGATTTCAAACTAAAGTATTTATAAATTGAGTGTAAAAGTTAGTTGTTCAAAATTTTAGTATGATTCACTGTTAGTATGATGAAAATTTTCACCTCGACCCGAAAAAAAAACAAAATGGCAAAACATCAACATTTCAATTCCGTTACATCGCTCCATCCAGTTCAATTTGCATGCGAAGTAGGACTCCATCAGGCGGCCGGGTGCCCGACTGACGCTTGCTCTTATCTATTCACGGATTCATTCCACCAGGCGCATTGTACTCTTGGGATCGAAGTTCGACGGAATACCGTGAATGTACTAGGAAGGCGACAAAGCCTCTAATTGGTATTGATATCTGCTTTCATACTTTTTATTTCAATTTTATTTTCTGTATGAACGATTAAGGCCGCGGTCTCGAAGATAGCGGCGCCGGCGCGCGGGGAGCGGCGCGCCAACGCAAATCTATGCATTGAAACGCGCCATTCGTTGCGCCGCCGGCGCCGCCGCCCCGCCCGCGACTTCGTGCCGTAGCCTGTAACACAGGTTTTATAGTGACTATGCTATTATGGGCAGTATCTACTCACCAAGATTCATTTATAATATTTTAATCATTTATATATTCAATATCTGATGTATCATTAAATCATTAGTCATCATCTAGGTACAGCCTGACTGCTGGATATTTATTTTATTTATTTATTTATTTATTTAGATAAAGGCCTCCCGAAGATTTTGCCTTCCACCACGGTATTGCGCTAGATAAATCTCGCTACTGGTCTTTGGACGTTTCTTCTACATACCCTCGGACACTATTTGGATGTATCAGTGTTTCAATAATAAATCAACTTGACTGGACCTCCTATGTACATTGCGCTCCAAATCTCGCTTATAGAGAGGAGGCTGAAGCCAGAGTCGCGGCTTATGGGCAAAATCTAAATTTAATGAATGAAAGAATGAATGATCATTTATTTGCCAGAATATAGGTTTGTACATTGGATGTATGTTTCAATTATAGGAGCGCTATATTCGACTTTTAGTCGTGCGTGTAGTTTGAGATAAGACGAGAATTCTACTACTCAATAACAAAAAATCCAAATTATGAATATTTTGGACAAAATACTGGCAATACCTACATGGGTTGGTTCCCTAGTTTGTTCTAGGAAATGGGGTAGATACAAACTATCTGTGAAATGAAATTTATTAATTTCAGTGAATCACAAGAAATTCCTGGACCTGTAAAGTTGTAGGTCCCTGTAATTGGTTTTCCTTTATAACTTAATCAAGTTTCATAAAAAGTACGTTAGGCTTTTATTCGTTTCTTAGAAAATAAATTATTCCTTTTAAGGTAGCTTTGTTGCTATCTCCACTATTATAATTTACTCGGTTTGATAAAAAAAAGATTTTATTCTTATTTTAGCGCTGATTGATTTTACTAATTGTCTGTATTATACAGACAATTAGTAAAATTCCATTAGAATGCAACGGCGACGGCAACGGTGAACTAACAAGCGGGGCTTTGACGGCCGGCTGATTGCGGCATAGCGCAGTTTAACGCCGGCACAGCTAAATTCCCTGACCGCAGACGGGCAGCAGTGTTGGTGGTACGAGAAGAGTTGGGTCCTGCGATCCCCAACCCGCTTGCCCAGCGTGTGGATTATATGGGTATATCCCCTTTTATTATTTCCAGCAGTGGACTGATATAGGATGATGTGGTGGTGTGTGGATATCTGCCCCATGGATGAGTATCTCCACAGTTAGTAAAAAAACATTCATTTCATTAGTCAGCCGTGCAGATGTAAGAACCGTTTTAATGGACATAAACCATATTTTTGAATCATTGATGATTTCATGAAAAATCAAATGCGCCACTTAAGTTATCAAGCTCTAGTATTGTTTTGAGTCTTCTTATTCGTCTTCATATGAGTTAGAGGCTGGCTTTTCCAGTCGTTAAGCCATGTTTGGCACAACCAGAGTTGACCACTAACTCTTAAGAAGAAGAATTGACTTGAGTTGAAACCACTAGTTTACTTACATTTGACCGTTGGCTGTGCGAATTTTTTCATTGAATATTGGCAATCTGCTTTTCACTGATATGACATGACAATTCTAGTTTTAGAGAGTTGCCTAACCAGTGTGGTTGTGTGGTGTTGTATGAAGAGGTACCAGCTGTGACCGAAAAAGAAGAGATGAAACATGTGTGGCGTAATATTTTTAAAAACCGACTTCAAATACTTTGCTGACACTAAAATCTTGACTATTTCTGAGATCATCAGAATGTGATATACTTATACCTACACAAACACTCATAACACAATTGTTATTTTTGGCGTCTTTGCCAAACTTTGGAAAAGTACAAAAATCTATCTATTGACAGAAATCTGTGTAAGAGGCTTGTAAGGGACCGAAAGGATTGGCGTGTTAAAGAGGGGGCCTATACCCAATACCTAACAGTGGGTGATAAAACGGGCTAAATGATGAGTTGTCAGTTTAGTATTTGAAGTCAGTTTTAAGTTGTTTCTCTTCGCTACAGATACTTAGAAAAATCCTTGAAAATTTCGGCTATAATTTATTATTTTGCTTTGTGGTCGTACTTATTCCGAAGTCCTAGTCTGTTATAGGTACCAAATGAGTTTTAATTCGTATGTATTCCGAAAAGTAAATTTAATAACGAAGATCAATAACAATTTTTTCAAAGAATTTTGTTGTTTTTTATTGAACAAATGACTTTTAAAGTTACGCTATAATGTACGATTCATACCTGCAGTGTGTAGCGCATGCAGCGAATGCGCGGGAGCCGCCTGACGGCAGCATCCGCGAGCCTCCACGAGCAACCGAGAGCATCCGGCCGCGTACGCGAGTGGGTAGCGGAGTTCCAGCGCCGCCAGTCGGCGTGTTAAAGCTGCGTAAATAGCATTCAAATAAGTAACGTAACTGCTTTGTGGATGTGCCGACGCGCGCCGTTAAATCGGAATCGTACAAATTTTACAAAAAATTTGTGTGGCTGCCCCTAAAATTCGTCCTTAAACTAAAGGAAAGGGAATTACATTTGAAGCATAACTTAGTTGAACGTAACAATAAATCAACTTTATCATTTAATATATTCTAGCACTAACTGCCTTAAAGCTAGTGAATATTAAAGGAATTAAGCTAATGGCTCTAAATTACCTAGTGATAATAATCTTGCCACAATTATATTCTGGTAGTTTTATGATTGTGCATTTAACATGTAGAGCAGAGAAAGGTTCATATTCGTATTCATATTTATTTATTGTATATAAGTACCTCCTTTGTTTGGTTGCTTAGGTCTAAGTAGTTTTAAATAGTCTGTACATGTACCCTGTCAGGGCGCAGCAAATTTGTTCGAGCTTATCATCTGTTACAATAATATAATCTAGCAAAATTATCCATGTTTAAACATTATTTACACAAAATTAATTTACCTACTGTTCATAAATTGAATAAAGTAAAGTTAAAAAAAAATGTCATAAAAATAATAATGAAATAATGTCACCTTACTTATAATAATACATTTTATGATTAGGTTTTATAATTTCTGATAAACAGACTGCTATTTTTCTCGATCCGCGAGACCGCGGCTCGGGTAACGCAGTGTAGGACGCTCTCTAGGTGGAGTGACGATATGTGAAAGGTTGCTGGTAGAAGCTGGACGAGTCGAGCTGAAGACACGGTGCAATGGTGTTCATTTGGCGAGGCCTATATCCAGAAGTGGAATACATTTTTAATTTTAATAAAATAGTTTATATTGCTTCAAACAGTTCGATTGGTACAAACAGAATTACTTATAATAATAGTACGAGATCCGACTGCAGAATTAGTGTGTGTTCCGGGCAGAACGCGGCAACCGACGTAACGAACCACGCTCGCAAGGCCGGCGATGCGTAGGTATATTTTTATACCTATTCTGCGGAGTGAAAGAGGCCTGTTCTATCTTAAATATTTACCATCTTTAATATGCAGTAACCCTTATTTGCGGGCAGATTTAATTAAGCTACCGTATATCATAATAAGCAGAAAAAAATTAGCTTTAATTTGATATATAAACAATAAATGTACGTTATGAACGTATAAACGTATCAAAATCATACCTGTTTACACCTGGCTGCGAAGAGGTGCGGCCAAGTGCGCAACGGCAACCGTGATTTTCCACAGTTTCCATGTATATTGCCGTAAAGTGGACGATATTTTATTTAAAAAACCAGCGAATGAAATTTTTTCCGAAAAATCAATTTGCAATAATTTAATTAAAAATAGTAGCGGCCACATTTTTTTAGGCACCTTGGTAGATATATATTTTTCTAATCATAAATATGCCTAAAAATTTGATTTTTAGCAAACATTCGATGAGTACACTAATTCTGCAGTTGGATCTTAGACTATAAGTGTTCCTATACTTACAAAGTTAGCCCCTGATCCCCACACTAGGACTGAAAGCCTGTAAAGGTCATTGGCTGATAGCTGATGATGATGATGATATTTTGTTAGTGAAGAACTGGAAAACATTGTTTTTGAGGTAGCATTAATGTACATAGTGACCCTAATACAGCGTAAATCAGATTTCGATTGAGAATCTATCTCATCTGGTCAACACAAATTCGCGCATATTTACGTAGGTATTCGTAATTTAGTACCTGAGTTATTTTCGTCGCAAAGAAGTCTCATAACTACGTCAAATATTGACTCTCTCTGGGAGAGCGTTTCGTTCCACGATATCATTGTGCCCTCGGCAATATTTTATTTACGCTTGAAAACACCAACATTGAGGCCAACCCATAGCTGTTGGATTATCAAAAAAAAAAAAAACTTTTTGCATTCAACTATTACAACGATTAATACAACTGATTGTCTGAATGGATGAGAGTTTTTAAATTACAATACAGTTTATTAAGATTACTTACGTTTATGATCAGGTATATAGAAAATTCATATTCAACGACGCTATTCTATTTATTGCGAATAAGCTTCTTCCCGCGGCTTCACTCGGTTAGTACCCGGACCCTACATGTAGCAATAAATGTTTTTTTAGGTCTAGAACTATTTAAGGCCTACATTTCAGCCATATTTTAGCTCAATCCCTTCAGTGACATTTCACATAAATATCATAAAAACTATCGCTTTTTTAACATCAACAGGATAGTAGGATAAACGGATATAGGCCTGCCCTAACCTGGCATCTAACATCGTGTAACCACTAAAACGAGACTGTGCTAGTCTAGTTCAGTGACTACTCTGCAAACGACGAAAACAAATCACGGAAAGGGGATTTTCATTAGCGTGGAACTAAAACTGGTCGTTCTAGCACAGTTTTTTTACGGATTATCCGTCGTGGGATGTGTGTGGATTATCATAGTAGAAAAGCTAGCCTCTGCGCAGTCTAGATGTTTTAAATTGCGTCAAGAGGTAACATTTTATTAATTAGGTACACGGGGTGCTGGCTGTATATAGTAACTAAGGTATGTTACTAATTAATTAATAAATTTATTATTATTGAAAACTATGTATGTTGTATGAAAAGACATAGATTAACATAAAAAAACAAAGTCAATCATAGGTTCTCACATGTAGAACCAATTAAAACAAAACAATGATAGATTAAAAATTGAATCTATAAACTTTTATTGTCGCTAATCGTATAATTTACTGTTCAACCACCGTCTAGCTGAATTTATTCTCGTAAAGGATAGATCTAGGTCTATGCGACTACACAGCATAATGAAATGATCACTAGTACGCCACAACAATGTAATCTGTCCGTAGTTTGTTCCTACTAGAGAAATTTGAGTTGGGTCCTTATAACTGGTAATTTTAAATGGGACATTTAAAGTTATTTCATTAAATAGTTCAGAGTTGTTGATATTATTAGATGTGATTTTAAATAAAAAGGTTATATCATTGAGTAGGCTTGCTAAGCGCCTGTCATACTCTCAGCTTAGTTGAGGCTGCACACCAAAACAATGTACTCTGTCCGTAGTTTCTTCCTACTACAGGAATGTGAGTTGGGTCCTTATATCTGGTAATTTGAAATGAGACATTTAAAGTAATTTCATTAAGTAGTTCAGAGTTGTTAATATTATTAGATGTGAATTTTAATAAAAAGGTTAAATCATTGAGTAGGCTTGCTCCGCGCCTGTCATACTCTCAGCCAACTAGGCTGCACACCAAAAGAATGTACTCTGTCCGTAGTTTGTTCCTACTACAGGAATGTGAGTTGGGTCCTTATATCAGGTAATTTGAAATGAGACATTTAAAGTAATTTCATTAAGTAGTTCAGAGTTGTTAATATTAATAAATGTGATTTTTAATAAAAAGGTTAAATCCCTGAGTAGGCTTGCTCCGCGCTTGTCATACTCTCAGCCTAGTTGACCTTATCAACGCAAGTGCTATCAATTATTTAGTGTCCGTTAGGTATTGATCAGATCACAAATCAATATGTGTCCTATCTTAGCCACAGAATTCCTCACCATTGAATTTTGAGGTATATGAGTCATAGGTAATGCACATCTATTCGAAGTGAAAATCCATTAGTGCAATTCATAGTCAAAATTCTAACACGCCAGCGAATTCGAATTCGTAAAACATCTCACTAGGCCATCGTGGCTCATGAAACAATTTAACATAGAATTCAGGTATTTTTTATCCCTTAAACAAGTTTTTTACTAAACGATGGCTACTGGGCTATTTATTTTTAGGTATCTATGTACCTGATTTCTTAAACCTACTGAAGATCATGCGGCCACGTATAAATACCAGTTTTCAATCATTCGAAAGTACTACACATCACATCACATTATCACACTATCAAACTTCACACTAATATTATAAATGCGAAAGTTTGTAAGTATGGATGTATGGATGAATGGATGAATGTTTGTTACTCTTTCACGCAAAAACTACTAAACTGATTTGGATGAAACTTGGAATATACATAGTTTATGGCCTGCATTAACACATAGCTACTTTTTATCCCGATACCATGCGAGCGAAGCCGCTGGCGGAAGCTAGTAAGTATATAAATATAAGAGTATAATATAAGAGTATTTTTAACAACTTAAGGGCCACAATACTCAATACTCAATATATTTATTATCATCACATGGTTATAACTTATAAGGTAACAGAGTTAATACAGTATAGTGTGGTAGAATGACATGAGAACCCCTTAAGCCATGGCAATATGTAGAAGGCAGAGGCTTTCATGCATTAGCTTTTAAGTAGAGATTAGATTAGATTAGATTTCATATTCATTCCCAGTTAAAGTAAAAGTAGGTGAAAAAAGGCTATGGATGATGATGATATACCTTTACACAAATAACGATAAATAACGTTACTATTTTGGGATAAGTTCTGAGGCACTCAAATTCTTTAGATAAACCTTTTCATGTTATTTCGTAATAATAATTACTGATCGTACGTACGTACTCAATTGATCTTACTTAATTTTGATAGGTACTTAGGAACCTCCTAGGAATTTTCCCAGACAAGCGAAAAATTAAAAGATTACCATCATTTTTATTAATTACCTACCACACTAGGTATTTAAACCACTAGGTGATTTAAGTCTCAGAAGGATCAGAAGAAGTTACGATCCATATTTAGCAATCCGATTCCTGTACTATTAAGGAACTCAATTGTAATCTATTTCTAACACATACCACAGACTAGGCGAGTCGATAGCGTTGCCCATTAGATAGGAATCGACTGCCTGAGTCGCTGTATATACTATAATACCCAGCTTTCCTATCGGGTTTACCTTTGTCTGAGCCCATGTTGGGGTCAATTACGCGTCATTTATGCCATAATACTCCCAGGCTGCTGTGGGCGTATTAACGCAACCTTTACATGTACCTATAAACATTTTGCTTTTTGCCTCAATCTTGGTTTGGATTTACCCTTCGGACAAAAAGGTACGGGCTACGACTATTCAGCCTGCTAGGCTGTGTAGGTACGTTTTTTAACAAAATCTTCACTGACCTGCTTAATTTATTTATCTGTAAATAAATTCAAAAATAATGCTAAACGTAATTTCTGTAACAAAGATTTAAAAAAAAAAATATTATTTAGATGACAAAAAATCTTGGGATGAAACTGTATCCAACTAAAACTCCCTCAAAAACAATGTTAAAGTTTAGAATAGGAAATGAAAATTAAAAATATAAGCCAAGCAGAGTTTCTCTGCTATATTTTTAATTGCCAATTAATTATTATTTTCTGTTTGGTCGCGTTACAAATTGGTGCAAATTAAAATTGACGATTCAAAGTGTAGCACGTTTGTACTTAATAAAGAAATTTTGAGTTTGAGTGTGGGTTTAATGCCCACCGCAGGGCAAATATTTTCATCCTAACCTGAATAGTCATTAGAACAACAATGATTAATTTTGGAACGTCCTGAAATAGAGTATTGTTTTAGCAGGTTCTTTATTGAATGAAAAGTGTTAAATATCAATGTTCATGTTTCAAATTTATTTTCGGTCGGGAGCATTGACCTCAATATTTTAGTTTCTAAAAAGTATAGCAAAGGCAAAATAGCGTAAAATACGATATCAAAACTGACCGAGCGAAAAATTGGGCAATACCTGTCCGGGCACTGGGCGAAGCGTATTTCATGACCTATATCACTCTTGTTCAGCCTTCAAAATTTACTACAGGTATAGGTCTCTATTGCCCTCTATTTGGAATGATTGCCAAAGTCACTACGCATGGCAGGTGGGTTAGTGATTTCAGTAAATGCTGTTAAATATCAAATAGTGTCATCTCTTACGAGAAGGAAGGAAATGAATGAGCATATACCGGAACCCCACGGGACGAACTGACATCCATCCAGAAAAGGGTACTTGAGCCAGTAGATTTGAAGCCTTAGTCTGTGCTGTTCCTTGTTCAAGCTGATGACATGGGGTCCTATGTCTAGTTGTGGGATATGGGTGATGATGATGCGTACAAAGTCTTATTCGTGAACTAGAAATCGAACAGCAGGTTAATCGCGTTCGTTTGTTTTTTTTCTCCAAAACGAGTATTTTTATACTTAAAAGAGGGCCTCAACCTCGTTATTTTTATTTTGTATTTGGCTACAGAAATGAACCTTTTTTAATATTTTTTGTTATGTACGTATACAAATTAGAGCTAACGTTAGTGAACTCCTACTACATTATTTTCAAAGTTTGCGTTTACGTTGTTCGTGGGGAGAAACAAATAACTAATAAATACTATTTTTATGAACGGCTAGTTGAGTTTTAGCAAATTTGCGCGTTGATCTCTTATTGTCCTTTTGTATTTCCAAATTAGGTAGGCACTTTCGTAGTGCAGTAGCAAGACCCAATTTTGTAGAACTTTCTAATTTAGACAGCGTTGATTGTTAGCTACTTGATTGACGACCTCAATTAGCAGCTCCTGACATTGTTTGAAAACGTTTGTTTATCAAGTTGGTACTTAGTTTAAAATCGTTTGAAAGAATGTCGACGACTACTCGACAATCCATAGAAATTGGAAATAACAATTTTGATATAATAAGGGTGAAAAAGCATGTGGAAATATGTGTTGTTAGGCCAAAGAAAAGATGGTTGCATTGTGTGAATGATGACGTAATGAAGAATGGACTGTGTTGAGATGACAATTGACAGAAAAAATGGAGGGAGAATACAATTATGTTGTGTCGGCTGATTGCAGCATAGCGCAACCTAAAACTGGTACAGCTAAATTCCCTGAACACCGACGGCTAGCAGCGTCAGCGATGCGAGCTGTGCCCTGCGATCCTCAACCGGCATACCCAGCGTGGCAGTGGACTGGTATTGGCTGGTGTTGTTGTTGCTGACCTTAC
Source organism: Horisme vitalbata (assembly GCA_951804965.1). Lineage (NCBI taxonomy): Eukaryota > Metazoa > Arthropoda > Insecta > Lepidoptera > Geometridae > Horisme > Horisme vitalbata. The sequence continues at coordinate 11,268,828 of OX638101.1, forward strand.
ATAACGTGGGATAAGGGCAGGAAGATGAAGTAAAATAACCTCCTCACCTAAAAAACTCTTTATTTTCCTACCCACCTACAGATACAAGATAGTAAGTAGAGATCATTAAGTAGTTTATTATATCTATATTATATCTATTGACGGCCTCTGTGGCGCAGTGGGCGAAGGTCTACCTGAGACGCAGAAGGTTCGATTCCCGCTGCGGGACAAATGTTTGCATGTTCTGTAGAAATTTGTCTCGGATCTGGGTGTTTTCTATGTATTGTATGTATTTACAAAAAAAAAAAAGTGTAGTATATCAATCATGTGGTTCCCATAATACAAGCTCTGCTTAGTTTGGGGCTACATGATGCTGTGTGATAGTCCAGCGTTATTTATTTATTATTTATATCAAGAAGTGGCTACATAAAGCCTTTGAACCACAGTCTTTTTATATTGGTATGTGTAGGTGGAGGCAGGTACACATGTCCAGCTGCTTTTAATATAAACTGTACACGACGCCAATACAGCTACAAAATTCTATTATATTCAATTTATTGTTTCGATAAATTGTAATACGTTTCAATAAAATGGTTTATCTTTACGGGACATCGGATTTTGATATCCGGTAGGGACGTTATTAATATTTATGATGTGAATTTATTTCATACACTGTTTATTGACTTATTTCGTATTGCGAGTTTTATAATGCAAAGGTTTTAATAATATTTGATCAGATTAAAGCCTGCAGTCTTATTAGCAGTGTCGGAAGTCTTCGGCGGCCTAAAAGCTCCATCACCAGAGTTGGCTACAAGCTCATACAAAGAAGAAGAAGATTGGGTAAAAGCTGCAAAATCAACTAAAAGTTAAATAATGCTGGACACTGTCACACAGCATCATGTAGCCCCAAGCTATGCAAAACTTATATTATGGGACCCACATGACTGATTTAATACTTAATTACTTTTTTTTAACCGACTTCAAAAAGAAGGAGGTTCTCAATTCGTTGGAACCTTTTTTTTCGACTTTTTTATGTATGTTCACCGATATCTCCTTCAATTGTAAACCGATTTTCAAATTTCTTTTTGTTTTGTTTTGTTTTTTGTTTAAAAGAATATACGTGGTCCCGTATAAATTTTATTCCTGAGGAATTGGTACTTTTCCCGGAAAACTCAAAAAACCTCATCCTCACTTGTAATTTTCGCCCTATGATCACCAATATCTCAGTCAATTGTGAACCAACCGATTTTCAAAATTCTTTAGGGCAAGAAGTAAGAAGTGATTTATTTGAAGTCGGTTTATTTTTTATAATAAGTTTAAACTTGTTGTAATACATAGAAAACACCTAGACCTGAGACAAATATTTCTCAACCTTCTGCGTCTCAGGTGGATCTTGGCCCGCTGGGTCACAGAAGTCATCGTTATTTAAATAATGCTGGATACTTCTCATCCATAATGTAGCCCCAAACTTAGCAGATCTTGTATTATGGGAACCACACGCCTAATAAACTGCTTCCAAATTACTTTCGTAGTGCAGTTTGTAAGGAAACATACAACACCCGATTCTGTAGAACTTTCTAATTGAGACAGCGTTGATGGTTAGTTACTTGATTGCTATCATACCAGCCAATCGACCATAGTGTCACAGAACCTTGATGAGTTTACATCAAACATTAAGCTCACGCACCAGGACAATGGTCTAATTTGGATTCACGTCCAATTTCTCCGAAATCCCTTGAGGCAGATGACGCTACCGATTGAACTATTGTCTTGATGTTACATACTCATTGTTTATTACTAGGAAATGGCAACGTGATCCCCACTGACTCGTCTCATGTCACTCCATCACAAGATAATGCTGACTTTGAGATAGAGATAATAATGTGCCATTTAATTAGGTAATTTGTGGTTTCAGGGCTCCGTACCTCAAAATGAAATAAAAAAGGAACCCTTATAGGATCACTTTGTTGTCCGTCTGTCTGTCTGTCTGTCAAGACCTTTTCTCAGGAACGCGCGGAGGTATCAAGCTGAATATCAAATACCTTGGAGCTGTGTAAAAATCGAACTTCTAAGTCAACGCAATCAAATGATACGGCCGTATATGCCGCATATTTTGAAACTCTCAAAGAAATCAATTATAGGGTACTTCTCGTTGACCTATCCTAGAACCATGAAATTTGGCAAGAAACAATGTATGTGCACAAGTCAAGGAAAAATCTAAAAACCGTAAATTTGTAGAAATTACATAAAAATGTATTCATTGCTACAAGATTGTACGAAACCCTCACTGCGGCCCGTTTATTTTGTATGAAATGTGTACCTGCCCCCTTAGCACGCCGTTTTTATGTCTACTCTACGATAGAGAAGACAACGTATTTTTCCTGGTTGAGGCTCTCCCTGCATCCCAAACATGCTTATTTTTATCTCAAATACAAATTTTTGTCTATTCTTTAGCTAAATGTATTTAGAACATTTAAAATGATGCTACATCTACATCCAAAAATAGGATTTCTCTATTCCTTCGTCGACAAAAACCTTGTCTACGGTTGCTGTGCTAAGCCGGCTGTAAGTGATTAAAAGGACTTGTAAACTAGAGTATCAAGTAGGATGAGAAGATGGTGGAGGTAGATAAGGTTTTTAATTATTCAAAAAATATGACCCAATTCCTTCCTTCTTCGTATTGGTGACGAAGTTTTTAGGCCGCCCCAAGAGAGTATGTTCCTATCAGCTCCTAAAAAGGTCATTCCTCTTTAGGAGCAGTAGTTGGTTCAAATCAACTGATTCCTTAGAGCGCTCCTCTTTATTATTTACCTTTGCAATGTCATGGTTATTGTCAAGTCAAAATGTTGGTCCCGGCTTTTCAGTTGTTAAGCCATGTCAGAGGCCCTGGAACAGAAAACTCAGGCACTAGAGTTGGCCTCATTCGAAGAAGAAAAAAAAGACGTGTGGCACTCGGGGACTGCCGCGGTAAAGCTATTGCATAGCATTTTGTATCAATTTATGCAATTATAATTATTTATTTATTTTATTTATGCAGTATTTCTTTTTCTTTGATATTAATTCAAGTTACACTTTTTGAGCGTGGTGACCGATAAGAAAACATTTTTTTTTCTTTTATTAAATAAAAATACGTCTAGTTGCACGCACACAAACACCGTGTCGAAGACTGCCGAAAAGAAACGACGTTAGACAATGCACGGCCTTCAAGCCACACCTCCGTGCCCGTCGGAGTGCGGAGCGTGAGGTTTTTTTTCGTTACGGAGTTTCTGCATTCGGTCCCCGCGCTCAAGGCCCTCGATAGAAGCTATGCAATAGCTTAAAAAAAGCTCTATTCTCGTAAGATCTATGTTTTTACTCAGTTTTTATAATAAAGATTATTATTCTTATATTATCTACAAAGCTTAGAGAGATTAAGGGGGGTTTCCTAATTAGTAGTGCGTGTTAGTCCGTATGTCACTTAACATTGTGCAGACTGTTGAACAACTTTACATACTGCTTGCAACATTGGAACATTCAGATCTGGGCGTTCACATCACCACGTAATGGAAACGACATGAAGACATGCATAAAACAATGAAAATAACATTTCATAAAGTTAACAATACCACCCACTCCACTCCACTATTTTGGATTGCGAATTTACTCGAGCAATTTGAATCAATTTTTTTATTATTAAGTACCAAGCTAACTATTTCAACCAACCACAAAGTCTTTAATATTTTTTATAACTGTGTAGTGCTATTGTGGCAATACATTAAGTTTTATCATTGTTTAACTGTTCGATAACCAATAAATAAAAAAAATAAAAAATAGCAATGCAATAGCATTATGAGATTGTTGTTCATGCAACTTTAAAGTGAAATGCCATTCCACTATTTCATTGTGAAATGCCTCGAATTTTCCTGGTTAGAACCACGGTGGTAACGCTTTGCCATGTTTCGATAACGAATGCCGCTGCGAACCACTATCATAAGTGCTGGTTCGAAATATCTTACTTTTCGATTCAGACCATCGTTGTTTTTGTGTAAGTCCTAACTTTGAGTTGTTCCCCGAATGGTATACTGATAATTTCGTAACAATAGTCAAGTTCATGACAACGCAAAATTAATATTAATTTCGTTCGTATTCTCACCATCGATATTATTTTAATATATTCTGTTTTTCAGCCCCAATTTACCACTTGTTTCCGAAAATAAAAACTTTGTGTGGGAGATATTGAAAGAAATGTCTCAGATAGACAAGAAATTCAGACTTAATTATCAAGATTTTGAATTTTAACGTTTTGTCCTTTCAGCTCCGTATCGTGTCCGTTTCTTGATAAATACGAACTTCTCATGCCATATTGTGGAAGCATACTACTCCCTTTGGCTTGGAGCCAGTCTGGGTCGTGACCAGGAAACATTACATCTCGCACGCCCACTCCCCGCAATTCTCTAATTTATTCCTAAATTAGCTGCAAATGAATAAGATATGATAAAAATTTTACTCAATGGTGACATGCCAAAATATAAATTGATAGATGAGATGGCCGATCCCAAAAACTAAAATAGAATAACACAAGACAATAATTAAATTGAAAGTTCTTCGAACTTTTACAATGTTTTGTCATCTGGCCTATGAAGATGATAGATTTCTTTTGTAGACAACTCTACAGAAATGTATCTTCTTGCCAAACTTTCTCAATGGCCAAGTAACTAGTGCCTACACCAAGGAGGCATTCATTAATCACGTGAGGCTATTTTGGCAATTTTTTGACCCCCCGTTAGTGAGGTGTAGTGAGATTTTGCTCCCCCTCATCCTCCCCTAATTTCACGTGATTTTTTTCCAAATGTGTATTTTAATAAATAAATAAAATAAATAAACTTTTGCGCATAGGTCTCTCGCTCTCTCTCGTCTTTAGCTCCCCTACGATAACTTACTTTTGAATTTCACGCAATAACGGTCAGCGCTAGAGTTTTGTGCCGCTACTTGTACTCTAGAACTCAATGTTGCAAGAGTCGCCATTCAAATTCGACCTCCATAACCACGACCACTTGACAAGAGTCTGAAGAAGATTTTTAATCTAATAAGTTAATTTGAATTTGATTGCGTTTGAGCTAGAGCTCAGAAAATTTGCAAGTTGAAGTGGCAGTGGGCTGGCCATATCTGCCGAAGAATCGACAACCGTTGGGGTAAACGAGTTCTTGAGTGGAGACCACGGCTTTGCAAACGTAGTGTAGGACGCCCTCCGGCCAAGTGGAGTGACGATTTGCAAAAGGCAGCTGGTAAAAGCTGGATGCGCCGAACTCAGGACAGGGCGCAATAGCGCTCATTAAGGGAGGCCTATGTCCAGCAGTGGACTGTTATAGGCTGATGATGATGAGCTATAAAAAAATGCAAATATTCTTATTATTAGCCATATTTTAGATTTTTTAAATTTCACTAACCTGGTTTTCTTGCAACATTACATTGTGTTTTGAAGAAAAAAAATTACGTGATATTTGCCGAGATCCTCCCTCACCCCAACGTGAGATTGCGTTAGGTATGATTCGACCCCTAATTATTAATGGACGCCCCCAAAGTTATCAGTTAGCAGATTATCTGAGAAATATTACAGACGACGCATGTAGGAAGACAGGGTGGAGGAGAGGTACTTACGATTTTATAGGTACCAATGGCTACCAAGGCTGTACCGTGTTACTGATTTTACTAACAATAGGCACGTTCAATGAAGCGCTTGTGGCTAATTGCGGTTCTTATCAGATCATCTTGGTTAAGTAACACTCCGCCCGATCACTACTTGGATGAGCATTTAGTTCTGATCACTTCCATGTTTCTGAGAGCATGTAAGATGTTGGTCCAAAGGTAAAGTTGAACTGATGCTTAAAGAAATTTTTTAACTAATTTTGTAATGAGTTCTCGTTGAAATTATAAGGAACAGCTAAAGGCAATTTCAGAATAATCCCGAACAGACAAACCCTCGATATATCCGTATACATACACAAAAAGAGTAAATAAAGTACCCAACTGTAACAGCCGGTATTACAGGGTGTAATAAAACGACTTACGAAATGAACAAAAATAGAGCCCTTTTGGTTCATAATTTAAAAATAATAAATGCTTTAATTCAATAAAGAAATCTTAAAATTACTTAAACTACAACTTTTTAACTTATGTACCTATTATTTTTATTGATTTAACTACACATAAATTACATACGCCAAAATAGAAACTTTTAAACAAATAATATTAATTAAATACATATTGACACTATTGACCTAACATTTTTCACATACATTCGAGTAGTTGACTACACTAGACTTGTTTGTAATTCTAGTGGATTCCTGGGATTAAAATGTTTTTTGTTTATGAGATAGTGTTTTATTACACCCTGTAGATTCGCATCAAACAAACCACATAAGCCACCGGCCGGATCATAGTCGAACCCTAATGGTTCGCAACTGTTGTTTTATTCTGTGCATTACTTGGTTTGTGTGGCTGTTTTGTGGCCATGATGTAAGACGAACTAAGATACTCTTACGCAACAAATATTATGTATAATATATGATAGATAACATATATATAGTATAGGGGCGAGTTTATTGTTACAACCTTACTTAAAATAAATGTACATACTTGATTCGAAACTTTTGCTTAGTGTTGTATGTAGCAGCCCTAAAATTAAGGCAGAGCTACCATTAACACCATCAATAAGATAAGGACATCTAGATACGCGGTAGCGTGTCAAGCCAAGCTCAAGTTAACAGAACTGGCGAGTAGCACCGTGTGTAATATTAGGTACACGAACCATTTGGAGCCAGTTTCGACCCCCTCATATCTCAAAAACTATTTCACGTAAAAATGACAAATTTGACCCATGTATTGAGACTTACAAAATATTTAATGTGGTCCAAATTTCATAAACAACAAACAACAACAATTAAACAGCGCCTCTATTTAACTAGATTTTTATATGCAAACTAGCCAAGTCAGATCTGAGGCTTCATATATTATCCGATATAAGAAGAAATGATATTTTATGTTGTTATACAATATTTTATGTTGTTTTAAATAAGTTTCAGGGCTGACTATTGAACTTGGCACCTATTTAGATCTCACTTCTTTTGTCGTTGCAGTCAACAACCAAGGCATGTGTCATAATATTGAACTTGACTCTTATTTCACATTTTTGTTTTTGATGGAATATTAATTTAACGAAATCAGCTGTTCTAGGACTGCCTTATAAGATTTGCGTAAAATTATAGAGTAACTTTACAGATTTTCACGTCTTTTTACATTTCACTTTATAATATTAGTATAAAAAAAATAGAAGTAGTTTCAATGAGTGCTATTTTTGATCACTGAGTGAACGTCCACAAGGAGAAGTAAGTAACTTGATGCACTGATACCTTCAATGGGCTTAAAGTTGACCTCGGCCCAGTGCTTATACTGCTTACAGAGTATCCATTGACCATCGTGTTGACCTAGGCAAGTACCGAGTAAGACCCATGTCCACCAACAAATTAGCGGGCGGTTGAACGGCTGTTAGCTTACGGCCGATTCCTATACCTAAAATAAAAAATAAAATAAAGTAAATACAATTTAATAAATATATTTTCAACACCTCGTTGTTAAATTTTGACAGTTTTCCAAGGGAAAACGAAGCGTCATCGGTTACGGTATAATATAAGATTCTAGTTTTAATCAGTTTATTTTGACAGAAGTTTTCATCTTAAACGAGGACTAGCTGAGCCGCCCGCACTTGGTTTGCGTGTACGCGCTTTCAGTATACGTATGTACTTTCACGATAAGTGTTTACCGGACATGGTAAAATTTTACACGGAACCATAAATATTAAATGGAATAATGAGTACCAACCTATACGTTACCTACCCACCTGTACCCGTTCCAGCTCCGCTCCCTTTTTCGTTCCCATTCTCGCTCCCGGCTCCGTTGTTGTTGATCCGTCTTTAAGTCTACAGCCGGTTAAAAAAGTATAGGTATGATGAACTTTTATCTAATATATCTAATATATATTAATACCTTTAAACGAGCAATTCTTGTATATATGTATATATATAATCTGGATCTCGGAAACGGCTCCTACGATTTTCATGAAATTTTGTATACAGTGGGTTTCAGGGGCTTTTGTTGTTGTTTTGGCAGCTAGAGCCATCAGACATCGAGATATTATATACTACTACTATAGAGTCACAGTCTTCAAGTGAAAACTGACTAAAATCGTCCAAGCGTATTTGACATAGATCAACTTCAAAATGACAAATTTGCACTAATTTAGACCTTAAGTCTGAGTAAGTAAGTAAGTTTTGGTGCAGATAATCTTTTTCCACGTTTGTGTCTCTATTTAAAATTACTCGATGCTATCAGCTTAACAACAAATAAACTGTTTTACCGACACCGCAACACTAAAGCTACTTGACAATAGATGACGTTGTTAAGCAACACTAAGCCAATGAGTGTTTGGTTTCAGGTTAGAGAAAGAAAATTAATTGTTTACTTATATTATTGATAAAATAAATATGTCTTTTCAACTCACGAATTATTTAGAATTAGAAGATTAAATAATTCTTTAAATAAAAAGTCTATATACAACTAGAATACGATAATGACTCTTTCTGTCATCTAAGGGCGAGTAGTAATACTATTTTATTATTGTTTTATTAAGAGGCCTGTAAACGAGCAACGAAATTTGTAGCAGCGTCGGCGGTGCGAGAAGCTGTGTCCTACGATCCCCAACCCGCATGCCCAGCGTGGGGATTATGGGCATACACCCCTAAAATGAAAGACGCAAGAAAGAGATGGCCCCCAGTTCCCGGCCGTCCCGCTATTCCTGGCCATCCAGGTAGCGGCCATGGTAACGGCGGGACAGGGGGTGCTAGGAATCCCCGGGCTACCTCTGGCTACCTGCAAAATCTGACCCTAGCTACGTTTAACGGACGGACTCTGAGGCTCGACGAACATCTAGCGCAGTTGGAAGTGGAGCTGGAGAATATTAGGTGGCATGTTCTGGGGTTGTGTGAAGTCCGTAGAGAGGGAGATGACACCATAACCCTAGACTCGGGCCACCTTCTGTACTTCCGCGAGGGTGACCAAACATCCCAGGGTGGCGTAGGGTTTCTCGTCAATAAGGCCCTCTCTAACAACGTTGAAGAAATCTCCAGTGTGTCGACCAGGGTAGCGTACCTGATCCTTCGGCTATCAAAGAGGTATAGCATGAAGATAATTCAAGTTTACGCACCGACCTCGGCACACTTGGATGATGAAGTGGAGGATATGTACGAGGACATATCCAAAGCCTTGCACAACACCTCGAAGGCTCACTTCAACGTTGTTATAGGGGACTTTAACGGCAAAGTGGGAGTCCGAATTGGCGACGAATCCAGAGTGGGCCCGCATGGTTTTGGGTGTAGAAATCACAGGGCTGCTGATGCAAATGCAGCTGCAAATGCTGATCAACTTCCTAGAGAAGGAGGGGCTCTTCTTGATGAACTCGTTCTTCGAGAAGAAGCCCCACAGGAAGTGGACATGGCGTAGCCCCGACACTGTGACCAAAAACGAGATCGACTTCATCATGACGGATAAAAAGCACATATTCAGAGACGTCTCCGTGATCAACAGGTTCAACACCGGATCTGATCACAGACTTGTCCGAGGCTCTCTGAATATCAATCTACAGCTGGAAAGAAACCGTCTGATGAAGTCCACGCTCCGACCCAATCTACTCCAGATCATGGCGGGCACCGAGAAGTTTCAGAAGCTTCTCGGTGACAGATTCGTAGCTGTGGAATCTACCGATGACGTTGATGAGGCTCTACAAAACGTGGTTGGGACGTTGAGGGAAGAGGGCATCAAATTCTGCCAAATGCAGCCTAAAGGCAGGAAGTCCAAGTTCACTGATGAGACTCTTCGGCTGATGACAAAAAGACGGGAAACCACTCAGGCCACTTCGTCAGAGAGGTCAGACCTGAACAAGCGAATTGCGAAGATGATACGGCGTGACCTTCGGAGCTCCAACACACGCCTCATTGAAGAGGCAATAGAGCGAAACCGAGGGTCCAAAGTATTCACTCAGCAGCTTGGCAGGAGCCACCTGACGAAGTTAACAACACGCGATGGCCGAACCGTCTTGTCAAAGCCGGAGATATTATCAGAGATCGAGGACTTCTACGGCCAACTGTATGCGGCACATGCTCCTTGCCCCCAGCGTAGCAGCCACGATTCTCGAGCCACCCTCACCCGCCACTATACCGACGACCTGCCAGAGATCAGCCAAGACGAGGTCGTACTGGCCCTGAGACAGCTTAAAAATGGAAAAGCCCCCGGTGAAGACGGTGTTACTTCGGAACTTCTGAAGGCTGGAGGAGCTCCTATTGTGCAGGAGCTGCGGAACCTCTTCAACGCCGTCCTTCACTGTGGGAGAACTCCTAAGGCGTGGAACGAGAGCTTGGTGGTTCTGTTTTTTAAGAAGGGAGATAAAACCCTTCTTAAAAACTACAGACCTATCTCGCTCCTGAGCCACGTCTATAAGCTGTTCTCAAGGGTTATTACAAATCGTATCGCCAGAAGACTCGATGAGTTCCAGCCACCGGAGCAGGCCGGGTTTCGCGGAGGATATGGCACCATAGACCACATTCACACAGTGAGGCAGATTATACAGAAGTCCGAAGAGTATAATCAGCCCCTGTGTCTGGCGTTTGTGGACTATGAGAAAGCCTTTGACTCTGTAGAAACCTGGGCTGTCCTGGAATCCTTGCAGCGATGCCAAGTGGACTATCGTTATATCGAAGTGTTGAGATGTCTGTACGAAGCCGCCACTATGAGTGTCCGAGTACAGGACCAGCAGTCTAAACCCATCCAACTGCGCCGCGGAGTGAGACAGGGAGATGTCATATCTCCGAAACTGTTCACAAGCGCGTTGGAGGACATGTTTAAGACGCTGGACTGGAAAGGTATGGGCATAAACATAAATGGCGAGCACATCTCACACTTGCGATTCGCTGATGACATAGTCCTAATGGCGGAGTCGCTGGAGGAGCTGCAACAGATGCTGGACGGCCTAGCATCAGCCTCGCGAAAGATTGGTCTCGGCATGAATTTGGACAAGACCAAAGTTATGGTCAATGACCGAATTGATCCGAGTCCTATCGTCGTTAATGGACACCTTCTTGAAGTTGTTTCGGAGTATACATACCTCGGGCAGATATTGCAGTTGGGTAGAAACAACTTCGAGAAGGAGGCCAAGAGGAGGATTCAGCTGGGTTGGGCAGCATTTGGAAAACTGCGTCGAGTATTCTCGTCACCCATACCGCAATGTTTGAAAACAAAAGTTATCAATCAGTGCGTCCTACCCGTCATGACATACGGAGCCGAAACGTGGACACTCACAGTACGGCTGGTCCACCAGTTTAAAGTCGCTCAGCGAGCTATGGAACGAGCTATGCTCGGGGTTTCTCTGAAGGATAAAATCCGTAACGAGTTTATCCGACATAGAACTAAAGTTGTCGACATAGCTCAGAGAATTAGCAAACTGAAGTGGCAGTGGGCTGGCCATATCTGCCGAAGAACCGATAACCGTTGGGGTAAACGAGTTCTTGAGTGGAGACCGCGGCTCGGCAAACGTAGTGTAGGACGCCCTCCGGCCAGGTGGGGTGACGATCTGCGAAAGGCTGCTGGTAGAAGCTGGACGCGTCGAGCTCAGGACAGGGCGCAATGGCGCTCATTAGGGGAGGCCTATGTCCAGCAGTGGACTGCTATAGGCTGATAATGATGATGATGATGAAGAGGCCTGTAAACGAGCAACAAAATTTGTATTTTTGGGCTATTTTTATCGACCAATATTGCTCAGTATAATTATATGCAACTTCAATTTTCAATACAAGCCGACATTGCCGAGTGTAACCCTTCAAGATTCAGCAACTGGATCGCTGAGGATACACGCGGAGGTTAGATTGAGGAGACAGAAGCGGCAGCTACAGGACGAGGCGGGGAGAGGTGAGCGAGGGAAATGAAATGCACCTAAACATCAGAGAAAACACGATATACGGCAATATTGCAGTGAAGTCAAAGGTGGATAAATCATTTGCAATGAAAACGGCTAGACATGAAATACTTGCGACTACTGAAATATATTTCAGTGGTTGTAGTTCAATTGCTGCAATATTACCGGGCTACAATATTGCAGCAATTATTGCACTTTGTGAGAGATTTAATCGGCAGCTGATTTAATTGCCCGTTTACGAGCACCTGTAAACAAAAACCAAACTGTTTTGCCGACACACCAACACTAAAAGCTACTTGACAATAGATGGCGTTTTTTAAGCAGCACTAAACCAAAGAGTGTTTGATTTAGAAGGCAAGACGCTGCATAACAGAGGTTTTAGAAACTCACGTGATACTTCACATGGGATTAATAGGGGAAAATTCAACTCTAATGAGAGATAATGCCCGACCCCACGCCGCTGCACAAGTTCGACAATATTGCGAAGAGATTGGAAAACGCACCGTGAATTGGCCAGCACGCCGCCCGGATCTTATGAAGTATTAAGCCTGCAATACATGTTGGTGGAGCGTTGCCGAGCGAAGGCCAATACACCAGCGTATAGATAGCATGTTTGCCTTGCCTTGCCATCGCTCGGTGTCGCTCGCCTAGCTGGCCGAGTAAAGGCAAGCGCCAACGTGTATAGAGTTAATTTGGCGTGTATTGTCACAACTCGCAGTCGCTCGCGACCAGACGTCTCACTTCGGAGCAGTGACGGTTTTGCTGCACAAATCAAAGGCGCTCGCATGCGCTAGGCCAATCGCGCAACGTGTGGTCAGCTTTCTTGGGGCAAGTCCACAAAACTCGTCTACATTGGCCGTTTGCAATAGTTTGCATAGACTTGCCGAACGTCTAGACGGTAGTTCTTTTCATATATCAATTTGCCTACGCTCGCATTGGCCTAAGCTCGACCAATATGTAAGTATAGCGGGCTTTAGGTAACCGCTTAGCCAATGGAAATTATGAGGGAATGAAAGACAGAGCCATACTCGCAGCCCAAAAAAATTAATGATTATATAGTTGCCAAACTTCTACTATAGTAAGTATAGTAAGTACAAAATCTACTAAAGCCATGACTCAATGAAATATCAAACTGAAGGAGCCGTCAAATAACAACAGAATTTCTCAATAGTGTCAACATTTCAGATTTGCCACCCGAACTAAAATTGAAAAATGCGTTGATTATGTTGTCGCGTAATTTAGACGTATCAGCAGGCCTATGAAATGGTGTAAAACTTATTGTAACAACTCCGTGTAATCACATAATAAAGGCAAATATTGTCACTGGTAAACAATCTGGCAAAGAAGTACATATACCAAGGATAACACTTGACTCATCAAAAAGACAATTGAGATGCACCATTCAGCGTCAACAATTTCCCGTTAGATCTGTATTTGCCATGACTGTCCACAAATCCGAAGGGCAAACATTCGAATTTGTTTGGGTTGACTTAAAGTGCAGTGGTCCAGTCTTCATGCATGGCATGATAAACGTAGCATATTCTAACAAATCCCAAGGGCAAACATTCGAATTTGCTATGGTTGACTTAAAGTCCAGTCTAGTCTTCATGCATGGCAACAAAGTCAAAAGTAGTCATGGCAAAAGTCTACCTTTCAAATAAAAATCCTCGACATACCCACAATATAGTAGGAAGTACTTTATAAATAATGTGATAAAAATTATAGGATTTCATAATTAATATTATAAAATATACTTACGAAATTGATTGATTAACTGTTAAATGTTACTTTACTAAAGGCACTTGTGATTTTTTATTAAGTAACCAGTTCATATTTTCTTATTAATGTGTCGGTAAGGTGGAAAAAAAAATCATATTTTATCAGTAAGTAATTCGTATTATAATTTCCAAAATACGGTTTAAAAAAAAACCAGGTACTATATCTAACTTGAGCAATGATTGGTTCCCCATGCAAACTTTCGTCCCATATCTCACCCTCTTTATGATTTATTTTTGCAAAAAACGGATGGTAAAGAATCTACCTCTCCTGAGAGCCTTCCCAGATAGGCGATTTACTCGCGCGACTTCCTCGCGCAATTTCGCGTGTGTCCAATCAGGCTTGCTGAATGTCACGTGGAATGTGAAGTGCGTGCACATACCACGTGACATTTAGAAAGCCTGATTGGATACGTATGTCAATCGCGCGAGCAACACGCGCATCTGAGAAGGCTCTATGACTTGAGTTGCGCGTAGCCAATCATATGGACGCACGTCACATTCCACGACATTTTGCCTGCCTGGACTAACTCTAATTCGGACTGCTCTGGTTAGTTAGTGGTCTGGTCTGGTTAGTTTTTTTAGTGCATCAAAAGGTGGGTAGGTATGGGTAGCTTAAAACTACCCATACCTACCCACCTTTTGATGCACTAAAAAATAGTTTTCTAAAATTCAACCCCAGCAATTTGTAAATGATGTACCTTCAAGCACATAATTGAATTATGGATTCTGCTGCCCATCCCTTGGTATAATCCCTTGCCTCATTTACATTCAGATCACTTCCGTTGCAGGAGGCTGGGAAGTGGACAGCGCGAGTATGTAAATACATCACTTCTTAAGGTGGAGACAAACTGAGCCCACGTACGCAACGTATGTAACGCTTTATGATATCTGGCGTCTTGATTTTATATTAAAAACTATCCAATAGGAAAAACACCCTTATCGTATGCAACGCAATCACACACTACCCACGCAACGTCGATCTGTGATGTTCAGATTGGCATCGCGGCATGGGAAGGTGGAGAGAATCCCGTACGCTATACCACGCATGTGACCAGTGTGTTTTTAGAATTTATGTAACGTCTATTAGAAGTATTTCACCTAAGAAATGAAAACGGCGTCTAATGTCAATATTCGTTGCATACGTGCGACAAGTGTGCACACAAACATTCCCACATTGCACATACCTTGCGTAACGTGGGACCCCAGCCTATCTCTACCTTTATTATTTTGCCGCTGCAACTCGCGCTGCCCAGCAATCCCAAAATTATGACATGCCCAGTACCAACACGGCTAATAATGATGAATATCTTAAAATTATAAACACACCTGCCACGTCAAAAAGCCAAATAACAGCAGAAGTTGCCAACAATATGTTTATTGTTCCGCAGAAAGTTGTTGCAAAGTTTTGGTGTTGTTCTTGTTATTTGTGGGCAATTTCAATTTACAAACAATGTGTGTTTCCAGCATAATTTAAGCAGCAAAATACATACATCTATACATATCTTTGTCAATCAGTGTCCTAAAACGGTGCACTTAACATCACTTAATAAACCAAAGACGACAAAACATGGAGACGAATTGTCTAGATGGTTCCAGAAATGGGTCACATAAACTTGTATCCTAGAACAAATCTAATTTATAGGCAATTCAGAAAGTAATTTGTCTCTGTATGCCCAGCTCAAGATTTTATCAACAACATAAAAAATAACCTCCGACAGTCGGCTAAAAAATAAAAAAGTAAACGTTAAGTTGCGTCTGCTTCCCGAAGAATTAGGCAGCACCCATAGAACGGGAGACTTCGTTTTTGTAAACTTTTAAGACGCTATTATTGATTCTAGGCATATTCACAATAAGATATTTGTTCATGACTGTATTGAATCAAGTTCTGTTTTCAAAAAAAAGAAGCGGGTTGAAATGGGAATCAAAATCGCATTTATTTTGTATTACGCTTTGGCCCGTCGAGCCATGGACTTAGCGGGCCGACCCGGGAAGAAGTCTTCTCCTTGAGTGGCCAGAGCAATTAGTTCGGTGGCTCAGTAAGCCAGTCCAGGCCATACTCAAGTGAAGTTATCTACACTAGATCATGGGTTCGAAAAAGTTCGAAAAAGTTTAATGGATTAGATGACCTTATGTCCCGGCAGCAAAAGGCGTACAATCATTAGTCGAATTATTCCGGAAATCCCCACCAAGCCGCCCCACTGGTGGGGATTATTGGATTGTTTTTCCAATAATCCCCACCAACTACGCCGTAGTCAGCTACGACGTAGTGGTGGGGATTTCCGGAAAAAAAAATCCAATAATCCCCACCAAGTCAAATGGCAAATTTTAATCACTCTTATTCCTTTACTTCGTGGTATTATGTTGTTCTCTGTAGTGCATCATATTATAATAACAAAGGTAATTTAAGTAGGAACAGTAATTTCCTTATGTTTATAGCAACATTGGATGCTAGAAAAAAATAAAAGAAAAAATAATTGTTATGGTCTTTAATATAACTAAATTATTTATAAAATTATACCGGGCTTCAAAACAACCGACTACCAATTAGCTGTTTCCCTATTGGTTAAAACTTGTTACTAGGTAGGTACTTTGTGGCAAAAAGTTAAAAGGTTAGTCATTGGTTATTGGTATATAGTAGTATATAGTATATTATTAATTATATAAGTTTGTAGTAATTTTTGGTCACGGTACTATTAACAATTAAATAAGCATATACATAACAGATAGTATAAGGATAATAGATTTGAAACTATTGAGAACATGACACAACAACAACAAATGATGTGTCATACTAAATAGCGTGATTATAAAAATTTACCTTTTAATTGTTGTAAATTAGTTAATTTTTAGATGTTAGTAAGTATTTTTAAGACTATGTTGATTTTTTACTATAATAATGTTCACAAGGTCTGTTGTTTTGAAGCCCGGGTGCAATAAAACCATTCATCTGTTGCCGCGCAACTAGAACCAAAACGATTGCAACGTAATTATTGAAATTAATCTTTAGTTCTAGTCAATTATTGTAAATAAGGTTAATTATTGTAGTTTAGTAGAACTATTTAAGACAAAATAAAAATTATGTGTGATACTAAAAACGTGATTATAAAAGTTTGTTAGTAGAAATAAGTACTTTGTTGATTTTTACTATGTTTATATTGTTAATTTAGTTTAAATATAATTAGTAATACATAATTGATTATAATTTAACTAATTAAAGAATTATAATTTTATAAATAATTTAGTTATATCAAAGACCATACAATTATTTTTTCTTTTATTTTTTTCTAACATCCAATGTTGCTATAAACATAAGGAAATAACTCTTCCTACTTAAATTACCTATGTTATTATAATATGATGCACTACAGAGAACAACATAATACCACGAAGTAAAGGAATAAGAGTGATTAAAATTTGCCATTTGACTTGGTGGGGATTATTGGAATTTTTTTCCGGAAATCCCCACCACTACGTCGTAGCTGACTACGGCGTAGCTGGAGGGGATTATTGGAAAAAAATCCAATAATCCCCACCAGTGGGGCGGCTTGGTGGGGATTTCCGGAATAATTCGGTGGGGATTTCCGGAATAATTCGAAATAACGTTATTAGAAAGAAATATACTTTGCTACAAGAAAAAGCGTAGCATCGTAGCATTATCGTAGCAATTTCGTAGCAGTTACGTATTAGCTTCTTATCAACTTCGTTTAAAGCACGTAAGTCAAGCGCTGAACGAAACGTCTGCGCATAGGTCTCTTGCCTCTAGTTTCCTTAAAGATACCTTACTTTTGACTTGTGCGCAATAACGGTCAGCGCTAGACTTTCGTGCCGCTACTATAGCATACAATAAGATACTATAGCAAATACAATAAGATAGAACTCCACCCTGTCACTACTTGGATGGGTGACTGTTTTGTCGCATTTAGATCTGAGCGCTTTCATGCTTCAGAATATACGATAAGATGTTGGTCCCGACTTTTTCAGTCGTTATGCCATGTCGGCCTACAAACCCCGACACCGATCTTTATAAGTAACTTGTTAAGGTATTAATAATTATCATCGTAATGATATCAGCTTATAGCAATCCACTGGTGGACGTAGGCCTCTCTTTATGAGCGCTATTTGTCCTATCCCCAGTTTGATGCATCTAGCTTCTACCTGCAACCTTTCGCACTCAACCTGGTGGTAGGGCCATTCCTGGTACTAAGTTTGTCGAGCCACGGTCTCCACTCAAAAAACTCGTTTACCCTAACAGTTGACAGTTTTTTGGTAGATATGCATTTATAGTATAGGAGCTAGCAACGTTTTCGAGAAAGAATTTTAGGTCAGCTGATTTTGTGATATGTTGTCCTTCTTGCACTTTCGGTTAGAGTCTGGGCTATCTGGCTGGCGGTAGCGGTTGCGTTCATTAGTGCGCATCCTACCTGTCCAGGTAATAATCCTGGATTTTAAAAGCATTTTAGAAGGCGTAATTTTTAATTTTTTGTTTTTAAGTAAGTCTACCTGACATACTTTTTTTATTGCCAGACATTTTTGACAATGCTAACTATGTGCCATACGCGATTTTTTATTTATTTTTTATTAAAATTTCAAAGTATTTTATAATGTCTGTAATTTTAATATTATGTTATTTAAAGATAAGAAAAACTTAAAATAAATTTGCCAGACATTAATTCGATTGTTAAGTCTTGAATTAAAATTAAAAGTCATGTAAAGTATTGCAGTATGATGCCAGTAGTCCGAGAGAGACAGCTGAAGGTGCGAGAGAGATAGACAACGACAGGGGCGCGACAGGCAAGTCGCGCAAAAAAAAAAAAAATGGTGGACCACTGACCGCGGGGCAAGGCTCAAACTTATTATTATTATGACACTTTATTTAATTTTAAACTCGTCTAAAATACATTTTTTACTATAAACCTAATATTATCTACTTTAAACATAACATCAAAACAATATAGTAAAAAATGTATAAAAACGGGAGACCACCGACCGCGGGGCAAGGCTCAAACGGTCAGTGGCTAGAGCTGCAGAGAGAGGAACCTCCGCACAATGCGTGCCGAGTCCAGGAGAGCCGCCTTCTGTATCTGACCCTTGATCCAGCTGCCTAGCGAGAGCCTCTTAAGGTATTGGTCAAGGCTCTTCGCTATCAGACAGTTCACTGAAACGACTATCGGAACGATAATTGTTGAGTCGACGATTAGAGTCGAGATTACCGCTGTACCGTGTGCCAAGTCAAGGTACTTGCTAAGCTTGTCCTTCTCGGCCTTCACGAGATTAGCGTCGTGTGGGATGGTGATGTCAACAAGTATCGCCCGGCGTTCCGACCGGTCTACCAGGACGATATCAGGTTTATTCGCAAGAATAGTCCTGTCCGTGATGATAGAGCGGTCCCAGTAGAGCGTAGCATGACCATTTTCGAGAACCGGTACCGGTGCGTACTTATAGTACGGAACCTCTGGACCGACAAGGTCGTATTGGAGAGCAAGCTGCTGATGGATGATCTTTGCTACTTGGTTGTGTCTGTGCAAGTATTCAGTGTTAGCGAGGTGCGAACAACCCGAAAGTATATGTCTGAGGGATTCACCGGGACGATGACAAGCTCTGCAAATGTCAACGGTTCCATCCTTCATGATATACTTTCTGTAGTTGTTCGTCTTTATTACCTCATCCATAATCGCACAGACAAAACCTTCGGTTTCCCCAAAGAGGTCACCAAAACGTAGCCAGTTCACAGATGCGAGTAGGTCTACATCAGGCCCTGTAAGGGCTTTGTAGAACCGTCCGTGCAGCTCCTTACTCTCCCATACGACCTTGCGGTCGAGGGCACTCAGCACCGTAGGTTTGTGCCAGTTCTTTTTAGCCAGTGAGAGCGGGGTAAGGTTCTTGTCAACTGCTACGACATCACGATGCATCTCAATGTCGGCATGGAGGAAGTATTCTCTGAGCTTGCACACCTCGCGGTTATGGAGGGTCTTGGCATTTAAAATTTATTATTATTATGACACTTTATTTAATTGTAAACTCGTCTAAAATACATTTTTTACTATTATACTTAATACTACTTATGTACATAAATAAATATCAAAAACATTATAGTAAAAAATGTATCAAAACGGGAGACCATCGACCGCGGGGCAGGGCTCAAACGGTCGGTGGCTAGGGCTGCAGAGAGAGGAACCTCCGCACAATGCGTGCCGAGTCCAGGAGAGCCGCCTTCTGTATCTGACCCTTGATCCAGCTGCCTAGCGAGAGCCTCTTAAGATATTGGTCAAGGCTCTTCGCTATCAGACCGTTCACTGAAACGACTATCGGAACGATAATTGTTGAGTCGACATCCCACATAGCGGCAATCTCGTGGGCCAAGTCAAGGTACTTGCTAAGCTTGTCCTTCTCGGCCTTCACGAGATTAGCGTCATGCGGGATGGTGATGTCAACAAGTATCGCCCGGCGTTCCGACCGGTCTACCAAGACGATATCAGGTTTATTCGCAAGAATAGTCCTGTCCGTGATGATAGAGCGGTCCCAGTAGAGCGTAGCACGACCATTTTCGAGAACCGGTACCGGTGCGTACTTATAGTACGGAACCTCTGAACCGACAAGGTCGTATTGGAGAGCAAGCTGCTGATGGATGATCTTTGCTACTTGGTTATGTCTGTGCAAGTATTCAGTGTTAGCGAGGTGCGAACAACCCGAAAGTATATGTCTGAGGGATTCACCGGGACGATGACAAGCTCTGCAAATGTCAACGGTTCCATCCTTCATGATATACTTTCGGTAGTTGTTCGTCTTTATTACCTCATCCATAATCGCACAGACAAAACCTTCAGTTTCCCCAAAGAGGTCACCGAAACGTAGCCAGTTCACGGATGCGAGTAGGTCTACATCAGGCCCTGTAAGGGCTTTATAGAACCGTCCGTGCAGCTCCTTACTCTCCCATACCACCTTGCGGTCGAGGGCACTCAGCACCGTAGGTTTGTGCCAGTTCTCCTTAGCCAGTGAGAGCGGGGTAAGGTTCTTGTCAACTGCTACGACATCACGATGCATCTCAATGTCGGCATGGAGGAAGTATTCTCTGAGCTTGCACACCTCGTGGTTATGGAGGGTCTTGGCATTTAAAAAGCCGCGGCCCCCACATTTCCGCGGGATGTACATCCTCATTACCGACGAGCGTGGATGTCGCATTCTGTGTGTCGTAAGAAGTTGACGAACCTTACAGTCAAGGGCGTCAAGTTCAGTCTGAGTCCATCTCAATATGCCAAAAGTATAGATGAGCAGAGGCATAACCCAGCCGTTGAAGGCTCGAACCTTGTTACCACCCGACAAAAGACTATTGAGTACTTTAGTAAGGCGGCAAAAGAATCGCTCCTTCACCGACTGTTTTATGTCTCTGTCTACTATACCTAACGCTTCTGACATACCGAGATATTTGTAGGTTTCGATATCGGAAAGAGATCTGAGGGATATCGTATCGGAAAGCTGTAAGTTTGTAGTATTTACAACTTTCCCCCGCCGTACTTGCATGACCGCACACTTCTCGACACCGAACTCCATGCTGATGGCACTGCTGAATATCTGTGTGATATTCAACAGAGTCAGCAGTTCTGGTTTTCTTGGCGCAAAAAGTTTGAGGTCATCCATGTACAGCAGGTGAGAAACGATATCACCCTCTCTCCGAAGTCGATAGCCTAGCCCTGAATCCTTTAGCAGAGTACTAAGAGGATTCAGTGCTAGGCAGAACCATAGGGGACTCAGACTGTCGCCCTGGAAAATACCCCGCTCTATGCGAATCAGATCTTGCGGAGCAGAGGGATCCCGTCCGCTACCTGGATGACGAAGAACTGTGATCCACTGTCTCATGCATGTACCTAAGAAGGATCTCAATGTTGCATCAATTTTATACAACTCTAAGATCCTCCCCAGCCATGTATGAGGCACTGAATCATACGCCTTTTTGTAGTCTATCCATGCAGCGGAGAGGTTCCCCTTGCTGCGCCTGATCTGCTGGCTAATGGTCATATCAATGAGGAGGAGCTCCTTAGTACCGCGGGACCCAACCCTACATCCATTCTGAGCCGGAGCCAAAATATTATTTGCAACTATGTGCGCATTAATTTTTATGCTCAGAATGGACGTAAGGAGCTTGTAAATGGTAGGTAAGCACGTGATGGGTCTGTAGTTCTTTGCTTCCGCGGTACTACCAGATTTGTGGAGCAGGAAGGTGACTCCTGTCGTCATGAAACTTGGGAGAGACCCAAGCTCGAGGGCTTCTTGAAATTGTGTGGCGAGTACAGAGTGTGAACACCGAAACCACTTCAGCCAGAAGTTATGCAACCCGTCCGGTCCAGGACTTTTCCAGTTATGGGCCGAACGGATTGCAAATCTGACATCTATGAGGCTAATCTCTACAGGTCCCATGGTTTCGATAGATTCACACTCTCTACTCACCACATCCATCCAATCTCCCTCCGTGTGTTGGATGGGCACAGACCAGATGCTGCGCCAGAAATTATTCATGGCATCCACATCCGGTACACGCCCGTCCATCACACATTGGTCAGGTTTCTCCCAGTTTCGGTACACCTTCCTCTGGTCACTTTGGAAATTTCGATTCTGCCAATATCGGTCCACACGTTCTCGATACCGACGAATGCGGCTTGCCCATGCAGAGATTTTCTGCTTCAGAAAGTCAATGCGTTCTGTGACACAGGCCATATAATCGTGAGGCCGAATATCGGTCCCAGAAAAGGCCTGTGTCACAAAACGCATCACTCGAGGGCGGGTATTGCCCCCTCTGAAGCAACTTAGCTTTGCAATGAGGGTCCTGAATTTACCGATCCGCCGTTCGATCCGTACTTGCCAAGCTGGAGTTTGGTTGACAGGTCGTGGTGCTCGCGTGGAGTTGGGGAACTTGACACGAGCAACACGACACGCAGCCACGGCTCCGCAGTAAAGGATCGAATGGGTATCGGCTAGACCTTCGCTAGTCTCTAGATAAGGAACCAGAAAAGGATTCAAGGCCTCCATTATAGCCAAGTTTCGTCTGTGAGTGGGCAAGCGTGGCAAACGCGGTCTTTCATCAAGAGGTGCGGACCGGTACGATAAAATCGTATCCTCCAAAGTCCTCCTCAACTGCTCATTTACCTGGTTTGTCACGCTGGTGTTCTCGTTGTTGACGTCGTCAGCAGCGGGGTCCGGCTGCGTCGTCACAGGTATCGAAGTTGTCGTAACCGTCGACGTGGCAGCCGGGACCCGCTGCGAGTGGTCAGCTACTTGAGCACTTTCAGCGCGAAGCCGGTCAAGTACCGAATCATCCAACAATTTTAATCGTTGGATGGCTCGTACCTGATCCGATAGCCGTTGTGCAGTAACAGTTACAGCTGGTTCAAGTACCTGAAACAGAGGCAGCATCCGGGCAATGTACGCGGTGCGGTTAGTTCCTCCGTCTGTAGCCCTATAATATGCGCGCATGACGTTTCTATTTATTTGTTCTGTCCACTTCATGCGAATGCGCACATTGCTGGTGGTGGCGGGGGTCGGACGCGGGGCAGACTGTCCCGCAGACCCCAAGCCGGCCGACAGCGGGGGGCGCCCACGCCGCACAGGTGGTCGCGGCGGCGGAGGCGACGGCGGCCTGCTCTCGTCGCTCGACGCGCTGGTGTCCGGGGGGGTGGCGAATACCTCATCCCCGGACGACGATGTGGAGCTTGACGGAACAGGCGCAGATGTTTGGTGTGCTTCATATGTAGCCGCTCGTGCTTTTCCTCTGGTCAACATGTTATGATGGTTTTTTCATTGTGGCATTTGTGCCTTTATGTCAAAAATAAAATGAAAATAGGTTGTATTACTGGTTTAAAACTGTTGAGGATACGGTATGAATCGGGAAAAGCAATATAAAATAAATTTTGGTAAAATATTAGAGAAAAAGCGTGTGTCAGCGGTGAAGTTTTTTTTTTTTTTTTTTTTTTTTTATTTATTATTATTATTATTATTTTGTTATTATATGCGCAGTGAAAAGTAATTTACTTTCGTAATGGTTCTCTGTATCATTCTCGACTTATTCTGCAACTGTCTCTCTCGGACTACTAGCATTATACTGTAATACTTTACATGACTTTTTAATTTTAATTCAAGACTTAACAATCGAATTAATGTCTGGCAAATTTATTTTAAGTTTTTCCTATCTTTAAATAACATAATATTAAAATTACAGACATTATAAAATACTTTGAAATTTTAATAAAAAATAAATAAAAAATCACGTATGGCACATAGTTAGCATTGTCAAAAATGTCTGGCAATAAAAAAAGTATGTCAGGTAGACTTATTTAAAAACAAAAAATTTAAAATTACGCCTTCTAAAATGCTTTTAAAATCCAGGATTATTACCTGGACAGGTAGGATGCGCACTAATGAACACAACCGCTACCGCCAGCCAGATAGCCCAGACTCTAACCGAAAGGGCAAGAAGGACGACATATCACAAAATCAGCTGACCTAAAATTCTTACTTTTCAAACGTTGCTAGCTCCCGTACCATTAAACTTGCTAATTCTCTGAGCTATATCGATAACTTTGGAGAACATAGCTCGCTAACGACTTGAACTGGTGGACTAGCCGTTACTGTGAGTGTTTAAGTTCTTAATCACTCACAGTTATGCAATTTATCAAATTATTTTATTATACGTATTGATATTAAACTTTTCTTATTTGTTTCACTTTAGAACGAATTCAGAAAGTCTATCCAATCGAAAATTCAATGAAAGGTCATAAGTAGAACAGTGTTTGAATAGAATATATTTAGTTTCACTAAATTTAAATTTTGCCTTTTATATTATTTGAATAAAACGTAATCTAGGCCCTGTGAAGTTTTCTGTGTTGATTTGGCTTTGAATATTATCAATATTATTCGGGTCTGGGTGTTTTGTGTATGTATTTACAATATATACCTACCTCTAATAATATTTAATTATATAGGATTGTTAGTCAGGAAGATTGTAGTAACGTCAATCAACTCAACTCAGCTCTGGTATCAGAGATTTTAGGCCGCCCGAAGGCCTACGACATAGCTGATCAACTGAAAAAAACAGGGACCAACGTTTTATCGTGCCTTCTGAAACACGGAAGCGCTCAGAGTATGATCTAAAGATTTGACGGTATTTCGATGCCGTCAGATCAATAAACTGTATGATTTGTATTGGTGAAATTCTCTTTGACTAGCTTGTGAAGTCATTGAGCCATGCTACGATCTTTCCCGGAAATGGCTGCATAATTGTGAGTTCAGCCAACTTGAATTACCTATGAGTTTATGCCGATTTCCATTCACATTGCATGGATTAGATCAACCGAATTATTTCTATGTAATGCTATAAATATTTGAACATAAAAACTCCTTCTTTGGCACCTAAGACAACCTCACCATTGGTGTATACTGTATTACAAATAGTTGTAAACAGAGGCTCTGGCGGCCGGCTGATTGTGGCTTAGTGCAGCTAATGTACGATTCTCACTTACCGGCGCACATCGGGTCGCGTTGGAGCGCATTTTATAACATGCTAAAGGAAATTGAAACGTCCGCATAGCAGTTAAGTTCCATATTTGCATAAAATTTACCCAGCGGATCTATTTATATCAGCTGCGTAAATTGCATGCACATAAGGAACTTAACTGCTTTGTGGATTATTCAATTTCCTCTAGCATGTTTTAAAATGCGCTCCGATGCTCTCCAACGCGCGCCAGTAAGTGTGAATCGTACATGACACTGGTACAGTTAAATCAGCTAAAGCAGCGATCCCAGGCATCTGGATTATGGGTATATCCTCCTTCTTTTTGGAGGAGGCATTTATCCAGCACTGGACTGCAAAAGTTGGTATTGTCATTAAGATTGTTGAAAAATAAGTTTTGTAATTTTTATATCTATGTACCCAAATTGTTAGCACGCTCTTTTTTTAAAAAAAATACATTAATTTTAGACTGAGGTCTCAATCAGATATTATTTAAGAATATTGTAACTCGTAGACTGGTCTTCACGATACAGGCTAGCCTTGTGTGAAGACCATAGAAAATCCTAACACAATTAAGTTTTTTCTGCAGCCATAAGGACACAATTTTGTTTTAATTGATAAGTTTAAGTTTAGATAATATCTTTTTGTTGTTCTTAAAGCTGAAATAAACCTTTTTTCATTTTTTTTTTCATGTTTAGAATTTGAATCGCTATACTGGTCGTATGGATAATATCTACATATAAATAAATAAATATAAATAAATAATGCGGGACTTAATCACACAGCATCATGTAGCCCCAAACTAAGCAGAGCTTGTATTATGGGAACCACATGATTGATATACTACACATATAATTTTTTTTTTTTTTTTTTTGTAAATATATACATATCATACATAGAAACACCCAGACCCGAGACAAATATCTACAGAACATGCAAACATTTGTCCCGCAGCGGGAATCGAACCCGCAACCCTCTGCGTCTCAGGCGGACCTTCGCCCAGAGGCCGTCATATACCTATTCTGAAGCAATATTTTTGAATGTTTGTTACGGTTCTGTAAAAAAAACTACATTTCTAACTAAAAATATCCAAAAATTTCTACGTCTTTAAATTATGAACGAAAAATAAAAGTCTTAAACAGTCTTTATTTTATTCAAGTATCAGTCAGTCACCCGAAAGTCGATTTCTTTCATTACACTCTAGAATAGATATGGTAGCATCCACATTGAGCACGCAACTGGATATGAACAAAACTCCGATATTCCTTCAAATTCAAGAAGAGAATACGTTTACATAGGTAATGTTGCGAACACCGTACTCACGAACTTTACTCGTATAGTATAACAGATGCAACGGATCCCGTGATCACAAACGTGTAGAGAATTAAGCTAATCGACTAATAATAGATTTTACAACAAGTGCACAAAACTAACCATTTTTATCAGAGACTTTTAGCAGCCCGAGCCGAAGGCGAGGGCTGTTAGTAATGTCGAGGATAAAATGGTTTTGTGGACGAGTTATAAACTCTGCTTTTCACTTCGATTGCGAGGATATAAAACAGTAGTGTAACATAACATTTCTTTAATTAAAATTCAAAGTAAAATTAGTACAGTTTTGAATACTGAAGGAAATTGTTTTTATGTCTTAAAAAACACACGAGGGAAATAAATTAAACTAAATATTATAAAATAACACATTCTATCTATGAACTTCTTAATGTGTTGTATGTATACTTGTATGGCTCATTTTCTTTGCCATAATATAGATACATTTATAATAATATAAACTTTATTTCAGGCTACAATAGAGTAAATACAGATGGTGTTTTACTTATCCTACGGCCCATATAAATATATACCTTAAACTATAGTTAAAACACAAATCATTATTATTTGCCACGTAATACACGACGTGGGTCGCGTGGTGTCCATTATTCGTCCACGGAATCGTCAAATTATGAGTATAATGAGTATAATGAATGGAATTTATGAGTAGATATGTTAATGCACTTGTGCACAAAATTCGATTTTGTGCAGCCTATATCCTGCACAAATAAGTATTTTCAGAGCATGAGACGTGAAAAAACAATGGGTGCAACTACAATGTAGTTGAAATTAAAAATCATTTATGCACTTATAATGGCATTTTTTTGGCATGGTTTAATCTTGGAAAACTACCAGTTTAATCCTGGGCTAAGGATCCTGTTGGATCACGCACGACGTCCTCCATGGTAGCAGAAGTAGTAGTCAAAAGCGTCAGAAAAATTACATAGATAGATAGATAGATAACTCTTTATTGTACACCAGAAAGAAATTTCCAATATTTAAATTAACTAATTAAACTATAATACTAATCCGCGGTTGTACAATGGGCGGCCTTATCGCTAAGAGCGATCTCTTCCAGGCAACTTTTGTATGGACTGGATTGTTTAGAACGAGAGGGGAAGCGGTGTTACAATATCATAATATAAATAACCAATAAATTACATATGCAGTAGTAGAGTTCTTTGTGGGGGGCTCGTCCGGGGAAGTACTGCCACCATGCCTATTTCTGCCGTGAAGCAGCTGTGCTGTGTTTCGGTTTGAAGGGTGTGGGTGCCGGTGAAATTACAGGCAGATGAGGCTTATCATAATCATGCCTCAAGTTGATGAATGCAGGGCGTTGCATCGTAGAGCACGTTTCAAGAAACGTGATCTATGTTGCAATGCTTTGTGATAGGTTACCACTCAACATCAGGTAGACAATGTGCTTGTTCCATCTTCAAGTAACATAAAAAAAAATGCACCTATTGGTAAACACATACTATATATGATAATGAACTATTTAAATATTGAAGATAATAACAAAATTTATAGTTACATAAACAATTAAGATACATAAATAAATACTTATAATATAATCTTACTACCTTCTTTATATAGACAAGGATAAAAGGAAGTTTTATAGAGCGATCTTGCGAAATATAATTTGTAGACCTCATTTTTGAATGTTGCTATGGACTTAGCATATCTCACAGTAGTTTCATTGTTGCAGTATTGCTGTTTCGGTTTGAAAGGTGTAGGTGCCGGTGAAATTACAGGCACATTAGGCACCTTGTTGCCTCAGGTTGATGGACGCAGGGCATTGGATCTTCGGGCATGTTCCAAATATTCGTGACCTATGATGCAATACTTTGTTAAGAGTAAGTAAAAAAAAACCTTACCACTTAAAATCAGTTTTGCTTTGGTCTTGTATGCTCGTTCAAATCTTCAAAGTCAATTAATATAAAGAAAGTAAACATATTTAAAAAATATCATTTTCCACTAAACTGTTTAGAGAAGTCGCTAGAACCGAAGCTAGAAAGTTTTTTTGTTGCGAGTGGCAAAAAATATAACGATCCGTTTGATGGATATTTTACTTTCTCAAGCTTCGTTTTTTCTCACTACTCTTTAGAAACCTATCCTTATGACGTGTATGTTCTGCAAGAAATATTTTATTCTACAGCAGTCCATTGTAGGACATAGCCCTCCCGTAATAAGTGCCATTGTGCCATGTCCTCTGCAAAAGTCATTCAACTATTGAAACGTATTATGTGATGTAATTATACCGCATTCAACCTACAGTTTGGTCTGTCCAAGGATTTACTTGTTAAATATTCAAAAAGTTCTTTATTCTATGCATATTCTCACAAAAGTGGCCGTCATATTTGATGCTTGTTCTTGAACTTACCATAAAATGAATAGCTCGGAGAATTCAGGTTATAATATTTTAGTAGCAACGCATGAGAGCTTTAAAGCGCTTATAAACCCGATTTAAAATTTTAATATGGCTGTTATTGTATTTTATATACCATTTTAAATGTTAATGCAGCGATTATTTATGCCTAAAATGCTTATTAAAAACGCTTTTAGCGAAAAAAAAATCCAGAACGATCATAAAAGAAGTAGGAATGTACTCTTAAAAAAGATTATTATAAAATCCTTTGAACATTATTAAAATTTAATAGATTAGAGGCAGCGAGGATTAGAAGTGTAAGGGGTTCCAACCATTATCTTCGGAACCCAAGCCAACCCCACCTGCACGTGGTGCACCCTGCTAAACAACGAACGGGGTTCTGGCGGCCGGCTGATTGCGGCATAGCACAGCCTACATCGGCACAGCTAAATCCTCTGGCCACCGACGGGCAGCAGCGTCGGTGGTGCGAGAAGCTGTGCCCTGCGATCCCCAATCCGCATGCCCAGCGTGGGGATTATGGGCATTTCCCCCTTATTAGGGGAGGCCTATGTCCAGCAGTGGACTGATATAGGCTGGTGTGGTGTGGTGTTTGTGGTGGAGGATTAGAGGAAAGAAATTGTATTAAGTTCAACAGCTCATTGAATTAAACATTAATTGAACAGCATTGCATTATGAACCTTATTCAAGGAGCTTCTAAGTTCTTTGGCTTCTTATCAACTCACAGTCAGTGTTCCAAATCAAACGGAAATTCAGAATGTAACATTTTAAAGTCAAGTGATCGAAGACAGCACTCTCTGGGACTTTCACGACCATTTTGCGGAGAACTTTGTTTGAGGTACTCGTTAGGCGGCTCTACGTGTCTTTTAAAATATTTAACATGAGCTCTGCCTGCGGTTTTTGCTCAGGGTAGGTACCTGGATAAACTATAAAAAAATCCTCAACTATTGTTTTGGTATGTAATTAGTTAATTTTAAATACCATCCGCCCGCGATCGTTTGATTGCGTGGTACCTGGATAAAAAGTAGCCTATGTGTTAATCCAGGCCACAATCTATGTGTTTCATCCAAATCTGGTCAGCCGTTCTGGCCTGAAAGAGTAACAAGCATCTATACATACTCAAAAACATTAACGTTTAAATATTAGTAGGATTTTTGTACATTTTTTAACCAAAGTGAAAAGCACCCTCCAAATTTGCTATGCCTGTAAGTAGTAAATGTCCTGTACTAAATAACTAGTCTCAAGACCTACTTACCTCATATGCAAATAAATATATTGAATCTTTAAAAAATAGCCTATGTGTGGCCTATTTGTTGTTCCAGGTTTAGAACTACGTATATATTTATATACAAAATTTCAGCTCAATCCGTCCAGTAGTTTTGATATTAAGGAAGGGGAATTATTTCACACACCTACCTCAGTATTAATTGATCCTATCTCTGATAAATTTGTGTTTATTGATATATTAGCTTCTGCCCGCGTTGTTATCCAGGCGCATGTGTTAATCCAGGTCACAAATGTATATTCCAAGTTTCATCCAAATCCGTTTAGTAGTTTTTGCGTGAAAGAGTAACAGACATTCATATTCATCCATCCATCCATACTCACAAATTTTCGCATTTATAATAATAGTAGGATAGGAAGTAGGATAGTAGGATTAACCATCAGCTGCCACCGCAGCAGCCACCGCAGCAACCTCCGCCAGGTCCGCAACACATCTTGTTTTTAAAAGATTGAAGGAGTACTACTAGAGTTCTAAAAATGGGTCGAGAAATGTACTTTAATTATTGGTCTTTTCCGTTTTGTTCTTCAAGTTTAAGTTGGTGTGAATACAATAAATAGTTTTCTATCTATCTATCAAAGTTTGTTTGTGTGTTTCCAGTGAAGCGTTATACATTAAAGTCTTTTTTTTTTATAATTCTTGCTTTCACTTTAAAAACTTAAAACAAATTCCTACTTATTTTATAAAGGTGACAGTATGTATTTTTGTGGTCGCTTCACTCCCTAACGGCTGAACGAATTTGGATAAAACTTTCAATAAACAAGGTTTAAGACTTGGATTAATACATAGGCTACTTTTTATCTCGGTGTCACGCGAGGGATGCCGCGGGCGGAAGCTAGTAATTTATAGTTATAAGTAGAGCGTTGCAGAAAAAACACCAATTTGAAATCATTACAAAGACTCCACTGTCCGTCTGTCACCAGGCTGTATCTCATGAACAGTAATAGCTAGACAGCTGAAATTTTAACAGATGAAGTATTGCTATTGCCGCTATGACGTATATACTATAAATATAATAAAATAAATATTTTAGTGGGACTCCCATACCCCTGACCCCCAGAACCCTTCGTGCACGAGTCCGACTTGCAGCAGATTTTTTCAAAAAAATTGTCAAGTGATTGATCACTATCACACCTATTACTTACCTACTTCTCTGTTTCATTTGAACGTTCATGAGTCACTATTTCATCTCTAATTAAACTCGCTCGAACGTCATTTTCGGCACATGCTGAAAGAGAAATACAAATTAGTACTGCAAA
Source organism: Horisme vitalbata (assembly GCA_951804965.1). Taxonomy (NCBI): domain Eukaryota; kingdom Metazoa; phylum Arthropoda; class Insecta; order Lepidoptera; family Geometridae; genus Horisme; species Horisme vitalbata. The sequence goes on from OX638101.1 coordinate 11,300,333, forward strand.
TCACAACCACTTAAATTCTCTGCCCCCAGTTACCATTAGATACGAAATTGTAGGCGCAGGATAGAATCACTCTCGTGTTGCGAGTAATCGAATTCCTGCTGCCAACTGCTGCCAATATTTAGCCCTCGTTCATTCGCTTTTGCAAATTTTCATGATACCTACAGCGTATTTTGATCCAGCTGAAATGGTAAAGATATTAGGCTGATTAGATCTAGTTTAAGTGGTATTTGCGACGCTTTGAAACGCTGTTATCATACTTCGCTAATTAATTTATTTAATTAATATACTTAATAATAAAGGTTCTGCCAAAGGGCTTTTATGATAAACCTATACTAATGTAGACTAAAACAACGCGATGCGAGCTTTGTAGTATTTGAAACAGTTATTACTTGACTCCCATTTCAAATGATTAGAGATGAGAAGATCTTGGAAAGCTCACCCCATCGGCGATTATCGCTACATCTATTAACTCTGTTTTTGCCGTTACGGTCACAAGTCAATGGAAAACCCATTATATTTCAGTGCGAGAAATCTGTTTCTCGCTGGAAAGCTGGAAGATGTTTCTGCGCATTATAAATTATGTTTGGACGCGCTTAGTTCTGATAAGCGCAACATTAACCAGATAGTGACCAGTGCGCCTGAAGTTCCCATGGAAGAATCATCATCATTATCAGCATATAGCAGTCCACTGCTGGTCATAGGCCTCCCATATTGAGCGCCATTGCGCCCTATCCTGAGCTCGATTCATCCAGCTTCTACCAGCAGCCTTTCGCAGATCGTCCCTCCACCTGGCCGGAGAATGGAAGAATGTTGCGGGCGAAAAAAGGTCATGTTGCTCCTGCGCCCACTCTCCGAAGAACAGTCTTTATAAAACCGACAAACACGCAACCTCGCGACGGTGGCTCAATATCTACTAAGTATTTGAAACTTAAAAAAAGTTAAAACAAAAAAAATTATGCTGTCATCTAAGGACATATTGATACCTCGCATAGTTGACTGACTTCATATCTCACTTGGTAGTGCATATTCATGCATTCATGTTGTTTTATCAATATATTTATGACGGCGGGTCAACGCTACCCGCCGACATCAAACCGGACACAAGCCCCCTCCCCACCCCGGCCTCAGGCGTGTCGAGCCGAGCAGCGAGAGCTGCCGCACTCAGTGTTAGACGGGACGCGGAGAAAAAGCGTCGCGTTCACTCACCCTGATGAAGACTCTCTTAACGAGTCGAAACGCCGTCGGTGCCTTTACTGACGTAACGGTACGTGAAAATTTCCGTTTTTCAATATGAATATTTATCAAGGGTTAGGGACAGCCTGTACTCTCCCGTCTCGTATATTTTAGTTATTCTTAAGATTTATGCTGATACAAGTTTCTTCCCTCGGCTTCGCTTGCGTGATAAAAGAAACTCATATCTTAATCCAGGTCACAAAATTAATAAAGTACAAGTTTCGTCCAAATTCGTTTAGCCGTTACGGAGTTGCGTAAGAACAAACGTACTCAGTACAAACTTTTAAGTGTGTTTCGAATTATCTTGATAAAGTTTGAAATAAGTTGTTTACTAAGAGTGAAGTTGTTTATAAATTTGTGTTAAAGGAGATAAACAACAAATTCGTAGTCTTCAAATAATTATTATTCTAAAGCAGTAACCTTGTAATGCTAAATTTAAATTTCGATATAATAAAACTGATTACCAAATACCATAGGCCTTACATTAAGATTAAAGGCCTATCATTATATTTATTAATCAAGAAAATGTTAAGCTTATCATGATCATCAGTTAGAGGCAGACATAGGCCTCCATAATGAGCGCCATTGTGCCCTGTCTTCAGTTCGGCGCATCCAGCTTCTACCAATAATAAATAGCCTTATTTATAAAAATAGAGCTTTAAGTATGAGGGAGTTCCTAAACTTAAAAACCGGCCTAGTGCGAGTCGTTACCAATCGACGAGTCGAGTCGGAATTGCTCACGTAGGGTACCGTACCGTTGTATGGGAGCACCACTTATATATTAAGGGAGTGGGGTGTAAGGGTTTCCAACCCCCATCTTTGGAACCCAAGCCAACCTCACCTGCACGTGGTGTACCCTGCTTAACAACGAACGGGGCTCTGGCGGCCTGCCCATAGCGGCATAGCGCAGCCTAACACCGGCACAGCTAAATCCCCTGGCCGCCGACGGGCAGATGCGTCGGTGGTGCGAGAAGTTGTGCCCTGCGATCCCCAACCCGCATGCCCAGCGTGGGGATTATGGGCATATCCCCCTTTGTTAGGGGAGGCCTATATCCAGCAGTGGACTGATATAGGCTGGTGTGGTGTGGTTGTGGCAATATCCTAAAACCATTAATAAATTTACTTTATATTTTTTTTACAGTTACGAGAAAGGATAGGAAATAAACAAAGCTACTAGGGCCTTAAGCTCGACAACGCTCAATAAAATCTCATGATCGAGATGGTCTCACATCTCGACTGAATACTCTTAAAACCATTTGTGATTGTACATAAGTGGTTGCCACATCACGAAGAATTCATCTCCACCATGAGTTTTGTTGAAATTTCTGAATATATTGTTTCCAATATCCAGAATGATGATAATGATGATTGCTTGCTTTGATGGGACCGGTATGTGAGTGAAACGACTGTTCGTCACCGATGTGAGGTTTGAACTGTTTTATTTTGGAAAAATTACTGCTTACCATGCACAATTTGCTTATTGTTTGTAAAGGCTGAATGTGCGGGATGCGGCCCGTACAGACCCAAAGACTAAAAAAAACTGGATAACAACCTAAACTTACTTCTTTCAACTCATGAAAGATGTTTTTATTAAGTTACGTAATATCGCGTTCTAAGGCGACATTACACGTATTTTTTTCTTCAAAAGAACCTCTAGCTAAGCAAATTGGCAGAGGCACCGGTAAAAAGTATCCGAACTAATAAAATAGAGCCTTTGAACAGAATTTTCAGTTTCAGTTTCAAAGTTACATAGAGAATACGAAATGTACCTTTGCTACTTGAGTAGATCAAATGAAACATTTTGTTAAAGAATTTGATTTGTTTGGCTTGCTGTTTCAGAAACGCGAAGAAAGAAGGCCATGCGACACTAACAGCCTGCGCACATTGGACGACAAACGTCAGCGATTAGACGCTGCGACAAGCTGCGGGGGACAATTTTCATATATTTTGTTCAAAGCTTCGCACACACGGCGACAATCGCGACAGCAGGATATGCCAGACGCTCGCGACTAAGCACGACGACAAAGCGTCGTGTTTGCGAGGTCTAGCATGTTATTTTGCTCGAGAAAGTAGGGATCAGAAACAGTTTGAAAGACAAGTCTTAAATCTCGTTAGGAGTTTCGCAAAGACATGTCATATGTGTGGCAATTTGATTTGGCAAAGAATAATACATAAAAATAGCTTGTAAAGCTAATAACTATGGGTGTAAATTGTCTTGGGATGAATAAATAAGTAAAATAAATACTGCCGGATTTATTCACTCAATATGGAGGGCGCTAACAGTCAGGATACAAATAAAAATACAAGTAAAAGTCGTTTATTCAACAAAAGTTATAAGAATATTATCATTATATCACTGTCTCCTGCGTTAGTTTATGCAAGAAAGCTGTAACACGCTCACCTATACTTGTGATTATTCAGTTCTATGTAGCTATACATAGTTACTAACCATTTTAAATTATGATAGATCATCTATGTTATTTTCTGAGCCAGTGTAAAATATTATTTTCACACATCATAGTAGAAAATAGATTACGGAGATAAATAAAAAAGTTATACTGAGCATACTATAAGTACAGAACATATTTAGTGCTTTTCACGAGCGAAACAGTGAACATTGTAGGTACCTAGTTTTAAAGAGTGAGGTAAATTGGTACTTCTTCAAAAAACTGGAACCAATAATGGTAGTTACAGTCATGTCTACTTTTTGTAAAATGACGTATTTCAGATTCAAGCATCAAATGAAAGATTCAGATTCCACGTTTTATGATGTGGGCTTGAATCAGGCTTGTATTTTACCATTGATGAGATTGTCATACGTTTGACGACTTGCCTGAATTATTTCAAGTTCATAAACTTTTGTTATCTCTGTGACAATTCAAAAGCGCTTCTCGGAAGGTTCGAAACGTGGTTAAACCTTGTAAGTGAGTGTCAGATCTTTATAGTTAAGGAACTCCGCACATGTTTCAGGTGATAGGCACCGGCAAGCACTTTTTAACAACGACTGGTGTAAACGAACTTTCTTGAGTGGAGGCTGCGGCAAATGTAGTGTAGGATGCCCTCTGGCCAGGTCTGGTGGAGTGACGGTCGAAAGACAGACTGCTGATAGAAATTGGATGCGTCGAACTGAAGACAAGACGCGATGGTGCTTATGAGGGGAGACCTAGGCCCAGTAGTGGACTGCTATATAGGATGAATATGATGAAGATGATGAATAAAATTTATGTTATTTTTGTTGTTTGGAGTTTTACATGGGTGCAGTGAGAGTCGATGTGTTTAATTACTGCAACAGGAACACATAGAACTAAAGTTGTCTGCGTAAAGCTCAGAGAATTAGCAAGCTGAAGTGACAGTGGGCTGGCCATATCTGCCGAATAACCGATTTTAACCGTTCACGTAAACGACTTTTTAAGACCGCGGGTCGGAAAACGTAGTAGCCCTCTGGCCAGGTGGAGTGACGATCTGCGAAAGGCTGCTGGTACAAGTTCGATGCTTCGAGCTCAAGACGGCGTAATGGCACTCATTAGGTTAGGCCTATGTCCAGCAGTGGACTGCTATATGCTGATGATTATGATGATGATGATGACCAAATGCATGCCTTTTGCAGTCAAAAGGCACGAATTTGGTGCTTTGTCTATCGGTGAAATGTAATCGTGTGCGGTGAGCTTAGGAGTGGAGATTCGTCATTTCTTACCACTAAACAGAATGGCATGCCCAGCGTTCCAACTTTGCTATTGTGACGATTGTTGTAAAGTTTTACAGCGCTGGTTATTTGCGATCTGGGTCAGGATTCAGCAGAAGCCGATGGTTGAGGATTCAGGTAATTTTCATGCTAGCAACGTTTTGATGATTGTCTATTGTCTGTGTTGTTTTATCGTCAGTTTTGGGTCAGGAGATTTTGAAGTTTGGAATCGTAAAATCTCTACTGATAATTTATACAATGAAGTATGGTAAGTATTTGTTAGGAACAGGTAGGTAATACTGACTTAAGCATGTGGATTCTAAGCAGTTTTTTATGATTTTAGAAGATTTAACTAGTACATGGCCCACCTGATGTTTCGTGCCTGATGTTTAGTTCGATTAGGTACTCATAACATTATTGCTTTGTAAGTCCACCCACGACCACCCATCTTTCGAATCAAAACACAGCAATGCTGCTTCACGGCAGAAATAGGCATAGAAATAGGTGGTAGTACTTCCGCGGACGAGCCTTTCAAAAAGAACTACACGGACTTTCTGATACATACAAGTAGGTAAATACTGTACAAACCATATAACGACTAAACACAGTGTGGTTATATTTAGCCGGTAGACCGCCGAACTAGTATAATAGGTACTTGGTCTTGGTTACCGAAATAGCGCAAGCTAATTGGCGGTGGAGAGTCCAACAAACCCCTCTATCAGTCCCCGAGTTAGAAGAAATGTGTAAGGCGCAATCTTCTTCATCGTTTCACTCTTGACAGAGTGGTCGTGGTCATCATGTAGTATTATTAGGGACTGATGTGGCTCGCCTCACGATATCTCGCCACTTCTGTCTATTGGTGGACTTTCGGGTACAAGTATATAAGGTGCAATATCATACCGCAAAAAAAGATATTATATAGGGGTGTCCCTTATTTTTCAAAGTTTTTATTTTTTAACGCATACGTCTTAGTTTTGTTCATTTGTTCCTAAAACACTCGGAAATAAATTTTTACCTCATTTGGAGAACGATAACCCGTGCCGACTTCCATCGAAAGATGTTCATACAAGTTACGCGGAACTAGTGGCGCGTACTCGCCGTATTTGTAATTTTTTCTCAGTAAGTCTCGTGATTAACTTATTGTTTTAAAGTTAAAAAATGACAGTGGGATTAAGAAGAAGCAAAAAAAGTATTTTCTTGGTTGGTGACGTGAACCATCAAATAACTGGAGCAAAGTTACCATCAAATCGTCAAGTTCTTGCAGGCCTCTTTTTTTACATTCGCGATGTTAAATGAAAGCGCAAATCTTGTCGTTTGAGAGTGTATTATATTCAGGGAAACGGCTAGAATCCCTACCAAAGCAGTACTTAACTGTAAAAAAAACTTGTGAATCTTCAACGTGCTTGGAGAGAGTTACAAAAAATTCCAAAAAAACGCAAGATGTGCACAAGCGCCGCCGCCGTGAGGAGGACTTTCAAAACAATTTAGATAATTTATTCGATATAGCACGCGATTGCTTTGGAATAGATTAAAAGAGAAGAAGATATAATCTTTTTACAAAGGACGTCTACGATGTGGCGGGTGTAGATAAAAAAAGGTAGCCGAGAAAGAAGAAAGAACAGAACAGTGAAAATTAAAAGAAGAGAAAAAAGACATGAGCAAATGTGTTACGACAGTTTGTCATCATCTCTTACTAAAGGAGATTTTATCGAAACGCAAGAAAATCCCCATGAGCCTACCAGCTCTGATGAAAGCCTTGAAGAACCCTTGCCATCGACATCTCAAATGGTAAGTTCTGTAACAACTCAAACCCTAGAAGCCCTAGATCTTAGCTGTGATGATTTCCCGATAGTTTAGTCAACATCTTTGGTACTTGTCAACAGAAATTACTGTATTATCACTCTTTGATGATGAAGTAGATGAACAAACCAAGGCAAATATTGTAGTGAACTTACAAAGAGAGAGTTTGTATGATTCCGTGAAAAGATACATTCCATCGAAAGAAGATATGTCTGATTATTTGTAAGGTAAGTGGAAATACATAGTTTCATGTATTATACCCTTCTGAATAAACTGATTATAATATTATCTTGTCTATTGTTGTAATGATTTTTCTGTCAGTCAAGAGCACAAATTTAGTTTCTCATTGATAAAAACTTCTTGAAGAAACCCGTTTCGACATGGTTAGAAGATGTTTCCTATTTGCAGACAAAAAGAAGGGTTCTTTATTTAAGGGCCGTGTATGATACAGCTGCAAGAGCTGCAAAAGGTGTGCAAGATTTTCATGGCTTAATCACTGCAAAGGAAGAACAAAAATATTTTTTGCTGCGCTGTGTACAAGAGTATAGAAATCAGTATCCAGACTGTAAAAAAGAGACCCATAAAAGAAAATATACTTGCTGATTTATGATGTTTTTTTAATTAATAAATACCTATTTTCTAACTTTCTATTTTATTGTTATTTTTATAAAATATAAACAATACATTTCATTTAGCTACACAATGTAACAATAAAGACTAAAGACAGCGATTTTCAAAATCTTCACGGCTCTGTCGGCACGGGTTAATGTTGACATAGGAAGAAAAATTTTCTGATTTGAGTAAGTCTAGGTTGTTTGAAAAGAATTAAGGGGTATGCATTTCGATATCTGAAAAAAAACATTTTTCACCCATATAAGGGACACCCTTATATAGATATATATTAGTGATTTCAGGACCATTTCAAATGTGAAAAGTCCTGTTAAAAGACCAACTATATTTCACGCATAGGTAGGAATAATGTTTACTAATTTAGGTACCTACATTTAATTGAGGCTTAATTTCATAGCACAATTCGGTAGGCAGGTAACGTGTAAAACTTCCAATCGTGATTGAAATTGAAAATTGTTTTGTCATAACTCAGTCAATTATTATTTCAAAACTCAATGGAATGATTATTACATTGGTAAAATGTATTGAGTGGTGTGTGTATTAACTACTGGTGTTGGCATTCAATTGTATTACCTGCAGCATACGAGTGCAGACAATAAAAGCAATATTCATATCAATAGTGAACAAGTTTATATAATTTTTTTGTTTTTTTCAGATTATCTAGGTTTTGGACTTTTTTCGTATGAGCTGTTGGCTAACTCTGGTGTCGGAGTTTGTAGGCTGCCTAAAGACATGGCTTAAAGAATGAAAAGCCGGGACCAACGTCTTCATATGCTTTCCGAAGCTCGTAAACGAAAGCGAAAGCAGTGATCGGGCACCGGGCAGTGGTTAACCAAGATAATCTGCTAAGGATATCGAAGTAAGCCACGGTTTGAACGCTTTCATGACAAGCTTTTGGTAATACCTATGAATAACTGACATTTTAAAACCCTTTATATGACAGACACTTGTCCATTACCAATCTCAATGACAATGCTCAGTTTTATTCAAAAAAAGTAAAGTCTTCGTAAAGAATTTAACCCAGGGATAAATAAAACTTTCGAATTGAAGTCACGTTTCAAGGGATCCATTTATAAAGCAATCTATTGCATACTATGCATTTAAAAAAACCTAACTTCAAAGGAATTGATTCTTAGATGTGGTATTTTTTCTTCCCAAACAAAAAAGAATTATCCGAATCGGTTCATGAATGACGGAGTTATGAGGTAACAAATATAAAAAATTGACAACTAAATTTTTGAAGTCGGTTAATAATTAAATTGGGAAGGATTTAACCCAAGAATTGAAATGAAACCTTGAGGTGAAGTCAGATTTAACGGGGTCAGCACAGCTCATAAAGCAATTCCTCAAAACTTTTAACTATCTCCAGTTTAACGTGAGTAGGTGCTATTCGAGTATTGCAGTTATTGCGTGCTGAGAATTTTCTCTTCCTATTATCAGAATGCTGTGATAACTTTTTAACTGCAGAGTTTACGTGATCTGAATGAATTGTTGTAACCTAATTAAACTTTTAAAGAAAGAAAGTTATTATTTTAATTTTCAGATAATTCACATACAGGCATACTTATAAACGTAATTTAAATTTTAAACAATGCTAAAACCGTTACATAGGAAGGGATAATGCCGTCTGATGTATGGCGCTCGGTACCATGACTAAAGTGAGTGCGTCAAAAAAATATCCAATAAGTTTTTAGTCGATTCTACTGTCAAAATAATTAAAAATGAGGGTTATTGCCATAGTAACACTTTACATCAATGTTTATTGCCATAGCAACGTATATATAATTGGTTGTTGTAGTCTAATGGCGGCGTGCAACGGAAACCAAATCAAAAATTATTTTTTTACTTGATTATTAATCCCGTCGGTGTGTAAAACTAAAGAAAATGTTAATGTAATTTATAAAATATAATAAATTTTATGGGGTACGTTCGGTTTTGACGCAATTGGTACGGGTTCTCGGCATTCTCCTTTCTTACTTATAAACTCTATTTAGTGCTAAACTGCTGATAAAACTGATGCATAAACAGCCCTCATATTAAACAACCTAACCCCCTTGTTTAGCTCACTAAACAGTAGCAGGCATACTTAAAAACGTTATTTAAATTTTAAACAATGCTAAAACCGTTACATAGGAAATTTCTTTCTCATAAACGCTATTTAGTGCTAAACTGCTGATAAAACTGATGCATAAACAGCTGTCAAATTAAACAACCAAGCCCCCTTGTTTAGCTCGCTAAAGAGCAGATTTTTTACCTATGGTATATTTTGAAGTCATCAAATTGTAAACAAACAGAAATAAAATAAAATGGAAAACGGATTAAATAACTACTTTTCGCGACGAGGTGCAGCAAATTATCAGCCCGCTGATGCTGGCCCAGCAGCGAAGATCCAGAGTGTTCAGGGATAGATGAGATCCCTTGATTGAACTCTCTGAACATGAGTTGAAACAACGATACCGGTTTTACAAAGAAAATATGCGTAAAATCATTGATCTTCTCCATCCTGACCTGATCTAAGATAGAAGTGGAGCTATACCTGTGGAAATACAGGTCATGGCAGTAATAAGATGCTGGGGCCGACATGAGGTACGTAATTTATTAAGCATATAACATAATAGCGAAACGATAACAAGAAGCGCTCATTGCGTGGATTACTTCGGTATTCTTTCCATATCATCTTGGTTAAGCAACAATCCGTCCGGTCACTACTTGGATAGGTGACCGTTTTGTGGCATTTAGATCTGAGCGCTTCCTTGCTTCAGAAGGTACGTTAAGATGTTGGTCCTGGCTTTATCAGTCGATAAGCCATGAACGAGGCCATCGGGCGGCCTAAAAACTACTTATCAGAGTTGGCTATCTACTAACTCATACGAAGAAGAAGAACATATTAACATAACAGTCACATTACATAGACTTGAACCCACACTAAGATTATCTCCTGTGTCGTGGCTAACTGGAACTGTGAGTACATTATAATGTAACCACAACACCCAGACCCGGAACAAATGTCTCCAGATCATGCAAATATTTATCCCGCAGTTGAATCGCACTCGAATCCACCACCACTTGCGTCTTAGCCGGCTATTAGTCTATTGCACCAGCGAAGTCTTCACGTGATTACACAGAAAAAATATATTGGAGCTGACTAATCAGCTGGTTTAAAAATATTGAATAGTCAGATTTGTGGTACTATAAATTAATAAATAATAACAATAGTGAATACTAATATCAGTCTTTTATTCGAAAAACTATGCTATGTTGAGTTATTGTACACTATATTCTGGAAAATAAATGAACATAACGCTTAAAAACAGAACGATGGTCTCAACGAAAAATATACAAGGGTTATTTTACATTACCGACATTGAAAATCTACAACCTTCAAAGGTCCACCAGGAGAAGGTATGGAGACAGTGATGCAACGGCATCCAAGCAAAGTGGTGCTATCCCTTATCACGACACTCCTTCAGCAATTACCATAATGGTTTGATGAGGAATGTAGATAAGTATTATTTCTGTTTGATTCGAAAACTTCGCACAAATATTGTCGCTATAAACTAAATATTAGATTCGGTATATATACTGATAAGGTAGATAGTAAGTGAATAAAAATATAATAGGTAGTAAGAATTTTGGGCGTCTTGGCATGTAATAGGCTAGACGACTGAAAAATTCTAATAAGTCCGTTATTTACAAATCCAAAAAATATTAGATACATATTTTATGTTTTGTCAATTAAACAAAAAATAACAAAGATATAGTGCGTTAAAGTTCCGCGCGACGTCACGATATAGTACATTTTTTACCTAGGCGTGACGTCACGAGCCCCCACTCCCGAACTTTCACGTTCTTTATCTCCGTCAATTTCTATTGATTCGATAAATAAAAAAATACGTGTCCAGTATTTTTTGTTCTATCTAATTGACGGACTAATTAGAATTATTATTTTTTGACCCAGTCGTCATGCCTATTCAAGAGTATAGTGTACGCAGAGTGAAAATTTACACGATTATGTAAAAGTTGCTCATATTAAATTCGATAATTAAACTATGTAGTATGTAGGTAAGTAAAATAGACGTCTAGGCTTAGTAATTTTAAAGTATTGACCGGAGTGAGCCAAAAAAGTTCGTACGCTTTTATTTTTCTGAAAAAATCCCTAACAATGTAAGTTTTTTGAGATTTGTTGATGGATAAAAATAAACAATTACTCGATTGTGATAGGAAAATAATATACGATGTAACAGAAACTTACGCAAGTTTTGTTTTACTTGGAGCCATAAATAATACACCCAGATCTTGGCAAGACCCCTGAAAGTTGAGCTTTCGTTGTAGCATGAAGGAATTTAAGACATAAATTAAAGGAGTAGGTACCCAGTTAATACTACTTAGTATAATTGGGAGTAATTTACTGAGTACAACCTAAGTATAAGGCTAAATATAACCCTCTGCACTCACTGATAATATTATTTACTTATATACTATATCGTTTTCAGGGTTCCCTACCTCAACAGAAAAAAGGAACCTCTATAGGATCACTTTATTGTCTGTCAGTCTAAATAATGATCGGTTTAAAAATTTTCTAGTATTATGATGTTGTTAATAAATTAAATTTCTAACTCAATGCATTAACAAGATATTGAAATGAATGACTGATTTTTGTATAGAAATGGCAAAAATTAACAACCTCTAGGGCACTCCAGTAGCATCACATTCTAAAAATTTTAATACTGTGAGCCTTTGTGACACAAAGGGAAAAGTCAATATTGTCTAATTTCAATTCATTCATCCTTAAATATATGGTTAAGTTTGTGGGATAACTTGGTTGAATTTGAATGTTTTTATAGATTTAAACTTTTAATAGACTTTAAAAAAACTGCTACTTAATTTAAACATATTATATGGTTATTTTGATGATTCAAATTATTAGAAATTGTTAGAACTTTTGAAACTGCATAAAATTTAGCCATGATGGTTGTCATCAGATCATGACTATGTCCTACTCTTTACTCAATCTTTACGGCAAATCTTCCTGAATCACAGAATGTAACCATTGCAACTTATGCTGATGAAACAGCAATTCTAGCCAATAGCAAGGACCGATCAGAAGCTTCAGAGCTCTTGTAGAACAGTATTAACGTGATAGATTTCTGGCATAAAACTTGGAGGGTTAAAGCGAGTGCAACGAAATCCGTTCTTGTAACGTTTACACTCAAAAAAGGAGACTGCCCACCCAAGGTGACGCTTGGGTAATCATTCACTTCCACACAGCATGTCACCTAGCTGGTGAGGCAGAAGTAAAAAACCAGTTTAGATAAGTAAAATGGTATATTCTTAGCGTTCGAATTATAAAGGTCGTGGTTCAGCCTAACGGTGGTCACACTCCGCACTATTCCGGTCCAGGGAAATACCGCACTCTTCTTGGCAATCTCGTTCACGAGCCTGCGCCGTAATGTCGGTCCTCCGTCTCTGCTACGAAGAGTAGCCGGGTATATTTATGTAGATGTCAATATCTAGTGAGCGCTCAGTCCTCCAGTCGTCTTAGTGTTGGTAAGCGGGGTGGCTTAAACCCTCGGGGTGTTCCTGGATTCCCAGAAAACTCTGGCATTAAGATTACGCAACAAAAGGGGTTTCGGAGAAAGCCTAGGGATCGTACAGTAAACTCGAACTACATAATAGCCCTCCAAAGCAGAAGAAAGAAACCAGGGTGAAGTTTACAAATGAAAATGAAAATATATTAAATGACTTTAGCTAAGTTTGCAAGGCAGAAAAAGTATTTAAATTTCTGTATTATGTTTCTGTGTACAGTAAAGAATTAAAGAAAGAACTAAGATTTGCTAGAACTGAAGTAGCTAATTATTAATTAACTGAATTATTAATTAACTGAAGTAGTATGGTAAGAAATCATTGGGATGAGTCTACTATACGTGTACAAGAATAAGCTTAAACGTACATAATCTTAAACATACATAATAAATCAACTGCATAAGTGAAAACCAAGCGTAAGCGTAGTTAATACTAGCTATAGAAACTAGTATTTACAAAATCTATTAGTTACATGTTAATTAAAAGAAAGACTGGTCGTGATCAGCCGTTGGAATTTCAAACACACAAAGGACGCGATGCGCCCCTGTCGTTACAAAATGTATCTACAGTAATACTTAAAATAACCGCTACACAAAGCTTAAATTACTAGTTGTACAACTTACCCAGTATTGGGAACAATTATCACATTGATAGTATTATTGTAGTAAAGCAGTTTTTAGAAATAGGATTATCACTTGATATAATAAGCGAACAAAGGGTGCGGGCGCAGCGCAAACGAGTGTCATACATATAAGAGACGACTAAAAAGAAGAGATATCATGCAGCTAAATGCGCATTACTAAATTGCCTACTGAAGAGAAGAACAAGAGTGTACTCAGCCTGAAAAAAAACCAACTAACAATTAGTTCATTGTTGGACAAACTGATCGCAGATAAAACTTAGAAAAAAATAGGATCATGGCTATTAACTACATTGGAAATAAATGTTTGAAAATTGTTCCAATTTAAATAAAAATATATAAATAATAAGGAAACATAACTTGCCAATTTTCATTTTTTTCCGTCTTTTTATGCTGGTACGTAAGCCTCAGGGCGCGAGCCTCACTCGAACTTGACAGTTTTTATACGGAATACACATTAAAGCTGATTAGCTAATTCTCGGATATGTTAATTAGCAGATTAATTGATTATTTTAATGAAGGGATTTAAAAAAATATGTTAATTCTCAGATAAATTAATTAGCAGATTAATTGATTTTTTAATGAAGCGAATCAAAATAATCCTTATTTAGAAGGATTTAGCTGTTTTTCCCGGAAATTAAAAAATGTAGGAAAACATACGTCTAGAAGAACATTGTATGGTTTCTATAATCTTCTAGGGGTGAAAAGTCTTGAAGATTTCATTGTGTGGCAGCACAAAGCTGCGAATCGACCCCAAAAAGTCGCCAGTTATTTGTATAACGGTAACATCCATTCAAACTCGTAAAACTGCCGTTACTTTTTATCCCTTTGGACTTTTCTGAGGGAATTTATATTGCCAAATCAGCTGTCAAAGGCCAAGGGTTCACCCTTGAACATCTATAGGAGTTTATCCGGGATTGATGACAAAAAACTAACAACACTAACAAAGTCTTACGAAGGTGAACGTTACTGGGATTAGCTGGGATTCTATTGAAAGTGCCATTTTTGCAATAAATAAAGCAATTTAGTAATTTTATTGCGTAGTTCATCGAACTTATTAATATTATTAAGGTGAAACGGATTCCAACCTTCATCTTTGAAACCCAAGGTAACCTTACCTGCCCGTGGAGCAGTCTGCTTGTTGTTATTGTATTCAGCTAAATAATCTCCCAATTTCATTGGCACAAACAATAAGTTATCGGAACCACAAAGTGGATTATAGACTCTAAGTTTGATTGCACTGTGACATTAGATTAGGTACTAGAAATTGTGTTATCTCTTTGTGATGAACTTGCGGCGTAGGTTCCTGATTATATTATAGCAGCAAAGCGACTCTCGTAGTTTTCATCTTTGTTGTTATGAGGCCAGTAGCCAGGGCGTTCATGAACATTTCAACCTAGTATCGTAAGCGTAGGTAACGAAAGTTTTGGCCAATGAGAAAGCATTTTTTTGAATCTAAACTTTGTCATTGGCTAAAATTTCATTCAATGATACGAATACTTTTTCGCTAGTTTTTGTGATCAAGCCTCTAATCGCATTCTCAATTTTAATTTGCCAATTTGAGAAGGTCAACTGCTAGCCGATGCTGCCAACACGAGAGTGTTAAATATATAATTATATAATAATCTCTCTCTTATAATATAATAATTATTATCAATTATAAGAGAGACATGCAATTTCACTACACTTTACAAAATTAGGATATAAATAAGTCAATAGATGAAAATTTGCTTTTTATAATAAAAGACCTTTTGTAAAAAAACATGCAACGTATAATATAAATATGCTACGATATTTAATCAAATCTCATCCGAATCCAAGTTATGGAAATGAGTGGGAACAAACACATACACACATATACACACACACACACACATACACAATCTCTTACAAACTTTTGAACGCTTTTTCTCGCGTTATGAGCTATTTTTCTATCCCTTCGGAACAGTAGTTTTATTCTGGATGACAGGTACCATTTCTAATTTTCTGTACCGTGGCCAAGGGTACCAGAACATACAGTTCTTATGCGAATTTCATGCTGATCCATTGAGTAGTTAAGGCGTGAAAGAGAAACAAACAAAATATAAACAGACAGACTCACTTTTTTTTCATATTAGGTTTAGATAAAACCAATATGAAAAAAAGTGAGTCGCCTCGCCTGTGATTCCGCTCGTGTGGTCACTGAATAATAGTAAACTATTTTATAAACTTTTCAAGTTTCATCTCAATCCGTACAGCCGTTACGGAGTTCAGTGGGAACAATCATATAAATGCACAATAACAGCCTGCGCACATTGGACGACAAACATCAGCGATTAGACGCTACGACAAGCTGCGGGGAGCAAGTTTCATATATTTTGTTCAAAGTTCCGCACACACGGCGACAATCGCTACAGCAAGATATGACAGACGCACGCGACTAAGCGCGACGACAAAGCGTCGTGTTTGCGAGGTCTGTTACATTAACATACAAACTTTCGGATTAATGATGACATTACATTAAATGCAATAATAAAAGCGCAGTGGACGACGGTTCGCCTGAGATGCAGTAGGTTGCGGGTTTGTTTCCGCTGTGAGACAAATGTTTGTATGATTTACAAATTTTCATCTCGGGACTGGGTACTTTGTATGCGAAATATGTAACTTTGAGTATGTATTTGCCTAAAAATTATGTCAGTCATTAACTATGACCTATACTTTGATGTAGTTGCCATAATATAAGCTCTGCTTTGTTTGGGGCTACATGATGCTGTGTGATAGTGCAGCATTATTATAAGTTTTTTTTATTTAATTTAAAATATAGTTAGTAATGCCTTCACTGTGGTTGCGGCATACAACTATTTTTCTATGAAACCTAGATCGCATTAATATTAAAAGAATCTCACAAGCCACTATATAAAAAGTTAAGCTAGGAGTAGGCAGGGCACGGAATCCTAAAACAATGTCTGCGAATATCTGAAAGAATAATAATTTTGGGGATTTTTTGGATAGAATTTCAGGTCACGTTCCAGCCTTCTACGTTGACCGTGAGCATGACAATGACATTTCTTGATTCACACAAATATTTGCAAAACCGCCACAAACTTCATGAAATTGTATTTTTAACCAACTACAGAAAATAGAGGCATTCTCAATTTGATTTTTTTAAATATTTGTTACCTGTTATCTCCATCATTTGAGCAATTTGGTGCAGCCCACATATATATGGCGTCTCGGGTGCGGACATGGCACGGGCGTTTTCATATTACATTCAAATATCATACAAAATGCATGGAAATAAAGCACAATTTAAGACACACGGTATATCGTTGCTCAGACTTGGACGCGTCATAACCACTTTCGAGCTACGATTTTTTAGTTTGGGAGGGTATACTTTAATAATAATAAGACCCCCCCCCTAAGAATCAATTTCTTAGAAGTCTGTTGTCCATGGTTTTGTCAATATACGACAGCAACAACTTTATGACACAGAGTTATAAGTTATAACTCACAAAATAACTTGATTTTAAAGTTCTACCAATTTATGACAGAAAATCCTTAAAATCTCTTATTTGGATCATGATAGTTCACTAAATTAAAACTGCGATTTTGTTAATATTTTATTTAGTCTATTTCTATAGTGTGGGGCGCCTTGTGCGCACGAACTGTTCACACTACACGCATGAACAGAGCATTTCTGAATACATGCTCGGCTCGTGCGCCCGCCGTGTTCATACTTGAAATGCTCCTTTCAAGACACATTGTATTTTACGTTACAGCAGTCTGAACCCGCCTTAATACTTGAGTTATTAGTTAGTAAGCTAGGATTATAAGTCAGTGAAGCTTGAATGAGATCGATATAACAGCAATATCATGCGGCGTCGTGACTTAACAAAACAGCTAAGGTATCGAATTCCTCGAAACTATCTTCCGAACAAAAATAACTAAAACTAGTTAAACCTTTTAAACTATTTATTTTTCAGCCGAGGTTTTCCAATTATCTGAAGAGTACACGTAGCATCGATACAATTACCGCGGTCTTTGAACGATTTAATCGCGATCTTCGAACGATTTAATATTGGTCGTTCAAATACATAGTATGGATTATATTAACTATTTGAGTTTGCGTTCTGTATAATTTACACTTGATTCTGAGCAAACTAGTTTTCAGGTTTGCAATCAATTAACAAATTGTATAACCTTTTAATTTGAATTATGTAGACTCTTGATGTATTGTTATATTTAGCTAAGTCTAACTAACATTACAATTATGGCGAAATGAAGATTGTAAGTTCGCTAAAATCGAACTTTGTCGTAGTTATGGGGATGTACATAAATAAATAAATAAATAATGCTGGACGTTTTCACACAGCATCATGTAGCCCCAAACTAAGCAGAGCTTGTATTATTGGAACCACATGATTGATTTACTACATATATACGTAAGGGGTTCCAACCTCCATCTTTGGACCACAAGCCAATCTCACCTGCTCGTGGTGCACCCTGCTGTAACAAACGGGGTTCTGGCGACCGGCTGATTGCGCCATAGCACAGTCTAACACTGTCACAGCTAAATGTCCTGGCCGCCAAAGGGCAGCAGCATCGGAGGTGCGGGAGACCGTAAGCCGGTGGGGATTGCAGGGTATCTTCTTATTAGGGGAGGTTTATGTCATTGTATGGGTTCAGCATCTTGATGCCTCAAGTTGATTTGACGCAGGGTGTTGCATAGTAAGGCACGTTTCAAACATGCGAGACCTGTGAGGCAATACTTTGCTATAAGTAATGATTACCACTTAACATCCGGTAGCCCATCTGCTAGTTCTATCTTCATGTAAGTATCATAAAAAACTAACTGAAAAACATTTTCCTGTCTTTTGTGGTGTGAAAATCTAGCATATTGTTCAAGTGTGAAAGATGTTCTTGTGCCCTGTCGATTTTACACCCACTTCTGATGGATCGGCCTGAAAAAATAAAAGTTTAGTTTTATCTCAGGCGAAATTGATCCACCCACGTAAGATAACCTAACTCTTTGCTTTGTTCTTAAAATAACATTTACCTTTTTTAGTTTGGTACTTGAACCAATAATAATTATTTTTGAAAATTGCGTATTTATCGTAAAGCGAGCATAAATAGGGGTGTACGGGGTTCCAACCCCTATCTTCGGAACCCAAGCCAACCTCACCTGCACGTGGTGCACCCTGCTAAACAACGAACGGGGCTCTGGCGGCCGGCTGATTGCGGCATAGCGCAGCCTACATCGGCACAGCTAAATCCCCTGGCCACCGACGGGCAGCAGCGTCGGTGGTGCGAGAAGCTGTGCACTGCGATCCCCAACCCGCATGCCCAGCGTGGGGATTATGGGAATATCCCCCTTTATTAGGGGAGGCCTATGTCCAGCAGTGGACTGATATAGGCTGGTGTGGTGGTGTGTGGTGAGCATAAATAGTGAGTAACTGCTGTTCAAAGACAGTGCATATTTTCCCTTCCTGAATCCAAAACGAAAGTAAATAATGACCGGTCTATAAAAGGAAGTTCTATTTCATTTGATAAAGAAATAAAAAAAGCCGTTTTTTCTTTGGATTCGCGCTTTTGTTAATGTCCTCGTTATTTTGATTTCACACCGGTAAAAGGGGTTGAGGGTTGAGCGAGTAATTAATCATACGCAATCTCAATTTGTTTACGTAAAAGTTGTTTGATGTTTTCAGCTTAACACTTTATTTTTCTCCTTCTAAATAAAAGAGCCTTTTAAGGAAAAAAAGAAAGATTAATAATAATTGTAACGGTACATTTTTACCCAGGTTTTTTGAATATTAAGTAGAGTTTTTTTAAACTCTTAAAGTAGTTATGTGTTGTAGATTGTTTGTAAGCCTATTCATGTTGTTTATTAACATTTAATGTTTTATTTCAATGTTTTTTAAGCAATGAATATCAAAACAGATTCATTTAATGTTTTCAATGCGAAAATAAGCAATGAATATCAAAACAGAGTATAAAAACTAATAAGTCCAACGGGAATCAAGTTCGGATCCATGACATTCGCCCACATCTATCACCCTCACTACTCACGATTTGTCAAAAAGCAATAAACACATGCCATTAAGGCACTTTTTCCACAATAACAGAACGTGTCCACAATTCCAAAAGCCTGCTCTTTTATTTGGCAACGCTATCATTAGCCACAATATGTTGGGCGGAGACGCGAATATATGGCCCAAGTCTTTATTGCTTCCGTTGATAAATGAAGAAAGGTATTCGAAGAGATATATATTCAAGTAAATGAAAGTTTAATAACAAAGGAAGCAATCAATCAAAACTTCTTCAATAGCAATGTAATAGGTATCGAATAACCAAGAATCAAGATGCTGAGAGCGTATAATAAAAGAGCTTGTTTACAGATTTTCAACAAGTTTATCTTGTCTTGATGTTTTGTTCTGACAGTTATGTCAAAAACTCCTACGTCATAAGGATCGTCATTTAGGATTATACATTTGGAAAACCTCATTTTGCATGGTAAACAAAATATAATTAGAAGAAAAAAAGAAACATACCAACAAAATAACAACCAAACCAAACAATCATAACAGCCACCAACAGTAACCAGTCTACTGCTGGACATATGCCACCCCTATTAAAAAAGGGGATAAGGCCATAATCCCCATGCTGGGCATGCAGGCTCGGGATCGCTGGGCATAGTTTCTTGCACCGCTGACGCTGCTGCTTATCTTTGGTCTGGGATTTGTCTGTGCTGGTGTTAGACTGTGCTGTTTCGCAATCACCCGCCGCTAGAGCCCTGTTTGTTAGTTAGCAGGGTGCACCACGGACCGGTTTGGCTTGGGTTCTGAAGATGAAGGTGGAACTTCTTACACACCTTACACATCTTGAGAAAAGTAAAAAAAAGTAAAAAACCTCTTTATTCATGAGGCAGGTAAAGTACACTTTGAATCGTAAATTTTATTAACTTACCTTCAATTTGTAACGCGATCAAACAGAGAAGAATTGGCAAGAAACTCGGCTTGGCTTATATTTTTTTAACGTCATTGTTCTTAATAACTATTATATTGTTTTTGAGGGAGTTGGAGGCAGTTTCACCCAAATATATTTTGTCATCTCAATAATTAGAAATTTTATAATAAGCTTTATTACAGAGATTAAGTTTAACAACATTTTTGTGGGGCCTTACAGTAGGAACAGCTAGTTTATCCTTATTTCTAGTGTTAACATTATAATGAATATATTAATTTGTTTTTTAAAAATAGCGACAGTAGTTTTCATATATGTATTAGCACGGAACTGTCATAATATTTATTTCTTAAAATTTAGTTCTAAGTGATACTCTGAGGCCCATATTAAAAATTGACTGCTGTCCCTTTAGTTTAAATAAAAGAGACGTGTCATCTGCAATCAATACAATTTCGTAGTTATCCCTCACAAGTTGAGGTAGGTCATTAATGTAGACTAAATACAGGAATGGGAGAAGTATTGACCCTTGAGGTAAAAAAAGAGCGCGTATTGGGATCAATAACGTCTCACTGTGCAAACAAAATAGGTTGTTGTTGCTTATAGCTACAGTTTCATGTTCCTGATATCTACATAGCACAGAAATTTTGCATAAGTGAAACAATGTAAGCAACTAATTTTTTTCAAAAGGTTAAATCGTAGAAATAAAAGCAAAATTAAGTACTTGGACTAGCCTTCCTTTCGATAAAGCAAGTAAGTAGTAAAATTAAAGTTGCATCTGAAGTAGATTTGTAAGTATATGAAGTTGTAAATACCTGTAATAATATCTGTTAGATAACAAGCTTTGAATGACCGTAAGCTAATAGCAAAGGAGTATTAATTCCGATAGACTGATCCGGTTTGATCCAGCCCTTGCTATTGATAGATACTTATTATTCCCCTTGATAGATCCCTCGGGAGTCGCAAAGCTGATGAAACAATAACAAGGAGTCAAATTACACTATCCTTTGATGTACGAACACGATTGATAATTGACTAGCTTCTTAGTAATAATGCAATACGCCAACATCAAAATTGGAAATATTGGAAGCCCGAATGAAAATTGTTTTTCTTCAAAGGCAATACGAAGTGTAGGTATGTAAGGTGAAATACGAAAATAAAATGCGACATTGTTCAACAAAAATTCACTATTTACTTAACTGGAACTAGTATTGTTACATTTATGTTTATTTCTACTGTTTTATTTCTATCACAGGAAGGACGTAAAAGCTAAGTACCGACTTGCGTCCATTGTACCAGAACTAATAAGCTTCCACGCAAGAGCGTTTTCATTCTCCCG
The DNA here is from genome assembly GCA_951804965.1 of Horisme vitalbata. Classification (NCBI taxonomy): domain Eukaryota; kingdom Metazoa; phylum Arthropoda; class Insecta; order Lepidoptera; family Geometridae; genus Horisme; species Horisme vitalbata. Next base: position 11,322,176 of record OX638101.1, read on the forward strand.
AGTGTTGTGAAGGATGTGGATTCAATATTGTTACACTCTTGTCTCTAGAGCAATTTGGCATTAGCCAGAGAGAAATAAGTAAACTTTAGACTAATAATAATGGTAGAGAATCTTGTTTTAATTTACGCTTCCCTCAATGACTCAAAGGGTCAGCAACGCGCATGAATAACTCTTGATGTTACAGGCGTCCATAGGCTATGGGAACCGCTTACCATCAGGAGGACTGTATGCATGTTTGCTAACATAATAGTATATAAAAATAAAATAAAAAGTAGATACGAATACGCGAAGATCATTGGTCACTTATTCTTAAATCAGAGTGATGTGTACCATATACACAAAGGTGAACAAAAGTAATAATGTATTGCCACGCACGCACACTGGTAAATCTATGTACTTGGTTTCACAGATCATAGTCGCTTAGAATATCTAATAGTGATCACGCAATTTTAGACAACTATCGAAATATATATACATATACTGTTATCGTCGAAAAAACTGAACATTTTCCTTACTATCCGTTTCTAAATTAAAAAATATCAAAAAATACTTCAGTGTCTGAAATCTGGCTTATATAGGTACTTTACTTTCTAAATAGATCTTCGTATTTAAAATAAAAAATCAAGGTCCAAAAGCATTAAGTAGTACGTACCTAAGTGAACTAATAACGTCAAAAACTGTACGTCTGGTGATACTAGAAATATATTTTTTTTTTGTTAAAATTGAAAGGTAGGTGATGTTTCGCGCTCAAATCTTATCCTAAATTATATTTGCAAGAATACCGTTTTAATTTATACAATCAGTTTAAGTGGTTTCGCTACCATGGACCATCGATCAAAACTTCTTCGAAAACAATGTCATACGGTTTGATAAAGTGACCTTCTCGTGAACTGTGGTCTTAATATAATTAAAGTAAATACTATGAGTAGGGCAATTTTGAATATTTCAACCTGACTTATCATAAGCGTGAAGAATAGAGAATAGTTTTGGCCAATAACAAATTAGCGTTATTGGAATCTACGCTTTCTCGTTGACCAAAATTTTACGTCTACGATACGATGCGTTTTCGGGCTCCGAAGGGTTTTTTATTATAATCACTATTTCAACAGCAAGTTGCTTAACAGGTGATGTTATTAAGCAGATACCCAATAGGTACGAGATTGCAACACTAATTTACTTACCAAGCGTGTAACACGCCTACTGCATCAACGAAAATCAATGGAGTTCACTTTGACCAGTGTATAACACTTCGAGTACCGAAAACACTTTTACTATAGGGCGCGAATTGCTTGCTTCTTGGAAGACATATCGTGGAGCGTTATGTGCGAGGCCCGCAGTCAACGTGTTAAATAATGATGAGGCAAAAGTAAAATCAAACCTAATCAGAATATAATGAATCCCGATTGTGGTTGCAAAACTCTTCTAGCGAACTTCAGCAATCGAATAAATGAAAGTTGGATCTAGAATCACAAAACTTGCACTCAGATTTTCTAGGGATAAAATTAAATTGTCGAACGGTCGAGATTCAGATTTATCGAAAGCAAATGGTAGTTCTCCCGGGTGCCAGAGGCGGCTAACTATAAATGTCACGATGCGAACGCCGGAGCTCCCTGTAGCTTGTTGAAACGTTTTATGGACTATAAATCAGAACGTAGCCCACCCGTTTACTCGCTACTTGTCCAGAACTCTGGATACAGTATTACAAGCACAAGCTTGGAAATTAGACCGCTATTGATGTCTGTGAACTCAAAATTTGGACTACCGCTGAGTACAAGTCTATTATTGCAACAAACAGACAAATACGCAGTTGCTTTATGTTGCGGCTTAAAATTTTGTGGAATTTGCTCTCTAGAATAATTGCTCAGTTCTAAATGCTTTTAGTTTGTGAAATGTTAAATAAGCATATGAAACTTGAACATGGTGAAATTGTATGTCTTGTTTCTCCAAAGTACTGAATGATTGAGTTGAATTTTTGAATACATTTCATTAAATTTCAAAAATAAACAAAAAATACATTTTAATAAATTTCATTTATAGATAGATCTAATTGCTATTGTTTAACGGGTCTTCCGAGGAAGAATCTTCCTAATAACATCTTATTTTAAAATAACTATACTAATGTAGATCTAGGCCAGGTTTAACTCGTTGCATTTAGTTCTCCTTCATTCCAACACTACAGATTAAGCTAAGCTTTGCACGAAAAATAACAAACATTATAGGTACTTCATCCCCATGCAAATGAAGCCGCGGGCGGAAACTAATATAAAAGTATATTAATGTAGAAAAGCCGGATAAAGGGCAAGTGAATTCCATTGGCTCCCGATATAAGTCTGTTGCTGTTATTCAAATTAGAACTGCTGGTGCCTTGGATTAAGAAACAAGTGATAAAAACTGTCAAGAAACGTACCTACGCAAATTTTCTTTCCCCGTCTTTTGTTATTAAATAAAAGTTTTTAAGTACATTATCGGAGAAATACTCCGTCACGAAGTTGTAACTGCATAAATACAGTGACATAATATACTGTGTTTTTAGTTAATAAACAGAAGAAGTGCCGATTAATTTTGCTATCTCCTAAATTATGTGCCTTCATTATTTCGCCCAGGGCAATAACTCACATCGTAAGCACACCAACACCAAACGAACAAAGTATCTATAAAAAGCTAATAAACCCGAGCATTCGACCTCTATAAAACAAATAACTGCCTTTAGAAAACCTAGGTAATAAAGGGGTGCAAGTTTACCTAAAATTTATTTCAAATTCTGACAAATTTATGTTCGTATTCTCTTTGTTTGACCACATCTGTGCAGACTGCGGACTATGTATTGTTTAAAAGAACTAAGTATGGTTTTTTGACCAAAATATTCTTTAACAGATACTACTCTGACTGACCTTCACTTCTTATTAGAAGAGTTCAAATATTTTTGAATTGCATTCATATTATTCGTAATAAATGTCACCCGGATCAAAGTATCGAAAAGATTGACACCTCATTCATCTAAATCTGATGACAACTGTAATTTGGATACAAATATACATACATACCAGCTCGGTGAGCATTGCTTTGCGGGTCAGTTGTAAAAATATTAGAATAACTTGGACAAAATGTTTCAAACAATAGTACTTGTAACATGGGAAGGAACTGGGATAGCTCGCCCCATCGTCGACGCATATTATATAAAAAAAAACTTAAAATACAAATACATGATTAGGTACAGATGATTTTGTTAACATTATAATCTTTCCTGAAATAAACTTTTGATATTTGAAAGCAGCAATCTTTCCTCTGCCTATAAAAGCAGCGTGCCTACCGGCGCTCGCTGATTGATTATCGAGACTTCGTACTGTGCAGACATATTGTGAGATGTGTTGTATTGTTGTTCCCATGTACTTTGCCTCAATTGTTTGTTTGGTAAATGTAATTCAACTATGTATTATTCATGTTGTTCTTAATTTTTTTTTGTAAATGAATCCGCTTCTGATTGCTAATACTATTATTATTTTAATAATCATACATGCAGACAGCTAGACTGCTAAAAACATTAGCGCCCTGCACACGTAAAGATCGGACCGCGCATCGGGACTGCGTTCCAAACCGCAGTCCGATCTGTACGGTTTGAACTGCGGATCAAACTGTCGTGCAAATGGCGCGTAAAGATCGGACCGCGCATCTGGGACTGATCACTGACGTGATGCGCGGTTAAAACTGTGAGATTTGCCTTCACGTCGACATGCCAGATCGGACTATCAGCCCCGCGCATCTACACGTACGTTTCGGAGTGCGGGTTGGAATGGCGAGTGCTTTTTCACGCGGCCCGAACTTTACGTGTGCAGGGCGCTATTACCCTTCCTTTTGTTTTGCTATAGTCGAGGAAAATGTCTGCATTTAGAAAAAGATTTAACCTAATAATTTGTAGGAGTTTTCATCGAACAATCCAAGGAAAATGTTGAAAACAGAGCACTCTGTTAAATTGAAGGAAGGAAACTTGATTTTTTCCATTACCAGAGCCCATGAGCTAGATTATATAAGCACTTAACAAGAGGTGTGGGTGGAGTATCGATGAAAACCGCAAAGCGAAATTACATCTTGGAGATTCCGGAAATCGGTGATTTTCACCACCCCATTAGACCACTCATTATTAATTGGTTACCCTAATTTGAACCGTAATTTTGCACAATCCAACCAATGAACCAAGTTTAGGTTTGCCCGTCCATCAATATTAAGTAGAAGTGGGGTCAAATCGATATTGGAGGAATCCGCCAACTTATTTTGAGGTTGATAAGCTTCCGTTTTCATCTCAGGCCCTTATTAATAACCCAACTAGTAATAGGTACTTTAAACGCGAAAGTTTCAAAAAAGTGAACACTTGAACTTGAACACTTGTAGAGCTCTTTGTGAAGGGGTCGTCCGGGGAACTTATGCCACCTATACCAATTTCTTCCGTGAAGCAGCTTAGCTGTGCTTCGGTTTGAAGGGTGTGCCGGTGAAATTACAGGCGCAAGAGGCTTATCACCTTAATGCCTCAAGTGGATGGACGTAGTATCGTTGGGTACGTTCCTTCGCTCGCGTTGTAACTAGAGAAGTACAACGCGCGGAGCATTCACGACAAAACGCACAGCCTAAACCAGTCTTAATCATTTTAGTTTTACCATACCTAAATTAATTATATTTTCTATTTTGAACTGGTCGAATAATTTCGTCATTCCTCTCTCTACCTTGTCAAAATAATTTTTTTTAGTTTAGTTAAATTATTTAAAAAGTTTTATTATTTTTAGTTTCAACGTAAAAGTGAGACTCGATTTGAGACCGAAATCAGGTGACATTTTGTCTGAATTCGTAGAATTTTCTCCAAAGGAAAGCCTAATGGAGTATAAGGTTATATGGCTATGGCCACGGCTATCAGCCAATTGTAGTTGTTGACTATGTTATAATATTATTATATCAGGCATACGAAGTGGATTATATTATATTTCGTTACCTCAATTGCAATTTACATGACGGTATTCTAGATAAAGTTACAAATAATTGGGTATATTACCGAAACAAGTTTCACTCACTTGCGCGGGAGGGATTAGTTTTACCAAAGTATAGACTGTGATATTAGAGTGTACGTACACCACTCAAAACATGACCAGTAAAGTGAGTTAATTACAGGTAACGTCAATGACGCCCATGATAATAGATTCAGTATTGTATTCTCATGGACGTCATACGTATGAAGAAACGGGACTAATGGCCGATTCTTATAATATACCGTAGCCCATGATGCTTCGTTTTTCCTTGAAATACTTTCAAATATTTGACAGTTTTTTAGGGAAAACGAAGCGTTATCGGTTACAGTATAATAATGGAATTGGCCATTAATTAACATGCGAGTAGTAATCGTCAAACATGGGGATACTTCAAAACGCCGGCAACCTGGAGACAAAAACGCTGCTACTAATTAATTTTCATTTCATTTTTTATATAGTTCTTATAATGTCTGACGCCTGGCTTACAACCTTTTGGTTGCCGCTCTTTTTGCTATCTATGTTTCTCCACACGGCATTCATACAAAGTATCTATTTTTTTTTTTTTGTAATTTGGTCCAATTTGCACTTATCGCGCTCACCTACTGGGAAACGTATCTAAAAGAAAATTGGAAAATAGCAAATAGGGAATTGCCGTGAGTCACGCGATCAAAATAACATGATTCCGTTTTGTAAAAAATACCTGAATAATTTCCTCGTTGTTCAATTTGGCGATCAATCATTTGTGACATTTCGATGTATACTGTGACCTCGGACACAATTCGATAAATGAGTTTTTTCACGTTTAAAACAATGCTTGTGAATTAAATACAAATTACTTATCAGCCTACGTTATTAATCTACGTCTAACCGATAACCGTTGAGGTGAACGAGTTCTTGAGTGGAAACCGCGGCTCGGCAAAAATTGTGTAGGACGCCCTCCGGTCAGGCGGAGTGACGATCTGGGAAATCCTGCTGGTAGAAACTAGATGCGTCGAGCTGAGGACAGGGTGCTCATTGGGGAGTCCTATGTCCCGCAGTGGCCATTATTGGCTGATGATTATGTTGATGATTAATTAACGGTCGTACAACAAGCAGTTTTCGATTTACAAATACATGAGCCTTTTGACATGAAATATTATGAATTGAAATGCAAAACACTTTGCGTATTGATGACATCGCAGTGAGCGTAGACTAGAATGAGACGCAGAACGTTGCGGGTCCGATTCCTACCGGGAGACAAATGTTTGTACTATCAGCAAATATTTGTCTTGACCTCCTGATCCGAAATCTGTTTTATATAGAAAAGCATGTATTTACAAAAAAAAAATGTATATTTTCACTATATCAGTCATGTGGTTCCCATATTCGAGCTTTGCTTTGTGTAGAACTATAAGATGCAGTGTGATAGTATCCAGCATTATTGTTATTGCTTATTAAATATAAATATTTTAATAATAATTTAATTATAAAATATTATCTAGTTATTAATAATCTTCTGTATAAATAAAAACTAATTGCTGAATTGCTCGTCACCATACAGCGGCTTCATAAATCCGTTATCAATACCTACCCCCAAAGAGCTTGTCCAGATCGAGTGATCATATGTTGCCAATCATATGAGCGTATGTCACAATTCACGTGACATTTCGCAAGGCTGATTGGCAACACGCGACTCGACTAGCACGTAAATTGCTTTATCTGGACAGACTGTAAGAAGTCAAGTTTTGTTCTAAAGATTTAAGTAGTTCTGTACCGTCAGAGGTCTATTGTAGAAAGCTGTAAGTATTCTTGTTTTTCAGTTGTTGAACCACTTTTCAGTTGGAAGTTGGATGCTAATTTTAGTTAGCCGCGTCGCTTTTATCTGAGTGCAAATAAGAATGATCTCTTGCAGAAACAGCTACGAACTTTGTAAATTAGGGCATTTACAGTTTCTAATACTTTACCAATGTGATATCACTATATTGTTCTGTAGGTATGCTTATATTAGTGTGAAAGAATTATCTATCTTTAATGATGGATTCCTGGATAGATTATATATAAGTAAGTTATATGCAATGACTGTTTCAATAATTCAGTTGGTTTAGTCACTTATTTAGAGTTTATAAATTTGAAACGCGGCCCAGCAATTCATTCTCGTTCCTAGCCGCATCTATATTAGCTATCACCCTCATCAAAATTACAATCTCATTATGCCTTAAGTACTTAAATACAATAGGTACTTGAATGTTCAAAAGCATTTTAAACTGTAAAATAACCAGGGCTTTATAAATCCTTCACGCAATTAGAGGCATCATTTCATGGTACGGTTGTTTCAAAATGGCCGTTACTTTAAACGGGTGATAGTATCCATTTATTTGCTTTTCTTTGACGATAGGCATACGATAGGACACTCTTTTTTGTTTTTAACACCAGTCAGTAGGACGAACACGAATATATAAACCAAAATTTTGATCAATGACAAAGCGTTACTTTGATTTTTCGCTTTCTTATTGGCCAAAATTTTACGTCTACACGGGAATACTTTTTCGCTAGTCTTCCTGATCGAGCCTATTTTTTTTTTCATATGATACCTCAGCCGTTCTTGCTTTTTCATATCCTCCATCAAAAGGTTGTCAGGAAAAGATCGATTCTAAGCGATAGGACCGCCCATTGAACCTTTTATTGTTTCAGTTTCTGCCTGTTTTTTTCAAAATTATGGTACAATAAAGCATTTTCATTCATACATGTTTTCAACACGAAAAGTACACAGCTAGACAGCAGTATGTAGACAATAGTACAACCATATAGGTTAAAAACTCGTTTGTCCATTTTACATAAAACTTGGTTAAGCAAAAAAATTCTCATTAACTCGCCGCTAGGTAAATATTTTGTGCGGTGGTTCGTCAAACGCCTGCATATTTGCTTTACACAGGGCTAAAGCAGCGTCATTCAAACGTTTGGGTTGTAGATTTCAACTGTGAAATTGAGGTTTACATGCCCACATACCCTCACAACATTGGATGCTGACAAACAAAATATTTTTGTGGCATATTATGTAAATCCATTTAAAAAAAATGTCTGTTGGAAAGCCAACGATGCATATTACGGCCAACTAGATAAAACAATTCATAGGAGCTATGGGAAAGCTTTCAGATAGGAAATTAACGAAGCGCTCGTGGCGTGGTTGACTTCTGTGTTCTTAGCAGATCACCTTAGTTAAGCAACACTCCGCCCGGTCATTACTTGGATGGGTGACCGTTTAGTGACATTTAGATTTGAGCGCTTCCGTGCTTCGGAAGGCACGTTAAGATGTTGGTCCCGGCTTTTCAGTTGATAAGCCATATCGGAGGCCTTCGGGCGGCTTAAAAACTCCGACACCAGAGTTGGTCACTAGCTTATACGAAGAAAAAGAAGAAGAAGAAGAACTTAAAAACAAATATCATCAAATGTATAAAGATTAGTTTCCGCCTGCGGCTCTGTTCGCATAATAATTGGTTAGTAATAATAATCATCAGCATCATCAACAGCAGTACACTGCGTGACATTAGGAGCAGATCGTCACTCCACACAGGGCTGGGGGCCAGAAGGACTTGGATAATAAGAAGTGTGTGTATGTTTCTAACTTTGGACCGCGGCTTCACTCACATGGTACCGGAAAAGTGTAATAGGTCTAGAACTGTATTGTGCAAAGTTTTAGCTCAATCCGTTCTGTAGTTTTGGGGTAAATGAATAAACAAACATCATCTGTACCTACATTCAAACAAAATTTCGTAGGTATTTATAGATATTAGTGGGATTAAAATATATCGTGATCAATCAGTGTATCCAGTAAAATCAAATTAGTAGAATAACCAATTTGAGTCCCTTTTAAACCAGTCCCGATCCTTATTTCCGCGAAATTCGATAATTCCGAACTAGTGAATTTTAAGGCCAGATTATAACAATTTTACTTGGAAATCATATTCCAATTTGATTACGGATATTGCTAATAAAACTTTTAAATTCTGGTCTAAATTAGGACACTTTATTTAGAAAATTTTAAATTGGACGCGTTCTTTATTCACTTACTTCGGGTAATTTTTGATTCATTGTGATGATTCGAACTCTTGAAGAAAATTCTGTCGTGACGGCTCGAATTAATTGCGTTTCCTACAAGTTTGGTCAAGTTTGTAATAACTTTTATGACTGAACTTTATTGTGTGACAAATTCGAGATCTAACGAGGCCGGAATATTATTCATGAAACTGATCATTACTCTACTTTTTGATTGTATCAGCACTAAGCACAGTTATGAGTCAGATCAAATTTTCTAGTTCACTCACCGCCATGTTACATTAGTAGGTAGGTACCTACTTACAAACAAGTCTAAAATTTTAGACGCGTATTTTGGTTCCTACTTAATTCCGAAACGACTGAACGGATTTGGAGAAATAAACTTGGAATATATAATAATATCACTATCTTGATTAACATATTATAACCTAGTAAGTTATAAGATTCAAATAAGCTATATAAAATATTAAAACAATGAAAGTTCGAGTTTTGTCAGAAAAATAAGTAAAAACATTTTCTATGTACAATAATTCCTTCTAAATTTAATAGCTACATCACATGAAAATTGAACCAGAATACTGAACTGAAAATAGCCCTGAGCATCTAGCACAAGTTTTTGGCATTTTGAAAATGATAGCAAGCTTCTACATTATGTCGTCCACAAAATAACGTACAAGTATAGCCTCAATAGCCGTGAGACTGTAAAATATTATGATTTTCTCTTATGTCATGAGTACATTGAGTACGTATCAGTATCTAAGAATGAGTAAACAATAGTATCACAATATCCAGACTAAGAACAAATAATATAAAATATGTTTATAATATAGGTACTGCTAAATATTCTACAGGCAATATTAATACTACCTACAAATTCCGCTATCAGAGTAAAGTGTTTATTTTTATTTCATGAAAGAGTAAGTAGACGGTTGCATTAATTGCTTGTTTGCTTGATATCTTTGTAATCTTTTACTTTCTCTGATTTGCATGTGAATCTGCGGGCGGGAGGGCGTTGTATAAGTATGCATTTTCTTGAACTTGTCAGATAAGGTTAGTGAATTTTGTAGAAAATATTTTGCCTTGTGGAATATCTCGGAATATATTTCCGCAAAATCACGTCTGAGTCAATTAATATTACGATTTGTTCAGCCGCAGTTATCGAACACTCTTCATCTCAGTCAGCTCTTCGCCCGTTATGCCAACGATGTCATCCAATATTCTCATGCTAAAGGTAATGGACAGCATAATATCCTTATTTCGTATCACACGACACCACCGCGTCTTTAGAAATCTTTTTGGAGTATGCCATTTCCTTCAGCCTCTTGGGATATTTCCATAATAATATTTGCAAATATGCTTTTCAATAATCTCCCAAAATGGTTTTGAATTATGCAGATATTATAATATTTTTGTTTGTTCAGGATGAAAATAAAATTGTTTGGAGTGGACTTTTTATGAACGGGTTTAACCTTTTTATAGAGCAAATCTACTTAGGTTGGTAGAGTGATGCCACAGTGCTTGTCGGTCCGCTGCGTCGACTGAGCGGCGACATGACGCGTTGTGTTATATACAAATCACAACGACATGCAACACGATGAGCTGTGATGTAGTGCATCGATGCAACGCAGGCACAAAGGACCCAGAAAGACAGAGCGGGGAGGGGAAATGCGATGCGCCATCAGAGCAGCAACGCAGCACAGTGCAGAATTGTTTATTTATCTCCATTTTCTTTCAAAGACTGACATGCTACTGACGATATATTGCGACAGCGCAGAGCGCACAGGCAACGTCCGTGTAGCATCACTCGTACTGAATTTAAAACAATTGAAGTTTTTCATTTAAGCTAATTTCAACTTTCTCGAATAATATAAAATTCTAAAACAATAAATCTTTGCATCTTTAGATACTGACCAACTTGAAATTTAAAGTATTTTTAAGCCTTCACAAATGCCAGACAGAAGCCAGAAAATATCGACATTAAGTACCTAGCACTATTATGGCCAGAAATACAATTACTGTCAAAGTAAGCAATGAAAAACCAAATGGTCTCATGGCAAACTTCACTTCCTATTCCATTAAGTACGTGGGTTCCTTATTCAATTAGACGTGAATTATTCGGCAAAATTTATACAATTTCTACGAGTGGCCGAATGTCTTGGCATATTTTCAATCTTTGGCTATCAATTCCTGTTACTACCCTTACCTTTGGCAGTTTACCTACTAAATCTTGAATCTACTAAACTATCTACTAAATTGTGAAAACAAAGATAATGAATGTGTCTATTTATTTTTTTCGGGCTATCTTCATTTGAATTGCGCTAAGACCCTTTCATCTAACAAAATAAATAAAATACTTACCTACTACATTAGAGAAAATTCTGACATTATTGTTTTTCTTTACCGGCTCATATTTTAAGCTTTTTAAAAAAGTTTTTGAGTGACACATAATAAGAACAGTATTTTAAGATTACATTATCATCAAAGCAGTCCTCTCTGGACATATGCCTCTCATAATGAGCGCCATTGCGCCCTGTCCTCAGCTCGACGCTGGCGAGCCAGCTTTATGAACACAATTATAATATAAAATATTAGGTCTCTAAAATCACTACATGTGATTTCATATAAAATCATATATTAGTATCTTAAAAGACTATGCACGTTTTATAAAGACCAAAAAAGATCTCATAAGACCGAAAATATCCGCGGCCATATTTCTCAGACGGAAAATAATGTGTCGTATCAACTCCTATACAAAGACGGACGAGGTACTGAAATGGTCAGATAGATAGTCCCTGAAAAAGGTAAGTAATTCATCATCATCATCAACGTCAACCTAGAGCAGCCCATAGCTGAAAAAATCCGTCCTTAATCACGCGCATGCACTCATTATAAAAATCATTCACTAATTTATTTTTTGATAAAAAGAATTGGAAGCAGTTAAGGGAGGCATATTATGTTCAACATTGGACTGATAAATGCTCATTAATGATGATGATGATGACGATCAACTCATGATAAACAATTGCATGATTGCATATGCATGAATTGTTAGTCAATAGCAATTCTGATGCTTTGTTGTTCTACAAAAGCTAATACAGTAAATTACGGAAGCAATTACTGCAATTAAAACAATCTAGATATACTGGTTTACTTAGATATTACAAGAGCAACGTCCATAGCTCAAAACGTTATCTAAACCTACGTAAAATCAGCTTACGTCTAACCAACAAAGTTGCCGATACCGCAACTTTTTGTTGCAAACTTGACTAAACTTGCAACGCCTTAGTTAATGGCTTTTGTGTTAAAGGAAAAACAACGAGCGTAACTTTGAAACGGCACATTAGTTGCAAGACACGTAATTAAAAGCTCCATAAGAACTACTGAAATGGAATACAAAATACTGGAATAAAGGACCGTACTTTTATGGTATGGTAGATTTTAGTCATTTAAACGTCCATTTGACGACCTCTGTGTCGCAGTGGGCGAAGGTCCGCCTGGGACGCAGAAGGTTGCGAGTTCGATTCCCGCCGCGGGACAAATGTTTGCATGTTCTGCAGATATTTTTCTCAGGTCTGGTTGTTTTCTATGTATGATATGTATGTATTTACCAAAAAATATATATATGTAATTTATCAATCATGTGGTTCCCATAACACAAGCTCTGCTTAGTTTGGGGCTACATGATGCTGATGCTGTGTGATAGTCCAGCATTATTTATTTATTAATTTATAATAGTATTCAGTTACATAGAAACTTCAGTGTGATCCTAGAATCTTAAATAAAAGAATACATTTTTGAAGTTTATTATGAATAAATATAATTAATTAAAGACTAGCTTCCGCCCGTAACTTTGCTCGCGTGGTACAGGAATGAAAAGTAGCCTATGTGTCAAGTCACAAACTATGTATATTCAAAGTTACATCCCAATCCGTTCACCGGTTACGGACTAGCCGTACTGTGAGTATCCATTTTTCGGTTCCGGATGTCATGACGGGTCTGCTTGAAAACTTGATTAGAAACTTGATTCTTCATAAATATTGGGATGAGTGGGTGTCGAGCCCAGGACAGGGCGCAATGGCGCTTATTAGGGGAGGACCTATGTCCAGCAGTGGACTGTTATAGGCTGATGATGATTGGGATGAAATATTTGTACCCTGAACGTGTTTTTTATGTCTTTATTTGTTGATTGCGCATAATACTGAATTGAGTGGAGACCTACTTCACCATCATAATCATCAGCCTATCCAGCAGTGGACTGCAATAGTCTGATGATAATGATAGTGAAGTAGGTATGTAAATAACAGACAAGTTAAATTTTCTGTTTTTGGCGAAATATTTAAGCTTTAAAGATCTCGTATCTAATTTAAGTTTTCCTTTGAAAGTTGGGCTTTTGAGTCGTGAGTGATCTTGATTACGTTATAAGCTGAAAAAAACTAGCATGATGAGAGAGCTTCGATTAACTATGATCGAAGTGTGAGAGGGACTTTTTGTAGACAGATTAAAAACTGAATTTTGTAGATTAACTTCAATTTCGATTATGTTCTCAGAAATAATAATTTTAAAGTAACTTCATGACATTTTAGGTATTACTTATCAGATCTGCTTGCAACTTCAATTGCGTGGTCCTCCACACTTAGTTCAATCATAAAAAAAGTGAAGTTTTAGTGAGCACCTCTGGTGTCGGAGTTTTTAGGTCCCCCGAAAGCCTCCGACACGTTTTTACAATTGCAAAAGCCGGGAACAAGACCTTAAAGTGTAAGCCTTTCGAAGCACAGAAGTACTCAGATCTAAATAATGCTAATCGCTCACCCATTCAAGTAGTGATCGGGCGATGTGTCTCGTAACTAAATTGGTTTGCTAAGAGCATCAATGTAAGCCAAGAGTGTGTCGTGATAAAACTTTTAGTGAAAGAATTGTGAGAATCGGTTTAGGGTAATACAGGCTTCACCCCCTACACACTACACAAAATTACGAACCTTACTAAAATATCAGAGTAAGTCCGATTTATAATTGACTCGAAGAAATCAAAGCCAGATTTTTCAATTATCGTTTACTGATATTAACTTATAGAATTTATTCAATGTATAAGTTTTAACTGGAACGATTTGTATAATTAATAACAAATACCTAAGCATCGAATATACTGTTTACCGTATCTAAGTATTCAAAGAGAATTTAGGTAAATATCCAATAGAACAAAGATAATCGTATCAGACTCCAGCAACTCCATCTAAAGTCTATTGAAAGATAATCTCACTTCACTTCACTTCTTTATTAAATGGCTTCTAGGATAGTTTTCCACAATTTTGCCAGTATCAAGTACAATAATTAATAATTTTTCATAATAATATGAGGCAACGTAGTACGGTTTATAAGTCCAGTCGTCCAGTCTTCGGTCAGAGGCCTCATTTACTAACTCGGTTGCACACCGAAATGATAAGCACCGGTCCTCTTTTTACAAACTTTGACAATACGTCAATTGACGTTCTTTGAATTTCGACAGATGAAATGTCAAAGTTTGCAAATAAAGGTCCGGTGCCAATCATTTCAGTGTGCAACTGAGTTAGTAAATGAGGACTCTGGTCCTGTTTTCTGCTATAGCCATGGCGACTATAACAAAAAACGATCGGCGCACAGTTTTCTTCATCAGAGAATTCCCGTTCAATCTTCTTTTATTCCATTTCACTAATACTTGTGTCTTTATCTAACATTTATCGGTTATAATACCATGAATATTAAACGACAAACATTAGAAAAACACCAGAAAATAAAAATTAATAAAATTGACAACCGTCGTTCTAGATGAAAAAAAAAATGGTTTCCCGAAAGATGTGAACTACGATCAGACTTAATAAATCTATGTCAGACAAACTGTCATCCTTATGAAAATAAACTACTTTTTCAGAAAGAGACGATGAGGCGTTACTAAAAGGAGCTCATAAGCTGCCTAAAATCGTGTGCAGTGACCCATCTTTTAAAAAGCTTTTTACCCGACTGCTCAAGAAGGAGAGTGTTATTTGTGTAGGATATAATTATGCCTTTTTGCCCTTGGTCTTGCTCTTTTACCTTTCTCAGTTCTAAGTAAAGAGGCTATGATATTTCTTCAACATTGTGTACTGACAAGAAATTAACAAAAAAAATATTTTGTTCATTGGCCTTGATGGCCAAGCCAGGCAATCAGGGGCCCCCTTAAACAAATCACCGTGTCTGGGCTACCAGGGCTGATCAATGTATAAACTAATATAAATCCTTATGACTTGATCGGTTAAAAATTTAAAGTGAAAAACTCTCAAATAAGCGGGCCACGTGGAACGCAATCTTTTAAAATGTGTAATGGAAGTATTTAAGCTGTAGGTATATATAGTGAATAATTTAAGCGATTCCTGTTATATTGCATTTAATGTTATTTAATAAGAGGTGGAAATAAGTAAATAGATGGTGGGCAGTGCTACCCTTTGATGAGTCTGGGAGTTAACTTTTTAACCGACTTCAAAATGGAGGACGTTCTCAATTCGTCAATAACTCCGTCAATTGTGGACGGATTTTCAAAATTTCTTTTTTTCTTTAAAAGAGTATATATATACTTCACAGATGGTCCCATATAAATTTTATTCCTGAGGGATTGGTATTTTTCCCGGAAAACTCAAAAAACCTCATCCTCACTTGTAATTTTCGCCCTATGATTCCAATATCTCCGTTAATTGTGAACCGATTTTCAATATTCTTTAGGGCAAGAAGTAAGAAGTGAGTAATTTGAAGTTGGTTTAATTTTTTTTAAAAGTCCTACTTATCTAATAAATCTTTGTCACCATTGCGGTTGCGGTACCTTATTCATACACCAGCATGAAACGGTATCCAGCAGCGGCACAATGAAGCAAATTAGATCGTGTCACAGTCAGAGCGACTAATTGGCTAGAGGTTGTGCCTCCGACGCAAATCTAAATTCATAGATTTAATTACCACCATGAATAATAGTTTAAGTGAGTATGTGGTCATTGGATTGTGGTCTTTTCTTAATCAGTTATAGTATATTTTATTACAGTTATTGAAAGGGCAACCATCCATGTTTTAGAGTAACATTTATGTTCTGATAATTTGTTATTACATATTCGCTTTTACAATGTGAAATGGCTCATGTAAACATTTACAATTATGTAAATTTGTTCATAAATTCTGCTAGATGAGCCTGTTAATGGTAATTTACAAAATATATGTAAGTTTTATTAAATAGGGGCCAGGTCCATCGATCTTTTATTCATTTGAAAATTCATAAGTTTCAGCATCGCTTTCGATATTTTTGTGAGTGATTAATAGAGATTCGATTTAGCCATCCGTCAAAATCTCCCCAACGAGCTGACATTATTCTGAAATTGGAAATGGAAATTATAATTATTTAACTATGGGTAGCTTATGGCTCATTTTGATTTCAAGGAATCTTCTATACTACAACACTATGGGCCTTACTTATAAAAATCTGTCAAAAGATAAACGATGCTTAAACTATTGCCATCTCTTACAGTTGGATATTGACAAACAGTGACAGTAAGGGGGTAAGTTTTATCATTCACCTAAAATCATGCGCTATAATTTCAGGAACTGATGATAGTTATGTATCCATTAGTTGATTTGAACGGCAACATAGTTGAGTATGTCAGCAGTCTAATGTATTTGCTCTCTCCAAATGCACGTCACAATTTTGCCTCGGGCTTATTGGAATTCGGACAGTGGCTGATTTCCATAGGTCACCTTTGGGACTTAATATTCGCTGAGCTCATGAATAAAGACCCCAGGGGTCTACGAAACCATTCGAGTACAGAATAACGACAGGTGTAAAATTAAAGCCGAGACTTCAATCCTTTTTGTCCGACAGTATTTCTTCGTCTTTTCTGGGAATAGGTAATGAAAGCAATGTAAGCAAAGTTTATATGTCAGAAGGCAAGACTCCTGTGGGACCAATACGCACAGTTACGTAGAAAAGGGTAGGTAAGGCATCAATCACGTCACGAATATATCAGTTCTTGTAGTTCCAAAAGAAGACAAAATTATAATGCTTATTTTTGCTTGCAATTTTACATACGCATTCATAGTTACATACGCTTTTAATAACAATTTAAATTATGCTATTTAAAATGTTATTATTCGATTTATTTTCATATTAATTTTGGTAACTAGTCGTAGTACACGCAGGCATTGCAACATATTCATCATCATCATCAACAGCCTATATCAGTCCACTGCTGGACATAGGCCTCCCCTAATAAGAAGGGGATATGCCCATAATCCCCACGCTGGGCATGCGGGTTGGGGATCGCAGGGCACAGCTTCTAGCACCGCCGACGCTGCTGCCCATCGGCAGCCAGGGAATGTAGCTGTGCCGGTGTTTTAGGCTGCGCTATGCCGCAATCAGCCGGCCGCCAGAGCCTCGTTTGTTAGTTAGCAGGGTGCACCACGTGCAGGTGAGGTTGGCTGGGGTTCCGCTTAGATGGAGGATGGAACCACTTACACCCCATATTGCAACATATTACACAATTATTATTGCACATAATTTATTTCAATCGGAACTAATTCACCTGAAAATTTGTAATGATGTACAAATAGTGCCAGATACAGCACAAATTATGGCCACATCAATCTATGTCGGCTCATTTGGTCAAGGCAGCTTTGAAATTTAAAGCAAACACGAATCTCGCTTAGTTTTAGTGTTAAATTTGACCGAAGGCTTTTTATTACAAAATGAACCAAAATTTAAAATACGCTTAAGTTAAAATATCAAATGGTGTGCAAATACTGAGGCCAAATCGCGTGTATTTGATGATGTTAAAATTTGGCCAATGACAATGCGTTATTTCGAATCTTCATTGGCCAAAATTTTACGATCTGCTTCCTTACAATACGACATGACATGTCAAAATATTCGTACTTAAGTCTCAGAACGCATAGGTATTGAAAACGGTCTATAGAATTTAACAAGAATAAAAATAAAACAAAAATAAATTTTATTTTATTGTTAATTGTCTTTCATGGCTGGTTTAATTTTATTAGTCAACATACCAGTAACATTGTATAATATGTTAAAATGGACACATAATACTGGTATTAACAATCATAATTTAATAATATTGAATATCCAAAGATACACAAAAACTTGTTCCATTGGGTCCTAACAAACTTATTTGAAGAACGTTTTCACCCATAATTCTAATTGGAAAACCTGAAAGGGAGCGGTCAAGTTTGACAGGGTCTAGCTTATCAAAACTATATTGCCCCTTGGAGATCACACACGAAGTTTGATCGTATTTCATACGCAGCACAGTCAGAATCAGCTTCGGGATTACATTCCTGCAGTTAGCTTTATCAAAGTTGTAGATGATATTCCCAGAATGGTAAACTCTATACTTCCATGAGTATCCAATTAGATCGTTAAAAACAACGAATTCGCCTGTAAACATCGTTTTACCAGATTTTATGTAGCTGTTTAAATACAAACTGGTTGAATTATTACTCTCGTACTCTGGAGTTGGATTTTCACACAGTTTAATTCCTTTGAAATTCATTTTGTAAGCGTGCACGTATATTAGCAGGCCGAAATAAATGGTAAATAATTTTATCATTTTTCACGAAAACGAACGCACGAGCGGAAACCGGCAATAATTACGTTCAAAAGCTATATACTCAACGAAAATATTTTAGACGCCATTAGTAACCAGTTCTCGGTTAAGTATGATTGCATTGATGCTATCTACACAGCAGTTGGTTTAAATTGAGCCCAAAATTATATGGGTAGTTAATGCACTCGATATTAGTTTAATAGTTACTTCAGACTTTGCTTAGCAACAATCATCATAATCATAATATACATCATTATCATCATCATCATCGAATTTAGCAACAACGGATAGAAATGCCTTGAAATGGTTACCCCATTGGCATTTCAGTTTGATAAAACTAAAGTAATTATTTTATGACCCGCCTTTATAAAGAAAAAAATCAAATGAAATAATTTTATTTGCATGAAGTGTGGTACAATAAATTTATAATATATTAAATTCGAGCTGACATACTTTGTCGTAAACCGACATGCAAACAGTAATTACATACATATGTAGAAGACTATTTATAATAATAATAATAATTAAGAGAGGAACCTCCGCATTGTGCGGAAGTTCCTCTCTTTGCAGCCTTAGCCACCAACCATTTGAGCCCTGCCCCGCGGTCGATGATCTCCCGTTTTGATACATTTTTTACTATCATATTTTTAATATTTATTTATGTACATAAGTAGTATTAAGTATAATTATAGTAAAAAATGTATTTTAGAAGAGTTTACAATTAAATAAAGTGTAATAATAATATATATTTTGATATTTATTTATGTACATAAGTAGTATTAAGTATAATTATAGTAAAACAAATATTTTAGATGAGTTTCTAATTAAATAAAGTGACTTCATAATAATATAACATAAACTTTATTTCAGGCTACAATAGAATCAATACAGATGGTGTTTTACTTATCCTACGGCCCATATAAATATATACCTTATTTACGTATTTACTATAGGTTGAGTGTACGAGTATACGTGTTCCCATTCAACTCCATAAACGGCTTATCGGATGAAATTTAGAATATATATCTCTTGTGACCTGGATTAACACAGGCTGTTTTTTCTGGGACCATGAGAGTGAAAGCCGAGGGCGGAAATTAGTAGTGGTAGTATAGGTAAAACCTCTTGTATAAAGTTACCTTAAATAACTTAGCAGCAAATTAGTTATAGAAAATAAAATGAATATTTTAATGTAAATATATGTTTTAAGTTATCATAAATACATTACTAATCAAATCAAACTATCAGAAAGCTAACCCTATCTGCTAATCTTTGTGCAAGTTTCCACAACTTAGTGAGTCCATCAGAAGTTTAATTTCTCAGCGAAGATCGTCTTCAAAGATCCGGCTTTATTGTCTAAGACATGTCTTATCTATAAAGGAATCTATACATATGTAGTTAAAGGGTGAAGCACATCTGCAATATGATTGAATCCAATCAATTTTTAATTAATTCAATCTTACTATTTTCTGAAATGATTTAATTAACAGAACAAACGTTACTGGATGAAACCTTTTGAATAAATTTACTGAAAGATTTCTGTCTCACAAAGTTTTCAGAAAAAGTTTTGTCTAGTTAGGTACTTACTTTTATTATATCCTCGAATGATACAGATGATATAAATAAGATAGATTTATAAGAAAAAGAAGAGAACCAACCAATTTGTAATTTATGATTTAATAATTTTGTGTTTGTATTTTTTATTGAGCACTACCGGCCTGTCCCGGCTTTGCATGGGTTAGGGCACTTTTTTATACCTTGGGTTACGTTACTTCAGTTTTAGTAAGGATCCCTAATCTTTTCTAGCAATAAATATAGCCTACGTTACAGAAGGTGAATGTAGCTTTTCAATGGTGAAAGATTTTTTGAAATCGGCACAGTAGGTTTTGAATTTATTCATTTCAAACATACACACACACACACACACACACACACACAAAAATGCATTTTTTTCCAAATGAATTTTTTAAAATGAATAGACAATAGATAAGTAGGTAGATAGTTGAAAAATTTAAATAGGTTATAAAATTAGGTATTAGAAATAATTAAATAAAATACATATTATAAACAAAAAAAATTACAGTAGAAATAATTAGACAGAGACAGAAGAACCAAGTAGGTTAAGGTAACTAAAGTTATGTAATAACTACTACAAACTAAGAAAGGAACTAAAAAACCTGAAGCCTCATTTATTTACTCAGTTGTACACCGAAATTCGACACCGGACCTATATTTGCAAACTTTGATATTTCATCTGGCGAATTTCAAATAACGTCAATTGACAAACTGTCAAAGTTTACTTAAAAAAAACAGGACCGGTTCTATCACTTCAATGTGCAACTGATTTACTAAATACCACGTGAGCGGAGCCGCGGGCTAGTAATTACATTAATTTTAATACAATATTCATCAGATTTACAGTGAAGTCTTCCCATGACACCTGAAATTGAAATGTGCTTGTTATAATAACTGACTATGAAATCTGAGTTTTAGCTCCATTATTTGAGACTCATTAACAAGTGCTTTAATTGAGCGCAATTGTTCGATGCTGCAGTTTAGCTGAAGCTAGGTATGGCGCTAACAAATACTGGGGTTAGGTTACGCTTTCTATGCCTTTTGAATTTGCATAGTAGGTACTAAGTTTAGGGTTAGGTTACGCTTTCTATGCCTTTTGAATTTGCATAGTAGGTACTAAGTTTATCCTTGTTTAGTTTAAGCCTTAGCATAGTTAATTTCTCTTATTATTTTTATTTTGCTTTGTTACATTGTGGTTGTATGAATAAAATTTTCTATCTATCTAAGCAGTTCACAAAATTCTACGTCAAAGCACATTTTCCTAGGATGTGGTATTTACAAATCATTTATTAGAAGTTAGTAGAGTTCTTTGTGAAGGGCACATCCAGGGAAGTACTACCAGCAGCAGCATTACTGTGTTTTGGTTTGAAGAGTGTGGGTGTCGGTGAAATTGGGCACATGAGGCTTAACACCTTCATGCCTCATGTTGATGAGCAAGTTCCAAACATGTGTGACCTACGAAGCAACCCTTTGTTATAATAAGTAAAGACGTGGGCCATATTTATAATAAACATATTGTTGAATAAGCCCTGTTTACTCGCGATAAATAACCTAGGTAAGAAGCAATATGTTGTGGGTAAGTAAAGCTTAATCCACAAAAATTTAATTGGTTATTCTAAGTCACCCTGTGTAAGCAATAGAATTCTGGAGATTGGGCGGTTCTGCGCCAATTAAAGTTACTTGGTGTTCATTCTAAATGCTCGTTAATTAATAAAATTATTGACGGTTTTGATTAGGAAGTTTTAAATTACGATTTGTTAAATTTAGGGCAAGGCCAAGGGTATTTAATCTATAAATTTCTACACCAAGGAATTTATTAGTTTGAGTATAATTAGCAACATTTACTTCCTTCCTTTTTCGTATGAGCTAGTGGCCAACTCTATCGTCGGAGTTTTCAGCCTCCGATAAGAAATTATAATTAAGTATTCTTCTGGGAAAAGGAGCAATAATACCGGCCTATAAACATCCTATGGTGGACAAAGGCCACCCCATATAACAAGAGAGATATGCCCGCCCATGATCCGCTAGGCTAGCGGGTTAGAGGGGGCAGGGCACAGCTTCTCGCACCACCGACGCTACTGCCTGTCTGTGGTCAAGGATTTTTCTAAGTTGGAGTTAGAGTGCGCTATGTCGCAATCAGCCACCGCTAGAGCCCCGTTTGTTAGACATCGCGCATCGCTTAGCGACCAAAAAAGTTGGGACCAATATCATAACGTGCCTTGCGAATCCCGGAAGCGCTCAGCGGGGTGATCGGCTAACTCTGATGCAAACAGAAATGATTGAAACCGATCCTTTTTTTACAAACTGTGACAGTTTGTCAAATGACGTTCTTTGAATTTCGACAGATGAAATGTCAATGTTTATAAAAACCATTGAGATGGAATGTGGACACCATTTTTTTCATCTTGAACGACGGTTGTCATTTGTATTAAATTTTATTTTGTAGTGTTTTTCTAATGTATGCCGTTTATTAGTCATGGTCTTATAACCGTTATACGTTAGTTATAAGACACAAGTATTAGTGAAATGGAATAAAAGAAGATAGAACGGGAATTCTCTGATGAAGAAAATTGTGCGCCGCTCGTTTTTTGTTATATTCGCCATGGCTATAGCAGAAAACAGGACCTGACTGAATACTGGACGACTGGTCTTATAAACCGTACTACGTTGCCTCATATTAGTACTTGATACTGGCGAAATTGTGGAAACTATCCCAGAAGCCAATTAATAAAGAAGTGAAGTGAAGTGAGATGGAATGTAATTTGTTTCTTTAGTCATTGGTACAAACAGGATCGCTGTCAATAATTTCTGTTTGCTGTTTGTTGTAGCCGATCACCCCGCAGATCTAAATGGCACTAAACGGTCACGCATTAAAGATGCCAATGATTCGAGATTCGATGATTCGAGATGCCAATGTCGGTACAGTAATAAAGCGGTAACTAAAAGTACTTGCAGTTAAAGTAGATACTATTTTTAGAGAGAGCACAAACGGAGAATGTATAATTCTTCATATTATTATTATAAATGTGAAAGTTAGTCAAGATGGTTGAATGGATTTTTGATACTCATTCACGTAAAAACAAATTTGGTTAAAACTTGGAATTAACATAGTTTGTGACCTGGATTAACAAATAGTCATTTTATCAAAGTTTTTTAAAAGTCTTGCCTCGTATCATTATAATGTTATGCGAGAATTGCAATGCAATTCTCGTAGACGAAACTCGCCAGGCATTCTCGCCCAAAACGTTTAATGGCCCTTAAACTGCAAGTCCTAGAGACTTAATATTAGGAGGGAATGTTCCTTGTATATACTGTATGTATGATATAAGAAAAGATACATTAAAATTTAGCCATTGAAGGGGTGCAGGAGCGAAAATCTTCTATATGAACCAAGTACTAGTAGTATAAAACAGTGTAGTGTGTGGAAAAACTAAGACCTCTGTTGCACAATGATGAAGATATGTATGTGTGGTTGTGGGTTCGATTCCCGCCAAGAGTGAAAATTTTTGTATGATCGGCAAATATCGTTATTCTGGGTGTTATCTATTTCGGTATATGTAATTAATGTATTTACAAAAAAATAAGCAGTACATCAGTCACGTTGTTCCCATAGCATAAGCTTTGCTTACTTTGGATTTAAAAATGATCTTGTGTGCAAAGTCCTGGGTTATTTATTTATCTATAACTCCCTTAAACTAATCACTAATAACGTCTACAAAACTGTGTTATTATTAAGACCCGGGAGATTCACGGCAACAACTAAACATTTCCAAGCCACTTGATAACTGTTCTCGAAATTACTTCCTAGCCCCGCGGGAGGATTAATATTGGACCCTAATCAAACTTGCCCCCGTTCAGTCTTTGGGTGAAGTTATCAGACGAGTAGTTTGAACAAGGTGTTTTTATTAGGCAGTGCGCGCTTTGAACAAAAACCTGTGCCTGATTTTTATTCAAAGGCAGGTTGTGTCTCTCTCCCTGTTATATATGTGTAAGACTAAAGAGGAAACGAGACACAATCTCCATTTGTGAGTATTTCCATAGTACAAGTTCTGCTTAGTTAGGGGCTATATAATTCTATGTGATAAGTGTCGATAATTATTTATTTATTTAGTTTTATTTCAACCATTTTGTGCTCTGAAATAAAAATAATTGCTTTTAATTTTGATTTTGCTGATGAAATAACCATTATCACGTTGACAGCGGGCCTCGCAGCAGCGGATCGAGCAGCAGCACGTGCTCTAGAACAATTGTGTTTTCAGCATTCAAAGTGGAATACACTAGACTATAGTGGGTTGAGTGTGGGCCTCGCAGCCGCTGATCGAGCCGCTCGTACCCTAGAGCAAGTGTGTGTTTCAGTACTCAGTGTTATACACTAGCACTAGTACGTTGGCTATGAGCCTCGCAGCAGGGGATCGAGTAGCATCCCCGTGCCCTAGAGCAAGTGTGTTTTCAGTACTCAAAGTGTTATACACTAGACACTACCACGTTGGCTATGAGCATCACAGCAGGGGATCGATTAGCAGCTCGTACCCTAGAGCAAGTGTGTTTTCAGTACTCAAAGTTTTATACACTAGACACTACCACGTTGGCTATGAGCCTCGCAGCAGGGGATCGAGTAGCATCCTCGTGCCCTACAGCAAGTGTGTTTTCAGTACTCAAAGTGTTATACACTAGACACTAGCACGTTGGCTACGAGCCTCACAGCAGGGGATTGAGTAGCATCCTCGTGCCCTAGAGCAAGTGTGTTTTCAGTACTCAAAGTGTTATACACTAGGCACTAGTACGTTGGCTATGAGCCTCGCAGCGGAGTTTGAGTAGCAGCTCGTACCCTAGAGCAGGTGTATTTTCAGTACTCAAAGTGTTATTTATACACTAGACACTAGCACGTTGGCTATGAGCCTCACAGCAGGGGATTGAGTAGCATCCTCGTGCCCTAGAGCAAGTGTGTTTTCAGTACTCAAAGTGTTATACACTAGACACTAGTACGTTGGCTATGAGCCTCGCAGCGGGGGTTGAGTAGCAGCTCGTACCCTAGAGCAAGTGTATTTTCAGTACTCAAAGTGTTATACACTAGACACTAGCACGTTGGCTATGAGCCTCGCAGCGGGGTTTGAGTAGCAGCTCGTACCCTAGAGCAGGTGTATTTTCAGTACTCAAAGTGTTATACACTAGGCACTAGTACGTTGGCTATGAGCCTCGCAGCGGGGGTTGAGTAGCAGCTCGTACCCTAGAGCAAGTGTATTTTCAGTACTCAAAGTGTTATACACTAGACACTAGCACGTTGGCTATGAGCCTCGCAGCGGGGGTTGAGTAGCAGCTCGTACCCTAGAGCAGGTGTATTTTCAGTACTCAAAGTGTTATACACTAGACACTAGCACGTTGGCTATGAGCCTCGCAGCGGGGTTTGAGTAGCAGCTCGTACCCTAGAGCAGGTGTATTTTCAGTACTCAAAGTGTTATACACTAGACACTAGCACGTTGGATATGAGCCTCGCAGCGGGGTTTGATTAGCAGCTCGTACCCTAGAGCAAGTGTGTTTTCAGTACTCAAAGTGTTATACACTAGGCACTAGTACGTTGGCTATGAGCCTCGCAGCGGGGGTTGAGTAGCAGCTCGTACCCTAGAGCAAGTGTGTTTTCAGTACTCAAAGTGTTATACACTAGGCACTAGTACGTTGGTCATGAGCCTCGCAGCGGGGTTTGAGTAGCAGCTCGTACCCTAGAGCAGGTGTATTTTCAGTACTCAAAGTGTTATACACTAGACACTAGCACGTTGGGTATGAACCTCACAGCAGGGGATCGAGTAGCATCTCGCGCCCTAGAGCAAGTGTGTATTTAGCACGCAAAGTGTTAAAATAACATACTGAAAAAGTGTATCTCTCAAATCAATGTGACGGGAAAATATTCATAACAAACAAACCAGCCTATCCATTACCAGTGGACACAGTAACGAGAATCAAACAAATTTGCATATAAATTGAATAGACCTACTGGAGATATCTCAAAATAAACAAGCAGTGCCAATATGCGTACTTTTAATTTGTTAAACTCCCGCAGGATGTTCTGCTTTTCAAAGGCTGCCTTTGATACATTTTACTTATTTCCCATAGTAATAATATAAATGGAAAAGTTTGTTCGATGTGTGTGTGTTTGTTACTTCACATAGAAACCGCTAAACGGATTTTTTGTACAAAGGGAGGTAGTTCTAGAAAAATAACCTAAGCGCTATATGATTTTTTATGTTTACCTACATACGTATTTACAAAATAATTATTATGTATTGTATATCAGTCACGTATTTCCCATAAAACAAGTTCTCCTTAGTTTATTTATTCAGTAAAAGTAATACAAAACATGCAACAATACATTTTACAAAGGTAGTTTTAAAAATAATGTATTAAATAATTAGGTAGGTACTTGTTGAAAAAGCGGCGTCTTCGATGGCTTGGCCATGTTCATCGAATGGAGCCTTCTCGTTTTCCTAGATCAGTTTTATTAGGTGAAATCGCAGCCGCCCAAAGACCAGTTGGCCGTCCAATACTGAGGTTTAAAGATAGTGCAAAACGCGATAAGTTATCTTTTAACATCGACCCGAAGATCTGGGAAAAGACCTCAGATGGCCGTGATGGTTAGAGGAAGTTTATATATGACGGAGCTGTGGATCACGATAGTGCTTGGTTTGCACTACTCTCCCACAACCGCGAACTGCGTCACAAACGCTCTGCTCTTCCTCCAACTTCTCCGGGAACTCTTTATGTGACTTATGCGGTCGAAGCTGTCACTCCCGTATCGGCCTTACAAGTCACATCCGTAAGTGCCGAACCTTGTAGGACGCTGCTTAGATCATCTTATATAGATGTTAATGGCCTATGATGATGATGGCTGAGGTACTTCAATATTATGTAAATTTATGTTTTTTATCCGGGTATCACGCGAGAAAATCCGCGGAAGGAAGCTAGTCAGTTGTATAAGGCAACATTATTGGCTCAATTGGCAAAGGGTTGTGGGTATGATTCCCGCTATACTATAACCGTTCTATTCATAACAGTTCTAAAAACCTCAGATAGCTAAATTGGCTTATAAATATCACATCATATCTTTTTATTTACTTTTAAATGACAGGGTTTAGCTTTATCGAGGATTATTAAATGACATTTGGTTATGAATAAGGGGGTTGATGTTCGCATGAGTTTTTTTACCAGCTCGATCGCGTTTGCGTTTACGCAAATTTATATGGAATCGAGGTAGCGCCATCTAGTGAAAAACTGGTGGCACTGACTCCTTTCCATACAACTGCGTAAACGCAAACGCGATCGAGCTGGTAAAAAAACTCGCACTAGGCACCCTGAGGCTTAATCATGAAAGCTTAAGCGAAAAAGTATTCGTGCCAATGAGAAAGCGCTGATTCAAAATAACGCTTTTTCATTGGCCAACATTGCTCGATAAGTCATATTGAAGTATCCCATCGCTACGGATATTGGTTCCGAGTCTGACGGCTGTCGTATGTTTTACCTACTTCATCATACGAAATAGGAGAGTAACATAGTTTGGGGTTAACCGGAGTCGCAATATCGGTATCCGTAAACAGATGAATATTGCTACTCAATGATTATTATATAGGTAAATTTCTACACATCCTAATTCAATCCCTTAATCGTCTTGATGGTCGCCATGGCATGTTTAACGTCTGAGTGTTGTGGTAACCATACACACTCAGACTTTAAACTAGACTAAACTAGAGTATCATGAAGTACACCAGTGCTTAATGATACTCTAGTCTAGATCAATGTCTTGCTCCAATGAGCAAAACATAGTTTGGGGCTAACCGGAAGCGCACTATCGGATTTTGCTACTCAATGATTATAATATATAGGGAAATTGATACCCATCCTAATTCAATCCATTATAATCTTGATGATCTACGCAAGGAAAAGGAGAATGCCGTCTGATGTATGGCGCTCGGTACCAAGACTAAAGTGAGTGCGTCAAAAAAATCTCCAATAAGTTTTAGTCGATTCTACTGTCAAAATAAAAAAAGACGTGTGGCACTCGGGGATTGCCGCGGTAAAGCTATTGCATAGCATTTTGTATCAACTTATGCAATTATTACTATTGCAGTATTTCTTTTTCTTTGATATTAATTCAAGTTACACTTTTTGAGCGTGGTGACCGATAAGAAAACAATTTTTTAAGCTATTTTCTTTTATTAAATAAACGAGCTTCGTAGAGTCGTACAATACGTCTAGTTGCACGCACACAAACACCGTGTCGAAGACTGCCGAAAAGAAACGACGTTAGACAATGCACGGCCTTCAAGCCACACCTCCGTGCCCGTCGGAGTGGGGAGCGTGAGGTTTTTTTTCGTTACGGAATTTCTGGATTTGGTCCCCGCGCTCAAGGCCCTCGATAGAAGCTATGCAATAGCTTAATAAAAAATTTGGGTTTTTGCCATAGTAACACTTTACATCAATGTTTGTTGTCATAGTAACGTAATACCATTGGTTGTTGCAGTCTAATGGCGGCGTGCGGCGGAAACCAAATCAACAAAATATTTTCTTACTTGATTATTAATTCCGTCGGTGTGTAAAACTAAAGAAAATGTTAATTTCCTTTATAAAATATAATAAATTTTATGGGATACCTTCGGTTTTGACGTAATGGTACGGGTTCTCGGCATTCTCCTTTATAAGTGGAACCACTATGACATGTTTCGAGTCTTTCTCTCTTTCTATATTGTTTATACTTAGTTTAGGGTTAACCGGAGTCGCAGCATCGGTGTTACGTAAACAGATCTATGTTGCTACTCAATGATTATTATATGTAAATTGATACCCATCCTATTTAATGCCTTCTAATTCTAATTCTAATTTGAAGTGGGGGGAAAAAGTTCTGCACCGACGTCCCGCATTGGGGTGTATTGTGCATTGCCCCCCTGCTAACCAGGCCCCAGCCAGCCCAACTCCTTAAAATAGCGGAGAAGGACTCTGGGTTGGTGACAACATTGCTCTAGGATCCCCGTTCCTGCCTGCGTTTGCGAGAATTGATCAAGCAGTTTTTGTAACCCGGATTTAGTTCTGGCTTCGTTTGTGGCAGTGCAGTGTAAGATGACGTGCTCCACTGTTTCTTCAGCTTGAAAACAGCCGCGACAGGTGCCGCTGTCCGTTGCTCCTGACTTTACTAGGTGGTGGTTCAGGTCACAATGGCCTGTAATAACACCAACCAATATGCGTAGGTCGTCACGCTTCATTTTTAACAGGGTGTTAGTTATTTTGTTGTTTCTACTTGGTAGCATTAGTTTTGAATTTTTGCAATCCTGTCTCCGGTCCCACAATCTTTGGTGTTCGCTTTCAGAGTACTCTCTTAGCCTTTTCTTAATCTCCACCGAAGGTGGGTTAGAAAGGCCAATGTCAATGGCGGTTGGAGTGAGCCTGGCTCCTTCCCTTGCCAGCGAGTCAGCCTTGTTATGTCCAGGGTTTGAGCCGTGACTCTGCGTCCATGTTATGTTAACTGTGTAGTCAGTTGTTAGTTTTTGAAGGGCACTGTGACAGTCTAGTATTTAATGCCTTATTCGTCTTGATGATCTACGCAAGGAAAATTTATCGCTGGAAACGCCATGGCATAAATATATGGATGTTGCTACTCAATAATTAAAAATGTAAATTGCTACTCATCCTAATCTTCTTCTCCGTATTAGTCGCCAACCCTGATGTCGTAGTTCTTTAGCCGCCCGAAGGCTTCAAAATTTGATAGACAATTGAATCCCTTCATCATCATCATCATCATCATCAGCCTATAGCAGTCCACTGCTGGACATAGGCCTCCCCTAATGAGCGCCATTGCCTTTCGCAGATCGTCACTCCACCTGACTGAATCCCTTATTTGACTTTAAATGATCTGCGGAAGGAAAATTTATCGCTGGAACTGCCATGGCCAACTTATTTGATGATATAAGCATTACTAAAAATTAACTACCATCGAGCATTACACACGGGAACGTGGAAAGTAGCGCAACGTGCTAAGCGAAGCGTTGCTAACACGATGCGAGGCGACGATGTGTCGTCAGCATTTAAACCGCTCCCTAGTGCCTATTGAATTTTACTGCGTGGGTTTTTTTAAGTGATGGGATTTGTCTTTTAATATTCATATGTCAATGCTTGTGTTTTCATTGTTGCGTGATGATACAATTTTATGATTTGACCAGATTTTGAAAAGAATTACTTATTAATTAATACAGAAAAAGTACGCGTAATTTCGTATTGTTTTGTGTTTTCAGATATTTATACGAATTTTATTGACGCTTTCCAGAACAAAAGTATATTAAAGTCACAAATACATTAATGTAGGTACTTTCTACATTGAGCTGGTATACATCTCAATGGCACTCTAAATATAAGAATTCTTGAATAAATATAAGAATTGCCTTTAGTTTCGCAAAAACTAAAATAACTCGATCAATTTAACAATTTTTTTTGTTTGCCTCAACACTGGGGTGGTAAAAGAAAAAATAAAATAAGCAAAAACCATGGGTCATAATTGGTGTATTTCCAGAGGTTTGTTAATAAATTACAAATTCTTATAAACGTAAACTTGTTTATACAATAAATAAATTTTGTCAACAACTTCAGCGGCTGAAACGACACATTTTTCAGGGAAGCAAAAACTTTATTTATCTCATGTTCTAGAGCATGTCTCAACCTAGTTTTTTCTTTTGTCGAGTGATGAATCAAGTCCACAATGGAGGTCAGCCATCCCTGAGGAAATCCAATTTTATTTTTAAACCAAACAGCTTTTTACATTACTCATTTTACAAAGACTATCACATGAATATAATCTTAGTGAAAGTGAAAGTGAAAATTTCTTTATTCAGTACGCACATTACAGTACACTTTGAATCGTCAATTTTTTAATTTACACCAACTCGTAACGTGACCAAATAGAGAAGAATTAACAAGAAACTCTGCTAGGCTTATATTTTTTAAAATGTTAGTTTTACAGTATTTTTTCTTAACTATTACATTAGTTTTGAGGGAGTTAGAGACAGTTTCATCCCAAGCTGTTTTTGTCATTAATGTCTTAATATTAATATAACTACTAACACCACATCAGCTGAACTTTTTCAACATGTTGTACTGGGATATGCCTAAATTATGGCATTTATCTTTTTGTTATGTTATTGGAGTGTAAAGGGTTTCAACCTCTATCTTTGTAACCCAAAAAAACCTGCCCGTGGCGCACATGCTAATAAACAAACGGGGCTCTGCCAGCCGCTTGGGCATAGCGCAGCTTTACACCTACACAGCTAAGTTCCTGGACCGCTGACGGGTAGCAGTGTCGGTGGTGCGAGAAGCTATGCCCTGCGACCCCCAACCCGCATGCCCAGCGTGGAGCTTATGGTCATATTTCCCATCTACAGGGATGTCTATGACCAGCAGTGGACTGATATATGTAGGCAGGTGTTGTTGTGGTTTGCCGTTATTGAGCTATCGTTGTTTTAAGTTTTATGGTTGGTCCGAAAGCCGTCTGTTATCGTTCATAAGCTATTACCTACGACTTTCATACTTCTTATTATGAACTAGGATTCTGCTCATGACCTTTGTTCCGAAATTCCAAAATTTTTTTTTTTTTTTTAAATAACCCAAGAAACAGATTAACTCAAAAAAAATATAATAACGTAGATCGTTTTTTAATTAATCATCTGTACTGATACCGTAATTAATCAAATAGTGATAATAACTACGACTTGATTAATCAGGCCTAAATTATTTTAAAAAGCACTAAGTCAACCAAAGTGCACTAGCTTAAATGAAAACAATGAAACCTCTATTATTATTTATGAAGCAATTTACAAAAAGCAGCAAGAGTTAAAATTATTTAGTGCACTCAGCTATATCGTTCCTGGGAGCTTTGTTAGCGTTACTGAATTTTTATTTAACTGTTTTTTTTCAAGCGACAAACACAGGAAGCAGATTTTCCAATAAAAATAAAGGAACAATAAACAGAACAGAAAATTAACACAGAAAAGACGCCTTGCATCGTAGCACACGTTCCAAACATGAGTTACCTACGAAGAAATACTCTATTATAATTAATGGTTACTACTTAAAATCAGGTTGGGCCATGTCCTAGTTCTATATTAAGGTATCCTAGGAAAACCTGAGTATGAATCGAATGCAGGGTAGAATCCTGCAGATCAGAAGGCACAGCAACTGAGCTATAAAGCCAGCGTGGCCAGTCATACCACAAACAGCAGTAAAAACAGCAGACCAAAGATCACATAAACAATATAGCAAACTTGCTTCGACTAATGCGGTTTGCAACAGCATTGGACGCACCTGCTGCCTGATCTACAGAAAATAGATGTAGATAATATTATACAGAGTGCTAAAGAAGGAGTATAAAGCGGAATTTCGGATGTAAAGCAGCTCCTCTAGGGTTGTCCAAATCGCCCCATATATGATTCAACCGCACTGGTTGTTTCAGATTGTTTATTTTTCTTATGTACAGAGAAAAGTTTCATGTCTATAATACAATAAAAAATAACAGCTAATGCCACAAGAATAAAAGAAATCACTTTGAAAATTTCATTATGTTTTTGTTTAATTAAATAATAATAATAATACATTTTTAATACCTATCCAGTAACCTAAAAATTCTAATTGGACTGTCATTTAACACTACTTTTTAGGACATCCTCTTTTTAATTACATACATGCAGAAAGTTCCTCCAAACCTCACGAAAAATTCGTCAAACTACATTCTTTCCTGAAAAGTCGAAGTAGGCCGATGGGTCGGCCGATACGCTTGATTAATAACGGTCATAATTCTAATATTTCTATATTACGGAGACCGATCTCGATAGCGGTCGATCATGTGAACACGACAAAAAGCAATTTGAATCTCACCCGGACGAAATAGCTCTAACAATCGGAGGCGGAAATTAAAAGTACTTATGAAATCCTGGGTATTTATTCAAAAGAATAATTCTTGGGCTGTGAGTTCGGTGGTAAGGCAAATTTATTTATTTGTTTTAATTTAATAGATATAAATCAATAATATTATTTTTATTAAGGCCTATATCCAGCAGTGAACTGCCATACGCTGATAATGGTTATTTTTATTACTCTACACAAGTAATTAAATACATTTGATTGATTTCAACCGGAGTTTATGACAAGTAATTTTAACTATACTAATACTGAGAAAAAGTCCATCGGTGGGTCCTGTGACCCTGCTATACAGGCTATTTTAGACCTAGTAAGGGAAACAGATTAAATAATAAATAATAATAATAAAAGGGAAACAGAGCCTCTATGTTACGATTTTTGAAATGTTCAATGAAAAAAAAAGGGAAAGCACTAATTGCCAAAACACAAGTTTTTTATTGAAGACTCGATGAGTTCCAGCCACCGGAGCAGGCCGGGTTTCGCGGAGGATATGGCACCATAGACCACATTCACACAGTGAGGCAGATTATACAGAAGTCCGAAGAGTATAATCAGCCCCTGTGTCTGGCGTTTGTGGACTATGAGAAAGCCTTTGACTCTGTAGAAACCTGGGCTGTCCTGGAATCCTTGCAGCGGTGCCAAGTGGACTATCGCTATATCGAAGTGTTGAGATGTCTGTACGAAGCCGCTACTATGAGTGTCCGAGTACAGGACCAGCAGTCTAAACCCATCCAGCTGCGCCGCGGAGTGAGATAGGGAGATGTCATATATCCGAAACTGTTCACAAGCGCGTTGGAGGATATGTTTAAGACGCAGGACTGGAAAGATATGGGCATAAACATAAACGGCGAGCACATCTCACACTTGCGATTCGCTGATGACATAGTCCTAATGGCGGAGTCGCTGGAGGAGCTGCAACAGATGCTGGACGGCCTAGCATCAGCCTCGCGAAAGATAGGTCTCGGCATGAATTTGGACAAGACCAAAGTTATGGTCAATGACCGAATTGATCCGAGTCCTGTCGTCGTTAATGGACACCAGTTGTTTCGGAGTATACATACCTCGGGCAGATATTGCAGTTGGGTAGAAACAACTTCGAGAAGGAGGCCAAGAGGAGGATTCAGCTGGGTTGGGCAGCATTTGGAAAACTACGTCGAGTTTTCTCGTCACCCATACCGCAATGTTTGAAAACGAAAGTTTTCAATCAGTGTGTCCTACCCGTCATGACATACGGAGCCGAAACGTGGACTCTCACAGTACGGCTAGTCCACCAGTTTAAAGTCGCTCAGCGAGCTATGGAACGAGCTATGCTCGGGGTTTCTCTGAAGGATAAAATCCGCAATGAGTTTATCCGACATAGAACTAAAGTTGTCGACATAGCTCAGAGAATTAGCAAGCTGAAGTGGCAGTGGGCTGGCCATATCTGCCGAAGAACCGATAACCGTTAGGGTAAACGAGTTCTTGAGTGGAGACCGCGGCTCGGCAAACGTAGTGTAGGTCGCCCTCCGGCCAGGTGGGGTGACGATCTGCGAAAGGCTGCTGGTAGAAGCTGGATGCGTCGAGCTCAGGACAGGGCGCAATGGCGCTCATTAGGGGAGGCCTATGTCCAGCAGTGGACTGCTATAGGCTGATGATGATGATGATGATGAAGTTTTTTATTTACTTAGTTTGGTTAGTAGGCTACTAACCAAAATGTAATGTACCATAAGAGAAATAAACAGATCTTGATTTTGTTTTTTTTAATTGAATTTAATTGAATATTGATTTTTTAAATTGAATAACTAACTTGTTAAGTTATCAATAAGCACCAATTGTACCATTTCAAGCAATAAATATTTTTTCTAATTATTATTTTTAAGAATGCTTGACATAAGGCTGGACATTATCGTACAACATCGTCTAGCCCCGAAATGAGCATAGGAACCACATGACTGAAGTAGGCAAATAAAGACAGAAAACTCAATAACTCAAACTCTAAACGAATACTCTTAAGATAAGCAGTGCCTTAAAACTTAAATTTTAAAAAATATGATAGTGTAGAAAAAAATGTAAAATAATAAATTATTAGTAGAAATAAATTATTTTACAATTACTGCAAGACACTAAATTATGGATCTAAATATTCATTGATATTGTAAAATGGATAAGTTTCAAGAAACGATTTTTTTATTCGTTTATTTGGAGTCGTGTTATTCCTAAAGGCTGCAAATTATAAAGCTTTAACATATGACCATATGAGTAATCCGTTACGTCTCTCAGTTTTCTTAAGTCTAGTTTTAAATGCGTAGCCTTATTTAAAAAAGACAACTAACACATAAAAAATATAACGAATAAAAAACGAAAAAATATAAGCATTGAAAGCGAAAACACATGAAATGAAAAGTTTTTAAGTTTTATTTGTTGGGGATACTCAAAAATAGTATTTATTGAATTTACAATCATTACAATAATGTTACGTTCAGATTATGCATTCAGAATATAAAATCAGAATATTAATTTTGGAAATGACAATTGAATTCAAAAAAAGATGTACAAAATAAAATAGAGTGAAAAAACGCCAAATTCATAGGTAAGGACCTAATATGTAGTATATCAATCATGTGGTTCCCATAATACAAACTCTTCTTAGTTAGGGGCTATATAATGCTTGTGATAACCGGCATTATTTATTAATAAAATAAAACACAGTTGAGTATATTTATGATGTACAGATTTTGTCAGTTTACAGCAGGCGCGCGCAGCGGTTACGATATTTATTGCCAAAGCATATTTTTTTGGTTATTGGAAATAGCTTTTGTATAAAATGAGTTGATATATAAAATAAAACTTTTAGGCGACTTTTTTTTACTATATTTATGTTTTACTGTAGAGGAAAAGAGCAGTATTTCCCGTGCTTCTCTTTAGTTTGGTTTTATATGCTTGTTGATGTACGTTAGGTTTAATTTTGAAATATATTCACTGATGGGGAGGTGTTCTTTTACCCAATTAAAAGAAAACCAGCATCATGAATTTTATTTTTGATTATACATAGATTTTTATTTGAATTCTGCGTTTAAAATTGCACTGCAAACGATTACGGACTAAAACGGACCCCTGAAACACAAGGTCCGTAGTTTTAAGTGCAATATCTCAAACGTGAGTATTTTTGTTTCAATGATAGGATTTATTGAGTTTATTGAAGATTACGTTTCCAATAACGCTCCGCTTTTACAAATGTGAAAGCCTTATTTTCAGGATGAGTTTGGATAAAAGAAAATTTGCATTGTTAATGCGCAAAAATCGTGTTCGGCAGTGGTGACGGTTTCATTTCAAGTTTAAAATTCAATTTCATCGAAGCTATTGTTCGTGAAATGATGGTCTTCAAAATTTATATAATGCGTACTTTTGTACGCATTATCATTTGCATTTATAGGAGATTGCTTTTTTATCTGTGTGGGAAGGAAGGGACATTTCTTAATTATAGGTTTTTTTATGTTCTGGAAGTGAATGCAAATTGCTTCGAGCTAAATTTACCTTTTTATTACTGAAATTATTTAGTAGGTTACTGAATGATAGAAAATGAATTGAAAGGCCAATTTTTTATAATTCAATTTAAATAATTGTTATCGACATAAGAACGTTAAACTAATCTTATAAATGCGAAAGTGTTTTTGGTTTGTTTGTTTTTACGCCTTAAATATTCACCGATCATCACAAAATTGTACAGAAAAGGTCAAACCTTACACCCACAAAATGCTTTAGCGGAAAATAAATATTTTTTCACTTCTCTTGCTCAAAAAGTGTATCATAATAGTGTAGCTTAGCGGGCCTAAAACTCGAGTTTAATACCTCGGGCTAAAAAGTATTTTTTCTTTTTAATTTTTGTCTAAAATCATCAGCCCGTACAAAGCATTCGTTCTCTTACATAAAAACTCGACTTCTTGGTGCTCCGTCAATCTTTTTTTTGAAAATAGAACCGGGTTGGTGATGTTTTATGAAGGTTGATTAATTTTTAATAAAGTTTCTGAAAATTGTCTAATTTTGAATTGTTTTATTTTCTCGCAATCGAAGTGAAAAGTAGAGTGTTTTACTCGGGCCAAAACCACCCATTATACTCGGTCTTGTCATCCTCCCTCGCTACGCTCGGGAGTATAACAACCTCGTATATAATGGGATGGTTTAGTCCCTTGTAAAACAATCTACTATTGCTCTTTAAACACACTGAAAGCTGCAAAACTTAATTTTTATTTAATTTTTAACTGTTTAAGATTAAACAATTAAAATTGATTAAAATTTCTATTGCTAAAATCATGTTTATCAATGACGAAATTAAACATTTAAATTGCTATTCCCTAGTTATATAAACTTTAGTAGCTAATCTTGCCCTTTGGTGAATGACGCATGCGCGCTGACAGAGCAGGTTAAGACTGAAATGTACCAGTATATTCAGAGACCCGCTTCGCTACAGACCAGGTTAGCTTGAAACACAGTTCAAAACTTACGAAAGTAATGGCCTAGCATAATTTAAAGGAACCATAGACAAGTGTAGATATAGATTTGAATTAATTTGATAGTGTAAACTGGTCTACAATATTTGAAAGCGGACATTGTGGTATTGATGCCTAAAAGTGTTAAACTTTTAAAACGCTCTGAAAGTTTGAAAAGTTAAAAACAGTGAACGAGGCATTTGGTAAAACTCAGTGGTAAAATTGTGTGTGAAAGTGTTTTTCCAAGAGGAATATACAAGCAAAGGGTAAGAAAATATTTCTAATAAATTAATATAAATAATTACGATAATTAGGTGTAGAGATAAAATTGAATTTTAGTCTGATTATGTTACCAAAAATGTTTTCTTTAAAAATATTATCCGTCGTATTAAATTACATAATTTAATGTAATCATTACATTTTTGAGTATTTTCTGCAGAAAAATATTTAATCGTACTATTTATTATAAATGATATAGGTACTATTAATGTTCTGTAGTATAGAATACGATGAGTAGGTACAGAACATACCTCCTCATGGTTCATTTCAAGAGGAGCAAGCCTGTCGTAAATAACACAGTAGATCCTCCAGATAGCAGCTTGCCAAGCTAGATAAATAATTGATCAATCTATAACAAACTAAACATGGAAATAATAGGTAAAAAGTTTTTTCTATGTATTAAAATAAATACGTCACATTTTTTATGTAAACTAAAGGCCACAACGGTTTTTATATAAGAAAAGGATCTGACACAAGATTTGATGAGTACTCCCTGGAAAGTCCAGGGACACGAATACTGTAGCTTCTCCAGTTTACAATAAATGGTGGTAAGCACAAATGATGGCGTTGTTGCCAGGTGTACTCCAGGTATTCACACTAAAGCTTAGTTTAAGTACCGGTTCAAATATAAAGTAATGGTTAAGTATCTACCTTTTAAGACTTTGTATTTTTCTCTTGAATGTACCTATATTTAAATATTATGTTTTTTTTATTATTGTTTCTTTCTATTAACTATATGTATGTAATATATATTTTTTTCTTTTTTCTTTTTAAGGAGATTTGTTTATTATGTTTTTATGTATAATTTTCTCATTTTGTTGTTCATTTCGATAAGTATATACGCCAACCACAATTTTTCACCTGTCATGGTTGACTGGCAGAAAAAAAATCCTAGCATTAAGTCCACCAATTGTACATTTATCTTTGTAAAGTGCAATAAAGAATTACATAAATAAGATTGACAAGTTGACATTGTTACAAGTTTGGACCTCAGATCCAGGTACCTACGAACGTGAAAATATATTCTGAATGATAATTATTTTTGCTATGAGATGATATACTTACATGTGATGGTAGATATTATGCATCGGAGGGTGTGGAAATGTGATGCGCTGAGTTTTCAGAAGTCTGAGTTATAACAATAAAATAAATCTTAAATATGCTCAATCTACGTTCAGTTGCGGCCATTTGTGTGCCTCTGTATAAAGCTGGGAGACGCCCAACAATACGTTTTCTTAATCACCGCTTTGTCGTCACTGTAATATATGAGACAACACTTTACAACATAAATCACGGGTAATAGTACTGATACAATCTAGTGCATTGTAATGGTATGTTGGTGTGAAAACATTTGAGCACCTTTATTTTATCTACAATTCGACCTTCACGAGCAAACTGACTCCTGGGACCTGACGAGGTGCCAAACGAATCTAAGGTGTATATGTTCTTTAGGTATAGACTTTGAAACCATTGATCAGGTTATGATGAAACTATGGTAGGGTGATTGGGGGCGCTAGGGTTTCTGGGCCCTAAAATCTATATTATTATATGTTGAATAATATAGATAATTCAGTGGTTTCGGAAAACATAGATATCATCTATGCGTTCCGAAACTACTGATCATTTTGAGATATACCAGTATATACGCAAACAAAGTTGTCGGCGGGTTAGCTAGCGAATCTGACAGCAATAAATGAATTTATATTGAAAATTCAGTTTTTTGACATAAAGTTCAACGATAACACCAGCCTATATCAGTCCACTGCTGTACATAGGCCTACCATAATAGAAAAAGGAAATATCAGTGTGTAAACCCCACACTTTGGACACATGCCCTACATGGATTGAGAATCGAAGGACACAGACTCTCGCATCGCTGATAGTGTCAGGGAATTTAGCCAGTGTTAGGCTTCCACCACCACCACCACCACACCAGCCTATATCAGTCCACTGCTGGACATAGGCCTCCCCTAATAAAAGGGGGATATACCCATAATCCCCATGCTGGGCATGCGGGTTGGGGATCGCAGGGCACAGCTTCTCGCACCACCGACGCTGCTCCCCGTCGGTGGCTAGGGGATTTAGATGTGCCGATGTAGGCTGCGCTATGCCGCAATCAGCCATCTGCCAGAGCATCGTTTGTTCTTTAATAAATAAATAAATAAAAAATAAAATTATTTATTCAAAATTTCTTAAATTATTAAAAGGTACATGATTCTTAATTAAACATAGGTATAATAAAAACAAGAGCCTGAACTAGGTAATCCTGTGTTTCAGGCGAAGAGGCCTAACAAATAGAACATAGGTATAAAATATGTGATTAATATAAAATAATATAAAACAAAATAATAACCTACTGAACTTTATTACTAAGGTACGACTAAATATTTAATAGGTACTTACATTACAATAGTGTATTAAAACTAAATCAAAATAACAGTCTCTAATGGCGTATCTGAGAAACCTTATTTAACTTAAACTTCACTTATAATAAAACTATACAGAATGCGTTATAACTTATTTTAGCACAGTTAACAACTTCTCTATATCATCGTAGTACATTTTTTGCAGTATATCCTTAAGGATTTTCTTACAGGGTAGACCATGGGCTGGTGAGGTTGGCTACCCCATAGAAATTCATATTTATTCCAATTTTTACATACTTAGCGTTAAGGAAAACCACAGTGAAATCCATTGCTGGGAGAACTATTAGTAAGAATGTTCATTGAGAATTAGCGCAACATCTTTATTCTTTTAGGTATAAGAACTTAACAGTTGGCTATTGCCATACATAATCTTTCATTTTACCTGACTGCGAAGATAGAGTGTAATGTTTTTTGTATAATGTATCTAGTATGAAATTTTAATGCTGTTTTGATTAAGAGTAAAATCGTCCTAATGTTTTGTACATGACTGCGGCCAAATGAGATCGTTACACGGAACAACTTGGATTAAAATACTGTGGAGGTCCCACTAAAGATGATTGTGCATATAGAAGTCACACAAGATATACCACAAGTATTTTAAAAATTCTGCCACGTTCTTGCTCAAAATGTTGCTCATGTGAACACGTCCAAATCGTTGAAATGTATCCACCAAAAAGTTGTGTAGAGCGTGCTCACATTATATGTGCGATACGTCTGTCAGACCGATAGCGAGATAATATTTATGAAATGCTATCTTATGTCGTGATGCTGTCATCGTTGGTAGTATGAACCGTGTGAAGAAAGAGGATACAATACTATTGTGAACAGAGAGCGCATTTATCATACTTTTCATACCACCTGCTTGATGTCACAGAACAAAAATGAAAAGCCCAAAATTATCTATGGAGATCTAATTAAAGTCCCATCAAGTACCTATGAAAGTCAAGTTGTTACTATACATTTACTACATTATTTCCTAAATGTAATAATGAGATTTGAATTTGGAACCCCAACATTTTTATGAAGATTTTTTTTTGGCGTCGCACTGTTTTTGAATTTGCCATTTTTACGTATTTTTGATTATTACAATTACAATTTTTTTTATTAAAAAAATAGGGAACAATATGTTTTTACAAAAATAATCAGTACAAAATTTCGAAAAGGATCAGGAGTGAGGGTTTTTAATTTATTGAAGTCACATCCGGAGACACAAACCCTCTTTTAGAGACATTACGCTCGGATTTTTTTATAAAGAGCTATAATAAAAACTCCTTGAAATCATTCGAAGGCAGAATAAGTTTAGAGACCACACAAAAAATAATTTATTAATTCGAAATTCAAACTGACTTCATTCCGTGTACAACTTATTGAAATAAAAAAACGCTAACCTTGCTTTTTAATTTGTGTGTTGTGTTGTGAGGTGTGAAAAGTAGATTTTTCACCTCTGGAACAAAGCTGTTTTTTCTCAAGCGAGCTTAAATATCCGGAGTGCAAGTAAGTTAATACTAGAACCCTTCGTTGCGCTTAGACAGACACTGCTTTATTCCCTATTTCGATAATATATAATCTACCATTATTACTCCGTGAGCTTTGTACCTACTACTAGTGTTGTCTATTGGTCCGATAGACGATAGTTTCTCGTCCATTTGTGAACACTCAAGCTGCATCAGTTTAAATAAGTAAGTACCATTCAGAACTATATCATATATCAAAGATTATTTCACATGTTATATCAGTATTCAAAAGATATCAGAAACAAATGTGAAAATTGCTTAGCATTTCCCGCGCATTCAAAATGGCCATTGGTCTGTCAAACATTTTCAGTGGTCGAAATAAATAGCCTAACTCGAAACTCGGCTCGTTGCCGACTGAACAAAAACTTTTCGCTTTTCCCTTTTTGTTTCTGCACAAACAGAAATTGCTCAAGCTATACGAGAAATGGATAATACATTCGTTATTAAAATAATTGTATTTCGATACAAAACGTTTTATTTCCATGCGTTATTAAGTAATTGATATGTAATTATATATAGGATCAAAATAATAGCTAGGCATTGCAAACGTAAATTGTTTGGAAATAGATATTTGAATAAATTGAAATTCAATCCCGTATCTAGACATTATTGAAACATGTACGAATGCTCTTCATTAAACTATTACGCTACAGAACACTAATAATATTTTTGTTAGATGCAAGATACTTATATTAGATGCCATTACAACTACAGGTCCGTTAACAAAGATAATGATAAAATATAGTCTAAATAATTAAAAAAAAATAGTTGGCTGTAAGTTTATCTTTGGAACCTAAGTCAACCTTTAATACCTGCCCGTGGTGCGCCCTTCTAAACAAATGCGGCTGCGGTGTTGTTGTTAACGCCTCGTTTCCCCCCCGAAAACCATTTTTTATATAAATGTTGGAGTGGAGGTACATCTAACGTGTAAGCAACTTATTTGAGTATCAAGGAATGCAGCGATCTCCCATTTGTAGTGCCTTTAATTTCGATTCTAAAATCCATCGCGATCTCATTACATTTTCCTTTTTCTGTTCTCGTGTCCAGTCCATCCTTCTTCGGGTCTCAGCTCAATTCCCCGTTCAATCAACCGTCACATCTGACAGTTCATTCTATGACGTTTGACACAATTAATAATGACAGCTCTACAAATGGTATTCCACTCACTATGGACTATGATCGTTGCATCAGGAGGCCGCATTTAGTAACTCGCTCAACTCTGCCCACTGAAATGATAAGCACCAGTCTTATATTCTACAAACATTGACTGATTATCAATTGTCATTTTTTGAATGTCAAAGTTTGCAAATAAAAGTCCGGAACCGATAATTTCGGTGTGGAACTGAGTTAGCAAATGAGGTCTCAGATAATACCACACACTCCCCAACATTCTAATCCGCCTTATGGGATTTTATCAAAAGATGTACGGTAGCATTCCCTGATTAAATAAATGTTTTGCGATAAACTGTTTTAATTGAAAAAGTACAAAAAGATTGCTACAAAATCGACGGTCAATATTGAATTATACGTTCATGAGTTCACCAGCAACACCTAACAGCTATAGGTACTCCCATAACACTGTGAAGTTACCATTGTTCAGTTTACTAACATCATTGAGTCTCAGGTGCCCCAAACCCTAACGTACCTATTATTAGTATGGATTCTGAGCATAAATTGCTAACTTCATAGCAGTCAAATTATATTGGTGTTAAAGCAAGTTATGTACCAACTATTTCGAGCGACGACCTCTGTGGCGCAGTGGGCGAAGGCCCGCCTGAGACGCAGAAGGTTGCGGGTTCGATTCCCGCTGTGGGACAAATGTTTGCATATTCTGCAGATATTTGTCTCAGGTCTGGGTGTTTTCTGTGTATGATATGTATGTATTTACAAAAAAAAGACGTGTGGCACTCGGGGACTGCCGCGGTAAAGCTATTGCATAGCATTTTGTATCAACTTATGCAATTATAATTATTTATTTATGCAGTATTTCTTTTTCTTTGATATTAATTCAAGTTACACTTTTTGAACGTGGTGATCGTCTCGATTCGTGCGAGCTTCGTAGAGTCGTACAATACGTCTAGTTGCACGCACACAAACACCGTGTCGAAGACTGCCGAAAAGAAACGACGTTAGACAATGCACGGCCTTCAAGCCACACCTCCGTGCCCGTCGGAGTGGGGAGCGTGAGGTTTTTTAGCGTTACGGAATTTCTGGATTCGAACCCCGCGCTCAAGGCCCTCGATAGAAGCTATGCAATAGCTTAATAATCCGAGTATGTAGTAGGTATCTAACTTATACGCATACACACCTTTCGTCCATAGATGTTTGTCAAAACATCGATAGTCGATAAAATGTAGTTGATAGGTGTTTTACACAGTCCTATTCTTACCTACATAATTTTTGAATATTCAAAAACGAATGAAATTGATGAATTCGTTTCGTACGATGCTTATTTTACTATGTTTGAAATAGTATATTAAAAGTACATGG
This sequence comes from Horisme vitalbata, assembly GCA_951804965.1. Taxonomy (NCBI): domain Eukaryota; kingdom Metazoa; phylum Arthropoda; class Insecta; order Lepidoptera; family Geometridae; genus Horisme; species Horisme vitalbata. The sequence goes on from OX638101.1 coordinate 11,366,517, forward strand.
GAATCTACTCACTTTGTCTATCTTTTGGAATCCCACTGCAAATTTCTGCCGCCGTAAACAGAGTTGGTTGCGCAATAATTATGCCTAAAAGACGACCGTTTTCGTAAAATTTACGCACGAAATGTTTGGAACAATTTTTTTTCCATTAGTTTATTAATTTTAGGTGAATTCAAAAATGTTGAGTTTATTTGACTAAGCCAAAAACTTTGCTTAAAGGGCGTTTGCAGAAAACAGTGTATTATGATACCACTATCATTTTTTTATTCACACGTAGGGACACTACATTTAGTAGCACCCATTTTATACGATTTCACTTATAATTGAAACACAAACATCTAAAAGCAATAAAAATTCCAAAGAAAAGATTGTGATGACAGAAATTTCAAAACAAATCTGAAATTAGATTCAGGTGAAAAACGTCAGACATCAGTTCGTGTCAGAGGCCAATCATGGATGTGTAGCTATCTTTACTGTGTTGAACACTAGCGCGACGTTGCGACGAAGAACTAATAGTATACAAAAGTTTGAATATGAACTCTATTTCCAAGCAACAGATTATAAAATTAAGTAAAAGTGGGGAGCGTGAGGTTTTTTTCGTTACGGAATTTCTGGATTCGGTCCCCGCGCTCAAGGCCCTCGATAGAAGCTATGCAATAGCTTAAAAAAATATATGTGTAGTATATCAATCATGTGGTTCTCATAATACAAGCTCTGCTTATTTAGGGGTACATGATGCTGTGTGATAACGTCCAGCATTATATTATTATATCTACGTTCCATATAACTTAAACTAAGCTACTATAGGGCATAAAAATCTATTATGTATTTATTTATGTACTAGCGGGTGCAAATAATTTATATAAACCATCTTGAATCACTCTATCTATTAAAGAAAACTTCATCAAAATCTGTTGCGTAGCTTTATATCTAAGCGTACATAATGACAGACAGATAGCGAGAAGCGACTTTGTTTTATACTTTGTAGAGATTTAGTAAGGTCACTGGATAACCACTTACACACTAATTAACAATAAAATATCGATATTTACATTAGAAAAGTATCATACATCACAGAAAAGTATGTTACTGACCAGTTTCTGACCGCGGCTTCGATCGTGTGGGAGATAAACAGTAGCATATGTGTTAATGCAGGTCACAAACTATGTATATTCGAAGTTTCATCCAAATCCGTTTTGTAGTTTTTGCGTGAAAGAGTAAAAAGCATCCATCCATCTATCTATCATCACAAAATTTCACATTGTTAAACGGTTTGCGATACATCCTCTCTGGTTCACAGGAAGTTCAGCAAGAATATAAAAAATTGCCCTTAGAAAGAAGACAGTCATTTAATATCATCCCAAATATACACTAGCTAGTTTATAAAATCTAAGTTACCTATCCAGGCTATACGGCAGGTATACAGGTAGGTAGGAACATGACACGAGGTTTCGATATTGGTAAGCGATTTGAACCAGGCACCTTTTTGAAGGGGATGACGCGACAAGAATATAAAATTTCCTTTGTAGCTAACTGCGGAAGTCTTACCAAATTCATGTAAAAATCTTTGTCATGGTAAATATTAAATTGGAGGCAGATTTTTTTGAACATAAAAATTGTTTCTTTACAGCAAAACAATTTTCAGGTTTTTCTAAGAAAACGTAAGATAATTTGAAATAGAAAATATGATTTAACCTAATAAATATAATATTTTACGTACTACAATAGTCCACTTCTCTGTTTATGAGTTTGCAATGTTTAATATGCAGTCAAATTAAGTTTATTTATAATTGACTTATATCATAACAGTACACAATATACCAAAGCGTTACATTATTATAAAGCGTTGATAGAAAATTTAAAAAAACTTAAGAGGTGTGAGAAGAGGTGAACTTGTGAGGTAGCTTTCTATGAGAGAGAGAGGCACCTCAGGCACCTCAGGCACCTCCGGCTTCTCAGGCACCTCCGGCACCTCAGGCACCTCAGATACTTCAGGGCTTACACTAAGTAATTAAAACTTGAGAGGTGTCAAGGGACACCCGGATGGAACGAAGTAGCTTTCTATGAGAGAGAGAGGCACCTCAGGCACCTCAGGCACCTCAGGCACCTCCGGCACCTCAGGCACCTCCAGCACCTCAGGCACCTCAGGAACTTCAGGGCTGACACTAAGTAATTAAAACTTGAGAGGTGTCAAGGGACGCCGCACGGCTTACAACAATAGCAAAGTGTCGTTACAACTTATGGTCTTAATTTTTTCCGTTTAGCCCCCTTTCGCAACGCGCGATAAGGAATTTCGTTCCAAAAAACCTTCCTATTGGGGGGCCTGTATCATACTTTATGCATGCCTGTATAATATTTTCGTTTCATCTTGTGACTGTTCCCTCATTTTTAAAAAAATGTGACCATTGATTGAATACATATATTTTTATCAGACTCTGGCTACAAATGGCCTCTGGACACCCTTTTCATATCAAATCCGTGAATGTTGATGTTATCAGAAACAAAGATGAACAGCGTAAAACACAACCCTTCTGAGTTGGGTAATAAAAAAGGAAATTAACAAAATGTAAAAAGCAATTTCGTCGACATAGCTTTAAATCCGGTTCCTTAACCGGCCAGACATAAAACTTGGTCATGTCAGCGTTTCCTCTAAAAAAACGTACCGAGAGAGTCGTAAATGTAAACTGCTAAGACTAACCACAGTCCTGGGACAAATAGATGGAATTGCCTTACAGTAGGTACCCTTGAGTGTGTAATACTTTAATCGATTGTGACCGTTTGCAGTTATTGCGTGCTCAGAATCACAGCGCAGGAATTTTCACTTCTTATTTCTTAGGCCATCATAACTTTTTAAGTGTGGGACGTGCCGAGAATTCTACCGTTGAATTTGAATATCTCTTCAGTGCGAGTAATAGTAGCGTGTATTGTATTTTTATAGCGCCCTTTATTATATAAAAGAGAATTAACTGAAAAGACTATTTTTTTGGATTTTCATTCAACCCTATTAAATTTGCAAGTCGCTAATGTTAACTCGTCTATAAACTCTTTGAATGCTGAAAACACAATTGTGCTCCGGCAACTGTGCTTAATTGGGCATGGCACGGTGGTGCATCACGAGGCCCGCAGTCAACGTGTTACTATTTTTGGCTACTATTTTTTAAACACAATTGTTCTAAAAATGGTAATTTTAATATTCTATCGGCTAGCGTATCTGTATTAAAAAAAATATACATTACTTTATTTTGCGACAGATTTTGCGATGCCATTGGGGCTACTCATAGGTGCATGGATGACTCCGTTAGCAAAAACCAATAAAATTTATTTACTCGAAGAAAAATAGCTCCCGAATCCGTAACAGCATAATGGTTATTGGAAGCATGTCAGAGTTGGTACCTACTTAATTTAATGGAGTAGCTCTATATTTATATATACTCCAATTCTTCAGATGCTTCGTATTGAAGCATGCCTCTCAAGAAATTACATCCCAGTAATTGCATTGAACGTTGTTGAAATTGGCTTAAGATGAACGATTGGAAGTTATTAGAGAAAATGCTTTTTACGATTGAAAATGCACAAAGGAATTCCAATCCCCTAAGCCTTCTGCGGTGAATACCAAATCGCACTTCATCGTTTTTAATATTCTGCGGTAGTATTTGCGCAATCCAAATGAGCTTGATGTAAAGTAGGTATTTGCAAAGTGATGGTGGGATGGTTGGGAATCTCATTGACCGACTCCCGATGGACATCGCGATAGCATTTGATATAAAGTGCAGATGGCTCAACATTTTGCAACATGGTATTCTTTCCGTGATATGCTGAACCTTTTGATGGTTTAGTAGGAGCCATGTCAATCATCCGTTTGAAAAGGATCACTATCTCTGTTTATAAAAATAGCTTTAGCCCGCAGCTTCGCCCGCGTTGAAAGTTATTTTTCTATCCCTCGAGAACAGTTTTTTCTGAATGAAAGGTACTGTCTTTTGCTGTACCCCTGACAACGCGTATATTCCTTATGATCGGTTGCGCTAGTTAAGTCGTGGAAACGTAACAAACAAAAATACATACATTTGAATAATAGCTTTTTATTTTTTTCTATAAAAGACAGATTACACTATCTTGTGTTTTTCCTAGTTAAATTCTAGGCGTTCGTTTTGCAAAAAGATATTATTAATTTGAAGACATTCTTTGAGTTTCATTATAACAAGAATATTCATAACTCACTAAGACTTAGTTACGAGTTAACGAGGTTAATTCCTGGGTTTGTTAGCTCACATTACGCGATTGTACAAGTTATCTTGCAAATTCACGCAAGCTTAAGTTTATCATCTCTAATTCTGTCTGCACCTACTGTTAGGTAAATAGGCTTCTTCCTATATAGGTACTCCATGTTTGGTTGATCCCATGATTTAGAGGGTGCGTAAAAGATGAACTTGTTTCTTAGTTCACCACAAAGTAACGGTTCTCCACATTTGATTTATCAGGATTTAAATGTATTTATGAACTTAAAAACTTCAGGCTTTGATTGGTCAGATTAATGTATTCGCTTACGACCAACAAACTAGATGGTAGGGGGTTTTTGGGGTGTAAGGGATTTCAACCTCCATGTTCGAAACCCAAGCAACCTCACCTACCTGTGGTGCAGTCTGCTAAATAACAATCGGGGTTCTGGCGGCCGCCGGACGATTGCGGCACAGCGCAGCTTAGCACCGGCACAGCTAAATCATCTGGCCATTGACGGGCAGCAAAAACGACGGTGCGAGAAGTTGTGACGACTACGATCGTCAACCCGCATACCCAGCGTGGGGATTAAAGCATATCCCCTTCTTATTAAGGGATATTCGATAGCAGAGTGATATAGAGTGAAGTCGTTGTAGTTGACCAACAGGCTGGCAGTCATTATTTTGACAGTTGTGTTTTCTTGGTTACCATTCTGTTTTTACGATAGGTTCATCAATAATCAATCACTTGATTTTAGCTTCAAATAGGGCTATAAGGTTTTAAAATACATTATGTATAAATTATCTTGGAAGGTTAGGCTGTATCTGTGAAGATTCATACTCACAGCCTTAATATAATTATCTAATATATATTAGATAATGTCAAGGAGGCGGGCGCTGAGGCTACTACGCAGTTTTTTAACTTTTGTGGTCTTGATTGATTGATTGGTCCATGACTTATATAATTTTTAACTACTTGTATTTCTTGTTTGTACAATAAGTGGATTAGGAACATAAATACAGGTCACAACATAATTTGCCTGGATTAAGGGTAAGTTCGGAAGACATACGACAAAGGTAATTTAATTTAGTAGGTTATACTAATACTTTGAAGCCTTACCTATGTTCAAAGAGTAGTAAGCTATTGAGGCGGTTTAAATAAACATACTAGTATTCAATGTATTAAAACTATGAATTCGTCAAAATACTACATGTAAATATTAAATAAATCATCATCATCATCATCATCATCCTATAGCAGTCCACTGCTGGACATAGGCCTCCCCTAATGAGCGCCATTGCACCCTGTACTGAGCTCGACGCATCCAGCTTCCACCAGCAGCCTTTCGCAAATTTTCACTCCACCTGGCTGGGGTGCGTCCTGCACTACGCTTGCCGAGCCGCGGTTTCCACTCAAGAACTCGTTTACCCCAACGGTTGTCGGTTCTTCGGCAGATATGGCAAGCCCACTGCCCTTCAGCTTGCTAATTCTCTGTGCTATGTCGACAACTTTAGTTCTGTGTTGGATAGTCTCGTTGCGGATTCTATCCTTCAGAGAAACTCCAAGCATAGCTCGTTCCATAGCTCGCCGAGCGACTTTAAATTGGTGGACTAGCCGTACTGTGAGTGTCCACGTTCCGGCTCCGTATGTCATGACGGGTAGGACGCACTGATTAGAAACTTTCGTTTTCAAACATTGTGGTGGTGACGAGAAACTCGACGTAGTTTTCCAAATGCTGCCCAACCCAGCTGAATCCTCCTCTTGGCCTCCTTCTCGAAGTTGTTTCTACCCAACTGAAATATTGTGTACTCCGAAACAATTTTTAGAAGGTGTCCAATAACGACGACAGATCTCGGATCAAACCGGTCATTGATCATGACTTTGGTCTAAATAAATACTATAATTAAATAAATGTTGGACAGTATGACACAGCATAATCTGGCCCCAACCTAAGCAGAGCTCGTATTAAGGAAATGACATGACTGATTATACTACTAACCTATATTTTTTGTTGCAAATACTACATACTAGCTTCTGCCCGCGGCTTCGCTCGCGTGGTACCAGGATAAAAAGTAGCCTATGTGTTAATCCAGTTCATTTACTATGTATATTCTAACTTTCATTCAAATCTGTTCAGTAGTTATTGCGTGAAAGAGTAACAAACATTAATCCATACATCGAGCCATCCACACATCTTTACTCACAAACTTTCGCATTTATAATATTAGTAGTAGGATTATACTAGAAAATCGCCAGACCCGAAAAAATAAAAAAAAATTATATGTGTAGTATATCAATCTTGGGGTTCCCATAATACAAGCTCTGCTTAGTTTGGGGCTACATGATGCTGTGTCTACGTCCTTATTTATTTTATTCATTACAATATTTGTATTTGTAAATAAATATCTACTTTTTTTTAAATACATCATGTAACTGATCTTATAATAACTGGTTATGGTAACCATGTTCTCTGAATCACATCACATCACCGAATGTTTGTGTGTATGTGTGTTGTTTGTTCCCACTTAACGGTTGAACGGATTTTAAAGAAACTTGGTATATACATAGTATATAACCTGGATTATCTGGATACTACAAGCGAAACTGCAGAAGGAAACTAGTAAATGCAATAAATACAAATATTGCAACTTTGACGGTGTAGTCAATGTGACACTGGTCCATCGTTTGGTACACGTCTCACCCCATCTTTTGATAATAACTATAAAATTGAAATACTTCAAAGACACTAAACCCTAAGTAAATTGTCTCAGTACGGTACTGACTAGCAGTATATAACTTAATTTATATCCTAAACTCCCGCAGAAACCCGACGTTCAACTTTCAAGGGTTTGCCAAGATCTGTATTATTTATTACGCGAAGTTCCACTTGAAACTAATTTATGAGGGCGGATCAAATATTTTGGTTCACTTCAAACTAATGAACTTTAATATGATTGTGCTAAATCGGAATCTTTTTGATAACTGTAAGTTCTCGTAAATATAGAATAGGTAAAAATGGACTGCTATTTTTAGAAGAGGAAACAAAGAAGGAACATGTAAAAATACAAATGATTGCCGGAAAAAAATCTTTTCTCAGAGACATCTACAGAATCCGGTCAATAAACCCACTCAAACATTTTTTTACGTACTGGTATTATTGTAGTACAGTCATTTATTAGGAGTTTATATTTATCTAATATAAGGTTTTAAATATCTACTTAAAACGCTTTAAGTGCTAAAACATTACTCTTGATATAAAACTGCTGTGCCTCCTTATGCATGACGCGCAGCTTTACATCCGAGGCTCGCGGTCAACGTGTTAAGCTTATCAAGTCATTATTCAGTAGGCAAATCCCGGAGCTACATATCACTGATTTCTATCACAAGCTTATAAAATCCAAACTACGGGTTCAATAACACTATATTCACAAACCACAATACCAATAAACAACGCAGCAGATGTTGTCTTCGAAAAACGTGTTTCATTTAAACTTTTACATAAATTTAGCTTAAATAATATTTAATGGGTCTGTCTGAAAGCGTGTAGCCGTATAAGCTCGGGAGAGAGCTGTGAATATTTTACATTATTTCATAATTACTATTTGATTGAATCGTAAAGTTAGATATGAAGACCTCTATCATAAGGACAATCAGCGCAGCGTAAAGATTTTAGAGGTTATAAAAGTGTTTTCATTAAATTATACTCGTATTCCATGCAACATTGTCTGAAAATTAAAGTTATTAATTAAAAACAGAAAACACTTCTTATTTTGCTTGAGTAGGTAATGATGAGATCGCCGATGGGGCGGGCTTACCCAGAAGATCCTAATAACACTCTTTTTGAATTTTATATTTCGTTTCATTACATACCGTTTATATTTCGTATAGACAATGATAATACAATTTTATATACGAAACTCTAAATACGGATTGTTCACTTTTACTAGAATCATGCCAGGCTCTTGAAGGCGCGCACCCGTATTATTAAAGCACTGGAATTACCTAATGCTACGCAGAAGTTCGCTTGTTTGCACAGGAATGCGTGGAAGCTTACCGGGGCACATCCTGAGTATTCAGAATCGCGCATGCAAAGACACATCCACAGCTTAAATTTAAGTAAACTGATGAGCTTTTGTGAGGGGATTTCGTGAATTCTTTTGATACTCGATTTTATTTGAATATCCGAAGAAAGTTACTTTGATCATTCGAACGAATTGAGTATTTTGGTGTGATAAGATAAAACGGAATACGATTGCGAGTTCATTATGGCTTGCTTGTATTCTGTATGTTTTACAACATTGGTATTTCAGTCAAACGGATTCAAATGAGTCGTACCAGCTCTTACAGATATTTTTTCTAGATATTCCTTCTTATTTATTCATATTTTATAACCTACAGAATGATAAACAATATTAATATGAAAGTAGGATAATGGAAGCTGGGTTTAATGAAAAGTGTCTGTCATCGATAATTTTGTAATCGATTGTCATTTACCCATTCTTCTTTTTGTATTGTTTAGGCTAAGATAGATAGATAGACAGATAAACTTTTTATTGCACACAACACCAATACAAAAAAATACAACAGAGAAATAAAATAGTACTTAATGTAGCTACAATCGTGCGGGCTTAGATACCTTGTTTACATTCAGGGCCCATTCGTAATGTCACAAAAGATTCCTAGCCCTTAACGTGTGACGTCATAACATGCTTCAAACACAAAAGTTTCCAAAACACCTCATGGCGTCACGTTAAGAAATTTGACATGGGCATAGAGAATACGATTACACGCAGATTCCACGCAGATATCGTAACGAAGCGCGTTACGTTTGCGTTTGGTCGTAGGGAATAAGGGAATAAGGGCCCTGTGCAAAAACTCCACTTCCTTTTCTTGTTTATATTTTATTCTGATTATGGTGGTCAGGTTGCCGAAAAAACGTCAAATTTGTCACGCTACCTTTATGTGCTCTGAATACTTATTGGGCTTACGTTGTAACACAGTATAGCTTATATTTCGCCCGCAGCTCCACTCGTGTAGTACCGGTATAAGTATGTGCTAATTCAGGTCATCATCATCATCATCATCATCAGCCTATAGCAGTCCACTGCTGGACATAGGCCTCCCCTAATGAGCGCCATTGCGCCCTATCCTGAGCTCGATTCATCCAGCTTCTACCAGCAGCCTTTCGCAGATCGTCACTCCACCTGGCCGGAGGGCGTCCTACACTACGTTTGCCGAGCCGCGGTCTCCACTCAAGAACTCGTTTACCCCAACGGTTATCGGTTCTTCGGCAGATATGGCCAGCCCATTGCCACTTCAGCTTGCTAATTCTCTGAGCTATGTCGACAACTTTAGTTCTATGTCGAATATACTCGTTACGGATTTTATCCTTCAGAGAAACTCCGAGCATAGCTCGTTCCATAGCTCGCTGAGCGACTTTAAACTTGGGTGTGTACGGGGTTCCAACCTTTATCTTCGGTACCCAAGCCAACCTCACCTGCACGTGGTGCACCCTGCTAAATAACGGACGAGGCTCTGGCGGCCGGCTGATTGCGGCATAGCGCAGCCTACATCGGCACAGATAAATCCCCTGGCCGCTGACGGGCAGCAGCGTCGGCAGTGCGAGAAGCTGTGCCCTGCGATCCCCAACCCGCTTGCCCAGCGTGGGGATTATGGGCATAAACCCCCTAATGAAAATTATAAAAAAGAAATGGCCCCCAGTTCCCGGCCGCCCCGCTATTCCTGGTCATACAGGTAGCGGCCTTGGTAACGGCGGGGCAAGGGGTGCGAACAATCACCGGGCTACCTCTGGCTACCTGCAAAACCTGACCCTAGCAACGTATAACGGACGCACTCTGAGGCTCGATGAACATCTAGCGCAGTTGGAAGTGGAGCTGGAGAACATTAGGTGGCATGTTCTGGGGTTGTGTGAAGTCCGTAGAGAGGGAGAGGACACCATTACCCTAGACTCGGGCCATCTAATGTACTTCCGCGAGGGTGACCAAACATCACAGGGTGGCGTAGGGTTTCTCGTCAATAAGGCCCTCTGTAACAACGTTCAGGAAATCTCCAGTGTGTCGACCAGGGTAGCGTACCTGATCCTTCGACTATCCAAGCGGTATAGTATGAAGATCATTCAGGCTTACGCACCGACCTCGGCACACTTGGATGATGAAGTGGAGGATATGTACGAGGACATATCCAAAGCCTTGCACAACACCACTAAGGCTCACTTCAACGTTGTTATGGGGGACTTTAACGGCAAAGTGGGACGCCGGGTTGGCGACGAATCCAGAGTGGGCCCGCATGGTCATGGAAGTAGAAATCACAGGGGGCAAATGCTCGTCAACTTCCTAGAGAAGGAGGGGCTCTTTTTGATGAATTCGTTCTTTAAGAAGAAGCCCCACAGGAAGTGGACGTGGCGAAGCCCCGACGCTGTGACCAAAAATGAGATCGACTTCATCATGACGGATAAGAAGCACATATTCAGAGACGTCTCCGTGATCAACAGGTTTAACACCGGATCTGATCACAGACTTGTCCGAGGCTCTCTGAATATTAATCTTCAGCTGGAAAGAAACCGTCTGATGAAGTCCACGCTCCGACCCAATCTACTCCAGATCATGGCGGGCACCGAGAAGTTTCAGAAGCTTCTCGGTGATAGATTCGTTGCCGTGGAACCCACCGATGACGTTGATGAGGCCCTACAGAACGTGGTTGGAACGTTAAGGGACGAGGGCATCAAATTCTGCCAAATGCAGCCTAAAGGCAAGAAGTCCAAACTTTCGGATGACACTCTTGGGCTGATGGCAAAAAGACGGGAAACCACTCAGGCCACTTCGTCAGAGAGGTCAGACCTGAACAAGCGAATTGCGAAGATGATACGGCGTGACCTTCGGAGCTCCAACACACGCCTCATTGAAGAGGCGATAGAGCGAAACCGAGGGTCCAAAGTATTCACTCAGCAGCTTGGCAGGAGCCACCTGACGAAGTTAACAACACACGATGGCCGAACCGTCTTGTCAAAGCCGGAGATGTTATCAGAGATCGAGGACTTCTATGGCCGACTGTACACGGCACATGCTCCTTGCCCCCAACGTGACAACCATGATTCCAGAGCTACCCTCACCCGCCACTACACCGACGACCTGCCAGATATCAGCCAAGACGAAGTCGTACTGGCCCTGAGACAGCTTAAAAATGGAAAAGCCCCCGGTGAAGACGGAGTAACTTCAGAACTTCTGAAGGCAGGAGGAGCTCCTGTTGTGCAGGAGCTGCAGAACCTCTTCAACTCCGTCCTTCACTGTGGGAGAACTCCAAATATTCCAAATTTAATCTAAATCCGCTGAGCCGTTACGGAGTTGAGGAGAAACAAACATACAAACAAACACTTTAATATTTCATTAGTGTGAGTGTGATGGGGTGTAAGTGGTTCCAACTCCATTTTGGAATCCAAGCCAACCTCACCTGCCTGCGGTGCACCCTGTTGTATAACAAACGGGGCTCTGGCGCCCGGGTCGTTGTGGCATAGCATACCTTAGGCCGCGGTCACGAAGACAGCGGCGGCGGCGCGGGGAGCGACGTGCCAACGCAAATCATTGCATTGAAAAGCGCCATTCCTTGCGCCGCCGCCGCCGCCGCCCCGCTCCCGCTGACTTCGTGACCGCGGCCTCACACCGAAAAAGAAAAATTCTTTGGCCGTCGACGGGCAGCAGCGTCGGCGCTGCGAGAAGCTGTGCCTGGCGATCTCAAAGTCGCATGTTTAGCGTGAGGATTTTGGGTATATCCCTTTATTAGTAGGTGGTGGTGTAGTAAGTGACATGTGATAAATAAATAATTAATAGATACAAATCAATGATATCTATCATCGATACAGCTGTACCTACATCTTTCACTTTGTCTGCATTGTGACATTTTCATGCTCATTTGTCATTTTGAATTCACAGCAGATTGTGAAAAGTTCAGTCCCGAACAGCATTAAAACTATCCTTTTGTCGTTAGTGGAGCGAGTGGCTCAATTATTAAGAGATTAAGTAGTCATGGTAGACAGTAATCCGCTAGCACGTTTATTATTGGTTATTTGTAAGTTTTTTCCGCTGTCATCAGCGGAATTGAAAAAAAAAAACCAAGATTTTCTGTTTTACCTATGAACTTAAAATAAAAAAGCTGGGTATGTTTATTATTACCGCCCAAAATTTCATTTGTGTATGCTTACAAGTGAAATATTTTAGAACTTGGTGATTTTACTTGGTTATTTTATTTTATAATATATATATTGACCTACCAGTGAAAGTTCTCCTTACAAACTTTCTATTTCACCTCTATCAAGTTTTATTTTTGCGAGAAAAAGTAGCCGATATCCTTCTCCAAACTCCCATCTGTCTCTGTACCTACCAAAATTAATGAAAAATGGTTTTGCGGCATCGAAACGTAACAGACAGACCGATTTAATATAAGTTTGGACTTGGATGTTCTTACCTCTACTACAAAGTGATTATCAAATCGTTATCTATCAATTAATATGTACCAATATACATTAATTTCTTTAACTTTTGTTGTGAATTTCGTGTAGGGAAAATAAAGATGTAGATTGTTTATTTTATAAAAAAGATTCAGAATATATTTGACCTTTCGTATCTACCAATAGCACTATTGACCGCGTGAGAACTCTTAAACAGTTTTTTGCGTATCCAATACCATCCAAAGGGTTTGGCAGTGATTGAAGACCCTTTCAAACATGCATACCAAACTTTATATCAAGCCATAATAATACTCACCCATCCGATGGATGCGAAGATTTATGAGCGAAAACGCTTATTATTTTCATAACTTCTATCGGATATATTTAAAATATAATTCAACAAACCTTTTCATTAGAAAAAGCACCTTTCATTTAAAAGTAAACCTTGGGGAAAGCAAGATAATTACAGATAAAAGACGTTTCAAAGAATAGGCTCCGATTTCTTGCGGATGGATAATACAAACAGTACTAACCTGGTGTAAAGAGGGTGAAGGTCGAAACAAAGTGAGATCAAAAGGTGCTGAAATCATCCAATTTGCCACTACAAAAGAAACACTAACGTTATTAAGGCTGGTGCCCATTTGTGACTAAATCAACTTAGTCTTTAATAAAGGTTTAGAGACAAAAGCTTAATTAGCGTCTATGGTTTGGCTGGAGCGTTGACAAAGGAAGACGGAGAATGAAAGTGTCTATCCCGGTGCACATTACACGAACTACGGTATTTTATTGTCTGAATTTTGTCTTTCTCGTTGACGATGAAACGCTTCAAAGCTTTGCGGGTTTGAAAGCAGTGATCGCGTTTTCTCATTGGCATTTCGTACATGTATTTATTTATCCAAATCTCTAATGTTACGAATACACCGACCGAATATCCGTGATGGGCTAAACTATGATCAGTGACTTGAGTGCGAAAAACACCTTATTACAAAGTTTGCAGAACTATATTTTTGTATGAAAATTGAGCAGCGCCCCTAGCGGGAAGTTTGTACAACTTTAACATTTCCTTACAAAATATAGTCAAAATTTGCAGTGAAGGTAAGTTTTTTGCACTCAAGCCATAGGTATCGTCTGCCGATGTTTAAGGCGACGATAGATATCAAACCTCCCTCTCGCTCGCACTATTCAACATTTTTGAAGATATAAAATCACTGAATGTATTTATGCAAAATAGAAAACTTTCACGGCCTAGAAAATAAAAATACAAAGGTTCAGAAATAATATCATGTTGAACCCAACACGTTTTCCTACCAAAAAATTTGCACCTAAATTTATCACATTGGTACAAGTTTTTTGGTAAGAAAACGTGATAGAATAAAAATGATATTATTGCTGAACCTTTGTATAGTTATTTTTTAGGCCGTGAAGGTTTGCTATTTTTCATAACTACATTCAGTGATTTTATATCTTCAAAAATGTTGAATAGTGCGAGCGAGAGGGAGATTTGACATCTATCGTCGCCTTAATGACTCGAGAATACGGAGAATGTTAGAAGTATTGGTGTTAGCGCTCTCATTCTTATACATACGTTTGTTTCGATGGGCTGAATTAGTATGTATCCAGATAGTAACAATATATATCAATGTTATCCAGAGCGTTAGATATCCCTCCCTTACATTAAGTTCATAGATAACATATTTAGATATTTACATAATTAGGTAGCTAAATGTAAAAATAAATACATATAGTTATGCAAAACCTGTTTTGTGAGAGACCGGTGCCTGAAATAGGCTAGGAGTCTATGATTACAGGTCACCTAATATTTATATATTAAAGATACTTCGGAAAGTTGAGTTTCGAACAGTGGAGTTCTTACATTTTAATCATGATAATGTGTATTCACGACCAAGTGAAAGCGCAAATCGGACCTCGTAACAACTTCTATTTTTCCAAAAAGTCCCTGAATAAATCAGGCAAGCATTACAACCCAAATCAACACAACAAACGTAAAATACGCTACTTGTTTCTGTTCGCATATTTTGTTTTCTGTACTGAACAAATAAAACGTAAACTTTTTAATGAATTAGCCCGTTTAATAAATGCGGGTAAAAAGTTATCGATTCATTGTACTCGTATAAAACCCAAAGGACGTACATAAGGCGTTAGATTTGTATTCTGGTAGCCTTTTATTTTATGCTGGCTTTTGTTTTACTTTGGCGTAATAACGGCCTAAAAACTCCGACACCAGAGTTGGTCACTAGCTCATACAATAGAAGAAGAAGGCGTTATTCGAATTAAAACTCCTAAATTCCTAATTGTAACAGATGAGCTACGCTATGTTTTTCATTACCGGTGTCTATACGAATTTCTATAATACAAGTTTTGTTGATCCTTAATACAATTTTATTTAATAGCTTTGCTCGCTAGGTATCTAGATAGAAAGTAGCTTATATGTTAATCTTAGGTCTTTCTATGACGACCTCTGTGGTGCGGTGGGCGATGGTCCGCCTGGGACGCAGAAGGTTGCGGGTTCGATTCCCGCCGTGGGACAAATTTTTGCATGTTCTGTAGATATTTGTCTCGGGTCTGGGTGTTTTCTATGTATAATGTGTATGTTTTTACAAAAAAAATATATATTTAATATATCAATCATGTGGTTCCCATAACACAAGCTCTGCTTAGTTTGGGGCTACATGATGCTGTGTGATAGTCCAGTATTATTTATTTATTTATTTAGGTCATAATGTGCATACAGCTTAAACCTCAGTTTTGGCGTGAAAATAGGACATACATTTCACAAACTTTCGCCCCTAGTAGGATGTAATTATGGCTTGTATCAATCCGATGGTGGTGGTGGTGGTATAGATATGAGCCATTCTAGACGACTAGCATTTTTTATCACTGTGGTGACAAAAAAATGCTAGTGTGGTCTAGTGGCTAGTGTGTAAGCCTATATCAGTCCACTGCTGGACACTGTCACCCCTTTATTAGGCCTCCCCTAATAAACAAAGGATAATTCTAAGCGATAGTGATACTGCAAAAAAATAGTCAATCACATAAAAATCTAATCAAAAGATTTAAAATTTGTATCCTTATTGCCTGTTTCGATGTGTTATATTTTCAATATTGAATGTTAATGAACTAAATGTATCCTTAAATTTTGAATAAAGAATAAAATATTATCTTTATTCATTAAAACAGTTCAAGCGCGACCATTTCAGTTGATAAAATCCCCAGAATCCCTCGGGGCTATTTTATAACTGAGAACTTGGTACAAAAAAGGCTTGCGCAGTGTTAAATCTACTCGAGATAAATTATCAAATCCGGGGCGGTGCCTGTAGTACGAGTTTCTGGTTAGAATATATACACCTTCACGACTTTTTCCCCATTATGGATATCTTCAGATATTTCAGAATAAGGGCCCCGTTGAAGCTGTTTTCTATCCCATAAGAACAACCTTTTATTCGGGATGAAAGGACGTAGTGAATAGTGTAGTGTGTGTCCTCATCATCATCAGCTTATAACCCTCCACTGCTGGACATAGGACTCCCCTATTCAGCGCCATTGCGCCCTGTCCTCGATGATTGGTGGCCGATGGTGGATGATGACATAATAAAAAAGTAAAATAACTAACTAACACTCTGTTAAAAACGAACGAACGAAAAACGTAACGAACGAAGCGTGAAGACGCATACTGGTTGGTGTTATTACAGGCCACTGTGACCTGAACCACCACCTAGTAAAGACAGGAGCTACGGACAGCGGCACCTGTCGTGGTTGTTTTCAAGATGAAGAACAGTGGAGCATGTCATCTTACATTGCACTGCCACTAAGCCAGAGCAAAATCCCGGTTATAAATGCTGCTTGATCAAAACTCATCAACCCAGAGTCCTGCTCCGTTACTTTAAGGAGTTGGGCTGACTGGGGACAGGTTAGCAGGATGGCAATGCACAATACACCCCAATGCGGGACGTCAGGGCAGAACTTTCTCCCTCCACCTCAAATTAGAATTAGATGGTTGATGATTGGCTGAGCACAAAACACACAAGTATGATTTAGGATAAGGTTTAACATTATCCGTAATCTTGCTAGGGTAAGATCTAGAACTGAAATGGGAATCGAAGTGACCCGAGTGCTCGGAGGTTCTGATTGAAATTTGTTTACCTTCCACTCTAACTTTGAACGATGAATCCGAAGTTGGGCTGCCCGGGTTTATACAAATTGCTGATATTCATTTCTAAAATACTGCTATCACATCACACTAATAACTCTAATATTTTATAAGTGCAAAACAGTCACATGAAGAGGGTTTTTACCAAATATAATCCCGTATAAGTAGTATATCAGTCATGTAGTTCCCATAATACAAGCTACTTACTTTAGGGGTATATAATGTATGAAAAATATCCAGAAATATTTATTTACATAATTTAAATTAACAAAGCAACTATAGGTGCCTACAAAGTAAATATTATCTAAGTCATTAAGTTTCTACCGCTTTTGTAAAGTCATTTAAAACCCGCTTCGTATTCTATTTAACTAACGCTGGAGAACCTTGTTTATTCTCTGTCCAGTGAGGCGCGAACCAGTGGGTTCGGAACTACTGTTGTTATGGTGTACCAAGACAAAGGAATAACTTTAATGCTCTTAAATATAAGAACTTGTTATAGTTGAATGATTGTAAGAATTTATAACTACAATGGAAACTTTATGTTTTCAAATTCCGGAACTGTTCTTAGAGTTTGCACAGGAACGGCTGAGGCCTTAAGTCTATAGGAGTTGTTATTTTTTCTAGAAATATGTAATCTGTGGGCCTTTATGAATATGAATATAAAACATTTTTATATTCATATTGCTGAATATTATTTGTCTATTCGCTTGTGTTGGTTCTCTGGCAAAGGTGCACTCGCGGCCGGCTGATTGCGGCATAGTGCAGCCTAACACTGGCACAGCTAAATCCCCTGGATGCCAATAAGCAACAGCGTCGGTGGTGCGAAAAGCTGTGCCTTGCGATCCCCAACCCGTATGCCCAGTGTGAGGATTATGGGCAAATCCTCATTCATACAATTGAGATGTGTTTCGTTGGTGGCAAAATTTGCTCTGAATACAAAAGTAATTATACAATCCATCTTGTGATCACCCAGGGGATGGTAAAAATAAGTTTCTGAATAAAAACAAAAAAGGCATTCGTTCGCTTTAATTCACTTCCACTTTTTTCGAAACTAAAACTGTATAAGAATGAATGGGGTTATATTGAATCTATCTGAAGGAATAGAAAATCCACTTTGGCGACGAAAATTTGGTTAGGGCGAGTTGTATTCCCAACGCTATGACGGGCCTCTCTATACCTAGTGTAAAGTCTATAGAAATATGGTTCAAACTTCTTTAAATAATTTTATAGAGTTAAAAATTAAATGGTCTATGTTATTAGCAAAGTAAAAAATTAATATTTTTATTCAACAGCCAGATCAAAGAATATGTTATTGCGTTGGGAACAAGAATGACATGAATAGTTTTGTTATAAATTTTATGCATAAAAAAGAAAACATGTAATGTTGAGCTTCGGAGAGCTCAATCACAAAGACTAGCGAAAAAGTAGGTTGGCCAAAATTTTACGTCTGGGATACGAAATCGTATTCAATTTTGTATCAAATTTTTAAAGTATAAAATTACATCAAGTCGTCATTTCAAAAACAAAATCTCATTTGGAATTTGAATCATATCCAAGTACACAGAACAAAAAGACCTGGCGTAAGTATCTCGTTGACTCACGTAGTACAGGATTACCTACGACTGCGGGCACTTTGCATCAATTTCGTAACACTACAATTTGTTATTCTGAGTCTGGCATACAGTTTTCATTCCATGACTCTGCAATAAGGTCTCGTTGTCAGAGCTAGTTTGTAAGCACGTGAAAAATGTAAGGATACTACATAATAAATGCGGAGGTTTAGATGTTTGAGTACGAGCATGTGGATTTGAGCAGTTGAAAACAAACTACTTAACATCCTTATTTTGGATAGTTTCAAGTCGAGAAAGAGCTCGGCTTTCAAGTCCGATCTGTACGGTTTGGACTGCGGATCAATGTCCGCGATAATGGCGCGTAAAGATCGGACCGCGCATCTGGGACTGATCACTGACGTGATGCGCGCATCTACACGTTCGTTTCGGAGTACGGGTTGGAATGGCGCGTGCTGTTTCCCGCGGTCCGAACTTCACGTGTGCAAGGCGCTAATTGTTCAGTTTTCAAATATATTGTAGGAAACTCTAATCTGAGGCCTTTGCATCTATTCTAGATGATTCATAGAGTGCAAAGTGGTGACTTTTACTCACTGACTGGGACGCTATAGGCTTACCACAGGAAATACATGATTATTACGTGTGGAGCTGAATAAGCCACGGGTTTCCTCACGATGTTTTTTTTCAACGTTCAATCCGTTGGTTCGTTCGAGATTCGAACCCATAACCTCCGGATCAGAAGTCGGGATTCATCCCACCTTCGCCACCACGGCTCTACTCCCTCTAATAGTAGGTGCCAAAAGCAAGCTCAAGTCCAAACATAACATTCTTTAAGTCCTTAACTTATTTAAAATCTTTATAAGTAGGGCTTATTGATTCAATTCTGTAAGCCCATAACGTATTCAAAATCTTTCTAAGTAATGCTGATTCAATAAAATTTATGTGCTATTAAAAGTAAGTTTTGCGTAAATATACACTTAAACACTGAGTTTCTGCAGACTTACTATTTTAATTTGCATTATTGAAAATTACAGTTGTGTTTTGTAAGGAGCAAATGGATCATTTGGGCTAAACAGTAATATAAATCCAATTGACCGTAAATGAAAGTGATTTAGTTCTGTGCTGATAATTATCATCATTCTCCTGCACTTGTCTTACGCTAAGTGGGGTTGACTCAACATGTTTTCTTCTGCCAGTCACTTCTATCAGCCGTCAAATCTGTGCCCACTCCCTTCATTCTCATATCCTCTTTCACACAATCCATCCATCCCTTCTTCAGCTTCCCTCAGTCTCTAGTTCTGCTCTGACAATAAAGTTCAAAACAGCTTGTAGTTTTTCTTATCAATGCTACTTGTAGTTACAGAACACGCGGGCTTTAGCTCTAACTAAGCGGATAATGTTAGGAAACAGAATATAACGCAAATCTGCAAAAGTCTCATGTTAGCATTTCGTATGCAATATGTTTGTATTCCATTAGAGTTAACGAGCGTGTAGCAGTATGTAAACTAAGTTGGTCGTGTTATAATCGGCCTAGTTCTGCGATGTTGTAAAAGGGATTTAGAACGGAAAAGTCTGCCTATCATAAATAAGAATTTGATTGACTGGCAGCGGTTTCCGTTGCATCGATAAAAATATGATAAAATATAATCAGATTGGAGGTGTAAAATTCTCATAGGTATGGTTTCAAGATAGGTTTAAGTTTTGGTTATATAAAACAATATAGCATCCATAGTGGGCCAAACCTGGATGAGACGAGCTTTATGGAGATTTGCACAAAGGGAGGCCTATACCCAGCAGTGGGTTAAGTCAGTCTGCGGATGATGATGACAATGATGTAAAAACTCTATCCAAATCATTCTTCTTCTTTCTCCTGACATTAATCCCATTTATTTGGAGACTGCCCTTCTTGTATGTTTTCTCCAAAGTTGTTTATTCTGCGTCATCTCCCTATCAACATCGGTGGCTCTCATATTCATATTCACATCAATTTCCTGTTGTTTTGAGTGTTTGCTGCCAAGTGACTGGTGGTCTGTCACGTCCTCTTGTACCTTCCTCCAAATCCAATGTAGTGGTCACTGTCGGTCTCATTATGTGTCCATACCACCGCAGAATGGTTCACTTGGAAAGTACCCCTAATATAGTTTCTTCTTTTGCCCAGTTTTGTCACTCCGCCAGCCCAACGAAGCATGTTCATTTTGGTGTATGATTCAGCCATAAGAACTATATTATCTGCATATAAGAGCGTCCATAGCGCTAACTCTATCAAAATTATTCAGTTATTAATATATATGTCTTCTGCAAACAAAAGTTCTTTTTTTTTGCAATGCCTAAATGCTGCCATCAAGATTGAAAAATATGGATAAGTCCTTACATAACCATGTTTTTCAATCTTGATGGCAGCTCCTTCGATTCATTCGTTCATTCTTTCATCTGTTTCTCTCTAAAATTTTACATTCCATAACATTTCATCATTATTGAAAAAATATACCTATCCTTTTCAATATTCGAAATAAATAACCATAATTCATTTTAAGAAATAAATCAAAGTAATTCGGAACTGCGAACCCGAAAATATGCTTCAAAGTTTTTCCTCAACTTCGTAATTTAAAAGTTTTGCATCACTGAATCGGAAGAAAATAAGAGAAACCCCATCAAATTATCAAAAGAAATATAATTTATTCACTTATTTCCCAAAACTGAAATTGTTTGACTTTAATCTCGCGGCTTTATTGGATAAAGCTTTTGCCAGTTATTTTGCTGGCGTAATTATTTGGAGGAAATGCCACAAGGAAAATAAGTAGTACTTAAGGATAATTAATGATATTGCTGTTCTTATTGAAAAAAGAAAATTTTCACAATCGTTACATCGGCGAAGGCACCGATGGCGTTTCGACTCATTAAGAAAGTCTTCATCAAGGTGAAGGAACGCAACGCTCTCCCTCCGCGTCTCGTCTAACACTCCTAAATTCACGTTTTTCAATATGAATGAGACGTTAGTTTCACACCACACCTCACCATACCAGCCTATATCAGTTCACTGCAGGTCATAGGCCTCCACTAATAAAGGGGGCTATGCCCATAATCCCCACGCTTGGCATGTAGGTTCGGGATCGCAGGGCACAGCTTCTCGCACCGCCGATACTGCTGCCGTTGATGGCCAGGTATTTAGATGTGCCAGTATTAGGCTGCGCTATGCTCAAATCAGCCGGCCACCATAGCACCGTTTATTATAGAACAGGGTAATCACGTGCAGGTGAGGTTGGCTTGGGTTCCGGAGATTGGAACTCCTTACACAAATAAATAGCTTAATATTTCCAAATTAAGTTACAGATAGTGGAAGGACCTTACTAACGAATTTAAAATCGGGCCTAAGTGTTTTTTGACTGCAAAATTACCTAATGTTTTTCGTCAAAGTGATACTTATCTAGCTTTCATAAATATTCGTCTAGTCTTATTTTATCATGGGAAAATAACTAATTTATATTAATCAGATCTTGGGCCTTTAACATGTATAAAAGATGATTTGAACAGCTTCTTTCAAGGTTTGGCACTTAAGAACTTAATAAATCAGATAGGTCCGATGAAAAGCTAGATATTACTAAGAGCATACTTCCACATCCACATCCATCCACATCAGCCTATATCAGTCCACTGCTGGACATAGGCCTCCCCTAATAAAGGGGGATATACCCATAATTCCCACGCAGGGCATGCGGGTATACTTAGTAAGGTTTATTTCAATTTCAATTTTCTTTTACATTAATGAGGCAGATTCCATGATAAGTAATACTTCAAAGAAAACAGACATAAAGATAGTATTTTCTAGAGCTACAAACTTAGAAAAAATATCAGCACCAAAACTCGATGCACGCTGCCTATTGCGCCAACATTATCAAAAAATCAAAATTCATTTATTTAGTAGGAACTGTAAAGTACACTTTGAAACGTCATGTTTTTTAATGTTCGTAACGCGACCAAACAGAGAAGAATTGGTAAGAAACTCTGTTAGGCTTATATTTTTTTAAAGTCCATGTTATTACAATTTTTGTTCTTAACTATTACATTGTTTTTGAGGGAGTTGGAGACAGTTTCATCCCAAGCTTTTTTGTCATATGATTATTTATCAGATATTTTATAATAAGCCTTATTACAGAGGTTACGTTTAACAACATTTTTGAATTTATTTACAGATAAATTAATCACGTCATTTGGGATTTTGTTAAGGAAACGTACGTTTTACCCTTTAAATGAATGACTTACTTTATGGAGCCTTACAGTAGGAACAGCAAGTTTATCTTTATTTCTAATATTAACATTATGATAGTCGCTATTTTTTTTGAACAAGTTTAATATGTTTTCTTTGAACATTAGGTATTCAAGCGACATGCGAGGAACATCTTAATTAATAAAAAATAATGGCTTAGTTGATGTAAACGTTAACGACGACCCTCGGACGATTTTTGACAGTTTTCTATGGGTGACTGTGACTCTATAGAGTATAATATCTCGGCTATAACATTAATAATAAGGATCCTGACCCAGAGTATCTGGGACATTCATAAAATACTACAATTTCCATCCTATTGATATTATAAAAAAATAAGATTTAGATCTAGACGCAATAGGCTCTATAATTCTGCGCAGAAAGATAGGAAGTGGGTCACACACAGTTCCACATCGCGATAAAAAGTCATTCACCTGTATGTACAGGATGTCCCGTGATATAAGATTCATCTTATGGGATCCTGTATGAACTTTTGCACTAAATGTTTTGGAGAAAGTACCTATTTCAATAATCAAAAGTTGTTAGTCTCAACGGATCTATACCCCTCTGAAGTTAGGCTCAGTACAAGATTTGACACTTCACTTTCACTATTCTAGTACAATCCGACCCAATCAAGGAGCAACTTCACTACTTGCAGCCAACGTCAATACGTTGTGCGGGACTATTGTATGTGTTTACTACATTAATTATTTATATACCAATTATACTACCACGTAATGTAGGTATCAACATAATTAAAATTTGTAATTTTATAGATTTAGATTACACTTTCCCACCGCGTGGAAATTGTTTATATGATCTGTATACGTTTTGGGTCTGAGCTTTTCTATTTATAATGTGTATGTATTTAGGAAAAAATGTAATAGGTAGATGCTTAGTTAGGGGCTGAATGATGTGTGATAATGACCGGCATTATTTATTTATTTATTTACAGCGTGAATATAATCATGCTTTTCTCGAAAAGTTAACGTTGGCCATGTTACAATAAAATCAAGTCATTAAATCAAAATGTTATGTATAAACGTCAATATATATTACATAAGTTTTTCTTATGATGACGTGATAAAGATAAAATTAAAAATTAAATATATTATTTTTGTAGTTATTATTCCGTTATTTTGTCAACTTAAATTATTTTCTGTTGTACACTTTTTCTACATATTTTGTGCTACGGCCTCTCCTCTACTCGGCTCACTTAAGCTCGCCTCTGTACATATTTTTGCCATACTTTTTGTATTTATTCTATTCTATATTTTACAGTATTTATATGTGTACAAATGTACAATAAAGAATTACAGAAAATGTAAAACTTACGACAAAATATTTGGTCACCCTATATGAGAAATGAATGCCCGACGTGAGGGGGCTATAAATATGGCATTGTTTATTTGAAGGCTCTGCGGAATGTCTCATAAAATGATGTGGAAAGGGGTCTGTTTTGATATGTGAGGAAGGTAAAAGCTTTCGGGATGACGTTTGAAGGGAAACGTCTTTATGAGAAATAGCAGCGCTCTATCCAAAAAATATATACGAAAGAATGAATAGAGATACTGCGTGATTTATGTTGCGAAATGATAAAGTCAACTGTTATAATAATTATTAAGAAATTTTGCTATGCTCAAAGATTAGTGCTGTATGTGCAATCACCAATGTTATTTCACATTCAGAACCATAAAAATATTACGGAAAAAATTTTACTGCTGTGTTCAATAAAAAAAATGATTTTGCCTGAATAAAATAAATTATTCTGGATACTGTCTTAGTTTTTAGGTATTTTATAATAGTCTGAGTGATTTTTTTGAGTTGTATCCACTATAGAGAATTTTTATTATTAACTAGCTGATTCACCCCGCAACTTCGTTTACCTCTTTATAAAAGTGTAGATTTTATAATTTTACTATGTGCATAGATAAATAAAATGATATATAATAAAAACATACAAAAATGGCAATTTGCCTTGAATACCAAATAAAAAATCAAAAAAAAAGTCGAACATAGAGGCTCCTCCTTTTTTGGAGTCGGTTAAAAACATATATTTGTTGGCTATGATTTAAAAGCAAGAAACCACATTCACTGAAATTTAAATTTTATCGAGTACTCTATACAAAATTTGTCATGCAAAATATACTGAAATGACGTACAAAAATGCTTTACGAGTTTAGGGTTCGTTTCCTATATTTATTTGGTGAACGTATAAACGACGGTATGTCGAAAAGTCTTCAAAAAACCTTCTAGTAAAACAACATGTGAGCTTGTAATTACAAAATCTGAGTGGCGTTGGTGCCTGCAAGGCTTGCTACACACTTAGAGCTATATTTCACTGGGACACCATGGCGGCGCAAATAGTCGCTGCTACCAACTAAATGGATACAGCTTTATAGACTCTATAGTATAGAGAGTTACTCACCTGCGGGCAACCTGCGGGGTGATCGGCTAGCTTTGTTGCCATTGACAAGAGATGCAAACCTCTTTAACAAGTGTCAAAATATAGTAACCACTTATATATGATGAAGACGTAGCTTTGAAACGAATTGTCATTTTGAAGGAAACATATATTTATCTCTTTTATTTAAACTGGCCTGCTTCGAGAATTGCAGTTGATTTTATAGAGATAGCCACAATGCTTGAAATAAAAAGCTCGATGTTGCCTGATCTCGATTTTTTTCCTGAAAATGAATATGATTTTTTTACTCATTGATTATTAATGATTGGAAATAAGTAATATAATAAACCCAAAACAACAACGTACAACGAAGCGCAGTTGGTAGTTTCCCAGTATAGAAGGCTACGGGTTCTAATACCACCGAGTCAAAATTTATGGGAGACTAGCTTCCGGCCGCGGCTTGGCTCGCGTGGAACCCGGGTGAAAAGTTGCCTATGTGTTCCATCCGGGCCATAAACAGCGATAATAATATATTTCAAATTTCATCCATATGCGTTCTAAAATTTTTGCGTGAAAGAGTAACAAACATCCTCACAAATTTTCACACTTTTATTATTAGTAGGAAGAAGGATAGGATTATAAAATCTTAGATTTTCCCTGAAGTATGTATGAACTAACCTGTGATTGTCAGTCATTAGAAAAGTATCTAGTTTTTTTATTTTAGCCTTTACGTTTTCGTAGAGTACAAATTGTTCTCCAGTTAAGTAACACCATATAGCTCAAAAGTGAATAGTAGATCAAAATAGTAATCTTTGAATGTGGAAATAAAGTAAGTTTTAGTTTGTGCCAACTTATAATAGCAATCGTATTATCACACAACCACCGCATGTAACGTCCAATATCTTCTGGTCTTCCTTTTATTTGTTTGATTGAATCATTTAGTTTCATGGATATTTGAAATGATCTTAAATATTCTCCTGTATGTATTGTGAATTCATTTGACAAAAAGTTTCTTTAAATCAAGAATTTATCCTTTATCAAAATCTCCTACAACAATCGGGAAAACTATATTTTTTTTGCTGGAAAAATTACATGGCATGAACTATTTAACTAAACCTTTTAACATTTGCAGCGATTTTAGCAAAAAATCAATACGTATTCATGAAAAAATTAATTCCGCGTGATTCTTTACGCAATTGAGTTCAAGAAATGCACTTTCCAACACATTATTTGCCTATTTCGTGGAAGTGTCACTCGGTCCACCGAGTCGATCCTCTCCTTTCTTCATACAGACATCGATGTCAAGATGGCCACTGTATGAAGAAAGGAGAGGATCTTGGCCATGGCCAAGACTTTAGCCTACGCGCATTTTGGTTGCGTTGGTTGGTTGTCTAATTACGATAGTAACAGTATTATATTATCAATGTTTGTTGCAAACAGAAATGACAATAGGAACAGAAAATTTACGACAATTCATCCGTAAAAATTCAATGATGACGTTCATTGAATTTTGACGGATGAATTGACAAACTGTCACAGTATGTTAAAACAGGATCGGTGTCAAACATTTCTGTTTAAAACAGAGTTAGCCAATCACCCCGCTGGTGTGCGTTTGGTTGCGCAGCCAAACGGATACCACCGTACATTTTGTTGGTAGCGGCGTTTGTTTGCACGGCCATGATGTTCCGGTAGCCCTTATATGCGGGTCGACATAAATCGGCGCAGTCGGTTGGTAGAATCAAATTTAAATAAATAATCTA
This sequence comes from Horisme vitalbata, assembly GCA_951804965.1. Lineage (NCBI taxonomy): Eukaryota > Metazoa > Arthropoda > Insecta > Lepidoptera > Geometridae > Horisme > Horisme vitalbata. The sequence continues at coordinate 11,393,354 of OX638101.1, forward strand.
TCACACAGTACACATAACCCAAAATTAAGCAGAGTTTGTATTATGGGAACTACATGACTGATATTATACTACATAATATATATTTTTTTTGTTTTATAAATAAATATTAAAAATAAGTGGTTTAAGGGGTTGCAACCTCCATCTTTGGCACCCAAGCCAACCTCACCTGCCCGTGGTGCACCCTGCTAACTAACAAATGGTGCTCTGGTGGTCGGATGATTGCGGTATAGCGCAGCCTAAAACCAGCACAGCTACATTCCTTGGCCGCCGCTGGTGTTTTTGTATATATAAAAAACACCTAAACCCGTGACTAATATTTGCAGATTATACAAATATTATTCTAGCGTTGGAATCTGCAACCATCGCCCGTGGACCTTTGCCCACTGCACCACTGAGATAGGTCAGGTGGTAAAAATTAACTGCCGTCTTATGCGTGCTGCACAACCAAATTAGCGAAGGTATGTGTACCGGTTGATGCAAGCCAAATATTGTAGCCATCGATTCGGATCAGCTTTGTTGTTCAACAAATTATACTGCCAAATCGAAAGTTTCGAGCCAGGCTTAGTGTGTAGCAAACCTAATCTCAAATTGTATGAACCAAAGCCTGAAACTATTTTTTATGCTCAGTTATTTCAAATGAATAGCAACCTCATTACAACTTTTTTTCGTAGCTAAGTGATGTAACATTATTTTATTATTTACACTTACAACATATTTTGATATTTGCAAACGTAATAGAGAGAGATGAATTGAGTCAACAATAGGGATGGTGACTGGGTAAAAAAATCTAATTAATCCGTCAGATAGATCAATAAAAAATATATTTTATATATTTTTTATTTATCAAATAAATAAAAATTAACGGAGATAAAGAGCGTCAAAGTTCGGGATTGGGGGCTCGTGACATCACGGCTAGGTAAAAAGTGTACTAAGCCGTGACGTCACGCGGACCTACAACGCACTATATCTTTGTCATTTTTGTTTAATTGACAAAAGAAAAAATACGTGTCCAATATTTTTTTTTAATGTAAATGACAGACTAATTAGAATTTTTCATTCGTCATCCCTATTTTATGTGGAGTTTATCTGATTTTAAACATAAACAACAACAAGACTAGCCTATATCAATCCACTGCTGGACATAGACAATAAATAATAAATAGAGGTCCGTATATGCCCATAATTCCCACGGGCATGTGGGTTGGGGATCGCAAGGCACTGCTTCTCGCTTATTAACATAAACCATCCAAAAATAAAAGATTTTTCTTACAACTTTTTTCACTTTTATTTTAAACAGTTATTTGCAAACACAAATCATGTTTATCGGTCATTTATTTTTACCTGATTTTTTCACGAAAAAATACAAAAAAGAACTCGCCACTACCACCTAGCGAGGTGCATAGATACCTCCAATGCAATAATTTTGAATTTTCCATCATAATTTGCGTTTTCGTCGATATATCAACATTTGTGGCTATTAGTACAAGTGAGTACAAATTTCACCTAAAGTAGGGTAAGTACAAAACTTTGTCAAGAAACATAATAATAACTATTAATCTACAGATCGTTTGCAATAACACGCTCATAAAGTTTCAATATTTTTTCATGAGCCGTAACGCAATCTGCCAGATATCCCCAGGGACCCGTGGAGGATAACCGGCCAGGCTTTAGATGATTCAATTACACCAATTCACTTGGCTCGCCCAGCTATGATTTGCCTTAAGATCTTCTCAGCTTGGAAATGGATTGGTTTTTCCAAACAGATACAATGAAAATAAATACTTGTGCTTTTTAGACGACATTTAGTTAAACAAATAAAAGCGTCTGCTTATTACGTCTCATGATTAAATAATTTATTTTTTTGGAGATTTAAAAAAAAAGTTTTTGTGTGGTTCAACTTTTAACACTCAAAAGTAAAATAATGCAGCTGTGGAAGGAAGAATGGAGTGTATAGAATGGGCCATGGAATCAAAGTCAACCTCACCTGCCCGTGATGCATCCTGCTGCATAAAAAACGGGGCTTTGGCACCCGTCTGAATGCGGCAAAACGCAGGCTAACACTAGCACAACTAAACTCCCTGACCACTGATGGGCAGCAGCATAGACTGTGCGAGAAGCTGTGCCCTGCGATCCCTAACTCGCATGCCTAGGGTGGCAATTATGGGCATATTACCCCTTTATTAAGGAAGAATATAACCAGCAGTGGACTGATATAAGCTGGAGTGTGTGTATTTGTGAAGAAAGCACTAAGATGTATTGTTTTCTTTATTCAATAGTTACTATTATATAATTAATAGTACTATAAATTAATTAATTCAATGATACTATTTACTGCGTTAACAATTGAAAAATTTGCCCTTAGCAAAACAAAACAGTCGAAAGCTGAAAAAGCTTTCTCGCGCTCATAAAATATTTATCTTTCGGGCGAACAGGCTAAGCTCTGCTTGACCATTATTATTAACTTTTGTTAGGCACCGATACAACTCGTTTAGCATCGCTTATGTAAAGAGAGAGTTATTAATGGGCTGGCTTTTAGTGTTGCCAACCTTTTACATTATTCACATAAGGCGTGCGTGCAGGGCTTAGTATAATACAGGTGGGTTTGTGCTTAAGCGAGGAAATGGATTAACATATTGGTCCCAGTGGCAGTGTATTTAAGTACATAATCCAGGTATATTTTACTAAGAAAAGTCGAAGATTAAACACATTTTATATAACTATAGATATAGCAACGATTTTATTGTTCAAAAACTGACACTATATTTCCTGTGAATTTTAGGTACCAGTAACTGATCACCAGCTGATGCAATCGTTTTGTTTACTTTTACTGTATGAAAAATATTTGGTTTCTTTTCTCTAAATAAGTTTGAAATATTAATAAATAGGCGAACCAAAATTCATATATTAAAATAATGACATCAACGAAATCGGAAGGTATCAATTTTTTTCTCAGGAGTTAGCTAAGAGAGCATTGAAGATAATAAAAAAAAGTCTGGAAAGTTTCCTAAAGTAATTAATTAGCCTATTCGTAATTATAATTTTGGGGTCTGTCCTCCGAGGTACACCAGTCTGGTCAAGCTGGTCTAAATTGACTACCATTCAGATGTCGAATGTAGTACTTAAATGAATTAAAGTAATAATACTGATAGTGATGTAAACACGATGTTAGTAAATATAACTAAATGGAGGAAATGTAAATATGAAAAGTATAATCAAATATTCCGCTCAACTTAGCTCAATTCAGTGAAGACGTTAAACTACAAATTTAAACTTTGAAGAAGTTTTTACAACTTGCCTAGTACTCTTCATTAGTACAGGCTTTAAATAAATATACTGAAAAAATTTCAAGAAGTGAAAAGAAATTAAGTAGAACTGTAATAAGCGATTCTTTGGTTTAAGCGAATAATTACCATAATTTCCATTTTAAGCCGCAAAAATACTATCGGATATAACAACAAAATTTAATATAATTCACGTTTATACCTACAACGTAGCATGTTTGAAGGAAGTATTTCAGCGACCTGGCGATTACTCAAATCTAAAATATCGCTTTTAAAAGGTGATCTGAAACGTGACCAATCGGATTTGAAGCTGGGAGCGTTGATACTCAATACTCAATACTCAATCATTTATTGCGTTCCATAATGTAAATATACAGGTGTTAACAAATTTTCATTGCGATCATTACAGACCCTGTTGGGCACAACAATAGTAAATAGGAGAGAGGAGGACGTCATAGTTATAGTCACATGATAGTATTACATTTAAATAGATAAATTAAAGTCAATTTTTACTTAGTCAATATTTAGGTAGGTATATTACAATTCGTTAGTCAAATAGGTAGGTATTGTCGGCAGATTACTTTGGTCATATTATTAATATTGTTATTTTATAAGTAGATGCTTATCATTAGTAATTTTTGTTACTTAGAACTTGTCATTAAAATATTCCTTAACTGTGTAATAGCTTTTAGTAATAAGTAAATGTTTCAAGTTTTTTACAAATATTTTCTCATTACTCTCACGTTTTAAGACGTCGGGTAGTTTATTATATAATTTGATAGACATTACGTAAGGGCTAGATGAATGGAGCTTGAGTCTAGATGAAGGTAACATAAGTTTGGTTTTATAACGAAGAGAACGAGTACTGTAGGTTTCTTCCCGTGTCATATAGAAATGTTTGTACTTTTTAACAAATTTACAAATCTCCAGAATATAGATGCTAGGCAGGGTAAGTATCTTATGTTTTTGGAAATGGGGTTTACAACTCTCAGTTTGTTCTATGTTGGCAATTATACGTATAAGTTTTTTTTGTAGGGTGAAAATTGTTGATGCCTCTGTACTGTTACCCCATAAGATAACAGAATACGATAAGTAACTATGGGCAAAGGCGTAATAAATAGCGAGGGAACTTTTTAGATCAGTAGTTTTCTTAATCTCACGGAGTGCGTATGTCAAGCTGGATAGTTTAGATTTTATTTTTTGAGTGTGTGGTTCCCAATTCAAGTGTGTGTCTATTGTTAAGCCTAACAAAGTGAATTCATTTACGGTTTCTAATGGTGTATGTCTGAAGGTGTAATTAATTTTTAATGAAGATTTTTGGTAAGGGTGGAATGTTATTATCTTTGTTTTTAAGAAATTTATTTCAAGATTGTGTTCGTCCATCCATTTAGTAGTTTTTTCTAAAATATAATCTAGTTTCTCGGTTATATTTTCATTGTTATAGCACGAGGTAAGTAGTGATACATCGTCGGCGAAAAGAACACACGGCTCGTCCATTATTTTGGGAAGGTCATTAATGTATATCAAAAATAGAAGACATCCAATAACACTTCCTTGTGGAATTGATGCATTTATTATTTTCATATCTGAGCGCACATTTGTTATCTCACAGTTGTTATAGTTGTAGTGTTCAATCTCGACGCATTGTTCTCTGTCTCGCAGGTAAGATTCGAACCACTTGTGAGCGATTCCGCGAATTCCTATCCCGTAAAGTTTGTTAAGAAGTATTTTATATTGTATTTTATCATATGCTTTGCTCATGTCAAGTAGTATGCCTACCGCATATTTTTTGTTATTAATGATGTTATAAGCTTCCTGTATGTAGTTATATGATGCTAAGGTTGTTGATCGGTTTTTACGGAATCCGTTCTGGCTGTCATCAAAAACTTTATATTTTTCGCAAAATTTATAAACACGTTCGCACATAGCTTTTTCTAAGATTTTTGATGCTGTAGGTAGAAGTGCAATAGGCCGGTAGTTACTAGGGTCAGTTTTTGAGTTTTTCTTATACATAGGTTTGACAAGGGCTTTTTTTAATAGGGTTGGGAAAACACCTTCTTTAAAAGATTGATTGATTATTAAATAGAAAGGTAGCGTTAATTCATCAGCACATTCTCTAATCAAGGTGGGGGGGAGTTCGTCTATGCCGAAGCTTTTTTTATTTTTAAGGTTTCTTATAATTTTGTACACTTCACAGTAAGTAACCGGGCTAAGATACATTGTATTTTCGGTTGGATTGATAACGGGGCGACCACATAGCTCGCTAGCAGCTAACTGACTGTTACCCGTCTCGCCCATGGATGCAAAAAAGTTATTAAAGATATTTGTTATCATTTTAGGTTCGATTATTAGATTGCTATTTAATTGAAGTTTAATATTATTTTTTTCCTTTATTTTTGTTTTATTGGTTCGTTCGTTAATTATGTTCCACATTGTTTTACATTTATTTGATGATTTTTTTAGTCTATTAATATAATGTAGTTTTTTTGCCGTGTTTATAGTTCTTTTTAATACTTTTTCATATTTTTTATAATGCCTATTAAGAAGTCCATTATTCCATTTTTGCGTAAATATTTTCAATAATCTTTTATTTCTACAAGATATTTTGATACCTTTTGTTAACCAATATTTTTTGAAGTTTGCTTTTAATTTAATTTTTTGTTTTAGTATGCTTTGGTTTAATATGATTGTAAGTGCGTTTTGTAGTAATTTGTAATTTTCGTTAATGTTGTTATTTGTTAAAAGTATGTTTTGCCATTCAATTTTTTTGAGGTTTGATCGAAAACTTTCTATGTTTGTTTTATTAAAAATTCTTTTCTCGGTGTGCCAAATTAGTCTTTTTTGTTGTTGTTTTGGTAATAGTAAATGTACAACCGTTGCATTATGATCGGAAAAACCGAGTTCTTCTACAGTAGTAATGAGCTGTCTATCAATAAAATTTGTGAAAATTAAATCTTAACATGTAGATGAAGTCTGTGTCGTACGTGTTGGATTTTTTATATGTTGGGTGAATTTATATTCTGACATAAGGTCAAGTAAGTTGTTAGTTTTTACTTTGTTTTGCAAAATATTTATATTGAAATCACCTCCCAAAATGATATAGTATTTAAAATATTTAGTATTAATATAATTTAAAACTTTAGTGAGCTGGTTATAAAATACGTCTTCCTCTCTTTTATTCCAATACAAAGAAATAAGAAGAATATTCTGTTCTGGTAGTTCTGTTGCGCATATTTCTAACACATATTCAATTGAGAATTTGGTGATATCAATTCTGTTTATAGATTTTAGATGTTCTCGTACAAAAATACAGACGCCGCCGCCTCCGCGATTTTTTCGGCAGAATGATGCTGCAATTTTAAATCCTGCGAGTTGTATTATATCCAGTTTTTCCTGCGATAGCCAGGTTTCTGAGGCACAAAGGACTTGATAGGCTGGATTTTGGTCAAGAAACGCTTCTAATAAATGTTGCTTATTATTAAAGCTTTGAAGGTTTTGAAATAGTATTTTAAATTGCATGTCTTTAGTTTCGAAAGGAATAGTTACCAGACCCCTTACTTGTGGGTTCACTTTCCTGTGATACATGGCAGTGGTTGCTTTCCTGGCTTTTTTCATGTACTTGCTTGTTGGTCTGCGTTTGTGAACTTTGTCTTAGTTTGAGGTTGATTTGTTTTCCATTTATAAACAGTTGGTTGTTACGTATTATTGCATATTGCCCTTTTTTTCTTGCTGCAAACATTTCTTCTCTCATATTTCTTCTTTCTTTCCTTGCATTTTCGTCTAAAAATTCTGAAATAGATATTCTCGTCCCTTGGAAAAATTGTACATTTTCTATTATATATCTGACCATTCTTTTACTGATGAGTTCTATCACTAGTGGGCGATTCGTGTTATTATATCTACCCATTCTATATGTGTCTTCAATATAGCCTAGTAGGTCAACATGTAAGATTTCACGGAATATATTTATAATTCTTTCATGAAGGTCGCATTCAGGTTCATCGTGGTACTCAGTTAAGCCGTAAAGCACAATTTTTTTGTTGTTACTTTCTGGCTCATAGTTTGTCAAAGAAGTTGTTCGGTGTGACTTTATTTCTTCGATTTCTCTCTTTATTTTCTCATTTTCATTGTTTAATTTTTTTATCTCAACATAAAGTCGTTCAATGTCTGTTTTCCGTTGAATATTTTCATTATGTAATACATTGGTTTCTTGTGTGATGTCATCTCTTAATTTAGTAATAGCTTTATTTATCTCTGTTTTAATTGTGTCTTTCAATTCAGTCACTATTGATGAATTATTTTCTTTTAGTCTAAGAACTATTAGGTTGTTAAGATTTTGTAGTGTCAATTCTGTTTCCATGCTTGTACTTACAGAAGTATTACTATTAGCTATGCAGATTGTGTCACCTACAACACTATTGTCATCAGAGCTCAAAGAGCTGCTTTTTTGTGACACTTTTCTTCTGAGTGTGACATTATCTACTTGTGGCAAGGTTTGCTGCTGGTTCAGACAGCATTCATTTTGGCGTATAGGACTATCTGTGTTACCTGTCTTTGGCTGTTTACAATAGCAAGCCTGACACTTCCATACTCGCTTGTGTTCCAGTGTCATTGTATTATAGAAACGCGTAGTTGAAACATTGGCACAACTGAGGTCGTAGCTATTTCCACATTTGGAACAGGTCAAAAATTGGCGATTCGAAAGTTCTTCAAGGCATCCCGCACATAAAGCCATCACTATTGTTCACTTATTCACTTGCTATATTGCGCACCAACTAAATCCGCAGTTTTTAAGGTTATAAACTTGTTGTTGTTCTATGTTGCGGCTTCAATTTATTGAAACTTCTTGTTATGGGCTTATTTCATCACAAGTGTAGAATTAGTTTGATTATGTCACATCTTATTCACGAAAGTTCAAACATAGTTGAAGGTCAATAACCGTCTCGGCGTCGTCATAACATTATCAGCTGATCTTGCTTTGTTTCATACACTTTGGCACGTGTTTTATATTCAAATTACTTTTTGTTATATATTTTAAACTTTTATTAACTTTTTGTGGTAATTTGAGCCGAAAAACTATTTAAAAATGTAAAATGATAAACGCTGTAATGTTAGCTAACGCACGGTGGCGCCCTCTCAGGATGGGTATGTAATTACACCCACGCGCCGAATTTCGTCTTCACAGGAAATTATGTTTACAAAATTCCGATTGTTTTTAACTTAGACCATATTTTTTCTTAAAATATATTTCATGTTACGCTATAATACGCAGTATAGCTATTATTTTTTATTTAAAAAAAAAACTTAGACACCTACATAACTACTAAAAATTGCACTGAGCAAGGAAAATCAAAGGATGAAGCGAGATTTATTATTTTAATTGCTTATAAAAAAATTGTGCAATAAATGGAATATTGCAATGTTATTTGTAGAACATCTATAATTCAATTGCTTTTAAATTGTTACATTTATTGCAATTTCAATTGTAGTAGAGCATGATTTTTCAATGTTGAATACCAATTTTAATAAAACATAAAAATGTTACATTCTACGCAATGTCAATGTAGAGACCGATTGAAAAAACAGTGAATGAGTCAAAATAACAGCTATTTGAGTTTGATTGAAAATCCAGTACACGTATGACAGGAATGATGAATAGTTCTATTCCACTATCACGAAATTGTTAATATTTTTACAATGTTACTGAATCATGTTTTTCTGGAGTAGGCTATTGCGTGACTCACGAAATAAAGAAAATCACGTAAGTACATTTGAAAGAGCAGGTTTTTTACCGATCTACAAGATTTCTTGATTATTTAAAATTACATTTAAACTGAAATTTTAAATTCGGATCATTCTTTTGGTAGCTACGATGCTACATACACTCAACCGATACACAGATAAAAACTTTTTAATTCCCCTCTATTTGCGTCGAGGGGTATAACTTTCTTTTAATTACTGAATCGAAGTGGGAAACAATTAATTAATTATGAATTTATAAAAAAATAAGTTTTACTTTTAATGTACACGAACTAAAAATATTGTGTTTAAACCCATTTCATTGAGTAAGTATAATAAATTTAATATTTTACTATATTTTTGTTAAAATATAGTCCAAATAGTATAAAGGTATATAAAAACAAATCACAAGTTATTCAACATGAGAATTATGGCATCTATATATTTTGTCTATGAATACATACAAAATATACCGTACAGTCCTACTTACAATTTTTCTTTTCTTTTTTAGCAGTGCTCGACCGTAGAGCCCGATAACTGCAAATTAGCTCAAATTACTAACTAAAGTCGAGGTAATTGAGAATAATTGCTTCTACAATTTATTCATTGTTGGAACGACTCTGTTGTATAAAATATGCATGTGCCTAGATTGTTCCGAATTATGTTAAATACTTACGAAGAACCGACGTACAATAAATTGTATTTGCAATAAAAACTAATATAGCTTTACAGTTTTCCCCATAGAATAGTTACAACAAAATTATTAATATCAACGGGATATTTACCATGATTTGTGAGTTCTGTTATTTTCCGATATTGATAGTTACAACAACTTCACATTATAATATCTATAGTAATTTTACAACCGTCAGTTGTTCAAGTTACTGTTACAAAGGCTCATATTGTTATTAATTACTCATATTGATGATAAACCAAAATATTTAAGTTATGTGGTTTTTGAACATTTTTTATCAATCTAAGTTAATTTGATTTTGAACTGAGTTCTGTTTATGATTGAAGGGTATGATAGATGATAGATAAAGCCTCGAGGGAAATCTAATTTGCTCAGAAGTAACTGAGGAAGTACTTCGATAAGACAAGGAAAAGTTTAGAGGCGAGGTCGCCGAAGCAAGAATACACAAAACCGTCCAATAAAGTTTAGAACTTGGAAGTTTAGATTGCGGTAAAAGGAAGTCCTGATTTTATGCTTTACGCTATTTGTCAGCTGATGAGAAAACTAGATTGATATTTAAATATTGCCCTGAATTTTAATCTGCGTGACACAAAGGGAATTTCAGAGGCATATTTCGATCTTATCGTGGAACCATATCCTAAATTTACAATATTGATAATAATGTTAGTACGCACTCCTGTAGCTCAGGTACCTACTGCATCATGAGGTAGATAGCAAGCACTACATACGTCCTGTCTAAGACAGTAAACGGCCATTTTGTAGGTGTCTAAATAATATTAATTGATGCGGAGAGCTTGTTCACTTCCAGTCTTTGTGCTGGTGTAGCTTGCTTTGATGTTAACCTCTGTTTCGTCGTTTAAATAAGTGGGTGACCGCTTAGTAATCGAGTGCTTCCGTGTTCGTCTGGTCCTGGCTTTTGCAGTTGTTGATGTCGAAGACCTTTAAGTGACTTTACAAAATTTGCAATCTAAATAATAAATAGTTCAAAAACGAATCCAGTGTCACAAAAAGTAAACGAGAATACCGACAGCATGCAGCGTAGTATCCCGCCTATTGAACTTGGCTGAGTGTGAAATTGTCTTTCTTTTCAATTTGGTAACAGTGATTTATTAACAAGCCTCGTGAAACCATCGATATACCTACTGATACTGTCGCAACGAAAAATTGTCACCATTGATTAAAATGGAACTGTCTGGAAAGTTTTTGAGTAGGTTATATTTAACAATTTATCTGGGTGTCATGTGAAAAATGGAGTCAAATGTTGCTACTACAATAATAATCATAGTCATGAATAAGTTCTTATTTAGAGGATGATTGATATGAAAGGAAAGAGGCTCAAAACATGTTTTGAGGAAGAGGCACAAAGCATGTCTTGAGTTTCTATTTAGTATTGTTTATGGACAGGAGAGATGATCTGGCATGATTTCAAGTACTTAATAGTAGGACGGCAAAATTTAATAAGGTTTTACCCGTCCTATTTTAAAGTACCTTCTACAAGTCATTGTGCAGAAATCAATTATGCATTTCCTTGGAAGACGAAGAAAGCAATTCAATTGGTTTGGTTTGCTGAAATCCAATCCGAGTTCATAAAATGAGCCCGATATTCCTTAGTGTTTGAATAAATTCTGCAAAGTGACGTCACAGTTTCTTTTATAACTTAAAAAAGCATACCCAAGGTTTGTCATGCTCATAAACTAAGGAACAATTTGCGAAGCGTGACTTCCCAAAGGGTAAACTTAATAATTTACGACTGCACATGTTTTTGTACCTGACAGAGCCTATTTCCCGTGTTTTACTCTACATGATTTAAGATTGTCAAAATTTCTACGTAACTCCTGCGATTCATAATAAAATATTTACGAAGGTAAAACTTTTTGGGACTTGTCTTGTACTACAAGTAGGTACGTTTAGTCGTTTATTTTAGGAACTTTTTATAACTTCTTGTTATCTCTGAAGCTTGCGTAATAGGAAAGGATAAATAACCACAGGCCTTTTTATACTAAGAGTGAATTTGTATGCCACGCCAAGCCAATGCCGTATAATAAAGAAATAAATACCGCTTTTGAAGCAGAAAATTAATCAACTTTTATGTATAATTTTCCATTGCATTCAATTAAATTAAATTAATTAATCACACTATTCAACGAAGGTGGAGGATATCGTGGAATATGTGAAGAGAAAGGCCAATTTGCAGTTAAGGGTCGAAATATTGGAATCGTGCCACAATGATTTTAAATCTTTTGTGGTACCTGTTTCGACTGCAAATCTTTCGATCTTTACTAAGGAAGAGTTTTGGCCTAAAAGTGTGTTGTTCGAAAACCGACGTCGCGGGCGACTGTACGACAACGCGCAATTGCGTCACATGTCGCAGACATAAATAGTTTTAGGTACCTATATATAGTACTAGCTGACCCGCTCGCAACTTCGTTTGCGTTTATACTCTTTTTTTACGTATTTCGTTTCATGTGAAATGTTTCCCAAGCCCGGTAATTTGAATCGGAACCCTAAATATGAATGGAATAAAAAGTACCTACCTATAACTACATTATCTACCCCGTAATGTAGTGTTATGTAGGTACCTGTTTCCGTTCCGTTCCGTCGCCAAGTTAACAGCCGGTATAGGTATGATGGATTTTTATTTGCCTAACTCTTGATTATGATTGGTTACCCATGCAAAATTTCATCACATAAATCACCCTCTTTAAGTTTCACTATCGCTACAAAAAGCAGCAAGTTCTCCAAGGTCCCACCTATGGTTCAGCGCTTTAGTTGTTTATTTATTTTCGTTATAGTCTCTGCGTAAAATCTCAAGTCTTTATGTAAAAAAATAACTTGCTATCCCCGTGGTCTTCAAATAACCAAGAACAAATTAATTAAATTGAAATTTCGAATTCTAATCCGATTTAAATATTATTTTTTATTGGACATTCCAATTTTAAAGAGTATCTCATTGCACCAAGCTTTTAAGGCTTCCCCACACAGGTGTGTTATTATCGGCGATAATATCGCATGCGTTTTTGCATTTTTGTGGCGATCACAATAGGTCTTAATGGCCGCAGTGATATGAAAGCCACGCAATCAATCAATAATGCGTTATTGCGATAATGCATCCCAATTTCTTGCACATAATTGAGTTATTGCAGCAGTATGTAACTTTTTAGCCGTCCTAATACATAATGTGCTGAAATTCTACAAATCTCACACTACGCGCAACTATCAAAGGCAATGAAAATGTAATTTAGAAATAAAGCACACGATAAAATTTGACAATAATGTACTGACGAAAAAGTGAACGGAGCGCAGAGTGGCTTTGCGCGTACCGGCCCTTCTACTGCCTACAGTTTTTGTCCGTCTGCCTCCTAAGATGGCTCAAGCTGTAGCTTAATTCAATTAATGCTTAGTTTGGGGCTACATGATGCTGTGCGATTACGTCCCGCATTATTTATTAATTATTATTATTTATTATCAATCTCGAGATATAATTTTTTCCGTTTCTTGAATAGCGAGCTCAAAAAAAGTAATTGGGAAATTCTCGATCCAGAAAATTGTTGAAATTTGACAAATTTTGGAAAATCTCAAAAAGTTACCACCCGATTTTGGAAATCCAAGCCTTGCACTTCGAAGCCCTCCGGCAGACGCAAATATTGACATAATTGTGACCGATCACATTCACCTACACATCTTTTTTTAATGCATGTGACGAATTTTCTTTCAATGTATGGAGTTTCAAAAATGTGACGAATTTACTTTCATGAATCGGGGCACTATACTCGATCAGAAAAACTTAAAAAAAATCAATATTTTTCAACGTACCTCTCCCCACGCACCTGTGTGTAGGAGCCTTTATGTGAGAACAACGTTTTTTGAATAAATTTGAAATGAGTTTTCAAACACGACATTGTCAAAATAAAATGGCATAACATGTGTCACTAAGGAGTATTGATATCAACCAATACCAATCACCCCCAAAATAACTTTCTACTCCTTTTTAACCCCGTTAGGCGATGAGTTTCAATAAAATACGAAACACGTCTTCCATCGATTCTGTTAAAGAATGTTTATGCAAAATTTGAAGTAGATTGGACCAAGGAATAATTTTGTTCCATACTAACTTTGCCACCGTTTTTCATCCCCTTGGGGGGTGGAATTCCGGAAAATCGTTTCTTATCGGATGCCTATGTCATACAAAGAACACACCCTCCAAGTTTCAGGTTTCTACGATCAGCGGTTTAGGCTGTACGTTGATCCATCAGTCATTCAGGACAAAGGATTTTATATGTATAGATTTCCCTCCATCAAGGTATTTTTTTCAAAAACCTGGTATGCAGTATTTTATTATTTAATATTCAAAGTGGTCTGACGAAGTTTCAAGAAAATCACACCACGCGTTAAGATTTTCCCATACAAACTTTACCACCCCATTGCAACCCCCTCGAGGACTATTTCAAATTTTCAATGACACCAATCTTCATTGATTGTATGGAATAATACATGTCCCAGGTTTCAAGTGTCTAAGTTCAAGGAATACGATTTTTCATACAAACATTTTTACCCCTTTTCACCCTCTTAGGGGTTGAATTTCCAAAAACCGTTTCTTAGTGAGCGCTCACACTCTTTAAAGACTACCTGTACCAAATTTCAAACCTCTAGGCCCTGTAGTTTCTGAGATTTCGTGATGAGTGTGTCAGTGAGTGAGTGAGGATAGTTCTCTTTTATATATATAGATTATGTATTTCTTTAAGGTATTTATTTATTTATATGGTCCAGAAATTGAGTAAATTAAGACCTTGTACTTTTTTCTGTTGCCTAAAAAAAATGTATTTATTTATTTATTTATTATTATTATTATTCAATCCGACGAGAAGACTCATCAGTGAGTACTTTCTGTACTCACTGATGAGTCAGTCTTTCAAGTCTTCTAGGAAAATCATGGGGCTCATAAAATAATCTAGAAACCATATCACGTTATCATAACATTTGTAATTGAATCAAATTGAATTCTCAGAAAGATTGACAGAAAGATTGCGAAGGTTTTTACCTAATTACGGTGAACTTTTTGTTCCAGGTATACTGTGGACCAGCAACCAGGGTTTATGATCGTTAAAAGCCCAGGGGTCGACGGTTGCACCGATGCGGCTTGTGAATCATGACAGCTTGGTGTTGCATCGCAATCATGATGTCCACCATCAGCACCGGTGTACTGTCACCGGCCCCGCAGAAAACTGAAGCTAAGGAGGCATATGGTAAGGTGGCTAGTAAATCCTCGCTATGAGTAGCATTTTGCTTGTCTTCTTCTTTGTTTTCATCCCTTAAGTACTGTAACAGCTTCGAATAAAAATGCTGAAATTATGATCTCCTGAAAATTCGTTACTGCTGTCAAAATCGCATTAAAATAGGTAACCATAAGATTATTTTTAAATAGAAGACAACATAATTTTTGCTATAGTACTTCCTACTAATATTATAAATGCGAAAGTTTGTGAGTATGGATGTATGGATGAATGTTTGTTATTCTTGCACGCAAAAACTGCTGAACGGGTTTAGATGAAATTTGGAAAATACATAGTTTGTGACTTGGATTAACATATATGCTACTTTTTATCCCAGTACCAAGCGTGCGAAGCCGCGGGGGCTAGTATAAAATAAAAACGTTACAGTACTGTAAGTATTTTTACCCTCCATCATTGGCACCCTGATAACTTGACTGATAGCCACAGCCTAACACAAGCACAGCTATATCCCCATCCGCACGAGTTAATGCGGACAAATGTTGCGGGACAAATGTTTGCATGTTCTGCAGATATTTGTCTCGGGTTTGGGTGTTTCTATGTATGATATGTATGTATTTACAAAAAAGAAATATATGTGTAGTATATCAATCATGTGGTTCCCATAATACAAGCTCTGCTTAGTTTGGGGCTACATGATGCTGTGTGATTACGTCCCGCATTATTTATTTATTTATTGATTTAATGGGCATTACCTAGCTAGAAGCTATGCCCTGCGATTCCTCAACCCGCATGTCCAGAGTTGGTATATTAAACCCCCTTCCTAGGCCTATGAGAGAGGCCTGTGGTCAGCAGAATACTATTATAGGCTGGTGCTGCTGTTATTTCTGTTGAATTTAAAAATACTACAATTAAGTTTCTTCTTATTTTGGATTGGCTAACGTATAAAGCACCCTCCGGCTAGATAGAGTGACGATCTTTAGGCTGAAGTCAAGCGTTAAGTTGAACAGAGGATGCAATGGCGCTCATTAGAAGAGGCTATAGGCTTATAGTGAAGAGTGGGTTTACTATAACCCTCATGCATGGCAATTTGGTGATTGCAGCTCCATTCTTCACTGGTCCAATTAGTTTTTTATTGTAAGGGATGGGAGGGAATTCATGTAAGTTTATAAAGTTCTTGAGTTGCGTTTATTTTGTTATCAGATCGTCACTACTGGTACACTCAAGCTCAAGAAACACTACAAAAGCGTCTTCAGTACGCGCCTGATAAGAAGCCAGTGGCTAAGTAAGTATAATAAGAACTTGTATAAATGTTTAAGTACTTTGTAAATCAGTTTTGTGTTTAAGCCGTTACGGAGTTGAGCGGAAACAAACATAAATGGGTAGTAATAGTACAAATATTAGTGTTTTTTTTTTATTTTCCATTCATCTTGTAACGTCTGAACAGATACAAAATAAAAGAATAAAAAATCATAATGAATAAGGTTCAAACAGTTGTAGAGCTTTGTCAACTGCGTTAGCTATGACCAGCTGTGTTATATAGGCAGCATTGCCTTCCCATACAAAAGTATTTATTAGACAGAAATAGTACACGTCACCAAGTGTGGTAATAATACTAAAATAAATAAGATTAATAAAGCCGGGTATTGACTATGGGTTATATATTACATCTTGAGCTATAATATTTTAGCGTTCAATGTACATTTTGAAAGACACACCTCCCCGGACACCGCACCTCCCCCTCCCTTGCCCTGAGTTTTAAGTGTCAAATGATCACGTGTAAAGTAATATACATTACATCTCATAGTCAAAATCTTAAAGGCGGTGTGGCAGTGTGCATTTCGTATGGGGTATAAGATTCTGATAAAGGAGAATGCGGAGAACCCATACCAATTGCGTCAAAACCGATCGTATCCCATAAAATTTATTATATTTATTAAATTACATTAACATTTTCATTAGTTTTAGACACCGACTCGATTAATAATCAAGTAAAAAAATATTTTGTTGATTTGGTTTCCTTCGCAAGCCGCCAAGACTGCAACAACCAATGATATATACATTACTATGGCAGCACACATTGATGTAAAGTGTTACTATGGCAATAACCCTTATTTTTAATTATTTTGACCGTAGAATCGACTAAGAAATTATTGGAGATTTTTTTGACGCACTCCCTTTAGTCTTGGTACCGAGCGCCATACATCAGGCGGCATTCTCCATTCACATTTCAATTACAATTATATCCCAATAGGATTCTATCGAACACATGAAAAAGCTCTTCATTAAAATAATTTTAACAATAAATAAGTTAATTACTATAAGTTAAATGTTTCTGTTGCTATTTGTTTAATATGCGCAAAAAAGCAAATGATTAAAATAATATTGTCTGCCGTATCATAATATTTAACCTTTACGGTAAATATTAAAGGAGATAAGTAAACATAAGAGGGATTAATCAATCTATAGCCTGTACTACGTCATCAGATTGTTACGATAATTTAATTCTTCTTCGTATGAGCTAGTGGCTACTCTGGATTTGGAGTTTTTTTGCCCGAAGGTATCGGCATGGCATAACGACTAAGAAAGCCGGGACCAATATCACAATCTTCACCATATGCCTTCTGAAGCAAAGAAGCGCTCAGATCTAAATGCCTCTAAACGGTCACCCATCCTAGTAGTGACCGGACAGAAAGTTGCTTGACCAAAATGATCGGCTAAGAAGACCAAAATACGAGTGATTTGGTACTATTGTAATATAAAGCGCGTCACACACGGCGAAGACTATTTGCTACAATATTTGATCTTAGGATAAAATATCGCTCGCCATACAATCACTATGAGCCATCACACACAGTTAATTTATAATATAATGACGGAGCAAGTATGCTTCATAGATGAATGTTGATACGGGAAGTGACGTCAGCAGACACCAACAGTGCTGAAGTCACTCCCTATAGCCAGGAATGTGGTGTGACGTAGCAGAGGTATGCTCTATAGGTCGTTGTTGTTGATAAGGGAAGTGATGTCACTGACGGAACAGACTTCACTCCTGTCGTCAGGAGTGTGGTGGTCCCCCACGAAGTAGGGGTTGGTAGCTGGTAGCCCATAGCGTAATATACAGTTTACATCATACTTAAATTATTGTTCGACTTTAAGTGTCTTCATGTTATAGGTACAGAATTCACAGGTTCTGCTCAAAGGGTAAGGTAAATAGGGTTGCTGCTCCAAAGGCTTAAGAATAAATAAATAATGTAGAACACAGGATCATACAAACATAATTATGTCTCGCGGCGGGAATCAAACCCGAAGCCTTCTGCGTCTCAGGCGGGCCTTCGCCGATTGTGGCACAGCGGTCGTCAAGTTATACGATTTAACTATGAACAGGAACGTGATCCTGGTGGTTGGAGACGGCATGAGTCTTACCACAGCCACTGCAGCCAGGATTCTCAGAGGGCAGAGGAGGGGACAGTCGGGAGAAGACACTGACCTTGTCTGGGATACCTTCCCGGCGGTTTCTCTTGCTAAAGTAAGTGGACTATTTTTCATATCATTACCTATCACTTAGTTTATTTGGAAACAGAACACGTTAAAATATACATTTTGGGGCAAAATTGTATCTCATTGAGGGTTTTCTTTTGAAGTTAGAAGGTTTTGGTTCTTAGGAAACTAAGTTTAATTTTGAAGAAAATAGAAAAAAGCAAACGCATTTTTCGATTCTATTTTTTTTCCAATAGGAACACTTTTCCAAAGTAGGTAACCTATTATATCGAACGCAAAAAATAAAAAAATGGTTTTCCATATGAGTTCAAATCTATGAAGCGCCATTCGCCACAACTGTGTATTATTATCGAATTGGATGGGTACCATTCTGAAATTCCAGTATTAAAAGTTCCTTTATAAATTTGAAGCTTCTTAGCTGGCCTATTTTATTCATCCTTTCTGGTGTTCCTAAAGATATTTTCGCCTATCGAACAAAAAACGAATCGTGTTCGAATGTTATTCAGATTGATCCTCGTATATCAAAAAGTTCTGTTGAGTTTCCGTTTATTTTATGGACATCATTTCAATGAATATTTATTCACTGAACTGAAAGCGTAAATAAATGTTATCGAGGGTTTCAAGACCATTATTTACGTAAACTAACTTATCGGGATCTGTCTTATTTACTCTCAATATAATAATAAGAGGTCAACCTAATTTATCCATCGCAACTGCCACCCTTGATTTAATTTCTTCGTCTATTGACTACCATTTATTGACATTTTCGTAGACGATCTATTTGGAACAGCCAGGCAGGGAAAGGAATTTCTGTAAATCTTTAAATCATGCACGCAATCTAGTAAATAGCTTAGACATTTGATAAATTCGAAAAATGAATGAAAATACATGTTCAATTATTTAAACTGATTACGGAAACCTACGATTTAAAAAAAACACACTAAGGTAGGTAGATTTCCACGTATAAAAAAGTGTATTAGATTAGAAGAGTCGGCTTTTTAGGTCATGAGTTGCTTTATGAAATTATCACACATCATTAAGTTTCAAGCTAAGCAGACTTGTTTTATAGGAACAATATACCTACAATTAGATGGAATAAAATTCGAAGAATTAAAATACTTTTTTAAAATTTAATTCAAATTATATTTATAAGATTGCCGTATCTGACGATTTAAAAAAACCGTAAGAAGGTAAGTTTTGATGTGTAAATATATAAGAAGCGTTGGCTTTTTTTGGTGACCTAGAACGAAATGGCCTTATAATTCCAATACAAGAGTTGAAATCGGGCATCAACAACATTTCTTCATTATTGTACAGATTTTGAAGCATAGGTTTTTTTTTACTCCCACACCGGAGGTGGACAACTAGATCATTAGGAACCATAGTGTTATGTACAATACAATACCATACATTTATTGCTGTCACATGGTGTTAAGTCGAATATAGCTCCTATTTCATTAAAACATACATCCAATGTACAAACCTATATTCTGGCAAATAAATGATCATTCATTCAGATTGTATGTTACAAGTTATGGGTATCTCACATGAACCCTGTCTCAGGGTATAGCAATATGGTAGGAAGACCGAGGCTTTGTATGTACTTAGTTAACTAGCCGTATCTAGGCGACAACATTTTTTAACGTAATTATTATATGAAAATGCTGTCAATGGTTGAACATAAATACAACATTTTTGGTCTCAGACATACAACATAGATGCGCAGACTGGTGAATCATCAGCTTGCGCTACTGCCCTCCTTTGCGGGGTGAAGGCAAGATACGAAACCTTGGGCTTGGACGCAGGTGGTCGCTTCAACAACTGTGCCTCTACCATCAACTCCAAAGTTACATCGCTTGTGGACTGGGCTCATGATGCAGGTGGGTATTTTTCTAAACACGGTGAGTTTCAATTTGTATGGTATCCCGAAAAGGGATTGAACTGCACCCGAAAATAACATTATGACATAAGTCCCGATTGCGATTTATTTGCGGATGGATGGACGTTGGTTTTGTCGGAATGCTTGAGATTCTGTGAGCGTGATGCGTGATAGAATGTGATTTTATTAATATTATTTTATTTTTTATTATCTGTGCAAGTCGTATTATTTTCTTTTAAATGATCTTTGACCTAGCAATTAATAATATTTTTATATTAACGTTTGTTTAGTGCCTACCTAACTTCATTTAAAATGTAAATAAGTTTTAGATATAATTTTTCTTTAATTAATGTAATTGGTTGTATAACCGTTTTAGTTAAAGTAAATAAATAAATCATTATTTGTTCAGACTTTTCGCAAATTGTAAGTTTTCATTGAAAAATTGACTTGTGAAGTTACGTCCTAATGTAAGTCAAAAACTTCTGAGGCAGTTCTAGAATAGCTGATTTAGTTAAACTGCCTCTGACTTATTGCTGATAATTTAACTATGCCTTAATTTTAGGGCTGCCACACACAACACGTAGATGCTTGGATAGATAGATAGATAAACATTAATTTGGTTCTATAGACACACACACACACAATTTACATAAATAGAAAATTTTAAAATAACCACAATAAGATAAAATAATCTATTTTTTTTCAAAAAGGTAAATAAGTACTTCTAAAGAAAAAACGCTCATCAATTGAATTGAATTCAAACTCAGCCTGTATAAATACATCATAATTTATTAGTTATATGTCTAGCTATCGACGATCTAGGTGGTGCGTTTCGATTGACGCGGAGCGGAGTGGAGCGGACTGCGAGTGGCCAATTACAATGCTCGAAATCTTTGCTCACGTGATTTCTCACGTGACGCGGTGCAGTGGAGATTTCGAGCATTGTGATTGGCCAACTCGCAGCCCGCTCCGCTCCGCGTCAATCGAAACGCGCCCTAAAGGTACGACGTAGAAAACGTTAGCCGCATATAAGCTTTCTCTGGTTTTCATTTAAAAAAAAAAATCTTGTACTTTTTGCTTGGTGTTTAAATACAACACAACAACAACAATTTAAACAAACAATTTAACATTTAACCATTTTTAAATATTTATTTCATTTAGTTAAGATTGATCTAAAAATAAAATATGTAGGCACAAAACAGAAATCTAAGGAGAAAATAATGAACATTTTACAAATAACTATACAATTTTGATATTTTTCTATTGAAATGATTGACGTAGACTCCGTCTCATTCTCAATATTTTGCGTTCGTATTTGTTTCTGAATTCTAAAGTGTTTTAGTAAATGTCCTGCCATAATTATGACACCTACCAATATTTTATACTAGCATCCACCCGCGGCATTTCCCGTGTACTTAGTATCCGGATAAAGGTAGTAGGAAAAAAGTAGTAGTTTTTTCGTTTTGTGGTACTTGAAGATGAAACAAACATATCGCCTACCTGACGTTAAGTGGTAACCATTATTGGTTTAAAAAACCGACTTACAAAACATTCTTGCTGCCATAAAAAAATAAAAATATTTAAACATATTTAATTCAAAGAATAACATATAATAATATTATATGGGCTAACCAACTCATCTATTCGAAGTCGGTGCAGGACTATCTACGTAGATAGAGGTCTCTTGCCCTCTCCACGCACACGCATTCATGCACGCGTTGGGTGATATAGAATAGGTATTTATTTGCAACCACAGAAAACGGTCTTTAAACTATTATATTGTATAATATTGGTGGTATAATTAACATTTTAGACAGTACTGAAGTTGCAAAAAGGTCCGTAACTCAGCGTGATGCTGGTTGAGACAATCAGCGCTGATCTTCCCTTATGGCCTTTCTGTTTAATTAACACGCTGAGCGGACGTTTACTTATCTACTTTTTGTAACTTCACAAGAATCAAACATATGAAAAAAACAAACAAATTAGTAAAGAAAAATTACAAAAACCCAAGCAAATCACCAATAAAAAGGTAAGTACGTACAATTTCAGAACTACTTACATAACAAAGACAAAATTGAAAAGGTAACAAAAGAAACAAAAGATCTTAAATGAACAATAAAAAATACAAAGCATTAAATTCAATTATGTAGGTTACAGTATATTTAGCAACCTGCGATCTGTGAATCATATAGCACTTGTGTCATGCAAAAGACTCTCCTGCTTTTTCTACCAGTTAATAAGATATAGTTTAAGTTTAGATTTAAAACCATAAACAGTCTGCAGGTTCCTAATTGGCGGTGGAATATTATTCCAGCATTTCGATGCCGCATGCCGCGAAGGTATCGAAAGCTACCTTTAAAAGCAGCTGTCCTATGACGCTGAGTGGAGAGCTGCATTGATTTTTGTCTGGGCTCACAGGATCTTAAGGTGGATAACTTATTTACCTTCATATTAAGATATGACGGAGCATTGTGCAATAGAACACCGAAAAGTAGGCATGCTAAGTGAAGCTTACGCCGATGTTTCATTTTTAATATATAATGCTTGTTAAGATATGGAGTAACGTGACTTTTGAACGGTATATCAAAACAAAAACGTGCACAGGCGTTCTGGACTCTTTGAATCAGTTTTTGCGTCTTAGCCAAAAGACGAGGACCAAAAACTACGTCAGTATAATTTAATTTTGATAATACAAGTGACTCTACTAGCCGAATGCGAAGTTCTTCTTATATATGTGGCCTCATCCTATACAGAACCTTTAATCTATAAAAACAATATGATGTGGCTGGAGCGGAAGTATGTAGTTTCCACGATATATGTAGTTTCAAACCTATTTATATGGCTATTTGAAGTCGTTTAAAAAGAGAATACAAACTGTACGAGGTGTTTCCACCCATTGATTTTAATGTTGTTCACATTTTTGAGTTCTGCAGAGATAAGCTAACCAAACTACACCTGAATAGGCCTCATAGCCTATTATTTCTATCACAAAGTCGACTTTGTTTAAAATCGTATTACCTCTGAGTAAGCCTCTTGATTCAACAAGGTTTAGACCACGTTATTAGTCTCCTATTCGCAAATCGGATTGGTTTTGAATGTTATTTTCGAGCATTTCGTATTATCTTATTTAACAACGAGCTTACGAGTACTTACTTGTGGTTCATATGTACATTTGATACATTTTGTGACTGTTAATAATCATTGTTTACAATTAAATTTATTTAGAATACAATACGGACAGGTAGAGTGACGATCTGCGAAAGGCTACTGGTAACTGAAGACTGGGCGCAATGACGTTCATAAGGGGACACCTATGTGCAGCGCTTTGCTACAGGTTGCTACAGGTTGATGGCGATGATAATGATTATGATCTTGATATTTTGATTTGACAGAATGCTCGCCTGCTGGGTATATACGGGCATGCGAGCGAGCTAGTTTTTCGCCTCCGCACAGTTGTGTTTTCAGCACTCAAAGCGTTATACCTATATTATACACTAATCATTAGTACGTTGACTTTGGGCCGCAGTTGACTTAGGTTTTTCTATTTTACTAAATACTTATACATCGGTTCAGTGGCATAACCGTAAAATTGTTACAAACAATAGAAAAAACACTCGCTCATAAGGTTTTTCAGCCCATTTTATTGAGTAGAGCGATTTTTAAAAATGCTTGTGTGCAGAAACGCAATAAATATGCCAATAGGCCGTCAAAAGTACGATACATACCTGCTCTTTCTGGCCAGTTTTCATTTCATGTCAGTAGTGCAATGCGTAAGCGATTTATGGTCACGAATCCATTCATATTTTGAATCGTTCAAGCCAAAAAATCCTATTAGTAAGCGAGATCCTATCTTTCTCAAAGTTTCAACTGAGAATCTAAGATAATTAAGCAAATTGGTTAACTGAAGTGTTAATGAGTCAATTTATCAACAATTGTCCAACAAAGATAATTGGCCACTCTAATTATCTTTGTTGGAGTTTGTTATACCAGTAATAAAGCAAAGTCATCTCCAATTTATCGTGATCAACCACTCCACTCAAAATGGTTTTCGTGGTAAAAACTTGAAACTAAACTTTATTTGTGGTCGTTGTGAATATGCATTCAAATTATGAATTTTGTCAATTGAATTGTAGTATTGTCAAGACAACTTCAAAACTACCAAAATTTTTTTGAGCACACTATTTTTGTTATATAAAAAACCTCAGAGAATTTAAGTAATCCCAGGTCAAAAGTCCATAAACCGTGCGTGTGTATACGTTTGTTTTTCATTAATAAAATGAATATTTTTTTATACCTGTTACCCCGGATCCACACTCTCCAGGAGAAAAGATGAGGTGACATGAGTGCGATAGTGTGGATGGCGCCCTCACCTCCTCTCGACGTCTTTTGCTTCACCGTGCACGCGCTCCTCTCAGTATCGGTTTTATAATCGGTGTCAAAGGCGCAAGGTTCGTCCACACTATCGCACTCACGTCATCTCGTCTTTTCTCCTGGAACTTTAGGTAACGTGTCGGGCAAATTAATAAAATGAGAGTGTGGTTAAGTAGCACTTATGTAGCCTCCAATTGCCGAGAGAGCCCTCGAGAGTGAGGTCCCAGGGTTAGATTATTTATCGTTTTATGGCGAGGCCCCAATAGTGTAGTGCATCGCAAAAATCTACGATGCCGCAAAAGTAAGATAAAACACTTGTACGATGCTGTATATTTTTTGCGTTGCGTCAACGCATCGCGTTGCGGTGTACAGCAACGCAGATTTGTGGCCTCGCTTTTAAGTTTCAAGGAATGCCGGCGTTTCGTCATCGAATTTTTAAAGTTAACAGTA
Organism: Horisme vitalbata; assembly: GCA_951804965.1. NCBI lineage: Eukaryota > Metazoa > Arthropoda > Insecta > Lepidoptera > Geometridae > Horisme > Horisme vitalbata. The sequence continues at coordinate 11,418,497 of OX638101.1, forward strand.
ATGCTTCTGCTTAGGAAAATCAACGGGAATCGTCACAACAGCTAGGATAACCCACGCCACACCCGCTGCGCTGTACGCGCACGCGCCGTCTAGGTACTGGGAAGATGACAGCAGAGTCCCACCGACCGTAAGAAAAGACTGCAAAGACATCGCCATGCAGCTGGTGGAAAATGAACCTGGGAGGAATATCAATGTGAGTACCTATATCAATCATCATCATCATCATCAGCCTATCGCAGTCCACTGCTGGACATAGGCCTCCCCTAATGAGCGCCATTGCGCCCTGTCCTGAGCTCGACGCATCCAGCTTCTACCAGCAGCCTTTCGCAGATCGTCACTCCACCTAGCCGGAGGGCGTCCTACACTACGTTTGCCGAGCCGCGGTCTCCACTCAAGAACTCGTTTACCCCATCGGTTATCGGTTCTTCGGCAGATATGGCCAGCCCACTGCCACTTTAGCTTGCTAATTCTCTGAGCTATGTCGACAACTTTAGTTCTATGTCGGATAAACTCGTTAAGGATTTTATCCTTCAGAGAAACCCCGAGCAAAGCTCGTTCCATAGCTCGCTGAGCGACTTTAAACTGGTGGACTAGTCGAACTGTGAGTGTCCACGTTTCGGCTCCGAATGTCATGACGGGTAGGACGCACTGATTGAAAACTTTTGTTTTCAAACATTGCGGTATGGGTGATGAGAAAACTCGACGTAGTTTTCCAAATGCTGCCCAACCCAGCTGAATCCTCCTCTTGGCCTCCTTCTCGAAGTTGTTTCTATCCAACTGCAATATCTGCCCGAGGTATGTATACTACGAAACAACTTCAAGAAGGTGTCCATTAACGACGACAGGACTCGGATCAATTCGGTTATTGACCATAACTTTGGTCTTGTCCAAATTCATGCCGAGACCTATCTTTCGCGAGGCTGATGCTAGGCCGTCCAGCATCTGTTGCAGCTCCTCCAGCGACTCCGCCATTAAGACTATGTCATCAGCGAATCGCAAGTGTGTGATGAGCTCGCCGTTTATGTTTATGCCCATACCTTTCCAGTCCAGTGTCTTAAACATATCCTCCAACGCGCTTGTGAACAGTTTCGGAGATATGAAATCTCCCTGTCTCACTCCGCGGCGCAGTTGGATGGGTTCAGACTGCTGGTCCTGTACTCGGACACTCATACTGGCGGCTTCGTACAGACATCTCAACACTTCGATATAACGATAGTCCACTTGGCATCGCTGCAAGGATTCCAGGACAGCCCACGTTTCTACAGATTCAAAGGCTTTCTCATAGTCCACAAAAGCTCCTCCTGCCTTCAGAAGTTCTGAAGTGACTCCGTCTTCAAAGGGGGCTTTTCCATTTTTAAGCTGTCTCAGGGCTAGTACGACCTCGTCTTGGCTGATCTCTGGCAGGTCGTCGGTATAGTGGCGGGTGAGGGTGGCTCGAGAATCGTGGCTGCTACGTTGGGGGCAAGAAGCATGTGCCGCATACAGTCGGCCGTAGAAGTCCTCGATCTCTGATAATATCTCCGGCTTTGACAAGACGTTTCGGCCATCGCATGTTGTTAACTTCGTCAGGTGGCTCCTGCCAAGCTGCTGAGTGAATACTTTGGACCCTCGGTTTCGCTCTAATGCCTCTTCAATGAGGCGTGTGTTGGAGCTCCGAAGGTCGCGCCGTATCATCTTCGCAATTCGCTTGCTCAGGTCTGACCTCTCTGACGAAGTGGCATGAGTAGTTTCCCGTCTTTTTGTCATCAGCCGAAGAGTCTCATCCGCGAGTTTGGACTTCTTGCCTTTAGGCTGCATTTGGCAGAATTTGATGCCTTCTTCCCTCAACGTCCCAACCACGTTTTGTAGAGCCTCATCAACGTCATGGGTAGGTTCCACAGCTACGAATCTGTCACCGAGAAACTTCTGAAACTTCTCGGTGCCCGCCATGATCTGGAGTAGATTGGGTCGGAGCGTGGACTTCATCAGACGGTTTCTTTCCAGCTTTAGATTGATATTCAGAGAGCCTCGGACAAGTCTGTGATCAGATCCGGTGTTGAACCTGTTGATCACGGAGACGTCTCTGAATATGTGCCTTTTATCCGTCATGATGAAGTCGATCTCGTTTTTGGTCACAGTGTCGGGGCTACGCCATGTCCACTTCCTGTGGGGCTTCTTCTCGAAGAACAAGTTCATCAAAAAGAGCCCCTCCTTCTCTAGGAAGTTGACCAGCATTTGCCCCCTGTGGTTTCTACACCCAAAACCATGCGGGCCCACTCTGGATTCGTCGCCAATTCGGACTCCCACTTTGCCGTTAAAGTCCCCCATAACAACGTTGAAGTGAGCTTTTGTGGTGTTGTGCAAGGCTTTGGATATGTCCTCGTACATATCCTCCACTTCATCATCCAAGTGTGCCGAGGTCGGTGCGTAAACCTGAATGATCTTCATACTATACCGCTTTGATAGTCGAAGGATCAGGTACGCTACCCTGGTCGACACACTGGAGATTTTTTCAACGTTGTTAGAGAGGCCTTTATTGACGAGAAACCCTACACCACCCTGGGATGTTTGGTCACCCTCGCGGAAGTACAGCAGGTGGCCCGACTCTAGGGTTATGGTGTCCTCTCCCTCTCTACGGACTTCACACAACCCCAGAACATGCCACCTAATGTTATCCAGCTCCACTTCCAGCTGCGCTAGATGTTCGTCGAGCCTCAGAGTGCGTCCGTTGAACGTAGCCAGGGTCAGGTTTTGCAGGTAGCCAGAGGTAGCCCGGGGATTCCTAGCACCCCCTGTCCCGCCGTTACCATGGCCGCTACCTGTATGGCCAGGAATAGCGGGACGGCCGGGAACTGGGGGTCATTTCCTTTTCGTGCTCATCATTAAGGGGTTCATGCCCATAATCCCCACGCTGCGGGTTGGGGATCGCAGGACACAGCCTCTCGCACCGCTGACGCTGCGGCCCGTCGGTGGTCAGGGAATTTAACTGTGCCGATGTAGGCTGCGCTATGCCGCAATCAGCCGGCCGCTAGTGCCTCGTTCGTTAGTCAGCAGGGTGCACCGCGTGCAGGTGAGGTTGGCTTGGGTCCGGAAGTTGGAGGTTAGAACCCCTTACCCCCCTTACCTTTATCAATATCAATTTATAATCAAATTCTATATCATATGTAATTTCTCTGATGAGGGCGTTGATGTCTTGATACATTGCAAATATGATTGGCTTTTCAAAACACATTGCTGGGCATAAGCCTACTGCCAATTTAATGCCATAGCAAACGGTTTTGCGCATTTTGCATCAGGTCCTTCCCTCAAGTACTTAGTGTTATTTACTTATGACCTAACTTGGCCATGTTAATCAGTTATCATGTTTTGTTACTCTCCATAGCCTAAGACATAAGAATACTACCTATCTGTGCTTACCTTACAAACACTTAAATTGTAACACCTTGTTCGTTTCTATCTCGCACAAAGGTAAAAATGTAATAACTACGGGACGATTGTGTTTTTTATCATAATTCTAGTTCTTTGCATAAATAATAAGACGTTGTATGAATTTAGCGTTTGAACTCAAAGAAACGAATCCGACACTCGCAATAAACTTTTGTAGAATCTCATATTATTCTGAATAAGATTTTATATCACTGCTATCACGCTCCATAAACTTCGTGGAGAATAACAAACTATTTTATTGAGTTATGATGAATACCTACGTAAAAATCCGACCTTGAACATTAAAAAGTTTTTGACCTCTTGATAACATCGTTAAGTTTCTGCAAGGGTGGTTTTATGGCTTTCTATTATTTCATCCCTATAAATTTTACTAAATTGAATATAATTTATCACCACATGGTATAATTTCATTACTGGTGACTTATTGCCTTTTTCGATATTGATTTTGTTTAGGTCCGTTGCTTATAACACTTGGTGATTCGATATTCATTATTAAATCATAAAATAACTCGTTTTAAATAAGAGGTAGATGAAAAAGTAGGTACCTAAAACATACTGAAATTAGTAAAATATTGAACTGAGAACTAGAAGCTCCTTTTTTTGAAGTCGGTTGAAAATTGTATACCTGTTTTAAAGAATGCGTAGCTACTTAATATACTTAATACTAGCTAGGTAGGTATGATGCAATAATAACTTTAATATTAAGTATCTACTAAGTATAAAACTTTGAGGATATCTACCATGTATAAAAGTTATATGAGACTGTAAAAGTAAAAGCGAATATTATGCAATAAAATGCAGTTTCATCAACCAGATTAAAATTTCATGATAAAATAGAAATATTTTTTTGTGTTTACAAACAGGTCATAATGGGTGGAGGCAGAAGACACTTCCTGCCAAACGTAACACCAGACCCTGAGCATCCGAACCGGGAAGGAAGGAGACTAGATGGAAGAAATTTAGCAGAGGACTGGGCAAGAGAGAAGAAACGACGGCGGTTGAGAGCGCAGTACATCAACACTAAGGAACAACTAGCGAAGCTTGATCCTAGATCGATAGATTATTTATTAGGTAAGTATTATAATCATTTACTCATAAAACTTACGAATTAACTCCAAACAGGAAGTTTTTACGTACCGTTACATTGACCGCTGGTGTTTCGACTTATTTAGAAAGCCTTCATCAGGGTGACTGAACGCGACGTTCTCTGTATGTCGAGTGCTAGACAGGACTGTTACTAGAAAATGTGTCAAAATAAAAATGCAACTATTTTCCAATTTGCGTCATGCAGATGCTGAATACTGCCATTGACCAGATAAGGCTATATTATGAGTCCTAAGCTTCACAGGTCATACGATAACTAGGAGTTATTTACAGAGTCGATATTATAGAATATGAAAATCCGGTTACATTCTGATATGTTACATTTCTGCTGTGGAGAAGATCTCAAACAACATATTTGTGGTAATTCTGTTGTACGTAAAGAGCTGTTTGCGTCTATTGTGACGAAGCAATCCATACCAAAGCTTCGCGAGTTTTGCGAGAACTATTCCTGTGTCAGCCCGAAGTATTGCGACGGTATCCGATAATGAGTGGTCACATCTGCTTACATCGTATCATTGCGCTCGTGATAAACATAGGTGCAGCTTCAGCATTAAAAAAATCACATGAGAATTCAGTACGGTAGTGTGAGACAGAATTTAGTACGCCTTAATCATGTGCACCCTAAACCATTGCGTTTAAACCACAATTTCCTAGTTTATAAGTAAATAGTTATTTTATCGTCGAAAATGCTCGTTATTTTATGATTGTGTTAACAAAGTTCTACAAAAAGCCAACTTCTATTTTTTAAGATACATTGTTAGTCTTATTTTATCCAAATTATTAAAATATTAATATATTTTGTTTAGGAAAATCGAATCCATAGATCATAATTTTTCCGGTACTTGGTTTAATGGGTCATGCTCAAAAGGGTCACAGAATAATAACTACTAGGGTAACAAGGGTGCCCCCGAGAGCCTCACAAATTGCTGCGTAAGCCTTGCTAATAATAAAACGAATGAAGACTCATTGCAGTATCTACAATCATCATGCGTTTACTACCGTTTGAGTTGTACCTAAGCATGAAAATTATATTTATTATCACTAGATATTTCGAGCTTAAGGAATAAGTTTTATTATTCTTCATGGGACAGGGAACATAATGAAATAATTCGAGGCATTCTTCGTAGCGCACCTAAATGAAGCGCACCATGACGAAACGCACCAAAGTACTTCCACATAGCGCACCCGTTTTGGTGCGTTTCATTCAGTAGTTATAAATTTTAAGTTTTTATTCCTCGCTGCGCACCAACGATAATGTAGGGTCTAGGGACTTATTTTGTTCAAATACCATACCATAGTGATTAATTTACTTTAAAGCCAAAAACGTGGAAAAAAATGTCCGCACCAAAACTTGGCACAAGCTGCCTATTACGCTGACATTGGACAATTTTTATTGGCTCGGCAAACGTAGTGTAGGGCGCCCTACGGAAAGGTAAAGTGACGATTTGCGAAAGGCAGTTGATAGAAGCTGGATGCTTCGAGCTCAGGACAGGGCGCAATGGCGCTCATTGGGGGAGATCTATGTCCACTAGTAGACCGCTATAGGTTGATGATAAACACTTTTCAAGCGACAAAAGGTCAAAATATTTGTGCTAATGTTGCATTTTCATGTTTATGTATGTCAACGACGACGATGATTGGTGATGATTTTTGACAGTTTTTACTTGGAGACTGACTTTATAAACTACTATCTCGATGTTTATTACCCATTTTAATCCAAAGCTCAAAAAAGCGCTGTATTATTTTATTAATAGGCCATTTTTTTCTCATGTCCATGTAGTTAATTTACTGTTTGTTAGCCGCTATGTATATTGCGGATGAGAAGTGATTTTTTAATATTCCTACGGCCTTTTGGTTTGTACAAAAACCGCTTTTCATAACGGTAATTGCCTATAAAAGACTTTTGAAGTAATATTGGGCTTCGGAAAAGCAAAGTTTTTTTATTCATAAAAACGGATGTTCTCATTTATCTACCTACACCCATTGATATTTTGGGGAGCCATAAGAGTGAGATGCGAATATAAATTAATATTTAAATAGAATTATTTTACTACATTCTGAATGAAAAATCTAATCAAATGGTTTATTTGCAACCAAAAAAAACACTCTGTACTGTGCAACAACAATACGTAATTAATGACACCAACTCAGCATAAATTTATGCAAGCTAGGTCAGTCTGTTCTAGGATCTTTTTGGTGTTTTAAGCCAGTTCTATGTAAGTATTTTTTATTCGTAGGTAATCACTAATCAGGCAAAACTAGGACATGAAGGACATTTATCTTGAGTGAGTTGGTAAAATTCATTGTGTTGGTATTTGTTGTCTAAAGACAGTGAAGAGATGCACCAGCAACAAACATAAACATGTAACAAGACTGACTCAAAATTATTATTTTTCCATCGAATGTTTAGTCGTAAGTACCTTCCTACTTATTGTAAATTCTTATCCATAGAGCAGACTAATTACGTGTTTGTAAAAAAATGAACAGAGGACAGGCTCCACATTATTAATACATACAGCATCATCATCATCAGCCTATAGCAGTCTACTGCTGGAAATAGGCCTCCCCTAATGAGCGCCATTGCGCCCCATTCTGAGCTCGACGCATCCAGCTTCTACCAGCAACCTTTCGCAAATCGTCACTACACCTGGCTGGAGGGCGTCCTACATTACGTTTACCGAGCCAATTTTTTTACATACAAATTGTTTAAAAGCTTTAGAATATAACGTAATGAAATCGTAAACTTAAACTAGCTTTTAAAATAAGGCTCAATTTACTGCGACCAGTCAGATTGAGAACCACTTTACACAGTGCTTAAAATTGAGTGTGTCTGCGGCACTGCTCCAAACTGAAAACCGCTCCTGTGATTTGAATACAGGCTACATGCAAACTGCTTCAAATGGGGATATGTCGGTCGTTTAAGAACATTTGTTTGGTGCAAAAGTTCAGATTGGTATGTGGAATAAGCGTTTAGCAACCTAGAAGCAAAAGGCATTGAGCATGGACTAAGGGATACGTGATTTTATAGAACTTTTGTAATTTTAAATAAAGACTAAGAAAGTAACTGAGTGACATAAGTAACAAGTCATGTTATTACTGAAAATTAATCTTTACTTTGATCCAAAAAAAACCGACCAAGTGCGAGTTGTACTCGCGCACCGATTAATAGTTAATAACCAATTAGTAGTTGTGGTAAGAAATTGAATTCATAAGTAAGTTGAAAGAGAGTAAATCTACTTCCGAAGATCGACAACATTTTCGAACAACAATTATGCAGTTTTTCATTGAAGAAATGGATTTTTAAGTGACATCATAATGTTACTCAAAAGCTCCTGAGGTAGCCCTAGTCTTTGGTGCTTCACCATATTGATGACCATGATCATGATATTGGTGCTTCTCTTGAGGCCTTCACAGTGTAAAGTTCACACACGACAGCTATAATGTATATTAACGTAGATTACATCCAGGATTTATTCATACATTTTATATCATCATCATCATCATCATCAGCCTGTAGCAGTCCACTGCTGGACATAGGCCTCCCCTAATGAGCGCCATTGCGCCCTGTCCTGAGCTCGACGCATCCAGCTTCTACCAGCAGCCTTTCGCAGATCGTCGCCCCACCTGGCCGGAGGGCGTCCTACACTACGTTTGCCAAGCCGCGGTCTCCACTCAAGAACTCGTTTACCCCAACGGTTATCGGTTCTTCGGCAGATATGGCCAGCCCACTGCCACTTCAGCTTGCTAATTCTCTGAGCTATGTCGACAACTTTAGTTCTATGTCGGATAAACTCGTTGCGGATTTTATCCTTCAGAGAAACCCCGAGAATAGCTCGTTCCATAGTTCGCTGAGCGACTTTAAACTGGTGGACTAGCCGTACTGTTAATGTCCACGTTTCGGCATACATTTTACGAAGATTTATAATGTATAAATTATGACTGTTGTGTGTGGTCTCCTAACGATTTTTATGGAAAGGTGTAATGAGATATATCGTGCTATAGTATAAATCTTTTTAAGTGACATTATAGCTGCAGTGTGTGAAGGCCTTTAGGTTTGCAAGTACAGTATCAAGATACCACGTAGACAACAGTAGATGGCGCAATGGTTTCCATTGCGATAAATGACAGTAACAGTCTAATATCAATGGATGCAACTTTTATTAAACCTATTTTACGGTCAACATTTTTCAAAAAGACATATCGGAGTGCAAACTATTACGATGTTTACCTGTTATTTGGATTACCAGTAAAGTAGCTAAATTTACATTACAATTTAGAACCAAATAACCTCGATGCAAATAGTTTACTAACTTACAAAATCGTTCATGCCTACCAGAAATGTCCAAATCGAATCCATTGGCATTCATGACATTTTGATTTTACGGCTACAACCAATCGTGGTAGCTACGCCTAAGGAATATACAATAATTACCGCTTTGTTGCTGGTTTCTAAGAATTACAATTCTAATAGTTTTCCTTACTAAGGTTTCTCCTATTGGTACCATTTTTAAGTGACCTAAAAATATATTTTTTAAATGACTGAACCATTTTTTCTGTGAGCCTTGCTTATTTACTTGTTATTAAATTCAGATTTCGTTGAACAATTTTTATTAGTATTATTTTGAAAATATATTATAGTGTTGTAATCGTAACTACACGACAGGAACATAAAATATTATATTACTAGCCGATGTTCTAAGCGACATGCAATTACTCAAATACCTAATAATTTTATTTCCTTCTGTCAAAATCTATTGACATATCTCCTTTAGTAAATACGATTGCAACAATTTCGGGGAAATCAAACTGCATCTGTGACTTTTCATAAAAGTTGACTTCACTAAAACTTGCCTATATTTTGTTAAGCGGCGTACGGACAGCGCGTATATTGGTACGCGTAGTCGGTTACGCGTGTCTTGGAACGCAACTGCAGTTACGCGGTATACTTTCGGAAACGCGTGCCGCTCGAGCTTTCGGGTCGCGTACCGCTATGGATCGATTGACCTCGTACGCATTCAGGTTCGCGGCGGTTAATTTATTTGTACAAACATTAACTGTACGCGTATTCAATGTACGCGTGTACAGCGTACCCCGACTACGCGTACACAGGAACGCGCTATCCGTATCCAGCTATTTCGAAATATTCTATCAAACTTTTAGGTTCACCGAAATGTTACATTGGTTATTTGACAGTTTTTAAAGAACTCCGTCACTTCAATACCTACACCTAAAAATGTACATGACATGGTACGGTAACCACATTCAATGGTTACCATCGATAACATTCAGTGATACAAAGCCATTAGGGCAAGTTATTTAGAGGTTCTTGTTGGAATTGTTTCAAACATTTCGAAGCCATATCATCAAACGTATTCCAATAACCTATTAATTTTGGTGTAACTCATTTTAGTAAACCGGAGAAACTATATGGATTCATACGAACAAAGTGACCCTGTAGGTTTTCTTGGATTCTCAAGAATAAAGATAATTGTCATTTTATACATATTTCGAGAGAATGATCAAAATGGAACTTTGACATCTCTTGTGACATATCATCTAATCTAGTGTGACAATCATCTTTAACCGTATGAATCAAGCCTCAGAGCCATGAAAAGACATAAAAGAAGAAGAAGAAAACAAGGCCCGGGGACCATTTTATAAATCTTGAAAGGATGTGACATTTTAGATTTCGTTTATTTTCTAGTGTTTTTCTGATTTCTGTTGTTGAAAATATTGGCAATTTAACCAATCTACGTTAGTAAGACAGAAGTGTATTGAAATGGAATAAAAATGAATTTGGACTGGAATTCACTGATACAGAAAATTGTTCGCCGATTGTTTTTGTTATAGTCGTCATTGCTATATCAGAACAGGATCTGACTGAAGAATAGACGACTGGACTTATAAACCGTATTTAATATATCGTATAATAAATTATGAACTATAAACTTGATACTGGAGAAATTCTGGAAAATTATTTAAGAAGCCTCAATGACTTTAATGTATGAATGAATCAAGGCTCAGCGGGTTGATCGGCTAACATTGTTGCAACCAGAAATTATTGACACCGATCCTCAGATGACTGTGTCGCTTTGACAAGGGCGTTGTCATCTGTTAGTAAGCTATTACTTTATTTAATTTGTATACATGTTAGTGTACTCAGATAATCATGTACAAAAAATACACCGAATCTATGTCCCTATAAACTTATGCTCCGCAAACGATTCGACCAAGCCAATACAATCCGACCCAATTATAGGAACTAAATCGCTAATTGTAATACAAAAAAAATAATATTTTTATTTCCAACTTATCTTAACTTATTTAAATTGCATTGGTGTTCAATGAAAAAAATTACGATTAAAAGTGTAATGTTGGTACTAAATAAAGGAATTTTCACTTTCTCTTTCACTATCATTGTTTTTAAATAGGTTAGTAGTGAATGAGCTACTTTTATTTTTAGTGTTAGTGCATACAGTAAATCTCTAAAGGAGAAAATCCCTTCTTGGGTTATGGCCTCCTCCATATTTTTCCACAAATTTCTGTCTAAAAATATTTTACTTAGGTAAGTACGAATACTAAATAACTAAGTAGGTAACAAATTTTCACGTGAGTAATCCACAAACGATTATACAAACAGTATGCTAAACATTAACTAAACACACTGAAACTTATTGAACACAAACACCAACGAAGTTAATCGTTTAAATCCATAAATTTAATTCAATTCGTGTTCGAATTTGAATCTGGGGTGGAGTTAAAATAAAGCACTTACTTGATTATATCGATTTACTCAAGAATGTATTGTTTTAAGCAAAGTATTATTTTGTTGAGGAGCCGTGGTGGTCTAGTGGGATATACCCCGACCTAAGATCTGGAGGTCGTGGGTTCGAATCCCAGCCGAGCACTAATGGATTTTTCGTTTCGAAAAATTTATGTGCGCATTACCACGAGCTCGAAATGGTGAAGGAAAACATCGCGAGGAAACCGGCATAACCTCGAACTAAAAAATTCGAAAGGTAATAAAATAAAAAGCGGCGATGGGCTTGCAACTTGTCACGTGCTAGCTGCTTGCAAAAAATGGGCATGTATCGAACGTAATGTTTGGACTGGCCTCTGACTACCCCCGTAAAGGTATCCTCAATAGATTTGCGTACTGAGCAATATATGAAGATATCCATAATAGGGAAAAAGTCGTGAAGATGCTTGTTTTTTTTGTATTGTTTTAACTTTGATGGATGCTGTTTTTTGGCCGCTAAGAACATCTAAATTCACTTTTTTTATACATTGCTTTCATTTTTTTAATACGTTTCTTTGTAAGAAACCGCTTACGCTTCCCTGAGTTCACATATAAATAATATTCGTAGGTACATGTATGTCTAATTGCCTATTATTTCGGAATAAAAAATAGTTTTTCAATTCAGAGACTAAGTTGCACGCGAGTCATCTGATCAAAAATCATCATTCTTGAGCGTGCATCACAGATGTGTGATTAAGAAATCCTATTTATTTACAGCTTTTAACCTTGTAATGTTTAAACAGGGCTATTTGAATACTCCCATATGGAGTTCAATGTTGAGCGAGGAGCGGCAGCGGATGCTGAAGAGGGCGCAGCTGCTGGAGCGGCCGTCAAAGCGGACGATCCTTCGTTAGCGGACATGACGAGAGCAGCTTTGTCTATCCTGCTAAAGAATGAAAAGGGATTCTTCTTGCTGATTGAGGGTAAGTTAACAAGCATAGTAAATTAACAACTGCAAAAGGCTACTGGTAGAAGCTGAATGCTTGGAGCTTAGGACAGAGCGCAAAGGCGCTCATTATTTTTGTCTTAATATCATTAGTTCGAAAGGTATGTGCTTAGTTAGTGTGCCAATAAAAAGCGGCGATGGGCTTGCAACCTGCCACGTGGAATGCTAGCTGCTTGCAAAAAGTGGGCAAGTATCGAACGTAATGTTTGGACTTGCCTCAAACTACCCCCGTTAAGGTATCCTCAATAGATTTGTGTACCTAGCAATATCTGAAGATATCCATAATGGGGAAAAAGTCGTGTAGATGTTTGTTTGTTTGTTTTGTTTTTGTCTTAAAATCTATGTATGTAAATATGTATTAATGACTAAATATGTGGTTAAGCTCAAAACTCAAAAGATTTGGTTAACCATAAACATTATAATTTCAAAATATTTTTGTAGTGGGAATAAAGTTTCTGCAGAACAAAAAAATTACTTATTATTAAACGTCTGTTGGATCAGCTTGTTACATAATTATCATGTCCTTATAAATATTTTCTGATACTTCATTTTTATAATAGGTGGAAGGATCGACCACGCACACCACTACAACAACCCCTACAGAGCTTTGGATGAAACTTTGGAGTTAGAAACAGCGTTGATGGCTGCCCTGGAGAGAGTCAACCCGGCGGAGACGCTGATAGTGGTGACGGCAGACCATGGACACGTGATGACCTTTGGAGGCCAAGCCACGCCGAGAGGGCATCCAGTACTTGGTGAGATATAAACAAGATATAACTACGCACTAGTTTATAAAGGAGTAATATATAATACTCCTTTATAGACAAGTCCGTAGACAAGGCTGTTAAAGTTAAATATTGCATTAATTTTACGATTCTAATTCCTAGTTCAACACACCTTACGATAGCTTTATAATTATGCCACTGTATCATTGACTTATTAATAGTAAATTTATTGCATTTAACATGTTGACTGCGGTCCTCAAAAAAACTCAAACTCAAAATTCATTTATTCAGTAGCAACTGTATAGTACACTTTGAAACGTCATTTTTGTTTTAATTTACCACCAATTCGTGACGCAACCAAACAGAGAAGAATTGGCAAGAAACTCTGCTTGGATTATATATTTTTTTTATTTTAACGTCATTGTTCTTGATAACTGTTACATTGCTTTTGATGGAGTTGGAGGCAGTTTCATCCCAAGCTTTTTTGTCAGCTAAATAATCAGATATTTTATAATAAGCTTTATCACAGAGATTACGTTTAACAACATTTTTGAATTTATTTACAGATAGATTAATCACGTCATTTGGGATTTTGTTAAAATATCGTACACACATCCCTTTAAAAGATTGACTAACTTTATGGAACCTTACAGTGGGAACAGCTAGTTTATCTTTATTTCTAGTGTTAACATTATGATAGTCGCTATTTTTTTTTTAACAAGTTATTATGTTGTCGGACATAAATTAAGTTTTCATTTATATGTATTGGCACGGCACTGTCATAACATTTATTTCTTTAAACTTTGTTCTAAGTTTTTCTCTAGGGCCCATATTATAAATTGCATGAACAGCCCTCTTCTGCAACACAAATATGTGTTGATATCTGCAGCATTCCCCTCACAACAAAATGCCGAAAGAAAAGAGTATCAAACATACAAACATACATACATCCTCACAAACTTTCACGTTTAATAATAGTAATAGAAGTGGATTAAGTATTGTATCTAATTAACATGCAAAAGAAATAAATTAATACCTTTTGTGACTTTTTCCTCTCATGCGACCATTTTACGCTCACTAGGAAATCCATTTAATCCAAAAGTTAACCGTCCAAGTGTAAATGAATTGAGAGCAAAATTAAGTTCTTTGTAGACTTTGTTCAAATACAAATATCCTTTATGAATTCAAAAATTCATGCCTCAGCAAATCGAGGAAAACATCTTCAAACCATTTTAATACTGCATAAAAATATCCCCCAAGTAAATCTAATTACGACAGCACTGTCGGGAGTTTGATTTCAATATTTCATTGTAAAGGTGCGGACACAGTCCAAGTGGAGATGAATTAGGAGTGTTTACAATAGCTTAATTTAATATAGTCAAAGACAATAATAATTACATGGATATATATGTCAAAATACTAAGCATAATGATGTGATAATGTACATATAGGTAAATAAAATCTATGAATCCTTCTTGGCTATAACAGGTCTGCTTGACAAGCCATCGTTTTGATTTCGTTGTATATGGTATACTCGGAGTTTGTGACAGTATCAGGGTGTTTGTTTATGAGTTGCATTTATGACAACGTAGTAAAAGTTGGATAGTTATGGAAGAAAATCGATTTCAACTATTGGTTTGTCTGTCGTACGGCCTTGATCTAAGGTATGTAAGTTTTTAGGTCTGTGCTTTTAAAACGTACATAGCCAACTGTACTATCATGTATGAGCGGTGTCTAATCAGGACTCAGTAATTCTGTGCCCCTTAGGCCCAGCCTTTACAATATGGTACATGCTACAGCGCGCTCCGCTACACCGAAACAAAAATCGAAAATATATTTGAAGATGTTTTTTGTATGGAAAAGGATTTCATCTAATCGAAAATCTAAAATTATTTGAGAATATTTATTTTCCATAAAACAAACATCATCATTTTAATGTAATGCATAAAAATATTCACTGAGAAACTGTAATCACGAAAACTATGTTACTTTATTAGATAACTGCCTACTGTCCGATCCGAATTATCAAGTCTCGGCTATGGGTGTTCGCGACTTCACCCGCGTTGAAGTTTGTATCGTACAGGGGGTACCGTTACCAGGGATCGAATTACAAGAAATCCTTTCTTAGTACACCCCTACACTATGCAAGGCACCCTCTATAGTCTCATGGATTTATGGTTTAGCTTTTATATATTTTGAACTAGCTTTTGCCCGCGGCTTCGCTCACGTGATATTGGAATAAATAATAATAGTTTAAAAAAAATAAAAAAACACGCTTGCACGCATGCGTAGTTCGCGCACTAGCTCTGTCTCTCTTACTCGCATGCAAAGGATGCGGAAAGAAATTAATTAATCCTGGCGAATCTAATTAGGATAATCGGATATTTTTATCGGATTATTGCATTGTCATCGACCTTTGACAGGTGTGCAAAGTTTGAATCAAATCTGATCGTTCAAAGTAGGGCAAAATCGAGCTCAAAGGAGTCGGTTACATACATACATACATACATACATACATACATACATACATACATACATACATACATACATACATACATACATACATACATACAGGTGAAACTAATAAAAGCGTGTTAAAAAGAGCCAATTTGTTAATCCAAGTCACAAACTATATATTATGTTCCAAGTTTCATCCAAATCCGTTTACCCGTAATGAACACACAAACTTTCATATTTTTAATATTAGTGTGATATTCTTATATTGTTTTGGTATTCACTTGTTCAGTTTATTATATTGTTGTAAAGGTGCGGACACCGTGGTGTCTGATATAGACGGACTGAGGTACACGACACTACTGTACGGCACGGGGCCCGGCCATTCTGAGCCAAGGGCTCTCCCGCTAAACGCTACATCGTCCGCCTCCGCTACAGCCGATGCCGTCCACGCGTCAGCGGTGCCTAGGCAATGGGCAACTCATGGTGGCGAGGATGTCCCGATTTGGGCCCTAGGTGAGAACCAACCAAGGATTTAAATATTATAAGTAGTACCTACACGATACTGCCACGTATGTTTCTGTATTTTTTTTCATGAAGCTATCATTATTCTTTGTAGGTAAGAGAGGTGAGAGATTTTTCACATTCAGAATTTAACCAATTATACTCTGTCAAAACTCGTTGCGCATTGTCAAATTCCAGGAAAAACATCGCTTTTACTTATACAGAACGAAAAAAACCAAGTCATACAAAAGTTTTCTAATAAAGGTGTTTTTGTTTTTTCTCACGATTAAAGGAGCTGTATCTCATACATAAAAAAAAGTACAAGAGCCTCTCATGCACAGAATTTTAAACAAAATAGATAGTACGTGTATAAAATCTTTAACATAACATTTGCATGTACATAGGATAGGTTAAATCAACTTTGATTCGTAACACACTTCAGTTTGACCCAACCTTTGTAAATAAACCACCCATACTCTGTCAACAGTTTACGTACAAGCTTCCTACTAACCTAAAAAAATGTTTTAACGATGTTTTTATGATTTTTTATTTAAATAAAATTGTAGATTGTGTACTTAGAGCGTAACCAGTCACCCAGTTTTTACGGTAACCAGTTAGGTAATAGACAAATGTAAATGATGAATGCTATCAATTTATTGATTATGAAACAACAACAACAACAGCTTATTCAGTCCAGCCCTATAAGAGGGGGGGGGGGGAACTAAACATGAATTACTAAAAAATTCCTTCCAATTTTTTCAATATAAGATGATTCAACATAATCCTTTTTTATTGGGAGGAAGCAGCTTTAACCTCACAGTGTTATAGTTAAATGTAAATACAGCCTCAAAGCAGTGCTAAAATCATTTCCGAGTCACGTGAGGGGTGAAATGGAATGAGAAGCCGCGGCGTAAAGATCGAGATAGACCAACGTTAAATTGGTGTGATATGACACAATGTTTTGAGGAAATAGCTCTGGAAGAAAACCGCATTCGTGGCTATGTCATTTTCACGTTATGGTCGGTGAACTGCACCAAAAAATAAAGAAAATAACTCGCTCGTTACACAAAATGAAGTCAAATGCAAATTCGCCCAAAAAACACTGAAATTATTCCGTACAGCGTATTTTCAAGGCTTCACAGATATTATTTGCTTTGTTTTTGAGATTTAAAAAAAAACTTGAACTACCTACTAGTAATCAGCTCATACTCATCGTCATCATCGTAAGATATTAGGTAGGTACAGGTACTCTGGTTTACGCTTTACGTTATATACCTTTTCGGAGCGTTTTCACATCTGCGATGGCTGTTGCGACTATGCAGCGCAACAGGTAACCTTAAAAAATATGACATCGTGACAGTCGCGCTACAGCAGCGCGATCATAAAGCGACTAAGAAGCGCTGCAACCGCGTTAATGTGAAGGCTGCTGCTGTAGCGCTTCTGCCATGCGACTGAATCGCCTAATGTAACCGCTCTTATCAATTGTAGTTCATTGTTGATGTTGATTTCATACTGATACTGAATAAATTTTTGATATTTGCAAAATTCGTGATGATTTGTGAAAAGCTGCTGATAGAAGCTGGATCCGTCGAGCTGAGGACGAGGATACCTATATCAAGCAGTAGACTACTAAAAGCTGATGATGATGATGTTTTGCAACATTTACTCAATATAATTGGTACAGCATGTTTCCTATCGCTTGAATTTCTGAATTCCAATTTCAATGTCAGTTTATTTATTTTGGCAAAAATATAGTATATTACAAACAATGAAACTGTTTGATGGAGTTGCCCAGTATTAGGTACTAAACACAAGTGTACTAGATCGTAAACTTGCAGGTCCAATGGCTACAACCCTGTTCGCCGGGGTAGTGGAACAGAGTTACATACCCCACGCGATTGCTTACGCGGCGTGCCTCGCACACCAATCGCGTCGATGTCAGGAGAAGATTAATTTCACACAACCTGAGGTAAGAATGGGTTTCTCTCTGATACTGTTAACTGTTTCGATTTATATTTAATCGTAGCCCTACTTTAAGGTAGCTTTAAGCGGAAATTGGATATCAATGTGTTTATATCTCGATCTTTGACTATAAAATATGTGTATACATAGCATAAGAAGGAATTTTTTGTAAGAAACAATATTATTAAAATTGGACATTAAAATAAAATTGCAAAATAGTTGCTAAATATGGAAGAGGTACCCAAATATGTGTTTTTACCATATTTAACCTTAATTACCTTTTACTTAATTATCATTTACGAACATAATGGTAGTAAATTTATGAGATCAAGTCACTTGTACGTGTCAAACTATAATCTAACAAATCAATTAAAATTGATTTGAAAAATTTGATTTAAAATAGTGTGATTACAATCGGCGTAACTGATGCAGCTCCTTCTTTCTGCCTCTTTCCAAAGCCTCCTTTACTTCCCGACATGACATCTACTTTTTCTTAGCATTAAGAGACCATAAAGCATAAAACAAAACATTTATTACATCTCTCATGTTTGGTAAGTAGGTTCTTATTACCTCCAAATGGGGCTTGTAGGTGACTAATAAGCGTCCTAGGGTAATAATGTAGCTAGAAAAGCCCTAGGGTGATAAGTCATTAAAAAAAACACTTCTTTCTTTCAAAAAGTTCGCATACATCTAACCATAATACTGGCAATAGACATCATGCATTCAGCCGCATGACCAAAGAGGTCGCTTTGCTATTCAGCCTTGTCTTTGTGTGAGTATAATAGTCATCAATTTTAAATATCGAACGGCGAAGCTCTATTTCGTTCCTGAAAAAAAAAAAAAATGTTTTATTCTTGTAATGCCGGTTTTCTTCTACTTACCTCACAATCGAGATGTAAAGCAGAATAGTTAGCTCGTGTGTAAGCACCAATTGCACCGTCAAACTATAGGCGCCCTCGCTGCGCTCGTGCGCCTAAATATCTCGGGCTGCAATTGATGCCTTATAGCCCTTGGCTACTAATCTACTATTAAGAAATCAAACGTAGAACTGCAGTGCTTAGCCCTAATTTTTATTAATAAAAAGTCGGTAATTACATATTTTTAGATACATACCTTACGAAACTTGTTGAGATCTTCGTTGCACACCGAAATCATAAGCACCGGTCCCGTTTTTACAAACTTTGATAGTTTGTCAATTGATGTTCTATGAATTTCAACAGATGAAATGTCAAAGTTTGCAAATAAAGGTCTGGTGTAGACCATTTCGGTGTGCAACTGAGTTAGAAGGTTAATGAGGCCTCTGGAAACAGCTCGTGACGAATTGACAAAACTCAGCGAATGTAGTGTTATGGCCATTGCATGAGATAGAAGAGAGTAGTTTGTAGCGTCTTCATATTAATGGTTTCTGAGACTTGTATATTTTTTGTTTATGCATACATATTACGACAGAGACAAATATTTGCAATTCATGCAAATCTCGAAGCGGGAATCGAACCCAAAACCTTCTTCGTCTCAGGTGGGCCTGCACCACAAAAGGTCGTCATAAATAATATTCTATGTTTTGTCAACAGGAAAAATTACCGAAGTGCGTCCCCCCCGAAGTTAGCAGCGTAGGAGCAGACGAAACACGAAACGATGGGACGAGTGTACGTCGCGTAGTCGTCGCATCAAGCGTCATATCTGACGAGCGAGTCCCGCGGTCGTCCGCTTCGCTTCTCGCTCCGCTTATCACGCAGAGCTACCTAATATCAAACACATTTAATTGGATAGTGATGTTTGTTTTTTATAAATGTTTCTTTCAAATATAAATAAAACTGTTCGCAGTTTGTAAAATAAAAGTGTTATTTATAGTTTATGTGTACATAAAAAACTGTGTTTTAAACGGAATTGATTTAAATGAATGAATGTAAATACACGGCGAATAGCCTATAGTGTAAATATTTTCATGGTAAATGTTAATAAATGAATTAATTTCCGGTGTTTGTTTGAATAAGTCCTCAAACTGCATGTCCAGCGTGGGGATTATGGGCAAATCCCCCAGTTATAAGGGAGTATAGCCAGTAGTAGACTAAATAGGCTGATGTTATTGTTGTTTGAATTAACAACATTTTCCTATAATTTTGAATATCATAAAACTAACGTGGATTAATTAATTCATATTGAAAAACGAGAATTTTGTTCAGTCACCCTGTTAAAGGCTCTCTTAATGATACGAAACGCCTTCGGTGTCTTCATCGATGTTACGCTAAGCTATTGCACCTTACTTACTACTGTGGCGCAGCGACCCAAAGTGGATCTTGGCCTCCGACTCCGAGAAACCTGGCGAACCTGGTCGCCAGGTTTCTCATTTTTATTATATTAAAACAAGTCCCCTAAAAAGGAATACATGCACTCTCATTATCATCATGGGGCTAATTATGTATTTATATCCGACTAGCTTCCAGCCTCGGCTTCGCTCGCGTGGCGTAACGGGATAAAAAGTAGCTTATTTGTTAATCCAGGTCACAATAGGTATATTCCAGGTATATTCTAAGTTTCATCCAAATCCAATGAGTAGTTTTTGCGTGAAAGAGTAATAAACATTCATCCATTCATCCATACATTCATACATCCATACATCCATACTCACAAACTTTCGCATTTATAATATTAGTAGGATAGTAGAATTATTTCTTACACGTTTTTGAGAAAAGCTAGCTTGCGTCAAAGTTAACCTTTAGATTTGGAAGAATTTAGGTAGATCAGACCAAGTGCGAATTGCTTCGCAGACGAAGTTACTTTTTTCTTCGAGTTGCGACGGCAGGTATTGCAGCAATTTTTATTGATTTTATAAAGTCTTAAATTTTCCCATTTATTTCCTTTTTATCCATTTATTATTTTATTTTTTTAAACTGCGCAGGCAGCAAAGGCTATACCCGTGTAAGGGAACAAAATATGCCCCTGACGTTATCAGCCAATGAATACATCTTATGTATTGGTAATAATGCTAGTTATTAATCTGCCAAGTTTTATGACATAATTATTGACAGTTTCCTTGCAATGTCACTTGAAAGTTTTTTTTTATTTTTCTAAATATCTTGAAAACTACTGATCCGTTTCTTTTGTGATTAACGTATGTTGTTAATGGCTTGAAGAGGAATAAATTCGCAAAAAACAAGACGTCTCTAGGTCAACATTAACTTGGTCATTTTTGATGTCAAATATTTCAAACTTTTTTTTTTGACACTTGTGACTCAGCGACACCCGCCATTTTTTTTACACTGATGTGACATCTTTTTCTGTACAAATATATATTGGTCTGAAATTAATCGGCTTGGAGCAACATGGTGATTTTTTAATTTTGAGTATACCGGCCTAGTACATCACCAAGGTATACACGTACCACGAGTATAATTGATATTTTATATAAATCTTCATTAATCTACAGATTATTTAAGCGGACTATAGGTCCGTTATGGTACTCCATAACGAACCTATAGTCCGCTTAAATAATGTACTCATTCTAGGGATTCACTATCTTGAATCTACATTAAAAGTCGATTTAAAATGAAAATGTTGTATTTATTAATCAACAATACAAAACAAATGTAAAACCTCTAATAAGATAGACCTATCCACCCTCATCAGTCATAAGGTGAAAAAATGGATACACAATAACTATAACATAAAATAAATCCTAATCTTCGTCACTATCTTCGTTTATTGTGACATTCGTGTCATTTAGAAAAAGTGAGGTCAACTTTTCATTGGGCCGAGGTATTTTCGACAAGTACCTACCATATGATAAATAGTATATAACAGCTGCTACGTGAGAACAGCAACCTACTGTTCTTAGACCATTTGCACATTCACACTTACACAACAATACTGTTCTATACTATTTATTCCTAAAACCGGTGGGTTATATTTTATAAAACATTTATACACCTTTTTAGATATATGTTGAGAATGAATCTGTACTTTTAAAATAGAGGTTTGTTCCTTAACGTAAGCCATATTTAAGGTACCGTCTTCATTGAGAACCTCCCCTAATTAGCAAATAGCCTGTCCGAATTGATATGTTCCTGTAAATAATACTTTCCATTCAGTTTCTGTCAACTCTGGGAAATCTTTGACGGAATTAGATAAAAAACATTGAAACGGAAGATTTTTTCGACACCAACCTTTGTTGTGTACCAGTTGTGCTAATTCATTTTCTTCGCCTTGTTTTAAAAAAAAAAGTGTTTAAAAAAAACAGTAAATGTCCTAATCTGTAGAATAATAAAGATTTATATAAAATATCAATTATACTCGTAGTACGTGTATACCTTGGTGATATACTAGGCCGGTATACTCAAAATTAAAAAATCACCATGTTGCTCCAAGCCAATTGATTTCAGACCAATATATATTTGTACAGAAAAAGATGTCACATCAGTGTAAAAAAAATGGTGGGTGTCGCTGAGTCACAAGTGTCAAAAAAAAAAGTTTGAAATATTTGACATCAAAAATGACCAAGTTAATGTTGACCTAGAGACGTCTTGTTTTTTGCGAATTTATTGCTCTTTAAGCCATTAACAACATACGTTAATCACAAAAGAAACGGATCCGTAGTTTTCAAGATATTTAGAAAAATAAAAAAAACTTTCAAGTGACATTGCAAGGAAACTGTCAATAATTATGACATAAAACTTGGCAGATTAATAACTAGCATTATTACCAATACATAAGATGTATTCATTGGCTGATAACGTCAGGGGCATATTTTGTTCCCTTACACGGGTATAGCCTTTAGTAGAGTAAAATTGACAGTTGGTTCAACTAAAGTTGCGCAGTCTGCGGAGCGCCTAAACATATTGCCGAACATAAACATATTGAGTATTTTATCCGAGTGATTTTTCCGATGATTCATCCGAGACATTGATCACCCGCTTACCCGCAATGATGTTTTGGTAAGTAGGTATTTAAAATTCTTCTAGAAGCCGTTTTTTCTCACCCCTTTTATAATATTAATATACTTTGATTGTACCAAATTTTATTTATACATTCATACAAACATATAACCTCAACTTGCTGCAATCCTGACTAATTCTTCACTGCGTTCACTCTCATTACATTTTAGTGGCTTTATGGGGATGTAGTGAACAGTTAAATAATAATATGTAGTGACCTACTCGACTCGACCCGCAGGCCGCAGTCTGCACGCGGCGGTCGAGGCGAGCGGACGTGCGGCTTGTATACGATTTTGTGCATTCATTCGATAACCCTTAGTACTTATATGTACTACCTCATCAAAATGCAACCTATTATGAACATGTGCCTGTATAAATACAGGCACATGTTACATATTCTGTATCTACCCATTTTGTAAAATATGTCACCTCTTCGCCCGCACTAAGCTAAATTCTACCGTCGATTGAATACAAAAGCTTGTTTACCACGAGTCAAGTTGCTAATTTAATCATATTATCAGTAATAAGCTGAAGTTAGTTTTACTAAGCAGGTAAAACCGTGGTACGAATACAAATCCTTTAGCAGTTTCAGCAAATTAACCAGGGAGCGTTTTGTCTCCAATACATCCACAAATTAGATAACACCGAATAACTCAATCAGGTAAATGGATTCCTCGCACGGTTTAACCCAATAACAGAACAAGGCTCTTTTATTTATCAACCTTTGCAAGACGTTACGTAGTAAACAGGCTACAAGCGCTTATACAACGAGAGCAAGTTACCAAACCAAACGTGACTTTTCTGTGCTATATTTTCATGCAATGATACGATAAGCAGGTATCCATTTTCGAGAGCAGCCTAAACTATTTAATTTGAGCAAAATACACGAAGCTATGACACGCATTGCTTCGACACAATAGAGTCGATATTCGCGGGTGCAGACTGAAAACCGGGTCTTACCAACCACTTACGATCATTGCGACTACAATAAAATAAAAGTTGTAAGTGACTACGACAGATAAGTATTTATCTAGAGTCTAGATAAATCATATAGAAACTAGATTTTACCTGATTTCTATGTAAATGCGTCTATATTCAAGATTGTACAAAGTGAATTTACTTTGTCCTATGTAATGAAGGTTTGTGTGGAAGGTATCGATTTTTAAGAAGGTTACTTCCTAAAATAAATTTTGTTTATTTATTTCGGGCGTGGCGTGAGTTATTTGCAATTTTAAAGCATACTGAATACAAATCACATCCTCCTTTTTTTGAAGTCGGTTAAAAATAATAAATTGGAGAATTAATTGGCTAGAAATACTAAGTACAAGGTACCTACAAGATTCTGCCCTCAGTTCTTTCTGCGTGGTGCCCTGATAAAATTTTATCTCTTCATTATTTTCTTAATTTTAGTTCACCAACTATATTTAATCCAAGTTTCATCCAAATCCTTATAACCGATAGGTAAGAATTGAGTTGGAACAGGCACAAACATACCAACGCACGGACATTCGTATTCGTTATGTCGATCCAATACCAAGAGTATCATTAGCTGGTTTTGACGGCTTGTCAATAAACAAAGCAATACCAAAGCTAATACGATTCCATAAAGCGTCACTCTAGTAAGAGGAATCAGCTGAATAATACTATGACTATCAATAATTTAGGCTTAGCTCTTCCACAATAAAATCCCGAGGCTTTATTTACTAAGTTGTACACCAAAATGGTCGGCACTGGACCTTTATTTGCAAACTTTAAAATATCATCCATCAAAAATACAAACAACGTCAATTGAAAAACAGTCAAAGTTTGTAAAAGCAGGACCGGTTCATATCATTTCGGTGTGTAACTGACTTACCTAGTAAATGAGGCCACTGAGCTGAAAAAAAAACTCTTGACTTTTCTACTTCGAGCAAAAGCGACAATACTATAACATAATACTATAATAGCAGGCAGTAACTAAAACCTAGTAGATGATGAAATATTTTTTCTAGTAAGTAATAAAACTTATTTTCCTTGACATCCTTTATTCTTTCATAAAACAAAGAAGCTTTAACTTAACACAGTTTACACCATTTCTCTTACGTCGGATAGCAGTCTTTGTGTCTCCGCTAATTCTAGAGAAGGGATCGTGAAGAAAAAGAGACTACCAAGAGTATTACTTCTAAGTACACTAAAAACCTGCGCACATTGGACGACAAACGTCAGCGATTAGATGCTACAAGCTGCGGGGGACAATTTTCATACATTTTGTTCAACACACGGCGACAATCGCAACAGCAAGATATGATAGACGCTCGCGACTAAGCGTGACGACAAAGCGTCGTGTTTGCGAGGTCTGTAAAAGTGAAACTTTATTCAGTACGAACATTACAGTACACTATGAATCGTATTTTTTTTAAATTTACAGCAATTCGTAACGCGACCAAACAGAGAAGAATTGGCAAGAATTTTTTTAATGTCATTTTCAATTTATAGAAGATCTAGGTATTTTCTATGTACAAATATATCTATGTATTTATAAAAACTATATGTGGTATGGTATTACAGTCATAGTTTTCTTATACTCTGTTTAATTTCGTACTAATATTATGAAAGCGAAAGTTTATAAAAAAGATTTTTGATGTAAATGTTTTGTTTCTTTACACAAAAACTACTATTACACGGATTGAGCTGAAATTTGGTACATAATTAAGAATTTCTTGATCAGGAATAACTTAAATATATCATCATCATCAGCCTATAGCAGTCCACTGCTGGACATAGGCCTCGCCTAATGAGCGCCATTGCGCCGTATCCTGAGCTCGACGCATCCAGATTCTACTAACTAGCAGCCTGTCATTCCACCTGGTCTGAGGTTTTTCTACACTACATTTGCCGAGCCGAGGTCTCCATTTCAATAACTTGTTTACCCCAACGGTAATCGTTTCTTCAGTAGATATGGCCACTGCCACTTGAGCTTGCTTAAATATATATAGTAATACATAATCTCATTCAAAGTTCAGATTCCGGGATGAGGCAAGTGAACTTAAGAAATTCTGTAAATGCAGTTATCATCATCATCATCATCATCGGCCTATGCGTCTATTGCAGACGATCTAAGTAGTGTCCGTGGTTTTGGCGAAACATTTTTCTGATGACTATATAGGCCTATATGGGGGTGTACAGGACGAGCGCATTTAGTGCAGGTATATGCTTCGTTTCTCTGGCATGCCTTCTTTTGTCCGCTACTTATAGTTTTCTTTTTATTAACTTAACGTTACTATCAGAATTAACTTGTTATTCTTTAATAATAAAAAAAAACGTAAAGGTTTCTTTGAGTGAAATTTTGATATTTTTAAAGTTTTTATATTTTCCCTTAAGGCGATGATACATGTGAAACCTCCCTCTCGCTCGCTCTATTCAACATTTTTGAAGATATAAAAACACTGAATGTTTTCTTAGCAAAAAACTTTTACCAATGTGATCAATTTAGGTATTTTTTTGGTAGGAAAACGTGTTGGGTTCAACATGATATTCTTGCTGAACCTTTGTATTGTTATTTTCTAGGCCGTGAAGGTTTGCTATTTTGCATAACTACATTCAGTGATTTTATATCTTCAAAAGAGAGGGAGGTTTGACATGTATAGTGGCCTTAAGAGGACGTTGGTTTGGACCATCGTTTACACTAAAAAAGCTTCTAAGTAATAAAAAATGACTAAGGTTAGTTTTGACGTATTTGATGTTATAAAATGGTGGGAGAATGATTGAAGCAACGTTTGTTTTTTCTCGAAAAATGATGATTTTAACACCGCGTATAATTGGAAACGTATAGGATACAAAACACGTTTCCAATTATCTATTATGGTGTTCCCTGTGTTAACAATGTGTACAGTTGGCTGTGCCAAAACGTTCAAATTCTACAACTTCTAAAATGGTCGCACAAATAAAGTACAATGTGTAAACCTAAATAAAATACAAGTTATATTTTTGGGTTTTTGAAGTATTCTAAAACTACGTTGAGACCATTAAAAAAAATATACATTTTAGTCATCGAAATAGTAAAATAAATACTCTAGAGCTACAAACATGGGAAAAAATCTGCACTAAAACTCGGCGCACGCTGCACCCACATTGAAACACTATAAAGAATTCAATGAAGACTGTATTTAATTCTCTACACACGCGCGAGGCAAAATAAAATGGCTTATTCAATAAACTAACGTTCCTTTATAAAAAACGTCTTTTGTTCCTTATACGATGTAACAGTACGTTAAAAATCAAATTTTTCAATATTTAACCACCGATATCTTCCTAATAAAATAATAGTGGGCGGATTAAGGGAGGCTTATGTTCAGCTGACTGCTCTACTAATCTACTGATCCTGATGATGATGTTGATGATGCATTACTGACCAAATTTATGGTTATATTCTATTTCGGTCCAAAACTAGAGGTAGTAAAGACTAATATAACAAAGGTGGCGAAATCGTTATGTTACCAAATGTAAAATATATCAAGCCATGGGCTTTTCACTAGTCTTTAATATAAGTACTTATTACAAATTTAATTGCCTAGCACTAATGCATCAAAAAAGTCACGACAAACTATCTCAGCCCTATAGCTTTAATTTGAATTCACACTAAATTCACGGAACTTAAATCTTGGTAGAAGCATAGACATATTCTGTCGAGAATAGTTTGTTTCCCAAACATCCTATAGCAACAAAGGATAAAGTTTGCTTTTATGACTGTAGAAGTTAGTTTTTCATAATCAGCTTCGGATGATTACCTAAGGTATTGTTAAACGAATAACTTATGGCATAAACTAAGAATTAACTTTTTACCCTTAGGGACTCTAAATACTGGGAAAATGTAGTGTGTAACTTTTCAAACTAAGATTTAACTTTGTAGACTTGTCTACGTCGTAGACGTAGAAACCTCTACGACGTAGGCGTCTACGAAAAAAAGTGTCTTCACACCAATGTAAAAGCTACACAAGATCGATTTAGTTTTGAATTAGAAACTAACTAATACTTACCTGAGAATCACCATCACCATCATCATCACCACTATAATCTTGGGCTTGATAAACAACAATTATAAATAACCATGGAATAAAATTCAATACAAATAAATATTTATGAAATAAAAATATTGCAAGTTTTACCTGCACTTCCATAGAGCATATCTAACAAATACTGGCACAAATTGAAAATCCTTGGAAATAATATGATTTCGTTTTCACCTGGGTCTTCTGTATCCTGTTACCGCCAGAATTCGGAAATGATTTTCGTTCTTGTAATATACCTTGTATTAAAAGGATGTTTTGCTTACATAATAATCAAATAAATATTCCATCTCTTCTTTAATCTCTTAATTGTAGTAACATGCGGTTCTTGGAAATGTCACCATGCCTTGAGGGCGACCGACACGCCGTGCCGACGTCCCATTGGTGCATCGGTGTGTTTGTACCACTCGAAGCGTTAAACAAAGGAACTTTGTATAGAGTTTATCTCTTTTTCTGTATAGTTCTTCTAAACTGCGTACCTACGGATTTTGATATGTTTTTTTTTTAATTTATGTGTATTCAGAATCAGAATAGTTTATATAGGTATCGCGCATTTCTTATAGAAAGTAGTCAAAGTTTAAATTCATATTTTTATTCAATGGGATAATTTTGCCATAATTTCGCCAGTATCAACTACATTGTTCATAATTATATGAGGCAAAGTAGTACAGTTTATAAGCCCAGTCGTCTACTCTGTAGCCAGGCCATGTTCTACTATTGCAATGGCGACTATAACAAAAACTATGGGCGATCAATTTTATTTTTTCGAGAATTCTAACCCAAATTCAATTATATTCCATTTCACTACAGTTGTGACTTATTTTTAACGTAAATTGGTTTAAATGCCAATATTGTAAACATCGTATATCAGAAAAATTCTAGATTATAAAATAAAACAAAAATGACACAACCGTCGTTTAGTTTAAAAAATTGTCCTTCGACAAAATTTTGCGCATAACAATATTATCGACCGATAAAACGCACTTATGTAGGAAAGCCTTGTTACGAAACTTATGATAGGATCTTCATGTACACGGTAATTACCGTAGATGCATCAAAGATGTTGGATTTAATAAACTATCTTTATGATACACCTTTATATGTCTTAATCTACCGTTAACGTAATAATAAATAACCTAATCATAATTGACCGTATTTTCACTGTAGTACCTATCATTACGAATTACGTTGCATAATATTTTATACTAAACTTCGTTTAAACTAGTATCACTTAGCATAACACACCTATTATATAATAGCAACATTGTATGATACATTTATACATTGTACCCGTGCAAAGCCGAAGTGGATTGTTAATTTATTGATAAAATAGAAAAAAAAGTGTACGGGAAGACAGAAAAACAAACAACATTGTCGAACTCGGCATCAAGTCATTTGTTACACTAACACATAACATTTTTATTACACCATTTCGTTGTTACGGCCTGAGAAATACTGCTTTTAAGAAGTGAAACATTCTCCTCCCGTCATTTTATGTAAGTAGAACCGAGAACGAGGTCGGTTATGACAGCCATAGCTACAAAAGTGTTTACCTTATAAATTCTCTAAATATTTTGTAGACACTGTATCAAAGGATCAAATTAACGTAGCTACTAGGCAACGTAGGTACTTCTTATTCGTCTATAGCTTGACCTGCCAGCGATGATCTGTTAGTTCAAAAAATCGTGACGTAGCTCATTCATATTAGAAATGTGTTACCATCACTAAAGTAAAATTAGCAGATAGTAAGGAAAGCTGGAGAAAGGCCAGTCCACCACCACTAAATTCTAATAACGGTTGATGCAATAACTGACTATGCCTATGAATCTTACTTCAACTTATTGGAACCCGCGATAGAAGGCATAGTGACAACCAACTGAGCTATTAGGCTAGCCGCGGCCAACTATGGGGGTAGCTGTCCAAAAGCCTTTATCAGTATGACAGGCTTTCCCTTCATGTCATCAATTTCAGCACTCTGAGCTAAGCCCTCTGGAATCTAGAGCAGTATTTTTCTATCCCTAGGAATTAGTACTTTTTTCTAAGTGAAAGTTACCCTATGTCCTTTTGAGTACCCATGACAACGTAAATGCGAAATTGCATGATCATCGGTTGAGTAGTTAAAGCGTGAAAGCATAACAAACACACTCACTCGCATTAGTTTTACTATAGGTATAGGTTTTTGAGATTACTGTAGGTACTTTAGTTTGAGTAAGATGGTGCTTACTTATGCAACTTTGTGGTTGACCTACAGACTCGAATTATCAACGATAAATTCTAATATTGCGTAGGGGAAAAAACAAATAAGCTATATTTCTCTATGTTGATCAGGAAAGTATCAATTTCGTATTGGCTGCCTGCGTCAAAGCGTGGAATTCATGTGAATCTGAAAGATACGGCTAATAAACATCGCGTTTTATTCTCGGAGGCACCGTCAATAATGGTTACTATTATTACTTCCAATAATTTTCCTATTAACTTTCTTGTCTTTGCACTCGCTGCTGAAAATATCTGAGCAAAAAACGGTTGGATTATGCCTTCTTTGGCTCGGTTTATATGCATCCGGAATCAGCGCAATATAAGTCATAGTTACGAAGGTTTCACTTTCAGAACAGGGTGCCTAGTGCGAGTTTTTTACCAGCTCGATCGCGTTTGCGTTTACGCAAATTTATATGGAATCGAGGTAGCGCCATTTAGTGAAAAACCCGTGGTACTGACTCCTTTCCATACGAAATTCCGTAAACGCAAACGCGAATGAGCAGGTAAAAAACTCGCACTAGGCACCCAGAGTGAGTAACAGCCTATCCAGATAGATAGTTTTATGCGTGAGTTGAGTCGCACGGGACTCTGCGCCTGATTGGCCAATCAGTGTTGCGAAATGTGACGTGGAAAATGACGCGCGTCCATATGATTGGTTACGCATGAATCACTCCATCTGGACGAGCTCTATTACTATAATAGCATAGCCAACGGAGAAAAATCGTAATAACAGTTTGTTAAATACCTGTTGATACGCGGGATATTGACATACCTATACGTAGTCAACCAATTATGAATGATGATGAAAACCAATTTGGTTTATCAAACCAATGAAAAGCTATTTTGATTTTTTCATTTCATTGGGTCACGCGCATCAACCTCTTTTTAAGAAATAGTACTTACAACATCTTGCGTCCCAGAAGGTAATCAGATCTTAAGTCAAAATCATTTGTAGGGCATTGTCCGTCTTGTTATCTTATTGCCTGTGGTAATACTTATATAAATGTTTCAGAACTGTACAGATTCCGTAGAGTAGTAGATCCAACTGGCACAAAAATGCTAGGAGTGGTGTGATAGAGAAGAGGCAGCAGTGTATACTACCGACGGAATAGATAGAATTGCAGGTTCCGGATGCTTATAACATAGTCCAAGCCTAATGTAAAGGTCTGAAAGGTCATAAATGGGGATAATATTGCTCCTAATTATACGATATGGCATTAAAATATTATTGTTCATCCATGAAAATAGCTACCTTCTGGGTGTGTCCCTTTGTCCTATGGATTTAGAACTACCCGGCCCTGCAAAGGACAAAACACAGCGTAATTTCCGACCGTGTCAAATCGGACGTGTTTGAGAGTTATGTCCGCAATATTCCACAGCTACACCATTTTATTAGCAAACAGGCATCTATTTATATAAAAAACTAAAATACATAAGATAAGAAAAGATAAATCTTTATTCAATACAGATGATATAAAGGTTAGGTAGGTAGGTACGTAGGTTAGTATAGTTACAAAATTTGGCAATTTAAGTACTAGTAATAATTGCACAGGCAATATAAATAATTATTTATTCTGTATGTATCTGTCATTATAATTAGACAGAATACGTACATACAATCATAAAACAGAGAAAGAAGAACCGAGAGATTTTTGCTTCAAAACCTAGGTAGTTACTACAACAAACTAAAAAAGGAACTAAACAATTTGGTGCAAGTTTCTTCCGTGCTGCAAAGGCTTGGGCTTAAAAGGTACCGTCTCACCTTGAAGCTGCTTCTCCACCTTGAAGCTCCAACTCCGGTGTCAGAGTTTTTAGGCCACCCGAAGGCCTCCGACAAGGCTGAACGGCTGAAAGCGTTGGGACTACTATCTTAACTTGCACGCACGCGTGGAAGTGCTCAAATCTAAATTCCACTTAACGGTCACCCATCCAGGCAGTGACCTGGCAGAGTATTGCTTAACCAAGATGATCTGCTCAAACACCAAAGTAAACCGTAGAGGTGTTCTAGCGCTTAAAAAGCTTGAAGCTGCTTTGCCTCGGGGGCTAAACAGCAAAGGTATTTAACCAAAATAATAGCTTTCCGGGGAAAGCTATATCAAAAAGCAAGCAAAATAATCTGGTATAAAATCTAGCTCGGTTCACCTAGTTTACACTTGGAAAAGGATTACAAAGTAATATACGTGAGCTTCAATAGAGAGCTTGCGTCCATTTACCCGTATAAAACAAAGTTCACACGGGCAGTGGCCACGTCCGACCTATTTTATTACCTTTTGAGCGGTCAGGTTAAGTACGCTTGAAAAGAAAATGCATGCAAAACAAGTTAAACGAAAAAAATATTTTAAGCTTCCCATTTGTACTTTTTTCGCATGTTTTTGCTTTAATTCATATGATTTTCTTGCATAGACAAATAAATTCTAAACAGACATACATTAGCCATGTGTCTGTTACAGAAAAAATAAGAGAACAGGTTTATCAGCAAACCATACATTGAAGCTGAAATCAAAATGAATGGTACTACTTTTTTATCTTTTTTTTTCTTACTTATCAGATTTCGTTTCATTTTCATTTCATATTTATATAATGCATACAAGTACATTGTTTGGTTGCTTAGGTCTAAGTAGCTTTAATTATTTAATGATTCTGAATTAATTGCATCCAGCTTCTTGGTATCATGATAAAAAGCCTTTTTGTTAATACAGATCGCGAACTATGTGTATTCGAAGTTTCATCCAAATCCGTTCAGGGAACAAACATACACACACACGCACACACACACACCAAACACACTATACACACACACACACACGCACACACACGCACACCCACAGTACCACTCACATTTTCTTGTTTGGTATATTACTAAGATAACATTTATTTCAACATTACTTACGAATGCACGGAGAATGCCAAGAGAGATCCCACGAGATACATAATATTTTTTTCTGTAAACTTAAATAAGGAAGCTAAGTAATGAGCGTCTTAAATATGCATTCAGTTTTCTCTACCAAGAAATAAAATAAAAAAAACGTAAGTAAAAACCACAGAGCGAAAAAGAGTAATTATTATTTAAACTGTATTTATTCAAATACAAATAAAATTCATAGGTTACGGTGGTCAGTGGTCAGTGTGCTTGATGCACAGATTTTTTGACAGTTCTCAATACAAATGTCAGCTCTAATTACTACTCAGATATAGATGGCCCCTGGAAGAAACAATAACCAATTTTTCACATTTTCAAAATCAACAACGTACTGGTAACTATGCCACGGCTGAGTGAGTCTTCTACATAATTGACTTATCTTTCAAAATGGCGAGCTTATTGCCAGGGTCCACCATAAAAAGTCGGGTCACTGGGTAGCATTATGATTTTTGGCGTGTTTCTTGCGGCGCTACATCGCATTCTTCGAAGCCAATGCATAATAAGCGGACTAGAATCTCTCTTAGCGGACATAAAATTAAGGCTTTGAATTTCGAAATTGTATGTAATACTTAAACTTTTTTTGGATGCCGAGTATAAGGTGCAATGGCGCTCATTATGGGAGGCCTATACCCAGTAGACTGCTATAGGCTAATAATGATTATGATGATGAGCATCTATTATACAGCGTCAATTGGTAACTTTTTACTTTATCGATAGTCCGTAAATAGCCTTATTATTATTACCAACTTAAGTAACTCCTTAGCCAGTCTTAAAAATTCTAGTGTATACGGGTATACGGATACTTATAGAGTAGGAACTCGTGAATAGCGTACACAATTATAAATTTGGAAAACACCGTAATGAATAACTGACGAAGAACAAATAGGGACTTACATAGACCTCTTGCAACACAACGGTGACTTATTAAAGTCGGCGCATTACTGAGATGAGGCCGTCGCGCCGTATGTTTTACATAAGCGTGAGACTGTTTGAGCAGTAAAGTTAGAAGTTTTTCTGGCTCTTAAACTACTAAGTGCTTACTGGTGTTTTATTGTCAATCACTAAGCTCTACCTGGTAATCAACGTTAACGAAATAAGTTCACATTGTAGGTCTCTCCGGCACTACGACACACTCTCAGCACTTAAGCAGGATTAGAGCCAGAAAAACTTAGCTTTGTTTTAATGACAGAAAAGAAAGACTGTTCTGTGTTTACGAACAATCTATAGCGGATTGTTGATCAGTAGCAGAACATTATGTGTATTATAAATATACATAAATAAATTGTTCCGCTAAGAATGCATATTGTAAGGAACAGCTACTATATCTTTATCAAGTGACAGTTTTCTT
Organism: Horisme vitalbata; assembly: GCA_951804965.1. Taxonomy (NCBI): domain Eukaryota; kingdom Metazoa; phylum Arthropoda; class Insecta; order Lepidoptera; family Geometridae; genus Horisme; species Horisme vitalbata. The sequence continues at coordinate 11,452,917 of OX638101.1, forward strand.
GACGAAGATATATGGCGGGTCCGATGGCACGGCCGAAGGGTATTCTATAAGTGATTAACTTGCAACGGAGCTGTTCCCAGATAATATTGTTACAGGAAGCCGATATTTCTGGTCCAGTAGCGACATTGTAGTCTGGGTCGGGTATCCTATTTTTAACCAACATCGAAAAGGAGGTTCTTAACAGCTTCTACTGTAATACTCTTTCCTGAACATGACAGTATCTAACGTACATATTATTTTACTCGAAGCTCCCACCTCACAAGTAGTAATTTTTACTAACAGAATATATAACAAAGTTAAAATGGCTGTTCAGATATACAGTCACCGTAGCTGAAATTGGCGAGGATGATCATCATCATCATCATTATTTATAATTAAATAAATAAAAAAATAAATAAGGCCTATACCCAGCAGTGGGTGAAATAGGGCTGTGGATGATGATGATGATGATGAAACATAATTGTGACAATGTATCATCCAATCTAGACGATAAGGTTTTTAATTGCTAGCTATCTATTTCTAAGGGCCCTTAACAACCTTGGCAGAATAAATAAAGGCTAAAGACTGGTCCTAATAGTCTTCGTGAATCAGCTGCGGCTGAATGAAACCCACTTTTCAAAGGCAAACTTTGATTAAGCAGCAAATCCTTACAAGTTCAACCATTTTGTGGTCGACCCTGTGAAGATTAAAGAGGTTTGCGATCCTCGCAAACTTAAACAGCTGGTGGTTGATTTAAATTGATCCAGTTTGAGTCTGTAATTTTCCTAAAGCTGTCAGTTAGACAAACCGTAGAATCTGAATCCGGAATAAAAACTTATTAATTATGTATGTATTGATAACTTAATGTCAATTTTTGATAATTGTTTTATGAAGGCTCAGCAAGAGCTTTTTGAAAAACAGAAAACATGACATTCACAAGGTACCAATTAATTGCAGTGAATGAATTAAAAATTTACATTTACTTCGAACAATTCTATTCTGGTATATTATATAAATCTTTGTGTTTTGGAAAAGGTACGCTCCAATAAACACAAAACATTTTTTTTTACAATCACTGAACTGTAGACAAAAATATGTCATCCCCGGGAAAATCTTCGTTTCGATAAAAATCGAGCCTGAAAAAGGTTTTTAAAACAAATTGTTTTCCGCCTGTCGACGTATTAAACGCGGGTAATAGGTACAATTGGTAGGAATCCTTCGTCGAATTACTTTTCGATTGGGATAAACGCATTTTCACGGAGATTTGGTTGACGGTTTCCTTCGGTAATATGTTTTGTTTACTTAGCATACAGCTTAGCTTTTTTGTAAATGATTTGTGTCTTTTTCATCATTATCACCATCATCATCATCAGACTATAGCCGTCCACGGCTATTTATAGGCCTCCCCCAGTGAACGATATTGCCCTTGTCCTCAGCTCGACGCATCCAGCTTCTACCAGCAGCCTTTCGCAGATGGTCACTCCATGTAAGCAGAGGGCGTACTATTCATTTGAATAAGACACGGCAAACCTAGAATATGCCGATTTGTGGAAAAAGACTATATAGCTTATTGATTTTCTGTATTTTAAGTGTAAGCACACACTTCAGAGAAAATCTAAGACTTTTATATATCCCAAGAATTTCGACTCAGACGGGATTTGAACCCGTGACGAAATTTTCGAGGAGGCGAGGAGTTGACTCGGTAGCACAGTTGATTAGAGCGTCCCGGTATTGATGGGGAGGTCGCGGGTTCAAATCCCATCCGAGTCGTTTTTGGGATTTATAAAAATCTTATAAAGCTTACTTCCACAAAACGGCACGTAAGTACTTTGCGTACGTAGTCACGTACTTCATCTCATTTTGACACTAAACAAGAAAGTTATTGAAATTTTCTTCAGTCTGAGCTCATTTTTCAGATCGATTTTTTCCGGTTTAGTGCACAATCACTTGTCGAAATGCTTTTACTACGTAAAAAGCGAAGAATTTATAATGAAAATCGGTCATGTGTTATTTGGTCTTAGTAGTCATTGAAATATCGACGGCTTCTGTGGTGCAGTGGACGAAAGTCCGAGACGCAGACGGTTGCAGGGTTCGATTCCCGTTGCGGGACAAATGTTTGCATGTTCTGTAGATATTTGTCTCGGCTCTGGGTGTTTTCTATGTATGAAAAGTATGTATTTACAAAAAAAAAATGTGTAGTATATCAATCATGTGGTTCCCATAATACAAGCTCTGCTTAGTTTGGGGCTACATGATGCTGTGTGATCACGTCCCGCATCATTTATTTATTTATTTAATATTATTATTATTATTTATAATTTTTAGCCTACATCGTCCCACTGTAGGGCAGAGGCCTCCCTATTATCTACCTTCCATTTTTCACGATCTAGGGTTGTGGTGGTCCAATCTCTTTTAAAAGGGTCGCAGGTCGTTGCGCCATCTCAATCTGGGTCTGCCATGATGCCGTCTTCCATTGCTGAGGGCCCAATTTGTTGCTATTTTAGCCTAAAGTTCGTCGGGCATACGGCAGACGTGTCCAGCCCAATTCCACTTCAGTCTGGCTGCTTTTTGAGTGACGTCAACAATTTTATGTTCTTTCATGGCCCAATAGCTCCTCCAGGCGTTTTTACGTCGAGCAATTTCTTTATCTTGTCTTACCTGGAAGGAGACTATTTGGCCAAGATATATGTACTCATCGACGTATGCAATCTCCAAACCCTCAACTGATATTTTATGCTTTATGTTGTTTGTCATAAGCTTGGTCTTTGACATGTTCATTTTCAGCCCGAACTCGAGGCTTGCCTTGCTTAGGTCGTCAACCATTTTTGTTAACTCAAAGGCTGAGGATGAGAATAGAACAATGTCGTCTGTAAAACGAAGGTTAGATAACCTTCTATCTCCGACTACAATTCCCTTTTCTGCCCATGCCAGTTTCCTGAATACTTCTTCTAAATAACTTGACTTCTTTAAGAATTGGGAAGGTTGGTCCTATAGAATGTATCTTGGTTGCTGCTGTGCTATTGCTGTATATATTTTTTAAAAGTTTAGTTTAATATAAGTGTCATCAATGTTTTGGTTTTGGAGGGCTAGTGTGATAATAGTGTGTAACATTATCGAAGGCTTTTGTGTAATCTTTAAATGCTAAATACAAAAGAAGTTTGAACTCTATGTGCTTTTTTAAAATTAGATTTGATGGAGTGGAGGTGGTCGGTTGTAGAGAGTCTGCGTCAGAACCCTGCTTGCTCAGGGGGCTGATGTTGGTCGAGTTGACTGGGTACCCTATACTCTATGGTCTTAATAAAGGCCTTATAGAGATGAGAAACGAGAATTATAGGGCGATAGTTGCGTAAATCGGATTTGTCGCCCTTTTTATGCAGAAGCTTATTATTTGTTATGTTATGTTTATTTATTTTTATGCTTTTTATGTATATTTGAATGACAGAAGTTGGTGGGTATATAAAATATCGTTAAAGAAGTTACTTATATGCGGTAGGAAAGCTGGTGTTCCCATTTTCAGAGCTTCGGTAGTTTTGCCATCATCACCAGGACTTTTTTAAAATTTCATACTACGGAAAGCGTTGTGGACTTCTTTCGCCGAAAGTGGTGATAAGTTTTCAGGTTGGTGGTTAAATCATCGAAATATAAAAATAAATTGAAATGTTTCAGCATAATATTTCTCTTATATAATAATTTTCTATGCCCATAAGCGTCAGATTTGGCCGTGGTTTACTTGTCCTTTTGATATAACCATAATTACCAAAGACACCGTGTCCAACAAACAAAGCTTAATTTATTTATAGCAGCGTCCTCACTGAATACAGCTTGAAAATATAGTCAACTTAAGAAGACTCTGTAATAACATCAGATGTCTCTTTGTAACCAACTGACCTCACTTTTGAGTTACCTTTAATTTACATTATCAGAAATAATAAAAACTACCCTACCTTTCTTACATCTACAAACAGTAGGTACCTGATTTTATAACTAGTAGGTAAGAGACTTAAATATGAAGTTAGATTTTGGAGATCCAAAACAATATTAAATTCAGCAAATAATGTCAGCATTTTTGTTATTTGCTTCAGTAAACAATATCTGGCCGCTATAGGCACGTTCAAGGACAATACCAAGATAAAAAGTCGAATCGGTCACAGTCACGGACTTCATAATGAGGGTTCGACTTAAGGTTGTAGTCCATCAGTACCTCGGACCAGATCTCGCCTCACTGCAGTTTTTAAAATCACAATAAAACAGTAGACAACACAGTTATGATCAGTGATCGGAATTAGGCGGGCTAAAATACCTAATGTTTGAAAAATAGCAGAGACAAAGTGGAGACGCCTTATGACTAAATATTTTTTTTCGGGTCAATCGTCTCGGTTTTCGGTTTATTTTTGTACTTAAAATCAATCTATAGGTGTAAAATAGTGAAGTACCTACGACGATTCATGGAATGCGAGACACAGTTAATAACAATTAAAACTGAAACGTAAGTAATAAAATAAATAACTTTTTGCAGAAAACTAATTTAAATAGATAGATAGATATTTATTTAGTCAGTAAACTTTTAATAAAACTCTGGTTAGTAATGCCTTAAAACTTATGTTAGGTTTGTCTAGACACTAAGTTCTCGATATAAACAAATAAAAGTAATTACGGAATTAGAAAAACAACTAGGCCGGGAACATAATAACAAAGTAATAGTACCTAACTATTTATAATAATGGCATGTAAAAGCGAGCGCACGCACACAAAGCTAGCGACACAAACCCGTCAGGTGAGGTTAAGCGTGTGTGATATTGTGTGTGCGTGTGTAATTAAATTACGTTAGTTCACAATTTTATTATCATAAATAATATATCTGCGACAGTTGTTCTATGTTTCGTTTAGACGTTTAGACAACTAACGGACGCTGGGTTAGACAAATCTAATAAATATACTGTCCGCCACACTTTTCACTGAATTGTGAAGCGAGACGGTGTTCTAAGTGGATGCTGACCATTATCGTTGCCATCTTCAGCGTTTATGCCTTGAACCGAAAAGGGAAATTATGACACAATTTTTATCGGAAAAAAGTTTTATGCGTATATAGGTTTTTGCTTGGATTTGGTCACCAAAATACTCTCCTTTTTATTTGTTTGATTTTCTTCAATTTGTGGCACAAAGTTATGGAAGTCTTTGTAGAATTTCATACAACTACATATTATATAAGAGCTAAATCTGTAACTTACTTAACGTGACGATACATGTAAAACCTCCCTCTCGCTCGCACTATTCAACATTTTTGAAGATATAAAATCACTGAATATAGTTATGCAAAATAGCAAACCTTCACGGCCTAGAAAATAACTATACAAACGTTCAGCAATAATATCATGTTGAACCCAACACGTTTTCCTGCCAAAAAATGTGCACCAAAATTGATCACATTGGTGCAAGTTTTTTAGTAAGAAAACGTGATAGAATCAAAATGATATTATTGCTGAACCGGTAGGAAAACGTTTGATGTTGGATTTAACATGATATTCATGCTAAACCTTTGTATTGTTATTTTCTAGGCCGTCAAGGTTTGCTAATTTGCATAACTACATTCAGTGATTTTATATCATCAAAATGTTAAATAGTGCGAGCGAGAGGGAGGTTTGACCTATACAGACGCCTTAAATCATGCTAAAACGACTAAATTTATGTCTTTAAAATTTCGTATACATTGTAGATTTTGACAAAAATTCTGGCATAGTACACAAGATAAAACTATTATTACATGTACTATAATGCAACCAAATACCTACTCTAAGCGCATTCAGTTTACCGCAAACAAAAACAGAGACATTGGCAAGTTTGTCGGTACCTAAACTGCTTTTAACTTTGGGTGTTAGATAAAGTTAGGTAGGGATGTTCCGGGAGAGTAACTACGAATTATTTGATACTATCTTTTTACGGGAATCTATGAACAATCCACAAAAAAACTTTACTGCTTGTCAATATTCCAGAAGGAGGTTTAATTAACTTCTTCTCTTCTTTTTAGCCTAAAGGTGAAGGCCCTTCCTTTATGCCATATTTTTCGGTGTCGTTCTTGAGCGATCTCTATCTATTGCACTCCAGCAGTTCTCTTGGTATCATTGTATTTCTAGTTTTCCAGGTGAAAATTTCTCATCCCAAGGTAGCACTCTGCACCACAAGTCTTTCTAAACGAGTATCCAGGCAAAATAAATAAAACGTGTTAAATCTAAAGCATTTATTTTTTGCGTGTCTCGTATTACGTAGCATCAAAAACCGTAGATATTGCAGCAAAAACAAAGTAAATAAAAATAGACGAGTGTTCTCTCAATAAATGGTAGCGTTGAAAACAAAATCAACTTTCATTTAAAAAAAAGGTAATCGTTAAAAATCCACTGAAATATATACACAATGCATTTAGAAATTATATTTTTATTTGAATTTGTCTATAAACTATTGATAAAATTAAAAAAAATACCTATCCTACTGAAGTATGGATGAATGGATGAATGTTTGTTACTCTTTCACGCAAAAACTACTGAACGGATTTCGATGAAACTTGGAATATACATAGTTTGTGACCTGGATTAATATATAAACTACTTTTTATTTCGGTTCCACGCGAGCGAAGCCACGGGCGGAAGCTAGTATACAATATTTTTTTGATAAAACGGTTTGAAGACGGTTGAAACAAATAAAGAGGTATAAAAATGCAAACAAATATTGTATTGTTGAAAGTCATAAACTATTTTTCCATTCACCAAATGAAATTTTATATATTAAGACAATTTAAGCCGTTATTGTTCAACATCTACACGAGTAAAGCTATAATCATTGTTATTATTATTTAATATTATCTTCCGCCCGCAGCCTCGCTCGCGTAGTACCCGGATAAAAAGTAGCCTATGCTCTGATCCAGGTCCTAAGTTATATATATTCCAAATTTCATTCAAATCCGTTTTGTAGAAAGAATACGAGAAAGAGTAACTAACATACATCCATCCATACATCCATGCTCACAAACTTTTGAATTGGCAAACATTAGTACACGGCTCAACAAGCATAAAATACAGAAAAATCCGTAGAATGACCATCTCTAGTAAAATACGGAACGCCCGCTTACCAGTCATAATAACTCGCTTCCTAGCATCTGCGCCCTATCTTACGACCGTGGAACGTGGCACATCATATTGAAATATTGTAGCACTCACTAACAAACACATTAGCGAACCCGAAAATTTGCAAAGGGTTAAAGAGTAACTCAAGTTTGAAATTAGTTTAGAAAGGTAAGTTTATTATTCTAGGAACATTTTGTTTTCACTTGGTAAATTTATTGGCTTATGTAAGACAATTTCAGTAAATACTCTTGCAGAGAATACAAAGTAAACTAATTCGAATTAACCTTTAGGTGTACCTTCATGTATTTTGGTTTCACTACGTCAAGGTTCATTCTAAGGCCTCGTTCTTAGTGCGGACTTAGCCTAGTCTAGTAGTTGCGATGCGAGACAGAGCGGGGGTGAAACCGCGCCGTTTGTTATTTCATAATTTGGGCTTGTGTTTTTCTGTATGGCTTCCAATCTCCATCTTAAACAACCAACCTCACTAATCCGTGTCTAAATAATCTAAACATCGGGGCTCTGGCGGCTCGACAACAACAGCACAGATGAATTCCCTGACCGCATCGCCAATGGCCAGCTTGAGTTCCGAAGATGGAGCTTCCTTGGAACCCTACTAGAATGTCATATTTTCTACAATTACAACAGCATAAATGTCATATTTTCTACAATTCGCCAGTCAAGTTTTCTTCTGAATTTAACACCAACCAGGATCCTTATTATTCTATTCAGATCACTTAGATCGTTTAACACTTGCAATAGGCTTTATCTCTGCCACAAAGTCATGTTTAATTATTTTCCTGCGAGTTAAATAAGCCCATTTTTACACGGATAAAATATTGCAAAGAGTATGCAAGGGTTCCGGTTATCTATCCTTTCCGGTCGCCATGAGGAAGCCATTTGCGAGCCCTTCACATGTTTTATGAAATAATCTTGTCCGTTTGACCATTCCAAATTACGAGAAGAAAAAAAATATTCGCTTTCATTTCCATAGAATAATACCGAAGGGAATGTGTTGATCGAATAATATTTTCGCTCTCTTATGTTTGGTGGGTCAGTGTATACTTGATCTGTTTTTGGGAACAATCTGGTTTTTGAATTCTAAGGCCTCTAGGTATTTCAAAACTGAACTCAAAGTTGATTGATATTTTGAGAGTTTTTAATACAAATCACAGAACAGATGACTGACTGATCATCATTTAAGAATAAGGGTCAATACTTAGGTCACATTTTTCAAAAGTCACCAACCTAATGATAGATCAAAACAATAATTTAAAATAAAAAAAAAAACCGACTTCAAAAACATTTATTGAAAAAACTGTTAAACTAAAAAGTTAAAAATAATTGCTTATTTTTTGGTTCATCCACCTTTTTTCTATAAATTTATCCCTTACGATCTATGCGTTTACCACATAGGTAGATCTAGATACCTACCTGTTATTTTTGGAGTCGGAGTCAGCTTTGGAGTACGACATTATAGCAACTACACTTCTCCCACCTCGGACATGCCCTCCTGCGCCGCCCAAGCAATAGTTACCTACCTTGGCGTGCCTTGGCTGACACCGACTCCAAAAATAACAGGTAGGTATCTACATCTACCTATGTGGTAAACGCATAGATCGTAAGGGATAAATTTATAGAAAAAAGGTGGATGAACCAAAAAATAAGCAATTATTTTTAACTTTTTAGTTTAACAGTTTTTTCAATAAATGTTTTTGAAGTCGGTTTTTTTTTATTTTAAATTATTGTTTATTTTCGAAGTTTTAGTGAATCTGACTTTAAGACGATTACTAAAACTATACATAAAATTCAAGCCCATAGAAATTTAATTCCCTATTGTCTTATCCCCGAAAAACACAAGGAAAAAGAATTTTCCAAATTGGTTTTTATATGACGGAGTTATGAGATAACAAACATAAAACATGAATAAAATTCGAGCCCATAAAATCTTAGTCCCTGTTTTTTAACCTTTAGAGTTGGTATTTTTTCTTCAAATTTTTATGGGACCAATCAAAAAGTATATCCTATACAAAAAACTAAGAGTTTTTTAAATCGGTTCATAAATGACGGAGTTATGAGGCAACAAACATAAAAAAACGAATAAAATATGAGCCCATAAAATTTTCATTCCCAGTTGTCTCACCCTTAGGGTTGGTATTTTTACTTCAAATTTATATTGAACCATTTGCAAAGTATACCCTACACTACGATAAAAGAATTTTCTAAATCGGTTCATAAATGACGGAGATATGAGGTAATAAACATAAAAAAAATTATAAAATTCGAGACAAAAAAGAATCATTCCCAATTTTCTCACCCTTAGGGTTAATATTTTTTCTTGAAATTTAAATGGGACCAATTGGAAAGTATACTCTTTCCAACGAAAAAATAATTTTCCAAATCGGTTCATAAATGACAGAGTTATGAGCTAACAAACATAAAAAAAAAATAAAAAAAATACCACTGAATTGAGAACCTCCTCCTTTTTTTTGAAGTCGGTTAAAAATGAACTAAATTGCGTTCATTTTTCAAATCCTATAAGGGCATAAGGGTAGTTGGTATTTCTTATGACTTTAAAACGGATGAATTCATGAATTCAACAAATGTTATAACAACACTGTAATTATATATGCTAATTAGTTTCCGCTCGTGGCTTTGTTAACTGGATAAAAAGTAGCATAATATGTTATTTCTGGTCTAGATTAACATAATCTGCAAAATTTCAGTCTAAATCTGGTCTAGATTAAATTAAATTAAATTTAATAAATTAGTTAGACTAAACCAGTTTGTTATAAAAAAAAAAAAGTAGCGTTTATTCCATTGATATATAATGTTACCTTAAACAGTTTATTCGCTGACCCGCCCTCAACTTTGTTTGTGTTTATACTTGTATGTTTCTCGCGGCCGTGCTCGGTCACATGTTCCTATTTTTTTGGTCTCGTCAAATAAAGTTTTTTTTCTTTCTTTCTTACTTCTTTCTACCAAGGTTTTAGACAATTTGACCAATGGTTTCGGAACGCATAGAGGATAAACATACAAACATTGAGTTTTTTATAGATACCTATGTTACAACACAAACATTCAGTTTTTTATAGATACCACTATTTAAGTAGTCTAAAAAGATTTTTGTATTATTGCCTTTATAATGAAATCGGTTTGGGGCACATAGGCTGGATGGTTTTAAAGTCGAACATAGGTAGGTAGTTTTTTTGGGTTTTATATATAAAGATTTACTCATTAATCAAATGAGGCAGCCCTGAGTCAAAACGGAAGCATAAAGACGACTATTAATTATTCTGCGGTACAAATCCAATCTAAATTCGCAGAACGGCTGTTAAAATCTAGATACTGTGACCGCAATGTTTGCTTTTAGAAGCCTGCGGATGAACATTGATTGCCTCCAAAAAGCAGTTAATATTTTAGGCATACAATACTATCTAGTATATAAAATAGACACAAAACACCAGCCTATATCAGTCTAATGCTGGACATAGGCCTCTCTTTAAGGATTATATACCCATAATCCCCACGCTGGGCATGTGGGTTGGAAATCACCGATTCTCGCACTGCCAACGCTGCTACCCATTTGCCAAGGGATTTAGCTGTGCCAGTGTTAGGCTGCGCTATGCTGCAATCAGCTGGCCGCTAGAGCCCCGTTTCTTAGTTAGCATGGTGCAGCGCGGGTAGGTGAGATTGGTTTGGGTTCCGAAGGTGGAAATGGAATCGTTTACAGACAGTTTAGAAGACAGTTAAAAGAGTGAATGTTATAATTAAGTTAAAAGTTCAAAGTAGTATCAAACTAATCTACTTGTTTTTGACCACACTATGTTGTTTATATACTATATTATACCATCTAGAAGTTATATAAAAAAAGTTCTAGCATATAAATAACATTATCAAAAATGTTATCCAGATCCAAGCCACTTTCATTACGTCTTCGGTAAGTATGTAAGTCTACTTAATTTTTACTTCGCCATTAGGGAGTTGAAATTAATTAATTCTCATTTTTGGTGTTCACATTTAGGTCGCTGGCTCGAACTCATTTAGCAATCTGTTCAAATATCGCCCAAGAGGGGAATAGAATGGTGATTATCCTTAGTATTACTTTCACGGGCCTAAATACAATTGTGATGTACTTATGGTTCAAGCTTCTATTGTCGGGCGCATTGTTAGTGAGATTGTAGGAGGCACACGAGCAAATTGGATATGCCAAGAGGATTATGAATTCTAGGGATGTCACGAGCATGACGTATCTCCCAAATTGGATGGCTTATTGGTATTTTTTTAGACTTTTGTGTTACTCACGTTTGACATGTTTCGGAGGTCAGTAAGTGAATTATATTTCGTAGAAAATATATATTGGTGCCTTCGGGATTGTATACTCTAGACTTAGAGCTTCAAAGTTGCAAAAAAATTCTGCACCGGAATTCGGCGCATGTGTCTATTGCGCTGACATTAAACACTTTTCAAACGACAAGTCGAAGTTAATGCAAATTAAATTTATTTGATGTTATGTAACGTCAACGACGCTCGGATGATTTTAGACAGTTTTCACTTGGAGCCCGTGACTCTATTGATAGGTACTATTATTTCGTATTGGTTAGCTGGTAAAATTGAAGAGTACAATATATTTTCCTACTAAGCCGAAATGTCAGACAGAAATCTTTCTATTTGTCCACCATCGATATTTTACATGACGCTACATTATTCTCTATAATGATACTGATAGAAATGATAAATCTTGATTTAGTAAAGGAAAGATACTAAAATCTTGTGACAAAGTGATATTTTACATTTACGCTTTCTTATTGGCAAAAAATTATAATACCGACAGGTTGATATACGAATATTTATATTTCTTATGGATAGAGGTTGTTAGATACTAACAGCCTGCGCACATTGGACGACAAACGTCAGCGATTAGACGCTACGACATGCTGCGGGGGACAATTTTCATACATTTTGTTCAAAGCTTCGCACACACGGCGACAATCGCGACAGCAAGATATGACAGACGCTCGCAACTAAGCGCGACGACAAAGCGTCGTGTTTGCGAGGTCTGTAACAGAAATCATTATACTGAGCAAGCGTATACACAACTTCTTAAACTAGCTAGGTGAGGTGACTTGCAGGTAAGAGATAGCCCTAGTTATGATGGCGGGAGGCCTTATGTTTACCGCTCTTATCGGCTTCGTAGAGTCACGATGATTAACGAGACCGGTATTATGTTACACACTCGATGTTAGCATAAATATTGAGAGGGTGTGATTGTCAATAGCTTAGCATATTATTTGTGTAAGAGATTCCATCCAACCTACATCTTTTGGAACCCAAGCTTGTTATTTTGTTCGAATAAATAAATTTGTGAATTTTTAACCTTCCACCTTCCACCTCACCACATCAAACCAGCCTTTGTCAGTCCACAGCTGGATATAGGCCTCTAATACAGGGGGGATATGCCCATAATCCCAACCCTGCACATGCGGGTGTACAACTGTGCCAAGGACACAACTTCTCGCACCGCCGACGCTGCTGCCCGTCTGTGGCCAGGAGATTTAGCAATGCTTTCATCCAGTCGCCAGAGCTCCCTTAAACCTAACAACGGAACAGCTAAATCAGTCGACTATGGGCAGCAACGTTGGTAGTTTGAGAAGATGTGCCCTGCAATCCTCACCAGCGTTGAGAATTATGGACATATCTCCTATAAAATATTGGGGAGGCCTAGGTATAGCAGTGTAATAGGCTGGTGTTGTTCAGAGGGCTTACCACAGGTTTTAATAGTTTACGAAAACTTTATAAGTTTCGGTATCTTTCCATACATTTTCAGTACAGCACCTCTAGGGAAACGTGCATGAACTACGAAAATGTATGGAAAGATACCGAAACTTTTTAAGTTTTCGAAAACTATCAAAACCTGTGGTAAACCCTCTGGCATATTATTGTAAAGGAGAATGCCGTCTGATGTATGGCGCTCGGTACCAATGCTAAAGTGAGTGCGTCAAAACGAAACCTAATTTTTTTGAAAGATATTATACTGTTATTCATGGAATACTAAGTATTTTTTAAGATAAATGTAAACAAATTGTTTTTATTTGATATTAGTTTTAGAGTTTGTTTTTGAAAAAATGCTTTCCCGAGACCTTGTGTGTTCAGTTTTGTCTACATAATTATAAGTATTACACTATAAACATTTAAATATGATACTATATCTATAAGAAAAGATATATATACCTCACACAGATAGGTAAAAGGGTGTTTTAACTTCTACTTCGTAGGTAGGACATAATATACATTACTACTGTGTTCTACTTTATATTATTTTCAAATAATGATAGTGACGAGAAAGTAGGTAGGCATTTACATCATTATAATAGGTATTAGTACTTACTGGTGAAGGTGAAATCCAAGCTAAGATCCAAGATCTTCACACATTCATCACAACCACGAAAAGGCCATGGATGCCTCGATTGTTTATCGTTCATTATTGTGATTATGTCTAATAAAATATCTATTTTCAGAATAAACACTGCTACACAATGCCACAGAACACTCTAGTAATACATAAAAATAGGAGATAGTTTAGTAGTACCACAAAAAAGTTTCTGATCCAACCTTTTTGATTATACAAAGTGAAAAAACCTCCAATGTTTTCAATAAATTCTACTGTCTAAAATTAAAAGTGAGGGTGGTTGCAATGTCATGGCGCCGTGCGCCGGAAACCAAATAAACGAAAGAATTTTTTACGTGATTATTAATCGAGTCGGTCTGTAAGACTAAAAAAAATGTTAATGTTATTTATAAAATATAGCCAATTTTATGGGATACGTTTGGTTTTTACGCACTTGGTACGGGTTATCGGCATTCTCCTTTTATTGGAAATGTGTGAAATTATCAATACCTTGGTATAAGGTGTGAAGGGTATTATTGTCTGAAATAATGGCGAAGTTTACAGTTTTTATCTGCTTTATTAAGATCTTCAATTAAGCAAAGCCATTTGAACTCGGGTTCAAAATACCAACCGATATTCTCATCAAACGCCAACTCATTTTTATGTAGGTAGTTCAAATTCTTTAAAATCCAGTGGCAATAGGCTGTTGTTGTGTTATTATGGGAACCATATGACTTTATACTTTTTTCTGTAAATATACACAGTATAAATAGAAAACACCCAGACCCGAGACAAATATTTAAAAATTATATAACATTTGTCTCGCGGTTGAAATCGAGCCCTTAACCTTTGGCATCTCAGCTGGGCCTTCGTCCATTGCACCACAGAGGTCGTCAATAAACATTTTTTTATAAAATTAATAAAAAAAATCAATAATAACCATTACCTTGGTACCTACGTCATACATGCTATGAAATTTCTGTTGCAACCGCGTTAGCACTAGCGGTCAGCTTCGTTACAAAAACAGTATATACAACCTGAAAGCTTTCAATAAAAAAGCGATGCAAAATACACACAATCCGCCCGTGTCCAACGCAAATGCTAATATGCAGCTGCGGCTATCACGAACCACCATTATTCATTCAAAAACACATTGCCAACGGATGGTCGGAATGGATCCGCGCTTCCGAAAGAGATGTGAGTGAATTCAGAAATACCGAGATAAGTTTTTAAAATTTATAACATTTGAAATTGCTGACCGTTCTTAAAATGAGAAAATAAGATCAGGGGTCATGATCCTATTCTTCCTAAAGCCAAGCGTTTCACAACCCTTGAACTTTATCTATCCTAAGCTAGATCTTCAACTCGCTGCCATAGAATCTCAAGAAACATTTGTAAGCACAACGAGATAGCCCTGAACTGGATGTTATCGTAAGACAGATCAATGAGTATGCGGGCTAGACTATCCTTCGAGCTTTTAACCAATCCTGATAGACTCGAAGAGCAAGGGAGAAAACCCTACAACATTGATTATTCTACTAAGAAAACAATATTTGATTGTGATTATAATAATAAGTGAAGATGTTGAAATTGAAGAAGAAGAAGCGTTTTCATATACAGCTACACGTTTTTTTAAGTGAGAAAAGTTCCGGAGTCACTCAAGGCATTTTCTGGGTCCCTCAAGTTTGCTTTAAATTGGCTATAACTTTTGAACCTTTGAAGTACGAAACACACATTTTGGAGTACAATTTTTTTTGAGCCTATTTATGATCTCAATTACTATAAATCTCTCGTGGTCGTGCCAGAAAGGTACTACCCAGCACGACCAAAGCCACTATGCTATATCTTCAAAACTATAAGGGTACAATTTTTTTCTTCCAGGGTACAAAATAGTACATATTATTTCATGAATTTGTACCACAAAGAAATTACTAAAAGCTTCCATGGTCGTGCTGGGTAGTATCACACCAAATATTTAACTTTATTTCGACGATATCGAATAACTATCGAGAGTACCTATACTCTTTCTTAAAGTTACAGATAAATTTTCGATGCAGATAACATATTTTTTTAAACGTACATAAAACTAATATATGTACGAGGAGTATGAATGAGCCACATCGAAGAGAAAGTAGGTGTAATGTCGTATAGGGAAGTAAAGTAGGCTGCTTTGGAGAGATGCAGATAGAAGGAGCTGCATCAGTTGCGCCGACAAGAGCACAGCTCTTAAATAAATTAAGTCGGTTAGTGATGATGACAAGAGTCAGGTAGAATATTATTAATTCCCGCTTGTTCTATTAAGATTTTATCGCAGAAATCTGCCTTTTCAGACTTGCAGATAATACGAATAACAGTAAAGTAAAACAGTACGGTATGCCGTTTTTTGTCTCGATTGAATTCATAGTTATGATGTAACACTCTAACATAGAGCTACAGCATAAATTCATATTTATTATAAGTTTTTGTAAACAGTTTATTCATAAATGATACCTAAGAGACTCATTTAAAAAGGCTACGTATGTAGCGTGGGGATTATGGGCATATCCCCCTTCTTATTAGGGGAGGCCTATGTCCAGCAGTGGACTGATATGGGCTGTTGATGTTGTTGTTGTATGTAGTGTGTTTGTGAGAATGTGTTAGTATGTTTGTTCCAAAGAGTTTGGATAGAAACTGTGTAACTGCTGAAACGCTCGTGGAGTGGCTTTTTACATTGTATGGATCGTAGTTTGACCACGAACTCACCTGATGTTATGAAACGTTGTAGTTTAAGATCACGAACACGAAGAGGACACCTATTCACTCTAGAGTGAATAGGTGTCTAGACTTACGAGTGTATAATAGTTCCGGATTAGAGACCGGTAGAGTTCCGGTGTTCATAGCAATCATCTTTGTACGGCCAAATTCCGCCACATACTTTAATGTGTGACCGTTTAGTGGCATTGCGATCTGAGCGTTTCCGTGTTTCGGAAGGCGCGTTAAGATGTTGGTCCCGATTATTCAGTGGTTAAACTATGTTGGAGGCCTTCAGACAGCTTTAAAACTCCGACACCAGAGTTGGCCACTAGCTCATACCAAGAAGAAGAAGAATACCCCTGAGTGAATTTCGATGAAACTTGGCTTAGACCTTACATACGTAGTTTGAGATTTATGACCTAAATTAACATATAGGCTTTTTATTAAAACGCCGGTATCGTCTATTATTAATTTATCGTCAAACTGGATTCCGCCCGCAGCATCTTTTTTTATGGTACTTGAAAATGGAACAAGCACTGTTCCATTAACATTAGATAAGTGGTAACCATTACCTATCACAAAGCATACTCAATACTCAATAAAATCAAATAAATAAATAAATCATTATAGACCCTGTTGGGCACAACAATAGTAAATAGGAGACATTGCATCGTAGATCACGTTTTTTAGAACGTGCTCTACGATGCATCGCCCTGCGTCCACAAAGATCTCTACTATTACTGAAACTCTCTTTACTACTACTGACTGCCTTCGCTCGCGTTTAACAGACCTCACAAACACGACGCTTTGTCGTCTCGCTTAGTCGCGAGCGTCTGTCATTACTTGCTGTCGCGACTGTTGCCGTGTATGTGGAGCTTTGAACAAAATGTATGAAAATTATCCAGCGCAGCTTGTCGTACCGACTAATCGCTGACGTTTGTCGTCCAATGTGCGCAGGCTGTAAAAGTTTCAGAGTTGTCTATGTGTTAATCTAGGTCATAAACCACAACACACACACAAACTTTCGAATTTATAATATTATTGAGATGTAGCTACATTTGAAACGTTGTTCCCACCCTTCAAATTAGGTGGTACTCAGAGATAGATAATGGATCAAGTATTTTTCATTAAGAAATTAATAAGCATCGCCTTGAGAATAGTCTAGACTGTGATAGCGTGCGGCTTTCTTTTATGGAATTCAGCAATAAATTCTGGAATATTCCCAAGTGCCTTTGATAACGACCTGTTATCGGGTTACGACGTAAGATTGGAAACCTAAGAAGCTTTGATTATCTGAAGGTGCTTGAAGTACCTATTATACTTTTTGCTTACCTACTAAATTATATTTAACGATGATAATGTATTAAAAAACGAATTCAAAAACATTAATTGAGCTATGGGGTAGCAAACAAAAGAAATACAACCGTATTGAGAATCTCCTCCCCTTTTGAAATTGGTTTAAAAGTTAACAATCAGTTTTTTTTTTTTTTTTTTTTTAGTTTCAGAGTCAAAGTTTTCATAGCTACAAAATATCAGGACTCTGGTCTAGCTCTTACTTCTACTCCTTACTCTTGAACCGCCATGTACCTGAAATCAAAGGGTTAAAATATAAATTAACATTATTTCTATGTATTAACATAGAAATAATTATATTATCTACAAAGAAAATGTGTAAGTAATATTATCTATCAGTCATGTGGTTAAGCCAGGCCACAATCTGTGTATATTCTAAGTATCATCCAAATCTGTTCAGCCGTGATTGAGTTACGGACATACTCACATACACACTCATTTATAATATTAGTGTGATGTGTTAAAGTGTGATAAAATAACTTCTATAGTTTACTCTACAAGACGTCTACTGAATTGAAAAACTAGGTAGTTATCCGATTTTCTTCGCTGGACTGAAAAGAACTGGTTGTCTTCGAAGCAAGATACTGCCGTAATAATTACACGACTGTGCTATTTACACAGTCAGCTGTGGAGCAGTGTGCATTGTGTGCAACAAAAGGAGATAATGCTATTGTTTTCAATGAGTGGACCGTGATCTCGATTGAGATATAATAGAGAGTTAATAGGCATCTTCTGGGAAAACTCGCCCCATCGTCAACCTCAGTCTTGCCTATGCAAGCCCAAGGTGGCCCATATTAAATAAAAAAATAAAAAAGAGATAGCTACGTAAATTTTTAAGGTTTCTTACATTAAGTATAAGTACCTGGACGACCGAGCTTTGCTCGGTTTTTTTTAAACCGTGTTTTTGTAAATTAATTACAACAATTTTAATACGAATTACTTATTGATAAAATTGGTTTTTTTTTTTCCATCTTACCGACACATTAACCCTTTCACGCACAAGATCGATACAGAAGGTATTCTAGTAGTTTTAGTGAATTAGAAGGTTCATTTTGATGTAATTTAACAATATTTATTATAAAAATCATAAATAATTTGGTAGATTTTTTGGAAATCCTTGGGATACCGGTGTCCCAATATGCGCCAAAGGTCAAAATAATGTGTAATTCTTAGGTTTCTAAAATACATGCTATTTGAGAATACCAGGGTATATCTGAATAAAAACAGTGTTATTATGTACAATAATAATATATTATAATTATACTATGCTAATTTAATCATATATATTACAAGTGAAAATCCGCAAATAAGTTTCACCCTGTTGTGAGACACAGGTTTGTGTTCACAAACATCTGCCTTTGCACAATTGACGCATCATTTTTGGTTTCTTTTACCATGGTGTGAGCCGGTGGAGATCTCTTGATTTCTGTATCTATTCTTTTTAGGGTTACGTTCCTCAAATGGAAAAAGAGAACCTTTACAGGATCACTGCGTTATCTGTCGGTCTTGATGTCAGTCTGTCAAGACTCTTTTCTCAGGAATCCGTTTATGTATCAAATTGAAATAAATATCAAATACTCAGGTCTGTAATCCCTTCGAGCTGTAAAACAATGAAAGTTCTAAGTCAACGCAAAAAAGATACAGCCGCTCATGACGCATGTTAGCAATTTATCACACTTGCAAGGGAATCCAACCTATAGGGTACTTCCCGTTGACCTAAAATAATGAAATTTGGCAAGAAGCAATGACTCATATAGCACAAGACGTAAAGGAACATTTTCGAAACATTAAATTTATAGTTAGATCACAAAAAAATGATTTCCTAACTACAAGTTTGTACAGAACCCTCGGTGCACGATTCCAACTTGCACTTGGCTTGTTTTCCTTTTATTGATATGGCTGGTAGGATATTTTTTCCAAAAGAGAAAGCAGGGGCAGGTTTCGGAACATACGTAGTTTCTATACCCTGTACGATAAATGTCTGATCTTCATCGCCCAATACCAGCGCATCTTCATACCATTCTCATCACAGACGCTGGTATGGCCACAAGATATTGTTCAACTTCGTCGAGAGCATGAGATTATTCTCGTTGAGGTCAACGAAAATAATCTCGTTCCATTATGAGCCTAAAACAGTGAAAAAAGCTTAGTAACTGTTAGTAAACGTACATAAAATGCTGTACAAAACATACTTGAACATTATAAAGTATTTGACCTATGAAGCATATTGGGACACATACTTCCCCTAAACATTATATGGTCTTTTAGTTACTTTATTCCTGCAAATTATTGTAAAAAGCAATAAAACATAAATGTTTACTTACCATTGTAGAAAACTTTGTCACTAAACAACCACAACAACAATTAAAACATAGTTTAATTTATTGTTCAAAATAATACATTGATGGACGCCAAAACATCAAATTTGAATTATAAACTTTTTGTATTTTTTTCGCACGCCGTACATTTTTTACCATAAATAATAAAGGATATGTTCAAAAATAAGTGCTTGGACTTCCAATTACAAAGAAGTTTGGCCTAATGTAGTGAAAAAAGTTTTAATATATATCAGGGACAAGGGTGTCCCATTTACGTCAAAGGGTTAATAAGAAAATATGAACTGGTTACTCAATAAAAAATCACAAGTGCATTTAGTTTAACATTTTAATAGTTAACAGTAACATTTAACAGTTAATCAATCAATTTAGTAAGTATATTTTTATCATATTATTTATGAAATCCTAGTACTTCCTACCATACTATATTGTGCGTTTGTCGAGGATTTTCATTTGGAAGGCAGACTTTGGCTATGACTACTTTTGACTTTTTCGCCATGCATAAAGACCGGACTGGAGTTTAAGTCAACCTCAACAAATTCGAATGTTTGCCCTTGGGATTTGTTAGAAAATGCTACGTTTATCATGCCATACATGAAGACTGGACCACTACACTTTACGTCAACCCCAACAAATTCCAATGTTTGCCCTAGGGATTTGTGGACAGCCATGGCAAATGCAGATCTAACGGGAAATTGTTGACGCTGAATGGTGCATCTCAATTGTCCTTTTGATGAGTCAAGGGTTACCCTTGGTATATATACTTCTTTGCCAGATTGTTTATCAGTAACATTTTTTGCCTATATTATGTGATTGCACAGACTTGTTACAATAAGTTTTACACCATTTCATAGTCCTTCTGATACGTCTAATTATGCGACAACATTATCAACGCATTTTTTTCAATTTTAGTTCGTGTGATGCCAAATCTAAAATGTTGACACTATTGAGAAATGTTGTTGTTAATTTGACTGCTCCTTCAGGTGGATCTTTCATTGAGTCATGGATTTAGTAGATTTTGTACTTACTATAGTAGAAGTTTGGCAACTATATCATCATTAATTTTTTTCAACATCTTTGTTATGAGGCGCGAGTATTGCTCTGTCTTTCATTCCTTCATAATTTCCATTGACTAAGCAGTTACCTAAAGCCCGCTATACTTACATGTTGATCGAGTTAAGGCCAATGCGAGCGTAGGCAAATTGATACATGAAAAGAGCTACCATCTAGACGTTCGGCAAGTCTATGCAAACTATTGCAAACGGTCAATGTAGACGAATTTTGTGGACTTGCCCCAAGAAAGCTGCCCACACGTTGTGCGATTGGCCAGGTGCATGCGAGCGCCTTTGATTTGTGCAGAAAAACCGTCACTGCTCCGAAGTGAGACGACAGGTCGCGATCGACTGCGAGTTGTGACAATACCTACACGCCAAATGAACCCTATACACGTTGCCGGTTGCCAGCTAGGCGAGCGACACCGAACAATGGCAAGGCAAGGGAAATATGCTATCTATACGTTTGTGTATTGGCCTTCGCTCGGCAAGGCTCCACCAACATGTATTGCAGGCTTAATACTTCATAAGATCCGGGCTGCGTGCTGGCCAATTCACGGTGCGTTTTAATCTCTTCGCAATATGGTCGAACTTGTGCAGTGGCGTGAGTTCAGCCATTATCTTGCATTAGAGTTGAATTTTCCCCTATTAATCGCATGTAAAGTATCACGTGAGTTTCTAAAACCTCTGTTATACAGCGTCTTGCCATCAAACCTCCTTTTCATGTACCTATAAAACCTTTTAAACCAAATACTCTTTGGTTTAATGCTGCTTAAAAACGCCATCTATTGTCAAGTAGCTTTTAGTTTTGCGGTGTCGGCAAAACAGTTTAGTTTTTGTTTACAGATGCTCGTAAACGGGCAATTTTGACAATTTCTTGCTGCAATGGTATAGCCACCAAACTACCGATTAAATCTCTCACAAAGTGGAATAATTGCAATATTGTAGCCCGGTAATTTTGCAGCAATCGCATGACTGAAATATATTTTAGAATAGTCGCAAGTATTTAATGTCTAACCGGCTACATTGAAAATGATTTATCCAGCTTTGACTTCACTGCAATATTGCCGTATATCGTCTTTGCTCTGATGTTTAGGTCCATCTCATTTCCCTCGCTCACCTCCCCCCGCCTCGTCCTGTAGCTGCCACTGCTGTCTCCTCAATCTAACTGCAATATGCTCCGCGTGTACGAATAAAACTCCTCAGCAATCAGTTGCTGAATCTTCAAGGGTTACACTCGGCAATGTCGGCTTGTATTGCAAAATGAAGTTGCATATAATTATACTGAGCAATATTGGTCGATAAAAATAGCCCAAAAATGCAAATTTTGTTGCCCGTTTGCAGGCCTCTTAATAAAAAAATTATAAAATAGTATTACTACTCGCCCATAGATGACAGAAAGAGTCATAATCGTATTCTAATTATTAAATAAACTTTTTTTTAAAGAGCTTTTAGGCAATTTAAGTAAACATGTGAGTTGAAAAGACACATATATTTTATCAATAATTTATATAAACAATTAATTTTCTAGGTCTAACCTCAAACCAAACATTCATTGGCTTAGTGTTGCTTAACAACGTCATCTTTTGTCAAGTAGCTTTAGTGTTGCGGTGTCGGTAAAACAGTTTAGTTGTTGTTAAGCTGACAGCATAGAGTTATTATAAATAGAGGCAGAAACGTGGAAAAAGAGTATCTGCACCATAACTTACTTACTTAGACTTAAGGTCAAAATTAGTGCAAATTTGTCATTTTGAAGTTGATTTATGTCAAATACGCTTGGACGATTTTTGTCAGTTTTAACTTGAAGATTGAGACTCTATAGTAGTAGTATATACTAACTCGATGTCTGATGGCCCTAGTTGCCAAAACAATAGTAATACTACTCGCCTATAGATGTCAGGAAGAGTCATTTTCGTATGCTGATAGCAGCTTTTTTTTTGGATAAAACAACATTTTCTATTAATAAAACCCAGCTAGATCGACTTATCGCCCCCGATACCCCCTACATACCTATATATATACAAGAATTGCTCGTTTAAAGGTATTAGATAAATTAACCCTTATAGGACCGCTTCATTGTCCATCTGTCTGTCAAGAGACTTTTCTCAAGAACGCAATATCTTGAAACTGTAAAAATAAAATTTCTAAGGAAACACTATTAAACCATTGTCGTTTATGCCGCATATTGTGTCACTCGCAAGGGAATAAAAAGCTTTAGGAATCATGAAATTTGGCAAGAAGCAATATCTTAAAGCTCAAGAAAAGGAAAACTCCTAGTTAAGTACTGTGCTACATTATATCCCAAGAAATCATACCTTCAAGTTTGTATGGAACCCTCGGTGGGCGAGTTCGACTCGCACTTGGCCGGTTTTTTATAGGATGTCCTAAATGAAAATATAGCTGGAAATAAGTGGTTTAATTATCCTATTGATCGAGCTTTGAATAATATTATACAAAAATAAAATTATTAAAAGTACATTTTATTAAAATAATAAATAGTAAATGATATTTTAGATTGAGATAGGTGGACCAGAGCGCTGACCAAGTGGTTGCTGAGAGTTTTTTACAGGAATAGAGGCCGTCCTCCAGCGAGATGGGTGGACGATATTAGAAAGACCGTGGGCGGCACCTGGTTAAGAATAGCGCAGGATCGAGGCAAGTGGCATAATCAAAGGAAGGCCTATGCCCAGCAGTGGGTCGATAAAGGTTGAAATGATGATGATGTTGAAATGATATTTATTGACCTACAACCTCTTAATTTACCGTATTTTAAGTAAACAACAATCAAAATAAAAAAAAACAGAAATCATCAATTGCTAGAAATTTTAAAGAATTGAGCACCTAACTAGAAGAATTGAGGTGAGGGGTTCAAATCTCCATCTTTGGAACCCAAGCCAACCACACTTGCCCGTGGAACTGCCCTGCTAGATAACAAAATGGGCTCTGGTGGTCGACTGATTGCGGCATAGCGCAAAATACGGCAACCTTCCCCTGGCAGCCTATGGGCAGCAGCATCGGCAGCTGTGCCCCAACCTCACATGCCCATCTTGGGGCTAGTGGGCATTTCCCCTTCTCATTAGGGGAGGCCTATATCCAGCAGTGGACTGATATACCTAGTCTGGTGTTGTTGAGCCCCAATCGCTTCATTTGAGTAATTGTTTGTGATTTGTTTCAAACATATGCAATCTCGCTCGCTTTACCAATAGACCTAAACAACCAAATAGTAGTATCACCATGTTATTTGACAGCAAAAAGCCTTCCTATATGAAGCGATTCACTAAGCCTCTGAAAAAGTGCACCGATTTGGAAGCCGATTCTCGCCATGTTCTTTAATAATGTGCAAGTGATAAAAAGTGGATCGTTATCGACATTCGCGCGGTTGTGTTGCCTGCACCATATGTGAGCTGGCGATATTCATAGACACAAGCGAACGGCGGTTTCAATTAAAATCTGGGCTTAAAATGTTGGCCCTGGCTTTTTTAGTCGTTCAAGTCTTTGGGCGGTTTAAAAACTACGACACCAGAATTGGTCGCCAGCCTATAAGAAGATGAAAAGTATGGGTTTAAAAAAATACGGTATCGATAATTAACAAATTACCTACTGATTTGTGCAGAAGTTTGACTTCAAAGAACATAAAGATTAAACTTAAATATTTTTTGAGTAGTTTGATATAGTCTAATACACTGTTGATTAAATTTTGAAAATATTGTAAAAATATACCAATCCTTTACTTTATTTTACATCTTAATCTACAACACACTAGAAATTTGCATAATTATGTACCTAGGTATCCTATGTATTCTAATTGTAACTAAAAGATGTAAACTCGTAATAGCACCAGCTCAAACCTTAGTGGTTTTTAGATTGTAAGCAAATAATATTGTAAAAAATAGTTTATAAGATAGTAAAGAAAAAAAAAACTTATGTAAAAAAAATATGCTTGAAACTACTACTAGATACTAATATTGTCGTAATAATCCTACTAATATTATAAATGCGAAAGTTTGTTAGTATAGATGTATGGATGGATGGATGAATCGATGAATGTTTGTTACTATTTCACGCAAAAATTACTGAACGAATTTGGATGAAACTTAGAATATACATAGTTTGTGACCTGGATTGACATAAAGGCTACTTGCGATCGAAGCCGCGGGTGGAAGTTAGTAAGTAAATAATTTCAAAATTCATTCAAATTCATCTTTCCAACAGCAATTGATCTCGTGCGAAAAAACAACTTTTTTTCTTGAGTATTAGGATTGCTATATAGGCTATACAGATTAAATAATACGGTCAATATAAAAAGCGGTTAGCCTGCGAGCCAAATTACGCGCTAAAACAAACTTTCGCATTTAAATTAGTGTGAATTATAATTGGATTGGACGTCTCTGTTAAATGAAGTTCTTCCATTGCAACTAAACCACGTTATCGCTAATCGCGTCGCTTTTCACAACTTCATAAGCATTTCGGGTCGGGAGCCATAATATCTTTCGAATGGATTTTTAACGAAAACAATTTTGACTGGAAGTTTAATTGGTATGCGCAGTTAAAATGAAATCTTTTCGGGACTGCTTGCGCGTGTATAGGTATATATACTCTATTGGCCGGGCTAGGGTTGTCGCTTTTGACTTTACATAGGTTACGAGTACATAATTTATCTTATATTTTTCTGTGTTCGGATCTTACTTACTATTTTCTTTATTCAGATAACAATTTATGTATCTAGAGTTATTAAAATATAATATATTTAGGAAGTCGTGGTAGCCTTTGTATTAAAGCATATTATAAAATTTCTGATTATTTTGGTGACTTTAAAGCTTGGGATGAAACTGTATCCAACTTTGACAAAAACAATGTACCTTATAGTTAAGAATAATAACAATTCATTGTAAGTTATTAAAACATATAAGTCATGCAGAGTTTATTGTCAATTCTTCCTTGTTTGGTGGCGTTACGAATTGGTGTAAATTAAAAGTGTGACGATTTGAAGTCTAAATAAATTTTCTATCATTGCATCATTCATTCACTTTTGAGAACCGATAGAAGTGCTTCCGATGCGGAGCGGACTTACACCAATGGATTTTTTGCTACGTAAAAATGTACGTGTGCGTTACCACGAGCTCAAAACGGTGAAGAATTATTTCTACTACACGTATTGACCATTTTTTGCCTATGGCTGACTATGCTGACAGTATGGTTTAAGTGCGACGAGTGATAAAAGTTGCCACTTGACGATGTTCAAATTCACTAGTCTAGACAAAAAACTAAGTTTTTCAGAGAAAATTTGAAAGAAGCACTCATACAAAAAGGTTATTTGCGAATTAAAAATATATGAGCAGATGGAATAATTACTGTAATGTAAACATTGGTTGAAAATGATTCGGAAACGGCACCGAGAATTTATTTGCCGGACATGCAGAAGTCGATTGTATTGGTTTTACAGTACACGAGATTGCACATTTTGTAATTAAAAATTTGCTTAACTGAAGTGAATTTTAAATTTAATAACGCATATTACGTAACTCATGGTACCAAGATATAAATTTCAAAGCTCAGAGACCTTAAAATTTACGATAAGGGGCGTTCTCTTTGATTCTCAGTCCCGAAATAATTAAATTTGTCTTCTGTACATATTAAATTTCTTTTCTCAAAAAGATGCAATTTATAATTCATGGTAGCCTTCAAAAAATAGATGCTTGCTTATTGTTGATCGTTTGTTATCATAAAACAAATTTTGGCCTCCGTTCTTTGCCAAAACTCTCCCTCTTTACGAGAGTTTTTCATAAAAAATTCCTTCCCACGTTGCCAATTTTCATCAAAACCTTCGTCAGTACCGTGTGGTATTTAATTATGCAAAGCCACGCCATATTCACCCGAGCATTTGTATAACACATTAAAGTTTCCGCCGCAAGTAAACATACACAGTCGATGGTGACATCAACCCAGAGATTTCCTGCCGCTAAATATGTATGAGCTCATAATATATACAAACAATATAAGAGACAGCAGAGCCGCTTAGTTTTGTGTCTGTAGATAAAACTATATTGGTAAAGTTGCTATAAAAAAAATAGAAAGAAGAAAGAAAATACATTTATTGACCCATAGTATAAAAAATATAGGTACCTAAACAATAGCACGAGAAAAAAAAAGGAAAAATCAAAGTTCTAAAATAAAAATAAATAAAAAGCCACCCACCCACTTAACCAGGCCCAGCGAAGGGTCAAAGGGCCCTGTCTCAGCATATTGCTGCACAGTGCTGCCATAAAAAGGAACACTATGCAGCGCTGGTAATTCTGAGACCAAGGATAAATTATATATGAGCCATATTAAAGAGAAAGTAGATGTCATGTCGTATTGGGAAGTAAAGGAGGCTGCTATTGAGAGAGGCAGATGGAAGGAGCTGCATCAGCTCTTAACTTAATAAATAATTACAATATTTCTTTTATATATTTCCTTGACCCTTTTGTCTTGCGTTTCGTTATCGACATTAATCTGTCTAGGGAGCTGGTTAGTGGTCGCAACTCTCGCCTAATAGGGTACTAGCTAAACTTAAGGGCTCGACACACTAATAAAATGGACAGTGTAATGGGTCGTGGCGTGTGAATTATACCTCTGGGATGGGACTTTTTCTATTGGAAGAGATGTTGAGCCTGCGATTGCTTCGTTGGATAAGTGGGCAATGCGATTCCGATGGCGCCAAGTCGTCGAAGCGGTAACGATTTAAGTGTACTCGATTTTTAACCAGTGGCTTGAGTGACAACAACATACCTACCTTACAAAGTTTTCATGAAGTATATTTTTCTATGGACACATGTTACAAACTTCCCGTGGGAGCTGTGTATATAGCTGATATAGGTACTTTCTGTCACTGGTTAAGAGCATTCCTAGATGGGCGATTTCACATCACATTTCATGTCACGATTTATTTGCATGCACTGCACATTCCACGTGACATTCAGCAAGCTTGATAGGAAACGCATGTCTATCGCGCGAGCAACACGCGCGGGCAACACGCGCGAGGAAATCGCTCATCTGGGAAGGCTCTTTCGCGAACTTTGCAGTAAGGTATGTATTTAGCACTCAAGCCACTGATCCGCAAAATAGGTCGTATGTAGATAATTACTGTAACAGTATATCTTTTGAAACTATTACTGTCTTACTTCAAAACGAAGACTACAGATAGTCTAGGCTTAAACTGGTATTTTGGATACAAAGTGTTAGATTTAAACTTAGACTATATTTAGTCTTCGTTTTGGAATGAAGGGGTTATAGTTTTAAAATAAATATAAATATTAACTGTTTCATTTTTCTGGTGTACAATAAAGAATGTATCTATCTATCTTTAGTTGTGTAGGTACACAATTATTCGAGCCAAGTTATTAATAACTTACTATGATTAATAACTAATTATTTATTAATATCAAGCAGTGTGTAGTTGCAAATGTTGCAAATGTTGCAAATGCAACTATCTAGAGCTATAATAGAGTCGTTTCGTGTTAGTACAACCACATCGGAAGCGGAGATCTTGGTTAGTTGTGATAAATACATTCAAAATTATAACTTCAAGTTTATGCTGCAGAGTAATCTTAGATTCATCATCGTCGTCATGATCATCAGCCTATAGGACTCCTGCTGGACATAGGCCTCCCCTAATGAACGCCATTGCGACCTGTCTTGAGCAGCAGCCTTTTGCAAATCGTCACTCCATCTGGCCGGAGGGCGTCCTACACTACGTTGCAATAATAGGTATTATAATTATAATGCTGTTACCTATACACGTGTATCAAAGTATTGAGGTATTTCGAAATTTTCATAATCATTGCTGTAAATTATTGCTATCAATAGTAAAACCAAATGTAAACGTAAAATTTGCAAAGTTTTGCATTGCAAATACGAAATGAATGTACAAAGTATTTAAGGGAAGCCTTATTTACATTTTTGTAATAGTCATTTAATATAGGTGCGCTCCAGTTCGAGGAGTTGGAAATATTTTTCTCCATTTACCTTTAAAAGTAGCTAAGCAAGTTTAATAAAAAATACCATTTTATTTCAAGCAAGTCTAATTTAAGAGCTTAGAGAAATCAAAATTTTGCTTATAGCTATTTTAAAATAATATTAAGTAGACTTGTAAGCAATGAGTTAGCCAATCGTATTTTGTATAAATTAAAAAACTTTGCATCAATCATGATAGGTAGGTACCTAGGTATAGGTACCAGGTATTTGATGGTGAATAGTACTAGTACATAGTAGTGGCAGAGTTCTTTGTAAAGTCCTATTTCTGCAATAAAAATGCATTGCTTGGTGTGGGGTGCCGGTGAAATTACAGGCGTTGCATTGCAGGATAAGGTCCAAATATGCGTCACCTACAATGCAATACTTTGTTATAGGTAATGGTTAATATCAGGTGGTCAGTCATTATGTTTAATGCATCTTCTTGTAGGGAGGTTAGCTATTATAAAAAACAGATTCATTAGCAACTTTTTTATCATCCAAATAATCCTACAAAAATGAAATAGATAAGTTTTTGTCACATTTCACTTGTTAAATTATGTCTTTACTGGACTTTATGTCTTTACTAAAGTCAGCAGTTTATGGTACACAGTGTAAGGATATATTTGTTCACTTAGTTGTGTAGCTTATTATGGCGACTGCACAATTTAGAATTTCGAAGTTATTGTCATAAATAATTCAAGACATTCAATTGCCGATTTCCAAGCGCTCGTGGCGTAAATATGTTGATAACTTTCCTGGAAGTGGAATAACATTCTTCAAAATATAAGCTCCAGGTATAAGAATCTTGTATAGCAGATACCTTCTTCGAAGCCCACAAAATTCTGTAACGAATTTATAAACTTTTTGGTAAAACAAATAAAAGTTGGTAACATCCATAACTTTTCAATAAATTTTGTGTTTTTGATTGGAAATTGGATAAACCATAAAAACGCCGCAAGAAAAAACTTCTAGATCCAAAATCTATAAACATACTTTCCATCCAAACTTTTGTCAGTTGAACATTATGGACTAGATATACCAATATGAACAAGACCTCAAAACAGGTCAACGGCTTATTAGTCTGTAGTGATATGCCGTAGAATTGTTTGTTGAAGTACTTTTGTTAGGTAATTCTTGCTTTTACCCAAAGTAGTGCTTAAACCACTGTCTGTACAGAATAGACACTCCGTTATATTGGTCCTCGTCTAACCAAAAGGTCAAAAGTCTATTGACAATTCTGAGTGGGTTCGCGTTATATAAAAATAACGGTTGTCTACAATACTGAAAAATCGCCTGATGCGCAGCTTACCACCAGCATTTTTTATACATGACTCGACCTCTACAAAATTCTTCGCGACGACGCTTATCAAATTGTAAGCCAGAAAGAAAAAAATATTACTAACCCTGCGGCAAGGGTACTGATAAAATAAACCCAAAGGGCAAGTCACAGGAAAATGATATATTGTGGACGTGTATTAGCTCTCATGATAAAATATTAACGTTTATCTACTTACGAACCACTGAGCTGAAAAGGAGGACAGTAATGAAATTACACAAAGTAAAATAAAATTACATTTTTCTTATATTATCAAGTGGGCATAAAATAGGAATGGCAAATGATGGGGTAAACTAGTTTTGGGCTGGTAAATTTAGTGAAGAAGGCCCTCTGGCCAGGTGGAGTGACGATCTGCGAAAGGCTGCTGTTAGAATCTGGATGCGTCGAGCTAAGGATAGGGCGTAATGACACTTATTAAGGGAAGCCTATGTCCCACTGCATTGCACTGCTATAGGATGATGACGATGATGATTATGATTATGAGCTATACCTACAGCTTTTATCGTTGGTAAAAACGTCTAGATAATGATAAAATTCAGTATTGTTCAGGAATTTGAATGAGTATGCATAATGCAGAAACTCCACAGCGGGTTGACTTTGCAGGTGACATCCACCTAAAATTAAACCAGACAATGAAAAATACTTACACCAACCAAGATAGTTTTAGGTCTGCCCATCCACCCATCGCTTTACTTTTTTGAATTTATCTTTTCAGTATACTCTTTTCTGTTTTATTAACTTTACATTTTAAATTGTAACTGTCTTCTAAACGTACAGGCACGTGCAATAAGAGTATAATTTAATACTATGTCAAACTAGGAAGCGCTTGCTAATAGATGAAAACGCGCTAGTCAAATTATTCTACTTTAAAACGAAACGGTTAGTTGTATTTTAGGAAATTAACGTACTTATAAAACGCTTTGCTCGCGTGGTACCGGATAAAACGTTGTCTATGTATTTATTGTGCTTATGTGTTAATCTAGGCCACAAACTATGTCTATGCTAAGTTTCACCCAAATCCTTACAGCCGTTACGGAGTGAGTGGGAACAAACATACTTAAACACACACAAACTTTCGTATTTATAATACTAGTAGGATTTTACTGACAAACGACTTCCCTAAACCTTATATCACATTTTTTAAATGGTTTTCTTGAGCAAACTTTGAGGCGCGTTTATAAATCAGTAGCCAAAATTACGCATCGTTAGCTTTTTAATGCTAATGGATGTACCCCGATATTCAGAATCACTCAGAAAATTACCCAGTCAAACAACGAGTATATGCCACAGTGAAAAAGTAGATCAGACAAGTTAGTTCCATTGCAAGTTGACTTCTTAAATATACCGGATAATAGGATATTTTGATACTTAATCTCTGGGTCCTATGTTACCGTATTATTTTTATTACATTTATGTATTATACTTTGTTCGATAAAGTTTTTATTTATATAACAGATTATACGTACTGTGTGTGCCGTTTTGAACTTTTGAACTTCAACACAAAGTACTATGTTTGTTGCGCCCACGTGGACAACGCATGCTCCATGGCTTGCCTGCGCGTCCAAGGCGCTAAAACGCCTTTGTTTGCGACTGTTAAATCTTGGTGCAGCAAGTGTAGATCGTGATGCAAGGGCAGCCGCATAAAATACAGTAATTTTGTATGAATAGATGCCTAGAATCCTGGCTTTAGGCCTGCCTGAGCCATTTAGTCTAGAGCTTTGCAAGATGCCACGCTTGGTGGGAAGCTAGCTTGAACCACGTGTGGCATACTAAACTTGAGCTTCTGGCTCACTGGGCTAGAATCGCAAGGTAAGCATTCTAATAGCAATAGTAAAACAATTCGTAAATTTGCTAGTGCATGAACCTAGCAGTGCTGCTCTAAGAAGGAGCAAATAATAAAAAAAAGTGACAGGCTACTTTGCCTTCCCCTGCTATTTTGTCCATACTAACCATCCAAACTATTGACATTGAACATTTTCACTTGTTGGTGCTTGGTACCAGCCGAACAACTTTGACCAAAAAGTGACACAAGTTGAACACAAGCTTTAAACCAACAACCGAACTACTACTAGACCGCCGCCTCTGTGGCTTGGGCTTTACAGTTTTTAAGTTTTTAGTAAGTAGTTACTCATAATCAAGTTAGCTAAGTAACTGTGAATAAGTGGTTTTATAAATAAACCTGACTACCAATAACTTTTTGATTAATAGATTAAAAAATATTTTTAAAAAGTTGTCCAACTATTCTTTCCAAGCTGCACTGTGTAAAGTATTATGCACACCTCGTGGATTTTAATGTTATTTTGAATCGTTATTACTTTGATCGTTTTATCCGGTTTGCACCCGTAGTACGGTCTCCGCTACTAGTGCCCCGAGTTAATTAAGGACCCGGTCCCAAAGGGTTAAACGTTGCGAATACCTCATTGCATTATTAATATTCGTAGGCAAGTAAAACTCACTCAAAATTAATAGCTATACTTATGCACAGAAGGTTCATATTCAGGGCGCGTTCATTAAATTTTCATCTAGATGAAAAACAGAACTTTTGCGTAGTTACCGCTGTTAAACTTCTGTAATGTTGTGATACCTACATTCAAACTCATTTAAAAGCACCTGTAAGAAAACCACGCATTTTGTAACAAAGAAGCCAAGCCAACCTCACCAGCTCGTAGTGCACCCTGCTAACTAACAAACGGGGCTATGGCGGCCGGCTGATACAGCGCAGCTAAGTGCCAGTGTAAGGGCACAGCAGCCCTAACACTGGCACTTAGACTTGACCTGACGCGGTGATCAACTACTGCCCAGCGGTTTGGGCAGCGGTTGTAGCATCAGTGGTGCAAAAAACTATCAGTGGACTGATATAGGCTGTTATATTATCATAACGTATTGATAACAAAAAACCCTGTCAAATATGATATAATATATCAGTGAATTATGTGTTACCACATGCTCAAAACGGAGAAAGAAAGCTTCGTGAGGGAACTTTGTCAGCTCCAAATATATTAGAGGATGGTACAGGTGCTGGGCCTACTCCATCTAACCAAGTATTTCAGCGTCCCAGTCAATGAGTAAAAGTTACCATTTAACACCAGTGACAGAAGATTAGTAGGTATCTTCTGTCACTGTTTGACACTGTTTAGATCATAAATTTAGTATATTAAGAAACGAAATCCACACAAACAGAGGTCGTCTAAAGAGGTCGTCTAGATGCAAAAGCTTAAGTTTTCTTACCAGTGAACTTTGAAGAAGTAGTAATAAGGACGGTTTCCTTAAAACAACCAGTCTTCTTATTTCCGTTTTATGAACACATCTGTACAAGGATTTACGTATTTTCTGTTGAAGAACACATACAAGGACATGCATACTCACCCTTCGCGTCCTCAGAAATCCAAGGCGAGTTCTCTCAGTGAGGGGTTCATTGTTGACGACAAAGAGGCTAGGCTTTAGAAATCTTCCAAGAAACATGACGCAGGCAGATTTAGGTACTTTATCTACTTTTCATGTGGCTTGTATATTCCAGATCGAATAAAATGAGTTTATAAATCCGACTACTTTATAAGTTTGTATACATAGCCGTAAGCATTAAGATTGTTCCTTGAAGTCGATTTTTGTATTATCCTGTTGATAAACGTGATAAATAAATAAACGAAGAAGAAGAAGAATAAACGTTGAATTTTTTTGTGAATACTATCGATTTTTTTGATAAGTACATTTACAAAGTATATCGACCATATTTTTTTTATTAATTCTAAAATTTAATTTGGTTGTAACTGGACATTAAGATAATTATCTGTTATTTTTAACGCCTACGTCATACGATTAAAATAAAAAGTCAAATTGTATGTACTATATCTGAGAATAAATATTTTATAAACCGAAGAAATTAAAAAAAAATCGTGCAATTAACTCAAAATTAGGAAATTATATTTTTATAATTGTACACAAAATTAACCAACATAAACGAAATCAAAAGTAGTTAAGAATAAATTAGGGGCCTACAAATGTTATTTGAGGTATGAATTTGAAAATCCTCCAGAAATCAATTCTGCACATAATTAATTATAGTTCAAGACAAGGAATAACGTATAGGCTATTTTTTATCCGAGTACCACGCGGCTGAAGCCGCGGGCGGAAGCTAGTTTTACATATTTAATAATTTATGAAAATAAATAAATAAATATGTAAAACTAGCTATTGTTTCCTGCACTTACAGTGAATGACAAACGGGCATTTTCAATATGGAAAAGTTTCCTAAATAAGTAGTAGTTTTGGCGTGAAGATGTAAGTAATTTCAAAATATTTGCAGCCAAACTTTCGTCTTTATATTATTAGTAAAGGACAGGATTATTCCTATAAAGACATTCATTGACCTCATTTCAGACAGGTTGATTAGGAGTACATTTATTATTACTGGCAGTTACCTACGTGACCACGATAAAATAAATGCTTTGGAAATAGAATACTTATGACCTTACTTATTAAAATAAACGATGCTCAGACTGTTTGCCATCTCATTTTCATAATCGTCAACGTCAGCTTATATCAGTCCATTTATAGATATAGGCCTCCACTACTGAGCGCCATTACACCTTGTCCTCAGCTCGATGTACTCAAATTCTACCAGCAACCTTTCGCAAACCGTCACTCCACCTGGCCGGAAAGCATCCTACTACGTTTACCGAGCCGCGGTCTCCGCTTAAGAACTCGTTAGTCGTAACCCCAAACGATTGTCGGTTCGTTTCATTGCAATCTCTTACCGTTGAATAATGACAAACCGTGACAGGGCTAACTCAAAACATACCACCCGTTAAACGAGCGTTGTCTAGATTAGCAAAAAAGTATTCGAATGGTAGATGTAAAATTTTGGCCAATGAGAAACTCGTTTGTCGTAACCCCAACGATTATCGGTTCGTTTAATTGCACTCACTTACCGTTGAATAATGACAAACAGACACAGGGCTAACTCAAAAAATACCACGCGTTAAACGTGCGTGGTCTAGATTATAAAAAAGTATTCGAATGGTAGATGTACAATTTTGACCAATGAGAAACTCGTTTGTCGTAACCCCAACGATTGTCGGTTCTTTTCATTGCAATCACTTACCGTTGAATAATAACAAAGAGTTACATGGCTAACTCAAAGC
Source organism: Horisme vitalbata (assembly GCA_951804965.1). NCBI lineage: Eukaryota > Metazoa > Arthropoda > Insecta > Lepidoptera > Geometridae > Horisme > Horisme vitalbata. The sequence continues at coordinate 11,488,339 of OX638101.1, forward strand.
ATACCAGGCGTTAACGCGCGTTGTCTAGATTAGAAAAAAAGTATTCGAATGGTAAATGTAAAATTTTGGCCAATGAGAAAGCGTAGATTCAAAATAGCGCTTTGTCATTGGACAAAATTTTTCGTTACGCTTAAGATTCCAACCTGATCTGGTTGGAATATTTGTGCAGTCATTGAACCGCAACCTCGAATACACACCGACGGATGGCTTTACTGCTGGCTAGTTTTTGATGCCACCAGTAGCCGCTGGCGCCGCGGCGTCCAGCGGCATCTCGCGGTATGCTACCCCTACTTGCGCTGACTCTCGTATACGAGCGATCTCCGGGAACCCCACTACATGCAGTTGCTCTTGAGCGTCGACGCAGACCAAGATTCTATGGCCTAAATAAAAAAAAATGCTTTTCCTAAATCACGGACTAGGTACTTTGTTTGTCTGCAATAGGCCGATGATGATGATAAGTTAGTGCTTAAAATAAATTCCCTGTTTATGTTTCATGAATAATATTTGTTAAGTTACTAAAGCTTAAATGGAATGGTTAAGCGTAAAGCTAGCTTTATGCTAACGTTTTACTATTCACTTTGTGGGGAAATCCCTGTTGAGGAAATAGTCCTTCACATTTATTTTCCTATACTTACTCGTAACTTCTAATTATTGTCGTAAATGTTAATTACATTAATTAAATAAAACGATATAATTTTGGTGAAACTATAATGACAAGCTTATTTTCACTGTGATTAGGTTAGGCTTTTATCTAGCTATATACAGTTCTATAGTGTTTGTAGATAATTTTAAATATGTTAATATAAATATCAAAAGCTACGAAAGACTTTGTATTGAGACATTCATTTTCTAAGGCTTAGACTAATAATAAACAGATCTAAATCCTTATCAGGATCTCAAGTGTTGCCAAAATTACACTTTTTTCTTTGATACTTTAGGAAAATTTATAGCTAGATACCAACATTTATAGTACTAAGATTATTATGAATACATGCAAAGCATACATTGTATGCTGAAGGCCAATTAAAAGGTTCCACTTCCGTGTCATACTATTAAAATATTATTTTGACAGCTAACAAGCTAAGAGTAAATCAATGATGAAATACCAGTTTAAGGGCTTATTGTACCATCTTCACTTACATCAAAGTAAGCTTTAAATGCCAGTTAAAATGACAATAATGCCCAGACATTTATCACTTTATAGTTTAACCGGTAAACAACTTAATTTGATGTTACTTGAAGATGGTGAAACTGGCTCTAAAGCTTATGTATACCAACTAAGACCAGACAATTAGACACGTAACTATCATATTTCAAGTAAATCATTCATGAAAACTTCTTCCAAAAAGAAATGATTATACTAAACATACGTTTCACCGCCCGGTTTGTCGGTGCACGTGGTCATAAGTGTAACGATTAAGATTTTGTACTTAGCACCTATTCACCAAGGAGTGCTGTTAACAAAGCACCGGCTCCGGTACACCGAAGACGACTCAAGCACATGCTCAGGTAGTCTACAAACGCAACACATACCTTACCTCGTTTACTCTCCACTTAATTATGAAGGTAGTGCAGTTTCGTTGTGGTTATAATGAATTCAAAGGCGCTAATACTCGTTGTGCTCGTTATATAGTAAACGTTTTAGCGGTTCTGAAAAAATAAGGCCATATTATTTCCGCCTGTGGATGACGTATAAGGCGAATAGGAGATTAAACTAATAAGCAAAAGCATTAACCCTCTTATCATCATCATCATCATCGATAGCTCATTGTTGGGTATTAGGTCTCCCTCAACTTGTGACATTCACCATGATCCTGTATTAGTCTAGATCCTGTATTAGTCTACATCATGTACGACCCACGACTTTAAAAAGTCGATTACTTATCTTGCAACTGGACCACTGCGACTCCATTGACTCAATGATTTGTAAATAACAAACCCTAATAGACTTAACTGACCGAATGACTCACCTACCGACTGGTGACAATCAACGCATAGCCACCGTAAGAGTAGTATTAGCTGAGGCCTCATTTACGAACTGCAGTTGCACACCGAAATGGTCGGCACCGGACCTTTATTTGCAAAACTTTGACATTTGATCTGTTGAAAGTCAAAGAACGTCAATTGGGAAACTTTCAAAGTTTATAAAAACAGGACCGATGCTTATCATTTCGGTGTACAACTGAGTTAGTAAATCAGGCCGTAAGCCCTAGAGATTAGAAATTTGGAGGTGCTTATGTTCTTTGCATAGTATAGAGGTGAACTGAAAAAAAAATTCTTTGAATTCTACTGCTAAACTATTATAATACGAGTATTTAAAAATGTAACGCTTATATACCCATCAAATTTTCGATGCATAAAAAGGCCAAATAAATCCTGAACCTACCAACTAGTCGTTGAAAGAAGACTCATTGTTACACTTATTTATAAAAATATGTTAAACCTTGGATCACAAAAATACTATCCCCAATCGGGAAAAGTCTATAAAATCACCATTGGTTAAATACTCAATATTCAATATATTTACTGTTATCGTATGGTTATAAAGGCATTAGCAGAGGATAGTGTGGTAGTATCACATTTGGGCCCCTTAGGCCTTCCTGTGCTTCATTTGAAGGAAACAGCACGACTAAACTGTTATTACCTCGTGTGGCTCTGTGGCTATGGCTAATACAACTAATATAAACCAGTATGCGACAACCGTGTGCGATATACAGCTTTGAATTAGCATCATAAACATAGAACCATTGAAGATGTTCCTCTGATTAAACAAGACTGAGGTATTCAAATACGGACTACGTAAGAGCCTTGCCAGTGAGGAATTAGATTCTGGAGTCCCGTGGGAAGTTCAGTTTGGGGGAAGAACTTATATTTAGAGAGCTATAGCGTCCAGTGTTTCCTGATCACTACGACTTAGGGGTCTTCAAGCGAAGAGTAAATAGGTACATTCTAGGCAAGCGTGCTACATCTTCGACCGCATCATCACTTACCAACAGGTGAGATGGCGGTCAAACGTAAGCCTATAAACAGTAAAAAAAAAAGTTCTGTCGCAAGCGAACCAGTTAGGTTCGTTTTTGTGCGGAGATAAAAATATTAAGTCCACTTCCACCCACGGCTTCGCTCGTGTGGTACCCGGATAAAAAGTCTGTGTTAGTGCAGATCAATATCTATGGATATTCCGAGTTTCATCCAAATCGGTTCACCCGTTACGGAGTTGAGTTGGAATAAGCACACTCACACGCACACAAATTTTCGCATTTATAATATTAGTGTTCTTGGTGATTTTTGTTTGATATCTTAACGTTACCTAATTTACAAACTGTAGATACAAAAAAAAGCCTCATTGAAAATGTATGGTGACATGTTACAAACGTTTTGCTTCGAATGTGTCTGATGTATATTTTAATATGCACACAGATTGATTATTTGAATTTCATTTTGCCTCATGCATACAATTTAGGTCTATGACAACCTAGAAAACGCTTCTATAAAGATGACACGCGCTCGTCGACTAATTCAATATTACATTACATGATCCTATAAATGTAATTTTACATTTTACCTATTTCTTTTGTGACATGACTGTACCACATAATATATACGATATAAATTAAGTTCCTTCCTTCTTCGTATGTGATAGAGGCCAACCTTAGTGTCGGAGTTTTTAAGCTCCGAAGACATGACGTAACGACTGAAAAAGCCGGGAACAACATTTTTACGTGCCTTCCGAAGCACAGAAGCGTTCATATCTAAATGCCACTAAACGATCACCCATCCAAGTAGTGACCGGGCGGAGAGTTGCTTTAACAAGAGAACACCGAAGTAAGCTACACCACAAACCCTGGGAATGTATAGCAATAGTAGTAATTGTTTCTTCATTCATATCAAACATGTGGTTCCCAGTAAATAATGCTGAAATAAATAACGCTGAACGTTATCACACAGCATCATGTAGCCCCAAACTAAGCAGAGCTTGTATTATGGGAACCACATGATTGATATACCACATATATATACTTACTTACTTACTATCCTGGCGCATCGACCCCGAAGCGGGTCTTGGCCTCCGACACAATAGAACGCCACCGGCTTCTGTCTTGTGCTGCCTCTCTCCAGTCCGGCACTTGAAGAAAGCCGAGGTCCTTTACGAATTCGTCCTTCCACCGGTATCTGGGTCGCCCGACTGGTCGTCGGCCGACTGGCACCCCCACAAAAGCCCGTTTTACTGCCCGATCCTCCTCGATTCGATGCATCGTGCATAAATACAGTTATTAAGCTATTGCATAGCTTCTATCGAGGGCCTTGACGCGGGGACCGAATCCAGAAATTCCGTAACGAAAAAAAACCTCACGCTCCCCACTCCGACGGGCACGGAGGTGTGGCTTGAAGGCCGTGCATTGTCTAACGTCGTTTCTTTTCGGCAGTCTTCGACACGGTGTTTGTGTGCGTGCAACTAGACGTATTGTACGACTCTACGAAGCTCGCACGAATCGAGACGATCACCACGCTCAAAAAGAAAACTTGAATTAATATCAAAGAAAAATAAATACTGCATAAATAAAATAAATAAATAATTATAATTGCATAAGTTGATACAAAATGCTATGCAATAGCTTTACCGCGGCAGTCCCCGAGTGCCACACGTCTTTTTTTTGTAAATACATACTTATCATACATAGAAAACACCCAGACCCGAGACAAATATCAGCAGAACATGCAAACATTTGTTTTTCAGGCGGACCTTCGTCCACTGCGCCACAGAGGCCGTCAAAGTAAAAGAAGCATGATAGACACTGAATAGACGTTAATCTCATAGCAATTCGAAGCTGGAACTAAAATAAATCTCGAATAAATTAATCCCTGATACCAAAGTTATGTATCTATAATGGAAAATTACAGCTTCCTTCATTTGCGGGCATAAAGCGATGAGGAGCCCGATAGAGGCACGTATTAGAGCAATTTAATTACATTGTTCAAACGCCATCGCTTTATGAGCACGCTACCCAGTGCATTGGACGGGCCGCGTGCTGCAGAATACTAATCTCACAGTTCTAAACTACCTAAAGGCTGATGCACTTAATTAAATAACCTATTTTTCAGAGAGTAACTCTAAATACTAAGCAATTATTCTACGGGTGATATCTACACTGCCAAACATTTCACTTCGGACATGGGTACCTTGTGGACATACCCGAGGAGCTAGCACATCTGTACGTGCGTCGTTGTATTTTCCGTACTCAAGGCTTTATAAAGAGTAAAGTAAACTTAAACGTAAAGTAAAGTATACTTTATACACTAGTAAGTTGACTGCGGGCCTTGGACATCGAGCTTACCATCACCAGGTGCGTCGAGGTGTGTCCGGATAAAATGAGTAGCATTAGTATCTGTGAATGAATGAATGAATGATTGCATGAATGAATGAATGAAACTTGTTTATTGCACACCTTAGTTTTAGGAACAAAAGATAGTAACTTAATAACATCAATAAAAAGTACTATACGTATAAGTGTATTTATTCAAGAAAAAGTACAAGAATACAATTATTAAATTCAGCAAATATAGGTATTTATGTAGTATATTAAACAATGTCGCTTAGCAGCCATGCTAGGTAACCATTTGTTACAGCTGCTGAAAACTGTAGGCGCTCTTATCGCTTGGAAGCGATCCCTTCCAGACAACCTTTGGATGGAGACGATAAGAAAAAAGTAAAAACGGCTAGGGGTGTGCTTTAACTTACTAATATCTGTAGTGTACGTATTGTAAGGCAATTTACATCTCTATTTCTATTCAAATGAAATAAAGAATCTATTACGTCTCCTTCAGAACTATGTTAAAGCATACAAGAAGTTAAAAAGGACAGTTTTTTTTCGAACATATACCCTAATCTGATGAGAGTTGTTAGTGAACTTCCAAAGTATTTTACGATTTCTGACAGAGTTTGATCCTCTTCTCAGCCTAGTCAGGCAAAACTTTACCAGTTGAATAAACAGCTCAAAACAATTACCTACTTTCTTTATACTTGTTTTTGAAAACTTTTTTAATAATAAGTTCTTAGGCTTTGTCCAAATCCAGCTAATTTGAATTGTGATTTAGTAACCGTGTTTTTTACAAAAATTCTAACAATTTTTAACACCCAGCAATAAAACACAAGATTTTCTAATTAATGTTCTTTGATAACGAAATTTATAAGTATTTAAAAAAAATTGGACATGTATTAAAACAAAATTAAATTCGAGCCCATTTTACTATGGTACATATTCTTTTACAAGATGTAACATCAAAACCTACATCTCAAGATCAAAAATGAGGGAATGTTTAATTTAATACAATTTCACGCCTCACGCTACTATTACGCGTTGGATGAAATCAAATCTTGATTTTGTATCAACATTATTAGGTATAAGAGAAAGACATGAGACAAAGATTCACTCAAGAGAGCTTAACGTATGGCTTACCCAAACCAGATAACTGCAAATGACGGCCGTTATTCAACGGAAACATTGCTAAACTTAAGAATTCTTAAAACAATGACCTCTGTGACGCAGCGGGAGAAAGCTCGCATGAGATGCAAATGTTTGTATGATCTGCAAATATCGACTGCAATATTGACATAGATAGAAACTCTAAATTTATCTTTTTTAGTTTGAAGCGAAAAACCTCATTTAAAATATGTGTTAGAAAATACACTATCAGATGCACCGACACCATCGTCAAAATTGTCAGAAGTCAGTGGATGGAAAGGACTTCGGATTTTTATTGTAAAAACTTTTAGGAGGCTTATGTTAAACAGTGGAAGTGATTTAATAAAACTATACTGTTCCTACTGTAAGGCTCCATAAAGTTAGTCAATCTTTTAAAGGGATGTGTGTACGATTTTTTAACAAAATTCCAAATGATGTGATTAATCTATCTGTAAATAAATTCAAAGATGTTGTTAAACATAATCTATGTAATAAAGCTTATTATAAAATATCTGATTATTTAGATGACAAAAAAGCTTGGGATGAAACTGCCTCCAACTCCATCAAAAACAATGTAATAGTTATTAAGAACAATGACGTTAAAAAAAATATAAGCCAAGCAGAGTTTCTTGCCAATTCTTCTCTGTTTGGTCACGTTACGAATTGGTGGTAAATTAAAAAAATTACGTTTCGAAGTGTACTATATAGTTCCTATTGAATAAATGACTTTGACTTTGACTATAGAATAATTAACGTCAAACCTATCTTTCTCATTAAAAAAAAAAATAACTTGAATGAACTTCCATTTGTAAGATTGGCTCATTGTAACAGTTTTAACTTAATATTTACATAATGTGAAGAACATTGATTAATGTATTATCCTAATCCTAATATTATTATGAATGCGAAAGTCTGTGTGAATGTTTGTTACTACGTATCTCCGTAAGCAATCAACAAATTTAGATGAAATTCGGTATGTAGATAGCCAGAATAACACATAGGCTAATCTAATTTTGAAAAATTAACCTCTGAGGTGGTAAACGGGCTTGGCAAAGTTTGTATGGGGATTGAAATTTTGCACAGAGGCTCTACAGAAAATAATTGAACACTTATTTCAGAATTTTATGAAATTCAACTTTTAAGACGGCGAACGGGGCTGGCAAAGTTTGTATGGTGAACAAAAGTCTGTGTGAATGTTTGTTTCCACGTATCTCCGTAACTACTGAACATATTTAAATGAAATTTAGTATGTAGATAGTTTAGGTGCCAGAATAACACATAGGCTTATCTAATTTTGAAAAATTAACCTCTGAGGTGGTAAACAGGGGTGGCAAGTTTGTATGGGGAACAAAAAAAAGACTTTACCAATCGACTTAAAATTTTGCACAACTCTCTTTTGAGACTCTCTACGGAAAATAAATGAACACTTCTTTCAGGATTTTTCGCAATTTATCTCTTAATAATCTTTACCAATCGACTTTAAATTTTGCACAGAAACTACCGAAGATAAATAAATAGATGTTTTAGTTAAAGCGCTGAATAAATTTTAATGAATTTTGCAGATGATCCTAAAAAGTAGAATTGCTACTTTTTGTAGCGAAAATAAAACTTGGTGAGGGTATGATAGGGAATGAATGAATGTTTGTTGTTGGGAATCCAATCATTTCTCAAAAGTAGGTTTAAAAAAATAATCATACTTAACCGGCTGTTGAATTGGTGACCAACGCGAACAGGAGCGGGAAAGGGAGTCGGATTGAGAACGGGAACGGGTACAACTCTCTTTTGAGACTCTGAGTACGGCTAGGTAATGCAGTAATAATATGTTGGTACTTTTTACTCCACGCAAAACATGGTAAAAATAAACCTTTATGTAAGTAATTAAACATGTTTTGACACATAAGTTTCCACGCGAGAAAAGCCGCGGGGCGTAGCTAGTGTCAAATAAGAACCAAATTTAAATGTGATATTCACAATTATTCACATTTAAATAGTTTTTTTGACAGATTGTTATTAGTAAAGAAATACGTTTGAAATGCTCTCTTGAATACATTCAACCAATTATTGGGACCTCACCCAATTAAAGTTTCTTCGTTATGTTACGTCCGTTATGTCACTCACCCCTTCTTAAAACCCAAGGGTTTACACGGAATATGTTTCGGGACGGGAATTGCCGTCTTTGCGAATAACAGACGCGATCTTCTGAGCTTACTCTAAGCGCACACACGCTCCAAAGAACACAGCTACGGGTACATTGAATACCCGGATATAAACGGTTCAGCTGATAGGAGATCAGTTTTTATCTAACACTTTTTACTTACATAACCAATTTCATCATCATCAACTCAGCCCGGATTCACCTACCGCTGGGCCTTCCTACGTTTTTGCCAACATAACTAGCATATTTGTTTCCAAAATTTCTTAAAAATTAAATTTGATGAGGAACACTATCTAAAAGAAATAATAAAAAAAACATTGTTTAAAATTGTGGATTTTGGTAATGCCAGCTTTTGTCAAACATACATTCAAAAGACACCTAAAAACGTGAGAAATTGAAGAATATTATGCGTACGTTAATCATAAAAGATTTATTTCCGTTGAAAGCATAGTTCATACAAAACACATACCGCAATCTGAAAAACCAAACAAAACCGAATCGCATCAATCAAGACGCGGAGAGGAAATATCCGGCAATATGTTCAGGAGCATCCGGAATAATCCAGAATGAAGCAGCAATTTGTCGGCTAACCCCTCAAAGCGCGTGTCCGCACTGAAGTGGGGTTGTCGTCTGCGAGACGTGACCACAGCGCGCCCTCATATTTTAGACCACATAATGTACCTTAAGTACCTCCAACGTATGTTCTTGGTGAAATTATCACGCTATAGCAATCCACAAAGTGGTGATTGTGTGTAGTGAACTTGTTACTTGGTCTCAGAGGAAAATAAACAAAAGAACTATGAAGTTACAAGATGAAAAACACCATTGTGGTCGTGATTAAGTATCTAGCGTTAATTTTGGCGATTTGAGGGATTATAAGTCTCAGTAGCCCATGGAAATGATTAGTAGGGATTTATATTTTGTAAACTTTGACCTGCCTGTATATCATCTGTCGAAATTCAAACAACGTCAATCGACAAAACCAGGACCGGCTAAAATCATTTCAGAAGGTAACTGAGCTATAAGTACTTAATAGATCATATTTGCATTACTCAGTAGGAAAAATATTTTGTATACCTTCTTACTTAGACTCAAGTTTTATTTTCATTTTGCTACCATATTTTGACTTCATATTTACTTTGCTCCCGTAAGTTAGTCAATCATTTAAAGGGCAAAGTGTACGTTTCTTTAACAAAATCCCAAATGACGTGATTATTTTATCTGTAAATAAATTCAAAAATGTTGTTAAACGTAATCTCTGTAATAAGGCTAAATATAAAATATTTGAATATTTAGATGACAAAAAAGCTTGGGATGAAACTGTCTCCAACTCCCTCAAAAACAATGTAATAGTTAAGAATACAAATTTTGACAATGAGTTTAAAAAAATATAAGCTAAGCAGAGTTTCTTGTCAATTCTTCTCTGTTTGGTCGCGTTGCGAATTGGTGTAGATTAAAATAATGACGATTCAAAGTGTACTTTAAAGTTCCAATTGATTAAAATAAATTTTCATTTTCATTTTTTCATTTTTCCCTTCTAACAATTTTGTGAGAGGTTCTATTTATTTTATTATTGCCTCTATAATTATCAGTTAAGATGATGTCACTTTAATTAGATGTATTTTAATATATACCAAACTTATTCAGCTAATACATCGTAAGATTGTTCAAGTTTTGTTACTTGGGGTCCAATAAGCAAGCGGAACTTTGTGTACGCTCAAACATGGACCGCCTGTGAGCCAATATAAGTGTACTGTATCTGCCAGACATTGCAGTTGAGCTAAGCCTTAACATGCTTGTAAAACAAATAGATGTACATTCTAGGAAATATAAAGTTTCATCATCATCAGCCTATAGCAGTCGACTGCTGGAAATAAGCCTCCATAATGAGCGCCATTGCGCCCTGTACTCAGCGACGCATCCAGCTTCAACCAGGATCCTTTCGCAGATCGTCTCCACCTGGACGGATTTATAAAATGAATTTTAATATATACCAAACTTCTTCAGCTAATACACCGTAAGATTGTACAAGTTTCGTTACTTGGGGCCTATAAGCAAGCGGAACTTTGTGTACGTTCAAACATGGACCGCCTGTGAGTCAGTAAAAGTATACTGGTCTGCCCGACATTGGAGTTGAGCTAAGCCTTAACATGCTTGTAAAGCAAATAGATGTACATCCTAAGAAATACCTATAAAGTTTCATCATCATCATCAGCCTATTAGCAGTCCACTCCAAGAAATATGCCTCCATAATTGAAAATTGGACTAACTTACCTAAGTGAAGTCCAATTGTAATTTTATGAATGTTGATCTGAAATATAAATTGATTTACAGTGTAGTATTCCTATCGCTACTCAATGGCATCGCGGTTTTATTCAGAGTATCTTTAAAACAAAAAAGATTACTCGGATAATATTGTGTTCCGCATATGGCAACACCCTAAATGTCACTGATTTAGAGCTGAACCCGGATGGTCTACCTGCTAACAAGCACTAACCCATTATGCTTGGGATCAGCTTACAGCTGATACTGGGTTGGGAGGGTGTTTATATTTCAGATCAACATTCATAAAATTACAATTGGACTTCACTTAGGTAAGTTAGTCCAATTTTCAATTTTATTTCATGTTGATCTGAAATATAAATTGATTTACAGTGTAGTTGTTCAGAGTCAAGACTGCATAATGGGTTTTTCCATCAGAGTTGGGTACTAACAAGTTATTATATTTATTAATAACAAGGCGAAACATTCGTTTATTAATAAGTAATAAGGTTTTGAGCGATTTTAGCTAATTTCATCTTAATAAGGTAACCCAAACATAATACCTACAAGGGTTGTAACAAACTATGTTCAAGTTTAGAAAGTAAGTTATATTTGCATAAATATTAAATCCACCAAACTATTCAATTATTGAATAGTAACTATAATTTAATTAGTATTTATTATTATACCGGTGAGATCTACCTATTCATAAAATACCTAAGTAGTTAGGTACTTATTCATTTTATAAGTATGTAATAATATACAATGTCTTAGAGAAAGTAGGAATGTATCCTAATCACAGTTTGACCATAGTGAAGGTAGTTAATGTATACTTATTTATTACTAATTAATTGATCTTATAGTTATTCACCCAAATTAAAAATAACAAAGCTGAACAAAGTAATGCACAATGATTGTTGACCTGGTTAGTTAAGTTATAAAACTTTGCCAAGGTCAAAGAACTCTCAGACCAGCCAGCTGTTTTCCATACATAGACACTCTGTTTTAATATTAACTGGTGAGGTGATGAGGTAATTCATAATAATTCATAATTCATTTATGTTATAGGTAGCTGAGTGTCAAGTATTATGTTCTGTAAACTTGTATAATATAAATTCAACTCTTAATAAGTGTGTTTTTTAACCACCTCTATGATTGATGATTCCACATCTCTTATGGGAGATGTGTTATGGATTTAGTCTTTAAGTATGCTGGCTGAGTATTTTAAGAATCTTAAAGAATTGGATACTGTTATCTTATCAAGCTTAATAAAGGTAAGGGTTTGTACCCGCTGGGCAGTCGCCAAGGCTAGTCAGGTTGGTAAATTTGGCTAGATAATTCAATACAAGACATGGGTTCCTATCCTAAGCTCAGTGTTATAGGGCTTAACAGGTTTAAGTCTAAACACGCCTCTTATGAATTGTTTGATTCTGTTGTGTCTTCTTTCTCATCTATGAGAAGGCAGGGTATGATAATACCTTCTCCGCTGTGAGAAATTGAATGATGTATGTATTCAGTGAACTTTCTAGCAAACCTCAGCATCTGAATGCTTGCCGCAGGAGATGCTCTCAGGATAAGGTGACTGAACAGAGGGTAAGATGTTTTTAACTTTGTTGGTATTTTTTTTTTTTTTCATAATACATTCTGAAATAAGAGAACATGGTGAAAAGGCATACCAAATGAGCTTTTTGATTACTCCAGTTGAGTGTCAGAACATTCTATGTAATATACATTAGTTATACTCTTTTCTATGAGACATAGTTGTCACTCTTGATGATTCATCAATCCTGAACTAAAAGGTAAACCTCATTGTTAGTTCCCACTGTGTCAATAATTGTATTGCAAGATTCCAAATCTGCGTACAAATTATCTTTTAATTTTATGGGTATATAAAGCATCTTTCAGTTTTCACACCAAGAATGGCTATTATTATTTAAGTCTGGGAATTGAATCCTTTTAATATTACATGCAATGACAGTAGTTTTGTCAGTTCTAAGTAAGATAGTGCAGTGACTATGGATTTTGTAATGTATTTTAATCCGAATAGAGCAGCTAAATTATTATGTATTATGCAGTTCTTATTACGAATGTGACCATAGGCCGCCAACACTCTGACCATTGCAGTGTACCCCCAGCCAACCAATATCACATCTGAAAATATTTGTAGGTTTAATTATCTACCTATGATATTTATATGTCATCAATTATATGAGACCACCATATAAAATAAAATAAAAAAGATGTTAGGCCGCAATTCCATTGTGGCTCCATAGTTTTATTGGTGATGTAATAAAGTCAAATATTTTTTACTTTCCATTTATTAGTGTGTATCATAGAATAAGGTACAGCTGTATTCCAAGGAACTTCCAATGAGTACTTTGTATTTAAATACTTTTTTTATAATTTACAATCAAGCCCAGGCATTGAAATATATGGAGAGTTGCATCCCAGTTGGCTATGCATAATCATAATATATGAGGTCTATGCCTACATAAGTAATCAATAATTATTTATCATCAATATAGATTGTTGATAGAAAATCTTGTTTCCGGAGTATGCTGACCACAGGTTTTAGTAACTTTGTGAAAGCACTCTAGGTGCCATAAGTGCCAAGTGCCATAGCTCATGGACCAGGTCGGTGAACTGATACAGATTATCAAAATCAAAGCTTATGTTTTTGGGCAATGGAAACTAAACAATAAAATCCTTTGAGAAGAATGGAGCAAATAAAATCTTATTATAAAATTTTACAGCTGTTCTAATATCTTTCATCTAAAAATGCCACTAATTTATGGAGTTTAAGTTTAAGTATAAATCTAACCTTCCCATTAGGCTTTGATCTAAGAAATATCTTGGAGAAATCTAATGATCAATACAATGACTGCACAAACAGTGCAGCGCTAAGTTCTAATAAGTTAGATATAGCCTGACACATATTACCAAGCTCTATGTCAGGTATGTGGCTAAACTTTTTGGGCAGGTACTTCAAGGTATCAGATATGATTACCCAGTTTTGTGGCACAGGGTCAACAGGCCTAGAGCAATATTGACTGTTTGTACCTGGCTATTCATGCTGTGATCCACATTGTGCAACTCTCTCGGAGCGCTTGTGGCTGTAGCGTGCGTCGCTGGTGCGGCGGCGGCTGTGTGATACAAGTTCTGAATCCACCTCGTGATTCCACCTCACTGGTGTACTGCCTGGTTTGTGTTTGAGGTAAACCGTATTGGTCTTCTATTGCTTTATTTTTGTGCTTAAGTCAATGCCATAAAGATGTTTATTTAGTTTGTCTTTTCCAATTGAGGAGATGAAGTTTTAGTCTAAAGTGGGGGTCAGAAGCCTTTCGGAAGCTCATGTCATTCAGAAAACATCTGTTAGTTTTGTTACTAGTTGCACTTTGTCAACATCATTGCACTTAATTTAAGTAGGTCATTATTTGCCTTCAGCCATCCCTAGCTGGAGTTGTACTGCTTCACGAGATTTTTCTTATGTATCAATAAATATATTTTGATATCACCATAATACAATATCTGTCTTCTACTTATTCCATACATTTAGATTTATGGTTGCAAAACTTTGTTATTTGCTTAATGCGGTTTACATATTCCACCTAAAAGCATTTTGGAAGGCAGCCACCATGTCTTGATTGTTTTCTCCCCTGTTTAGAGCCTTGTATTTCAGGTTGTTACCATTACCACGGCATCCAGCTTAGTTACTTCTTCCTCATCCACATGTGAAAGTATCAACCGCATTCTAAGACGGGTTGAATTTTAGTTTATTTTATACATCACATCGGTTAGAACAGGTTCGGATCGGTTAGAACATCTCGTATTCTATTTTGTAGGTTTATAATGAATACCGTATCTTGTATGCGTATTGTTGGATATCTCATACTAAATCAACGCTGTGGTATCTCGTACCATGTCTGATTTTCATGCAAAAAGGTGTTTGTATTTTTGGGTATTTCGTTCCGAAACAGAGCTCGTACCTAGTCTGATCTTCGTGCTAAAAAGGTATCTCGTACCGGCACAGGCAGTGGATTTATTTGTGGAAGTATTTCTGGGTATCTCGTGCCGAATTGGAGCTGTGGTATCTCGTACCAGGTCTAATCTTCATGCCAAAATGTATCTCGTTCCAAATCAGAGCTGTGGTATCTCGTACCAAGTCTGATCTTCGTGCTAAAAGGTATCTCGTACCGGCACGGGCAGTGGATTTATTTGTAGAAGTATTTCTGGGTATCTCGTACCGAATTGGAGCTGTGGTATCTCTTACCAGGTCTAATCTTCATGCCAAAATGTATCTCGTTCCGAATCAGAGCTGTGGTATCTCGTACCAAGTCTGATCTTCGTGCTAAAAGGTATCTCGTACCGGCACGGGCAGTGGATTTATTTGTAGAAGTATTTCTGGGTATCTCGTACCGCATTGGAGCTGTGGTATCTCGTACCAGGTCTAATCTTCATGCCAAAATGTATCTCGTTCCAAATCAGAGCTGTGGTATCTCGTACCAAGTCTGATCTTCGTGCTAAAAGGTATCTCGTACCGGCACGGGCAGTGGATTTATTTGTAGAAGTATTTCTGGGTATCTCGTACCGAATTGGAGCTGTGGTACCAGGTCTAATCTTCATGCCAAAATGTACGTCGTTCCGAATCAGAGCTGTGGTGATATCTCATACCAAGTCTGATCTTCGTGCTAAAAGGTATCTCGTACCGGCACGGGCAGTGGATTTATTTATGGAAGTATTTCTGGGTATCTCTTGCCTAATCCAAGCTGTGGTATCTCGTATCAAGTCTGATTTTCATGCTAAAAGGTGTGTGTATTTTTGGGTATCTAGTTCCGAATCAGAGCCAAGTCTGATCTTCGTGCTAAAAGGTCTCGTACCGGCACGGGTAAGTGGATTTGATGGGTACTGTATCTAATATGCCAGGAAGTTCGGAAAAACACACGTGATAAGTACCTGATGTTATAATTGGAAATTTACCTGGAGCATCCGAAGGTGGGTCCGAAAAGGGGGAAGCATCGAGCCGTAGACGTGATCTAAAGCAGCTTATGCTTCAACTTCGACTACGAGGGTTCCTTTGAGCCGGTAAAGACCAGCTCCAACTCCAACGAAAACAATGTTATGAATTTCATATTTCCCATCACTTTTACACAATTTTAATCACTGGCCATTTCTTCCGACAACCTATTATCACTTTTAATGTATAATATTAAAGGTTTTTAGAGTATTTGCAACAATTTTGCAAAAATTGACACGATGCCGTACAGAGCGCGAAAGAAAAGTGACATTTAGGGTGTTGCCATATGCGGAACACAATATTATCCGAGTAATCTTTTTTGTTTTAAAGATACTCTGAATAAAACCGCGATGCCATTGAGTAGCGATAGGAATACTACACTGTAAATCAATTTATATTTCAGATCAACATGAAATAAAATGAGCGCCATTGCGACCTATCTTCAGCTCGACGCATCCAGCTTCGACCAGCAGTTTTTGAAGATCGTCTCCACCTGGACGGATTTATAAAATGAGATAAAAAAATGTTTAATTCGTTACTTAAAATAAACTAATCAAATATTCTTTGAACTCGCATCTCTACCAATAGATAAATAAATAGTTCTACGAAGCCGATTTTACCTAGACTGTCTTTTTGTTTATAGGTCTTACTCCCATGGTAGGTATAATATGCATGTGATGTGCTATTTTGACTCAATTTCACTCTTTGATCTCACGCAAATCCCAGCTTTCATGGATTATGGAGCGATTATACGAGGATATTGACTTACATAAATAATTCATTGAATACGTCCGATGACGAATAAGATTTAGTCTTGCTCTAGTCTTGTCTAGCAAAATGAGCATAAAGCTCAAGGTTGCTTCGAAACAACTTGTGTAATGGTTGTCTGTCATAAACGTCTCAATTTTTACTTGTTTCTGGCGGCTGGTACATTGGTCATATTTTGACTGACATTAGAGTTCAACTCGCTCTAAAATGAAATAAACAGAATACACTTTGCTTTCCCTGATTTAAAAATGAAAATGTTGAATTCATAAAATTTAGCTTGGTCTGCTCTCATAATTATATGCAGTGCACTTGCACAAATTGATGATGATAATGATTATTTTTACAAAACAAATTATCATGATACAAAAGTTCAATTGATTAAATAAACACTTTTCCAAACAAATCTCCGGTGATAAAATTAACAGAGCGGTATAGTGGAACTAGCCAATAGGCGTTAGCTGATAGCGTGAAAGTGGGAGTATACAGTCAGTTAGTCAACAAAGCTCCACTTGACCATGTGTCTTGACAATGCAAACCGAACTAATCTGATTAACTACATGAGAATGCATGAGTAGATTGTTATAGATCACTGTCAATGGGTTGGATACAGACATGTATGCTGTATGCTGGCCAATTGGGGCATATACTGCGACAGACATGTGCAAAGATGCTTAACACTACATAGTATGAAACAAAGTCGCTTTTCTAAGTCTGTTTGCCACTATGTATGCTTAGATCTTTAAAACGCTACCGATTTGATGCGGTTTTTTTAATAGATAGAGTGAATCAAGAGGAAAGTTTATATTATGTATAATTATTTGCACCCATTTGAAGCCGGGGTGGGTCGCTAGCATATAATTAATATACTTACATGAGTTAGTGATGTACCAATGAACTAACACTTATCGCAGTTTCAGGAAATTTTATAAACCACTTTTTTGGTACTCTTAAGTAATATTTTTAAGAATAAAAAAAAAATATTAAAAATTAAATAAGTATAAACTTAAAAAAAACGGACTTCAAATAAATCACTTTTTACTTTTTGCCCTAAAGAATTTTGTAAATCGGTTCACAATTGACGGAGATATTGGTGATCATAGGGCGAAAATTACAAATGAGAATGAGGTTTTTTGAGTTTTCCGGGAAAAGTACCAATCCCTCAGGAATCAAATTTATACGGGACCACCTGTGAAGTATACTCTTTTAAACAAAAAAAGAATTTTGAATATCGGTTTATAATATATCGGAGAACATACATTTAAAAAAGTCGAAAAAAAAGGTTCCGTCGAATAGAGAACCTCCTCCTTTTTGAAGTCTGTTAAAAATAAATTGTTTGTCTTTAAAAAAACATGATTTTGAATCAAAAACTTCTTAGTTTGTAATGGAAATACGATAAAATTTATAACTTAATTATTTAGGAGTCTACATGATATCCTCGTATAGTTATGTACTAGAAGTAAAATAACTAAGTACTTACTAAGTAGATTTAACATTCTGAAACTGGCATAAGGCAATTATAATCCGGAAATTCAGGGAGACGATGGTTGAATTAGATAATTGAGTCATAGGATCTCGTTCCTTATAACTAGCTCTATAGTTTTCGTGCTTTTCAGTTAAATTCATTGATAGCAGATAAGCAAATTGCTCTTCTGGGTGCCTAGTGCGAGTTTTTTTACCAGCTCGATCGCGTTTGCGTTTACGGAACTTTGTATGGAAAAGAGTCAGTGCCACGCGTTTTTCACTAGATGGCGCTACCTCGATTCCATATAAATTTGCGTAAACGCAAACGCGATCGAGCTGGTAAAAAACTCGCACAAGGCCCTCTGATGATAACTGAACTGTCGGCAAACCACACCTGTAACAACGAAGGCGATGTTGGTGCTGCATTAACTTGAGGCATAAAGATGTTAAGTAACATGTGCCCGTTATTTCACCGGCAACGAAGCCTTTGATACTGAAATGCAGCGATACTGCTTCGAGGCGTATTATCACAATCGAGCCCTTCACAAAGACTTCTACTACTACTGCTGGAGTGTACTGTTACATATTCTGCACTACTACTAATATAATATTAAATTATACTTAGTTGGTATGCGTGGTGTAATTTTTTTTTTATGGTACTTGAAGATGGTACAAGCACATGGTCCACCTGATGTTAAATGGTAACCATTACGCATTGCATCATAGATCACGTTTTTTTTGGAGCGTGCTATACGATGCAATGCCCTGCGTCCATCAACTTGAGGCATGAAGATAATAAGCCTCTTGTGCCTGTAATTTCACCGGCACCCACACCCTTCAAACCGAAACACAGCACAGCTCCTTCACGGCAGAAATAGGCATGGTGGCAGTACTTCCCCGGACGAGCCCTCCACAAAGAACTCTACTACTACTAAACTACTACTAATTTAATCACCGAAGAGCATTAAAACTACAGTGTAAGGCCTCTTACGGTATGTGTCCCCGTTGCGTTAACAAACACCCACACTATCCTATTGAACGTTAAATATCACCCGTTATAAAAATCGGCCCGTTGTTCGTTGTCGCTAGCAAAATATCTTAGTCTATGCAGTGGGCGACGCCCTGGTTAAATAAATAAATAATGCGGGACGTAATCACACAGCATCATGTAGCCCCAAACTAAGCAAAGCTTGTATTATGGGAACCACATGATTGATATACTACACATATATATATATTTTTTGTAAACACATACATATCATACACAGAAAATACCCGAACCCGAGACAAATATCTACAGAACATGCAAACATTTGTCCCGCAGCGGGAATCGAACCCGCAACCTTCTGCGTCTCAGGCGGACCTTCGCCCACTGCGCCACAGAGGCCGCAATATTCGATCACAGTTTGTCATAGATCACATGATTAAAATTACTTTTAATTGAAAATAGTGCAAATAGCGCGGAAGATTATTAATAAGGTGAATAACAATAATAATAGGGTATAAAGGTAAGCAGAAAAACTTAGTGACCCGATAAATCAGGGAAGTCGATACCGGATGTTAATTCGAGCTGATAAAAAGATATATAAGGAAATAAATATAGCGTCCCGGTATTGATTTGCTGGTCGCGGTTTCAAAAATACCGCATCAGTCAAATATCTTAATAAAAAAATATATAAAAGACCTTGAAATTTCCCACTTATAGGCAGCATGCTTTTAAGATTTTTTATTTTAAATTTCGACTCAGGCGGGATTTGAACCCGCTTCCTTCCATAAATCCCCAAAATTCTTAGATTATTCCCTGAAGTGTGGGCTAACACTTAAAATACAAAAAAATCACAGCATGGTTATAAACTTATGGTTACAATAACAATGTCGATTAGCCTGCTTTGTCCTACTTTGTCCTTTGTCCTTTGTGCATTGGGCATGGACTATAAAGGCCTCTCCTTTATGAAAGAAGTAGTAGAGCTTTTTGTGAAGGGCTCGTCCGAGAACTACCACCATGTATATTTCTGCCGTGAAGTAGCATTGCTGTGTTTCGGTTGGTTTGAGGGGTGTGGGTGCCGGTAAAATTACAGGAACATGGGGGTATCGTAAGAGCACGTTTCAAACATGCGTACCTTATAATAGGTAATGGTTATCACTTAATATAAGATGAGCCATGGGCTAGTTCTGCCTTCAGGTACTATATAAAAAATCGTAAGCACTTGAAAACAAATGTTTTTTTTTTGACTATGCATAATGGTGAAACGGAGATTACAAAAATTATTCGTCCACGATTCCATGGGGCAAAGCGATGACATAACCATTTGACAGCTTATGTTATCGAAAAACCTTAAGATAAGATCCGTAGAGACATTTTGACAAAACCTTTCCTATTGCGATTTCCCATCGATAACTCCAACAGAATACCCGGCTTCTGCAGAATCGACCAATCAGCGTGGACCATTGTACCGCTTGGTTTGAAGAATTCATCAGTGTTACGTAACGCTTACCCTTTGACCTCAAAGAATTTAAAGCAGAAATATTTTAGGAATACAGCGCCTGTGTTTTTTGGTACCTACAATTTAACGTCAATATAGGTAGGTACTAGATTTGCCTTCATATACTGTTTATGCAAATCCTGCCTTCAATTACTGTTTATGCAAATCCATTGATGAAATAAAAAATTCATGGTGGTTACTATGAACGGCATTCAATTCTATTTTTGACGAATTGAACCTTAGCGTTGAGTAACGATATGCTTGCTGACTTTATCTAGTTCTTAGTTCTACTAGTACATTTTGGTAGTAAAACAAGTAGAGCTCTCATAAAAGGCTCATCTTGGGAAATACTAGCACTATGTTTATATTATCTGCCTCAAAACAGCATTGTTGTGTTTCAGTAAGGGTATGAGTGCCGGTTTAATAACAGCACATGATAAGGCTTCTTTCATGCCTCAAGTTGATGGACGCAGACCTTTTCATTGCAGTGCACCGTCCAAGCATCCAAGCGTAATCTACGATGCAATACTTTGTTTAAAGATAATCAGGCATTGGTTACCACATATTATCATCAGGTGGGTCATGTGTTTGTTCCAATAAGCAATTGGTCAATTAGCTATTTAAAAAAAATACTCATCGTTATCATTTGTCCAATTTGAATCCAATGAGCGGCTCACAAAGCCTAACGAAAAACACAACACTATACCAAACAACCGCATTATTTAAAACAGTTCAAAGTTGGAAATAGGCTCTGTAGATTATTTCCTCTCTTACGTTCCTAAACGTTACCTACCTACCTAAACGTTCAGGTAAATCGGATCCCCGACGTTTCGTTTCAGGTGGTAATCAATCAGTCTTTGTAGCGATGCGATTTTGGTAATCTTAAGGTTGAGAGTGAAAGTGTATTTTGAAGGCTTTTTATTTGCCTATCAATTCAGTTTTTTTACTAAAAATCATAGGTGAATCACTGAAAATGCGGAAATTGGTATGTTAGTGTGTTTGTGTGTTTGTTCCCACTCAACTTAATAGTGGCTGAAGGGGTTTGAAAGAAACTTGGAATATAGATTGACAGTTGTGTCGTGGTTCAGTGGTCAGCAGTCCACAGCTGGCTTTGGCCCTCCCCTATATGAAGGAGATTAGCTGTACACCGACACAGCTAAATCCCAGCGCAGCCTAACACCGGTTAGGCTGCGCTATGCCGCCGCAGTCAAGCAGCTGCCAGACTTAGCTTCGTTGGTTATGCAGCAGGTTACGCCACGGGCAGCTTAGGTTGTCTTGGGTTACTTGGCTTTGTGGCGTAGTGGGTGACGGCCCACCTGAAATGCAGAAGGTTACGGGTAATATTCCCATCACTGGGTGTTTTCTACTATAATACGTAAGTATTGACAACTAAAATTCTATTTAAGTAGTATAATAATCATGTGATTCCCATAATATTCACGGTCTGCTTAGTCCAATCTAAGCAGGGCTATATAATTCTGCGTGATAATGTCCAGCGTTATTTATTTATTTACGGCAAATCAATCTTTAGAATGAATAAAACTAAGTCGAACGTTAATCTATCTGTTTATTAGCGACACTAATTAGGTTTTGTCACTCCCAATTCTAACTTAGTTTTGAAATGAAACTAAATTTATTTCTCAGCATCGTAATGTACTGTAAAAATTAGACTGTGCCGCCTGAGTTCCATTATCCCATTAGCTTGGTCATGCTACCTTTGCTAATCTTAAAATGATGGATTATACTCAAAACATTATCGCTATAATCTTAACTTTCTGAAGCGGCAAATTCACCATGCTTATTTTAAATACAACTAATGAAATATTGTAAGTGAACCTACCTATATTAAAATAAGTGTGATAATGTATGTAAAACCTAGGTATCTCATCAGAACTAGTCAGAATTGTATTCACTATTGAAAACAATGATAATTTTGACGTAAAAAAACCTTGAGTACACAAACTTTTCAAAATAACGAATAGCCCCAAGCCATCTCTGTCAACTGAGTTTTGAATTCGAACATCAAGAAATTTCAGTCTACTAATTTACTTAGGACGGCAATAAATTCAAACTTTACTTTTCATTTCAATAAAAAATGTTTTATTCTCTGAAACGGAATATGCAGCTGCAAAATAGTCTCGTACCGAGAGTAAAGTGGCTTCATTTGTGTAGCTGTCCAGCTCGATACATCGGTGCACTTTTCACCTGAGGTCTAGCTCAGCTATTTTCTATTGTGAGCATTTTCATTGACCGCTAGAATCGTGATTCTTCTCAATAAATTGGCTCGCGTAACGCCTAGACTGGTTGACTAGACCACCGAACTAATTGCACTGGCTACTCAAGGTTTACATACAACTGTAATGAAACTGACTGCCTGACTTAAAATTTACGTACACCCTAGTTCTTGAAATTTTATGTCTTGCACAGTGAAGAAGTGCATTTCGACAGGATTTTCAGTGGATGTGAAGCGGAAAATAGCTTCCAACATAGAGCGCCCACTAGTTAGAATAATGCAAAAGTCTAGTCAAATCCGTAATATTTTGTCTACTAACCAGCGCGGTGCATAATATGTATAAAATCCATTTATATAAAAGAAAGTCGTGTCTACACTATTTACAACTCAAGAACGGCTGAACCGATTTGGCTGAAAATTTGTAGATTAGGTAGATTATGGGGTTTATGGGGTAGGGGTAGGGGTAGGGTAGGGTAGTGTAGTTGTTTTTGTTGTTGTTTTATCCTCATTGATTGCTTTTTCTATTTCGATTTTCTTTTTTGAATGTTTCTTTAACTTCAACACACACACAAATGCGATTGAAATAGAACAGTCATTGTAATATTTAAAATTCTTTATAAAATTACCATTGCTGCTTTGTTGTTGTTACCTACCCATCTTTTTACTCTTTATTGTTTAGTTTTTGTGACTAGTAACATACTCATCCGCTAACTTATCGTCCTAACGCATATTACGAGCTGTTTACAAAATGTGGATTCAAATGGTTTATGTACAAATTATGTTTAACTAGCCTATAATTTAACATTTTAAAACTGTGAATCCTTGTTTAAATAAAAATAAAATTAAATAAAATAAATAA
Source organism: Horisme vitalbata (assembly GCA_951804965.1). Taxonomy (NCBI): domain Eukaryota; kingdom Metazoa; phylum Arthropoda; class Insecta; order Lepidoptera; family Geometridae; genus Horisme; species Horisme vitalbata. The sequence continues at coordinate 11,512,035 of OX638101.1, forward strand.
AAATAAAATTCAATACCCTCTTTGAGACAGGACGACTGTTGGGTCAGCTAGTATACTGAATATACTGATGATACAATTCTGAATATGAACTTGAGAGGACATTTTCCAAATATTTTAAAGATTTGCTTTACTGACATTGTTCTTTTGGTGTCCGAAAATAGTTTTATAACGTCACTTTTTAGTAATTATGATTTTTATTACAGCCTTTTTACATAAAAAACATGACGAACAATGTCCAAATGCAACAATAATAAAACTACCTTTTATAAATTTACGTTTATTTTACTATTTATTTATCGTTCTTAACATCCTTTGATGCACGTGTTTCCAATTCTATCATTCTACACAAATATTTTCGTAGTCAAAATAAGAGGAATGTTTACTACAAAAGACTGGTCTAATACCGTTTCCTGTCAAACAGAATGCGAATGCGGTCGCAGTTCCACATGTGGACAGCTGTTTACCAACTTTCTTCTGACCAAGAGCCACGAATGTCAAATTTGGTTTAGACAAGAGGCTTGGATTTCGTACAGGATAAGACAACTTTAAAATTCGACTCGCAACAGACTTCAAATGACCTTATCATGAGAACCACTCAAGCTAGATCGATGCATTAATTATTAGCAATAAGGCTATTCCATGAATTATTTACCCCCATTAATTTGCGTAAGGCTGCTGGTAGAAGCTGGATGCGTCGAGCTCAGAACAGGACGCAATGGCGCTCATTAGGGGAGGCCTTTGTCCAGCAGTGGACTGCTATATAGGCTGATGATGATATTGATGTCATCATCATCATCATCATATTAATCCTGTGGAATTACGGCGGAATCGAATTCATTGATGAATTTCAGTGGAACAATTTTAACATTTGGAATCATAATCTAATGTAATAATTGATCTATTTATATTAATGTATGCTTTGGTATATACATATATTATACATAGAAAACAAGAAAACCTGAGACGAATATTTATATATCATACATACACGTGTCTCGTGGCGGGGATCAAACCTTCTGCGTGTTGCGCCACAGACATCTGCGGTCATAATTCATGATTTTAAAGGAACTCAATGATAATAAAAAACTACTAAAAATAATATGATGGCACTGCTTGGTTTGGGGTTAGATGATGCTGTAGATAGACTTCAAATGTAAATCTTTTGCTTTATTAGATTATTTTCTTCTCTAAATATAACTTTCTTGGCTGAATGTGAACTAAATAAAGCGTGTGAAGCCAGCCACATGGCTTCTATCTGGACTTTAGGCTTACGGTCGGCTTGGAATTGGCTTAGTTGAATACAACTCACTTTTGCACTTATTAGAAAATTCACATTCTAATGGATATTCCAATTTTATATCGGTTTAATTATTAAAACGAGAATATGCAAATAGGTGAACCTAAAGAAAATTGCATTGATGATTTTTATTCATAACATTGAAAAATATTGTAAAAAGTTTATGAAGCCTAGGCAGTCCCACTAGTGAACAAAGGTTTTCCTCTCCACCTTGCAGTCTTGCCAGTTTTATGCAAGTTCTTGCCAATTTTCTACGTATGATAAGTATGTATTTACAAAAAAATATATATGTGTGGTATATCAATCATGTGGTTCCCATAAAACAAGTTCTGCTTAGTTTGGGGCTACATGATGCTGTGTGATTACGTCCCGCATTATTTATTGATTTAATTAGTATATATTTTTATCTAAGTACAAAACGTTACTTTAAGAGTAATCGAGTAACTGCTAACAGTAGTGTAAAAAGATATATAAAATAATGTATGTTGTTACACAATGGATACATCAATTATATCATTGTGTTAATTATTAGATGAACATACCTGTTTGGTAGGTAAATATGTGCAAGTCCATGTTCCAAAAGCTTTGTTTAAGTCGAAACTTCTTGGCTTAGTGTGCACGAGTGAGAGTCTTGTGGTATTACTGTAATAATTTATTAAGTATATCACACTATTATTATAAATGCGAAAGTTTGTGTGTGCGTGTGAGTATTGTTCCCACCTCCGTAACGGCTGATCTGATTTTTTTTTGACATAAAATCGTCAAGTGTTTGACAACTATCATAACTGAAACAGGTGAAAACGTGGTCCAGGATGGAGCACATTTGCCTAGAAGTAACCGATTCACTCTGGATTTGAGGACTTCGAGATTGTACTGGTCCGGGAAACCAGATGCCGGAAGCAAGTTACACTGCTTCATCATCATCATCATTATAGCAGTCCACTGCTGGACAAAGGCCTCCCCTAATGAGCGCCATTGAGCCCTGTTCTGAGCTCGACGCATCCAGCTTCTACCAGCAGCCTTTCGCTAATCGTCACTCCACCGGCATTATACTTCTTACTAGTACCAAAATGTACTTGGAATATACATAATTGTGACCTAAATTACTTACACACAGGCTACTTTTTATCATTGTATCACGCGAGCGAAGCCTCGGATGGAAGATTGTTAAATAAAAAAAAAGACGTGTGGCACTCGGGGACTGCCGCGGTAAAGCATATATATAGCATTTTGTATCAACTTATGCAATTATTATTATTTATTTATTTTATTTATGCAGTATTTCTTTTTCTTTGATATTAATTCAAGTTACACTTTTTGAGCGTGGTGACCGATAAGAAAACAAATGTTTTTCTTTTATTAAATAAACGAGCTTCATAGAGTCGTACAATACGTCTAGTTGCACGCACACAAACACCGTGTCGAAGACTGCCGAAAAGAAACGACGTTAGACAATGCACGGCCTTCAAGCCACACCTCCGTGCCCGTCGGACTGGGGAGCGTGAGGTTTTTTTTCGTTACGGAATTTCTGGATTCGGTCCCCGCGCTCAAGGCCCTCGATAGAAGCTATGCAATAGCTTAAAAAAAATAAGGTTAATAGAAAGAAAGAAAGAAAAGAAAGAAAATTTATTTATTTGACCCATAATGCAAATGTAAATAATAAAATCGCTTAAATTAATAAAGCACATCATTAAAATCAACTACTCACCCAATAATTTCCAGTATATAAGATCGAGGCACAATTCATTCGTCCGTTTTCCTAACCTTCCCAAGCATTCATACTTTCCACATTCTGTTGTTGGCTTTGTCAAGTCATAAAAAGGGCTCTTTAAGGAATTTCCAAATAACAACAAAAGAAACAGCCTGTTAAAGAAACTTACAAGCTTTTACGAGATTCTGTAACGTATTGTCACTGAAGCGTAAGGACACATACCTTGTAAACGATCGGATGATAGACATTTTATAACAAACAGACTATTTTGTTGTTTTGTTATCAAAAAGAGCAATAGTTACTTAGCGAATGTTATTCAGTACTAAAGGCTTGACCTTGGTATTGATACCTTACTTTGATATTGATCAATTGACTTCAAAGTGTTTTTGCTGAGACTTTTCGAGTAGGCATTATATTTATACTAAACATTTACCGTCATACATAAAAACGGTACTCAAAGATAATCATTGCATAATGTTAATGTTTGTCAATATCCAATGGCAAGAGATGGCATTTATCTTTTGACAGACTTTTTGTATGGTGTTATTATTAGCTGTTGTCCATAATTTTAAAATCAAATTAAAAGAGTTTATTGCAATGGAACAAATACGTGTACATTTCGTCATTGGGTACTGCTACCATCTGCTTAAAGCGACTATGGGTCAAACCGCCCTCTCGCTCGCACTATTCAATATTTTTGAAGAAATAAAATCACTGAATGTAGTTATGCAAAATAGCAAACCTTCACGGCCTAGAAAATAACAATACAAAGGTTTAGCAAGAATATCATGTTAATAACACGTTTTCCTACCAAAATATTGGCACCAAAGTTTATCACATTGGTACCAGTTCTTAGGTAAGAAAACGTGATAGAATCAAAATGGTATTATTGCTGAACCTTTGTATTGTTATTTTCTAGGCCTTCAAGGTTTGCTATTTTGCATAACTACATACAAAAATGTTGAATAGTACGAGCGAGAGGGAGATTTGACCCTTATAGACGCCTTAAGACTTTTCGAACTTGGTAGCGTTGGAATCGGCGTAATGAGTAAAAAATAAGTAAAAACTTATTTCTTTCAACATAAACAGCTACATCAACATACGAGACAAGTAGCAAACTATGGGTACATGAGCACGTAACATGTTTAAGTAGGTGGAAGTTGTTGTTGATGTTGTTAGCCAGCATTGTCAAACTACTAGGCAAAGGCCTCCCCTAGACCTTTCCATTCTTTGCGGTCCAACGCCAATGCTTGCCACTAATAGTCGCTAAAGGCGTCAAGCTAGTCGCCCCTTTGCTTGCGTGTTCATAAATGAGTACTTAGCAAAAAAATAAAAGCTCTAGCGTGGTCTTAATGTTATTGAGTTTGATTCTGATTTGCTAAACTGATTTAGGGAAACCAACAAACCTGGTTGAACCAGTAATTCAAACGAACAAAAGTGAAACTTTTGTATCAACGTTCCTATTATTTCTTCTGGACTTCGGGTCGGCTATTCCGGAGTTCCAGATACGCCTCATAAATTAGCATCATTAGGGAGATAAGCAAAAAATGGGAGGCTGTGGATGACGTAACACGCCAGCTAAATATCCTGCTTCTGTTAGAGATTTTTTTAGCTAAATACCTACTTAATGCAGTTAATGTGCGCACGTATAAAACGATCTTGATGGCTCAAAATTTGTTTGATTTTGAAACATATTACCCGCCTAACAGGCAAAAGGATGCGAATTTGATTCCGGCCGTGAGACGAATATTTGTCTGATTTGCAAATTTTTTTCATAGGTGTTCCTATGCGTGATTTGTACTTAAGTCTATACAAAAAATATTATTTTTAAGTAGGCAGTATATCAGTCATGTGGTTCCCTAAAAGCAAGCTCTGCTTAGTTTGGGGCTACATTATGCTGTGTTATAGTGTGCACAGTGTCCAGCAATATTTTAAATTTATTTATTCATAATGAGCATGAAATAAGTCAAAATCGTATAAATCAATTAAATAACAATCATTTCCTTGCCCTTATCCCACTCTAGGTGGGGTCGGTACAACATGTTTTCTATCTCCATTCACTCCTATCGGCTGTCAACTCTATACTCACTTCTTTCATATCCTCTTTCACACAATCCATCCATCTCTTCTTCGGCCTCCCTCTACTTGTACATCCAGTTACATGCATACTCATCACTCTTTTAGTCACATGGTTTCCATCCCTCCTCATAACATGTCCATACCATGCTAGTCTTCCACTCCTCACCTTATCTGCCACAGGTGCTACTTTCAAGCTTCCCCTGATATACTCGTTCCTTATTTTTTCCTTATTTCATCAATCTTTTATTTAAATCAATTAAATAAAAATATTAGGATTTATTTACTACAAGTAAAAGCTTTCAGCAAACAGAATTTTATTTACGAAGGAAAAAAAGTTTTCAGCAAAAATAGTTTTTGTTATTCTAACGACAGCTTAGCTAAGCGGAAACCTTTTTCAGGATTTGTATTGTGATTTTGTTAGAGTAACTTATGTACCTCTATCAGAAAACTTGCGATGCTTTTAGGGGAAACTTAACGAATTGACTTGAATCCGATAAAGTTAAGCAAGCTTGGGAACAGACCAAGTTTTGCATAAAGACTTACTTATAAAATAAAAAAAATATAAAATAATACAATTTTAACTGAGCCTATAATAATAAAATAATAAATAATGCTGGACGTACCACACAGCATCATGTAGCCCCAAACTAAGCAGAGCTTGTGTTATGGGAACCACATGATTGATATACTACATAATATACTTTTTTTTTGTAAATACATACATAACATACATAGAAAACACCCAGACCCGAGACAAATATCTGCCGAACATACAAACATTTGTCCCGCAGCGGGAATCGAACCCGCAAACTTCTGCGTTGCAGGCGGGCTTTCACTCACTGCGCCACAGAGGTCGTCTAATAATGTCTAATAATGTAGATTGATCAGTCCAAACCAGCAGTGGTATATCTAAGTTGGCACTGTACGTAAGCAGTGTACGTGGTCGTACATTTTAACAACAACAATAGGCTAGCTATTCAGTCCACTGCTGGACATAGGTCTCCCCTATAAGAAGGGGAAAATGCCCATAATCCATACGCTGGGCATGCGAGCTACTAACGATGCTACCTGTCGGCAGCCAGGGGATTTAGCTCTGATTTTTTGTTAAATTGTAGTTATTTTAATTCTGACCGATTGCTAAGATCTTAAAAGCCGTTAGTGATTCAGAAGTATGTTATGACACAATGGCACATCACAGCACAACACTCTCCGACAAAATAATGATAAACGTATTTGAAGACCTCTGTGGCGCAGTGGTCGAAGGTCGGCCTGAGATGCAGAAGGTTGCGGGTTCGATTCCCGCTGCGGGATAAATGTTTGCATGTTCTGCAGATATTTGTCTCGGGTCTGGGTGTTTTCTATGTATGATATGCCTTTATTTACATAAAAAATGTATTTAGGTAACATATCAATCATGTGGTTCCCATAATACAAGCTCTACTTAGTTTGGGGCTACATCATGCTGTGAGATAGTGTCCCACATTATTTATTTAATCTGTGTGTGTTTATCAGTCTCTGGTACCCATAGTACAGGCTCTGCCTAGTTTGGGATCAGTTGACCGTGTGTGATTGTCCTATAGTTAATATTATTTATTTATTTAGTTTTGGCTCAATCATCACTGTATAATTAGAATCAGAAATGTTTCAACGTTTTGAAATATCACAGCTGCTATAAATTCATCTACTTTAAAATACACGGTTTACCGTAGTCTGTGGGAATTTTAAAATAACTACTGTTGAAGCAATCGCATTGTGACTAAATTATTTTACCTGTTTAGATAAGTATATAGGAAGGTTTTTCTGGGTTTAAATGATCAAACAATACATTATTTTACTTAAACCTTTATTGGTTAGAACCTTTTTATGACGACCTCTGCGACGGAGTGGGTAAAGGCCCGTCTGGGCCGCAGAAGGTTTCGGTTTCAATTCCCGCCGCGAGACAAATGTTCTGTTCAAAATATTTGTCTCAGGTCTGGGTGTTTTCTATGTAAAATATGTATTTCCAAAAAAAATTAAATAGTATGTCAGTCATGTGGTTCAATAATACAAGCTCTGCTTAGTTTGGGTCTAGATGATGATGTGTAAAAGTGTCCAGCATTATTTATTATTTATAACTAGCAGTATTTATGATACTTAAAAATTCTAGAGAATAATATGAAAATAAATTTAATTTATAAAAAGTGCCGACTAAAAAGATTCGTTACACTGTTTCACATAAAAATTAAAATAATTTGTATCTGCCAGAATATTTAGCCGACACTTGATGAGAAAGTCCCTAATTGTAGTTTATTATGCTTTTAACAGAATACTAAATTAAGCCACGTCACTTAAAGCGGTTTTGAAGTAAGCCAAGTGTTAAGTGTTTAATTTACTGTGCTCAGACAAAATTCCAAGTTCGCACGTGCTTACTATGCAAAATTCATTAAGCTACACGTTTCTACTGCATCTTATGAGTGTCCAAAGCTGACAGGCTTTTGGAGAAAATATAATTATCCAAATAGGTACATAAAACTCTAATGAAGCGATCTGTCTGGCTCACTGGAAGCCTGACTGACTAACTGACAATCAACAAGGAGTGAGAATTGTTAGTTTACTACTTATATAACGTATATTCTATTTAAATTACGATTTCAGATTAGTAAAAGATTTTCCGAAATTCAACCTCTGAACTGGGAATAGAAGCCTTACCTTACACATTCTAATACTATTATAAATGCGAAAGTTTGTGAGTATGGATGTCGGTATGGATGTATGGATGAAACTTGGAATATATGTACATATTTTGTGACCTGGATTAACACATAGGCTACTTTTTATCCCGGTACCACGCGAGCGAAGCTGCGGGCGGAAGCTAGTATAAAATATTCTCTAAAAATCTACTTCTACTTTTGGGGTTAGACCAAAGTTCGTGTCAATCCTTAAATTATGAATTCATGTTTTGGGGTTGGTTTTCCCTTAAAATTAACACTTTGATGACATACTAATTTACAAGATATTTGCATGGACATATGATTCAAAAGATTTATTTAGGTAATGAGATGGGTGACGTGTCGCTTAGCCAACTCATTTAGCTTTGCTTATGTGACAAAATTACATAATCACTCGCAGTCGTTCGAAATCTTTAATTAACGAGTAAACTACGAGCGAGGAATGCAAGATTAGTTCAGGACGAAGTGGTACTTTGAATAGCAACGAAGAATTTCCCTTGGGTAGCTCTAAGTTGGCAACTTTGTGATATTTGATGTAAACAAGACTGCTTGTTAAATAGCGGGGGTATTGTCACGTCTCAGGTCTGTGATGAATGTTGGAGGCTAGGAGTTCTCTTTCATAATTTTATGATTAAAACTTTGTTTATAATCATGGAGATAAGCTCAGAAGTTGGTAGGCACTTTGCTTTTAATAACAATTCAAGTCAAAAACCAAATATTTATTTATTTAAACAGGGATTCAAAGTTTTACTGTGTTAAATTATAGGATAGTTAAACATATTTTGAATAGACATCAATTTGTAATTTCACATTTTGTAAACAGCTCGTTATTATGCGTTAAGACGATGAGTGTACCTAATCAAAAACTAAGAAAACAAAACCAGGTTTTAGAATTAATTAATTAAATTTTATTTTTGTAAAGGCAAAATAAAAACCTGCATTTGAGGTACGAAAGTGCTCTAAGTTATTTATTAATGTTAAAAGGCAGGTCATAGAACTTGAAAATTTAATTATTACAGTACGTTTCATTTAGCATTTTGTTATATTTCAGATACCTAGGTCAGCCGTAATTACAAGTTGACTTCTATTTTGCCGTACCCAGACAACCACTTAACTTTATAATGGCAAATTATTGGCAATCGTTTTTCAGTTATTTTTGCATTTTTCTTTATTTTGCGCTATGGCCCGAGTGCTGGGAACACAATAAAATGCACGATTTGGGTCATTACGAAAGAGGTCTACAGTTTCAGGCCACAACATACATAACCCAAATAAAGTTTGGGCCGCAATCCCAAAATGGCACTTTTTGAAAGCAATTAGCGTCAAATTAATCGGTGAAATGCTAAGGGGGATTATTATGTTTACAAATTGCTCCATAGACGGCTGCCCGTCGATTTATTGCCGAGGTGGGTCTGTTCAGGTGGTTAATCCAAAAGCTTAACATAAAACTGTAAAGGTTATACCCGTGTTTCGTCCTTTCATATTGCTTATTTGAGTTTTGAACTTCACTGCTTAAACTTTAGGGTTTATGTAGCAGCTATAGCAGCTATTAGAAGTTGGATGCGTCGAGCTGAGGACAGAGCTCATTAGAGGAAACCTATGTCTAGCAATTGGTTGCGATAGGCTGATGACAATGATGATGATTATGATACCTAATATGTGTAAAGCATCAGCTATTTGAAATTGGCTTGTTGTTGCTAGAAATTGAACTTGGCTCCCGTAAGATCTAGACTGGCCAACTGAACCACCAAACTAATTGCACCGATGCAATTAATTGGCAACCAGCAACTCGAGGAGTAGTTTTGTTATCATATTGCGCGAGTGGCAAAGTGACAGAATTCTTAAGTTGCTTGGTAAAATAAATAATTATGTTGCTTAATTGTTATGTTTGAACGGTGAGGTTTTTTACTTGGCCTCAAAGTGTCACTCAAACAACGATATTGACAAACTACCTCACTCTGAAGTAGGCTAGGAAGTTAATTTTCAAGAAGTAGAAACAGCAATCAGGACCATTAAATAGGAACATGTTTATTCATTTAAATTACAACATACAAATAACACAAGCCTAGATAGCTGACTGGCCCTCTGTGTGCTTGTGTCTTTGGGCTTTGGAACCCAAGCCAATCTCACCTGCCCGCGGTGCACCGTGATGTACCGTGACAAACGGGGCTGGCATGATAATATTACAGTCTAACATACATAAATAATATTATAAAATAAATACCTTTCAAACTAACATACATACAAAATAAACACATACTTATACTTAATTAATTTAATAGGGGGTGTACGTGGTTCCAACCCCTATCTTCGGAACCCAAGCCAACCCCACCTGCACGTGGTGCACCCTGCTAAACAACGAACGGGGCTCTGGTGGCCGGCTGATTGCGGCATAGCACAGCCTATATCGGCACATCTAAATCCCCTGGCCACCGACGGGCAGCAGCGTCGGTGGTGCGAGAAGCTGTGCCCTGCGATCCCCAACCTGCATGCCCAGCGTGGGGATTATGGGCATATCCCCCTTTATTAGGGGAGGCCTATGTCCAGCTGTGGACTGATATAGGCTGGTGTGGTGTGTGGTATACTTAATTTAAACACGTCGTCGATTACGCATGCTTGGTCACACGTGCCAGGCTTTCGGTGAACTTCCTGAACACGACACCTCTCGGCCAGAACCCGCTGTCCACTGAAAGTAGAGATGCGACTAGTTGGTACTCTCACCATAAATGAACTGAAATTCACGTTACGGTGACAACTTTTCGACTCTGATGGTGAGGCCAGTCTTCTGCTTTAGATACTCTACCACCGCCTCAGCATTCACGGCGTAGTGGACCCGTGACATGTAGAGCTACCTGGTGGGTATCTCGGCACGAAGAAGACACAGCTGGCCTAGTTCCGTCGGCCGGCACTGATCATGAAAAGTGGGTTTCTTCTTCTTGCGTTCCACAAGTATGAAACTCACAGTGGCGTTTTGAAAGGCCCTACGGCATATCGCATCCTCACACTTGGCACTGCTTGACCGCTGACGGGCAGCAGTGTCGGTGGTGTGAGAAGCTGTACCCTGCAATCCCCAACCCCTTACCAATCCCCTTTCTTATAATGAAGGTTTATGTCCAGCGGTGATCTGAATAGGCCAGTATTGTCGTCGTGTATGTGTCGTGGATATTATCAGGACCTCTTATACCCAGATTTAAATTGCAGGTGATGCAAAATTATGTCTCTCACCGGGAATCGAACTAACTGTTCACCATAGAGATTATAAAATTATTCTACGGCAACACAATAGTCGCTTCGAAATAGCTATCGCTAGGTTTTAATTAGGTTTCTACGAAGTTGCAAAGTAATTGGCTCATTTTGCAAGTTCATGCATGTGGGTGGGGTGGTAGATTTTATCACGTTCATCGCTAGCTGGCAAGTTTCAGTAATATTAAAGACTTTATTAAATTCCATGATAGTAAAGCTGAATAAAATGTTTCTATTGCAGGAATTAAAAGAAGAATGCTTTTATAACTCTTACAACTTCATACATTAAGTATAAGTAAGTTAAATTATATAGTCTTACGATAAAAAAAATATAGATGGATAAAATATTTATTGTACACCCGAAAAATTAAACAGTTTGTAGGAAAATTTACACTACAAAAAGTTACAAGGGGCGGTTGCGATCCCTTTCAGACAACCTTTGGATGAACAGGATATCACGATAAACAAAAGACGGTTTTATAATATACGACGGAATATATTGGTTTTTCACTTTTTCAATGGCCAAGTCGCTTGCAATTGCAGATTATCATCAACCTTTTGGCAGTCTACGGCTGGACATAGGCCAATGAGCAAGTTATGAACGCTATTGCGCCCTGTCCTCTGCTTGACGCAATCCAGCTTCTACCAGCAGCTTTTCGCAAATCGTCGCTCTACTCAACCGAAGGGCGTCCTACGCTAAATTTGCCAAGACGCAATCTATACTCAAGAACTCGATTACCCCAAACTAATACATTTCTGGGGCCTGGACTGTCAAAACTGTATGAAAATTGACAGTTCTCGCGATATATATCTAATAGAATCAAATATATCGAATCGTCAGAATTAGGCCCCTGGATTGTTACCAGCTACACTTTTAAATTTAGTTTTAAGTTACTAGATTGCTTATTAATTAATTGTTATTGTGTGTTTTCTAACAAACCTACGTATAGAACTTACTTTGTTGTCTTGTTGCTTATAATGCGCATGCTGTGATACCCTATAATTACAGGTGCACTGAGACTTTTATCCTTTTACATGTAATTGTTCATGTGTGGTGTTAACCGGTGTTGGGTATCCTTATAAAAAAAATATGAAAATAAACAGTTTCGTTTCTTCAGATGTGACCAGCCCACTGCCACTTCAGCTTGCTTACTTTAGTTCTATGTCACATTAATCTCCTTGCGGACCCTATCCTTCGGAGAAACTCCGAGCATAGCTCGTTCCATAGCTCGCTGAGCAAGTTAAACTGGTGCACTAGCCGAAAGTATTGTAAGTGAAGACGTTTTGAGCTCTGTATATCGTGACGGATAATCAATCGATGGCTTCTGAGATGCAGTAGGCGAAGGCTCGCCTGAGACGCAAGAAGGTTGCGGGTTCGATTCCCGCCGCGAGACAAATGTTTGCATTATATGCTGATATTTGTCTTAGGCCTTTGTGTTTTCTATGTATTATATGTATGTGTAAAAAAAAAAAGTAGTTTATCAGTCAGGTGGTTCCCATAATACAAGTTCTGCTAAGTTTGGGGCTACATGATGCCGTGTGATAGTGCCAAGTTTGATTTATTTATTAATAAAGAATAAATACCATTATACATAAATGATTGAGGTAAAACTCATTAGTCTACTAATAAAAAGCCAACACGTGTGTGCTATTATTGATATTCTAGGATCATCTCTAAAACAAGTTCACATGACAAGTAAATCAAATAAAGTAATTATTTGGCCGATTCTAAAACCTTTATTACTTGACGAAATTACTTCAACAATTTGCTGATTCATCATTATAAATAAGATGTTGTGTACCTATTTAGTTATATTCAGCATTTTATTGGATATATTTTTTTATTGGTCAGTTCATCCAAGCAATTATAAGTATAACCCCTAGCGTAGTTATTTTTTCCTCTTGTGTTGTGTATGCAATAAGTCCAGTCAGCCAGCCCAGCTCTTACGCGAGCCAAGGTTTTTAAGCCAGAATAAATTTACTATTTTAAATTATTATAAAACTCCGCATCTTGTGCTGTTATGATTTTTTGAATTTTGGAGTTTTTTTGAGACTGATCAGTAAAAGAATAAAATTATTCCGATTGGTTAAAAGCCCAATTTGTCAGGGCCAACGCAAACCCATACGAGGCCTGATTGGCCACAACCACAAACCTATATCAGTCTACTGCTGGACAGAGGCCTACCCTGATCATCATCATCAGCCTATAGCAGTCCTATGCTGGACATAGGCCACCAGTAATGAGCGCCATTGCGCCCTGCCCTGAGCTGGACGCTTCATGGGAGAGACCATGAAAAGGGGAAATATCAATGACCGATCGGTCAGTTAATCAACATAACTTGGACATATTTTTGGCTGTTTTTTGCTAACGTTCTCGATTTTATTAAACTCTGTAACAGAAATTTTAATTACTCTCAGTAAATCTAGCAACGTTGAATCCTCGAAAATGGCATTTTTTGTAACGCCAGGCACTTCAAAGATGTTAAAGCGGTGGTTTTCCAGTCAGGTAGTCATCAATTAACATTCATGGCGGGTCGTTTTAATATAAGCGGGAAATACAGGGAAATGTGAAACATAAATAGGTCGAGTAGGTAGGTATACTTATTACTTCCTACTGAATACCTTTATGACTTTAGAATGATTATATTATGGTATCCCTTCTTTGTAATGTAACTTATAGGCTATCTGTATTTTAGTTGATGAAGGTTGCTGGTAGAAACTGAATGGAGCTCAGGACAGCGCGCAATGGCGTTCAATAAGGGTGGTCCATGTTTAGCAGAGGACTGCTATAGGCTGACAAGGATTATGATAACGTTGTTTGTTATACTCTCTGTGATTTCGTTGCTTGCTCGGTCATGAGCGTCTGCAATTTCCGTCCGGTGTTTAACATAAATTATTCTAATTCATTTTATAAATTAATGGCTTTACTTATGAACATCTTTCAAAAGATAAACGATGATTATACTATTGCCATCTCTTACCATTGGATAATGACTAACAGTGACAGGGCTAACTTTAAGCATTGGTTACCTTTGAGTAGTATTCATCAGTAAGGAATTTAGTGTGTTGTACCTGGTTATTTTTGAGGAACATACAGACAATTCAAGAAACTATATCTGTTGTTTATTAGAGTTCCTAGCCTCCTGGAGACCATATGCTGAATACAATTCCTCGCACTACAAACCTTAACTTTCTACACTAAAATGTGAGTTCCACCTTTTTTCTTGCTATCAGTTATGGCTCGTTTACAAAAATCCATCAAAGGCCGAAGTGTGCAGGTGGTGGGTGTTTAGTATACTTAATTCTGCTATTTTTTTTTTAAATCATCCCTGGATCAAAACGAGTTAATAATAAATATTCATATTGGTCAAGCCATTTTTGAGCTTTAGCCAGACATACACACAACAATTGCTTTTTAATAAATACTTGAATTGACGGCTTTACGTAAAAGATAAAAAAAAAACTCATAATATGTAGAACATAACTTTGTACATACAAAGTCAAACCGAAAACTCAAATAAAGTGCATTTTATGAACAATATCTACTGATAAAGTATTAGAGTTGAATAATAATATTATAAAATATCCCAGGGACGCGCCGCTGTTAAAATATTTTTAATAACATTGTATCTTAAAAAATATCAAATTAATTCACGATGCGTGAATCCTTAAGAATCCTACAATGTGAGTTAAAATAAAAACATATTATAGACCTATACGAAATAACAAACTCTGTACGAATATTATCGTAGCTTAAACATTATGATCAAAGTAAAAATAAAATTTCCAATTTATTTTCAACGTAGCGTAGGTTCTTAATTGTTGTACTTAATACCCAAATAACCTCTTTATTAGAGAGCCTTTTGTATATAACAAAAGGCTCTCTAATAAACGCGTGAAATCTAAGACTTCAGAGCGTCTCTTAGAGACTCTATTTATTTTGCTGTCTGGAGTTCCAGACACAGGCAGTCCAAGGGTTTGATTCCACTCCGAGTTCGGAATGAAATCGAACTCTCAACCTTCTGAGTCTTGTAGAGCCTTTGCCAACTGCACAACAGAGGTCCTCACAGGTTAAACATTAGGTATACCAGTTTTTGCCACCAAGATGTACTGCTCTATTACAGTTTGAAGGCAGCGCGCTGAAATTACAACTACAATAACACCAGTGGGGTGATCGGCTAAAGGTCAAAGCCCACTTACACGACTCTGCTACTACCACTCTTATAAAATAAAATTCAATTATGGCTTTAAGTCATGGCCTTGCGATATACATGACAACATATATTAGCAGACAGCTCGTTGTCGGCAAGCTTCCCGCCATCAGACTGCTCGGTAGTTGACGCCTCACTGGCCACACGTAGTAGACGAGCGGTCGGTGCGGTATCCGCGCGCTGTCTGATAGCAGTCACCGCGCCGGTTCGCGCGGGTCGGAGTGTGGACAGGCGGGTGCCTGCTAGCTGTCGCCGCGTGGACTGCTGGGTGCCTACTAGCTGTCACCGCGTGGAATGCGAGCAGTCGCCTTAGTTTAGGGCGGTGTTGGGTGGGAGCGGTGTTGGAGCAGACTCGCGTAAGTGGTCTATTACCTTTACTCTGTTCCAAACAGAAATGCTTGACACCGATCCTGTTTTGCAACAGAGTTAGCTGATCACCCCGCAGGTTTGATTTTGATTGATTTTGACCTTTGATGCAATGCACCAGCATTGCCTCTGGTATTGGTGTCCATTAGTGGTAAGGACCACTTTTAGGTAGTCGTCAAATGGGCCCATTTGTTGTTCTGTTCATAAACAACCTGAAACGTCCTAAGTCAAAAAGGTCATTTATTTTTATAAAAATCTATATAAAATATACAAAGGATGATAACATCTTGTGCTCAACGGACCGTGTAGCCTCAGCTGGACCAAATCACTGAAGCGAGAACGTTCTTATTCAGATTCATTCAGTCTCAAAATAAAATCACATAAGCACAAACGCTCAAGGGTCACCATCATTCATGTATTTGGATGCGTAACATGAAAAAAGGATCTGAATATATATTTTTTGAAATTGATTTATGCTATGAGTGCTGCAAACTTGCAAATTAGGCAGATATTAATAGATGGCTGCCTGATACTTTTGTAATAAAAAATGGGTTTAGATCATATGAAATTGTAGATGGCAATGGTGTAAGATATACTAGAATATCCTATCATGTTAAATTTGGATAATTTGTCTATTTTTCTAAAAAAAATGCAACTGGAGGGGATGTGCAGTTAAAACATTTATTATAATTTGATAATTAATGTGATTATAGATTAAAATAAATATTGCGGGACGTAATCACACAGCATCATGTACCCTCAAACTAAGCAGAGCTTGTATTATGGGAACCACATGATTGATATACTACACTTATAAAATATAGGTCTGTACACTTAGAAGATAAATACTTTGTTTACTTGTCACATAATATGATTAGTGTAAGTAGACTATTATATACCTGTAATAATGCCTATGATAAATAGTTGCCATAAAAATTATATAAAAAGAAAGGGGAAGACAAAGCATTATAAAGTTTGTAGTCAGTTGAATAGTTTGTAAAGTCAGTTTAATAAATATTTAAAATTGTAGTTCATTATAAAACATAGGTTACCATATCCTTAAAAATATTTTTTTTAAAGGGATAGACATAGTATGCGTGTATCAGAAGGTACCGAAAACAGTCATATTTGATGCTTTTGGATGGCCCGCCATTGCGTTGGTGACACAAGTAAGGGTCAATTAAGATTATAGGAAATACGATAATTTTTGAATGAAAATACAGCAAGTCGAGTTCCCAAAAGTTACTTTTTACAAAGTTGGTTTAATCAATCATAATAACAAATATTACAGCTCGTCCTCTTGTCTTATCCTAGAGCCTGTCATCCCACTGTAGGGCAAAGGCTTGTCATCTGCACGTTCTCTTCGTTGTTATATTTTTTTTTTGTTGGTTGGGTAGCAAGCCAGTGCCTGACATACCTATAAATAATGTTGGACACTATCAGACAGGATCATGTAGCCCCAAATTAAGCATAGCTATAGGAACCACATGGCATGCATTTGCCCACAGCGCCACAGAAGTTGTCAATGGAATGGGTAATGGTCATAAATGGAAATGTGTCGTCACCACCCATAATTTGAGTATGTAATTTAGTTTAAGTAATAAGCCTAACCTACATAGCACTCAAGTCACATCATTCCTACTGCAAGGCAAATGCCTCCCTATTCCCTTTCCATTTTTCACGGTCCAGGGCGCTGATCATCCAATCTCATACTTATACATACATAGAATAATATAATTTTCCCCTAACAAGCTACTTTCGAGAAGTATTTCTTTCATGTAGCGTGCAGACCTAACTTTTTGCTGCATGTCGGATCGGTAGTTTATAGATTCGAATTGTTAATATCCCGAGGGAGTTACAAGAGCTTCCGTTCTAGAATTTCTCGTTTGAAAATATCAATATAAATATTTTGCGGGAGTCTATAAAAATACTGAATACGTAAATATTGTGCACACTAAACTTTACGATTATAACTGTTACCTGCAACAGTTAATCCATAGGTATTGCAGGTGACAAAGTTTCAGTGTTTGTACCTCGTTTATCATTAAGATTTTTGTATTTTTATAACTACTTTTGATACCTACATTTTTTCTACTTTAGTGTTTAGAAATGACGGCTGGAAAGTCTTGCGGAAAGAACGAAGAAACTCTTTACCTGGCTAAAATAACCCAAACAAATAACTTGCTCGTCGTAGAAAAATATTTTACAGAGGATTCGTTGATTTAACTTAGTTTGGGGCTCTTAACAGATCATGTTGGTAAAGCAACACTCCGCGCGGTTACTACTGGGATGGGTGACCGTTTATCTAAACACTTCCGACTTCGGCTCGTTGGCATGTCGTTATGCCATGTCGGAGGCGTTCGGGCGGTCAAAAAACTAAAGACACCAGTGTTAGACATTAGCTCATGCGCAAAAAAATATTCATCCAATCCTTATAGGTAATTCTAGCTTATGTAAAAAGTAGCCTATATGTTAATCTAGATCCCAAATTAATTATATTCCCAAATACCTAACAGTGTTCTCTATCTGTTTAATAGTTTGATCAGATCTGTACTTGAGTATGGTAGCCCAATCTGGTCGCCATATTATGAAATCCATACGAGCAGGATAGAAAGCGTCCAGAACAAATGCCTTAAAATCCTTTCGTATCGACAAAACATGGGCCGCTCACTTAATGGTTACGAAAATAGGCTTAATCACTTTAAAGTAGCCACTCTATCTACTCGTAGGAAATACATCAACCTCGTACACCTCCACAAAATTCTTCACTCTGTCATAGATTGTCCCATTTTAATTTCATCTATCAACATTAATACTTACCACTGATCCCGGAACCCATCAACTTTTGCTTTAAGCGTATATAAAAACAATGCCTCTTTTAATAATCCTCTTCCTCGAATGTGTCGTCTATATAACGAGTTGGCTCCATCTAGAGATTTGGATATCTTTGACCCTAGGGTAAATAAGTTTAAACGATGTGTCCGTAGAACTTTGCTATTACCTTGTTTATATAACGATATATAATTTCCTCGTTTTTTATGTTTATTGGTTAATTTAATTTGTAAGTTTGCAACACTCTAAAGCTGTCATGTTCACATAATTGATTAGTTATCTAGATCTAAACATCTAAGGTAAACATTGTTTTAAACTAACTCGATTGTAATCTGATTTGTGAAATCAATAAATAAAATTAAAATAAATAAATTCCAATTTCCATCCAAATCCGTTCAGTAGTTTTTGCGTGAAAGAGTAACAACATTCATCCATTCATCCATCCACACATCCATACTCACAAACTTTCACATTTATAATATTATCATAGTAGGCTAGGATAGGAAAAATATATGAGGATGTGAAATATTTATTCTGCTTTCACGCCAAAACTACTGAATGGATCAAGATGATTTTTTTCACAATGTCATTTCTAGTCCAGGAGGTTACTTTTGTATAGGTTACTTTTTATTCAGATACCATTCTAACGAAGCCGAAAATAAAAGCTAGTCTTTATTATTCAACTATACCCACACTGCCCAGTTTTTCATACAATTAATCCGTAAATAATGTGTTCAAAGAAAAATCACTAAAATTACACAGGCTCTTCGTCGTTTGCCCTACCCAGGAAGAATGCGCGCACTACGCCTCACTACCCTAGAGGAAAGACGTCTCCATGGTGACCTCATAGAGACCTTCAAAATCCTTTCTAGCATCTATAATCTGCCTGAAATTCACAATTTTTGTATAATGAAGGAAAGCTTGAAATCTGCTAGAGGCCACAACTGTAACATAAGCTGTGCACAATTTAACACCAATACTGGGAAACACTTCCTCAGTAACAGAGTGGTCCACAACTGGTATCATTTGCCTGAATCATAGTGGTTACTGCTACCTCTATAAACTCGTTCAAGAATAAGCTGAATAACTGGTTACAAACTCACGAACTGTTACTAAATTAATTAAATCAGTGCTAAAACAGTTACAATATATAAATTAGAACATGTTGACACTGTGTGATGTAGACACATCAGCGAAATCTGTTCGTCTATAAACTAATATATAAATAGATAAATAATAAATACTAATAATATTAAATAAGTTTATAAGAAAAGTTAAAAACCTGGCTCATCGAAGAATATTTTTACAGTGTAACTGATTTCTTATGTAGATTACTATTTTATGAATAGAATCGTCGAGCTCAGGACAGGGCGCAATGGCGCTCATTAGGGGAGGCCTATGTCCAGCAGTGGACTGCGATAGGCTGATGATGATGATTATGATCATGATGAATAAAATCAATTTAATTTTTACTTAGTTAATATTCTTAACTTTTTGCATGCTGTGTATACGGGGAAATAAGTGAAACTGCTTATTATAAATTTATAAGACCATTATTGTACCATACTTCAGGCAAAATAAATCATTTCATTTAAAATCCTAACTAAAATTATAAATGTGAAAATGAATTTATTTGTAGGTTTGCTCTCACGCACAGTACATGCACAAGACCGGTCATCATGAAATTTTGCATTCACGTTGTCAAGGGTACAGTACATTTCATCCAGCAAAAAGTGCCCCGAGGGCATACATACAAAACATTTGACAAACTACATTAACGCAAGTGAATTCGCTGGCAAATGCTATGATTTAGAGCTATTATAAGAGAACCATTTATTCTAACAATAAAAGGTTTTAACAAAAACACAAACCCTACGGGGTGGAAACAATGCTCACGCACGCAGCATCTATTCCTTTACAAAATTACTTACTACCACTTATCTTAATTTATTACGGCAGGCCTTCCCTCAAAACCATGTAAGGAATGAGGCAATGACGATAAAATTTTATGGTATCAAATTCCCATAAGTTTATTGGGGACCTTACAGACGTAATTGCGTTCGAAGGTTTTTTACGAAATTCTGAGACATTTCTAGTGAAGTGCTTTGCCAAATCTTACCTTGAAATAGTTTCTTTAAATTGCTGACTTAAACTTATCCTGTAACTGGAATATTTGTATACTTTTACTTATCTAAAAGAAGAGTATTTAAGTGTTGGGGCCCATCAATAAATTAGCGCTGATGTTCTACAATAAATACATTTTCGTAGCTTCGAAAACATTAGATACATCAACACCTGCTTATTCAGTCCACTAACTGTTCATTGGCCTTCCCTATGAAAGGGGGGATATGCCCATAAAGGTCATACTACCCACTTACATTGCAACGTATTGCTGCATAAGCCTGATTTCTTCATGTCATATTTAGAGCATAGTAATAGAAATTTCTTTTACCTACTTAATTATTAGTAACCTATATTATTTTTATTCTATAATTTATTGTTAATGTTTCCCTTTGTTTGTTGTAAGTACCTGCTGTTAGATGTAAGATTAAAATACCTACCTAGTATATTAAAGTATTATTAAGATTTTTATATCATATGTTTATGCGTAACGCTTTAGATGAAAATCTGTTAAGTTATGCGTAAGTTGAATAAAGAAATTAAAATTTAAAATTGAAATTGAAATACACGACTCTGCTCCAACACCGCTCTCACCCAACACCGCCCTAAACTCAAACGACTGCTGGCGGTCCACTCGTCAACAGCTTGCTGACACGGAAATGTCTGCTAATTTATTTTTATTTTTTTAAATATTAGCTTCCGCTACTAGCTTCCGCACGCGGCTTCGCTCGCGTTGTACCGGGATAAAAAGTAACTTGTGTCATAATCCAGGTTACAAACTGTGTATATTCCAAGTTTCATCCAAATCCGTTCAATAGTTTTTGCGTGAAAGAGTAACAAACATTCATCCATTCAGCCATACATCCATACCTACTCAGAAACTTTCGCATTTTTAATATTAGTAGGAAGTAGGATATCGCAAGGCTACGACTTGAAGCCCATAATTGAATTATATTTTATTAGTCAGGTGGTAGTAGAGTCGTGTAAGTAGGCTATGACCTTTATACCCACCCTGGGCATGCGGGTTGGGGATCCGAGGGCTCTTCTTCTCGCACCACCGATACTGCGCGTCGGTGGCCAGAGAACTTAACTTGTTTTGGTGTTAGACTACGCCATACTGCAATCAGCCGGCTGCCAGAGCCCCGTTAGTTCCACAGCAGGGTATCCATGCCACAAACTCAAAAATAGGTGAAGTTGTTATCCGTAGGTATTGTTATATACATTTTCATAGCTGCAAAGTGAATTCTATCTAGATATAGAGAAAAATAATTATAACTAGATAGGTATTTTTGCATAACTCTCTAGCACAGTAATGAAAAAAAACTACAAACACTCAAAAATACTTTTAATGTTATTCAATGTTTTTTGTTTTAAAAGAAAAACCTAAAGTTTCTGTAAAAAACGGGTTCGAAACTAAAGATTTTTTGCTGTTTTGGTAACAGAGTTACGAAGCCCAGAAACATCAAACATTGAACCGAAAACAAACTTATTTTTCTGAGCAGAACTTTTCATTACCCTAGTTTGTTCAGCTTCAAACGAATCTACAGTTCGAGAGGATAGTTTTCAAGAAGTATCCCGTACAAAACACACTCAAAGAAAAACTCGGGCGGATCTCTAGGGTCTGAGTAAGCAGGAATGTAATTTTGTGACGAAAAAAAAGATTTTAATCTATCTTTATTGGTATATCTCTAAGGTTTGCTTTTTACGTATAGTCAAATGCTCAGTCTCTGTTAAGTATGAAAATAGAATGCGTATTTTTTATACTTAGGATTATCTGAGAATTGGAAATTAGGCCTAAATAAATAAAGATAATCTGAAACATTCTAAATCTAAATCAGAAACATTATAATTTTGATATTTTTAATCTGCCTTGAGCTAGAATGTCTGAAATACTTAGACTTAGGATTATTTATCATCTTCATCAACAACCAAGAGAAGTCCACTGCTGAACATAGGGCCTCCCCTAAGGAGTTCCATGAAGAACGGTCTTGAGCCCTCTCCACGGACTACCTGCAATCTTGACGATGTCTCCCAGATCGCGGTCGCCATTCGAGAACCTTTTTTCCCCTACAGTTATCTGTTCTACGGGTTATATGGCCTGCCCACTGCCACTTCAACTTGCTGATTCTGAGAGCCATGTCGGTTACCCTGATTCTTTTCATTTCGAATTCTATCACGCAGAGAGACTCCTAGCATAACACTTTCCATAGCCCGTTATGCGAATTTGAGCTTGTGCATGAGGACAATAGTTAGAGACCAAGTTTCAGTTCCATAAGTCAACACTGGCAACAACTTATTGATTGAAGACTTTTGTCTTGAGGCTTGGTGCTATCTGTGACGAGAAGATATGCCGCAATTTTCCGAACGCTGCCCATCCGAGTTGGATTCATTGGTTGACCTCTTTGTTGAAGTTGGACCTAGCTAGTTGAATTGTCTGACCAAGATAGACATAGTGGTCAACAGCTTCGATGATAACCCAACATAGACTGGTTTAGGCACGGCACGGGTATTTGACATGATCTGCGTCTTACTTATGTTCATTTTGAGACCCACCTGTTGGGAAACGATATTGAGGTATCTGAGCATTGCTCCAAGGTCATCCAGCCATTCTGCCATGATAACTATATCATCGGCAAATCGAAGGTGAGTGATGTATTCGCCGTTAATATTGATGCCTTATCCGTCCCAGTGCAAAAGCTTAAATATATCCTCCAATGCCGAAGTGAACAGTTTTGGAGAAATTAGTAGTATTTTTTATTGTCACGTTAAATTTCAAAATCACAAATAAAATTTATTTCAATACTTTAAATATTCGTGAGTAGTGTATTTTATTTATATATGCTTTATTACAAAACAAATACATAAGCATTCGCTCTCATTCTTCATACATAATTACTTCGAAACGAAAATTTTCGTATTAAAATTCATGTCCGAACATCAAACCCATTTGTGAAGTTGAATTGAATTTCAAATAGCAACTCCAAAAGCTAGGACAAGCTAAATTTGATATCGTGTTTGAAGTTTCGTACTTTTCACAGCATTTGGAAACAGCTTGAATACTATTACAGAAACAGAAACTTCATAACCATAAAGTTCACAGCATTCCCAATTTTTTGTCTTCTTGTACGATTAACACTTATCGGCGCGGATTTTAAAATATGCTAGAGGAAATTGAAATATCCACAAAGCAGTTACGTTCCTTATTCCAATGCTATTTACGCAGCTTAGCGCTGACCGGCTTCGCTCGGACTCCGCAACCCGCTCGCGTACGCGGCCGGCTGCTCGCGGATGCTCGCGGCTACTGTTTCGGCTCGACGCATCCGTCAGTGTCCAGTCAGATTTTATCCTTCAGGCTCCGGTTCGCTGCCGGCGCGTGCCCAGGCATCCGCTGCGACGCACTGCACTACCCTCCGATGCAGCGCGTCAGATGTGAATCGTACATAATTGGCCGGAAAATGGTCACTTTAGTTTGTATCTGTCAAATCAAACCGTTCGACAACCTCTGTGTTGGCGAAGCTGCCTGAGACGCAGAAGGTTGTGGGGATGCCTGCGACAAGACAAATGTTTGTAGAAATAATCTGCAAATATTTGGTTCGAGTTCAGACCTAAATATAATTCACATGCAAATCAGAGCAAGAGCAATCAAACAAGCAATTAATAAATGCAACCGTGTACTAACTCTTTCACCAATTAAAAACAAACACGTTAACCTGTAATTAGCTTGGAGAAATAAACACACACAAGAAACAAGAAAAAAAATAAACGAACAGAAATTTCTGTTGGGCTATTTCTTAAATTTTGGAGGCCTTTGGCCTTATAACTTTGTTGTCTGTGTTAAAACTCCAACACTAGACTAAGCTACTACTCATACAAAGAAGAAATGAAGTTCATTCTGTAAGCCGTCACAGGTGCTCTTTGTAGATGCCATAATCGTTGCTTTCGAGTCTACGATAACGCAAAATTTGATTATGTATGCGCATTTGTTCACAGAGCTTGTAAAACCAAGAAACCATACCAATTTGACTGTGATTATGCCAAGCTGTGCATGAGCTATATGCTTGGAAAATTATAAGCCGGCTAAATTGCAGCAATCGTCAGTTAATTTTGCACAGCTGTCGCAGGTGGTCGCTGGGGAGACGTTGAAATAATTTGTTTATTACGGAAACATAGCTGTAAAATAATTATAAAGTCAAATAAATATTTTATAAACTGAAACCATACGAAATGCTGCTTTACATCTAAAAAAAAAAAAATACTTTTGTAGAGCTTTCATTCCTAAATGGTCGATTTTTTTTGTATTATTAGCGCAGCACATCACCCTCCCTCCATCTTGCTTCGTCTCGTGTCCGTTGATTCGTTGAAAAGTCGACGCAATGTAAATAGAACCTCTAGTTTCTTAGCTGCTTTACGCTTGAGCCAATGAAATTCGATGATTACTAAATTCAACTATAATTCTGATCCATATGATATAATTCCTTGTTTTGCTTTCGTTTATTGAGTTCTGAATTATCTTGCTATGGTTCTAAAAAGTAAGAAATCTATTCTCAGACTAATCATTATACGTAAGATCTAGGTAATATTTTATCATATCTAGCTTTGTGATAAATGAATCTCACACTTTGTAAAATGATCTACCTATTTCCATTTTGTTTTTAAAGATTTTATACCGTAGTTTCGTCTAAGGCTTACTATAATGTTTTAAACTCTGATAGAATTCCTAAAGAAATAGAAATAGATCTAGAAACAAACTACGTAACCGCAATATCCAGATACGGAACATACTTGATTTTGTAATTATTTGATCCGGATTTATTTGTCATTTGTCCTACAGCGGGGATTAAACGGTGTGTAAGGGATTCCGACCGCCACTTCCGGAAGTCAAGCCAACCGCACCTGTCGTGGTGTATCCTGCTAACTAACAAACGGGGTTCTTGCGGCTGGCTGATTACGGCATAGCGCAGTGTAACAACAGCAAAGCTATAATCCCTGGACGCTGACGGGCTGCGTCGGCGGTGCGAAAAACTCCTGCGATCCCCAACCCGCATGCCCTGCTTGGGGATTATAGGTATATCCCCCTTATAGTGGGAGGCCTATGTCCAACAGTGGACTGATATAGGCTGGTGCTTCTGCTGTCTCTGCTATTAGGGACTAAACACTAAATTGGTCGGAATATGAAAATCGTATTGCGCCAAATCATGTGAATTGAATTATTAGCTTATTAAAATTCAGGTCAAGTCAGGATCAATGTTTGGTTATACAACGTCATGGTGCTTTGAGTTCAAGTACAACACTCAATACTAAATTGTTGAATTTGTAGAGCAGAGTAAACATGGATTTCCCAATTTTATTATTTTGGCAATTAATGCTAGAAGAAAGGACATGACTGAGTGTTTTAAATGATGTACCGTATGTATGCTAGTTAGGCGATTTCTAGGTTGAAATAATTGAAAATCAATTATTTTAAATGCCGACTAAGACAGAAAAGCTTATACACGTCCCGAGTAACACGTAAGTAATAATAGATAACCCATTATTTTAGGGTTATTGATTATTAATTAAGCAACTTAGCAAAAAAAAACTACTTTTATGTTAACTTATACTTTTTAGATCATAAAGATATCAAAATTCAAGGGCATTCTTGATAAATGATGCTATTAACACAATAAATGGATGATTTTTGTGATGAACATAAACATTTCTTGTGCTCAAATGTATAATCTCATTATAACAGATTGGGAATAGGCAGAACCTTTTAAACCATCCGATTCTATTGTACTTACAAAATAAAACGCATCAGATTTTCGACGGACATCAGACCGATGCGCCATCAAAGCTACAATGTACAGATTTTGTTTGACCAAAGACATGAGAAAAATCGGTAAAGTAATTTTGACATACGAATGTCGGATTGTATAAGAGCACTTTAGTTTTATGGTCGGCTGGTGAGGTGAATTAGGGGCACTTGAATCGTAAGGGAAAAGCTAAGGACTTGATCTTGGTAAGAATGAGAGGGTACCAGAGCGAAGGTGTCAAAAAAATCTGACGGCATTTTATCCTAAGTATAATTCTTAATTATATTTTCTATATCTTATAGTTTACTACGAAAGTAAAGCGAAAGTAACTACAAAAGTAGAAGCGAAAGTATTCGTTGGTAGATAGAGAAGGACCCAATTTTTATGGTACTACTAAGTTAAAAAGGGCTTCTAATTCCGTTGTTTTTAAAATAGTGAGTATAGTAGTCATACTATTATTATACTCGCTTTATGTTTGTATTCAGTTTTCTTTACCTATTTTTCTATACCAGCTTTATGTGGTGCAAATTCTGCTCTTAAATTTTATGTAGTCCACAAAATCCCGCTAAACGCTAGGTTTATAAATTCTGTTAAGCGTTACGGGAAAAATACAGGAAGAATATTATAGGCACGTTTCAAAATAACCACTCTGTATCCACCAGTTAAGCTCACATGAAGTTTGATCATACTCAAAGCAGTTATTTTTTATGCCTAAACGGGTCACATCTGTGTTAGCGAAAACCTATATTGTAACACGTGGTAAGGAGACCATAAAAGTATTCGATTTTCACATGCTAACTTTTCCTCCGAATTGTGAGAATGTTTCTCGTAGTAAAAAGTTTAGATATAGTTTTTTATTACTCAGACAAAGGGTTTTAAGCAGAAACTTCTGTACGAAAACTTTTATGTACAAATTATTTCTAACAAAATGGAACGGAACTTTGATGGGCCTTTTTTTAAAAACCTTGTAACTTTCAGAAGGATTTGGTTTTTATTTAGATTAGAAAAAAAACATTACGACTTTTTAGCTGACAGTTCAGATATCTATAATGTCTAATCTGTAATATCTCAGATAACACGGAAGCAAGTCCAAGCATTTCATACAGATATGCTACATGAAACAAAAAAAGACAGTACTTACCTTTTATAATGCCAATATCTTCTATGCATTTGGTATATTCACCAATTTTAGAAAGCATTTTTGTAAAAATGTTGTGGAGCCCAGAGCAAACAAAAAGGATTTTGAGATAAAATAAAATATATCCTAAAACCGGAACATTGGAAATCTGGACTTTGCAAATAATTTAAGACCTCGGACTTCGTGCGTCAATATTATTTTATTGTTTTTTTCTGTTCTCTGACGTCCGCGCAAAGCATCCACACTTTGTAAGCTCTAAAAGGTAACCGGACAGATTAGGAAATTTTCCTTAGTACGCTGTTTTTAGATTAGATTCTGTCACATAAACAAAGAAATACCTAATTATTAAAGTAAATAAATAATATGTAATAAACACTTACATGTCATGACATACGGAGCCCAAACGTGGACACTCACAGTACGGCTAGTCCACCAGTTTAAAGTCGCTCAGCGAGCTATGGAACGGGCTATGCTCGGAGTTTCTCTGAAGGATAGAATCCGCAACGAGACTATCCGACATAGAACTAAAGTTGTCGACATAGCTCAGAGAATAAGTAAGCTGAAGTGGCAGTGGGCTGGCCATATCTGCCGAAGAACCGACAACCGCTGGGGCAAACGAGTTCTTGAGTGGATACCGCGGCAAGGCAAACGTAGTGTAGGACGCCCTCCGGCCAGGTGGAGTGACGATTTGCGAAAGGCTGCTGGTAGAAGCTGGATGCGTCGAGCTCAGAACAGGGCGCAATGGCGCTCATTAGGGGAGGCCTATGTCCAGTAGTGGACTGCTATAGGCCGATGATGTAAACACTTATTAAGCAACTAACTTTAGAGCATTGCAGTTACATAGGTATGCTTAAGTATGAGAAAAATGAAGAAATAAGTAAATACTATTTGTACCTTTAATTTAGAAAAGTCGGATAGAACCAAATGTAGCATAAGACAAGTATGTACGTTAAAATAGTAAAACTGGAAAGTAACTGAATGTTTACGTTAGAATTCTTGCACAAACAAGATGTTTTTAACATTGATATTTCTTCATTACCTCAACAAGTACCGCCATATTTGATTTTATAGTATCACAGTGTGCCACAGGTGAGTGCTGCGGTTAGTATTGCAAAAGGTTGGTGAATGTATTGCAAAAGTTTTCTGTGATTGAAATACTCCTCTTATATTCATACCTCTTCAATCTTTATTAAAGTATAAACCAAATAGTACCTTAGAAAGTATATGAATAAAGTATTAGGTGATTACCTATGAAATTGGCGTTTAGTATGGAGAATTTTGAAAAAAATGATTCATCCATACATACATTTTTGTATTTTTTTCTGGAACTACTAATCCCATTCTCCTTAAATTTAAAACTTTGTGAAAAGTATACATAATCTTATTTAAAAAGAAAACTAACACATCAAAATATATTACAAATTTAAGCATTGAAAGTGACAACACGTGAAATGAACTGTTTTATTTTTTGCAGATGAACTTTCGCAAAAATTGTAATTCATTGAATTTTCAATCTTTGCAATAATGTTACGTTCAGAAAAAAAATTGTATATGACTGTTGAATTAAATTAAATATGTGCAAAATGAAATAGAGTGAAAAATTGACAATTTCATAGGTAAGGGTCTAATATTCAAAAGATCAGAAATAGTATGTAGAACTTATGCAAATGAAGATCTCTGGTCGTCAACGATATGAGCCACTTCTGGATAAAATGAAGATTATGTGACGATTTGTATATCCACACTCAAACAATGACCTTAATTTATCTAGGTACTTAATATAGAATGTACGTTCAGAGTGCAACTAAATTGTTTTATTATTCTTTATGAGTACTTCCTAAGAAAAACCTCAACTACGCAGTCCGTATAACAGCATTCTATCCGGGTTTACGCAAGCCTTGTTTATAATTAACTTCACTCAAACGCAATTCAAGTTTGCCCGACTTTAACTTACACCTTTATACAAGGAAATTCCGAAAACAGTCTTTTTATAAACTTAAATACAAATTTAATAAAATATTCCACTGGATCCATTTACACCGAACCGTAAACAAATTTAATATAAACCTTAATATAATTAAAAATAATGCTGTTTAGTATCATACAACATCATGTAGCCCCAAACTTAACAGAGCTTTTGTTATGGGAACTAAATGACTGATTTATGCACTAAATATATAAATTTTCTGGTAAATACTTAATTATTATACAAAGAAAAACACCCAGACAAACATATTTGTAGTTAATACAAACAGATGTCTCACGGCATCGAACCCGCAACCTTCTGCATCTCAGGCAAACGTTAACCCACTGCACCAAAGAGGCCGTCAAATTAATTAAAGTTCGTATGCGTAGTCACAATTTCCACAATCCTTGTTTTCCCTTACGATGATAAATGGAGGGATTAAAAAACAACAGTTTTATATATTAATGGTAGAGTGCGGTTAAATGGGTCTATTAATTCGAATTGCGATGACGATTAATCAATGTATTTGTGACGGGAAAACAATAAGCAAAGGCAATGCAA
Source organism: Horisme vitalbata (assembly GCA_951804965.1). Taxonomy (NCBI): domain Eukaryota; kingdom Metazoa; phylum Arthropoda; class Insecta; order Lepidoptera; family Geometridae; genus Horisme; species Horisme vitalbata. The sequence goes on from OX638101.1 coordinate 11,542,060, forward strand.
CGGCTGAATTGAGTTACCACCTCGTTGCAGTTCCATTGAATTTATTCCCTAGTGTTGAATCTACTTCATTAAATGGCACAATAAACTTTATTGAAACGGGAAAATGAGATAATTGAGTTTAAACCGTTAAAATTATCATAACTATTTCAAAATAAACGAGCTGATGGACTTAGCGGGAACCCACCTAAATCGACAAAATACCTAAAACCATTTTATGCTATTGAACAAGAAACTCATTTAAAATAGGGAAATGAAATGAAAAATTAAACTTTGTTTTATTAATAGGTAGGTACCATAAATAAATGGTATCACACTCATATTGTGATGTGAAACTTTGTGTGTGTAAGTATGTTTGTTCCCACTTATCTCCATGTTGGCAGAAAATAGATTTGGATGAAACTTGAAATATTACCTCGCTTATGACCTGGCTACACATAATAACACATAGACTACCGCGGTCCACGCGAGTGAAGCCGCGGGCGGAAGCTTGTTAAATAGTTTCTGGTAACGTATGATTCATTACATGATTTACCAAAATAGCTATAAGCCATGTTGCAAATGATTAGTTTGTAACTTTCCACGAAATAATTATTATTTAGACATAATCGGTGCAAATGTGGCAATCCAAACCGGTGTGATGCCGGCCGGTGAATAGCCCGAGAGAATGGCAAGGCCTAGCAATAATCAGGTAGTTTTTAATACAAAACCTTCGCCTGCGCACGCGACTGTACGAAGCCAAACAACCGCGAAAATAATTATTAATCTCTGTGAGATATTGTGAAGTGTTCATTTTAAGCAAAGAAAGGTAAGCTTGTATTATATTATATTTTGTGTAATTATGCGCATTCATTTAGTTTCCTTGTTTCGCTCCGCGTACGTAGTTAATTCTTTTCAAAAGCTTTGGGTGCCCGGCGCGTCCAAATTATTTTATTTCGGCAAAATACTCGGTAATTACCATAAGAAGAGAGTTTTTGGGAACTGTTATGGCTTTAAAATTGCTGATGTACGATTATGAGGATAAAATATAAAGTAGAGTGAGTAAAATAAAGCTTCGCCGGGATTTAAATTGCCATTATGATTTAAAAAGGGTCTCTTTGATACTCTAGATTATTCTGGTGAAATTTGTGTTAAGAACATCACATACGGAAAAACTCATGACCTCGCTTACTTCGTTGTTCTTAGTTAAGCAACACTTCGCCCGGTCACTACTTGGATGGGTAACTGATTAGTGACATTTAGATCTAAGTGCTTGTAAAGATGTTGGTCACGACTTTTTCATTCGTTTGACCATGTCGGAGGTGCTTGGTTGGATTAAAACCCCGATACCAGAGAAAAAACTACAGCACGGTCCCTAGACCTTAATCATCTTATACCTACTAGAACACTATGTGCCTAGGTACGTGGTAGTTTCCCACTTTATTGTATTCCTTGGTACAGATATACAGTATTTTTCCTTTATTAAAAACAGGTTATGAAAGGATATTAAACGCTTGGTTGGGTTAACCAGTTTTTTTATAATTCTTCTTTTTACACTTTCCGACTTCCCACAAAAGAAGCTATAGTTTACACGACAGGAGATTGAACTATTTATTTTACTTAAGTTATTCGTATCACGTACCATTTTGGCCACTTTTTATGAGATGGGAACTAAAAGTTCTTATTATTTATGTTTGTTGTTCCTTGTAGTGTTTGAAAGGCTGATTGAACGAAAACCAAAAATAATCTAACATGTTTTGTATGAAAAAAAAAGTCTCTACAATGTAACCCCCATTGATAACCAAATGTTATTTTATAACGCTCGATAAAAAAAAGCTTGTCCCTGTCATTTAAATGTAAATAAAAAGAGGTGACATGATATTTTAACGCTATTTTGCTATGTAAGGTTTAAAGAACAGTTATTAACAGGAGTCACCAGACAATAAGCTCACTAAAACCGACAACACTCTTCCACCCTCACAGCATTGCTAAGAGTCCACACATAGTTAAAAAGTGACTCTCTTTCTTTCTAATAACTTGGCTCGCGTAAAGCTTGGACTGGATGACTGGAAAATCGAATTCAAAGTTTTTGGAACTCAACCTTTATCCTACTTACTAATCTGGATCCGACAAATCTATCTTGTAAACTAAAATAACATGCAAGATGGGAATTTTAGAATTCCTAAATTTTGCAAGATTTTGCGAGATGTTATCGTGTCGGAAAATGTTTGAATTGTGGATCCGGCTGGCACAAGATGTGGCGCCAGGAGTGGCGTGATAGAGAAGAGGCCTTTACTCAGCAGTGGGTGCTACCGGCTGAATAGATAGATAGATAGAGACACCTCTGAGTAGGTTCCACAGGCTCTTTCAATACTTCCTGTAGTTGGGAATTCGCTAGCCAGGATAACGACAAAACGTCGAGTTCTTCATGTCACCACAGTCTAGGACAGCCAGGCAGCCGCGTTACAGTCCCATATGGAGGTGACGTGACGAGCTAAGTAGATGCTTTTTGGTATCCTAGCTAGCGAATTCTCAGGATCAGGAAGTTTGGGAAGAGGGAAGGGAGGCCTTTGCCCTGCAGTGGACCAGGCAGGCATAAGATAATAAATTAGTTTACTTTTTATGTCTTATTGAGCAACATAATAACTGTGATAAATTAAGTTTTTCTCCGTCTTTGCTCAACGATAACTTTTTATTCATTAACCTCTACCTCAATGCATATTAATAATGATTGTGATCAACAATAGTTGTCTTGAGTCAAGTTTCTGTAAAAATCAAATCCAAACTATAAGATACCAAATTTAATGAGTTATCTAGTCCTTAGTGTGCGGATAGGTAACTGTTCCTGCCCACTAATTACATGAGTGTTGAAGTTGATTGTCACTAATTAGAGTATTGGATGTGATGTGACTATTGTATCGAATTGGCAAAGTGGGTGAGAAGCCCGTTGCAATGACGATACCTACACTATGAATTTTTATTTAGCAAGGAACATTTTATTTTCCTTTTCATTTCTAAACTCCATCGATTGTCAGTTTGTATTTATCCGGCCCGACCATGGAAGCTTTTAGAATTGTAGAAATTTATTTGTATTTCAAATACATAAAATACTATTTTGTACTCTGGAATAAAAAAATAAAAAACCCATATAGTTTTGAACATTAGTGTACGCAACATTGAAAAATACAAATTTAGGAAATGACTAGATCGAATATTAATCGGTCTGAACTTGAGCAAATAATTGACTTGTTTGCTAAAATACCAAATCTACAAATAGGGAAAGCAAAAGCCTTCTAATAAGACAATAGGCCCGAATTTGTATTCAAGTAGAGCGATTACAAACAATGGAAATAAACTTCATAATACACACGTACCCTTCTTATCTATACCTGCCAGGCGTTACAAAGGCTCTGCCACTGCTACAATTGATAATAGATAGGTATTTTGACATCTCCTGGTACGAACAAACTGAGCTTTGTTGTCTTGGTTGAAAGCATTTCTTTTTTTACCGACTCTCAAAAGGATGTTCTCAATTCGATTGTATTTTTTATGTTTGTAACCTCATAAATCCGTCATATATTCCGCCTTATTTATGATTAAGAACTATTGTACCAATACCTAAAGCAAATAAATGATTAATTTGGAAAATTTGGAAAATCCTTTACTTATTTGGTCGAATTTCAACAACAACGAAAACACCAGCCTATTATTTAGTCTTCCTCTGGGCAGTTGGGTTGGGGATCGCAAAGAACAGTTTCTCGGTCCGCCGACACTGCTTCCCGTCGGCGGCCAGAGGACTTAATGTCTTTGAAGTCGTTTTTTTAATGTTCAAATACTATTATAAGCTAGAAATAATTTTTTAGCAAAATTATTACGGATGTGGACTTAAATTTAAAACAACATTGTGAAGACTATTTTTGTTTTTCTCCCTAAGTCCTTAGGTAGTAAGTCCTTCTTTGTTTTTGTAATATTTTGGTACATAAAGTTCTAAAATACATTTACTTGGCACACACCACAAACATTCCTACACACTTAAAAGGTTCCAGAACAAATTTAGAATATAGGTAGTTCAATATGATGTCGTGAATCATTCCTTAATTGCGTCAATGCATAACTTGATTCGTGGAAGTTTACTGTGACGCACTTTGCAATCCCTGAAGTGGTCCAAACAGGTCTTATACTTGAAGGTAGCAAAAAGTTAATAACAAAAATTGGACGATAAAAATGTTTTGAATCAATGACCTTAGAAAACTTGATCAGTACCTAAGCTGGCTTGACTTTATAAGCTTTTAAAATACCTGAATGCACAAATACATTGACTACAGGCCTCGCACAGCGCTTCGAGCCATGCGCGAAGGTGACGTGTCCTGCGGGAGCACGGTTGGTTTCAACCACTCAGCATGTTATGTGTCAGTGTGTTCTGAAATCTTTTGTACTTTCGTATCGCAAATAAGTTTATTCACTCAAGATTATTTTTTACAACATTTTTAATGGAAAATTCTGATTTTGTCTATTCTAGTCAGTGGTAGCTGTGACAATGTTGCCGTATAACATACATATAGTTTTATATTCTTTTAATATTCTTTTAGTTTTTTCGAAATTAATTTCGTGATCCTCAAACAAACATTTCATCATCATCATCAGCATATAGCAGTCTACTGCTAGATAGGCCTCCACCAATGAGAGTCATTGCGCCCTGTCCTCAGCTCGACGTATCCAGCCTCTACCAGCAGCCATTTGGCCAAACATGTGGCCTTTTGATATTTAATAATTATAAAATAGTAAAGAAGAAAAATAATTTGTGATCAGCATCAACCTTATTAAACTTTGTCGCAAGAATCATTGACAACTTTCATCCACTATTACGGGATAATAAAGGACTATTAATAACAATCACAGCCAAAAAAATAATAATATGAGAAGTAGTAGAGTTTTTTGTGAAGGGCTCGTCCGGGGAAGTACTACCATCATGTATATTTCTGCCGTGAAGCAGCATTGCTGTGTTTTGGTTTGAAGGTGTGGGTGTGAGTGACATTACAGGCACATGAGGCTTAACACCTTCACGCCTCAAGCTGATGTACGCAGGGCGTTGCATAGCAGGGCACGTTCTAAACATGCATAACCTACGAAGCAATACTTTATTTTAGGATATGGTTACCACTTAACATCAGGTGGGCCATATGTTAGTTCTATCCTCAGATATAATATTTAATGAAATTATGTATTTTATTCATATTATTTGTCAAAGAACTTTAGTCTAACAATAAACAAACATAATTTTATTGGCAGTATTGAAGCATATTGTAAACAAGCATTGAATATAAATTGGGTTATCAACGTATACAGAGATCTCTGTGAAATGCAAATGATGTGATATGAATGTTCTTTGTTCCGATTCCATAGGGGCAGCACGTAGGAATGCAAGATGCATCACAGGGCTAGATAAAATATACTTCTAAACCATAGAGATAGGCACACAACAACTTAACAATCACAGAAGGGAATATTTTTCTTAGGTCAAGAATTTTACAAAAAATAACATCTTTAACGGTACCAGAACAAAATAAGAGACAATACTTTAGAAATAAGTATAAAAGATACCGAAGTACCTACAGCAGCCATCGAGTAAAGAATCTTACATACAAGGCTCCTACATGTTTTATTCTTGTCGTAAGAAGCACCATTATCCACATAGCAAAAATAAATGTGAAATGTGCAACCTTGTTCCTTCTACCTCTGAACGCATTGAGCTGACATAGAGGTTATTTTTTATTCAGGTACCACGGAAACGTATTTACGTTTAGTAGTAGGAGATCTTTGTAGAGAGCTCGTCTGGGAAAGTACTGCCAGCATGCCTATTTTTTCCGTAAAGCAGCATTGCTGTGTTTCGGTTTGAAGGTTGTGGGTAACGCAGAGCGTTGTATCGTAGAGCGCGTTCCAAGAAAATGTGATCTACAATGCAATGCTTTGCAATAGGTAATAGTTATCACTTAACATAAGGTGGACCATGAGCTTGTTCCATCTTCAAGTACCATAAAAAACAAGCCGCGGGCGGAATCCAGTTCGACGATCAATTAGTTAGACAATGCCCGCGTTTCAATAAAAAGGCCTATATGTTAATTTAGGTCACAAATCTTAAAAAATACGTATGTAAAGTCTAAGCCAAGTTTCATCTAAATTCACTCAGGGGTATTCTTCTTCTTTTTGGTATGAGCCATAGTGGCCAACTCTGGTGTCGGAGTTTTAAAGCTGTCTCCGGCATAGTTTAAACACTGAATAATCGGGACCAACATCTTAACGCGCCTTCCGAAGCACGGAAACGCTCAGATCGCAATGCCACTAAACGGTAACACATTGAAGTATGTGGCTACTAGCAATTTAATAATTGTTTAGGGCTTGTCCAGATAACGCGAACTATGCGCGATTCGAGTCGCGCGTAGCCAACCATATGACCATTTCACGTGACATGGAATTTATATGTTGTATGTATTTAGTACGTACGAATTTACAATCATCATCATCATTTATTTAAGAGCTCTTGTCGGCGCAACTGATGCAGCTCCTTGCATCTGCCTCTCTCCAAAGCAGCCTTCTTTACTTCCCTATACAACATGACATTTACTTTCTCTTTAATATGGCTCATATAATTTTGTCCTTCTTCCCCTACCTTCTACTTGTATCTCTATGATGTTGCGTATAAAACTGTCATGTCGATAAGGTGTCCAAACATCTTTCCTCTTCTGTTTGCTATATTTTTTAACATAATTCTCTCTTCGACGACTCTACTCAAAACTTCTTTATAGTAACTTTGTCTTCCAGCTTTGTCTATTACAATGGTAAATATGATATTGTAGTATATCGTCTACCTTGCCAACGGAAGATTTGGGCTGGCCTTTATTTGCCTATTCTTGTACATGCAGTGTGTGAAAAATCTCACTAACTATTAATTCTTTACTTGACTGTCAGAGATGAAAAATGCAAATCTTCGCTGAAGGACGTAAGTGTAGACGGGGAGTAAGTAACTAATTGCTAACTATAGGTTTACTATTCATCTGCCAAGAGTGGTGACTATGGCAACCCCTCCAAAATCTTGTTTTTTTCTTATTTTATCAGCTTTGTTTCAACTGTCTCGGCGTCTCTCTGTAATCAAATCTTACTAGTTAAATTTGACCCCTTTCCCGGTTTCCGATTGAGCTGAAATTTTGCATGCATATTTAAATTGGATGACAATGCAATATTATTATGGCATGGAGCTTACTGATGATGGAGCTGGACGGAGGGGCCATGAGAACTCTGTAAAAAACGACTCATTATCTGTTTAGTTCTATTTTATTAACAACTAGCATCCGCTCGCGACTTCACTCACGTTAGTTATTTTTCCTATGCATATATATCCCTAACAACTTGTGTGCGAAATTGTATAATACGTTGTACATAATGATACGTTGAGTAGTTAAGGAGTGAAAGCTTTACAAAAAAATAAACTCATTTTCGTATTTATAATGTTAGTTAGGAATAATAAACTCTAGTATTAAAATAGGTCTAATGTGCTTTGATATCCCTAAGTTGTACATACTACAAAATAAGGTCAAATTATAAACATAGATATACACCACAACGTTCGGTAATTCAATCTGAGGAAACGATTAATTCCAAGCCATTCCCGATCTGTTTAGCATAATATAACGCTTATGCCACCTATGTTAAACGTTATACGCACCTATAGTACGTGATATAGGCAAAGTAACGAAGTCAAGTAGATATTGTTACTTGTAATAATGATATGGAATTTTTAAGGCCTTTTTAGAATACCTAGTTGGTACCTTCAAGTAGAATTTGTTGCTTCGGAGGAGAAAAATACCATACCTAGATTTAGACTGGCTTATCTGATTTTTTACACTTACAGCCACTGTTTTGTCATAATATGATGTATTAGACATGTGTTCATATGATGTATGTGTGTGTCAAATCTTTCAAAAACATACCCAGTCAGCTTTAAGAAGTGAAGTCTGTGCGTTGCCGGTGGGTTGCGTCATCTTACATATAAATCACAAAGGCATACCACCTATACGTTGCGTTGTGACGACGTGTCGTGGGGTAACGCAGCGCACGCACAACGCACAAAGTTAAAGCGGGGAGAAGCTTCGATGCCGGAGTGATAACGCAGCACAGCGCAGCGCAATATTGTTTATTTATGTTCGTTCAAAGACTGACATGACTACACTTCACGGACCCTGCGACGGGGTAGTATCGACAGCATTACGTTGCGGATAGCGCAACGCGTGTGGCACTCAGTGTGTCAAAATCATTACGCTTCGACGACGCAACGTATGGCATCACCCTTAGAATGGCAACACCGTGTGGTATCACTCTTTTATTGCTGACATTGGTATGAGAATAAATCTAGACATTTTTCCCTTTATCTCCGTACCACCTTATATCTTGTTATCACTCCAAGTGTGTGCGTAGGCAGGTAATTGCACCATTTATGTGTGAAAAGTAATGTGCATGAAAATGGGAGCATCCACGTTTCCTCTCGATAAAGAGGTCACATTATCCGCGTGAGGGCAGATTACCTTGAACTCAACCAGCCGTGATGCGCTTACTGAGAGTTTTAACGTTTTTTGTGGGAAAGCTTCCTATAAAGGATAATATTATTAAAGATTACTAAGGGTTTTTTGTCTCGTTAACTCGTGATCATGTTTGTTGTATTTTCGGTTTTTAAACGTGGCTCAATCGCTTATTATAGTCTTAAAAGGTTTAAGTTATAAACGTTCTATACAAATAAAAAAAATGATCAAATTCAACTTTAAAGTAGGCATAATAAGAGGCAAAATGGCATCCTACCCAAACGCGATGTAGCCAAATCAGCGATGACAGGCTGAAATTATCTATTTTACTTTATAAGTCTATCTCTCAGTCAGTCACTGGAGAATAAAGGCTTCCACTTTAGGAGATTTTTGAATAATTACTACTTGTTACAGGTGGGTGGGTGATCGCAGTTTCTCTAGTATCTAAAACTGTTCAATCCCATCCCTTGTAAAATCTCAGCAAGTATTAAGCAACTAAATTCAAAGCTGAAAGTGACCCAGCAAATATTTTTTTACCGTTTTCAATACAAATTTCTTAACATGGATAGACAGGTTCCTGAATATGGTTTTTTAATGCGGGTGTAATAATTCACGCAAGGATATGTAGAGATCTAAATTCTATACTGGGAACCGCCACGGGCAAATACCTCAAACGTTTTATATTATTAGAAACAAGAAACAAAGCTTATTCCGTAACTTAATTCGCTCTATTTGTTTTACACTGAGTAATCGGGATGGCAACTTAATCACTGAGGATGCGAATAGTAATTATTAACCTCACAACGCTACTCAGACTCAATTTGATGTCGCAATGTGTGTCGGAGGCGCTTTGGGGATGGATCGAGGGAAATTTTGATGGGTTGGTTTCTCTTCCTTTTCATATTTATGTTTCATGTCATACTCTTTTAATAGCTTTAGTGTGAAAAACATACCTCACTACAAAATGTTTTAACTCTGACGACTTCTGTGGCGCAGCGGGCGATGGCTTGCCTAAGACAGAAATTTGTGGGTTCGATCTCCGCCGCGGGACAAATGTTTGCATTATAGCTGATATTTGTCTCAGGTCTGTGTGTTTTCTTTCTATGGATAATTTGTATGTATTTACAAAAACAAATGTAGCATAATAGTCATGTGTTTTCATAATAAAAGATTGGGGCTACATCTTCTTCTTCTTATGAGCTAGTGACCAACTCTGGTGTCGGAGTTTGTAGGCCGCCCGAAGGCCTCCAACATGGTTTGATGTTGTGTGATGTATCCAACATTGACTATATAAATTAAATAAACTATGTTTTTGTATGGAAATGGAACAACACCCTCCAGTGAGAAGTTTGTAAAGCAAAATTTCCATACAAAAATATAGCAAACTTTGTAATAAAGTAGGTATGTTTTTCACACCCAAGCCGCAGTATAACACGCACGAGTTCGCTGAGATTTCTTGCGAGAACACACTTGCATATAATTTCGGATTATGGTGTGGGCGAGTCCCTAATACACGGTTTGTGCTGTGCGTTCATTGTCAATCACTAATATTATCAATGCGAAAGTTTGAGTCTTTATATTCCCACAACTCCGTAATAACTGAACAGATCTTGATAAAACTGGTTATTTCAGGTCACAAATTATACCAAATTTACAACCGGATTATCTGCTAGGCAATTTTTTATCTAAAAACCGAGCGAAGCCACGGACGGAAGTTAGTAGTTTTATATATTTTGATAATTAGAGAACAGAACATATTTACCAGAAGCTTAAACGAAGAGAATTAGTTTAAGCACTCATAAATGCTTATGAACAGAGAAGAGAATAAAGTATCTCTCATAATTAGTGTAATACAGATTATGTCTGAACAGACGCTGTAGCCCTTTGAAATCCTCAGTACGTTCGCATGTCCTTGTATCCGTGGAAATCTGTATACTACTAATTGCTTAGTAGTAAACATAGCGCTATGCTATTATATGGATTATGGGGGTAATTTAAGGCCTTGTCTTTCACACACGCAGAGCGTATATAAGATCACAATCTTGGAAATCCAACAATGTTGTCACTCTTAGGTATGCATCTTTGCTAGTTTCTTTGATGGTTATGTAAGGACTCTAGAAATTAGTTTTTGTAGGGATACCCAAAGGCTAAAAACTGTACCCTATTACTAAGACTACACTGTCCGTCTGTCTGTCTGTTTGTCACCAGGCTTTATCTCATAAACCGTGTCAGTTAGACAGTTGAAATTCCACATGATGTATTTCTGTTGCCGCTATAACAACAAATACTAAAAACAAAAAGACGTGTGGCACTCGGGGACTGCCGCGGTAAAGCTATTGCATAGCATTTTGTATCAACTAATGCTATTATAATTATTTATTTATTTTATTTATGCAGTATTTCTTTTTCTTTGATATTAATTCAAGTTACACTTTTTGAGCGTGATGACCGATAAGAAAACATTTTTTTTCTTTTATTAAATAAAAATACGTCTAGTTGCACGCAGACAAACACCGTGCCGAAGACTGCCGAAAAGAAACGACGTTAGACAATGCACGGCCTTCAAGCCACACCTCCGTGCCTGTCGGAGTGGGGAGCGTGAGGTTTTTTTTCGTTATGGAATTTCTGGATTCGGTCCCCGCGCTCAAGGCCCTCGATAGAAGCTATGCAATAGCTTAAAAATAAAGAGCTGAAAAGTAAATTAGCTTTCACTGAATGAGATTGAGAAACTATGTTATCGTAATTTTATTGGCAAATGCAAGAGATTTGATAAAATACTTACTGGAAATTTAAGACCGAGTCATTCGCTCGAATTTAACCAAGATAAATCTAAGTAAATAGAATATAGAGCCCGTCGATGTCATAACAAAGCATTATACTAACCTTACTTCCCGTTGGTAATGAACTCGGGTATCCGAGTTAATTATAAATTGATGTGTAATTAGGCACTTTTAATTAATGAGGTGTGTAGCATTTATATGAACGTATTTCACGTTTATCTATGATGTAAGCAAATTGAGTTGGGTAAGTATTTTATTTTCAATGAACTTCGGTTTTTGTGTGAGCAATAGAGTAAAATATTTATAAAGGTGGATTTATGTTACACCGTGCCAGAGCCAGGTCGTGCAATTTCAAATTTTGACGCGCTTGTTTTGCTTTGTAACCAAAAATTTTAAAAATCTTAGAAGTCAATTTTAACTTACTACTCATTACCGAAATGGGACTTTGCATGTTTATGTATTTTTTATGGTTCTTGAAGATGGCTCACCTGTCACCTGTCTCACCTGTCCTGCGTCCTTCGTCCATCAACCTGAGGCATGAAAATAATAAGCCTCTCGTGTCTGTAATTTCACCAGCACCACCAGACATTAGATTTTATTTTAGTCTTATGACGGGTTAACTCATCAGCATTCATTATCGTAATCAGCCTATAGCAGTCCACTGCTCCTCAGCTCGACACATCTCGCTTCTACCAGCACCCTTTCGCAAATCGTCACTCTACCTAGCCGAAAGGCGTCCTACACTACGTCTGCCAAGCCGCGGTCTCCACACAAAAACTCATTTACCCCAACGGTTATCGGTTCCTCGGCAAAAATGGCCACTCACTACCACTTCAGCTTACTAATCCTCTGAGCTATATCGACAACTTTGGTTCTATGTCAGATAGTCTCGTTACGGATCCTATCCTTCAGAGAAACTACTAGCACAGTATTACTACTCTAACGCACTACCACTTATCAAAGCAGTAGATACATTCATAAACATAAACCATAAGCGTTATGTAACGACACAATATGTCAGGGAAACAAAGACATACAGAACAATACGCAACAAGATAAAGTACCTATGTGTAGGCCTAAAAACGTAAAGTGGAAGTTCCAAAACCAGTAAAACTGCGCCTCGTGAGCCTTTTGTCGCCGACACAGAAATGACTAATGGGTTCACTCTCGTAGAAAATTGGGTTATTCGTTAAACTAGGCGAAATCGAGGCCCCTTATCTTCTCGTTTGAAATTTTGGGTGCTTTAGCTCATAATGGAGTGATATTGTAATGAAATTTTTAAAAGAAATTGCTAGCAATAAGTTTTTGAGAGTATTTTTATCCTCTCTTGGATTTATACAAGCCCACTGGTTTGATTACTTACATTGTTGAGTTCAAAATACTTACTGAGGGTCCTATTTATTGAGCGATATCTGCCGTCGCACGCCATATTTTCACTTGCTGTTTTATTCAGCTAATAATAATCACGTCACTAAATCGGCGAAGGAATGATTTCATGTTACGAAAAATTATCACTCCAGTTAATATCAGTCTAGAACTGGACATAGGCCACCGTTAATAAAGGGGAAAATGCCCATAATGGATGGCTTCTGTGGCGCAGTGGTTGAAGGTCTTCCACTACTGACACTATCACAGAGCATCGTGTAGTCCCAAACTAAGCAGAGCTTTTATTATGGGAATCACGTGACTGATAAACTACTTTTATAAATTTACTTTGTAAATACATACATATTAAATATAAAAACCCAGACCGGATACAAATACTGCAAATAATGTAAACATTTATCCAGCGGTGGGAATCGAAACCGCAACCTTCTGTGTCTGTGTCTAAGGCAGGCATTTGCCTCAGGGGTCGTCAACATTATGTATGAAGTATTTTATTTTTAAAAACATTGAGTTGTAATTGCCTAGCAGTTAACCTTGGACATTGTGACATATCATACGATTTAGATTGGACCTCGTTATTCTAAATACACTGGAAATATACACTTGATGATGGTTTCACCATTATTATAACTAAAGTACCAAGAACTCGTTTGGCTATTTCCTTGTAATCCGAGAATGTCATAATAAATGTACCTACAAGTGAAAGTCAATGTGACGACATGAGCAGTTGCAACAATTTTATAACGTCGCTACACAATTTTGCAGGGTTATAAAGAGGGCCTAATACTAATGTTTAACTACTAATACCAACCTTATTATTATTAAAATTATAAATGTGAAAGTTTGTGAGTAGGTATGGATGTTTGTTACTCTTTCACACAAAAACTACACAACGCATTTGGATGATATTTGAAATATACATAGTTAATGGATTAACACATAGGCGACTTTTCACTCGGGTACCACGCGAGGGAAGCCGCGGGCGGAAGCGATGTAATAATGTAATAAATAAATAATGCGGGACGTAATCACACAGCATCATGTAGCCCCAAACTAAGCAGAGCTTGTATTATGGGAACCACATGATTGATATACTACACATATAATTTTTTTTGTAAATACATACATATCATACATAGAAACACCCAGACAAATATCTGCAGAACATGCAAACATTTGTCCCGCGGCGGGAATAGAACCCGCAACCTTCTGCGTCTCAGGCGGACCTTCGCCCACTGCGCCACAGAGGCCGTCAATAATGTGTACTAATTTAGATTTAGTTCCAAAGGCTTGGAGACCAAATCTTAAATGCGCTAAACCCTAAAACTCCGCGTATCGCACTATTAAAGGAGTTTTCTTTTTCTTGGCAACATTGAAGTCCCCGGCATACATGATATAAGTTGCTACTTATTTATATCACGTAGGAAGGGGACTAATGTCATATTATGTTAATGCCGTTACAGTTGTAGTTTTATTATATTATTCTTTCACTTTTGAGCACCGGTGGCCTGAGGTCTATCTAATTTAGTTACTCAGTTGCACACTGACCTTTATTTGCAAATATTGATGAATGATGATGAAAAGTTTCTTACAATATTAAATTTCTCAAATAACATTGTCATATTCTAAGTAAATCTGATTGAGAATCAAGGTGAGTATGTAATTCCCGGTAATTTTTTTGGGAGTGATACTAAATCACAGAATACGTAATAAGCTAAAGGTAAGGTATAAACCGCATGCCCGTCTCACAACTTACTCAGGTAACTTTGACGCCTTCTGTCACATATTCACGGACGCAAATAATACTATTATTGCGCCTCCGCTATTTAGAATCGGTCTCGAGAATGTGTCAATTCCTTATTGAAATTCAGGAACGACTAATTTCCATAGGATATACCTGGGTCGCGATATGTGCCGTGCTCATGAATAAAGGACCCTGAATATTTTAGAAACTATTCTATTTAATGTCACGTAGAAGGGTTCAAGATATATCAAGATGTCATTGGTCAGGATACAAAAGACTAAAATATTTGGGTAGAAGATTTCAGTAAGGCAGAATAAAAACAATAAACTTACTTAAAGTGTTTATGGTGTAGGGTTACAGACATTTTCTGCAGTATGTACTTACTTTTTATAATTTATACTTGGACTTCCAAAGAGGATGGTGAGAGGTAGCTCGGGACATAGATGTTTGGAAGTCTATCTGTCTTATTCCAACACGAAGACTAAAGATAGTCTACATTTAAATCTAGTATTTCGTATGCAGAATGTCATATTTAAACCCAGACTAGCTTTCCGTTACATCCCATTCCATAAAAATTCCGTTACATCCCATCTCTCTTACTTGCACACAAATCATATTTATTATTTCTCTTGCACACAAAAGAAATCTTTGTAGCTGTAGTACCCAATAATGTTAACAAAGGTATCGTTTTTTTTTTCAATTTTTAATAAGATAGATAGATAGATAGATAGATAAATTCTTTATTGTACACCAAATTAAAAAATACAATTTGCAGAAACATTACTATTAAAACGAAAAGGTACAATAGGCAAATAAGATTTATATTACTTATTTCATTTTCCCTTAATGACATGATACCTCCTACAAGTACCTTCAGGGATAACCATACATTACTGGACACCTATATACACCTATATATAGGTTTTCCAACTTTGAATACTAAAAAGCCACGAATACTTTTTGGCGGACATTTTATAACACTATGTACAATATTTGTCAGATATTGCATTGTCCTTATTGATCTACGTTGAATTGGTTTTTTAATAAAAAATTCTTGTGGAAACATCAAAAGAGCTGTATTTATCTTTATCAAATAAAATATTTGCTAGAGAATTGGAACTGGATTTTTTACTCACGTGCGGATATTGAAATAAGTGATATTGAATCTGTGTATTGAATATAAAATGCTTTTAAGAAACTTAATAAGATGTTTTTTTTTTAATATTAATTATTCGTTTCAGATAAAATGCATCATTCGAGGGCACTTATCTTCCTGGCGTTAGTGGTTCATGTTTATTCGGTAAGTTATTAATAATTTATTCTACAATTAATCGTTTTAGACTAGTTCAGTACAACTAATAAACGACACCGTAGCACAAAACATAACTATTCTTTTTTTTTTTAAAGTAAAAATAGTCTTGCTAATATAGAATAGCAATTGAGTCATATGAAAAAAAAAATGTGAGCTGAGAAATGTAATATTTGTTCCTCCTTTACGCCAAAACTATTGAACGGATTGGAGTGATTTTTTTCACATAATGTCGTTCTAAACTAGTAGTCACTTATAATCTAATTTTTAGTCGGGTACCATGCGAGCAAAGCTGCGGGTAGTAGTAGTTGTATAGCACACAATAGTAGCTAGTTTTAATTATTATTATTATAAGTCTGAGCCGTCCCACTGCAGGGCAAAGGCCTCCCTTCCTTCATCCACTCCTCTTTATTGAGCACTGTGTTAAAGGAGTCTAGTTCGTCTCTCCATCTTTGCTGCGGTCTACCACATGGTTGTCTGATGTCATACGGGGTTCAAACAGAGGTAGCTTTTGCCCAGAACTTATCTGTCATCTGGCAGACGTGGCCCGCCCAATCCTATTTTAGGAGCTAACAAATCCTACTTCTTAGTATCCTACTAATATTTTATAAATGCGAAAGTTTGTGAGTATGGATGTAGGTATGGATGGATGAATGGATGAATGTTTGTTACTCTTTAAAAACTACTGAACGGATTTGGATGAAACATGGTATATATACATAGTTTGTGACCTGGATTAACATTTTTATCCCGGCACGCAAGCAAAGCCGCGGGCGGAAGCTAGTAATAAATAATGATGAACATTATCACACATCCAAAAACTTCACAATTTGATATGTCAAAATGGCAGGACTTTTGCAACTAATTTAAAATAATTGTGCACCATTTGTTCTTGAGGAACTGCTAGTATTTTTTAATGAAAACTGCGTACCTACTTTATTAGTTCTACTTAATTTTATACTTTGTAACAATATTCTGCAATATGCCAAACTGCTATTCATGCTGTGTTGATAAAACTGTCAACGTAAATCATTATTTTCTTGTTAAAATTAATCGAAAAGTGCTCTTTGTCTTAGACTAATTATATAAAATCTCGTTTTAATTTATATTGTTTATCCAGTTACACCTAAAATCGGGCATAGAACAATTTGTCTCTGTCACACCAGTCTGGAAGCGGTTTGCTACTTGTAAAATATTATGCGGTTACTTCAAAACGGTCCCGAGAATATTTTTGGAAAGCGATTACCATTTTTGTCAGTAATATCTTGAGTCTATTTCTTGCTCGATGTAATTATTCTGGTTTTTACTGTTATTTAGTATAGAAGCTGGTTTTTAGGGTATGACGAAACAGTTATTTTATTTTTGTTGATTGACAGATCATTTGCATGACAGTTGTTTCCTTGTAATTTGCATAGGAGAAAGGTAATAGACATTCATTCATTCACGTCTCGCATAGGCAAACAAAAATAAAATCGTACTAATATTATGAATGCTAGAGTTTCTAAAAAAGGCGTGAAATATCTATGCTTGTAAATCTGATTGAGCTGAAATTTTGAACTTACGTATTTTTACTCGGAATAGCATTTAGGCTATTTTGTTTAGGGCGAGGTATGTAGTGACCAATATTATTTTGATAAGTAACTTTATGTTAATACATGATATGGAGTGGAGACCGCAAATCGAGAACCTAGTGTCTAGACAAACCTAACATAGGTTTTAAGGCATTACTAACCAGAGTTTTGTTAAAAGTTTACTGAATAAATAAATATCTATCTATCTATCTAAATGTAGTGTAGGAGGCCCTCTGGCCAGGTAAAATGGACCGTATCGGGAATGAAAATAAAAAAAATAATAAAAAAATAATATAAATAAAGAAAATAATATTAGTTTTAATAGTCTCTCTAAAGACGGACCCTCCTGTAACTCGGAATAACGATCTGAAAAAGGTTTCTGGCAGAAACGAGATGCGTCAATCTGAGAATAGCGCTTAGGGGGAATGAGGCCTATCTCCAGCCTGATCTATCTGATTATAATGCTGATGATAGTGATGATGAAGACCATCAACAGAAATTATAAATAAATAATGATGGACGTTATCACATAGCATCATGTAGCCCCAAACTAAGCAGAGCTTGTATTATGGGCACCAAATGATTGATTTACTACATAAATACCTCTTTTTTTTGTAAATACATACATATCATACATAGAAAACACCCAGACCCGAGACAAATATCTGCAGAACATGCAAACATTTCTCCCACAGCGGGAATCGAACCCATAACCTTCTACGTCTCAGGCGGGCCTTCGCCCACTGCGCCACAGAGGTCGTCAAAATCAATATAATATTTACTATTACCCATAAACATGAAATAAAATAATTATCTGTGTTTAGTATCATCAATTCTCAATACGACGTTAGCCTGCTATTTTCTATGACACAAATCTTTTGTTTTCTTTCAATTGTATTTAAATTTTCTTTGACATAAAATAACCAAAGTGTATACACACGAATATTTTAAATTAGATTTGATGTTATTTATATTTCTAAGATTTTTAGTAAACTTACAGGTAAAGCTATAGAAAACCACTAAGGAGCACAAAAAATAGTAATCACACAAATATAACAGAAACAAGAAAATAAAGAGCACACACCAAATTAATATTAAGAAAATAATACATAAATTGACATTAGCTTAAGCTTGAGTATAGTGGATGTGAATGTTTGTGTACCTACTTAAAATAGTGGTACCACGAAAGCGGAGACGTGGGTAGAAGCTTATATAGCTTAGCGTACCTATACCTATCACACGGATTTAAAAATATGTTCAGCAAACACCTATTTTTCTTTTTTTTTTATAAAATAGGTGTTTGCTGAATATATTTGATGCATACATGATCGCATTTTTTTTTTTCAAATACTTTGCCCTCAAGTTATTCAGATGTAAAGAACGCAATAACTGAACATCACAATGAAATGTGAGAAATGTGCGAAGTCAATATACTTTGTATTAACTCTGCTTTGAATTTCGCTTTGAGTTATTCCAGTTTATTTGATTTTTTTAGGATTTTGGTTAAAAATAATGAATTTCACCTTTTTAAAGGTTGCCTTCACCTTTGATGCCATTTGAATTAGAATATTTAGATTAAAAATGCTTTTATTTTATGTTATAAAATGTTTTATCACAGGTAAGTACAATTTATTGGAATGACTTAAAATGGGATTTCATACCAAGGGGCAATTTAAATTTTATTGGCAGAAAACTACCACATAAGAAATTTTTTCAAGTGTTACTGGTTGCTGTGTGGTGTCTTTTTCCACACTAATATTATAAATGCAATAGTGTGTGTATGTGTGTGTATGTGTACTCAACTCCGTAACAGCTAAACTTAACCACGCAAGCGAAGCCGAGGGCGGAGACTAGTGTTCCACATATAACATAAGAGAATGCTCTTTTTTTTAAAAAAAACTCTTTATTCATGTTTACGTTTAGAGATTTGGTGAATGTGAAAAAATAATTAATTCGTACAGTTTGGCATTTAATTACAGATTTTACGCTCGCACTCACATTTCCAATCAACGCTACGGGTTCATTAAAATATTCCACGTTCAAAAATGTCTACTTAAGGATCCGTTAAACTACGTAGGTGCCTATAGGAGTGATAACTCTGAATATATGGTTATAATTTCCTTAACTTTATACCCCCAAGCATAATACAACTTCAAGAAACTTCTAAATATCTTACTAACAAGTAAACAATTACATAATTGCTCTTACAAACCTTAGGTTGTTACTTAAGCCATTGTTTTAGGTTTTAGATAGTACCATCTGCTAAATTGCTTCATGCTCGTTCTAGAAGGAAATACGTATTTGTTTGAAAAAGCATCTTAGAACTGTGATCAACAACAACATCAATGCTTAGAAAGGTAGCAGGTTACCTTAGTTTAGGTAACCTTATGTAATGTCACCTAAACTAATAGTTATGTAACAGAATCAACGTTTTGATCAATTTATTTGTTTTTTTCTAATAATATCCTTGGTTTATCTGATGTTAAGTGGTACCATTAGGTACGCCATTACATTAAAAACGTATTTGCTTCATAAGACACGTATGTTTGGATCGAGCCAACGATGCAACGCTATCAATTTGCATGAAGAATAAGGTGGGGAGCCTCATGTGTAATTTCACCGGCATCCTTTAAACAGAAACAAAGCAATTCTACTTCACGGCAGAAATAGGCATGTTGGTAGTACCCAGATGAGTCCTTCACAAAAAACTTTTAAACATCTATTTAGATTTTATTTTCATTTATGAATTTACTTTTGAATCATTGATTCGATCTGCGTGAAAGATAGGTCCGGTCCATCAATAACAGGTAATATAGGTGCTATGTCGAAAAGTGGTTGAATACGGGTTAATGTTTGTACAGTCCATAATAAAGTTCAACGAAGCGAGGCGTCGCAGTTATTATAATACATACGGCCCACTGAACTACGACCTGAGACAAAGCAAGAGTCGCACTACGCATAACATGGATTCTACCGACCGAACTAAATCACAGCGTACAACGGGAGAGAAACCCACTGTATAAAGTGTACAATGGGGATAAAAAATGGCTGGTAGCAGAAGTCATCCGTTTTATTAAAATAATAGCTTTTATCTAAATGCATATAACTGTGAAGCTGACTGACTGACCGACACTGATTGATTGAGATTAACTGACAGACACTGACTGATCAACACTGACTGATCGACACTGACTGTCCGACACTGAATGATCAACACTGACTGACCGACACTAACTGAGAATCACTGACAGCCTAAATTGTAAGTTCTTGTTGTTATTGTCCGTTTTGTTCTGGAGTATGTATGTTTATGTTGGTAAATTTAAAAAAAACCTTATCTATCACTATCTAAGTTCTAGAATAGTTGGAGGGTATCTTCCTTGCAAGGTCAGGGGAAACCACTGCACTACTTTTCGCAAACGATCACATAACCGTTGGTCTGACCAAATCAAGGTACTGACGGGGCTCCCTTTGAATGCCGCCTTGAGACAAGTCGAAGACAGAAGAGCATGGAAGCAGCTGATCAATGACTCAATTAAAGTCTTTCAGGATGGGCACGACCTTCAGCAATGAAGAATACGAGGAAGAGAAATAGTGTAATGGTGCTGCGGGAAAAACCTTGAAGCGGTCGAAGTCGAAAGGCGCTCACTAGTAAAGAATAAATTGAGACTTTGTCAAGTGGAGATGTTAAGGTTTAAGCCATTATCGAGGGTGAATACCCTCACATTGAAGAATATCAATGTGACCTAAGCAATTATTTAAATCTCCGCATTATTTAAATGTTTCAAACTCAAAAAGCGACTATTATTTGATGGCCTATGTAGTACAGTGGGTGAAAGCCCGCCTGAAATGTAAAAGGTTGCGAATTCAATTCACCCTGCGAAACAAATGTTTGTATAATCTGCAAATATTTGTCTCGGGTCTGGGTGTTTTCTATGCAACAGGATTCAGCATTATTTATTTATTTAATAATATGATATGATTTTATAAATAAATTGTGTCATGTCGTGATATGTAGGTACAACAAAGTAATCAAACAAAGGATATTGTAATTGTCAGTTGCGTTGCATTACGAATAGCCTTATAACCAACCTTACTTCCTCGGATACTATTAACTGAATCAGTAAGAACTAAGAATGTAATAAAATCTACAATTTATGTATAGCCGATTTAAATTCATGTTTAACGCCAGTTGACTAATAAGATACCAGGGTTGAGAGCATTAAAATAATATGATGTATGTAAATTCATTTTTATAATTATAATTTATAATACGATTACGAGAAAACAAGATCAAAAATGTTGAGGAATTAATGCTCAATGTCAGCTTAATCAGTTTCATTTTTATCAAGACATACCTGTAATAAGCATAATTAACGTGAATCATTCATATTATAAAATGAAAAATTTTCGTACAGTTATATCGGAGAAGGCAATAACCTTGTTTCGACTCTTTCTCGCCGTTAGACGGGGCGTAAAGGGAGAGCGTTGCGTTCACTCACCCTGATATAGGCTCTCTAAAATTGTCGAAACAAGCTGAAAATTTATGAGTGAACATATGAAGATGTATGTTTATTCTAACTTCACATCAAAGCTAAGCTACAACTTTGTACGTCATCATCATCATCATAATCCTCATCAAAAATATTCCAAGTCTAAAACTACATAATAGGTATCTGAAATTTCGCGTGAAGAAGGGACAAACATTTTATAAACTTTCACCATTATAATATAGTAGGAAAATATTCATTTACATGTGTGTTACAAACATTTTTATGTAGTTCTAGACAGCATAACTATATAGACTACTTTATATCTGGGTACCTGTGAAGCCGTAGGCTTTCGCAGTATTTACATTACAAGATTTTAAAATAAAATCGATATTGCCCTTAACATCTATTAGTAAAAATAAGCATAAAAGTCCTTTTCTATTGAATATTTCTGATTGAATGTACTAGGTTGCAAGTGCCCTCGGCTGTACTATTCAGTACGAACCATGAATCATGGTGCAGAATGATGTATGTATGTGAAGTGTTCCACGTGAACTGTAAATTCACGATTTACTCCATTGCGTAAGTTCTGCAATCTACAGAACTTACGCAATGGAGTAAATCGAAAATCTAATCAAACATACTACAAGATTGTAAAATACAATCGATATTACCCCATTTGCCTGTTAGTTAAAATGAACTTAAAATGTCCTTTTCTATTGAATATCTTCGGTATTTGCAATTGTCCTCGGTTGTACTATTCAGTACGAACCATGAATCATGGTGCAGAATGTTTGCGTGGTCAGCAGTGTTCCACGCGAACTGCAAACTGAATATCTCTAGAACTTACGCAATGTAGTAACTCAATGGATTTTAACGTACTAGATATTTATGTTTTCCTGGTAAAGTTAAAACACAGTGTTTATATTTTTTTCATTATAACTTTGTTTTAATATTGATATTCTTTTACTCTATTTTATATAAAAACAATGCATAGAAATGCTATAATTGTCTTTGAAAGACATCTTAGAAATTATTTTTAATTTGTAAGTATTTTTAACTTTTTGACGTTTATTTTTATAGACTTTAAAAACCAAAGATAAGATAAAAATATATTTATTCACAGCAAAAACACAATCTACAAAATAAGAAGTAAACCTCCAGTAAATTAGGCTAGGTGATCATTATGCTCGGATAAAAACAGTAATAACAGTCAGTCTTTTAAACAAATAATGGATTCTGAGTAGCTATAACTTAAGTTATAAGACAATGTAGATGCTGAAAGGCTTTTATAATAAGCTATAGTAAGTGTTATCGTCGGACCTCACACTAGGCCGAGCCTGTATCGTGAGGGCAAAAAAAGAGAACAATTAAAATTTTTGAATGTAATGATTTCATATAAAAATATTATTTGTTTTATTCATCTTAAAAAATTTTTATTGATACATTTACTCACCAGCAATATTCAATCTAAAATTATACTTATAACAATCCCCTACTACATAATAATTCCAAAATGTTATATGTATAATATAATGCTGAGCATTTCCGAAAATAATTATCATTACAGTACACTGTAATGGAACTGCCATTTGATACTATCTTTAAAATATGCATTATGTACACAATAACCATTATAATAATTATCATTTATGAACACTAGCTACAATATTTTTAATATCTAAATAAACATAAGGCTCCTTCTACATTTGACGGAAGATGCGCCGCGTAGATATAGTCGGTCGCGTAACGTCAAAACCTATTATTATAAAATTCAACCTTAAAGTGCGTTTCCACTGAAATTGTTAGCATTTTTTGTGTTTCCAGCTCTCCAGAAAATCACCAACTTTTGTTTCAATTGTGTCCACACCGAGTCGCTAACAATTACCACCGCTTACCACCAGAAACGGAAACACGGTTTCCGAAAATTGTTTACAATTTTTGTAGTTCAACACAAGGTAATTACAGAAACTTTTGTCACCAACACGTGTTGAAAACACAAATATTTGCAATTTTTCTTTGGTACAATACCATTACACATTTGGTTCATAACCAATGATGCCTTAGTGCATCGAGCGTACTAACGACTCATCTTCGTCAGATGTCAAAGTCAAAGGAGCCTTGCTGACTGACTGATTGATAATCCCGTACCTACAACCTGAGCCCTAGACTAGAGGGTTGAATTTTGGAGGGTGTGTTCCTTGCATATGCATGTGCCTCCTCCTCTTCCTCCTCTTCGTACGAGTTAGTGGCCAACACTTTTGTCGGAGTTTTAGGCCAGCCGAGAGCCTCCAACATGGCTCAACGACTGATAAAGCTGAAATTAACATCTAAACGTCCCTTCTGAAGTACGGAAGCGCTCAGATCTAAATACAACTAAACGGTCATCTTTCCAAGTAATGACTGGGCGGAGTGCTGCTTAACCAAAGTGACAACCAAGGTGTTCTAACACTCAAGTCGGCATGTACCTTTACCTAGGGTTGCCCTCAGATTGCAAGGAATAAATTGAAGATTGAAGGGATTGTCTGAAATTTTGTCCCTTCCTTCCTTCTTCCTTCTCCGTATGAGATATTGGCCAACTCTGGTGCCGGAGTTTTTTGTCCTTGAAGAAGTGCAACGGGGAGAAATCTCTAAGCGAAGTCGCGGGGTGAATAAAATGTCATAATACACAGAAAAATAAATCTGCTACACAATAGAAAGTTCATTGCGTAATAATTTGTGACAGAACCGCTGTCGCTGATTTGTTTCTTCCTATCCCTCACCCATAAATTCCACAAATCTTTGCTTTAGTTTTTCTATGCGGAAAATGCGGTGCTGCTATTAGTTTGCTTACAAATACTGCACACAGAGACTATATGCAAAGTTCACTCACGCACGTCAAAACACTCAATGGTAAAATTTTATGAAAGTATGAGCAAATGTTCATAGTTGAGGCGACACTCCGCGACCCTCGAAGCCCCTTCTAGTAGTAAGGTTTATTTACTCCTGGTAATAATCATCACAGAAAAAACTTTGCATAGAACGGCTATTTTTTGCTAGAATTGAATCAATGACGTCTGCATTGCACAAGGAATGATACCCGTTCGTCATTGATGCATGACTACTAGATGTAACTGTATCTCCTTTTATTTGCTCACCTTTTATTCAAGTAAAAACGACCTATAAATTCTACCTACCTACTTACCTTTAGCCTGCGGCTTCGCTCGCAAGGTACACCGTTAAAAGGCCATCCTAAAAAAATATTTGAAATTTTGCATAAAAGTCAGGACAATTCCTGACCTATTTGCTCTCGATTTGATCTTTCTATCGGACTAAAAGACGTCTACGGAAAATGAAAGATGGTACAGCACACCAAATCTAAGCCAGTAAAAAATCTCTTGTCTGAAAAGCAATTATAACCGGAGGAAACAATGTTAAAAGATTTGACGGCCTCTGTGGCGCAGCGGGCGAAGGTCCGTCTGAGACGCAGTAGGTTGCGGGTTCGATTCGCGCTGCGGGACAAATGTTTGCATGTTCTGCAGATATTTGTCTCGGGTCTGGGTGTTTTCTAAGTATGATATGTCTGTATTTACAAAAATATATATATATATGTTGTATATCATTCATGTGGTTCCCATAATACAAGCTCTGCTTAGTTTGGGGCTACATGATGCTGCGTGATTACGTCCCGCATTATTTATTTATATTATTTATTTCAAAACTGTACGGTCGGACTGCTTGCTGCATGCATACATAGCTGTTTTTTATATTATTTGTTTTTCGCGTATTTAAATGAGATATTTAGGTAGATAAGATGTTATTATGTTGTATGTATGTAACTAGAAAAATAATTAAAATGACGTAGGTAAGTAAAAAAATTTTTTTGCCATTTTTTCGCTAACTATGTTTCGCATCATGGTCTGATTGTAACCTCCTCCTTTCGGTAGTAGTACAAATGCCGTGGCAATGAAGCAAAGAAATAATTTCACTAGTGAATTTGTAATACTAATGATGTACACACCGGACATCCCATTGCGAGTGAGCAACATCGGTTCGGCTAGTGTTGCATTTCGTAACAATGACAAAGGACCTTGTCCTGTTAACGAATACAAATGTGTTTCCAACGTGAGAAAATTAACCATTAATGAGGTAGATGCTATCGAGCGTGACAGAAAAAAATAGGCATTCTTAGAAAATAGCGCGCTTTGGTATTCTATTAATTTTGAAGTAACAATTTACTTAATTATTCTACGCGTTGTCATTGAGACGTTCTCAAAAAATTATACATATTCAGAATATTTTTAAAAAATTCACACTGTTGGTATATAATATAATTGTTTTAATTATGATGAATTCGTAGTATACATTACACTAGCCTTCATTTCAGGTCTAGAATATGAAAAAAAACTGGATATTAGGGATACCATAACGATAGATAGATAGATAGATATTCATTTATTTTTGACACACACACACACGTAGAATATAGGTTCATACAATAAAAATCAAAAAGGAAAAATAACAATAAGTATATAAACCAGAAAAAAAAGATAACTTATTCTAACATTTTTGTGTAGGCCAAAAAATGACATTGTACTTTACGACCTATTTTCATATCACCAAATATACAAAAAAATCATAAAAATCTGTCGAGCCGTTTTGGAGGACTCCCTCGAGATTTTAAATTATAAAATATAAATAGAAACTTGCGACTTTATAAAAGCAAATTATTCATGATCCCACTTAATCTTATACCACGTGGGACTACCATTAAGTCTAGTCTGATTAAAAATCTATGACTGTACGCTGTCTCATTATGTTATTTACGTATTGGTTTATTTCCTTTAACGACCAATTAGCCATACGTCACAACAATAATTATCATCTGAGTATCGAAGTAAGTGTAAAGTGCGAGTAAACTCAAAGTTTTATTTAAAACTACTCTTAATTGAAACTCAACATATTCAAGCTCTTTTCTTCTTCTTTTTATTCGTATGAGCTAGTAACTAACTGTGGTGCTCCGACACCAGGGCCAACTTTTTAGGCCAACCCGAAGGAATCCGACATAGCTTAACGACTGAAAAGCCGGGACCAACATCTTAACGTGCCTTCCGAAGCACGGAAGCGCTCAAATCTAAATGTCACTAAACGGTCACCCATCCAAACAATGACCAGGCGGAGAGTTGCTTAACCAAGGTGATCTGCTAAGGACACCGAAGTTAACCACGCCACGAGCACTTCATTGAAGCAAAATTATTTAATAGGGCTCCATTTTTTTCCATTTTTTTTGGTAAGGTCTCCTGCAAAGCCTTCCAGATTGTCCTATTTTTTAGTAAACTGCTACCATTCTTTAGCAAAGCAGTTAAAGAATAAGTCCAATTCTCTTATCGATACTTGTTTTTTCTTCAATATTAATTTTGATGAGCTTAAAAATTCTCTCAAAAGACGTATGCAAAAGAGGTATGCCACGATCATAGCAAGTGAAGATCCGTGGTCTCTGCCTACCCCTCTAAGAAAAAGGCGTGACTGTATGTATGTATTCCACCACATCCACATCAGCCTATATCAGTCCACTGCTGGACATAGGCCTCCCCTAATAAAGGGGGATATACCCATAATCCCCACGCTGGGCATGTGGGTTGGGGATCGCAGGGCACAGCTTCTCGCATAACCGACGCTGCAGCCCGTCAGTGGCCAGGGGATTTAGCTGTGCCGATGTAGGCTGTGCTATGTATGTATTATGTATGTAAAATTCAAAAGTTAATTTTTAGTTTATACACTCCATTGAATCGACTGTTTTTTTTTTGTGGCTCATGATAGAAAGCGACAACTATTCATTTGTCTTCGATTAAAATAACAACATGCAAATCACTGATTACAACCGGACAATAAATTTATCATTGATAAAAAGTGTATTTGCAACATCCTTTATTCCTCAACACCTATTAATAATCTCATTACACTTGTTGATTACCACAGAGTCATGCAAGGTGATCAGCCCCCCTATTTAGTAAAATTGACAGCTCAGTGTGCAACCGACTCTCGGTTGGCAACCGAAATGAGTGGACAACTGAAACAATAATTTATTTGGTATTCACTACAGTCGATGTGTATGGGTGCCTTTCAGAAAATGACCGGACGTCTCTATTGTTTTATCGATAATATTTTTGAGCATAGATAAATTATTTTGAGTTTTGACAATCGTTTGACGGCATGAAAGTCATTTTTTTGTGTGATTTCAATAAAAGGAAAGTGATTGTATTGTGAAAAATGATTTATAAATAATAAGACTTAATGATACCTACTATAAATGGGCTTACACAGGTACTCCTTATCACATTTAGCTAAGTATAAAGTAAACATATAAAGAAACACCCAACAGGCAGATAGAAACATAGCATTGCTTCACCCTAACACAATCATATTCTCCTGTGTATCAAATCCTTCTCTTCTCGTGGGTATCCGACTACGAGTCCACCCACCACAACACCCAGACCCGGAACAAAAAAAATTGCAGATAATGGAAACATTGTCTTGCAGAGGAAATCGATCCCGCAACCTCTACCTCTTGCGTCTCAGCTGACTATTCGTCCCTTACCTCAAAGAGGATGTCTCTTCCATATTTTCATTACTAAAAACCAAAATCGGAATGCAATTTAGTGTTGGCTAGGCCACTGGTCCATAATGAACGTCATAATATAAAAATACCTAGGTAACTCACTGCTGGACTTATGCCTTTTCCAGTAAGCGCGACTGAGCAAGATCTTTGGATCTCTACATCCACTATTAATTATTATATTATTATCATTTAACACATATTTTGTTTTTATAGTTCTTCAAAATGGGAGACTATCCCGTTGCTTTGGGCCTACGATCTAGAGTGGAATCGTTTCAAGGTTGAAGAGTGTCAAATGGCTGCGCTGCGCTGGAGAGTATCGCGTCTGCAATCGAAAGAATACTCGCGGGACAAGAAAACGACTAAAACTAGTCCCTCGACTACATACATCCAACCAAACAAAGTTTCACATTTATAACTAGAACACCAATCTAGATAATTTTGATAGCTGTAGCTAAGTGCCGCGCTTAGCTACCTGAATTGGTGGACTACCTTCCGTCCTCAGAATTACTTACCTGTGTGTACGCTTAATAAGTAAGGAGCAATAAAATATTGTTTTTGAAGACCAAGTGTTTCAATTATTATTTCGCTAGCCTAGCAAAGTAATTGCTCAATGAACGAACAGCCGTCTTCTGCAGCACAAAATAATATAAATAAATACATAAATAATGCTGAACATTACACAGCATCATATAGCCTCAAACTAAGCAGAGCTTGTGTTATGGGAACCACATGATTGATAAATTACATAATATAAATAAATACATAGTGATTTGTTTAAGGCATTTCACTGCGTACACCATGAAACATTAATCAGGAAACTAGATCACTATGGCGTCAGGGGTATGGCTTTAGCCCTTCTCACTTCTTACCTATCTGACAGAATACAAAAAGTAGACGTAAATGGAAAATGTTCTCCAGGATCTGTAGTAAAGATGGGTGTTCCACAAGGGTCAATACTTGGACCATTTTTATTTTTAATTTACATCAACGACCTACCTCAACTTGTGAGAGACAACCACGAAATTGTATTGTTTGCGGATGACATGTCACTTTTATTTAAATTAAAGCGACGGCAGACCAATTTTGACGACGTGAACAATGCAATAGCGAAAGTTGTTAACTGGTTCGATGTAAATAATTTATTACTGAACGAGACTAAAACAAAATGTATAAGATTTATATTACCAAATGTTAAACAAGTTAAACCTAAGATTAAAATAAAAGATGAAGATCTAAATCTTGTGGACAGTACTGTATTTTTAGGCATAACTTTAGATAATAAGCTTCAATGGGGCGCTCACATAGATGGGTTGTCGAACAGACTCAGTTCTGCAGCATACGCAGTCAAAAGAGTCAACTTACTGACGTAGAAACGGCTAGACTGGTTTATTTCAGCTACTTCCATAGCATTATGTCGTACGGAATTTTGTTGTGGGGGAATGCTGCAGATATCAACACCATATTTGTGTTGCAGAAGAGGGCTGTTCATGCAATTTATAATATGGGCCCCAGAGAATCACTTAGAACTAAGTTTAAAGAAATAAATGTTATGACAGTGCCGTGCCAATATATATATGAAAACTTGATGTATGTCCGAAAACATATTAATATGTTCAAGAAAAATAGCGACTATCATAATGTTAACACTAGAAATAAAGATAAACTAGCTGTTCCTACTGTAAGGCTCCATAAAGTTAGTCAATCTTTTAAAGGGATGTCTGTACGATTTTTTAACAAAATCCCAAATGATGTGATTAATCTATCTGTAAATAAATTCAAAAATGTTGTTAAACGTAATCTATGTAATAAAGCTTATTATAAAATATCTGATTATTTAGATGACAAAAAAGCTTGGGATGAAACTGCCTCCAACTCCATCAAAAACAATGTAATAGATATTAAGTACAATGATGTTAAAAAAATATAAGCCAAGCAGAGTTTCTTCCCAATTCTTCTCTGTTTGGTCACGTTACGAATTGGTGGTAAATTAAAAAAAATGACGTTTCAAAGTGTACTATACAGTTCCTACTGAATAAATAAATTTTGAATTTTGAATTTTGAATTTTGAAATACATTTTTTTTGTAAATACATACATATCATACATAGAAAACGTTTATGGCTGGTAGTCCGATCGGTAGTCGGACTATCGGACTACTGGTAATGAAAAACACCCAGATCCGAGACAAATATCTGCAGAACATACAAATATTTGTCCCGCGGCGGGAATCGAACCCGCAGCCTTCTGCGTCCCAGGCGGACCTTCGCCCACTGCGCCACAGAGGTCGTCAAATGGTCTTGATATCTACAACATTTTCCCACAGTTAAATGCTGTAAGACAATGCTGTGGAAGTAGCTGAAATAAACTAGTTAACAGAGCTGATTGTACTTCAGAAAAAGGCTTATTAGACCACGCGGTATTCAGTCTGTCTTACTGACTAACTAGATTTACTATGACTGACTTAGTGGCTTACTCTTATTACACCACGCTAAGTGCGAGACAGTCTAGCTAAGACAGACTGAATACCGTGTGGTGTAATAAGCCTTGTTAAAAGATCCTAGCTACTGCCTAAGCTGCAGACCCGAGTCTGTTTTGTAACCCATCTATGTGAGCGCTCCATTTCACTTTAAAACAAATAAATAAGATACTATATAATCGTTTATTTCAGGCACCTATGATAACAAAAGCCCATAGCTATTCTATCTGCTTCGGTGCCACTTCTCTATAGCTGGCTGAAATCACTGGGCTGAAATTCGGATCCATGAGTACCTACATCCATGTGCTTTGCCAGAATCTGGAGAGTAGGACTTGAAACCAATATTTCTACTGCTCTTCAGCCTCTTAAGTGACATTCGGACCGAGACCCCTGACACCGACCCTGGTCGTCTCATCAAAACAGGAGAGGCAGATCTTGATAGTCGGCGTGTATCGCGGCGGTACTACGCTTGTTGTGGGCCAAATTTCTGTCGAAGTGTTGACGTCTCTTCTCCTCAAGGATGAAGGCTTCCCTATCGACCTCACTCCTGTCCGGGACATTGCCCTTCGATTTTTCCAAACTCTTCCGTTAGAACCCGACGCAAGGCGCCGGAAGCGATGGCTGAGGTTAGTAAGACACTTGCGCTTCTTCTGCTGGCGAGGACGTGAAGCAGGAAAAGGCGTAGGTACCTAGGTTTACTATGGTTGTATTTACCTGAAAATATAGTAATATCCTAAATATATTTAAATTTTTATCTTTTATTTCGTTTTACCCATCGATAAAAGTATACTGTCAGGTTAAGGTTATTGGTAATTAAATTTTACCTACTTCGAGGTTTTTGAATGAGCTATTTTGCATGCATTTGGAAATCGGATGGCAATGCAAAATTATTTGACATGAAGCCATGACACATTAATGACGAGGATCTGAAAACGGAGCCGCAAGAATGCAACTGGAAATCCCTGATGAAAAGTGCTAAGAAAAGTATTGTAGAAGCCGGATTTGTTTGCTTTGTTGTCTTGAGTACCTAGGTAATTTCTAGGCCTACCTAGTATAAAACGTGGTTCTTCAGTCTTAAACCATATGAGGGTGTAAGCGGTTCCAACCTCCATCTTTGGAATCCAAGCCAATCTCACCTGCCCGTGTTGCATCCTGCTGTATAACTAACTAACGAGGCTCTGGCGGCCGGCTGTATGCGGCATAGCGCAAACCGGCACAGCTAAATTCCCTGACCGCCAACGGGCAGCAGTGACGGGTACGAGAACCTGTGCCCAACGTAGGGATTATGGGTATTATCTCCCAGTTTACTGTACTCCCAGTGGCTGGTGTGATGTGGTGCAGTGTGGTGGTTCTATATCTACTCAAACCACGAAAAATTTTACTCGTACTTGAGTAAAAGTAAAAACGTAAACAAAGAAATGCCAAACGTAAATTTGACAGCTTCGGTGGGCAACCGAAGTGAGTGTGCAACGGAAAAAAACATTTATTCGGTATTCCGTACGAAAATGTGAGATGATGCACCAACGGTGGCTTTCAGCAAGCCACTGAACGTCTCTAGTATTCTATCGACGTTATACGACTGATTAAAATATAGCCATTTTACCACCAACCAAATGGGAATATAGACTATCTTTAATTATTAGCGTACCTTCGCCACAGAGAAATTAAACGCTACGCACCTTCGCGTTTTGACTAAGTAGGTAGGCTAAAAGGAGTTAGGCTTCAGTGCGAAAACTGAAATAGGTACGACAATGTAGCTAACTAGGTAGAGTACCTACCTCTAAAGGGCTCATGAAGCTATTGTTCTGAATCTATTTCTGTTTTAGTTTATAAAAGGAAGCAAGATTAACATAAATACTGGATTAGACTATATGTATATTCCATTTACACATTAAGTTTATTGAAAATTACAAGTTTACACATTTTTATTCCCATATTATCTCAATTGAACCCTGTGTATGACATTAGTTGATCCCAGCTTAAAAATCAAACAATGATCATTACGTGGGCTGGGCACAACAGCAACAGCCCTCTTCAAGAAAGCCTACCTACGGCACCCAGTTGTTTCATCAGTAGTTGGAGATAGCTCACCTAACTAGGCAAATAAATCAAAAATCCTAATGATTTTATGATCAATAATGTAAACAAGGAATCAAAAAGAATCAATTACACTAAATTTTATTAAAAATCAGACAATACAGTTTATTTATGAATATTGTACTACCAAAATACAAATAATGTAAATACAGAACAAATTCTAATAGACTACCTCACACAACAATCGGTCGAATAATAGTGCCGATCACTTCCCAATCATTAAACACTGCTAGAAACTAGTTCCTTTCGCAATTTATTTCACCAAGGAGATCGACTACCAATTTGATCTCCACTTTGGATACTGAATACCATTTTGATAGAAATATTCGATGTACACCGATGACGTCATCCCAGTGTGTAACTGCAGTCAACCTTCTAGCCACATAGCCCCAAAGAGGTTGGTTTTTTTTACTAAATCTATCCGGTTCAAAACATTGAGGTGGTCAACTGATATAACAGGTAGCACTATTATTTAATTTTAGACTCGTAGGTAAATATTCAATATTCATATTTCATTACCAGTCACACAATGTAGGATTTAGTAAAGCGGTACATTACTGTTTCTAGCTTTATAAGAACAAATTGTGTTCAGATAATACAATAACTTATGCTAATAAGGTATAATATTATTTTATCTCACGGTTTGGTACAGTGCCTATCACCCTCAGCTACCAAACACTGCTACAATCTAGTGTCTCTCGCAGGACTTTATACCAAGAAGGTCGATTACCAATTTGATCTCCACTTTAGTTACGGAATACCAAATAAATATAATATCGATAGAAACTGTCACAACTAACAGGCATTCGTTGTACACTGTGACGTCACCCAGACGCCCCAGTGTGTAACGTAACTGAAGCACACCGATGACGTCATCCTAGTTGGCAACTGTAGTTAGCGAATACCAAATCAATCATTTGACGTATATTTGTTGCTCACCTAGCTTCGGTGCTCATCATTTCGGTGGACAACTGACTTAGTGAATAGCCCCCCTGGCTTGTGGAAAATAACTAAATAGCACAGAACGTAAAAAGTTAATTTGAATATTTTTGTTCCGTATGTGGCATTATTATTATAAAAATAGTATTTAAATTGTTCTGTTGTGACAGCAGGAAAAACAAAACAAAGTCCAGATCACTGTGGCCTATAGCAGTCCACTGCTGGACATAGACCTCCCCTAATTGACCGTGTGTAAAATATTCCGTATTTTTTTTATTTATTAAATAATTTACATATTTATAGTAAGTACATATGAGTATGTATATAGATGCAGTCTATTGTAATTTGGACTAGGCACACCGTCCACCGTTTCCGTTTGTTTTGAAAGTTTCTCTCCATCCAAAGGTTGCCTGGAAGAGATAACGCTTTTAAGCGATAAGGTCACTCATTGTGCCTTTATTTTTTAAACCTTTTTCATTATCTTGTAATTCTTTGTATGGTATGCAATATAGTTATATAGCGCTACTTAGCCCGTGGCTAAGCAGCTTCAAGCTGAGATGGAACCTTTTTAGCCCAGGCCTTTGCATCGCAGGGGACATCCGCACCTACCTTTTTGTTAGTTCTTTGCCTATGTAATAGTCTAGGTATCTAAACTTCCGTCCTTTCTTTATTCTGTGATATTGCCGAAATTTTACCTACAAGTCTTGCAATTTACCTACCTACCTTATTATTATTATGTGTTCTCTGTGCTGTATTTGTCTGTGTGCTGAATAAAGAGTTATCTTATCTTATCTTATATTATCTTTATATCTACATATCTATCTAATTATACACTAGACACTAACATGTTGACTGCGGGAATCGCACCTGAATATACGCGCTATGCGAGGGAGAGCAGCACGTGCCTTAGAATAAGTAAGATTTCAGCACTCAAAGCGTTATACACTAGGTTTTCTGACCCAGGGGCTGATTGGGAAGCTTTGCCTTAATCACCGCGCATGGAAGTTGGGTTGGGAATGCAGTATAGGTGTCTGAGTTAGCTATGTGTATAATGTGCTATCATCGAGACGCAATAAATACCTTTATTTATTTTTATTATTTTATTATTTATATACCTTTGCATCTAGATGATTCATTGATTTATACGGTTGACGCCGTGGTATCATTTACTTATTGACTAGGACGCTGTAGTGCCTGGGACATGGTAAAGATGGAGTAGGCTTGCCCAGCACCCATACCTTCCTCTCAGCCTAGTCAGCCTTACCCCCAGGAAACACATGAACAATACGTGTGGAGCTGACTAAGCCGCGGGTTTTCATCTCGATGTTTTTCGACAACGTTATGAGCGAGTGATATTTTTCAAAACAAAAAATCTATTGATGCTTTGCCGAGATTTGAACTCACGACCTCTGGATCGGAAGGCTGGGTACATCTCGCCATGGCTCTACTCAGGTAGATACTTAAAAGGGGTGAAAATGATGTATATTTAAAACTATGTTTTGTTTCCAGGCACCTCAGTTCCTGACCTTCAAAGATGGCAAAATAGGAGTTAACTTCGGGGGCTACCACGCTGGTGTCGGTATTGGTGGTGGAGCAGGTACGAACTTAGTGAAATATTGTTTTTTTTACTTATTAGTATTCGTACTTAAATTGTCCTGTAAGTTACACGCTGACATCAATACCCAAAGAACTTTTAATTTTAGATGTTATGATAGATGAAAAAAGCGTATGGGGGACTCTATATTTTCTTAAGTTTAACGTAAGAACCTTACATCATACCAGATTGCAGTGTGAATATTGATGTCTGGATTTTATTCTAGGAAGTGGCGCTGCAGGAGGTTTGTTTGCTGAAGCCGGCACACCTCACGGCCAAGCAGCTAGAGCTGGTTTAGGAGGCTCTGTAGACGGCAATGGAGGCTCTGTAGGTATGTCATAGCAGGATAAAAAGTATGTCACAATCTATGTACTTATAAGTATTGTAAGTTTCATCCAAATCCGTTTATCCGTTCTAGTGTGATTGAGTAACAAACATCCATGCATCAAAACTTTCGCATTTCTACATCTACACTTAATTTATAAAGAGGATTTTTTTTGTGTGTGTGTATGTTTGCAATGTAATAATCTCAAAAAATACTGTGCCGATTTCAAAAATTCTTTCACTATTGGAAAACTACATTCACCCTGAGTATTATAGGCTATATTTATTGCTACAGAATATTAGGGATCCTTACTAAAACTAAAGTAACGTAACCCTAACCCGTGCGAAGCCGGGACGGGCCGCTAATATAATATAAGTATGATAAAATCATCCCATGGCATCATCAGGCTTTCTATCCCATGTTATCTTTATCCATCTTTTAACATTCACCCGAAGAATTGGGAAAAGACCTCAGACGACCGTGATGGTTGGAGGAAGTTTATATATGACGGAGCTGTGGATCACGATAGTGCTTGGTTTGCACTACTCTCCCACAAGAACGAACTGCGCCACAAACGCGCTGCTCTTCCAACCTCTCCAGGAACACAATTTATATGTGACTTATGCGATCGAAGCTGTCGCTCCCGTATCAGCCTTACAAGTCA
Source organism: Horisme vitalbata (assembly GCA_951804965.1). Taxonomy (NCBI): domain Eukaryota; kingdom Metazoa; phylum Arthropoda; class Insecta; order Lepidoptera; family Geometridae; genus Horisme; species Horisme vitalbata. The sequence goes on from OX638101.1 coordinate 11,578,575, forward strand.
CACTCGTAAGTGCCGAACCTTGTCAGACGCTGCTTAAATCATCTTCTAGAGATGTTAAAGGCCTATGATGAGGATGATGATCCCATGTTACCATAGCATGTTAGATAAATTAATAGAAAACTCTTTAGTGTACTCACACCAAGAAAAATATGTTGGACTATGTGTTATACTTTTACTACCCTTGAGTTGCGTTAGAAATTATTTCAGTGGTTTAGTCGTGTCGCTCGGACCTTATGCAAGCCAAGTCATAGCTAGTTTTCGCTAGTGGCGTGTACATTACTAAAGTTGTACCTAAAGAAACGAACAATCCTGTAAAAATCATAAAAACAAAACACGTTGCCATAGACGGGTATCGGTTAGGTTCTCTGCCTATGCCCACCTGCCGGACACTCTTCATTCTATAGTATCGAAATCTGTAAATTAATTTAGCAAAGTATTTATTTTAAATCATAAAATAACGTATTCAACTACTTATGACGAGCCAATATATTTCATGACGTCATTGGAATATTTTAAGCGACTATTAAAAAGCGAAGTTATTTGAAATACCCATGCGGCATAACATTAACTCCGTTGCTCATCTCAATTGAAATCGCTATATTAATGGTAATTTAAAATTTAACGTGGATGCTTTTAAAACTGCTTGACTGAAATATCAAATGAATATGGCATGATTTTATGAAGCCATTTTGCCTTTATGAATCTATTTTTATAAGCTTAAGCTCTTAGAGCCAGTGTATCTTAATTATAATCATTATCCCAAATCTGTTTTCAACTCATCCTTAGGAGGAAAAAGTTGTATAATAACCTTATCGTTTTTTAGACAGAAAAAGACGAATAAAAAACATATAATTCTGCTTTCGACTTGGAAAAAATGCCAACTTCTGCGAAGTGCAGTAGAATAACTATTTTATAATGGAGCTTTGAGAAAGAATATCAATTTCTAAAGTCTTGTAAGGGGTTTTGTTCGATAGAAAATTCTGAAATCTAGGCCGAGACGTGTTTGAAACTTCTTAAGATAAAGTTGCTTATCAAGTTAGAAGCATTACAGTTAATTGAGCGTTTACCTTTGTCTCACCTAAAGTCAACGCATTCAGAAGGACAAGGGTGTCATAAAATTACAAGATCGACGAAACTTTAAGCATTTTTTTTATAATAACACTATCTATTTGTTCTCTTTAAACATTAACATTATTTATTTTGGTTAGATCTCTTATAAACGATTTCATTACTGAAAAAAATACAACTGAATTGAGAACCTCCTTGGTTTTTGAAGTCGGTTAAAATCTATATTTCTCTAAATTATCCAAAATAAAAAATAAAAAAAAGATTACTGGTCATGTTTAGGGTAATAAGGTTACTGAAAGTAAATCCAGAAATGTAATAGTGTCTTTTTTGATTTTTAAATTCACATTCATTTTTTTCAACAGGTGGTCTTTTCGCTGGCGCCACTGCTGGCGGCAACGTGAAAGCATCAGCGGGTCTTGCCGGCGGCGTCGCAGCCGAGAAGAGTGCTGGATCTGGCTACGCATCGGCATCTGCAGGCGGTCACGAAGCTGCGTCCGGCCTGGTAGGTGACAGACAGGAAATAGCTCGCTGGAAACAACAGAGAAAAGAGGAGAAACTCAGAAGGAAAGAGCAGAAGAAAGCGCAAAAAGCTGCTGCTGCGGCAATTGGGAAAGCTCATTATGAATCTGTCTATTTCTGGTGATGGAGCAGTTTAGTTTGTTCATCCAGTGGTTGTAATCTTCGGTATAATTTTATATTTGACTAACAATACTATAAGGAGTCTGATCATTAATCTACTAACATTAACGAGTTGTACGTAATTAGTTTATTGAGACTGGTTAATTGTCTTACTAAAAATTTAGGTAAAAACAAATGATCTACACTGTTAATGTTCTACTTTCTAAAATACTTATTGGGACTGATCTGAGCATATTTTATTACTTAGTTTAATGTCTAACAATAGATTGTAAGGTCCAATAAAATAACTTAAATGTTCCACTCTGTATCTTTTAACACCCCTGTTTTCAAGCCAGAAATGACGTCCAAAAACAGGTGGATCTAACGTGCGACTCTGATTACTCACTGAATCAGGTAAAAGAACCATGTTTTAGCATGTTTTCACTGTGCACGAACGTTCATTCACATCTCGTGTCTCATATTCGGGACTCCATTTTCAAAGTTTCATTGTAGTACCTACCACCCTCATCATGCATGAGCTTTTAAAGTTTCTCAAAGCTTAGTGTGTCGCCGTATCATCGCCATCCCGAAAATTCACAGCCCTTACTACGAGATACAGTTTTAGTTTTGTTTGTTTATAATACTTTACTCAAATATGTGTATAATCAGTTTAAACGAAACTAAAATTGATTTAGTGGTAAATATTAACGACGAATTAAAGAACATTCAAAATTTACAGGGAGGGGAATCATCTGTCAGCGGTTCATCAGGTTTTAAATTCTCCGGCACAAAATCATTTGGAATTCCGACCGCAGTGATCAAAGAGACAGAAGTGTCTGTTGGTCCGATTGAGAAGAAACACGAACACAAAGTACACACAGAATTTAATCTAAACACAGACAATGAGATAAAACATCATGAAACTGAGGCCCACATTGATACACATGTAGAGAATAAAGTTAATGTACAGCCAGAAGTTATTGTCAAGGAAGTAAGTAAATCCATTTTTTTCCATGTGTTTGTATGAATTTATCTCTCTTTGCAGGCTTTTTTGACATCATTTCTGTCATTATTTTCCCCGAATCGACGAGTCAACCATTCGAAGCAAATTTGGTGGGCTCCTCAGCAAAGTATCGTTCGAAAGGTTTGATTTAAAAGCTGTAGGTAATTGTTGTATGTTTGCACAGTATCAAAGAGAAAAATATATACACAAATTTTCTCATACCGGTTAATTTGTTCGACACCAACCATCAATGTCTTCAAATCACACAGAAAAATGACAAACGTGTTAAAATAGAATTAATGAAGGCCCCTGAAGACGAGGATCCTGAACACTTTGTGCTAATAACATTTTTTTTTTCTGAGTTAACATTAACTTTGATGCAATTATGAATCGGAAGATATCATGCATCTGAGAGGAGAAAGAGGTGAATGGTTAATTTGTTATAGATAGTTTTAATATTTTACACGTCAATAAATTTCAGGTTTACGTCGAACCCCAGCCAAAAGTAATAGAGAAAACCATCGTTCACACCCATTATAAGCCAAGCCACCATCATCACAAGACTGCTTATATCGGAGGGTAAGAAAAGTTTGATAAAATCTTAAACAGTAACAACACCAGCCTATATAAGTCCACTGCTGGACTCCCACGCTGGGCATGGGAATTGGGGATAGCAGGGCCGACGCTGCTGCTCGTTGGCGGCCGGGCCGGCAATTATGTAGCTAAGCCGGCGTAAGGCTGCTCTACGCCGCTATCAGCCGGCCGCCAGAGTCTCGCTTCTTAGAAAGCAGAGTGCACCATGAGCAGGTGAGGTTGACTGGGATCCGTAGATGGAAGTTGGAACCCCTAAAATCTTAAAACCTTTTCAGAAATCTCAGAAACAGATTGATTATTATAAAAGTAAAAGTAACCATTATTTATCTTTTGTTCGGTTGTTACAGTTACATTGGCGGTGAAGCTAATGCCGCTCCTCCACAAGTTCAAAAGCGAGTGGACGTAGGAGTGGAAAGCTCTGCTCACGGTGGACTTGAAGGGTCGTTTGAAGGTTCTGCACATTCCGGTGTCAACGCAGGACACGACAACGGTGGACAAGTCACGTACAGGAAGGAGGTCACCTTTGATAAGAACAATAACTTCTTCAGTGACATCTTCAATGTATGTCATCGAAATAAGTATATACATTTTTAAAACAATAACTCATATTTTATGAGTTCATTATCATTATCATCATCATCATCATCAGCCGATAACAGTTCACTGTCTGACATTGGTCTCCTCTAATGAGCGCCATTGCGCCCTGTCCTGAGCTCAACGCTTTTTCAATATGAAAGTGAAATAGAACAAACGTAGTAATTTCTACCAATTACGAGCAAATTAGCTTTTTTTATTAACCATCCTAGGCACAATCAGTAAAACGAATTTGAAAATAAAAAGCGAGCTATCCACCCAGCTATTCTAAAGAGACCAATGTTAGGCCCTGTTTTATTATCAAAGCAACATTTTTTATTTGACCTTTTTATTGTTATTTGTTAACAGATTCCTATTTCAACCCTGAAAGCAGTCGGAAACCTATTGAGCAACACAGCAGCAAGCACTAGCGTAAAAGTTGAAAAGTCTGCTTCTGTACAAGGCGGTTACGGTAATTCTGGTGATTACGCTGGTTACGTCCACGGGGGTGGATATGGGCAGAACGGTGGTAACGGTCACTTTGAAAAGAATGTGCAAGCCGAGAGTCAATTAGGTGGTTCTGGAGGTTACGGCCAATCTGCCCAATTAGGTGGGGGATTCGGAAGTTATGGTCAGGCCGGTGGTTATGGTCAATCGGGTGGATATGGACAGTCAAGTGGATACGGTCAGGCCGGTGGATTCGGCCAGTTCTCAAAGTCCTTTCAAGCAGGAGCTGGATTCGGTGGTTACAGCCAGTTCGGTTCTGGCTTCGGAAAATTTTAAATAAGTAATTTATTTTAGTTATGACCTAGGAAATAGGTAGGTATTAGGTGTCTGTGCAATGAAATGTATATATTTTTGTATAAAAAGGTGATGTTTGATTAAAATTGTTGTCAGGAACAGATTTTTTCGTTACTTAGTTTTTGGTTTATCAATACCCAGCCTATAAAATAGATTTATTTTCATTGTATGATCTAACAACTATTGTGTGTCACTGTGATAATAGACACTGCAATAGACTACTCTACATTATACTTAAAACATATTTTAAAATGGAATAGAATAGAATAGAGTAGAATCGAATAAATTCGCAACAAAAGTCATAAATCTATCAAAAAAAGGAATTGAATGTTATTAGAATACCTTGTGTGAATAAGCCACAAAGTAGTCAGTGTAAAAGGTTATCCACACGTTGTTTTGGATCACTTTAAAATACTTCATCTCAAATTAAGCAGCGATAAGGAAAGCATTAAGCGACCCACAGGGAATGGCGTATAATCTTGACGCCTCTCGCCATCGTAATCTCGATGATATTTTTATCTCGCTCTTTATTACGTTTTTATTTTTTACGATCACCCCCTTACGGAATTTTACGCTCCCTTTTCTTGACTACTTTTGGGAAACTTGTAAAAGAATACATTTGGCTTCAATAAACAGCTGCACTCAGTCGTAAAGATGAAAAAAAGTAATTTTTATTAATTTGTCTCCCGGTACATAAATGTTACCTTATTTTTATTTTTATGGATTTAAAACGGTTACTTAATAACTTCCTAATATTTTCTCGACATAATAATATTCGAGTTTCGCATAATATATATTTTACCTTATTTTTCTTTGTTCGGGCATATAACGGTTGCTCAATAACTACTTCATATTTTCTCGACATAATAATATTCAAGTTTCGCATAATATTTATTTTTCTTTTCATATTAATAATAAACCGGTGGCATAAACTTATCAATGAATATCCTTACTTGATAAAGAGAACATTATTCAAACGGACTTATAGCTGTATCACAATTTCTTTGAAAATGTTCCCCTTGGTTTCATTTTCATTTCCAACTTCTAACCATAATTTCATTTTTTCCCAGAATCTGATATATCTCCGAAGCATGCATCACAGTCACAATCATCATCATCATCGGATGCACAAATCACGGTTCAGACACCGAATGCATCCAAATTCTTTGACGATATCTTCGCCGTAAGTTCATCTTCACTTCATTCTACTTCACCATCAAATCTTTTATAGTCATTTTCAGTGTTTGTCCATTAACTGTTCCCTGGTAAGTATGTTTGCTTATGAAGAAAAGTTTTGTCATGATTTTTGCTAATAAGCATTATCACTATCGCCAGACCAAATTAATATTCCAGCGCTGACGCAAAAACGACGCACTTAGTGGCGAGAACTATTTTTTGCTGTTTTTTTATTGCTATTTATATGAGGTTACGGTATTTAAAACGTGTAGATATACGTTTATAGCTTCACTAACCTATAACTGGATGCGGATTGATAGGATAAAGGAGAAATGGGGGATACTTGGTTACAAGGGACGTTGGAAGATGAAAAAAGCTTTCAAACAGTGAAGGCTTTAGGTGAGCAGTCAAGGAAAAAATATCTAGGTTTATAGGTTTTTACTTTAGGTCATTATATTTGACTTTGCAGTATTTTAACACCAAGATAACACGAAGCAATGATTACATAGATGCGACTGGCATCTATCGGCAATAGGCAATATCGGCAAACCGATAGTGTCTGTATTCGGTCTTATCATACTAAAAAGCTTTCAAACAGTGGTGGCCCAGAGATGCTTTACAGCCAAGTGGCTGACCACGTGACCACCCACCTGATGATCAAACAACATCATTGATGCAGCTGAAAATCTGTATATAAGGTCTGCAAGGGACTGGTAGGAGTAGAATACCTAAAGAGGTCTCATAACAGTGGGTGTTAACAGGCTAAATGATGATGATGAACCTCTATATGAGACGAACTTTTTTTACATAAAACTTTATAGACAGTTAAGTTCTCGAGATATTTTTTCACCTCGGCTTTCTGATTGGATCGATTTCAGTGTAGAGATAAGAACAAAATACTTAGACAAGAATCACAAATCAATCGGGCAATAGATATAGCATTTACATAAGTCATGAAATGAACAAGTTTACTTTAAGGGTAGGGTTACTCAAATGATTTATAATATTTTTCATATATAAAAACATCTTTATAAGTATTAATTTAATGATAAGCACCTACTTACAGTTATATTAATACGATAAATCACTTGTAAAGTTCACTGTGTTAGCTTTTAATTAAAGTACAAACTGAAAACTAAAACCTATATAATAGGGTGGTAAAGTGACTTTACCAGAATTAAGAGCTGCTTATCTATCCCTTTGTTCTAAAATTAATTTTAGTACCTCAAAAGTTTAAATATTTTGTCCTTTTCATAATGGAATAAATATGTAATCAAGTTGAAGACTGAGTTGGGTTGAGAAGGGTTTGGTTGAAAGGTTTTTCGTCAAAATTCATTGGGAGCGAATGAAAATTATGAATTTTAAACAAAAAACAAATCAGTGGCTTAATGTTAAAACTTGGTTAAATGTCTGCTTTAAATTTGCCAAATTTCAGTTAGTAGTTAATTTCAGCATCTTGTTGGTATTTTATTGTAAAAAAAACTAAAAGAATAACTTTTAAAATTATTTGATAATTAGCCCAAAATTAGCACAATCATTTGTAATTTTAGTATTCGCTTGAATTTATTCACGAGCTAATATTGAAAATTTAAGTGGAAAAGGTTCTACTAATATTTTGACAACTCAGCTAATTAAGTAAGTATTAGTTTTAACTTAAGTTTACCAAGGCTTTACCCAATTAAAAATGTAAAGCTAATCTAAACCTTTACTAAACCTAACTAATGAGCAATAAGGTTGTGTTTTTATTGGTGCAACGCTAACTGGAAAGGTAAGTTTTATGCATGCTTTTTGGAGTAAAATTTATTTGAGGAAGTATTTTTAAAAAGACTTCATTGATTTATCAACAGATCCCAATTAATACTCTCGGGGCAGTGAACAAGTTTTTGGAGAACAACATTAACGGAAGAAAAAGAGTTCAGGTGAGCAGTCAAGGAAAAAATATCTAGGTTTAACACAACACGAAGCAATGACTACATAGATTCAACTGGCAGCTATCGGCAATAGGCAATATCGGAAAACCGATAGATAGTTTTAGCTGCACGCTGTAGATGTGGCTAAGCCGTGTCTTTATTCGGTCTTTTCATCCTAATATTATATTTTTTTTGTGTATCTGTGAGTATATTTGTTCCCTCTCAATACCGGAACGGCTGAACGGATTTGGATGAAACTTGGATTATGAAGTTTATGACCTAGATTACACATAAGCACACATAGGCTACTTTTTATCTGGGTACTACGCGAACGAAGCTGCGGGGGGAACTTGTATCTACATTAATAGATTTTACCACATGGCCGTGCCGTTTTATGAAGACCGGCTAAGTACGCCTCAGACGCAGGTTATTACATAGAGAGCTGAGGCTTATTACATAGATAGGTGGCTGTCTACCTACTCGCTCCGAGTTACGTTTACTGATAACCTGCTACTAGATGTTTCGTAATTATTTATAATCATATAATTACAAAAGATTGTTCACTGCACAGATACAGTAACTCTTTTACAAATTTCAAACTTGACTTTATGTAGAATGGGGATGACAAATGGGTAAAAAAATAATGACTAATCAGTCCGTCAGGTAGATCAACAAAAAATATTGGACACATATTTTATTATTTATTAAATTAATAATAATTGACGAAATAAAGAGCTTCAAATTTCGGGAGTGGGGGCTCGTGACGTCACGGCTAGGTAAAAAGTGTACTAAGCCGTGACGTCACGCGGAACTTCAACGCACAATATCTTTGTAATTTTTTGTTTAATTAACAAAATAAAAAAATACGTATCCAATATTTTTTATTTATTGATCTATCTGACGGACTAATTAAAATTTTATCATCCCTATTCGACATATCAACTAAAGTTTGCACGTCTGCATTTTCTTATGGATCTGCATAACCTTTCAAGGCTATGTAAAAACCTATGTGAAATAACTATTTACCAAATTAAATTGTTTTTAAAGCTATAAGATTATTTTTAGTTAAAGATACTACATGTTTTATCAACAATTAATCAACAACATTTAGGGTTCGCTTTTTAAATGTTAATTATAATATACTTTAATATTATTGTTTACCTAAAACCTGCCTCTATGCTTCTCAAAGCCTTGAAAGCAGTATTGTAGTCATTTAGTGTTTATCAAAGCATACTTATGATTTTATCTCGACCTCTGTGGTGCAGTGGGCGAATGTCCGCCTGGGACGCAGAAGGTTGCGGGTTCGATTTTCGATATATATATATATACTAGCTGACCCGCTCGCAACTTCGTTTGCGTTTATACTCTTTTTTTACATATGTCCTTTCATGTGAAATGCTTCCCTAGCCCGGTAATTTGACATAAGAATGGAATAAAAAGTACCTACATATTACTACATTACCTACCCCGTGTTGTAGTAATATGGAGGTAGCTGTTCCCGCTCTCACTCCTTTTTTCGTTCCTGTTTCCGTTGGCAACCCGTCGCCAAGTTAACAGCCGGTATAGGTATGATGAATTTTTATATGCCTCACTCTTGATTATGATTGGTTGCCCATGCAAACTTTCACAACTTAAACCACCCTCTTTAAGTTTCATTTTCGCTACAAAAAGCAGCAAGTTCTTCTCCAAGGTCCTAACCATGGCTCAACGCTTTAGGTGCTTATTTATTTTCGTTATAGTCTCTGTTAAAAATCTCTAAATGTAAAAAAAAAACTTTCTATCCCCGTGGTATTCAAATATCCAAGCACAAATGAATGAAATTGAAATTTCGAATTCTAATCCGATTTAAATATTATTTTTTATTTCACATTCCAATTTTAAAGAGTATCGCATTGCACCAAGCTTTTAAGGCTCCCCCACACAGGTGTGTTATTATCGGCGATAATATCGCATGCGTTATTGCGATAATGCGTCCCAATTCCTTGCACATAATTGCGTTTTCGTAGCAGTATGTAACTTTTTAGCCATCCTAATACATAATGAACTAAAATTCTACAGATCTCACACTACGCGCAACTATCAAAGGCATTGAAAATGTAATTTAGAATTTATTTCTATAAAGTTTTCTTGCACACGATAAAATTTGACTATAATGTACTGACGAAAAAGTGAACGGAGCGCAGAGTGGCTTTGCGCGTAAAGGCCCTTCTACTGCCTACAAGATGGCTCAAGCTGTAGCTTAATTCAATCTCGAGATATATTTTTTTCCGTTTCTTCAATAGCGAGCTCAAAAGAAGTAATTGGGAAATTCTCGATCCAGAAAATTGTTGAATTTTGACAAATTTTGGAAAATCTCAAAAAGTTACCACCCGATTTTGGAAATTTAAATTGCACTTTGAAGCCCTCCGGCAGACGCAAATATTGACATAATTGTGACCGATCACTTTATTCAATTACACATATTTTTTTTTAATGCATGTGACGAATTTACTTTTCATGTATGGAGTTTCAAAATTGTGAAGAAATTTACTTTGTGGCAAATGTACAACAACCCCTCTTATATCTGTGAAACTACAGGCAAATGTCAGAATTTCATGAATCGGGGCTATACTCGATCAGAAAAACTTAAACATTTTCAATATTTGTGCATGCAATTTTATGATATATTCTGTTATATTGTCTGATATTATCGCCAATAATAACGTACCTATGCCCACGCACCTGTGTGTAGGAGCCTTTATGTGAGAACAACGTTTTTTGAATAAATTTGGAATGAGTTTTCAAACGCGACAGTGTCAAAATAAAATGGCATAACATGTGTCACTAAGGAGTATTGATATCAACTTCGATGCAAATCACCCCTAAAAAACTTTGTACCACTTTTTAACCCCGTTAGGCGATAAATTTCAATAATATACAAAACACGTCTTTCATCAATTTTGTTAAAGAATGTTTATGCAAAATTTGAAGTAGATTGGACCAAGGAATCACGTTGTTCCATACAAACTTTGCCCACGTTTTTCACCCCTTTAGGGGTAGAATCTCGGAAAATTCTTTCTTATCGGATGTCTACGTCATACAAAGAATACGCCCTCCAAGTTTCAGGTCTTTACGATCAGCGGTTTAGGCTGTGCGTTGATCCGTCAGTCATTCAGGACAAAGGATTTTATTAGTATAGATTACCCTCCATTAAGGTATTTTTTTCAAAAACCTGGTATGCGGTCTTTTATTATTTAATATTCAAAATGTTCTGACAAAGTTTCAAGAAAATCACACCACGCGTTACGATTTTCCCATACAAACTTTACCACCCCATTGCAACCCCCTCAAGGACTATTTCAAATTTTCAATTACACAGGTTTGTTGACAGGGTTTTCAATGATACATGTCTCAGGTTTCAAGTTTCTAAGTTCAAGGAATACGATTTTTCATACAAACATTTTTACCCCTTTTCACCCTCTTAGGGGTTGAATTTCCAAAAACCGTTTCTTAGTGAGCGTTCACACTCTTTAAAGAGTACCTGTACCAAATTTCAAACCTCTAGGCCCTGTAGTTTCTGAGATTTCGTGATGAGTGTGTCAGTGAGTGAGTGAGGATAGTTCTCTTTTATATATATAGATTTAATATATCAATCATGTGGGTCCCATAACACAAGCTCTGCTTAGTTTGGGGCTACATGATGCTGTGTGATAGTCCAGCATTATTTATTTATTTATTTATTTATCTATTTCGGTATTATCTGTTGAAACCCATTTTACTATTCAAGGTTACCCAGGAAGGCTCGGAAAGTGTGGCAGAACCTACGCGGGTAAGGCCTGGACCACATGCAAGGAGACGCGCCAACAAACGCGTCATCATCCTACAAGAAAACCAGGAGGACAAGGACTAATTTCACCTTCGAAATAAAAATAAGCTTTTTAAATTAGAACATTTAGTATAGTACCTGATTTACATCGTTTTTATACAGTTTTAATTGGTTTTATATTAGTTATTACATTATTTTATAATGTATTGGCTATGCTATAAAAATATTATAATATTATTTGTGGTGATTAATTTAGAAGTTCTAATGTACCTGTTAGAAGATTTAGGTAATACTTAGATTCTAAAAAGTCGAAACTGGAAAAACTTCAAATCGCATCATTATTTGTCTCGGCGATTCGTTTAATAATAATTCGTTTCGTTTACGTACAAAACAAGGTTTTATTCAATTCTAATAAAGAATTTAACAAACAGTTTTACTTTTTTTAAATATATGGAGGTCTCTCATTACCTTTTATTTTAAATAATAGGTCCTTACATATGAAAATGGTTTTGTATGGAGAATTTCGAGAAAATTAATGGCGCGTACATACATTTTTGTATTTTTTTCTGGAGCTACATAACTTATTCCCCTAAAATTTGGTGTGTATAATTGGGCAATTTTGTTAAAATTATGCGAAGCCTTTATTTAAAAAAGAAAACTTACACAAAAAAATACAACAAATTTAAGGATTGCAAGCGACATATGAAATGAACGGTTTTTAAATAAAAAAATTTGGGGATGAATTTCCCTAAAAATAGTATTTATTGCATTTTCAATAATTGCAATCATGTTACGCTCAGAATATAAATTAATTTTGTATATGACTGTTGAATAAAAAAATATGTACAAAATAAAATAGAGTAAAAAAACGCCAATTTCATATGTAAGGACCCAATAATCAGGTTAAAGGTAAACAGCCGGAACCCAGCTAGCCATATCAAAGAAATTCTCATCTATATTAAAAAATCATTTGCCATTCAAGTATCTCGCGAAAGCTCGAAACGGTTTGACCAATTTAAACAAAGTTTTTTATTTTGCTCGCCTTGATTAAGAGGTGGTTTAGAAAAACATAAATTAGGAACAACCATAAGGAAAACTGAAAACGTGCTTTTTCTATGGGATTCTTGTATGAACTCTTTCATTTTGTAAGGTCTGTCAGATTAGCTAATAAAATAAATGAATTAGGTAGAGTTACTATTTAATATCCAACACACACCACACCAGCCTATATATGTCCACTGCTGGATATAGGCCTCCCCTGTAAAACTGGGGATATATAATAATCCCCACGCTGGGCATGCAGGTTGGGGATCGCAGGGCATAACTCTCACACCGCTCACACCCGTCGGCGGCCAGGGGATTTAGCTGTATCAGTGTTAGGCTGAGCTTTGCCGCAATCTGCCAGATCTCTGTTTGTTAGTTAGCAGGGCATGCACCACGTGCAGGTAAGGTTAGCTTGAGTTCCGAATATGGGGTTTGGAACCAATTACACCCCTTGATCCCCTCCCCTCTTAATCGCAATTCGTCGTTCCTGCAGGCCAAGGTGTTAGGTAGAGTTATGGAACAATAAAATTCAAGAATATAAAAAAAACAAATAGATAACTGAATAGGGGTAAAATCCTTTTAAACGCGAATGTTACTTATTTTGTTTGGTTACTCATGAAAATTCGCTTAAAAGTTGTCATGGGTCGAAAAGCACCTTTCGTTCAGAAACTAGTACTGTTTATTACTAGAAAGGATAGAATCTATCTCCTAAGGAGGAAAGGATTTTATCTGTAAATAAATTCAAAAATGTTATTAAACGTAACCTCTGCAATAAAGCTTATTATAAAATTTCTGAGCATTTCATTCAAGCTTATCAAAAAAACTTGAATGAAACTGTCTCCAACTCCCTCAAAAACAATGTAATAGTTAATAATAAACTTTGTAATAAAAACAAATAAAACAACTTTGTAAAAAACAAGACTAAAAAAAAAGCCAAGCAGAGTTTCTTGCCAATTATTCTCTGTTTGGTCACATTACGAATAAGTGTAAATTCAAATTTAAAAAATTGACGTTTCAATGTGTACTTTATGTGCCTATTGAATAAACTTATTTTGATTTTAATAGAAAAACAACTTTTAGATCGATTTACAAAATCTACATTCACGCGAGCGAAACTACGAGCAAAAGCTAGTTAACTAATAAATATCAATTTTATACAATTAGCATTGTTGGCATACAATGTTTACCTCTTCTAATGATTGGTTGTCGAATTAACATTAAATTTCGAAACATGTATGAAAAGGCAGAAATTAGATTAATAATTTTATCACACTATTATTAGAAATGTGAAAGTTTGTGTGTATGTGAGTATGATTGTGGTCACTCCGCTGACGGATTTAGATTAAACTTGGAATATTCATAGTTTATGACCTAGATTAACACATAGGTTACTTTTTATACATCACTAGCGAAGCCGAGGGCAGAAGCTAGTCTTTATATAAATAAATAATGCTGGAAATATACCACAGCATAATTTAGCCCCAAACTAAGCAGAGCTTATGTGGGACAAATAACTGATATACTACTATAAATGTATGTTTATAAATAAATACGTTCACATTATGCAAAGAAAACACCCAACACAAAGATATACAAATTATATAATAAATTATCTCGCAGCGGGAATCGAACCCAACAAACCCCAACGTTTTGCGTCTCATGCAGTTCCTCGCCCACTGTGCCACAGAGGTTGTCTCTTTCTTTAGTTTAATTCAGTATATTTTTTATAGCGGATATCCACTAAAAATATATAATTTATATCATACCAAGCAAGCAAAGACATTTTCACATAAAATAAAATTAATTTATGTCTAGGCTTGTTACCTTACATGGTTCTAGACAGACCTATACCTACACTAAAACGTTTATATACTTGTTTTATATATCCTGTTTTCCTTCCAGTCTTATTTATTACGAATCAAAGCCACCGTTAGCATTATTCTAACATGCGATAAAAAATAAAGTAGGTAGCATTCCTTTAAAATAAAGGACCGAGTTAACTTTTTATAGAGGGTGAAGCAATCAACAGCAGATCTAAAAAAAACAGTGATAACATTTTAATTTTAACCTTCAGTTTTTGGCTACATCAAAAACTGAAACAAAAACAAATAAATTCTTAACCAAAAACCGTATGAAGGATATCAAAGAGTTGTAAAAATGTCTCACTTATGTTTCCCACGACCGAGCACACAATTTGTAAGCGTAATAAAACATGAAGCTACTGTAAAAACTTGTTATGATACCTACATTCAGAATCGTAAAATACGTAAGTGCTGTTTTCTTTACAGCTTCCGAAAAGAATACAAATGCAATACCATTCATTCGAAGACCAAATATTACTATGGCTACATACGAGTAAACTTGTTTGACCAACAAGTATGTATTTATTAGAGAAGATCATCATCATTTATTTAAGAGCTTTGCTCTTGTCTGCGCAAATGATGCAGCTCCTTCCATCTGCCTCTCTCGAAAGCAGCCTCCTTTACTTCCCTGTACGACATGCCATCTACTTTCTCTTTAATGTGGCTCATATAATTTATCCTTGGTATTCCCCTTGTTCTCTTTCCTTCTACTTTTCCCTCTATGATGTTGCGTTTAAAGTTGTTATGTCGTTTAAGGTGTCCAAACATCTTTCTGCTTCTGTTTTCTATATTTTATTACATTTTTAATACAACAAGTCTATCTTCGGCGACTCTACTTAAAACTTCTTTGTTACTTACTTTGTCTACCAAGCTTATTCTTTCCGTTCTCCTCCAACACCACATTTCAAATGCTTCCAAAATCTCTTTAGTCTCTCTGAGTCATTCTTATCCACGTCTCGCACCCGTACAATGCTATGCTCCAAATGTATGTTTTGATAAATTTAATTAAATTAGAGATGATAAGATATATTTATTACTCATAAACCTTAGATTTATCTTTTTATGCTATTTCTAAAAGTTACTTAAGCAAAGTTAATCATAAAAGACAAGACGCGGTGATGGCCGCTGGAGGCCTTGACCGAATGGTGGCCGAGGTTGGGCCTAGAAACTCCTCGTCGTTCACCAGCGCGTTGGGTCGATGACATTGTGAAAGTGGCTGGGCATACCTGGAAGAGAGAGGCACACGTGCTAGTTGATAACTTTTGTAAAGCGAGAAAATATACTCTTCTACCCATTGATTACTATTTATAGATAGAAACAAGAACATTTCCTTAGAGACGAAGAAAAAGTTTTCAGTAGCAATTACCCAGGTAATTACATTAATAAGGATAATTTTAAAATAAATATGTTTTTTATAATCAACAATTAATTAATGATAATGATAATTTAATGTTCTGAATATTTAACAAGTTCAATTAATCAAGGAACTGTTGATTGCGGGTCTCATACGTTACGCGCAGCCGTTCCGACGAGTGCGACACGTCTCGCTGATGCAACGGTGTGTTTTCAGCATTCAAAGTGTAAACAGCCGTCATCGATATGAAAATCTTGTGAATTGCTATCCTATCAGTAAGAAACGGCAAGTCTAGGATTTGTAGTTCCTGATTTATTGACTGTTTGAAAGAATACTGTTACCGAAATTTAAAATCTTGTCTTAAGAAAGATCCGCCAGTATAGGATTAGTAGTTTCTGAGATATAGTCATATTCGCCGTCACGGGATCACATCATATCCTATAGCCACCTTTCTTCCCTTCTTTATATTACCAAGTGGTCAACTCTAGTGTTGGAGGTTTTAGGCCAAAGGCCTCCAGCATGGCTTAAAAACTGAAAAAGCTGCCCGACGAGTGCGACACGTCTCGCTGGTGCAACGGTGTGTTTTCAGCACTCAAAGTGTTAACAGCCGTCATCGATATTAAAAGTCTTGTGAATTGCTATCACATGAGTAAAAAACGGAAAGTCTAAGATTAGTAGTTCCTTTTTATTGACTACTAGCGGCCCGTCCCGGCTTCACACATGTTAGGGCTCTTTTTTTACAACTTGGGTTACGTTACTTAAGTTTTAGTAAGGATCCCTAACCTTTTCTAGCAATAAATATAACTTATGTTACTCATGGTGAATGTAGCTTTCTAATGGTGATACAATTTTTGGAATCAGCACAGTAGTTTTTTAGTTTATGCATTATAAACATACACACAGACAAAACTTTTTTTTCTTCCTCTTTTTAATATAAATAATAAAAAATATTAATATATTGTAGATTAGTGTAGATATAGTAGTGTAGATTTGAAAGAATGCAACAACAATTATCGAAATTGAAAATCATGTCCTAAGAAAGGAACCACCAGTATAGGATGAGTAGTTTCATAGACAGAGACATAGTCATAATTATTAATATCAATGGGATATTTACCATGATTTGTGAGTTCTGTTATTTCCCGATATTTCGACGCAGTTGCATGCGTAAATAAATATCCCGTTGATATTAATAATTATGTTCTCAACCATGATAGTTTCAAAAGTTATATAGACATAGTCGCCGCCACGGGACTACATCATATCCTATGGCCACCTTCTTTCCTTCCTTCTTTGTTTTCTTTCTATGAGCAAGTTACTTCTCTGTGTGACGTGAAGTGGCAACTCTAGTGAAAGATTTTTTAGGCTACCCGAAGGCCATCAGCAGGGCTTAACGACTGAAAAAACTGGGACCAAAATCTTAGCGTGCCTTCCGAAGCACGGGAGCGCTCAGATCGAAATGCCACTAAACGTTCAACCATCCAAGTAGTGTCTGGATGGAGTGTTGCTTGATCAAGGTGATCTGCTAAGAAAACTGAAATAGGCCAAGCCACGAATTCCATGGCCACCTTTTTTGGTTTATTTTATTACTTTTTCCACTGAACACCCAAAATATTAAACGTTTATGTTAATATGGCTACATAGTGCTTACAGCCGCCATATTGGACTTCGCGCTACTTATATTCTACACGTGAACCCAATGATTCAGACGAATTCAATGATGACACCTTATTTGGAGTTATTCCCGGTTCGGCCTGCGAAGTCCGAAGGCTCAACAGGCCAAAGCGGGATATTCAAATTATCGTCGATTAGTTTTTGATATGTGTTTTTTTTATCGTAAATTTGTATACAGTCTGTGAACTTTCGTAATCCAGTCAAATCCGACGAAACCCGGTCAAAATCGTTCCAACGGTTTGGGATACATAATCTAAATTTTAGACGAGTGCCCCTCATCACACTTTACTACCCATCCGTTCGGCCAATCAGCACTCAACATCAATCTACAATACTAATATACCAGAGTTGTGAGTCCATGATGCCTACAACTAAACAATGAAGTTCTACAATAATTCATCATCACCATCATCATCATCAGCCTATAGCAGTCCACAGCTGGACATAGGCCTCCCCTAATGAGCGCCATTGCGCCCTGTCCTGAGCTCGACGCATCCAGCTTCTACCAGCACCCTTTCGCAGATCGTCACTCCACCTGGCCGGAGGGCGTCCTACACTACGTTTGCCGAGCCGCGGTCTCCACTCAAGAACTCGTTTGCCGCAGCGGTTGTCGGTTCTTCGGCAGATATGGCCAGCCCACTGCCACTTCAGCTTACTTATTCTCTGAGCTATGTCGACAACTTTAGTTCTATGTCGGATAGTCTCGTTGCAGATTCTATCCTTTAGAGAAACTCCACGAATTAACTACAAGAACGAACAACCTTCAACTAAACTTAAATTTTGTATTATTTAAAACAATTTAAGGAAATCCCTCCAGCGAGATAGGTTGACGATATTAGAAAGACCGTGGGCGGCACCTGGTTCAGAATAGTGCAGCATCGCGGCAAGTGGCATAATCAAAGAAAGGCGTATGCCCAGCAGTGGGTCGTGAAATGATGATGATGAAGGAAATCCTCGTATGTTGATTTATGAATACTAAGCTCTAAATGTATTTTATAATTATAACACCTTAAATTAATTTTCAAAAAGAAAGTGACTGACTCGATCTGCTTCAGAGTTCTCACCAGACCAGGAATAATATAATTCATCATCATCATCATCCACAGCCCGACTTCACCCACTGCTGGGTATAGGCATCCCTCAACTTGTGCCATCCACCACGATCCTGCGCTAGTCTAACCCACGTGCGGCCGCGGCTTTGACAATGTCATCTGCCCATCTTGTAGCCGGACGTTCCACACTTCGAAAGCCATTCCTAGGCCACCACTCTGTAATTATCCTACTCCATCGGTAATCACCTCGCCTCGCAATGTGTCCTGCCCAGCTCCATTTGAGTTCCATAATTCGGTTTCCAACGTCCTGGACTTTAGACCGTCTCCAGATTCCTGCATTAAAAACCCGGTCTACAAGTCGAATACCGAGCATGGGACGCTCCATGGCTCTCTGTGCTACAATAATTACAGATATAATAACCAAAAATTCAGTCAAAGTGCATAAATTTGAAGGTAGTTTTTTGGGACTCAAGATATTAGCGATATACAGATACAGGATGTAAGTGCTTTCAACCTCCAGCTTCGGAACTCAAACCAACCTGATTTATCTGTGGTGCATCCTGTTACTAAAAACGCCATTTTCAACACCTACGAGAGAAAATAGAGAGCATCAGCGAATCATTTTTCTTCCTTTTCGGCATATGGGTTTTCCATCAAAAAACTGCAATAGCAACTCTATTTGCGTTTTCAAATTTTACCGAAGTGTACTTGAAACTTGCTGTTACTAAATTACCCACGTCTGCACTGCAGTACCTACTCAGATTAAGTAACTACAATTTTATTTGCCAATTGGATAATTGAACCTAAAAATGAGTTTGTATAATTCCAACCGATTTCGTGGAATGGGCACGGTATTGCTGAAGGGCCCTATTCAAATTCACCCCTAGCAGACCACTTCTTTAGATTGGTAGGATAATTTTGGAGTAGTGGGTATTTGCTTACTTAGATACAGTGAACGATATAAATAAACTTAGTGTTTTTAAGTAAAAAATAATAAAGACAAACTGAGCATATACCGCATTCATTAGACATCTAGATACTTAAAAACAAATCTGATGATTTAGAAAGACACTGACGGCCTCTGTGACGCAATGGGCCAAGGCCCGTTGAGACGCAGAATGTTGATTCCTGTTGCGGGACAAATGTTTGTATGATGTGCAAATATTTGTCTTGGGTCCGAGTGTTTTCTATTTATAATATGTATATATTTTCAAAAATAATAATTTATAGAAGTATATCAGTCAGTATAAGCTCTGCTTAGTTTGCAGCTATATTATGCTATGCTATACCGACCAGCATTATTTATTTGTTTACTTACTTATTCTAAGGAACTATGCGTATAATACATGTTTCTAAGATATCTACTGCAAATTCAAGTCATAACGTGAGCTAAATTTGTACTTACCTTATATATTTTTCAAAACACGCTATCACTATTGGTGTATAGGTGCCCTGAAGAACATTAAAACCAACTGTAAATTATTGTTTCCCTTAATTTTTATTCAATAAAGCGTTTACAAGTTTTGACCCTATTGTGTTTATTTAATAACAATAAAGATTGTATCTACATACGAGTAGTTGTTAATTTGTTCAGAATGTTAAAATGAAACGCATCACAAACACAGCTCAGTTCCACTTTGTAACGAACACGACCACATGACATAAAGGGGTTAATCTAAGGTGCCACCTACAGTGAAACTCCCGCACTATTTTTAATTTCCGTATATTTTACACAAATAAAAAACTGCCGACTTCTCGGAGATATTGCAATACATGCATTCATATGTACCTATTACAATCAATCCTAAATCCTTAATTATGTTTACCTGATTTTAAGATTAAGCTACTCCAGTTATAATAAATATACAGGGTAGTGCTGTAATGGCGACATTGAACACAAATGAACAGAGGGGTAGTGCTACTTGTCACTAATCATTAAAAAAAAACCTCAAACTAAAGTCCATTTCTCAAAATTTTATTTTTTCAATCAAACTATATCACAAATAAGGTAAGAAAATTTGAATCATGCTGTGGAAAATTTACTATTGTCAACGTCACGCGCTTCTGTTTGAAGCGCGCGTATGGTACACGGCATGATTCAAATTTTCTTACCTCATTGAGAAAAAAAATTTGAAAAATGGACTTTATTTGTAGGATTGATTTTTTTATGATTACTGATAAGAAGCTCTACCCGTGTGTTCATTTGATGTCGCCATTACAGCACCACCCTGTATAAATAGTTATAGTCTTTTTTTCCAAGAAACACGAGGTTAGGGTCTGTGGTTTAGATTTTGCAACTTTTTACATGCGGAGACTTTATAACTAAAAACTATACACAAGATGTAATATAATGCCTAATTACATATAAATCAAATACTTCTACTAATATTAAAAATATTTGAGATGTAAAATGTCACAGTAGAGCTAACGTAAGCGTAAATTTTTGTCCAATGCTAAAACGTAATTTTGAATCTAAGCTTTCTCATTGGTCAAATTTTGATGTCTATTGTATGAATACTTTTTCGCTAGTTCTCATGATTGAACCTCTTGGATTGAGATGAAATTTATTTTAATTTGCACATAATGTTTATAGTTCTAGACTAGAAACAACATATAATTATATGCAACTTTTACCATACCTACATCACTTGCACATAGGCACCTTACTAAATAACGAACGAGGCAATGGCGCCAAGCGGATTGCCGCATAGCACAGCCTACATCGGCACAGCTAAGTCCTCCGGCCGTCGACGGAAAGCAGCGTCGGTGGTGCGAGAAGCTGTACGTACCCTGCGATCCCCAACTCGCCTACCCAGCCTGGGGATTATGGGCATATCCCCCTTCTTAAGTGCCCTCTAGAGGTATGTCCAGCAGTGGACTGAATAGGCTGGTGTTGTTGTTGAGTATGCAACTTTTTATCCGGGTACCACGCAAGCGATGTCGCGGATGGAATCTAGTTTAACCTATAACGCATTCAGTTAAGGTAAACCTACTTGGTATCCATTCAAGAACTTAATCGTAAGGTAGGTACTCCATATTTACTAAGAGACAAAACCTAGAACGTCTAGTAGGACTTACTCGTAGGTTTATGGTTTGCATCGTTAATAAATAAACTCACATGAATTGTCTCTTCTCCAGTGGCAGTAGCTCTGTAGGCACGCACCTCATGTCAATTCAATATTACCCTCGCTGTTTCAAAGACAACTTTGTACAAATGAGTTTATTTTCTTTATTAGCTTTTGAAGTCGGAGAAAGGGAAGCAAGTATCACAAACTCACTCATGGGAATATACATACAATTTTCTTTAATTTGAGGACTAGGTTTGAAACTTTTATCCCCTTATTTATGAACTCTATTTAAAGTTAACCAATGCTCAAAGTTAGTCTTGTCACTGTCTGTCATAACCCTACTGTAAGAGATGCCAATAATCTAAGCATCGTTTATTTTTTCAAAGATGTATCATAAGTGAAGGCCATTAAATTTTAAGACAATCTTAAAAAGATCTTTGGGTAGGTCTGAGTCATTAGTGGTGGTAGTCGTGGGCGGCAACTTGTTCAGACTAGCGCAGGATCGAGACGAGTGGCATAATCAAAGAGAGGCCCAGCAGTGAGCCGAAAATGGCTGAAATGATGATGATAATGATTAGGTAGGAAGCTGTTTAAAATTTTTAAGAGAACTGTTTTTAACTGAGTAAAAGATTTTTAAGGTTTTATTTTTTAAGATATTTAAACGATAAAATATTTAGTACAAATTCCGCCAAATCTCTCTGACGAGTTTCACAAAAAAAAACTCGACAGAAATTCGATAATGTTTCGCCTTCCCCGTAAGGCATCATCAGGAAACGATAGACTCGCTGTCCCCCTTTGGCACTCCGCAAAAATTCGCAGACGTGTTGCTTCGCCGTGCGCGTAGCAGAAAAAAGGTTTTATTTATAAATACATCATTTACGAGACATATTCTGGATAGGAGAGTTTTATAAAAGTCTTTACAGATTGTATTCAACTACATAGAGAATCTCTACATTGGGGTATAAAGGGATCCAACCTTCATCTTCGGAACCCAATTCAACCACGAAAGCGGGGCTTTGGCCCCAAGTATAGCGCAGCCTACATCGTGCAAGTACATCCCCTGGCCGCCAACAGGCAGCAGCGTGCGAGAAGATGTGCCCTGCGATTCTCAACCCTCTTGTCCAGTGTGAGGATTAGGATTCCTTATTAGAATAGGCCTATGCCCAATAGTGGACTGATATAGGCTAGTGGTGTTCTTGTTGTTGATTTGACTATATCGGTCCTAATCGGTATCTTTTTAAGGCCTTAATTGTTAACAAAAAACAGTATTTGTATTTGTTTGTAAATGTTATATTTGAACTTTAATAAACAATACGACTTTCCATTAGTAACAAACACAAAATATGAAATGTATGCTTATAATAAAAATTAAGGGTATAAGTTTAACATAGGCTCTCATCTTGTACTACGGAAAGTTTTCGAACTCGAGTGAAAGTTGCAAGTTCTGTATAATATTAGCATTTTCTTTAGGAATTTATCAAGAGTTCTGCCATAATGTGAGCTCGTTAGTGCTTAAGCCTTGCAAAATGTTATGAATAACTACTTAGATTAATCTTATTCTTGAACTTTATACTACCTATGTGTACTTGTTATTTTCTGTTTTAACATGATTTTCTGTTTCAAAATCATGCGTAATAGGTATCATGATGGTAATTCAGTGCTCTTAGCAGAGCGTCTTGGTTAAGCAACACTCCGCCGGGTTACTACTTGGATGGTTGAACGTTGACTGGCATTTAGGTCTGAGTCCTTTTGTGCTTCGGAAGGCACATTTAGATGTTGGTCCTGGGTTTTCCACGCTAAGCCATGTTGGAGGCTTTCGGGCGGCCTAAAAACTTCGATACTAGATTTGACCACTATAAAGTTAGATAGAATTACAACTTGATGAAAAAAACATAAAAAAAATTGTGGTACGATGGGTGACCTTATCACCAGCTCATACAAGGAAGAAGAATTACAATAGCTTTTCATATATTTTCGTTTTTTATAACTGAAAGTAACCCTTATGGATTAAGGAAATGGATAATATCAATGACTATGAAAATTTATCTTGTGTTGGAAATCAGCACCTGTACCTTAGCATTATGAAAATACTGAGAGACACGCATAATGAGACAGTAGCGCGTATGTTAGATTTCATAATATGGATAAGGATGGGACGGATCACGCCACCCAAACGTTTCAAAACCGCTTGATGGCTATTCCCGAAATTGGATCAGTTCGTCTCGTGAGGAAATTAATTTAGAACCCTAATCAGAGTTCCAATTTGTTCAAAGACCAATTTGACTCGGAGATAGTAAGGATATTGCATATTATGTTTATCGAAAAACGTTTTAGTTAAACTGGATAGTCTGCTAAATAAAATAGGTCTTAAATAGGTAATTTCAATAGTCTATAGCATCTGTCCAGGCTAATTTTGTTCAAACAAACTAACCGATAGAAATAATTAACTGACCTTTGTGTTCAAATACTTAACTATAAGAAACTATTACATTGATTAATTGATTTGGTTCATGTGGCAAGTTGCCAAAAGCATTCTTCATGAACTTTTTACACGTACAAATAAGGAAATTAACTATTTCAACTAAGTAGTTGAAACAGTTGAAAGATAATGCATAAAAATACTCCATTTTTTCTTTGTCATCATTTGTCCACTCCCTGGTGCCTGGTGGTAAATGCGAAGTTCACTTTAAGAAATGGAATTTCATCAAATTTAGCCCAAGAGTGATTTAATCACACGTGGGACATATTTGGCTAAGCGATGCCACTGCCAAAACTTCTCCAAACATTGTAACTTTAGCTTGTTAAACAACCGGACGTCAAAAGGTTTATATATCTGGTTATGCGCCTGATGGCTACACGTCGCTACCTAAGTTATTATTAGTCAACAAAATAAATCCCAAAGCCTTTAATTTTGTTTATTAAGCCATAGAACCGTTACTGCTTGCATAAAGTTAATTAAAAGGTAAACTTATTAATATAGGTGTTAGGTATATATTGTGGTGTTCAGTTCAGACTGTACCTATGTAATAAGGGGGATAAATCATGGCGGCTTGGAGCGATATACGGTCAACAAGAGCGTCAAAGAGTAATTAAACACAGTATCATGTGTATGCCATAAAAGGTAGCCTACTGAAAATGACCGGCGAAAATTATGCACGTTAAAATATTATTGTAATAATTTTATAAACTAAACAAATATTAATTAAATAATAATATTGACACCGGTACAGTACTGTGATTATTTTGCGTTTCCGCAAAGGCCTTCCCTAGAGCAAATATTAATTAAATAATATTGACATCGGTACTGTGATTATTTTGCGTTTCCGCAAAGGCCTTCCCTAGAGCTTGCCACGATTTCGGCACTCCACCAAGTAACTCCAGCTATTTACCGAATTTCATCCTTCCATCAAGACGCTACCTTCCTTTCTTTCTTTCGTTTTATCTTGGACACCACTAGGTTACATCCTTTGCCCATTTTCTTTTATTACTGCGCATCATATGACCTGCCTCATTTTAATTCAAGTTTAGTTTTCAAATAGGTATTGTTAGTGGGTAGATACATACTTAGATTCAAACTACCAACCTTATTAAATGGAAGTAGAAACTTTCAGGGTAAACAAAGTTATTTTATACTCTTGACTCTTGAAAATTTCAAAGATTTTTTTGCTGAAAATAAAGATTGCAATAATTAAATAATGTTTCAAACTTGATGATAACTTTGTTTCGCTTCTGAAGTTGGGTTCACTGAGATACATTCTAGAGAACTTATGTACCAGAACACTACAAAAGTAGGTAAATAGGTACATTCCAGATGAGTCCCTGAAGTTTTACTCTATACAGTTTTATTCTATATTTTTTATCTAGATGATTTTATACTTTGTCCAGTGGTAACTCACTAACCGGGATGTTCTGTAGTGCCTTGGTCTCGGTTAATAAAAACTGTGTATATTTCAATTTTCAGCCAAATCAGTTCAGCCGTTACAGAGTTGAGTGAGAACGTAATCAAACTAGGATTTATAATATTAGGGTGACACAAGTCTGCAATGCGACGTTTATATCTTAAAATAACGAGGTAACGTTTTAATTCTATGAAGACGATGAACTTTTGCGGTAGTGAGTAGGTACTTAGTCTAGTTAAACTTACTCACTAAGATGCTAGTCTACATTATTAAATCATGCTTCGTGCTTTTTGTAACCAAGAATTTATTTAAGCAAGTCTTTATTTTATTATAGTTCTCGTTGTAGATGTTTATCGCAAATGTGTTAGTCTATTATCATATTATATCTAGATATACGAGGACAAATATAAAAGACTACTCAGACAAGTCCACGTTATAGAAGATATCTCAAGCTTTGAATATTTGTTTAAGAGTTTTCTACATAATATAAAATCTGCCTAGTAGTTTTGAACACCAATTTTGCATTTACGTATATCTGTTTCAATAAATAAGATCCATTTTATAAAACGTCTTCAGAAAGGAACAAGAAAACAAGAAAATGGAAGACATTCTCATACATAGTTAATTTTAAACGCCACCAGACTCCAAGGAAATAATGCAAAAGAAACTTCCATGTCTGGGGATTCACAACTTTTAAAAAATGTGGCTACTAACTGAAAAAGACCGCCTGAATAAGGTACAGTTAGGGAAATTCACTGGACTTAATTAACTCGGAGTCTAAAGACGAACTATGAAGAAATGCCGCGAAGTTGACTTCTTTTAAAAATTTTAAAGAAAATTTTAGTTGGTTGAACTTTGAAATGTTCTGTAATTACGCGCATATGAAATATTTTAAAAGAATTCCGCAGAATGGAGTTTCATTTATATAAATTTTATTTTAAAACGACCTAAAAAGCCTTTTAGTGCTATTTTTTATTCATATAAATCGCGAGATTATCCTCGCCCTCTGGGTAACGCGTCCTGTAACTAAATCCATTTAATCATTAATTTATTTATTTCTTAACTACTTTTGTTTGTTTTTTTAGCTTTATTGTTTTGGTGGTTAAGATAAGTATAAAGTGCAACCTGCACTGAGTTTTTGTGTCGTTTGCTCATAAAGGAGGTAATTTCACGGGTGGTTGTAATATTTTATAATTTATAAACTGTATATCTATGTTTTAGTTTTATAATATAATGCTATTATCTGCTTGTTTACCAAAAAAATTTTGAAAAAATACACTCAGTTATTTTCATGAATGTGATTAAATAGTAAACAAACGGTTTTCAGCTCGTACTAAAATTATAATTTTATTGAAATAATTAAACAAACAAACTAAAAATAGATTGTTGGTGGCTTTTTTAACAAAACAGTAATCTTTGTTATTAAACCCAATTAGTCAAAATTATGAACGATTCACAATTACCGACGCGCGTAGGAGAGCATCGGAGAGCATTTTATAACATGCTAAAGGATTTTGCAATTTACGCAGCTTTGAGCTTTGTCAAAAACTCACATAAATAGATTTGTAAGTAGATATTGCATGCAAATAAGGAACTTAACTGCTTTGTGGATGTTTCAATTTACTCTAGCATGTTTTAAAATGCGTTTCGATGCTGTGGTATGAATCATACATTATTCGAAACGGTAGAACACATTGTTTCACTTCACTTCTTTATTAATTGGCTTCTGGGATAGTTTCCACAATTTCGCCAGTATCAAGTAATTTCCTTCTATAGATCTGACAATCAGACGATCTGACACATTAGATGACTCTTACTACCCACTTCCTTCTTTCTTCATATGAGCTAATGGCCAACTCCAGTGTCAAAGTTTTTAGGCCGCCCGAAGGCCACCGACTTGGCAAAGCCGGGACTAACATCTTTTCTGAAGCACGGAAGCGTCCAAATCTAAATGCCACAAAATGTTCAACCGTCAAAGTACGCGTAGTGTCCGGGCGAAAGATGACCTCCTAAGAACACCAAACCACTATTTTTGTATCATCATCATCATCATCCACAGCCCGATTTCACCCACTGCTGGGTATAGGCCTCCCTCAACTTGTGCCATCCACCACGATCCTGCGCTAGTCTAACCCACGTACGGCCCGCGACTTTGACAATGTCGTCTGCCCATCTTGCAACCGGACGTCCCACACTCCGAAAGCCATCCCTAGGCCACCACTCTGTAATTTTCTTACTCCATCGGTCATCACCTCGCCTCGCAATGTGTCCTGCCCAACTCCATTTGAGTTCCATAATACGGTTTCCAACGTCTTTAGTACGTCTCCGGATTTCCGCATTTGGAACTCGGTTTATAAGTCGAATACCGAGCATGGTACGCTCCATGGCTCTCTGTACTACTCTCATTCGGTACACAGCCTCATACTCGTATGTTAGCGTCCATGCCTCGTCACCGTAAGTCATGGTGGGCAGTACACATTGATTAAATAAAGGGGTTTTCAGACACTGTGGAGTAGTTGCTGCTTTTAGGATGTCGTCTAGCTTACCAAAGGCAGCCCACCCTAATTGGATACGTTTTCTGATCTCCCTTTGTTGGTTCTCTATTTTTAGATAGATTTAATTAAGAGTGTTTAGGTGCCATTGTTAAGTACTCGGTTTTTCCTTGGGAAACAGTAAATTATTGTCTTTTATTTTGATAGTTTAATAAGAAAAACGACCTTACTAATACAAATACACCAAACGATATTTGATAGTTTTACAAGAAAAACGACCGTACTAACTGTTAAAATCCCATAAAACAGCACATGATTAGATAGCACAAGGCCATGTATAAATAGATGGATGGAAGCCAAGATTACCCGATGGATCAGTGGCCGATTTCGTCGATCGTAAGTGGTTATAAAAATGTCTTTGTCGAAATGCCCTTTTATCCAGGGTCAGGGCAAATAGATTTAGCCACTTTGGGTTACTCCGATAAAAAACTGTATCAATATCACTCGCTACGTGATTGCTTTGATATAAGTAAGATCTCGAGTAACAATATATATAGAGATGTTTGTAAGTAAAGGTCGTGAAAGGTGACTTTGGGTTGACAACCATTCATTTAAACTATTATTGTATAAACTAAAGAATTTTTGTATTCTAAATTCACTGATTATTACCTCTACCTTGCCTACTTATACTTTACCTCTTTATTACCTACCCTGAATTATTCTTGGTTTGGACTCAATGGGGTCACTATTGGAGTTACGTGAAATTGATTTAACAGAAAATAAGCTAACTGTTTTAAACTATGTACTTATGTTTAGTTTTTCACTCAAGTCCGGTCAGCCATTGCTGAGTTGGGTGGGAGCAAACACACTCCAGTTTAACGAATTTATTTTACTCAAAAAAAAAGTTTAAATTACTGACACATACAAATTTCGCATTTATAATATAGGTGTGTTATATTATAAGAAAAATCTTTAATGTTGTTAATTGAGGGCCTCATAAAAATCTGTCAAAATTTATACTATTGCCATCTCTTACCATTGGACATTGACAAACAGTGACGGGTATAACTTTAAGCAATGGCTCATTTTAAGTAGTGTTTGTAAGTAAGAGGATACATATTGTAATAAGCAGATATATTTGTGTATTTGTATTTTTTATGGGGGTAAGTTGGTGAATAAATGTCTTTTTATTTATTTAAATCAACCAACTACATCTAACAAAGACTCTCACCATCAATAGATAACTATTTTTATACCTTACTATTTTGCTATTTTTATTTTAGTTACAAAAGCGTGAAAAATAGACTATAAATACCAAAAAAATAAAATTAAACCATTCACTGAGCTGCTTAAATAAACAAATTATTAAAATTTACGAGCATCCATTTTAGAATGATCTCGTTAAAATGCAGTAAAAATGTCCCTGCGCGAAAGTAAAATCTTGTCTCATTCTCGTTTTTATTCACCTAATTGAATAAAATTGCTCTTTGCGCAGAAATTTTCTACTTTCTTGAGACTTTAAAACAAAACACAGTAGGTAATGCCTGAAGATTGCTTCGGAAGAGATGAAGACCCGCTGAATAATACGAGTAGTTGCTTACTCTCTATACGAAACAACAGATTGCCAAACTTTTATTGTGAAACGAAGCTTAACTTTGAACTAGTAAGGTTGAGAATTACGTGAAGAGCATAGAGGGTATATGAGCGAATAGCTCTGAACAAGCGATCGTACATATACGTGGCGGAAAGAACGAAGTCTAGCGCAAAAATTGAATGACAAAAGCTCGTTTGGCAAATCAAAGAGAAATAAAACCTTCATAGACACTTCGTCGATGCCTGTAAACGGAAATATTTGGAACAATGCACACTGAAAAACCCTTTGAACAAACTAGGGACCTAATTGGTAACTTTGAGTAAGGATAACAATGAATTTTTTGATTGAGAAAGATATGCTGAGGTGGTTTGGGCATGTAAAAAGAATGGATGAAAGAAGATTGACGAAAAAAGTATATGAGGTGAGTGTGAATGGGACAGTTGAAAGGGAAAACTTTGACGTAGGTACGTTATGCGATAAAATTGGAGACCTGCTGGAAAAAGACCAGGTCAGGAGTAGCCTAAAACGACGAGCATGTATGAAGAATGTGATGAGACTGAATGAAGTAAAAGAGCTATTGCCTGGAGATTCGCGGTCTCTGCCTGACCATCTGGGAAATGTATGTATGTATGTAATCAATTTAAACAAACGTTACAAGAGAACGTGGTTAAAGCTAAAGTGATTCTAATCAAACAGTCTATTTTCAGTATAAATTTAGTCAAGACTAGTGCAAAAGGCTGAGGTTCCTTAAATACCACAAACACTTCCGTTGTTTAGAATAGTGACGCAAGTTGGCAACAACACAAGTCTCTGGCGGGAGGGTATTCCAGAGTCAATAGCACTGTAGCGTACATTTCGACTGTGATTCATTGTAAACTACTAGCCAATATGTTGTTTTTTAAGACTATACTTCAATGACCGTAAATAGGTGTAAGTGTGTGATTAGGATGTGGGTTTTAAGAAAATGTATTGAAATACAGATCATTATCAAGGGTAGAATGAAAGAAGATGTTATTATGTGGTGAATCAACACAGTGAAACAAGTGCAGGTAGATCTGATCTGATACGATTAGATCCTGTTTCACAATTACAGGTGACATCAACAACAACATTAAGCATGACGACTGGGTCAAAAAATAAAAGTTCTAATTAGTCCGTCAGTCAGGTCAACAAAAAATACAGGACACATATTTTTTTATCGAATCGAATCGAAATTGACGGATATAAAGAACGTGAAAGTTCAGGAGTGGGTGCTCGTGACGTCACGCCTAGTTAAAAAATGTACTATATTTTGTTATTTTTTGTTTAATTGATAAAAGAAAAAATACGTGGCCAATATTTTTTGGATATGTAAATAACAGACTAATTTGAATTTTTCAGTCGTCTAGCCTATTCTACAAATTTCTGTAATTTCTGTGTACAAATTACATTACTAGCCCGTGGCTTCGCTCACGAGGTTCTTGGGTAGAAAAGTAGCTTATGTTTTAATCCAGATCATAATAAATAATAATCAATTTATAATAATATATAATTATAAAATTTATTCATAGTTTCATTTTTAATCCGTTCAGCCTTTATGAATGAGTGAGGCTTTTATGACTGAAATTGAGTGGAAATTGTAGTATAAAACTATATTTTTATCTACAAACATATAAAATAGCTCATGTTAATGATATAAGTAATATAATATGTGAAGTCCATCGACAGAGATACTTGTAGAATTGTACTGCTGTTACCTGTAATTGTGATTTACAAAGATGTTAGGTTTATGAAATAAGGGCCTAATAGCTGAAATAACTATTATGAAATCCTACAGAATAATTTCAGAAACTTTAAAGAACTTCATTGCAGTTTTTATGGCAATAGTAGAAGTTCCTTTAATTGGAAACAGAATAACTTTATCTTATTACGTGACTTGCTTGTGTCTAAGTTCTGCATTGTTTTAAAGATAAATTGGATGGGCATCGACGAAGTTGCATAGAGCTTGTCGAAACTCCTTATTGTTTGGCTTTTGCCCAACTGTTGTTTGAATTGGGGAAAATTAATTGAAATAATAACAGTTACCGCTATGAATATTGCTTTTAATTTACCTTTCGGAATTGCTGAGAAGTAATTAATGAACGTAATAATTCATGTAAATGTGTCCCAGAAATTCTTAGTAAGTGGAAATTCGAACTGTAGGACCAAAATTTTACCTGTAATTGGTAAAACCGATAAAATAAATCTGGTTATCTCAATTTGTCATAATTTGTAAAGAAAGTTCTAAATTGAATCATGCAATAAATTTTATAGAACTGGCTAATCAGCTAGTAGAATTTTTTATACACAAAGACAAAGGTATATGTAGACACACGTTTATTTACAACATAAGCAAACACATGATTTATATTGGACTATATTAGACTTGCTCTAAGCCTCGGCTCCACTCGCATGGTACCTGTTACTCGCTTGTGTTAAATCAGGTCGTAAACTCTGTATATTTCAAGTTTCATCAAAATCCGTTCTGCCGTTATAATGAGTGGGACCAAACATACTATCACACATACTCACAAATAAACTAACACAAACGTTCGCATTTATTAAATTTGTGTTTAATAAATTTAATGTAATATTATTTAATCCCAGATGTCGCACGCCGACGCAGCCCGTCGGCAGCCAGGGGATTTAGCTGTGCCAGTGTTAGGCTGCGCTATGCCGCAATCAGCCAGCCGCCAGAGCCCCGTTCGTTATACAACAGGGTGCACCACGTGCAGGTGAGGTTGGCTTGGGTTCGGGAGATGGAGGTTGGAGCCCCTAACACCCCAGATGTTGGTAAACGGAAAACTAAAATATGAGTAAAAAACGGAACGTTATTTGAAAGAATTTTTACAGCGACATAGTAAACCTGATTCAACAAAAATTCACAATTTTTGTGAAGAATTCCAATTCAACAGTTATAAAGTAGATTCAATGGCGTCTTGATTTAGAGCCAATTTAACTTAGTCGCAGAGTCGCCAGTTCAGATGGTAAAGGCGTTACAGATCCAGCCAGAGACAGATAAAACGGACGCTTTGGATTTATAGAACTTGATTTTCCGAACCGATGAAATGCATTGGAAACAAACTCTTCTGAGTTAATTTCTAAGGATTGAGTTTTTGTTCTGATATATCCAAATCGAGTAGATACTTGCCAAATGTCTAATTTGCACCTTATTCTGTAACGCTGGCTAAGCCTATAAATCTTTTGACGCTTTGAGTGCAGATAACGGTGCACCAGCAGCAGGCTTCCTCGGGCATGGGGCGTATCGTCATGTCCGAGGCCCACAATCAACGTGTTAATTTCTAATGTATAATATTGTATAACGCCTTTAGTACTGAAAACCCAATGGCGCACCTGCTGCAGGACTAGCTCCGTCATGTTAACCTGTTACGGTCCAAGGCCCGCAGTTAACGGGTTAAGTTAGTATGACAACTCCTCTTTTAAATCGTTAGACTGAACACTACGTAATAATTTAGAAACCACCTTTAAAGACAAGATAAATAATATAAGCTTATATAGATACACAGAAAAGTTATAGAAATAATAAAAAGTAGTAACATCCTTCTCATAAATGTACCTAAGATTATAGTTTATATATTATTTATTATAACTACAAATCTTTCAGTAAGTATCGAATAAATATAGGAGTAAAGACCGTCGGAACAAGCTGCAATAAACGCAGTAAACTGAACGTCTCCAAAGATCCAGGGTAATGCAACTGCAACGGTTGACATCACAAGTTAATGCGCTTTTGCATTTGAAATGTGGAATGGGAATGTGGGCTTCAGAGGCAGGTGTGGGGCGACGTAACAAATTGGCAATGAAATATTACTAAAGTTAGTTACGACTTTGTAATGTTTCCCAAGGCAATACGTTGGATAGAGCGAGGTGGAAAGAAAGGATAAGAAAGGGAGACTCTACCGTCAGATAAGAATAGAGGTTCTCTCTCATCGAGTGAGCAATAATAACAATATGTATATATTGATGTTATCTTCTGCATTTGGAATGTGGAATAGGAATGTGAACTTCAGAGGCAGATGACGGTGACATAACAAATTGGCAATGAAATATTACCAAGGTTAGGTACTTTGTAATGTTCCCAAGGCGGTGCGTTGGATAGAGCGAGGTGGAAAGAAAAGTTATAAAAGGCAGACTCTACCATCAGATGAGAATAGAGGTTCTCTCTCATGGCGTTAGCAATAATAACAATATTTATATATTGATGTTCTTTGCATTGTTGTGTCTTTTGCATTGGGAATGTGCAATGGGAATGTGAACTTCAGAGGCAGATGACGGTAACACATAACAAATTGGCAATGAAAACCAAAAACAAATTTAATAAATTACCAGACACTTTAAAAGAAATTCAAAATCCGACTCTATTGAAGAACATCCTAAATCAAATTCTTATTAATAAAACATATTACTCAATTAATGAATATTTGACAGATAATGATATATATTTTTTTTTATTTGAGTTTGTCTTTTATAATATTGACATTGTTACTATAATTTTATTTTATTTATATATATATATTTGTAGTTAAAATTTTGCATGCTCGGGACAGCAGAATATATGGTGTATTTAAATATGACACAAGAACTGTTTATTTAATGTACCCAGGTTCGTTGCAAATAAATTATTATGAATTATGAAATATTGCCAAGGTTAGGTAATATTTCCAAGGCGATGCGTTGGATAGAGCTAGAAAAGATAAGAAAGGCAGACGCCACCATTAGATGGGAAGCGCTCGTGGCGTAGCTTACATCAGTGTTCTAAGATCAACTTAGCAGCAGCTTAGAGTTAATTAACACTCTACCCAGTCACTACTTGGATGGGTGACCGTTTAGTAGCATTTAGATCTGAGCGTTTCCTTTCATTGGAAGGCACGTTAAGATGTTTGTACCGGCTTTCTCAGTCATTAAGCTAAGTCACCCCCGGGTGGCCTAAAAACCTGATACCAGAGTTGCTTATAACTGAAATTGTTCTGTTTGAAAAAAAACTAAGGTATGTAAGGTTCATTCAGTTCGTCTACTTATCGAAAAATTTCCCCTGATGAGGAAGTAATTCATAATCACCACGCACGAACTTTATATACACAGTCAATTCAGGCTGTAACGTCCTAATTGGGTACCTACGTGGAAAACTCATCTCTCTAATCTACCCCCAAATGACAGAATAAACAGTGGTCCGATTTGTTTTGTTTGGCAGCGTTCCGAATAAAACAAACATTCGATTCACGAGAACAACCTCTCCAATATAAAATATATTTCCGTACTACGATTAGTTATATAATAAAAAAAACATTCATTTTTAGGTATCAGTTCGACGGAAATCCACTAGCAAAAAAAATTCTATACCAAAACGACTAAAAATGTATTTGACATAATATCATTTGACTTGATGGCATTTTCGGATCATTTTACTGTAAAGCGATTCGGGGTGTAAGGCGTTCCAACACCCGTATCCGGAACCCTTATTTTTTTTTACGTTGGGAAATTCTCATGGATACCATTCATGGGGCAACATAATGATTATACCGGCCTCGGGTATCGGGTTCGAAACACGATAGCTCGATGTTCATTACCTCGATATCTCTACCTTGATGGTACGTTTCATCGATGGGTCGTTACCTCTAAGGGTCTCTACTTCGATGGGTCTTTACCTCCTACCGGTGAAAACCACCACGATGTTCCATCTTAGCGCCATTATGCCAAAACCATGGGTGCTTTTGAGGACTCTTCTACAGATTCAGCAGCGTCAGCCCACATAATTGTAAGCTCCTCCTTCTTATTATTAGAGGTAAATAACTCTATTTCATTATCATTTGCACCCAGCACACGCACACCAGGGCATCATTTTGTCAGCAACGGCCGTCCCCAATTCCGCCGCCGACGCCCCAGTTATGGAGGTTGAAGAAAGGCATTAAAAAGCCTTCTCCTACGCCCAGGTCTCCTCTTGCGGATCAGAAGGTCCGGTGATCGGTGATCTCTCCCTCCCACTCCGCAGACTCCTCAGTGACATAACTTGTTCACAGACGGTTTACATCTCATTCCACGACCTTTTGCTCTCCAGCATCAATTTAATCAATGCTGCAAACCATTTCTCTATAATTGCTTGAACAGCCTCCACTGTCCAGCTGCCAGCCCCGTATCTGGAACCCAAGCCAACCGATTGATGATCTCACCGGGGATTATAGGCGTATCCCCCATCTTAAAGATCCTATGTCTAGCGGTGGACTAACTAATAGGCTTGTATTGTTGTTGTTGTTGATACATTATTCACTTATTTTTGACTAGCTTCCATCCATGGCTTCGATCGCGCGTACACGGATAAATTGAGCTTGTGTTCAGTTAAGGTACATTCCAAGTACAATCTATGTACATTCCAAGTTTCATCCAAACTCGTTCAGCCGTAACGGAATTGAATGGAAACAAACGTACACACGCAGCCGCATACACATACAAACTTTCGCTTTTATAATAATACCGTCCAATAAATTAATTATTTAAAAATCTGCTTATTTCGTTGGAAAAAAAGGGATAAAACTGTCTCCAAACCCCTCAAAAATACAGATTGTAGCCCGAAATTTAAAAAATATAAGCCAAGCAGAGTTTCTTGCCCTTGTTCTTGAGTGGAGACCGCGGCTCGGCAAACGTAGTGTAGGACGCCCTCCGGCCAGGTGGGGTGATCTGCGAAAGGCTGCTGGTAGAAGCTGGATGCGTCGAGCTCAGGACAGGGCGCAATGGCGCTCATTAGGTGAGGCCTATGTCCAGCAGTGGACTGCTATAGGCTGATGATGAATGATGAATGAGTTTCTTGCCATTTCTTCTCAGTTTGGTCGCGTTACGAATTAGTGTAAATTTAAACATAAAAAAAATACTTTTCAAAGTAAGAATAAACTTAATTTGAATTTTGAATTCCTGTTTTTACAAGTTTTTGCATTTTATCCGTCGAAATTCAATGAACGTCAATTTATTTATTTATTTAATAGGAACGCCAAATTGACAATTGACAAACTGACACAGTTTGTTAAAACAGGATCGGTGTCCATCATTTCTGTTTGCAACAGAGTTAGCCAATCAACCCGCAGCTCACATTATCGAGCGATATAAAATTACATTTGGTTATATAAAGAGTTAGTTTGTAAAAAACCTTTTTCAATCAGCGTTTTCAATTTTTTTAGGTGCGAGTTCAATTACCGATACGGGACAATGATCGTTCTAAAGGAAAACATAAAAATGTAGATACCATAGCGTTTCGCAAAAATAAGAAAATCGGTACAAGGGATTCTATTTCCATCCTCAGAACCCACGCCAACCTCACCAGCCCGTGGTACACCCTGTTAATTAACAAAAGGGGCTCTGGCAACTGGCTGATTACGGCATAGCGCAACCTATTAATATCATATTCATCATCATCAGCCTAAAGCAGTCCATATAGGCTTCCCATAATAAGCGCCTTTGCACCCTGTCCTCAGATCGATGCATCCAGCTTCTACCAGCCGCCTATTATGAGCTCAATCTCTTGGCCACCAACGGGCAGCAGCTTCGGCGGTGCTATAAATAAATAAATAAAATAAAGCTGGACGTTATCACACAACATCATGTAATCCCAAACTAAGTAGTGCTTGTATTATGGGAACCACATGATTAATATTACATATATACATTTTTTTATTAAATACATACATATCATACAATTTGACGACCTCTGTGGCCCAGTGGGCGAAGGTCCGCCTAGGACGCAGAAGGTTGCGGGTTCGATTCCCGCCGCGGGACAAATGTTTGCATGTTCTGTAGATATTTGTCTTAGGTCTGGGTGTTTTCTATGTATGATATGTATGTATTTAAAAAAAAAAGTATATATTTAATATATCAATCATGTGATTCCCATAACACAAGCTCTGCTTAGTTTGGGGCTACATGATGCTGTGTGATAGTCCAGCATTATTTATTATTTATTTATTATTATTTATAGAAAACACCCAGACCCGAGATGCAGATATTTGCTGCAGAACATGCAAACATTTGTCCCGCAGCGGGAATCGAACCCGCAACCTTCTGCGTCTCAGGCGAGCCTTCGCCCACTGTGCCCAGCGATCCCCCGCTTGCCCAGCATGGTTATTTGTATATCTCCCTTTTTGTTAGGGGAGCCTTATATCCAGCATTGAACTGAAATAAGCTGGTGTTGTTCTTGTTCTATTTCCGAAACCGAAAAGCTTAGTTCCATTCAAAAATTGTCAGCGATACACAAAAAAGTAGTCTACGTGAACGGAAAGCTTAGAACAGACATTTTAATATATCGCTAGCATGGTGCAATCGTAAAATATGCAGTTCACAAAGTGAAGGCATAGCAAAGGAAATTATAGCTGCTTTACTTCATAAAAAATCTCGGCAGCAGGAAAGGAGAAGGAACAACACATTTCACAAACTTTCATATCATAACAACGAAGTTCGAAGTACCTTGTTGTTTGTGCATATATGTATACAAGTCTCCGCCCGTGGCTTCGCTAGCGTGATACCGGGATAAAAAGTAGCCTTCGTGTTAATCCATGTCTTAAACTATGTATATTCCAAGTTTCAAATCCGTTCAGCCGTTACGGAGTGAAGCGACCACAAACATACTCACACACACACACAAACTTTCGCATTAATAATGTGCGATATATTTATATAAATATGTAAATATGTATGTATGTATGTGTATATATATTATATGTATATATTATATGTAGGAGTAGGATGAATAAATAATAATAATACGTACGTGGCTTTGGATAAATCTTGGATTATACCTAGTTTTTAACCTGGATCAACAAATGCTACTTTTTCTCCGGGTTCCACGCAAGCGAAACAAAAAGTCTCATTTCAATTACCTACTGCTGCAAATAGTTCTGCACTGTTTTCTTTTTGTTCAACTTACTTATCAAATCTTTTTAATGTCATTATTCGTGAATGCACACCTATAATTTAAGTTATTTACATAATCTAAATGTGCATTGATGTGGTCACGCATAATTAAGGAAACACTAGTATTTGAAAATATCAACTACTATTATTTTATTTATCTGTGAAGGTCTCTTGTCAGCGACCCAGTAAATAAATAATTAAATAAATTACTTGTATTTATCTCTATCTCTCTACTTGGACGTTTGAATTGCGAATAATGCTGAAATAAGAATTTATTTATTTTCATTCGAGAGTCTCTGTGCGAAATTTTAAGTTAACAGGGTGCCTAGTGCGGTTTTTTTACCAGCTCGATCGCGTTTGCGTTTACGCAAATTTGTATGAAAAGGAGTCAGTGCCACGCGTTTCTCACTAGATGGCGCTACCTCGATTCCATATAAATTCGCGTAAACGTAAACGCGATCGAGCTGGTAAAAAACTCGCACTAGGCACCCAGGTGAAGATTTTTCTGTCTAACATACAAATATTGCCACCCCCATTAACCCTTTTAAGGTTATATTGTTCCTGGGTATTGACTATTCTATTCTAAGGGCATTCTACATAAACGTTTCCAAAGTCCTCTTCCCTTTCAACTAACTTACTATACCAAATCTTTTAAATTGTCATTATTCGTCACTGCACAAATTTACCCTCTCTCTACATAAACGTTTAACTATTGTCCTTGGGTATGTCTCACAAAGTGCTTTACTCAAATGCTTCAAAACTTCGGGCACTTTATATTCAGTTGTCGATTAAATGAGCTAGTTACAAGTTTTATAAGCTATTGTAAAATACGAAGTGGCACGGCTCGTGCTTCTAACTATTACCTATCAGGAGCACTCTGTCACGTAAACGTATGTTCAACGTAACGTCTTTGAGCACTCGACAGAGATTTCACGTACTTTAAATTTTTTATTTGCCTGTTATATCGCTGATTTTAACGCTTTGAATGCTGAAAACAACGGCGATGTGTCGCAGAACATTTTCCTTGGGCATGGCGTATGACGTCAGTCAGGAAGGGCTATGTTTCAGTCTGAAGGGTGTGGTTGCCGGTGTAATTACAGGCGCATGAGGCTAAGCACTTTCATGCCTCAAGTTAATGGACGCAGGATGTTGCCATGGTAGGACACGTTCTAAACATCCGTGACCTACGGAGTAATACTTTGTTATAGGTAATGGCTCACCCGGGCCACATGCTGCGCAATACCCGTTGCGTAGTATCAACTTCTACTTATAGCAATCTGTGTGATTACGTCCCGCATTATTTATTTATTTATCTCTTGCAAGAACTTGAATGTGGATCTAAAGTTGCCAAGCGCTTATTTACAAAATGTTCGAGCGAGCTCGTCGCCTCCACAGCAACGCATTTAGTCTGTGAACTTTAGTCGTATGCGATGGGCAAATAGAACCCCAATAGGAGGAGTCCTGGTATACCTACCTCGCAAAACGATTTCTATATCATTCCGGACGATACAACTCACAGAAGAGTAAAAACGTGTCACACATTACGCTGATACGATAATATTTTATCTGCGTATATAAACTTAATTTATCTGAAAGTATCAGACACTTCGCAGATACGATAATATTTATGAAATGATACATTCACGCAAAATCTTTCAAAATGGCTATACTTATTTTTTTGGTGCGCATTGTATGGTAAACGTCGTATAAACAAATATATTGTTTAAACAGAAGCTAGTAAAATATAAGATAACGTAACGTTGGCCTGTGGCTTGAGTGCGAAAAACACATATTACTACAAAGTTTGCGTTAACTATATTTTTGCATGAGAATGGAGCAGTTAAACAGTGGGGAGTTTATAAAATTTTGACTTTAAAAAAAATACAGTTTACACAAACTTTGTAGTAAGGTATGTTTTTCGCATCCAAAACTATGGTTCTGTTAAGTCCTACTTAAATAAAAGGAAAGTTTTCAATATTTTTATTAAAATATGCTGTATTTTGAAGCAAACGTCATCTACAAATGCATGCTCTTCATATTTTACGTCAAGCGTTTATGTTACAAACCGCAATACATGTCCCGAACGAACCACTTATTCCGTCGATGTAAACAGTCTCGTCCAACTTATTTTGAACCTTGTTGCGTAACGATAGATGCTGTTGTTGCTTGTGATCGAATAAAGTATCATCGATGAAACGTTTCCAATAGAGTGGCTTGCTTTGTACGCAAAACGTCTCACTTCTCCAAAGAGAGTACTATATTTTCAAGTTAAAAGTGTAGGTTTTTGATAGGGTGATTCATTGAGATCAGGATAATACAAGTTTAAAAAAAATCTCTTCAGCCGTTGCGTCATAATCATATTAGGTTCCGCCCGCGGTTTTGCCGGAAAAAATGTTTTTACATTTACATGCATCTCGCATCTCGCCTCTTGCATCTCGCATCTCGCATCTCGCCTCTCGCATCTCGCATCTCGCATCTCGCATCTCGCATCTCGCATCTCGCATCTCGCATCTCGCATCTCGCATCTCGCATCTCGCATCTCGCATCTCGCATCTCGCATTTCGCGTCTCGCAACTCGCATCTCGCATCTCGAATATCACATCTCGTATCTTTAGAGATACAACATAAACATAAACTTCAAACATAAACTTTTGCATTTATATTATTGGTTGGATATGAAACTCACAGTTGAATATCAGTTTACAGGCTAACAGGACCCAATCAAAACTCAATATCGAGTAACTTCACGTGTTTGAGCTAAACTATCAAGTTTCCATGATTTGATTGCGGCATCGACTCAAGAAGTTGGAACTGACACGCCAGTTTCTCATCGAAACTTAAGATATATAGCGAAACCATTTACGAAAATTTATTATCAATGTTTAATACAAAATACATACAGTTAATTTTTTTTCATTATTATACTTTGCCTAATCACTTATCCCACTCTAGGTGGGGTCGGCACATTATTTCTTTCTCCTTTTACCAGCCGCAAACTCTCCTGTTTCACACAATCCATCAATCTCTTCTTAGACTTACTTCTACTCGTACATCCATCCAAAACCATACTCATTACTCTTTTAGTTTGATGGCGTTCGTGGCGTGGCTCTTAGCAGTTCACCTTAGTTAAGCAACTCTCCGCCCGGTCACTACTTGAAAGGTGGCTTTTTCAGTCGTCAAGCTATGTTGAAGGTGGCCTAAAAACTTCGACACCATAGTTGGACACTAGCTCATACTAAAGAGAAAGAGTGAGACTCTTTTAATCACACGGCTTTTATCCCTTCTCTTCACATGTTTAAACCATGCTAGTCTACCACTCCTCACCCTATCTGCCACAGATGCCACTTTCAATGTTTTACGTGTAATGTAAACATAAAAAATGTTAGATTTTCCCTGAAGTGTGGGTAAACACTTAAAATACAAAAAAAAATCATAAAAAATGTTGTTTGTATCCATATCCATATCCTGTATCTTGATAGTCCATCAAATTTTAAATCGAACGAAAACTGACGGCTCCGACTTGGAATCGTTGGAAAATGGTACACTTACTTCCTTCTTCGTTTGAGCAGACTAACTCTGGTTGCGGAGTTTTTTGGCCGCCAGAAGGCTTCCGACATGGTTTAACGACTGAAAAGAACCTGAGACCAACAACCAAAAAATTTTTTTTTATGTCACTGAAGATGGAATTTGCACATGGTTCACCTTTTACTATTGCTTATTAAAAAATATCTTCGTAGGTCACGCATATTTGAAACGTGTAACGCCCTGCCTCTAATCAACTTGAGGCATGCTGTGCCTGTAATTTCACCGGTATTCACACATTTCAAACGTATCGTGCCTTAGAATGATCCTGTTAGAAGTCTACAAAATACCATAAGAAAAATAGAAAAACGTAGTTTGAAATACCTAGTAGCAACCCATCCAGGTGTAAACTCATCCCAAGCGAACATACTACAAGATCGATTGGGAAAGTTACGCAATTAAAATTTCAATAAGATTTTTTTTGGATGATAAAATGGCGTGATTTTAATGTAAGGTCTTTATGATAATCCGTTACTTTATCATTGACGATGTGACACAATGTTTCTTTGAATTTCTGACATCAGAAATTGATTTGACCAATCTCAAAATGACGTGTTATTTTAATCTATCGATTTCTTGTAATCATTTTTACCTGTATGAGGTAGTGGCAAACTCTGGTTTCGGAGTTTTTAGGCCGCCCGAAGGCCTCCGACATGGCGTAACGACTGAAAAGCCGGGACTAAAATTTTAACGTACCTTCCCAAACACGGAAGCGCTCAGATCTAAGCACCACTAAACGGTCACAAATCCAAGAACACCGAAGTCTGACCCGCTACGAGCTTTTCGAATCGATTATCATGCCGTATGTACAATATTTCATATTATCGCTTTGAGTAAACAAACAAATATTGCTGAGATTCAGGCAGTTCAAATTACACATAAACCAGGCCACAATAGGGAGCTTTCCGGCCCACATACAGACAAAACAAGAAGGGATTTAATGAGCAAACGCTCACAACACATAATCATACATTTTACTAAATTGAGCTAGGTAGGAAAATACCTACAAAAAGTGTAACAAGATTTGGTAATAGATACCTATAGCATACCTAAAATCTCTTGATTAGGTATTATACCTCCTTTTTGTGTCGATTTCCTCAATGAATTTCCTGAGGATCGGGACCTCTTCCCAGAAATATTTTATGACGGACGATGTTATGCTACTGAGGTTGTTATGGCATTCGTTATTCACAGGCTTTTTAAAACAGAAACATACAAATACAAAAAAAAATGCACAAGAAATTACTCACAATGAGCTCTGCACTAGGACAAGCTTGGCTCGCGAGAAAAAGAAAAAAACAGACATTATGCGTTTCTACAAGGTCTTTAAATCTAGTGTTTGGTTTGGCTTGGTGATAAATGACACAGCGTCTGCAAACTTATGTAGATATCATACAATCCTTTCTACTAACCTAAGCATAGGTACTTATCCCCAGCTACAGCTGCTAATTATTTTAACTATTTGTATGTACGCTAGGTATTATTTAGTAACAATTTAATCCAAATTATTTTCTGACAAGGCC
Source organism: Horisme vitalbata (assembly GCA_951804965.1). NCBI lineage: Eukaryota > Metazoa > Arthropoda > Insecta > Lepidoptera > Geometridae > Horisme > Horisme vitalbata. The sequence goes on from OX638101.1 coordinate 11,622,198, forward strand.
ATTTTACAGCCACTCATTTTATTCGATTTCAAATTAATTTTATTGACATTATTTTATACTACCTAAATATAATAAAGTACATAAGTTTTTATTTAAATATTTGACAAAGCCCAAAGTTGCAAAGTTTTTTTTGTTTGTATTCTTATTTTTTTTTTGTAAATGGACGTGACTAATTGTACCCAGTGTACTTATAGTATGAATAAAATATATGATTATGAAATATGAATGAATATCTACTGTCAAGTATGTACATTAACATATGAAATGAGAAATTGTTGACCTTTCACACCAGAAATACTAAACGAATTGAGCTGGAAGTTTGCACAATTATAGATCTGGATCGGGATTACAATATAAACGACTTTTTATCCGGGTACCGTACTTCGAAGGGCACGTAAAGCCGTCGGTCTCGATTGGAAACAATCGTTAGACCATGTCGAAAGCCTACTGGGCGGTCTAGAAATTTCGACAATAGGGTTGGCCACTAACCTATACAAGAAGAAAAAGAAGAAGAATGCGACCAAAGCCGCGGGCAAAAGCTAGTAATTTCTAAAGTGCAACTCGAACTCGAACTCGAAATTCATTTATTTAGTAGGAACTGTATAGTACACTTTGAAACGTCATTTTTTTTTAAAGGCTTTACCCGTGTAAGGGAACAAAATATGCCCCTGACGTTATCAGCCAATGAATACATCCTAGGTATTGGTAATAATGCTAGTTATTAATCTGCCAAGTTTTATGTCATAATTATTGACAGTTTCCTTGCAATGTCACTTGAAAGTTTTTTTTATTTTTCTAAATATCTTGAAAACTACTGATCCGTTTCTTTTGTGATTAACGTATGTTGTTAATGGCTTGAAGAGGAATAAATTCGCAAAAAACAAGACGTCTCTAGGTCAACATTAACTTGGTCATTTTTGATGTCAAATATTTCAAACTTTTTTTTTGACACTTGTGACTCAGCGACACCCACCATTTTTTTTACACTGATGTGACATCTTTTTCTGTACAAATATATATTGTTCTGAAATTAATCGGCTTGGAGCAACATGGTGATTTATTAATTTTGAGTATACCGGCCTAGTACATCACCAAGGTATACACGTACCACGAGTATAATTGATATTTTATATAAATCTTCATTAATCTACAGATTATTTAAGCGGACTATAGGTCCGTTATGGTACTCCATAACGAACCTATAGTCCGCTTAAATAATGTACTCATTCTAGGGATTCACTACCTTGAACCTACATTTAAAGTCGATTTAAAATGAAAATGTTGTATTTATTAATCAACAATACAATGTAAAACCTCTAATAAGATAGACCTATCCACCCTCATCAGTCATAAGGTGAAAAAATGGATACACAATAACTATAACATAAAATAAATCCTAATCTTAGTCACTATCTTCGTTTATTGTGACATTCGTGTCATTTAGAAAAAGTGAGCTCAACTTTTCATTGGGCCGAGGTATTTTCGACAAGTACCTACCATATGATAAATAGTATATAACAGCTGCTACGTGAGAACAGCAACCTACTGTTCTTAGACCATTTGCAAATCACACTTCACAACAATACTGTTCTATACTATTTATTCCTAAAACCGGTGGGTTATATTTTATAAAACATTTATACACCTTTTTAGATATATGTTGAGAATGAATCTGTACTTTTAAAATAGAGGTTTGTTCCTTAACGTAAGCCATATTTAAGGTACCGTCTTCATTGAGAACCTCCCCTAATTAGCAAATAGCCTGTCCGAATTGATATGTTCCTGTAAATAATACTTTCCATTCAGTTTCTGTCAACTCTGGGAAATCTTTGACGGAATTAGATAAAAAACATTGAAACGGAAGATTTTTTTGACACCAACCTTTGTTGTGTACCAGTTGTGCTAATTCATTTTCTTCGCCTTGTTTTAAAAAAAAGTATTTAAAAAAAACAGTAAATGTCCTAATCTGTAGAATAATGAAAATTTATATAAAATATCAATTATACTCCTAGTACGTGTATACATTGGTGATATACTAGGCCGGTATACTCAAAATTAAAAAATCACCATGTTGCTCCAAGCCAATTGATTTCAGACCAATATATATTTGTACAGAAAAAGATGTCACATCAGTGTAAAAAAAATGGTGGGTGTCGCTGAGTCACAAGTGTCAAAAAAAAAAGTTTGAAATATTTGACATCAAAAATGACCAAGTTAATGTTGACCTAGAGACGTCTTGTTTTTTGCGAATTTATTCCTCTTCAAGCCATTAACAACATACGTTAATCACAAAAGAAACGGATCCGTAGTTTTCAAGATATTTAGAAAAATAAAAAAAACTTTCAAGTGACATTGCAAGGAAACTGTCAATAATTATGACATAAAACTTGGCAGATTAATAACTAGCATTATTACCAATACATAGGATGTATTCATTGGCTGATAACGTCAGGGGCATATTTTGTTCCCTTACACGGGTATAGCCTTTACCACCAATTCGTAGCGCGACCAAATAGAGAATAATTGGCAAGAAACTCTGCTTGGCTTATATTTTTTTAACGTCATTGTTCTTAATAACTATTACATTGTTTTTGATGGAGTTGGAGGCAGTTTCATCCCAAGCTTCTTTTCATCTAAATAATCAGATATTTTATAATAAGCTTTATTACAGAGATTATTACAGAAATAGATAGATAGATAAATAATTTATTTGTTACTACAGGCACACAATTTATTTATTTATTTATTTATTTATTTATTTATTTATTTATTTATTTATTTGCTACATGTACTACAATTTATATAAACAGCTTAGGTTGGTATTGTAGCCTGATTGTGGTGAGTAGGTACATGTACCCTGTAAGGGCACTGCAAAGTCAGTTGAGTCGTAGTTACTTATACAAATAAAAGGAATAAAAGATAATTCAAAACAATACATGTCAACAGCTAAAAATAATATTAGTTTAACAATTTTAATCTTTTTTACATAAACCTAAGTCAAAATTAAAAGCCAAAGTATCAAAAGTCAAAATATCAAAAGTCAAAATATACCTACACATAGTTCAATGACAAGAATGCCTATTGACGCAAGAAATAATAAAAGGTAAATGTTATGTAATAAAATAAAAATGCCTTAATATTTACGGTCATCGTTTAGTTTGTCAGATAGGTATTCGTCAACAGAGTAGTATGCTTTTTTTATCAACAATAGCTTTAAGTATCTACAAAACGTCTTTTCTTTTTGTTCATTTTTTATATGATCCGGTAATTTATTATATATTTTTATTAGCCTATAGTTCGGACTTTTTCCCACCGACTTTAATGTAGTAGTTGGTAATAATAATTTATGCATATTTCGTCTGTTATAGTTCTTATTAACGTCCAAGTTAGATTTAAAATTATCTCTGTGTTTTCTTACGAATAATGAGGCCTGGAGGATGTAAATAGATGGGAGGGTCAATAAATTATTTTGAATAAAGTGTGGCTTGCAACTTACATTAATAACAAGATATAAGCACAAAAAATAACATTAATAGAAAGAAAGAAACACAAACATTTCAAAGTACCTAAGTCTATAGGAATTATAAACTTTCATGTAAGTTTGTGTGTGCTGCAGCAAGACAAAAAGGCCTTGCCTCAGTGATTTTTTTTTGCTTTAAAGCAAAAACACTGATTTTCAGTGACTTAATAGATTAATCACATCATTTTGGATTTTGTTAAAAAATCGTACAAACATTCTTGTAAACAAAATTGTATACATCCGTAGACAAGTACCAAGCACCGACAGCAATTGAAATTTCTCAGCAAGGGTACAATCGGCAATCACCAAGCCAATACGCCATTCAGCCAATCAGAACGAAGCAAGACTCGACAAATATTTTCCCGGATCCAACCTCATAAACAATTTCAAACGTGAAATTCCACTGCTCTTTACGAAAACGTTTGTTATTCAAATTGTGTCTCTCACCGCAATGAATAAAAGAATGTCAATTTTATAAAACAGACGGAATGCCGGTTGAGTGTTACAAATCCCATTTTTATGTATTTCAGTGTAGTTAACGAATGTCTCGTGGAAACAATATGGAGAAGAGTAAATGTAACAACAGCAAATTGAACATGCTTACTAGCAATTGCTCAAAACTATGTACGAAACTATTTGAGATCCGAAACCGACAAAAGTCCAGGACATTGGAAATCGACTTATGCGAGGCGTGGTGATGACAAGTGGAGCAAGACATTGATCGAATGGTGGCTGAAGGCAGGCAAAAGAAGCGTCGGAAGACCAGTAGCGAGATGTTCGATGATTAGAACGCGTCGCCGGGCAATCGTGAATGCGACTAGCACAAGACCGTGATGGATATCTATATCCAGCAGTGGATAAAGTCGGGCTGTGGATGATGATGATGATGATGATGAAATACGTAGAAGCGTACTGGCGTGGCTTACTTCAGTATTCTTAGCAGATGGTCTTGGTAAGTATCACTCCTACAGGTCATTACTTGAATGTGTAATCGTTTCAAAAAGTTAGTCAATTTTTTACAGGGCAATGTGTACGATTCGATAACAAAATCCCAAATGAAATGCTTAATTTATCTGGATATAAATTCAAAAATTATAATAAAATTTCTGATTATTTAGATGAAAAAAAATCTTGGGATGAAACTGTCCCCTACTCCCTCAAAAATAATGTAATAGTTAAGAATACAGATTGTAACATTAAATTAAAACAAGTATAAACTTTTTATAAAAAATTAAACCGACCAAATAAATCACTTCTTACTTCTTGTCCTAAAGAATTTTGAAAATCGGTTCACAATTGACGGAGATATTGCTGATCATAGGGCGAAAATTACAAGTCAAGATGAGGTTTTTTGAGTTTTCCGGGAAAAGTACCAATCCTTCAGGAATAAAATTTATATGAGTCCACCTGTGAAGTATACTCTTAAACAAAAAAATAATTTTGAAAATCGGTTTTTAATTGAAGGAGATATCGGTGAACATACTTAAAAAAGTCGAAAAAAAAGGTTCCGACGAATAGAAAACCTCCTCCTTTTTGAAATCGGGTAAAAAATATAAGCCAAGCAGAGTTTCTTGCCAATTCTTCTCTGTTTGGTCGCGTTAAGAATTGGTTTAAATTAAAACAAATACGATTCAAAGAGTACTTTACAGTACTTATTGAATAAATACATATGAATTTAGATTTTTTGAATTTTTGGAGTTTAAATCTGAACGCTTCTGTACTTCGGAAGGCACGATACGATGTTAGTCTCGCCTTTTTTATCGTTAAGCCATTTCGGAGGCGTTCGGGCTTTCTCATACGAAGAAGGAAGGAATCAGGTAGTTGTTTACAATTTTTTTGGTAACTCATATTTTTCTTCCCTCTTCACATAATGAGAAAATGGCCAACACTGGGTCGGAGGCCTCCAACATATCGTCTTACTATCGTCTCATTCAGAAAGTCGTATTATAATTATGCTTATAGACTGTAATCAAATTATTATTCTGACAAAGAAATAACCAATATCGAAGTACAATTTGCAAGAATTTTGTTTGAGTTTAGTTACCAACATCTCTACTGCGCCTCGGTTTAATATTTAAAAATATTCCACAAGCTTGTTTGCAAACATTACCAATCAATTTGTATATCCCCTAATCCATCATGCCTATTCCGAAATTGAAATGTAAGCTTTTATAACAAGATAACTTCTGCCGTTACATTCGATTTAGATATACAATAACTTCCTGTTGAATTACATTATTAACTTATAACTAAGAAAAAAAAATCGAGGACTTTTTTGTCGCAATGGTGTTTCGAACTTGATTTTATCTATGAGTCAAACTTCTGCAGGATTTGTGTCGGTCTGGGTGTTGTAGTACAGTCAGCCACAAAAGTAGCATGAAATTTTTCGAACTATAATCTTGGCACTATTAAATTTGAAAGCCTAATTTGAAGGTTCCCTTTTAATTGTTCTCATTTAATTCAAAGCTATATTATTTTAAAATGCATCTTTAAGTTACAAACGATTTTTGAGACACATTTTGTTAATTGACTCTTCTTGCTAACTGTACCATGTTGTACTCGTAGTTCCTAATACACACAATACTGCAGAGAGATCAAGGCTATCTATGTATGTGACTGTTAATAATATTCAATAGGACTAACCCTCACTAAATTATCACCTCGAAAAAATCCTCACCTCAACTCAACCTTGAAATGATGTTTATTTATTTAAATTATTTATTTAAATACTCACAACGAATCTTTCGTCTTCTGAAACTGGCTGGAAGTAGTGACGTTGTTACTATTTTAGGGTCCGACTGTACTAGGATTGGTCGAATAACTTTATTTGAAACAACAAACATGGTTACACAAACAGTTTTAATAGTGTTAGTTGATAAAATTGCATTCAGTCAAGGATTAGTCCTCGACCTGTCAACAATGAAAACTCAAGGAACCTCGCAAAGAACCAAGAGTTCCTCAAAAACTCTTCAAGGAAAAATTCGAGATTGACAACTAATATACTGTGGGTCACTTTGGACACAACTATAGGAGGCAGCGTAACAGCTTTAAATAAAACAAATAATAAATAAATAAATAATGCTGAACTATCACACAGCATCATGTAGCCCCATAATAAAACGACATTTATTTATCTACATTTCCCAACCCAAATACACATATTATTCTGGCCAAAGTAAGGTATTATGTTGTGTCTAGTCGCTAAAAAGGTTACCTTCAATTAATTAAAGTCTTAAGCCAGTTAAACACGACCACCATTCAGTCCTCTTTGCGAAAGGGTTACGCATGAGGCTTAGCGTTCTTTACAAGATTGCTTACGGCTTAAGCCTCACCTAAACATGCTTGATTATTGCTATGGACATGGCTCGTTGTCTTTGGACTAATATGTATTTACTAGTTGTTTGGCAAACATTTGGCCATGATGGCCTCTGTGGAGCAGTGGACGAAGGCCCGCCTGAGACGCAGAAGGTTGCTGGTTCGATTCCCGCTGCGAGACAAATGTTTTTATGTGTATTATGTATCGCTCTGGACATATTCGTCTTGGGTTTGGATGCTTTCTATCTATAATATGTACCTATGTATTCACAAAAAAAATTATCTAAGTAATATATCAGTCATGTAGTTCCCATAATTCAAGCTCTGCTTAGTATGGGGCTACATGATGCTGTGTGATACACGATAAAATTAAAACTTACGCATTGATAGGGGATATTTTCAAAATCAGGTTTAATGTATAATGCTATCGCACTATACTCGTTTTACCTTGTGGCTTGTAATTATTTCAGGTTTCATATTTCATATTTATTTATTGCATACAAGTACTTATTTTGCCCGCTTCCCGCCCGCTCGAACCGCCACTGTAATTTTTTTCTTTGTCCTTGGATAGGATTTAATTATTTTTTGTCTGCACGTTATTTTTGGTAGTTTTTCAATCTTGCTACTTGGTCGATTAGGATGTTTATTGTTCTTTGTTTCATGTCTCATATCTCGTAGTTCCACCGTAGAGGCCCCGTTCGCTAAGCTAAGTAACCCAGTTCGATTATTAGTATTATTATTACCTCTCCGATTTCCTCCTTAGTTACATCATTGGGAAAATAACAATAAACTGAGAAAATACATCAGCAAGAGACTACCCAGCTGCCCACAACACAAGGTAGGAATCAAATGTTCAATCATAAATATTTTTGTTAGCAGCTATATCTTACTAGGTCAGGCAATCTTTCCAAATATTTTTTTCATATGTTTTGACCATTTTTTAATTTAACTTAGGTTTGTACTTAACATACACTGAACTAATTACCTACTTACCAATCACCGCATTGCATCATCCAATCAGGTACGGCTAAAGTGCAACGCATTCGATGACTCAGCATTTTCAAGATTCACCCACGGATTTCCTGCAAACTTTCAGAATACCTCAAATATAGAGCACGAATAAATGCAAAGTTATTACGATTGTATAAATGAAAACGAACAGTTTGACTCTCGAATACCTACAAGTTTTATTTGAAAATTCTTGAATAAACTTTTTATATCCGTCATTTTATGAAAAGAAAAATCGTCACTTCTCTCTATAGGAGACCCTTCGTGTAAGTGTCTGTCCATCCATAAATCCATTAAAGCATACGACCATTACACGCCCCACATACGAGATAACATGTCATAGAAATATATCCGGCCAGGGTGGAACCTAAAAAGTCGTGTGCCGAATAGGTCGTTCCATCGTGTTTAATTAAGAACACGAAATGAGATTCCCGGCATAATGAAAAATAAACTGAGGCTCGGACCGAACCGTCGTCAGACGACAAAAATGGAAGCAAACAGAGGACGAGTTTTAGGGTTCTCCACTCCTTATTACAACAATTATCTCATTAGTGCAGACAAACTAGGTGGATTGCTTACAATTTGGAAGGAGCAGATGTTGTTTTTGATTATGTTATGCTTATAATACTGTGTACAATTTCTAACAAAAATGATTTTACGTAGCGAGGGTAAAGCTACTGGAGTTTTTCTCATGTAAACCAGATGGATAGGATATTAACGTATCGTTCATTTCTGACAGGTAAAATAATGTTAAATCACGTAATTTAAAATGATAAAATGAGTGTACCATCTGATGATGGTTCGCTTTATAGCCATCACGGAATACCTAATTTAATTCTGGCTGATTTATAGAGGGAGCAATTTTCATGAATACAACATGGTCTCATTATTCCCCCGACGAAAATTAGGTTCACTCAAATGAAAAATTATGCTCCAAATCGCGTGTTATGAAGCTGTAAAGGCAGTACATAATGATCGTATGCTTACAGAATTAGTTCCCTGTTGATTTGGCGTCGGTTAATGAAAAGACCGTGACCACGACAGTTCCCAAGAAATTAAAGAATAAAGTATACACCATTTCTTCCCTTAGTTTATTTTATATTGTTATAAATTGTTGCAGCAACATGGTGAACACATTTAATAACTGTAAAGTTTCCAAGAAAGCAAAGAATGAAATTTGTATTATCTCCTGTTATATTTTATTTTTTATTCTTTAGTGTAGCAACAAGGTGAAAATCAACACATTGAATTACTTAAATTTTATGGGTTACACGTAAAGTTTTGCCTCAATAATTTGAGGTGTAAACGTACCTACATGTAAAGTTTATAATAATCTTCCTTTGTTATAAAATTGTGGCTACCTTTGTCTTGTATATCATTAAATGTTTTATATTTTAAGAACTGTAAATATTTGAGCCAAATAAAAATGTATCATATTTATCATACCTTAATCTAATTAGAGGTCTGGGAAAAGGTTCTGCACTAATATCACGCATTGGTGTGTAGATAATTTGTGTACAGCACCTGACCTGACTCACCTGACTAAACTCTGCTAACCTGATAGTTACTAGTCAGCCGAACTCCTTCAAGTAGCAGGGAAGGACATTGAAATTTTGAATTGGTGACAGCATTTTAACGGCTTCAAAAATAGAGTTAATAGCCATTTCCTAGGAAAACGTACCACATAGTCAACTTCATGTTTGCCAACGCAAGCCTCGAGGACAAGGGCTGGCCCATAAGGTATATCTAGATTCAGCCATAGTGTAGTATAGTGGTCCATAATGTATATTAGATTAAAAATACCTTCTGCCCTTCGTTCATAAGGTTTCCGTGGTTGTCGTAAGCAACATCGGGATCACACCAAGGGATGGGCAGCAGCATTTCGGTTGATGATGGCAAGTAATAATCTACCTGTTTACTACTTGCGATCACAAACCCGCTTGCCAAGCATCGTGATTACTGCAAGTTCTCCTTATTCTCTTATATCTTCCTATCTACTATAGGCCTTATAGGACCTTAATAGGTATCATAGTTTAGAGAATAAAAGAGAATAGAGGTTAACACATTTCTGACTGATGTGCGAACAGGCAACCTGTGCTGGTTCAATTCCCGCTATAGAACAATAAATGTTTGCATGATCCGCAGATATTTGTTGGTCAAGTATGTAGGTATTGACTAGAAAATAGTATAGGAAAAAATCTTAATGTACGGTGAAGGTATAACTGTTAGTTATATGTACTATGACGTATAGTACGTAACCTTTATTTTTGTCGTGTCATTTCGTTCAATGGCTTTCATTTGTGCCACACAAGGAGATTGCTGTTATGTATCTATTTGATAAGCTCATTTCTTATCTGGAAGCTGGCGGAGTCTGGCGTAGACTGATGACGTCATTACCGTTTTGCTCAAGTATTTTCTTCATATCGCATTGGGTTTGAGCCGAGTGCGAGTGTTTTGTCAGTAAACCAAAATGTTTTCTGTTGCCGCTCTCTTGGAAATATTATCATTGTTGTATCGTATTTGCTTGGCTTTTGTGTCATAAGTATATCAACGAAATAAGTACGAGTTACTCATTTATTTAGTGGCACTTGTGTAGGTATTTCAAAGCATTAGGAGCTGTGTATACCCAAGTTCAATTACCTTTTATTAAAAAAAATTAATTCACACAAGTATTAAAAACACGAAAGTTTGAGTAATTCTAATTCTAATTTGAAGTGGGGGGGAAAAGGTTTTTCACCGATGCCGATTTGGGGTGTATTGTGCATTGCCTCCTGCTAACCTGACCCCAGCCAGCCCAAACGCAGGCAGTATCGCGAATCCTAGAGCAATGTTGCCAACAACCCATAGTCCTTCTCCGTTATTTTAAAGTTTCAGTATGTATGAGTATGTTTGTGGTCGCTTCACTTCGTAAAGGCTGATCGGATTTGGATGAAACTTCATAGGCTTATAGCTACCTATAAATGCTTAGAGAAAATAAATGGTATTTTTAAAAGAACACATACATGCTTAATATGAAACTCGAAAGCATATTCGCATTGCTTATTTTTATCGTTGAGCTGAGAATAGGGCGCAATGAGGGAAATTATTGGGGGACGCCTATGTCCACCAGTGGACTGCCATAGACTGATGATGATGATGATGATGATCATGAGGAGTAGCATGCTGCAATGCTGCGTAGGTATATTTTCCTTAAAAACCTGCCTCCTATTGCCTTTCGATAAGCCTTTCTTTTGTTCATAAAAATAAAACAATTTTCAATATTCAAAACCAGCTTTAATTCATAAACTTACTCAAATTTAGTTCCATATTTGTATGAGCTAGTGTGAGCTATAATGTTCCAGGTCACGGCCCAGGCGACTGGCTTATAGCCAACGCTTACAACACGAAATCGTAGAAAATGGAAAATTAAATAAGGTACTTCAAACAAAACGGAAAAGATTTGAGTGATACGCATTAACATTTTTTTAAACTAAACATTTATAAAAAAAACATAAATAAAAATAATGCTGGACACCCACCCTCACACAGTATCATGTAGCCCGAAACTAAGCAGGGCTTGTAGTATGGGAATAACATGACTGATATAATACTTCTTACACATAGAAAGAAAACATCCAGACCTGAGACAAATATCTGCAAATAATGCAAACATTTGTCCCGCGGTGGACATCGAACACGCTACTTTTTAATCTCAGGTAGACCCTCACCCACTGCGCCACAGAGGCCGTCCTATTTTGTTTTATTTATGAAATACGTACATATTTTTAATAAGGAGTACCTAAAATGTTTATGGCATTATACCAGTAAGACTTACTTGATTACCAAAAAGTTAAATGATAGTTTACTTAGTTGACTAGCTTCCACCTGCGGCTTCTCTCACATGTTATCCGGATAAAATGTAGTTTATTTATTTATTTATTTTTATTTATTTGGAAAACTAACAGTACTTAAATCTTAACAATATACTATAAATGCCACTATTGACTATTTATATGTTTCCGTATATCGAAACTATCAAAAGCTTACTTGTAAAAAAAACCTTATATTTTAAAGAGACTACTGAAGAATAAAATAACATACCTAGTACTTAGAGAAGAAACCAGAAATAAACCGAATCACAAGAAATATTGATCACAAGAAATATTGATTAACACAAGTTCATGAAAACGGTGCATGCCAAACCAGCGACTTGATAAGATCCTTTTAATTCTAGGCGATTTAGTCACGAAAAGATCGAGCTCGGGGATGTCAACCAGATGTCTATGCGTAAATCCAGGTCATAAACTATGTATATTCCAAACTCCATCCAAATCCGGTCAGCCACACACACAAACATACTTAAACATTTAAGTGTGATTGTAATGATTATAAACAACTATGTAATGTATTTCATGTAGCAATAGGTATTATTATATAAATATGTTATTTTAGTAAGCAATCGCATATGGCATGGTACTAAAAATGTTCCGATAAATGATTTTACTTGGATTCAAAAACATCCTGTGCTCATCTCAGAGATTAACAATAATAAATTTCCAGCATTGACCTGCTGGGAACGTGACAATCTCTTCCAAGCTACTTTACATCTGCACCCGTACTTTACGAGATCTGGAGAGCTCAGCTTATTGGATCTTGAACAGGAACTATTGACATGGGTCGACCCTTACTTTTCTGGATTCCCTGTTCTAACTGATATTTCATTGCTACTGTGAAATTTAGTTTTGATGTAGTGACAATTGTTACTATGTTTTTGTTCTTGTTTTTAGTTGGTAGTTTTAGTTTAATCTTATGAACATAAATGTTGTTAGTATTTATCGTAAAATCATAAATTCTGTTTTTTTTGGAGCAGGGTGCTGGCAATTCTACTCGGTTTTTCAGCTTTGGCAGTGCTAGCGTTATGTTTCTTATAAACTCATTTGTATTACCTCCTTTTTTGTAGTCTACTTGTCTAGTAAAAAATTGATATTTTTTATATTAAAGGAATCTCTAAACATATTTCCAGAGAAAGAAAAAGAATAAGGCAGCAAACACATACCCATAACATAGCAATAGCAGCAATAACCCATATTACGCAATAAACAACTTAGACTTTGAAACAAAAGCTTTATATTATTTACTAGTGGGCTCGCCGCGACTTGGTCGCGTAGAACCTTAGAGTTAAGCTCGCCTTTATACAGCTTATAAGTAAACTTGTTTCTGCATTTATTTTACTGTATACAATAAAGAATTTAAGAAAGAAAGAACTTTTTTCCCCGTTGCCCACTACCAGGGGTTGAATTTCAGGATACACTATGAATATTTTCTTTTCTTTTCTTCTCTTTTAGAAATGAAAGGAACATATCTTTAAACAGTGACAGATAATAGTAGGTATTATAAGTCTATAAAACTTACGGTTAAGGGTGTGCGTTTATTGTCAGTCAGTCAATCAGTAAATTGTCAAACAGTCAATCAGTCAATCATCAGCCAGTTTCATAGTGGGCGCAAATAATTTAGAAGAGTCTCGTAGTTTTATCTTACTTTAAGGAACTCAGTATAATTACTCATAATCAAATGTAGCATGCAGTAATCACCATAATGGTAATCAAGACCAACCACAATCATATTATTCTGACCTATCTCTACAGTATTTTGAGTCACGTGATCAGTCTCCCTCAAGTATCGTAACTTATATGCCTTATGATAAATCAAACACAGTACTATGTACTCAGGACTATATGTAATATATTTATACGCATATTAATCACCTTAATGATGTGATCAGACCAAATGCGATCACTTCAGGAATATTCTGAACAATTTCTACTTTTACAGACAGTCGCGAAGCTATCATTCCGTAAGGAAAAGTAGTGAAACGTGATCCTGCATTATGCATGAAAAACCTTTTCCTTATAGAGTGGGCGTAAAATTTGCCGTGACAATCCCATGTGAAATAGAGCTATTTATCACTCAAAAATGTATTCTAGTGTGGTGTTTGTAACATTATTTATGATAGAGTGAAGATTTGCACAATGATCTGGGACGCTACTAAATATTATATCACACGGCGCAAGTGATAGGCGGAAGCGGAGGAGGATGTGCTGATACTAAGATATTTGGAGACTACTTCTTACTTCATGCTTTACTTTCATACAAATGTCCATTTTCTGCACCTTCGGCACAGGCAATCAGTTAACATCATTCACAAACTAGGTACTTAAAAATAAATCCATGATCAGTTATTGGGGATATCCATCCATATCAAGATAATGTTTAAGCCAGTACGTTCGATGTGCTGATACTGAGGTATTTGGAAACTACTTATAACTTCATGATTTATACTTCATAATCCCCCATTACCCCCTTGTTGCCGCTACAGTTAGTTCCGTGGTCCAGTTGGCCAGTCCAGGCCTATACGCAACCCAAGCTATGTGGAAGTACACATACTATTCACATCATCATCATCACTATCAGCCGTTTACCACCCACTGCTGGGCATATGCCTTCTTTTGATTCTGCCATTCGCCTCGATCCTGCGCTAAGCTGAGCCAGTTGACGTCCACTCTATTCAAAAACTACCTTTAAATCCAAGTCTTCTTCTTTTTCTTCTTCGTATGAGCTAGTGACCAACTCTGGTGTCAGAGTTTTTAGGCCGCCCGAAAGCTTTGGACATGGCTCAATGACTGAAAAGCCGGGACCAACATCTTAAATCTAGGTAATTTCTTAGGGATGTCCATGTCCATACAAAGATAATGTCATCGGCAAGTTTCAATCTACAGATTTTTGTCTGCTGGATATAAGTGTGCTTAAATCACTGTTAGAACAATACTGCAAGAAGCATATCCAACGAAAGAGCGCTTCGCTACTCAACGATCCCATTTATAGAGTCACGGCCTGACTTTTGACTTGCACTGCGTGCCCGAACTGAATTTGCCCGAAGAAGCATTAGTCTCGTGAGCCAGTAATGTCTTTGGCTTCGTCCAGGCACGGAGGCAGTTAGCCATCGTTTAGCACTGAACGTTCGCCTAAACTGGGAATGTGGACTTAGATTTATAGGCGATGAAGTCGTACTAAAGCACATTTCGTTTGTTAAATTCGCATTTGCTTAATGTAACTTATAGCTTGTCTATACACTACGATAAAGTCCTCATTTTATATGATTTTGCTTGTATGGATAAAGAGTAAGAATAACCTATTTGCTGAACCAGTAACGAATTAACTTTATGACTATAACCGCACACGAAGCACTTAGGACACCCATTATGGTCGGGAACACACTTTTTCCATAAGTAGATAATTTTGCAAGAGGTGGCTTCCCGTAAAAAATAATGGTTATTTTGTGTGCGGTCACCTTGTTGCTTGTGGCTACTTATTGGTAAATGAATATTACATTATTTAAAAATATATAAAAAACTTACCTTTTGGCTTCGCTCGCATAGTACCTATTCGGATAAAAAGTAGCGTGTGTTATGTATTAATCCAGCTCACAGACTATTTATATTCAATATTCAACAATCATACTCATACACACACAAACTGTTGCATTTACATTTATTATAATGTGATCCACGCCTTGAATATACTTATACAAAGAGCATTCGTAACTAGATAGTTATTAGAAGTTATCTAAATAAAACTAACTATAGGTCTAGACTTGAGTTTACACAGTTTCTCCAATTATTCGGTTCAGCACATTCGATCTAAGTAAATCTGCCTCGACTCAGCGTAGCTACGAACTTTCACTTACATGCCACGGTTAAGTCTATCAAATAACTCAATTCCCTAACTAAATCGGCTATCGGCATTTCCTGATCGTATCCAAAGCTAGTATTCAGAGGGATACTAAAATCGATTATCCAATTTATGTATCGTCACTTTTTAGAACCAGTTAGATATGTTTTATGTAAAGAAACACCGTTTGCAAGTTTTTTTGTCTAATAAAAAAATTACGCGTTGTTTGAGCCTGCTGCAGGTGAACAGTTGAATTTTCGGCACAATGCGATATACATTAATATCGATAGAATATATGTACATATTATTGATGAAAGATGTATCAGAGCGATGTTTCACCTTAAAATAACAGATACATGTAAACCGTATTTCAGTAAATATAAAATCTTAACAATTCCTTCACTGTATATTTTTGAAACGGCAATGTTTGTTAGACATAATCCCGACCTATTTTGTCGGCTGTCCAGTGTCGTTGATCGCAACAGACAAGACCAATATAAAGTTTGTGTACGCAACTCTAAGACGAAACTCATGCGCAAAAGTGTCTTCTGCTCGGCTCCTTTTCTTTATAACAAGTTACCACTAGCAATGAGAGAATTACCAACTTCGTTGTTTCAGAGAAAGCTGAGAAAATTATTACAAAGTCAATGTTACTACAAATTGAATGAATTTATGACAGATGATAATTTAACTTTGACATAGAATGTAATCTTTCAATATATATTTTTTTTTATTTCAATTTTTATTATTATTATTTTTAATTTATTTTTATTTTGAATTTATTTTTGGTTGTATTTAATTTTGAATTTATTTAAAATGTTTTATGTATACAATATTGTACACCCGTAAAAGGTAGGGCACATTGATACCTAGCTTAAAAATATCACCTTTGTACCAACATGTGTTTCAACAATAAATATACTTTGACTTTGACTTTGACTTTGACTTTATTATATTTCATTATACTTACCTACTAGTCCGGTCAATTTAGACCAAAAAATGAGAGTGAAGTTACATAAAGTCCCAACAAGCTGAAATTCAGTGAAATTGTTCAAAACATAATTATAAACAATGTCTAGAAGTTCCCCATGATTCCCGTGTATGGATTTTTTTTTATTCAAGGTCAAAGGTCAAAAAATGAGTTTTTCGCGATTTTCAGCAAAACGGTAAGTTTTACCATAAAAGCACCTTAGACATAATTGTAGATCATAAAATTATCTCTAGAAAATGTCTCAATACTTTTTTTCTTACGAGCCACCGTTTCTGAGATACAACGATTCAAAAAGTTATAAAAGTTATTATCGTCATAATATGCATGAGTACGCCACGTATATACATCTAGAGTTGTTATATATTATATAATATATATATTAAATATTAAATGTTTAAATATTTTTCTATCGGTCATTGTAACTTATACTTACAATTTATAATATACATAAGTGATAACTATAAGAATATCAGGTAAAAAGAAACCCAGTCCCTTAATTTTTTTTTTCTTCACGTTGTCTTTTATTAGCTGCAGCAATAGAAGACTTTCGAGTATAATTTTTACGGCAATTTTCGTGTATTGTCACAGATTTCTGATTTTTGAGATATTCTGAAAAATCTACAAGTATTGAGACATTTTCTAGAGATAATTTTATGATCTACAATTATGTTTAAGGTGCTTTTATGGTAAAACTTACCGTTTTGCTGAAAATCGCGAAAAACTCATTTTTTTGACCTTTGACCTTGAATAAAAAAAAATCCATACACGGGAATCATGGGGAACTTCTAGACATTGTTTATAATTATGTTTTGAACAATTTCACTGAATTTCAGCTTGTTGGAACTTTATGTAACTTCAAATGTCTAAATTGACCGGGCTACTACTCTATTATCTAAATTATTCTATTGTGGTCGCCGAAATATATTAATTTCTTAATTTACTTAGTAATTTGATAGAGCATGGAGACGGACAGGTAATTTTCATTTGACTGAAGTAAAATAAATAAAAAATGCAGACCTTTGAAAATGTAAGCATTAATTTTATTTTATTAATGATATTTTTTGAGTCTACGTATTTTTAATTAAACTACGATAAACGGCTAATGTAAATTAACAAGTTTTAATTAATAATTTACGCACTTTAGAGCCCATCTAATCGAAAAACCTTATAGATCAAAACCAATATGCGAGCAGTACGTAATGGTGTTTTGGTGGACGTTAAAAATTGAAATCAGCGACTAAAATCATATATAATTTTATAAATACTAAAGTGAGTTTTTTTTGTTTGTTAAGCTACGTTTTGATTACTCAACCAATATCATAAAATTATGCATACACGTTTGTTAGGGCTGTACAAAAAAGGACAGAAAAGGTACCTTTCATCTAGGAAAAAAGTACCTAAGGAATAGAAACACCACCAGTGTGGGACCAGCACAAGACCGTGGCGGATGGTATAAAGTTCGGGAGGCCTAGGTGTATCCATTAGATACATTCGGGCCGAGGGTGTTGAAGATGATTACCTACCTGTGGACTTTTCGGATCACACAATGATAAATTGCACCTCATAGTACCTAAATAAATCAGTTACACCTCGCCGCAAAACAGATCTAAAATGTCACTAAATGTAATTCATTTCCACACAGTGTGTTCCAGAATTCAGAAATTTAGGAGATAAATGCACTGGGACTGGTAGCATACATTTCCTGAATTTATGATAGTCATGCAACTCTTTTATTTCGCGGTTTCAAAACAATAGGAACTTTCAGTATAAATATTGTCGTTTTTCCAAAACTGTCCCGCTGCACTACAATTTAAGAGTAAAAATTGAAGGCCTCTTAAAAATGACTGCTTTTTTTAACAGGATAAATTGGTAACATAAGAACTTTAGAATTATGTAATTAGAAGACACATCATCAATGGCCCCAAACTAAGCAGAGCTTGTAGTATGGGAACTACATGACGTGTAAATACAACATTGATTTGCAGATCATACAAATATTTGTCTCGCGACCTTCTGCGTCAGTCACTGCTATACACAGATTGTGATCATGATGTCCATGCATCCCATTAGAGCACTTGCAGGGTCTTTTTCTGTCAGGTCAGGGTCTTGCAGGCACTAATTGATGTTTCATTTTGACATTATGGCAAAATTATGATACTACTTTAGCTTTATGTCGAATGGCATGCATGTACTCAATGTGGTGGCGAATAGCGCTTCATAGAAATTGTATGGAAAACTATTTTTTTTATTTTTGTGATTTGGTAATTAACTTTGGGAAAATTAAAACCAAGTTGTTTTTAATAAAATGACTATACTTATATTTTTTCAAAAATACCGTATTTTCGTAATACTGTTGCGTTTTATTCATAGTAAACTTATAGTTTACCTATGAACAAAACCTTCTAACCTCAAAAGAAAAGTTAGCTGCCCTCCATGAGCAAAAATGTTGGCTCTACCTATTTAGTAGGTCTACCTAACCTATGCGTATTTATAAATGTATCGTTTTCACGTGTACTCGCAAAATTTGCGAAAATATTAAATTTAATTAATTTATTTAATTACGGAAAATGTGATTCTTACTCATACGATAATGTAGTATCAAAACTTCGTTCGGCTTTGAGATGTCCTCATAAATAAGTTTCTAATTTCAGAAAATTTCATTGTCTAACAAGATTACGCAAGTCACAAAACATTTTCGTATAGAAATTAATTGTGATAAGAAACCACTACGAACACCCGTCACGTAAGGGCCTGAAAAGGGTGTTTTCGCGCACATTATCCCATATCTCTTAGAGAAGAGGGTATCTTCTTATTATTTTAAGCTTTTATGTCTCCTTAGACGTCCAGTATCTATTTATATGATTACGTCTTCATTTGATTTATATGTACAAAGGATTGTTGGATAGAGATCAAACGGAGGAAAGTAGTCTACGAGTCTCGTCTGGAACTTAGTAAACGGTGTGTGTTTCACTGTTATGAAGATTTTTTGTAATATCCAAATCAAGGTAGTTTAGTTAACCTAGCTTCAGCCCAAGGCTTTGCCCTTGTAGTTTCCTAAAAATAGCTAAAAGTAGCTAATGTCTTGGTTATAAGTGTCTAGGGTACTTATAATCAATATTCGCATCAAACTCCATCCAAAACCGTTCCGCGTTCTGGCATGAAAGAGTGAGTAACAAACATACAAATACCCTACTACTAACAAAATAAAGGTGAAAGTTTGTACAAAAGATATGAAATGCAAAATAAAAAAGATTTTTCCTTCCTTCACGCCAAACCTACTGAACGGAATGAGTACAAATTTTGCAGTTATTAATTATATTGTAGTTCTAGACCATTATTAGGATCATGATTCACACCAGCCTACTCGTCGTCTGTAAGAGAGGACTATGCACACATAGTCCTCTCCTACATGAAGGAAATAAGTACGCCCTTAATCCCCACACTGGCATGCGGCTTCTTGCATCACCGTCGCTGCTACCCTTCAGTGGCCAGGGGATTTAATTAAGTCAGTATTGGACTGTGTTATACCGCAATCAACTAACCACCATATAGCCCAGTTTGATTTACAGCAGAGTGCACCACGTGCAGGTGAGGCTGGCTTGGATTCTAAAGAGTTTATCTTTATCATGAACCTCCAGGTTGGTATCATGATTAACCGATAGGCTTGTCATGCGAGAGAATTTGCGGGTGGAAGCTAGTTAATTAGATGAGATTATCATTATATCTATCAGCTTGTTATTCTGCAACATTGCCTGTAAACACCAGCGGAGCATTGATGCGAATAATGCATTCATGATTGTGCCTTGATGTAGGCGTACGTCTAAACGTGCGTTTCTACTAGTCACAAGTCAATGATTTTATATCGACCAAACTAGACGATGTTTAATGACACATCATCATCATCATCATCAGCCTATAGCAGTCCACTGCTGGACATAGGCCTCCCCTAATGAGCGCCATTGCGCCCTGTCCTGAGCTCGACGCATCCAGCTTCTACCAGCAGCCTTTCGCAGATCGTCACCCCACCTGGCCGGAGGGCGTCCTACACTACGTTTGCCGAGCCGCGGTCTCCACTCCAGAACTCGTATACCCCATCGGTTATCGGTTCTTCGGCAGATATGGCCAGCCCACTGCCACTTCAGCTTGCTAATTCTCTGAGCTATGTCGACAACTTTAGTTCTATGTCGGATAAACTCGTTACGGATTTTATCCTTCAGAGAAATCCCGAGCATAGCTCGTTCCATAGCTCGCTCAGCGACTTTAAACTGGTGGACTAGCCGTACTGTGAGTGTTCGGCTCACTTAATGACACAAAAGCTGTATAATCCAAGTAGGTAGTGAAGTAGAGTGAAGATGATATTCATAAAGAAATGCTAGTTTGTCAACCAATCAATCAAATATTAAGGTCTTAGCCCACTTAACTACTCTGGTCTAACACTACCCAACACCACCATGAACTAAGGCGACTGCTCGCAGTCCACGCAGCGACAGCTAGTAGGCACCCAGCAGTCCACGCGCCGACAGCTAGCAGGCACCCAGCTGTCGACGCGCTGACAGCTTTCGCTTTTTTTTTCACGATAAGTTCGCAGTTTGTGATAAGTTTCCATGACGCAACTCATAATTTTGACTATGACGCGATCCCAACGCGCGAACAAGCGATTATTGCTATTGCACTTGACGATGAAAACAGAAGCTCAAGAAGCATCAGATGAAAATTTTGGGTACCTAAAATGTCCGCACCGTCCACCGACACCGACCGACGCGGCGAACGGACACCGCGCAGACCGTTCACTTGCAACGCGTAGTAAGAGAGGCGTCAATCGCACACGCAGCAAGTTCACTGACAGCGAGCTGTAGGCTAATTTATGTTGCCAATGTAAAGTATATCTATAGAGCAATACTATTTGAATTATATTCTTTTTGTCGGGTGGGAGCGGAGTCGTGTAAGTGGGCTAAGACCTTTAGTCAATCGAGCGGCAAAACTGTGATATCCGTCTAGTTACTTTATGCATAGTGAAAACCATCTATATAATGATGAGAACACAACTCTTGACAAAACTCAGTATTAATGTAGTTATGTAGTCGGATTATGTTTATTTATAATGTGAACAGACCTATTTCTAAAACAATTAATGATATGTTTATTGTAGCGTTAGTGAAAACAGAAGGTAGAGTTAGTGAACCAAGGATTTTTTTTATCAATAAGGTACTCCCATTTGAATGCACTTTGAATTAATTTGGTATAGATTTTTGCTCAAACCGCGCATTCCCTAAGGGTGTAAGGGGTTCCAACTTCCATCTTCGGAACCCAAGCCAACCTCACCTGCACGTGATGCACCCTGCTAACTAACAAACGGAGTTCTGGCGGCCGGCTAATTATGGCATAGCTAAATCCCCTGGCAGCCGACGGGCAGCATCAACTGCAGTGCGAGAAGCTATGCCCTGCGATCTCCAACCCTCATGCCCAGATTGGGGATTATGGGCATATCCCCCTTCTTATAGGGAGGAATCTTATATTTCTTATTCTTCTTTCTTATAGGGAGGCCTATGTCCAGCAGTGGACTGAGTTTGCTGATATTGTTGGTTTTGCGCATTCTCATGTACGTTAGTACTACGCCCATGTAGGTAGTAGTCCCTGGAGGTAGTTAGTAATTCCATGCAGAATTCTTAATACTACTTGCTAAAATATCATTTCATCCGTATGATCTCGGTTAGTGCAGTACAACGCGAAAAGGCAAATTCACAAAAATATTGAGAGATCGTAAAAAACCAGCTTCCTTGTCATAGATCAACGAACAATGCGAGTTGACGACCTCTGTGGCGCAGTGAGCGAAGGTTCGCTTGAGACGCATTAGGTTGCGGGTTCGATTCCCGCCGCGGGACAAATGTTTATATGTATTCAGATATTTGTTTCTATTTGATATGGCTGTATTTACAAAAAAATGTATGTAAGTAATATATTAATCATGTGGTTCCCATAACACAAGCTCTGCTTAGTTCGGGCTTACATGATGCCGTGTGATAGTCCAGCATTATTTATTTATTTATTTTAAGCGTTCTTGTTATCTGCAGGACGAGTTCTGTGGCGTAGTGGGCGGGTTCCATTCCCGCCACGAGACACATGTGTGCAAATGTTTGTCACGGGTCTGCGTGTATTAAATGTATAATGTTGTATATTTACAAAAAAAATATATTAAAGTCATATCAGTCGTTGCTTTCAGCTGGAATATGTAGGTATAGGTAGAAAATAACCGTTATTGAGGGAATAAAGTTCTTACGTTTCGTGAATACTTTCAAGATCAGCGTAGCCTCGTTAGCGTTGCAATATTATTTTAAAATAAATAATGGATTCACTAAAATATAAAATATATAAAAATAAATATTGCTGTAATTAGTAAGTAGGCCTATTAGCTGAGACCCAGCGTAGCTCCAGTGCTGTATCTACATGCTCCATCAGATAATATGCTATATGCTATACTATAAAGCTTTCATTTACCCATTAAGCCCCATTTTACTCATAACAAACTTTTTACTCAAAAATTTAATCGACCATTTTTGAATCGGTCATTCGAAGAGTTACCCTATTTCTTTAAATGGTCTATTTCAAGAGAAAGTTTAGTTTTTATTTAAATTTATTAAGAAATTTGGTATCATTTTAACGTCTCTAGAACGATTGTATTTTCCATCTATGCTCTATGAAGTCATACGAGGTTGATTGAAGGAAGGGTTATGTTCGAGTCATTTGCCAAATTCATTTACTTTCCGCATCTGATAAGAGCTATGTATGGGCTTGGTTGACCTCTATTCTAAATAAATAGGCATAGTTTTCTAAGAACCTGACTGACAGATTGATAATGAACGCACAACCTTAAATAAGAATAAAGTATGCTAACGTGAGTCCTTACTTACTTACTCCATCCGCGCAGGGACCCAAAGTGTGTCTTGGCACGAGAACTCTCCACTTTCCCCTATCATTTGAGATCTCTTGCCAGTTTTCG
This sequence comes from Horisme vitalbata, assembly GCA_951804965.1. NCBI lineage: Eukaryota > Metazoa > Arthropoda > Insecta > Lepidoptera > Geometridae > Horisme > Horisme vitalbata. The sequence goes on from OX638101.1 coordinate 11,645,736, forward strand.
GCTCCAAGTTCGCGCAGGTCAGCTTCCACTGTCGACCCAATAAGCTCTCTTCACGTTTCTAACTTCACCCATTGGCTGTACATGACCAAGCCACCGGAGGCGGGTGGGCTTTGAACTCTCCAATAATGTAAGGCTTGGCCACTAGATCTTCGATTTCAGCATTCTATCGGACCCTCCAGCTACCATCCTCTCTCTTTACTGGACCCAGGATTTTACGGAGAACTTTTCTCTCTGCTACTAAAAGCTGGTTTTCCTCCTTCACGGTTAATGTCCAAGCTTCAGAACCATACATGAGAACGTGATAACGTGAGTCCTAGAGACTTGAAATTTGTTAGGTTAGGCTAGGTTATTACGTTGGGCGGGGCCGTGGTAGAATCCTACCGGGACCCCATGACCCCGTCAAGTGCTGGTGCAGCGTCGAGCCCTTCATCAGGCGATGAATGGTTTGATGATGCACTAGCACTACGGTGAGCGACGGAACACGGTGTGTTTTTAGTCGGTAGGCCGCCGGGCTAGCGAGCGCTAGTCGCAGGCGGAGAGCCCGACAGACCCCACCAACTCTTCCCAAGTTTGAGGACATGTGTAAAGCATTTTCACACCGACAAAAAAAAAAAAGTTTATTACGTTGGGGCGTCGCGTCAGTCGGTGGCCGAAACGGGGACGTCCGTCGCTGACAAAATGATGCACTGACGTGTGAGGTGTTTGAAGTGTGCGCGGTGCTTACGCGTGCCTGGCCTTGCAGATGCATTTTCAAATGCATAGGGGTCGAATTAAAGTTATTAAGCTCTATTAATAAAGAGCAGCTTACAAATATGTGGGCTGACGCTGCTGAAATTATGGAGAAGAGACCTCAAGAGCATCCATTGTTTTGGCATATGGACGCTAGGATGGAACATCGTGGTGGTTTCGGCCGGTAGGATTCCAGCATAACCATTCTGTTCCTCGTAATATAATGGTATCCATGAGGATATTCCCACGTAAAAGAAAGGATAGTTATAATGCGGGACGTAATCACACAGCATCATGTAGCCCCAAACTAAGCAGAGCTTGTATTATGGGAACCACATGATAAATATACTACATTTTTTTTTGTAAATACATACATATCATACATAGAAAACACCCAGATCCGAATATCTATAGAACATGCAAATATTTGTCCCGCAGCGGGAATCGAACCCTCAACCTTTTGCGTCTCAGCCGGACCTTCACCCACTGCGCCAGAGGCCGTCGGATAATAGATTAGTCAAGTAAGCTAGTATGTCCCTATGCTTATATCATTATATTCAGACTCTGAAGGGGTGCGGCGCGGAAAACCTCCACGTGGATGAAGTCGCAGTGCGCCCCTTAGTTTTTTTTATTATAATAGTCCATGTGTTTGTTCCATAAAGGTGCGACCTGAGGGTTGATCGGCTAACTCGGTTGCAAATAGAAATGATTGACACCGATCCTGTTTTAACAAACTGTGACAGTTTGTCAATTGACGTTCATTGAATTTCAACGGATGAAATGTCAAAGTTTGCAAAAACAGGATCGGTGTCAATCATTTCTGTTTGCAACAGAGTTAGCCAATCACCCCGCAGATGTTAAGTGATAACTAGTATCTATAAAAAAGTATTGCATCGCAGGTCATGCATATGAGGCAAACCTCTATGTCCATTAATTTGAGGCATTATGGTGTTTACCTCATGTGCCTGTAATTTTACCGGCACCCACACCCTTCATACCGAAACAAAGCAATGTGACTTCTGCTATAATATCATCAACAATATTTGATGTGGTAAAAAAATGAAAAGCATATTTTGTACCAGTTTTGTTTTTTAATATTAATTTACTTTTTATGGATGTTTTTACACATCGATAAAAGAGTAGGTTAATAGATAAGTAGGTACATAACCAACTTAGAAATCGATTTTGTGAAACGATATTATTGATCACCTCTGTGGCGAAGGTCCGCCTTAGACGCAGAAAGATGTGGGTTAGATTCCCGCCGCAAGACAAATGTTTGTATGATCTGCAAATATTTGTCTCGGGTCTTAGTGTTTTCTTTGTATACCGTGTTTATTTACAGAATATGAGTTATGCGGTTCCTATATCTGATAACACAAGCTCTGCTTAGTTTGTTGTTGTGTGATTATGCCCAGTAGTAGCAGTATGTATTTATATTTTACAAAATAGCGGCTTATTTTTTATATTTAGATAAGTTTCGGTCCGACCCGTTCATTGGCTTACAAAAAATTTGCTAATTTGGTTGAGTAGTAAAGGTGTAAAAGCGTAACAAACAAACAAAATCACTTTCGTATATTATATTATATTAGTTAAGATTCGATAAATGCACAAGGTATATGGTATATTGAAATGTTAGATATGACTGAAACTGAACCAGTCAGTTCTGCATGATTTAACTGTTCATTCAAATGCTGACATAAAAGCCTTTGTAACTCACATTAACTTTAAATTGTGCCTATAATAAAGCGCCTTTGAATACTAAAAATAATAAATGCTGATGAAAAGAATAAAATATTGACAAAATACAGTTTCATGAAATTGGATCACGAATAATTTATCTTTATTGATAAACTTTAATATGCATCAATTTGAATTGAAACAATAAAATTGTTATCAAATTATGTTCACCATAAAATATTATGCATAACATTCAACATAAAATAATATGCAAAATATTTTTGCTTATGAAGTTGATGGAATGGGAATTCACTCATTCATTAATCATTTGAATGATTTACAGTACTAATTATTACTTTTAATTCTATAAAATATTACCTTATATTAAGATAAAGTACTGTTTAAAATAAGAAAGTAATGAGTCAGTACTAATTACTTTATACCTAACTACTTACTGTACCACACACACCACCACCACATCAGCCTATATCAGTCGACTGCTGGACATAGGCCTCCCCTAATAAAGGGGGATATGCCCACAATCCCCACGCTGGGCATGTGGGTTGGGGATCACAAGGCACAGCTTCTCGCACCACTTACTGTACTTACCTATGTAATTATTATACGGGGTCGTCATCGATTCTATCTTCTTTAAAAATTCATTTTTATTCTTAATACCACAAATCTAACTAACGAAACAGAATATCCTTAAAAATAAAGTTTATTGTTTATTCCTTAATATCCATGATTTTACAAAAAATTAAATGTCTCAGTTAGGTAAATTTCATAAAAATACTATATACGAAAAGAAGAAAATCAGAAAAGCTTTTGATAAAAAGGGAAAACTACAAGCCCGTGTCTTTAAACGCTTATTTGCTCTTGTTGTAAAAACGTATGGAAACGATGTTGGTTTTGTTATGTAGGATAGGAGTTAGGTCTTTGTAAACAGCTCTTCCAGGTAAGTACCTTTATTTATATTTATTGCATGCAAGTACATTGTTTGGTTATATTTAAGTAGCTTTAATTAGTCTACATGTACCCTGTCAGGGCGTAGCAAATTCGCAACCTGCTACAACCATGCTTGATTCGGTTACGCTTCGATTTGTGTACTAAACAACTAGTGAATACGAAAAGAAGAAAATCAGAAAAGCTTTTGATAAAAAGGGAAAACTACAAGCCCGTGTCTTTAAACGCTTATTTGCTCTTGTTGCCCGCCAAATCGGGACATTTCTCTGTTTGGGAGATATTGACCTAAACTTGGAAGTTGAGTTGGTCGTGTATAGACGGTTAGTCAACGGATCCCAATCAAACCTTTACCAACCATTACCTGTCCACATATCAGATGAAAGTCTAAAAAATTGTAATAAGGCGTTTTTTATCAATTGATTTAATCGTTAAATCTGTTGAAAAGGACTTAGTTCTTATTTATAAAGCTTCAGCTGAGTTTTTGATATAAAGCTTCTATTTGAAGCTGTTTTCATATTTATCCCAAAATTATGGGCCGTTTATTGAGGTAAATTAAACATGACACGTATATGCTTTGTGAGCATCACACGAATAAATGCATTTGAAATTGAAACAAATACGCTTTTGCTATACTCGAGTGTATACCGTATTATATATATAGCTTATTTTATTCAAACATACATTTTGATGACGCATGAAACGCATCAACATAAATTGCGAAATCGTCCTATCTTTTTTATACATTTTTTATTCTACTTCAAGATGGAATAGGCACATGGCCCACCTGATGTTAGGTGGCAACCATTACCTATCACAAAACATTGCAACGTAGATTACTTTTATCCGGAACGTGCTCTACGATGCAACGCCCTGCGTCCATCTTGAGGCATGAAGATAATAAGCCTCTTTTGCCTGTAATTTCTCCGGCACCCATACCCTTCAAATCGAAATACAGCTCAGCTGCTTTACGGCAGAATTAGACATGGTGGTAGTACCTCCCCGGACGAGCCTTTCACAAAGAACTCTACTACCTTCAAAATAAACATGAAGATGCAACAAACACAAGTCCACCTGATGATCCTGAGTGGTAACCAATAGGCCATTAGGTAAAGCAATAACAGAGTACTGCACCGTCGGTCATGCATATTTCGAAAAAAAAAATTGGGTACGGATAGCGCGTACATTAGTACGCGTAGTCAGTTACGCGTATCTTGGAACGCCTTCTCTGTACCTGCAGCTACGCGTACACTTTGAAGAACGCGTGCCGAGCGAGCTGGCTTGCGGCGTGATCCGTGGTCAGTCGGTTTCGGCTCGCGTAGCGTTATGAATCGATGACCTGTACGCGTATCTAATGTACGCTTGGACAGCGTACGCCGACTACGCGTATCCATGAACGCGCTATCTATACCCAGCTTTACGTGCCCTAAGATGCAGTGCTTTGCGAGAAAGGTCGTGAAAATCCCCATGTACCTGTAATTTCACGGTAAAAAAAGGAATAGTTGTGTTAAGTATTGCTTGTGTTGATAATATTATTCTAAAATATGTTTTCTACAAAAAATACTTGAAACACCAAAAATGTCACCTCAAAACGCCATTTTGCTATGTTTGACACAACATGAATAAACGGAAAAGCTTTTAGACATAGCGATTCACTTCTTGCTTCTAAAATGAAAATGTGGTAGGAACAAAACGTAAAATTTCTTACCAATCATGGAGTAAAGTAATTAAGAAATTTATGTAACACAACCAGTTTATTCTTGGAACATTAATTAGAAATGAGATCGCTGTAAACTTTATGAAAAACGGCAATATGGCGGCTTACAAAGTTGGAAGTTATTTGTTTTGCAGTTATGATTTTAATGAACAGATATTGTGCGGAATAACAATAGATAACATTTATCAATTAGAAAACTAAGTTAAAGTAAATAAATAATCTCTCCAAGCTAAGTCTAGTAGTAATTTTTTTCATGCCATTAATACATTGTCGTATAGTTATTCTATTTCACGAAGGCGGGTTTGCCTTGGTTGTAGTAGTGTAGTGTATCGATACAAAGAAAGAAAAGAAAGAAAATACATTTATTTTTACCCAACACCTAGTACAAAAAAGAAAAACAGGATATTTACTTAAAATACGTCTATACTTATTGTATTTTTTGACATGGCCAAACGACAAAATTGCCATCTGACATGACAATAACATTTCGTTGTTTTCTCGGCTGTTTTTGTTGTGGATGCTATAGCACAGAGGCTATAAATAAAAGAAGAATAAGAAATTCGACCATTTTTTCTCCTTAAATACTTTCCGCAGCAAAGTCTACAGATAGGTTGGTGGGTATTTTTGAGTAGTCATAGGTCGGAGGTTTCCCCACCCTAGTACTCCCACCTCTATCTCTCGAATTTGTGTTTTGGCGTTTATTTTTTCTATACTAGTTTTTTTTCTCGGAAACTTTATGTATTCCGCACTCCCCCTTTTAGCAGGGGGGGGGGGGGTCCTCTAAAGCGACGCCATTCACATCCTAGTTTCAGTAACACCTACGAAGTGCTTCGAGACAACCGTCAAAGACAATATTTTCATGCAAATGCAATTTTAATTTTGCAAGCATTGGAATTTCATTATTTTCTTTATGAAAATTTAGCATTGCACGTGGACGACATCGATTAAGAGGCTAAAGATTTATGTCTTATTTTCTCTCTTTCTCTTTTTTTTCATAGGATAATTTAACTTTGAGGAAGAGGATGGTAAATGTTTTTCATCTTTTAAAATTCGTTGCACAGTTCTTACGCTAACACCCGTAACTTCAGCTGCACACTGGGTAATGTTTCTGAGGTGACAAAAATCACAATTAGGCTCTGCGTGTTATAAGGTAAATTGAAAATTGCTTTTCAAGAAATGGTAAACAATAGCCCTATGATCCTAAGTTCTTAATTAAATATAATAAAAGTAAATACTTGACCACGAACAGCTTTACGCTGAGTTGCTATGCTGACGGTACTCGCCGCAAGTTTTTGGCGCAGTTACAACAAGCACTAGTGACTCGGACCGTGTCCCGGCCGAGACTGAGAGTTCCTGACAGCTTCTAAGCTAACGCACACTAAAACAATGTGCACGTGCATGCACTACAACAAACATAGAAAAACGACTTCGTGAGATAGAACAACTATACTATTAATAATTTCATGAATACCAAAAATTCCAAATGATCAAAATACACTCGAGAGCAATGAATCCGGGTCACTCAAAGAATCCAAAAAATCTCGGAAAGTAAGAATGCTAGGTTAATGCAATAAATTGTATTTAATAGACAATTTAATACTCCTTAAATGAAAGTTAAAAAAATATGAGTCACCATACATTTTATTTACACAAAATTACATAAAGAAAAAAAACTGCTGATCTCTCCTTAAAACAAAAATAGGAAACATGAAATTTTTGAACTTTATGACGATTTTCTTGAATTTCAATTCTTCGTATTACCTCCTCGTGCTTCCATTACTGCGTTTACGCGGTTTGGCATGCTGTACACCAAGTTCCTTATACGATTTTGGGGAATATTCTCCCATTCCTCTGTGAGAGCAATTTTGAGCTCAGGAAGCGTGATTGGGGGAGGGTTTCGTTGTTTTACGCATCTCCCTAGCTCGTCCCAAGCATGCTCGATCGGGTTGATATCCGGGCTGCGCGCTGGCCACTCCATACAAGTAATGTTCATCTCTTGAAGGTAGTCATTCACAATCCTACCTGTATGAGGTCGGGCATTATCATGCATAAATATAGCATCCTCACCCAAATTGACCATAAATGGACCAACGTGTTCGTTGAGGATTTCTTCCACATATCTTACGCTAGTTAAAGAGCCGTTTTCTATGATCACCAGCTCTGTGCGACTTTCAGAGGAAATTCCGGCCCACACAAGTACAGACCCACCACCGTAGGCTACTTTTTCTTCGATGCATGCTTGCTTGAATCTTTCCCCTGGTCTTCTATACACTCTGTGTCTTCCATCGTGCTTGTAGAGCATACATTTTGTCTATTAAATACAATTTATTGCATTAACCTAGCATTCTTACTTTCCGAGATTTTTTGGATTCTTTGAGTGACCCGGATTCAATGCTCTCGAGGGTATCTCATTGAATTTTCTTCTTGAAATAGAATAATTATTATTAACTATTGGTTACGAAATAGAATATAAGTGGATCCATTTGCTCCTATAATAAGGACTGGCTTCAAACCGCGGCCTTGTTTCCGTGGTACCCTGATAAAAGTATATTTTATCGTCAAATGCCCGGTCCAGAACTATATTATGTACGTCCTTTGTGGTGAAGTGGGCGAAGGTCCATCCGCAGAAGCAAAAACTTGCGGGTTCGATTCATTCTTCTTAAATATCATTTTATATTAGTATAACAATAAACACATCAATGATGTGGTTCCCATAATACAGGATCTGATTAGTTTGGGCCTACATGGTGTTGAGTGATTTTTTTGAGCAATTTGGCTCTTTTCATCAGAACTTTTAATGAAGGAAGAACAAACATTTCACATCTTTACATTTTTTCATAAACTTTCAATTTTACTGTATAAGTAAGATTTAATTTCAAGCCACTAAGTTTTAAGCTGGTGCCATCGCGAGTTTTCATAACTAAAGTCACAATTGGATGCTATTTAACAATTTTATTTAGCGCCAGAAGGAGCGAGCGAGCGTATGTATGTACGTATGTATGTGACTATGTTTGTCCATTTCTATGTCACGCCTTACAGCCGAAACAGCGGTACAGATTTTGACATATAAGGTATCGCTGTATTCGTCAGAATTGTGGTAGTGCCATAGGTTATAAAAATTAAAAGGGGGAGGGGGTGACAATTTGTGTAAAAACAGTAATATAAAGGGTACCAACCCATTCCGGATTTATAAAACAAAAAATCGGAAAAAAATATATTATTAAAAAAACAAAAATACCCGACTGCTAAAAATTTGAGTAAGTAGTCATCTCATCCACGCCAATCTCATCCACTTCAGATGAGTTGACCTCTTCAATCGTTTATATTATTTTCGCGCGTTAACTCATCCGATTCCTAATTTGTTTCAAAGCAGGTATCAAGTCGTTACAGTCACTTAGAGAAGTGCTATGATGCTTTTGAAGGAATAAAAGACAATGTTGATGAAAATTATGATATCTATGATACTCATTGCTCTACAAAACAGCTATAAAATATAGAAATCTTGGCGTCTCTTTCACGCGACATCCGTCGTTAACAGAAAATTTTCGATAAATGTTCCAAGCTCCCTCTTTATATATTTATATATTTATTTGGATTTAATTATTCCCAAATTTTGGATTGATATGAGAAAAACAAGTATCACAATATTAATGTATATTCAAATGAGTCAAACTAAATACTTTAAGAAGCTGCAGGCGAGGACAAACAATACTACGGGCAAGATAGATGCGAGATAGAGAGAGATAACATTACATTGATATTGAAATACATGTTTTTCTCTTTTCAGTTCATTAATTTTTAGCAGTTGGGTTTTTTGTTTTCATAATTATATTTTTAATACAATTGAATTGGATGTCAAAGCGACTAAGAATAAACCTTACTTACCATGACTGCGAATACAAAATACATAGGACGCTGTCCAACCTGTTAAGTTACCACCTATACTGCGTTGAACTTGGATAGTTCTTATTCCCCCGAATGCCAAATATTATGATCGAGGAATCCCTTTTTAAGAGCTGTCCGAATAAATCATTAGGCCATTGGGAGGCCCTTCATCTTTACGAAGACCATAGAAAATAAAAAGTAAAATTATTGATTCATAATCCTCGACAATAGTAAAACGATTGAGGTCGATGTCCTTCAATAGACTCCTAAAAGCTGAAGAAGAATTACTAAAGAATGGGCACTACGCAGAAGAGTGTGACGAAAAATTTTGCCAGAAATTTCATATGATCAAAAGCTCACATGCCTAAGAACCCTTCTGATATTCTAATATTTATGATCCTTTTTGTCTGTCTCTGACTAATAAAAACTGGGTATTTTAATGGCATATCTACTTGTGGCTAGTACTTATAACTCATCCTTTACTTTGACTGACTATAAAACCTCTTGCAAAAATATACCGACTGAGGAATTTTGTTCTACAAAGGCATAAGTTATGTGTGGTATGTCAAAGGCCCAAAACTCTTGAAAACACGTACGAAATATTTTAGCCGGTATTTGGGACGATATAAGCAGGAAAGCATTTTATTATGGGCATTTCTACCTTTGAACCATTAGATTGCGTAAGTACGTATACGATCTACATTCTACATGGTCAAGGGTTTTATGTTCTGCGCTTATTAAGGTTAATTTAAAAAGCTTTTTTGCGTTTCTCGTTGCACTTGGTGTAGCCTGTGTGCTACGAGTTTCCTATCAAAATTTATATTTAAATATTTTAATTTAAAATTCCATTAATTTTTCATTAGAAATAACGGCTATACCTAAGTTTTATAATTATTTTTGTTAAAATTAACAGTTTCTTCATGGTTTCTTCTGATTTTTATGAAAAAGCTGGCAGACGAACAGGCGGATTACCTGCAGGTATTTCGAAACCAAGTCGAATCCGATAGTGACAATTGAACCAGTATTACATTTTTCTGACGGAGAATGCTATATTCAGTGTAGTATTCATACGCCATCGTGGTGTTGTATTCTTAAGAATAACCATCATCATAATATTCTAGTAATGCGTCAGAATGGAAATACAATCGAACAAAAATGGACGGATTCGATTCGGATACTTTTCGAACGTTTTATAATAGCCCTGCTGATGGAAAGTGGTCACCACTGCCCAAGAAGACCTACATCATCAGAATCGATACTTATTGCGCTGCCGGCCAATAAAATACCAAAGCGAGGTTCATATTCACTTGTAGCCTAATTATGTAGAGGTTGTTGAAATTAATGATTGAGTTGAGGATACAGTATCAGTGCAGTCCACATTACGCTCTGAGTATCTCCCAAGAATCTATCCCACAGCCAACCAAAAATAAAAACAAATATCTTCCTTTTGATGGAAAATTATAAAATAATAAACAATCTTTTGATAGTACACGAGGTCAGAGAAAGCAATAACGAACCGTCCCCAAGTGATACTCCTGCTAATTTAATTTTGGCTTAATATTAATCTCGACTGTTGATTTTGGTAACGATATTTTTTTATTTCAATCTAAATTCCCTAATGTTTTTTAAGAGATATATATTTTTCTCTTCAGCGTTCTTTGATGTATCCGACCTTTAATATATATATATTATATTTCTAAGATATTACTAGATAATAATAACAATAATAACATAATAAGAATAAGAAGAGCCTTGACCAATATTTTAAGAGGCTCTGGCTAGCTAGCTGGGTCAAGGGTCAGATACAGAAGGCGGCTCTCCAGGACTCATTCTCACTTCACTCACGCATTGTGAGGAGGTTACTGTATCTGCAGCCCTAGCCACTGACCGAGCCTAGCCCTGCCTCATGGTCGGTGGTTTCCTGTTTTGATATAGTTTTTACTATAATGTTTTTGATTCGTTTTTGTACAAAGAAGATTAATTTTTTTTTATAAGCTTATAGTAAAAAATGAGTTTTTTAATAAAATAATTTATTCTCTCAACAAAGTAGGTTATGGTACCTTACAAGGCTAGGAACAGTAATACAGTAACAGTAAACAGTAGTCACTATTATAACAGAACCTACTTTGTATGGGACTGGTGCCTGCGATAGGTTTATAAAAAACCTATATTACACCAAATTGACGATTGACGAGATTTGTGGGAGAAGATAGGTGATTAAGAAATAGGACTCAAGAGGCCAAATTTTAGTTGGGAGTGCTTGATGAAAACGATACGCAGAATAAAACACTGTCTTAGCGTTAGCACATCCCATTCTTCGAATAATGAAGTGGTAGGATGGAGGAAGGGAAGGCCGGCACCGACTTTTAGTATTGCACGCTGCGCTCTCTCAACTTCAATCTTGTGGGTTTTGACTGCACCTCCCCATGATGTGATGCAGTAGTCAATAATGAATTGGCCCAAGGGCCGTCTTAATTATTTTGCGATCTACTACATGTTTTAAAGATCGAAAAGCATTTAGTCAAAACAATAAAACACCTGCCTACATAAATCCTTGTCTGCTGGGCATATGCCTCCTCTCATAAGATCGGTAAACCCATAATTCACATGCTGGGCATGCGGGTTGGGGATCGCAGGGCACAGCTTCTCGCACCACCGATCCTGCCAGGGAATCTGCCTGTCGGCGTCCAGGAAATGAAGCTTTTTCTTCGTTAAACTACGCTAAGCCGCAATCCGGTACCGGTAGCCCCTTGTTTTCGAATGTCAATAAAATAAATAATTGCAATGCTGGACAAATTACCCTATCCAAATTCATGTTTCTGTTCACCACATCATCCGGTCATACGTAATTAACCATTAAACGATGCACAGACCTAAAATTTGAATAAAGCATTAAGTAGTTATAGCTATAGCTTATTACCAGTATATTATATCATGTAGATATCCTAGTGAAAGCAATTTCCAAACCAATCCACAGTAGTGATGAAATTTCAACGTGAAAAACACTACGCGGGAATTACTAGGGGAAATTCACTCACACTGTTGACTCGATCAGTAAGTACCTAGTGAATATTTAAATTCGGGAGCTGTAGTTTCACTTGTGCTTTAGTGTATGTTTTTCTTTACCAGCTTTTAATAGAATACGCAGCAACTTAGCATAACCGCTTATGTCTTCTTCACTGTAAAGAAGGCACCATTATTTTCCTTTCCAACAAACCAACACGTTTATTTTTACCCAACGTTTATTTTAATTAAATCTTGAGAAAAATCTTTATCAATTCTATGTGACAATTTGAAAAAAAAACATCTAGTACAAGCTGGATGCGTCGAGCTGAGAACAGGGCGCAGGGCGCCCATTCGAAGTCTATATATTTTTTTTATTTTATTTAATTTAGTATGGGCCAGATCTTGACCTCAAGGCTTGCGTGGGCTAGGATGAGGTAGACTGCTATAGGCTGATATTGATGAGTACAAATAGCTGAAGATTGAGATGACCGGAAGGATCGGAGGGAAGGCCTTCGCCCTGTGCAGTAATGTGATTTATCGGGCTAAACGTAAATGTAATTGTTATGTCTGTTGTTGATAACAAAAGAAAAGTTGTTTTACATTGTAACCCGTGTGAATATAGAACCACGTCGGCAACATTGTGACACGCGATGATTGATAAATCCATCGCTCCACGCGCCCGTGCGATATTACTCTAAATATTCCCCAAGGATTTTTCTTTTCAGCTGTAAATATGATGTTATTTTTTCTTTTAAAAAAATAAAGCGCTGGTTAAATTAAATATTAGGTTTATTTCCAAAACATTATTCTCTGAATTCCTTGGCGGGGAAATCACAGAGCAAAGAGCTTCAAGCAGATACTGCGGTATTTTCTGAAATGAAGATACAAATATTTTCGTGATGAATTCAGTAATAAGTCCATTCTTCCCGGAGGCCACTTGAACAATTATTACAATTTCCTGAAATATAATACTTTGAGATATGCTTGCGGTACTTTCTTCGATAGCATTTAATCAAGTCACAATCGAGCCTAGAGCTTGTTTGAGAGATCCATCGCGAGTACGTGAACGAGACACGACGGCGAGAACGCGAGCGAGGTCGATGGTGGTGTCAGTGCGATTTACTGCGGGTTCGTCTTGCCCTACGGCGGCGGCGCGGCGACTCAAAAGATCACTCGCGTGGACGAGACGAACTCAAAGAAGCGCTAGGCTCGACTGTGACTGAATTAAATGCTATTGAAGAAATTGCCGCGAGCATATCTCAAACAACAATCTGTTGATTCTGTATGCTGATTAAGGTTTCTTCGAAATATAACCATGCGTATTTAAGTCGTAAATAATGTCAAAGTATGGTTGTTCACGCGTAAATGCCTCCTACGCTAGACTTTTCTAAACAAACTTCCAATTAGGTATTACTAGCCAACTCTCTTAACTTTACCTTTATATAATAGGTAAATGTTGATACTTCACCGTGGCTTTACATTGGCAATGAAACTTCAAACGTATGGTAATTCTTTGAATGTTCATGCTGAATTAAATTGTCGCGGTGCTTTGGCAAAGAAATTATCTTAAAATTACTGACTTATTCAACGTTAATATTATTTTTGTTAGAAAACACGCATAGGTACCTGACCTAACCTAAACGAATCCATACAGTAGGTACATAGTATGAAAGCTCAGAGTGAAACAAAGTGAAATAAATAACCTTCTGTAATGACGAGTGGCCTACTTACACATTCCATAACTTTTAATTATTAATAGGTATACGATTTATTAGGCATAATATATAAGAGCCGTGACCCCTTTTATGAAACATAAATAGTGATTAAATGGACGCAGATAATTATGTTAAACAATTTCAGCTGTTATTAAATTCATGTGGTTTCATGTTGATTGACATTATTTTGGTGTAATAATTTTACCTATGTGAGCAAACGGAATAATGCTGAAGGTTTTCACATAGCATCATCTAGCCCCAAACTAAGCAGAGCTATGAACATAGCTATACTGTTAATATTTTTTTTTGTAAATACATACTTATTATCCATACAAAACACCCAGACCCGAGACAAAAATTTGTAAAGCATACAAACATTGGTCTAGCAGTGGGAAATGAACCTTCAACCAACCAACCAACAAATGAAAACCAACCTTCTGCTTTTCAGGCGGGCCAACGCCCCACGAAGGTTGTCAAGTTAACTAAATTAAGGAATAATTTTATTATCAGTATTCAATAACATCATCTTCTTCCTATCAATATTCCACGGTTTGTGGGGTCGCCACATCATGTGTTTTACATCCATTTCCTTGTCAGTAGTCATCTCAACACATCGCTCTTATTGGTATTCAATGTAGTTATTAGGAATAAAAGATTTACCAAACATATTATGGTCATTATTTATGGTTAGTTATGGGTGTAAAAGGTTCCAACCTCCATCTTCGGAATTCAAGCCAACCTCTCCTGCCCATGGTTTACCCTGCTAACAATTGGGGCTCTAACGGCCACAATGATGTGGACCAGCACAGCTAAATTCCCTGCTCGCCTACGGGTAGCAGCGTCGGTGCAGAGAGGAGCCCTGCGATCCCCAACCAGCTTGCCTTTTGAGGATTATGGGCATATCCCCCTTTATTAGGGGAGGCCTGTGTCCAGCAGTGGACTGACATAGGCTGGTGTGGTGTCTGGATTAATGGTTTCTCAAATAGGACGTTGGTTGAACAGAATGTAGGCTTATTTCTATGTGCATTTCATTACTCAGTAGGTACGTAGTCAGATTCTAGTCTAAATATGATATAGCTGTCTATATTTAAAAGGGTAGGATTATTCCAGACGCAGCAGCATCCATGAAGATTACTCATAACTTTATTAGAAGGCTTTGCATTTTGCTGTCGAACATAAATTCCACTTTGTGCCATTTAATTTAATTTCCTCGGCGAAGTATTGCCAGTGTATACAAGAGCTTATCTCTCAAGAAGAAAAGAGGACATGAATAAAATTGCTGAGTCGCTGAAGTACGGTGGATTTGTTTGAAAGTGTTAACTTTTTATTCAGACTCTGTAATGAGATTATTTTAAGAAAATCGCACGGTCAAAGATGTGATAATACATACCTATTTGTGTTCTGAAGTTTTACTGAAAAAACTTTTTCACATTATTCATAATATGTAAAGGATATGGATTATTTTTTTAAACAGTAAATGTCACACATGGTCTACTAATACTTTTTACTCCTATTTTTATAAGTACATCAAAAATACCCAGACAGATAAAAAATAGCTTTGTTTGGTGATTGCGTACTCGGTGTTAGTAATTACCAACTTCAAAAAAAAGGAGAATATCAATTCGATACCTACGTATGTAATATTACTGGAATTGCAAAATTTTCACATATGTGAATCTATTAGGGCTTTCAAACAAATATACAAAATTTGAGAGGTGTATGTATGTATGTATCTATGTATGTATGTTTGTTCGCGCATATCTCCGAAACTACTTATCCGATTTTGACCATTCTTTTTTTATTAGCTTACATTTACTTCAACTTAGGGAACAGTGCAAGCATGAAATTAACCAACAAAAACGAAATCAACAGTAGTTAAGAATCAAATTAGGGCCTACAATGTTTTTTGTGGTCTGTGCCAGCCTTTATGAAAGGACTTAGCCGTCGAATAAAAAAGAAAAAATCCGAAATATCAATAAAAATAAAAAATACATACAATAAGAGAAAAAAATCGAGTACAAAAACTAAGTATAATTACACAGGTACCTACCTAAAAACTAAGTATAATTACATACCTACCTAGGTATGCACTATGCACTTTAGTACATTGAATAATAATAAACTTTCTCAGAAACGAATTCAGTTTTAAATTCAGAAACTATGCTAGCACAGACCTCAAAAAACATTGTAGGTCCTAATTTGATTCTTAACTACTGTTGATTTCGTATTTGTTGGTTAATTTCACTTACAATTTAAAAATATGATTTCAAAAATTTGAGTAAATTTATATTTGAAGTCCATTTAATTTTTTTCAATTTCTTTTTTATTTAGTAAGTTGTTTGAGTGCTAATGCAAGAGTGTGTATGAACGTGATCGGAAGTACGAGTAGAGGGAAACCGAAGAAGAATTGGCTGGGTTGTGTGGGATATTTTTGTGAAAGGGTAAACACAGATTTTACGACTTGTAGAAGAGAGCGGGGTAGAAAACGTGTCTTGCCAAGCCCACATAGCTAGGAAAAAGACGAGAATGATGATGGCTGCTATCGTCTATCTAAAGATGTTGGTAGTCATCTATTCTAAGATAAGGTTGTCCACTGCTGGGTAAAGGCCTCTCTTAATGAGTGCCATTGCGCCCTGTCCTGAGCTCGATGCATCCAGCTTCGTTTCAAAGATTGTCACTTCATCTGGCCGGAGGGCGTCCTACGCTACGTTTGCTAAGCCGCGGTTTCCACTCAAGAACTTGTTTACCCCAACTTCTATCGGTTAACTATAATTTAATATAAATAATTACTTTAGAGTTCATAGAACTTACTTTGTTTTTGCTGAGTGAATTATTTTTGCGTGGGAGCCAAAGTTAGCGTCAAAATAAATAAATTCAGCTAAATTGTACCCTTTATTGTTTTAAACTCTACAAAAGGTTGTATAACGTATGAATTAAGTTAGTCTGTTTTGAAAGGTAAACGAATAAAGCATATTTTTCTCCTTTACTGAACCCATCTAACCATATAATATTATTTATAAGCGCTTATCGTGACTCTGATGGTATGTAGATATTTATTAAGTTTTTGCGGGTAATTTACTGAACAAATTTTGATGATTACGCGCTTTTTGTTGGAATACATCCTAACTGATATTATAAATGTGTCATTCAACAAACTAATCAACAATGGTTTGTTACCCTTTAAGCCTAACTTCACAATTGATCATCATGAAATTTCGCATACACGTCGTCAATTGTACAAAACAAGGTACCTTTCATCCATGAAAAAGGTACTGTTCCTGAGGCATAGAAATGTAACGTATAATAACTTTTAATGCAAGCGAAACCGCGGGTAAGGAATAGTTTTCCCTAAATTAACCTTCAAAAAGGTGAAGGAGTTTGATTTTGCGTGCGTATTTTCGCAAACACATCATTGTGCGCCCAGATTTATGTCGGAAAAGTCTTTAGTGGCAAAGTCTGCAAGCTGTTGATTAGCACAACTTCTCCATTAGTAGTTTTCTTTAAACACCACAGTCATACTAATATTATAAGCTCTCAAGAGCTAAAACAAAACATCATACATAAAAATACCTATAAATAAATACGGGTGGGTGTTTTTTATGTATGATTTTTAAATATAGGTAAATAAGTACTATAAGTGCATCTTAGGAGTCAAGTTGTCTGACCGCGTGAGAAACAGCATACTGCGCTCCAAAACACAAATTGCCGATGTTGGCCATAAAGCCGCCAGCTTGAAGTGGAACTGGGCTGGACATGTCTGCCGAATGTCCGACCACTTGTGGGCAAAGACGACAACAGACTGGATCCCACCAAACACCAGACGGCGACGTGGAAGACCCAGAAAAAGATGGCGAGATGAGCTTGACGCGTATTTGAGATCTTGGCCTGTGGTAGCGACGAAACGCGAGGAGTGGAAGGAGGGGAGGGAGGCCTTTGCCCTGCAGTGTCATCAAAATGGCTGAATAATAATAATAATAATAATAATAATAAAAAAAAAAAAAAAAAAAAAACTTCACCGCTGACACACGCTTTTTTTCTCTAATATTTTACCAAAATTTATTTTATATTGCTTTTCCCGATTCATACCGTATCCTCAACAGTTTTAAACCAGTAATACAACCTATTTTCATTTTATTTTTGACATAAAGGCACAAATGCCACAATGAAAAAACCATCATAACATGTTGACCAGAGGAAAAGCACGAGCGGCTACATATGAAGCACACCAAACATCTGCGCCTGTTCCGTCAAGCTCCACATCGTCGTCCGGGGATGAGGTATTCGCCACCCCCCCGGACACCAGCGCGTCGAGCGACGAGAGCAGGCCGCCGTCGCCTCCGCCGCCGCGACCACCTGTGCGGCGTGGGCGGCCCCCGCTGTCGGCCGGCTTGGGGTCTGCGGGACAGTCTGCCCCGCGTCCGACCCCCGCCACCACCAGCAATGTGCGCATTCGCATGAAGTGGACAGAAGAAATAAATAGAAACGTCATGCGCGCATATTATAGGGCTACAGACGGAGGAACTAACCGCACCGCGTACATTGCCCGGATGCTGCCTCTGTTTCAGGTACTTGAACCAGCTGTAACTGTTACTGCACAACGGCTATCGGATCAGGTACGAGCCATCCAACGATTAAAATTGTTGGATGATTCGGTACTTGACCGGCTTCGCGCTGAAAGTGCTCAAGTAGCTGACCACTCGCAGCGGGTCCCGGCTGCCACGTCGACGGTTACGACAACTTCGATACCTGTGACGACGCAGCCGGACCCCGCTGCTGACGACGTCAACAACGAGAACACCAGCGTGACAAACCAGGTAAATGAGCAGTTGAGGAGGACTTTGGAGGATACGATTTTATCGTACCGGTCCGCACCTCTTGATGAAAGACCGCGTTTGCCACGCTTGCCCACTCACAGACGAAACTTGGCTATAATGGAGGCCTTGAATCCTTTGCTGGTTCCTTATCTAGAGACTAGCGAAGGTCTAGCCGATACCCATTCGATCCTTTACTGCGGAGCCGTGGCTGCGTGTCGTGTTGCTCGTGTCAAGTTCCCCAACTCTACGCGAGCACCACGACCTGTCAACCAAACTCCAGCTTGGCAAGTACGGATCGAACGGCGGATCGGTAAATTCAGGACCCTCATTGCAAAGCTAAGTTGCTTCAGAGGGGGCAATACCCGCCCTCGAGTGATGCGTTTTGTGACACAGGCCTTTTCTGGGACCGATATTCGGCCTCACGATTATATGGCCTGTGTCACAGAACGCATTGACTTTCTGAAACAGAAAATCTCTGCATGGGCAAGCCGCATTCGTCGGTATCGAGAACGTGTGGACCGATATTGGCAGAATCGAAATTTCCAAAGTGACCAGAGGAAGGTGTACCGAAACTGGGAGAAACCTGACCAATGTGTGATGGACGGGCGTGTACCGGATGCGGATGCCATGAATAATTTCTGGCGCAGCATCTGGTCTGTGCCCATCCAACACAGGGAGGGAGATTGGATGGATGTGGTGAGTAGAGAGTGTGAATCTATCGAAACCATGGGACCTGTAGAGATTAGCCCCATAGATGTCAGATTTGCAATCCGTTCGGCCCATAACTGGAAAAGTCCTGGACCGGACGGGTTGCATAACTTCTGGCTGAAGTGGTTTCGGTGTTCACACTCTGTACTCGCCACACAATTTCAAGAAGCCCTCGAGCTTGGGTCTCTCCCAAGTTTCATGACGACAGGAGTCACCTTCCTGCTCCACAAATCTGGTAGTACCGCGGAAGCAAAGAACTACAGACCCATCACGTGCTTACCTACCATTTACAAGCTCCTTACGTCCATTCTGAGCATAAAAATTAATGCGCACATAGTTGCAAATAATATTTTGGCTCCGGCTCAGAATGGATGTAGGGTTGGGTCCCGCGGTACTAAGGAGCTCCTCCTCATTGACATGACCATTAGCCAGCAGATCAGGCGCAGCAAGGGGAACCTCTCCGCTGCATGGATAGACTACAAAAAGGCGTATGATTCAGTGCCTCATACATGGCTGGGGAGGATCTTAGAGTTGTATAAAATTGATGCAACATTGAGATCCTTCTTAGGTACATGCATGAGACAGTGGATCACAGTTCTTCGTCATCCAGGTAGCGGACGGGATCCCTCTGCTCCGCAAGATCTGATTCGCATAGAGCGGGGTATTTTCCAGGGCGACAGTCTGAGTCCCCTATGGTTCTGCCTGGCACTGAATCCTCTTAGTACTCTGCTAAAGGATTCAGGGCTAGGCTATCGACTTCGGAGAGAGGGTGATATCGTTTCTCACCTGCTGTACATGGATGACCTCAAACTTTTTGCGCCAAGAAAACCAGAACTGCTGACTCTGTTGAATATCACACAGATATTCAGCAGTGCCATCAGCATGGAGTTCGGTGTCGAGAAGTGTGCGGTCATGCAAGTACGGCGGGGGAAAGTTGTAAATACTACAAACTTACAGCTTTCCGATACGATATCCCTCAGATCTCTTTCCGATATCGAAACCTACAAATATCTCGGTATGTCAGAAGCGTTAGGTATAGTAGACAGAGACATAAAACAGTCGGTGAAGGAGCGATTCTTTTGCCGCCTTACTAAAGTACTCAATAGTCTTTTGTCGGGTGGTAACAAGGTTCGAGCCTTCAACGGCTGGGTTATGCCTCTGCTCATCTATACTTTTGGCATATTGAGATGGACTCAGACTGAACTTGACGCCCTTGACTGTAAGGTTCGTCAACTTCTTACGACACACAGAATGCGACATCCACGCTCGTCGGTAATGAGGATGTACATCCCGCGGAAATGTGGGGGCCGCGGCTTTTTAAATGCCAAGACCCTCCATAACCGCGAGGTGTGCAAGCTTAGAGAATACTTCCTCCATGCCGACATTGAGATGCATCGTGATGTCGTAGCAGTTGACAAGAACCTTACCCCGCTCTCACTGGCTAAGGAGAACTGGCACAAACCTACGGTGCTGAGTGCCCTCGACCGCAAGGTGGTATGGGAGAGTAAGGAGCTGCACGGACGGTTCTATAAAGCCCTTACAGGGCCTGATGTAGACCTACTCGCATCCGTGAACTGGCTACGTTTCGGTGACCTCTTTGGGGAAACTGAAGGTTTTGTCTGTGCGATTATGGATGAGGTAATAAAGACGAACAACTACCGAAAGTATATCATGAAGGATGGAACCGTTGACATTTGCAGAGCTTGTCATCGTCCCGGTGAATCCCTCAGACATATACTTTCGGGTTGTTCGCACCTCGCTAACACTGAATACTTGCACAGACATAACCAAGTAGCAAAGATCATCCATCAGCAGCTTGCTCTCCAATACGACCTTGTCGGTTCAGAGGTTCCGTACTATAAGTACGCACCGGTACCGGTTCTCGAAAATGGTCGTGCTACGCTCTACTGGGACCGCTCTATCATCACGGACAGGACTATTCTTGCGAATAAACCTGATATCGTCTTGGTAGACCGGTCGGAACGCCGGGCGATACTTGTTGACATCACCATCCCGCATGACGCTAATCTCGTGAAGGCCGAGAAGGACAAGCTTAGCAAGTACCTTGACTTGGCACACGAGATTACCGCTATGTGGGATGTCGACTCAACAATTATCGTTCCGATAGTCGTTTCAGTGAACGGTCTGATAGCGAAGAGCCTTGACCAATATCTTAAGAGGCTCTCGCTAGGCAGCTGGATCAAGGGTCAGATACAGAAGGCGGCTCTCCTGGACTCGGCACGCATTGTGCGGAGGTTCCTCTCTCTGCAGCCCTAGCCACCGACCGTTTGAGCCCTGCCCCGCGGTCGATGGTCTCCCGTTTTGATACATTTTTTACTATAATGTTTTTGATATTTATTTATGTACATAAGTAGTATTAAGTATAATAGTAAAAAATGTATTTTAGACGAGTTTACAATTAAATAAAGTGTCATAATAATAAAATAAGTACTAACTTAGATTAAAGTACACTTATTATATACATTGTTCATTTATTTCTACCTTAGTTACACATGATTTCGTCAAAGTTAAGTAAATTATTCTAACCAAATAATAAAATAATGTACTTAACTTTGACGAAATCATGTGTAACTAAGGAAAAATACAGACAACCGCGTTAGAACAAGTGGTTCCCATAACATAAACTTTACTTTGTTTGGGGCTAGATGATGCTGGCTGCTTAATACTGCTGGAGCATTATTTATTTATTTATTTATAATACAGATATTATTCATAAACATATGAGCTAGTGTAATATTATGTGTACAAAGGTTGGACCGGTTTGTTTGTATAAAAAAATGCATTTACCAATGCAAAAATGTTTGCTTTACGTTAAATGAATATAATCTACTAGCTAGCGCCCGCAGCTTCGCTCGCGAGTATCTGGATAAAACATTGCATAATGTCATTTCCGGTCTCGAACCACATTTGTGTAAAATTTCATCTAAATATTGTATATAACGAAGCAGCCTGACCAGCGGGGTTTTTAAAAGGAGTGACGTCAGCTAGGCTGACGTCACTACTTTCATCACTATGGTTGCTCATTGCAAATAACGAAACACAAGTAAGAAAAACGCAATTTATTTCGAGAACCAAATAAGGCTTTTTAAGCTAAGTATTAAAAGTAGGTAGGTACTCACAGGATTTCTAAAATAACTTCACAAAATACAAGAACACCTTCCACAATCGTGTCTCGACTCGTAATGCGGCTTCGCAGTACAAAATCAATAAAAACGGTGTTCAAATTACTTTAAGAGCAGATGAATTATTTTTTACTGTAAATTTATTTTAACATTTTTAAAGTTAGGTTTGAAAATATCATGTTATTTTAACGTAGTTTAAATATTCCGCTGAATATTTTCGCTGCAAAACAAGTTCAATCAAAAGTCCGTTATTAACAAAGTAAATTAATAGCAAAGCAAAGAAGATTACTTTTCTGTAATTATAAATCAAAACATGAATTAAGAATAGGTTTTCACTTGTTAAAATTAATTTTGGATTAATCATGAGTAATCATTTGGTATTGCGCTTCAAAACAAATCATTACTCATTCCTCAACTAATATCAAAACCTATTACAGAAACCAGTAGGTTGTTAAATTATTAATTAATCAATTTTACATTGTTTTACATGGTTTACATACTAAACCATCAGTTTTGTTTTCTATCCTTAATAATTATTACAGATTTTAGCGGCTTTGCGCCGACACGGCCATTCTGCGAGACGGTGCGTGCTCAGCACCAGTCGCGGTACTGAAAATAAATAAAGATTTGTGAGCTCGGTATCCATTCATAGGAACACTAGCTGATAACTTAGTTTTTAATTATAATGCTACTTACTACATTACCATGTAGCATTTTTTTTTTAATAGTAAATTTGATAATTGGCAGTTACATGTTCGTAGTTTCTTAAAAATAGTTAGATGCATTCTACATCTAACCAAGTTGTCAGCCATATTAACCAATTTATAAGCGATTATCCGACAATAAACACTAAATAGTTCAACAATGGATAGTTCAAAGCCAGTAGATCTTTTCTGTACATAGGGAAGTGAGCGGAGTTGATTTTGTATGGTGCCAATGCTCCACGCATTACGCACGATTTTATTTATTGTATGTCAATGCAAATGCTCCACGCATACTTGCATTATATGTTTCTCGCAGACAAGGATGATGCTGTGGCGCTGAGCGGTCTTGTACGCCGTGGTCCACAGGGGCTCTAAAGGATGTGTAAAGGACGATGCTGGGGCCTAGGCCTTATTTTTATGACCGTGATCCCCAGAGGCTCTGAAAAGTATGTTTTTCATATTTTAGCTCGCAGGAAGTTGATGTTGTGGTGCTGAGCGGTCTCGTACGCCGTGGTCTACAAGGGCTCTAAAGGATGTGTAAAGGACGATGCTGGGGCCTAGGCCTTATTTTTATGACCGTGATTCCCAGAGGCTCTGAAAATTATTTTGTTCATTTATTTCCATCGTAGGGGCTAATAGCCGTACACCGTAGTATGTAATGTTAAACTTGATTTCGTCATGTTATAGCTCACAGGTAGTTGAGGTTGTGGTGCTGAGCGGTCTTGTACGCCGTGGTCCACAAGGGCTCTAAATGATTAGGGAAGGTCGATGCTGGGGCCTAGGCCTTATTGTTATGACCGTGATCCCCAGAGGCTCTGAAAACAACTATGGGAAAGGGAAGCAAGGGATGAACGATGTTTTGTACAGTTTTATAACTGTTTCATTATTTCAACACGTCGTCATTTAGACAGACATCAACTACCTAGGTTCATTTCTTTGTATCAGGTTCAGGTTTGTTGAATCAGGTTCGACATGAAAAGAACTAACCAGCTTGTTTTAGGCGTTCAAAGTCTGGGCAGCTTGAACGTGGACGGCAGCGGCTCGTTTGATGCGGCCACGGCAGTCGGTGGAAGTTGTCTGATGATAAGAGTCCGTAGAGACTTCACCATATATCGAATGTGTTGCTTGTTATTGGGAGTCATCATTGAATCCCGCCGACACGGTATCTTGGTCTCCTGGTTGTGGCAGTTGAAAAAGTTAATCGTGAACCACCTCACGTGGACGTCCCTTGCCAGTGACGTGTTTCACCGTATACTGCTCCATTGTCAAGTATTCTATTGATCTCATATGGTTTAGTATATTAGAAATCTAAGGAAATTTGGTCCGAGGGATTATTTTTAACGAGTACA
Organism: Horisme vitalbata; assembly: GCA_951804965.1. NCBI lineage: Eukaryota > Metazoa > Arthropoda > Insecta > Lepidoptera > Geometridae > Horisme > Horisme vitalbata. The sequence continues at coordinate 11,670,146 of OX638101.1, forward strand.
TAGTTTTTTTTTATTTTTTTTTTTTTTTATATTGGATAGGCTTGCGTTTGTCTACAACTGGCCTGATGTTAAGCGAAGATGCAATGGAGCACGCTTGCCTAGAAGAAACCTGTTCACTCGTGCCTTGAAGATGCCCATGTTATAATTATCGGGGAACACATACTCTGGTAGAGCGTTCCACTTCTTGGCGGTGCGCATGATAAAGGTGGAAGAGAACCGCTTTGTGCGCATACGAGGTATGTCTACCATATAGCGATGTCGCCGTGCAGAACGCCTGCTTGTCCGATGGTGGAATGGAGCTGGTCACCACTTTGAAGCGAACGCAACTTTGCTTTGGTCTTGATTATCAAACGATTATCAAACCTTTGTTTGTCATAGTCAACAGCAGCAGTAGCAGCAGCAGCCATTTTCTAATAAGTGTTATTCGAGCGCATCAAAGTCGACAGACTCGTCATCGATGTTTACCAGTCGTAAGGGTTTAGTGGTGCAACTCCGGTTATTCTGTGTGGAGTAAAGTGAAAGTAAAAATCTGTTTATTCATTTAGCAAATAAAGTACTTTGAATAGTCTTTCTTTTAATTATTATTATTATTTTTATTTTATTTTTTATTTTTATTTAATTACACCAATTCGTAACGCGGCCAAACAGAGAAGAATTGGCAAGAAACTCTGCTTGGCTTTTTTTTTTTACGGTTAGGCTCAACCTATTGTAACGAAACAGGTCTCAAGAGAGCGTTCCGTCGTTCACAAATATAAGCAAACTTATCTAAATAAACTCAAAACTAAATACTTTTTGATGAGATGAAAAAGAAGAAAGAGAAAATAGGGAGTGACAGGAGAAGTCAGGAAAAAGAAAAATTTGGGCAATTCGTAAAAAGGGATGTTTTGAGGCTTTTCACAGAATAAACAGCAAGAAATCATGGAATGTTCAATTCAAAAGCAAGGAATGATGAGAGCTGATGTTCTCCATGTCAATTGGCGAGTGTACACAATGATAATGAGCGGAAAATCTAGCTATATTTATGTGTAATCGTGAGTACTAGAATGTGGGATGCTTTTCCTCCTAAGGGATGGAAATGTAGGTGGGTTGAGCACGCATAGGTGCAGTAAGGGACTGATGATAAAAGGCAGGTCCGGCGGGTTTAATTACTTTATTACAGCAGAGACTAGATCTGCGTTTCATAATGAGACAGAGGGTCCACTAAACGGGTGCCAGAAAGGAAGAGTAGCTTTTACAAGCTGCGGATGAGAGAGCAGCGGAGTCCATTAAACCAAGCACACAAAGTTACTAGGTGAGATAAAATTATTATAATGGTTGAACTGCTACAGTTGGGTGAGTTGCCAATATTTACCTTTAACGTTGTATGATACTATATAACTCTGATCCACAATCTAGCAATGATTATGGAACTAAATAAAAGTAAACCTTATCTCATATTATGGAGGTGAGTGTAAGTATGTTTGTTTGTTATGTTTTCACACTATGAATATTCAACCAATTATCATAGCATTTACATTGTCCGAGAAACGAAAGACATGAAGTACCTACTTTGATCCAGAGGAGGATTATTGTTCCTACGGGATAACAAAATACCTTTCTACAGTGAGACAGCGGGCAAAAGCTAGTTATCTAAAATATAAATTCAATATAAGATACCCATTCTTAACCGTGATACGGTTGTCAAAAATAATGATTCTTCGGGAAGAATGAGGTGTTCAGTTCTATGATTCTTTATAAAACTATCTAAGAAATGAGATTCTTTATATTCACATTAAATATTGTACCTAAGAGGTAACTGCTGATATATTTGATTAAGCTACTGAAGCTATTGAACCTACTATGACTAGCATGAGCAGTCTTTATCGTCACAATAAATCCTCACTAAGAAGAAAGAGGTATTTACAGCCAAAAATATGAGGCTTACTCTACAAAGACAAGCAAATGCAGTTCTTTTAGACAATCCTACGGGACTCTTGATGAAATATATCATTGAAACATTATATTATTTAGCAAAGCTAACATTTTAAGAATTGAATTTCTTGGATATTTTGTATTGTATCAGCAGAAAATTGCTGCTTCATTTTACCTGAAATAAAGGTTTTTATTAACCATTTAGTGATTTGATGCATTTTGCTGCAGATCACTCCTTACTTCTTTGCATAGCAAAATACTTACCATAATATAAACAATAGCCAGTAATGAGGCATGCTCCCAATTCCAAAATGAAACTATGGTGGGGGGCTGTCCAGTCTGGTGACGAGGCCCACAGAATGGCGCGGGGCGGAGCACTTCCTTTGCCATTTAGATTCAGTATGAGAGAGATAAAACTATTCATGACCACATGCCGGTCAACAGAGTCAGAATGAAAGAGATTTATCTATCGGAGAAGAATAGGTTTCACTGGTTGTTGCGTAGGTAGAGCTCCAATCCTATTCCTGATGTAGAGTCGGAATGAAAGAAATAATTCTACTCACAAGTCGATAAAAACTAAAGCTAGACTGTGAGAAGAATATAATAAACTATTTGTCATTCTTTATTACAAACTTAAAACATTAAAGTAAGTACATCGTTCATGTTCTTAAGGAAATCTAATACTTTATTCCCTAAAACCTAAGCTTATTTACATATTCTAAACAGCGTTATTCTCCTCTTTCAAAACTATGTGTTAGAATGTACATAGATTATGAATTTTAATAGGAAAGCTAGAATAAATATCGTTTCAAATGTCTTGAAAGATCCATTGAGTTGCTACGTTCATTTCATGGGGTTCTAACTACTAAACTAGACGATTCACGTGGCCATAACAAATTAGTATTCTTTGTACATAGATTCATTATTAAGTTAGGCAGGTAAATAATTATTAGGATATAGTATAGTATAGGAGGGGGGGGGGGGGGGGGTTCTTTACACTATTAACTATGTATTACATTGATTTTAAGGCAGTTGGAGTCAAATATTTTATAATAGGCTTTTGCACATCGATTACGTTAAACAACATTTTTCAATTTATTTACAGATAAATTAATCACGTTAGTTGGGATTTAGTTAAAAATAATAATGCATTTGAATGCCAGCCATAGAGCTTCCAAAACGGTCTGCCTATTTTCAGTGTCATAGTTTTTTATCATTGTTGGTGTATTTTTAAGTGTGCTAATCACCCTTTCGACTTGGTTACTTACTCGGCTTACTCCTGATGCTATCAAGTGTTTATAGACACTAAAATGACCACAATAGGCTTAATATTCAGCAATAAATTTACGCCCACCATTCACCAGGATCTGTACTGGTGTTCAAAATAAGTAAACAAGGCAATTAAGTGCTGGGAGAATGCTGCTTTGGCTCGTCGTTGGAGTAACTAATCAGTATGTACTTAAAAATGCGTAAATAGCTACAATAACACACTTATCTTGTCCTTCCGCGTTTCTCATACACCGCTTGTCAGTGATGCCCATGTGGACAACTTGGAATGCTGCAGTGAACTTCTGAATGGAGTGAATAAGGGTTTGTACGGTACCAGACAGCCTTTTGGAGGTCCATAAGACGGTTGTACTCATCTTCTCCAGCCCGTAAGGTTCTTTCAGCTTCTGAAGAGTCTTCTCTCATGCTGGATGCTGGCGAGTCTCTATGATCTCGATCAGCACCGCTCCTTACCAAAGGCTGCTTGCGTCAGTGTAGAGCTCGATCGGTGCTTGTTCCTGAAATATCAAAAGGGTAGGCGCAGTAGACAAATGTTAAACAATATCATTGCGAACCTCGTCGAGTCTTTCGTTCCATTCCCATGTGGCGTCTTTCTTTGTTAGTTTTTAAATTGGTACCATAACACGTGAAAAATCGGGAATGAAACGTATAAAGAACCCAGCGAGGCCGTTAAATTGCCTAACCTGTTTGGTAGTTTTCAGTATCGGTACCTTCGTTAAAGCCTCCACTTTTACTGGGCTCGGACTAACTTGTAACTTGTAGTCTAAGACTATGTGGAACATCTGTTCTAGATACACTTAAGCCATCAATAACACTGACCGTAGTGAATGTTGATGGTGGAGCTACTATGAATTGAAAGGTAATTTTTTTTTGCTAATAATTCGCGCGTAACTAAACATTCCGAACGCTGTAAACAATTGCCGTTAATTTTGAGCCTCCAATCGGCACCGAAATTGAATTTTATTCAGGTATACCCGCACATTTAACGTTTGTCACCACCGCACGCCCACGATTGTAACATGTTTCATAAGTGTGAGTGTGACCAACCCTAGAGCAGAACATACAAGTTGGCTTTCCCGTACTCTGCGAGGCAGGTTTCGGGTCCTAAGAAAAGAGAGTGTACCAAGACCAGGCTGTTTGCAACCTTGGCAAAAGAGTGATGCCCTATCAGTGAACCGCGGTCGCTTTGTTAGAACCTGTGAGTTAGTTGTACCAGGATGAGATTAACACGTTTAATTGACGATGCTATCGAAATGGCGAGGGCATATTACTATTTTCAATCGCTCATCCCGATACCTCCAATGACAGCCTCAACTGTGTCATCATCAGAGATCTTTAGTGCTACGCCGCCATAGTACCTAAACCAGTGACGAAAACTGCGCAATATCTTTTCTAGTGACATAAATGTAGTCTCGAAAGCAAAAATATTCCTGGAGACTATCTGTTCAAAAGTCGACATCTGAACTCGCGCAATTCCTGCCACGTGGCGGTTGAAACAAGCCAATTGTCTACCCATAACCTGGCGCGACCTTAAAGTAAACTACCAACATTCATTCTAATACCATAGTCGCTCAGGTTATAAGTTTCCATGGCAGTGGACGCATGCCGACACCACTCGCGTACACCAATATTCACGTCCAGATCGTATGACGGCAAAAAAACGTCACCAATTTTGATGTTAGATTCAGCTTGTTCCGTGATACGATCGGACACGTCGTGTCTCACCATTTGCAACAACTCCGTGAAAACTCCGCTGGTACTCCGCTAACAGAAGCATTATTAGAGTCAGATGGTCGAGAAGTACCCACTAATCCCACTTCTGATAACTAAGCAGCCTGACCAGCGGGGTTTTTAAAAGGAGTGACGTCAGCTAGGCTGACGTCACTCCTTTTAAAAACCGACCTCCTTTTAAAACTCCTTTTAAAAAACTTTTAAACGTCGTAGTGATGAAAGTAGTGACGTCAGCTAGGCTGACGTCACTACTTTCATCACTATGGTTGCTCATTGCAAATAACGAAACACAAGTAAGAAAAACGCAATTTATTTCGAGAACCAAATAAGGCTTTTTAAGCTAAGTATTAAAAGTAGGTAGGTACTCACAGGATTTCTAAAATAACTTCACAAAATACAAGAACACCTTCCACAATCGTGTCTCGACTCGTAATGTGGCTTCGCAGTACAAAATCAATAAAAACGGTGTTCAAATTACTTTGAGAGCAGATGAATTATTTTTTACTGTAAATTTATTTTAACATTTTTAAAGTTAGGTTTGAAAATATCATGTTATTTTAACGCAGTTTAAATATTCCGCTGAATATTTTCGCTGCAAAACAAGTTCAATCAAAAGTCCGTTATTAACAAAGTAAATTAATAGCAAAGCAAAGAAGATTACTTTTCTGTAATTATAAATCAAAACATGAATTAAGAATAGGTTTTCACTTGTTAAAATTAATTTTGGATTAATCATGAGTAATCATTTGGTATTGCGCTTCAAAACAAATCATTACTCATTCCTCAACTAATATCAAAACCTATTACAGAAACCAGTAGGTTGTTAAATTATTAATTAATCAATTTTACATTGTTTTACATGGTTTACATACTAAACCATCAGTTTTGTTTTCTATCCTTAATAATTATTACAGATTTTAGCGGCTTTGCGCCGACATATACAATAAAAATACAATATATTTGTAGTCTAGACGTGAATGAGGAACATTTCACACGTTTTTTAGCTTTTACAAATTGTATACCTTATAAAATAAAGTAAAACAAAGTGGCACTGGCACGTGCGCCATGAAAAAAGGATGTAAGTCTAACATGTTCCTTGGTCTTGTAAACGAGATGAACATTTTATTAAGTATAACTTTAGGAAAAGTCAAACCAAACGCGGCACAACTCTGAAGTTATTAATTAATTGCTCCAAAAGCTTTGTTTCCGAAATTTTATTATGTAAAGTGTTTGTGCTATTGACATCATCATCGTTATCATCATCATCACAAATTTTAATGAATTCTTTAGTAGTAAATAAATAAAATAATCAATCTTTATTCATTTTCTTAGTGCTAAAATTAACATACGGATTAAAATATTTAAATAGGGGTAATAATTTTACAATACACCCGAACTAGGAAGACCTCTATCTCGGGCGAAAAATTATGCTAAAATTTAAAATTATGTGAATGAATAAATCAAATCAATTAACTCGTACAATCGTCGTTAGGCTCAACAAACGATTCGACCAATCCTAGTACAATCCGACAAAAACAACTACGCCGCTTTGAAGCATCTTGAGAGGGACAAATAAACTTTTTAAATAGTGTTATTATTATAATTTAAGAGCTTAGCTCTTGTCGGTGTGGTGATGCGATTCTCTCCACTTAGCTCTTTCCATTGCTGCCTCTTTCACTTTCATGAACATTCTTCATTAGACTCATCATCAAGCGAAAGGTAAAAGTAAATCGTGGAAGAGGAAGGCCAAGAATAAGCTACATGAGTCAGATAAAAGAGAAAGTCGCCGTCATGTCGTATAAGGAAGTAAATAGTGTACAACCTGTAAAGCACAAAACGTTATTCAAAGTTTTTAAGGTAGTATTTTTGCTAATTCTTATTTTTTGAGTACAGTCTTAGTTTTTTGTGCGTACGTGATGTCGCCCAGGGCCTATCTGAAAACCAGCGCTTCCCATGTTATTATTGGTGTGGAGCAGCATCAAGCTGAGATAGGTCCTATTTGACCCGCACAGTAACAACGGAGGTGGCTGATTGGTACAACGGCAATCGGTTGTGGGTGGGTATCTATTTCACATTGTTTTTTTTAATTGCCTAAAAGTAGTAATTTTTGTGACGTGAATAGGGTACCTACATTTCGTAGGAAAACTATAAGTTGTAATATCTATTATAGTTATCCTCTCGACGGAATACGGGTTGAATCGTGGTGTTAGACAGGGCGACTTAACATCACCACGTCTCTTCAACCTCTACATCAACGGCTTGTAAATGTAAATGTAAATGTAAATGGACTCCCTTTTCCGCAATTGGACTCCAGTTGGTCCATTGTGCGTGTGGGAGATCTGGTTAAATACTTAGCCAGCCTAACTCCGCCCAGAAGCACAGAAGTTTCCTGGGGTCTTCGCAGGCTTCGCGGAGTGACCTCGGTGTTCCAAGGATTTGTTCACGTTGTGATGCAACTCCCACGCATTCCAGGATTACGTGGGCTGCTGATTCTTCTTCGGTCAGACACCCTCTGCAGAGTGGGCTGTCAGTTGCTCCGATGTTGTAGAGATGTTTGTTCAAAGGAGAGTGTCCCGTGAGGGTACCAACGATGGTGCGAAGATCTTGTCTTTTGAGTCTTAACAGACGACGGGTCAGCCGCGGTGAGGTGGCCGGTAGTGCTGCTCTGGACTGCCTGCAGTCCGTCGTCTGTGCCCAGCGTTCGTTGTGTTGGTTAATGGTACGCAGCCGCATCCATGTGCGTAGCTGAGAAAAGGGCAGAGGTAGGAACGGTGGTGAACCTTCTGTTTGGGTTTCCGATCCCCTCCTCGCTAGTCCATCTGCGGCGTCTTACCCAGTGATCCGCTATGTCCCTTTATCCACTGAAGAGTTACATTGTTCTTTGTAGCGATACTCTCCAGGGCAAGGTGGCATTCGTAGACGAGCTTAGAGTTGCAGCTGTGGCTCTCCAATGCTCTAAGTGTTGCTGCGCTGTCTGAGAGAATCCGTATGTTATAGCCGTCGACCTCTCTTCGGTTGATTGCGGCAGCAGCTTCGGTTATGGCCACACATTCGCATTGAAAAATAGAGCTGTGTGAGCCAAGCGTTAGCGATATGTTGATGTTGAGATCCAGAGAGTGTACCCCGGCTCCCGTTCCCTGCTTGGTTTTCGAGCCATCGGTGTACACACGGACTTCATGGACCCCTGATTGGTCGCTCCGGTTCTCGTGTAGTTGGAAGCGGTAGTGTTTCAGGTATGTTTGTTGTTTGGGGATCCTGTCGCACGGGGCAGATAGCAGGGGTTCATAGGCCATCGCTCTATTCAGAATGTGTGCGTGTGGGCTCCTAGTGTTTTCCCATAGGTTCAGGTGTTTTAATCTGATAGCAGACATCCTCGCTTCTTGTTGTACATACAGGTCAAGCGGGGCTAATCCCAGAATTATTTCTAGAGCAGCCGTCGGTGTTGTTCTCATGCAACCAGTTATAGCGGAGCATGCCAGTCTTTGGAAGCGTTGTAACTTGGTGATGACGGTGCTTAGCTCGGTTCTAGTCCACCATACTATAGCTCCGTATGTTAGTGTCGGTCTTATTATGGCTGTGTATAGCCACATTGTTGTCTTAGGTGACAACCCCCATGTTTTCCCGAGCATTCTACTGCATTGGAAGAAGGTTGTACACGCTCTTTGTAGTTTGTAGTCAAGATGCTTGTTCCATAGTAGTTTGTTGTCTAGTATGACTCCAAGATATTTGACTTCATTTGTAAGTATTATTTGAGTATTGAATAGTTTGGGAATTCTAAGGTTGTTCACATTCCTCTTGTGTGTGAACAATATTAGTTCCGTTTTTGTTGGATTAACTGATAACCCGTGACCTGTGCACCAGGTTTCAATTATCTTGAAAGCAGATTTTATGAGGTCACATAGTATGTTTTCGAAGCACCCGGTGGCTAGGATTGCAAGGTCGTCTGCATATCCCACTGTGAATAGGCCCCGGCCGTTCAGTTTACGGATGAGTTCGTCTACTACTATGTTCCAAAGCAGCGGCGAGAGAACTCCACCTTGTGGGCAGCCTCTGGCTACAATGCCTCTGGTAGTTGTGTTGATTGTGACTTGTATTGCTCTATATTTCAGCATGTTGTTTATCCATTCTGCTAGTGTCGGAGAGACGCCATATCTTTCCAAGGCAAGGTTAATACTAGTGAATGTTGTTTTGTCAAAGGCTCCTTCAATGTCAATGAAGGCTCCCAAGGTCGGTTGTTTTGAGGCTAATCCGTCTCCGATTCGAGATACTACACTGTGTAGTGCTGATTCTGTTGATTTGCTTTTACTGTATGCGTGTTGGTGTGGGTGTAAGGGATTGCGTAGGAGAGTACTACCTCTTATTTCCTGGTCGCATAATCTCTCTAGGGTTTTAAGTAGAAACGACGTAAGGCTTATTGGTCGAAATGATTTTGCAAGCGTATAGTCGCTTCTGCCTGGTTTTGGTATGAATACTACCTTCACTTCCCTCCATTTCCGAGGTATGTATCGGTGGGCGATACAGCTTCGGAAAATTGTGACTAAGTGGTCAATTATTATGTCACCGCACCATCTTAGGAGACCTGGGAATATCCCATCTAGTCCTGGCGATTTGAAGGGGAGGAAGCTGTTGATTGCCCAGAGAACCCTTTCTGGACTTATGAGGTTTTGGGCTGTGTTCCAGTCTTGGCTGTTTGGTACCCGTTCGGATTCTTCTTCCCATGTGTGGTCTTCGGTTATCCGACAACCAGGGAAGTGAGTCTCGAGGAGTAGCTCACTTGTTTCAGCATCTGTTTTGGTGTAGGTGTTGTCAGGTTTCCTCAGGTGTCCAGGCGATCGGTCTGGATCACTTGCTAGTAGGTTCCTTATCCTAGTTGCCTGACTGTTATTTTCTATGTTTGTACAAAAACGTTTCCAACATTCCAGTTTCCTGAGACGTATCCGTTTTTTATAAGTTGTCTTCGTGGTTTGATAGTGTTTCCAGTCCGCGTTAAGTCTGGTGTTTATTGCTCTGTTAAAGAGCCTCCTTACTTTGCGACGTAGTTTTTGCAGTTCAGGATTCCACCAGTGACGTTTTGGTCCTGCCTTTGGTAGTACCAGGGGGCAGGATTGTTCATAGCTGTGGGTTAAAATGTGTGTGAGTTTATTTACGTATTCGTCAATATAATCGACTCCTACCTCTATGTGTGGCGCAACTCCGGTGTCGATAGATGAGCGGACTAGATTTGCGAATTTAGACTTATCCGTCTTCCGCGGAATGCGCCTCGGTTTTGGTGTTGGTAAGGTTATATTCAGGTTGAAGCGTATCCATCTGTGATCTGAACAGGATGCTTCACGTGAGACCTGCCAGTCAGAGATGGATTGCGACACCCCTGTTGTGGATAGGGAGAGGTCAATAATGGTTTGTGCTCGGGAGCTGACGTATGTCGGCTCGGAGCCTTTGTTCAGTAGTGTAACATTAGTAGTAAAAAGATAATTTACCAGCTCTTCTCCACGGGCGTTGTTCTTCTCGCTGCTCCACAGAGTGTGGTGCGCGTTGGAGTCAGTGCCAATGACGAGCTCGAGCTTCTCCCTCTCGCAGTACTCGACTAGCGACACGAGCTCTGGTGGTGGTACATCCTCGTCGCCTGGCATGTACACGGACGCAAGCACAATGTCCTGCGTTCGGTCGCCAGGTCCTGTGGGGACTTTAATAGCTGTTAAGTTTCTGGAACAGAATTCGGTAATTAGCGGTGTTTGGATGTGTTTAGGGGTAAAAATGCAAGTTCTGGGATTGCTTACAGTGGAGTCCAGGAGAAGTTTCCCTCCGATGTTCAGCAGTCCACAGATCCTGCCCTTTCTGAGCCACGGCTCCTGGATCAGGGCTATCGTGCGTGGGTTTTCCTCCAGCGCTCTGCGCAGGGAAGCCGTCGCAGTGAGGCTGTGCTGGAGGTTGGTTTGGAGAATGGGGATGGACCTATGAGTGCCTGATTGGAGAGGAGTTGAGACAGCTGTCGCTGGCATCACTCCCCTCCACGTCGAGAAAGCACTCGTCGGTCTTGGGTGTGGATGGTGGATCGACATGAGGATCCATCCCCTTTGGTTCGCACTCGGGTGGGTCTCCATCTGACTGAAGTGTGTCAGTCGATGGTAGTTGGGGTTGGGCGGGGGTGTGAGCGACGCCTTTGGAACTGGCTGCACCAGAATCCTCCTCCAGGATGCGGACATAAATGTTCCCAAAGAGGTAGTAAAGGCGTCGGTCTTGTTGTTTTAGCCTGTCAATGTCAGACTCCGGTACGCGGAGGAGCAAATAGATACCGGGTACTTCCCGCTCTGTTTGCTTCTCCGCCTTGACGAGTGCCCAGGAGTTGATGTTGACAGACTCGTTGTGTGCGGCCAGAATCTGGCGCAAGATGTTTATTTCCGGTGTGGGATCTGGCACAAAGAGCCCGCACAGGATTCGTCGCTGGATGTCTGCTTGTGGTCGGACCACAAGCTTCGTCCCTGCGATTGGTGAAACCACGTTAGCGACCGCGCGGCGAAGCCACATCAGAGCGATGTCGTCCTCGCACCAGAGTTTGAGGACGCTCTCGCTGAAATGAGCTTTACCACGGTATCGGACTTTAGCCGTTTGGGCAAAAGTCGCTGGGTTCAGGAGTTCATCCATTAACTTCTGCTCCAAACAGGTCCGTACACCGATGGCCTGCTCCGCCGTGAGGTCATGTTGGGGTTCGGTCATTACGGCGACACACAGTTCGTTGGCCCTGAAAGCCGCTGCGTAACTGACCCGTTGTTGGTTGGGTCCCGACTTGACGCGTTTACCATCACCCGTAGGTGTGGTTGTGTCATCCGGCCGGGACCTTTTGGTGGCGGTTGTCGGCTGGTCAGCCGTAGTGGTGGCGCGGGGAGCTGCTGGCTTGCCAGCGCGTTTGCCCCTTGGCTTGGATCGGCGGCGGGGTCGGCTGCTTCGGCTGGTCGCTGGCGCTGCCTCGGGCGCAGCCTGCAACCGGACCCGGTCGGCTTGACTGGAAGTCTCGCCAGATCGGGTCGAGGACTTGACTCCTGGAAGGAGTTGTCGTCCCCCGTCAGCAGCCTTTTGCCTTGCCTGCGTCCTCACCTGGGACTCCGCGCTGGCCTGCTGCGGCTTGCCTTTGCCTTTGCCCTTTTTCGGTTTCTTCCGAGGAGAAACAAGGGTCCAGTTGGGTTCGGTAGGCCGTTCGGATATAACATCCTTAAGTGCCGAAAGGTTGATGACGGTATCTTTCGACGCAGCCTCGAAGGGCGCGCCGTCAGCTACCGTCGGAGGGGTTTTAGAGCCCGTTGTGCTTGTGGAAGCAGCCTTATTCTCACGCCGCTTCGTCTCGGACGATGCTTTGTGAAGAATTGGCGCGTTCGGCACAATCGTGCTCTTAGGAGGAGGCGCGCCTGAGGGCGCAGCCCGGGAAGTGGTGGGCGCTTGGTTAGCAGCCTGTGTTGGGTTGTAAGGATTTCTTTTTGCATCAACGGCTTGTTGGAGAGACTTAGCGGAAACGGCGTTGGCTGTTCAATAGACGGTTATTTTGTTAATAATATCAGCTGCGCTTACAATATGGTTCAACTAAGTCCCTCGATTAAAGCACTCGAAGTGTTGCTGGGAACATGTGAGAGGTACTCGGTGGCACACTGCCTCAAGTATAACATAAAAAAGTGAACTGGGAACAAGCACCCTTAAGAAGAGTCACCAAATTTAAATACTTGGGACAATGATGACTTCGACGTGGAGCGGGAGCGTAGGGCTTTAGCAGTAAGGTAACATGTTAGCTCGGCGGTTTGCTAGGTATACAATAGATGTTAAATAACCCTTTTTGAGGCGTTTTTTCCGATGTTTTACACCTGCAGCCTCTGGGTAAACTATAAACGAAAATCTCTCAATGCCCTACGCATCCAGTACAAGAATGGTTTGAGGCTGTTGGGCAAGTTGGGACTGCCTCGATTTTGTAGTGCGTCATGAGTATGCTGAAACCAGCATAGATAGATTTCACGCAATCTTGTGGAAACGGGTAGGCTCCTTGATGCAACGCATCCGATGGAACACGAATAGACTCCTCTTCACCATACTGGACAGAGATTGTCCTGTTGTGCGCCACTGGAACTCTTTACTTAAGGAGTCCAGAGCCGCTATGTTTAATGTACGTTAAGTTTTTGTGTATTATGATTTAATATTTGTTTTGTTTGGGCTTTCAGTTTAAAAAATGTTTTGATTGTGTTGTGTTATAACTATGTACGAAATTGTAATTAATGTCTGAAATAAATATTTACTTCGGTTTGCGAGGTAAGTTATGTTATTACTAACTTGGGTTTTGCCCATAAAATAAATAGTAGGATGGTGTATTTCGTACAAATTATTGCGAGGTTACAACTCAAGTTGATTTGGTTCTGAAACATATTGTTCGGGACTAATAAATTTCACGCACACATGTCAATTGTTTAATTTTGCGCAGGTAGGTAAGGGATAAATGAAAAGATTTATCAGGTTCGAATTTGCTGTATTGTTTTAAGCATTGTGTTGGTTAACAAAAGAAGTAGCTTACATACGTTTAAAGACTGAGGACAGGGCGCAATGGCGCTCATTAGGGGAGGTCTAGCAGTGGGCTGCTATAGTCTTATGATGATGATTATTACTATAAAGGACTTGCAAAATAAACGATTAAGAACGCATTTTGCAAAGATAATAAAACATTTAATAGTAAAAATAGTCAGTTGGTCTAAACCGACCGTTTCAACTCATAATGATAATCATGATTATAATCATAATTGTTTATTTGCATAAAACATGGTATAAAAATGTTACTGTTTTTAAGGCGTGCGCATGTTTTGCCAGTTTCATGGCTTACATATTATATACAAAGAGCTTATAGAATATGAGACATACCCTACATAATATATATTATTTAATTTTCTCGATTTTATATTATGTAAAGAACCAGCTCTTCTATAATGGTAATTTCATTTAATTTCATTTATGGCCGGTTCCTATATTATACCGTTACCGATGACGCTTCCCCTGAAAACTGTTTTTTAATGTGCCTTAAGATGGAACAAGCACATGGCCTACCTGATCTTAAGTGGTAACAATTACCTACCACAAAGCATTTCATTTACTAAGAGTACGTCAATATTCGTAATCATATTTTTTTGGAACGTGCTCTACGATGCAATGCCTTGCGTCCATCAACTTGAGGAATAAAGAGGCCTCTTGTGCCTGTAATTTTACCAGCACCTACCACAAACCGAAACACAGCTTAGATGCTTCACGGCAGAAATAGGCATGGTGGCAGTACTTTCACGGACGAGCCGTCCACAAAGAACTCTACTACTACTAAGCTGTCAAATATTCGACGCTTCGTTAATTTAATTTTATTTTTGGACAGTTTTTCACATTGAGATATATAGTAACAATATATATCAATGGTTTTTCAATGAAAAACGAAGTGTCATCGGTTAGGGTATACTAAAAGATTACATGTTAAATCTATTAATTTGTACGTTCGATCAGTGTTCACAAGAAAAAAGAATATGCTTTACTAATGACTCTACAAACGCGAGAGGGACCCTCGCAGTCAGCGGTATGGCTGCCGTGTTTGTCTAAATCCTCATTTCCGTCCTTTGCTGCCAGCGTATTATAATAATTACTTTAGTTAGTCCATTGACATAAAACAGCGGTGGAAAATTGAGCCAAAAATACCCTCGAGAGCAATGAATCCGGGTCACTCAAAGAATCCAAAAAATCTCGGAAAGTAAGAATGCTAGGTTAATGCAATAAATTGTATTTAATAGACAATTTAATACTCCTTAAATGAAAGTTAAAAAAATATGAGTCACCATACATTTTATTTACACAAAATTACATAAAGAAAAAAAACTGCTGATCTCTCCTTAAAACAAAAATAGGAAACATGAAATTTTTGAACTTTATGACGATTTTCTTGAATTTCAATACTTCGTATTACCTCCTCGTGCTTCCATTACTGCGTTTACGCGGTTTGGCATGCTGTACACCAAGTTCCTTATACGATTTTGGGGAATATTCTCCCATTCCTCTGTGAGAGCAATTTTGAGCTCAGGAAGCGTGATTGGGGGAGGGTTTCGTTGTTTTACGCATCTCCCTAGCTCGTCCCAAGCATGCTCGATCGGGTTGATATCCGGGCTGCGCGCTGGCCACTCCATACAAGTAATGTTCATCTCTTGAAGGTAGTCATTCACAATCCTACCTGTATGAGGTCGGGCATTGTCATGCATAAATATAGCATCCTCACCCAAATTGACCATAAATGGACCAACGTGTTCGTTGAGGATTTCTTCCACATATCTTACGCTAGTTAAAGAGCCGTTTTCTATGATCACCAGCTCTGTGCGACTTTCAGAGGAAATTCCGGCCCACACAAGTACAGACCCACCACCGTAGGCTACTTTTTCTTCGATGCATGCTTGCTTGAATCTTTCCCCTGGTCTTCTATACACTCTGTGTCTTCCATCGTGCTTGTAGAGCATAAATTTTGATTCGTCGGAGAACATAACTTTCGACCAATCTTCAATACTCCAATTTACGTGGTTCTGGGCATATCTTAGTCTTGAAATACGATGGCCACGCTCCAGTTTAGGGCCGTTTGCAGGTCTAAGGGGTTTTAAGTTAGATTCAGCAAGCCGACGTCTTACTGTCCATGCACTTGGGTTACTTCCTCCGAGGCGTCGAAACTGATTTGTGAGTTCAGTTCCTGTGAGAAAGCGATTTCGAAGCATGGTGTTCACCAAGTATCGGTCTTCTCGTGCTGTGGTACACCTAGTTCTGCCCGTTCCTGGTCTGCGTAGGTTAGAACCAGTTTCTTCGTAACGTCGGAGAACTCTTTGTACTGTTGACAGCGACACACCGACAGTCCTGGCTGTATCGCGCTGACTCCGGCCGGTTTCCACCAATGTAAGTATTCTGGTGCATTCTTCAAGTGTAAGCGACATGATTTCAGCTTGAATAATGAATATTGAGCACTATCAACCTGGTTTATGTACCAACATAAATGACAGATTACAAACAAAAGCAAAAACAAATCCTGTAATTTCGTAGTTCCATCTTCGACAGTGTTCCCTTTTCAGATTTGATTTTTTTATGATATAACTTTACAATAACTAAGAAGTTTTAATACTTTCATTTATGGAGTATTAAATTGTCTATTAAATACAATTTATTGCATTAACCTAGCATTCTTACTTTCCGAGATTTTTTGGATTCTTTGAGTGACCCGGATTCATTGCTCTCGAGTGTATTAAGCTTAGATAACGAATAAATAAGCTCAATATATTTGAAGTTATGTTCTAACTCCCAAACTCAACGTAGTTTGTTCGTGATACATCGATTGATAAAGGAAGTCCCTAAAAGTACATACCTGATTAAATACGATTCTCTTTGTTGTAAGTTCACAGAGTAGGTAAGTTCTTGATGGAATTAAATGTCCGGTAAGATTGACGATGTAGGTACTTCCTCGAATAGAGGCCAAGTGATAGATTATTGATCCATTTCCGGTGACTTGTGACTTTTGCTTTTTAAAGTGAAATTTATCAGAAATTTAACAGGGATTGAGATGTAAGTACATACTATACGTAATTGTGTTAGAGAATATTTATTGTCTTAAAAAATAACAAATATATGCACTAAATATGACAATTTAAGCTAACTTATAAAATATTTTGTGCTACTAGCATGCATTAAATAAATAAATAATGCTGGACATTATCACACAACATCATGTTGCCCCAAACTTAGCAGAGCTTGTTTTATGGGAACCACATGATTGTTATATAACATAAAGAACTTTTTTTTTGTAAATACATACATATTATACATAGAAAACATCCAGACCCGAGACAAATATCTGCAGAACATGCAAAACATTTGTCCCGCGGCGGGAATCGAACCTGCAACCTCTGCGTCTCAGGCGGACCTTCACCCACTGTGCCACAGAGCTCGTCAAATTAAAGTAAGAAGTACTAAGACATTACAAATAAATTGCCGACAGGTTATGCCTAAAATATTTTTACAGTATCAACGACATGAGTTGCCACAACTAACGTGTATCATAAATTCGAAAGTTTGTGTGTGTGAGTATATTTATTCCCATTTAACTGCAATGAATTTGGAGGAAACTTGGAATATGTATAGATTGTGACCTAGATGGATTTACATGTATATCCTACTTTTCATCCTCTAGCGAAGCCACAGGCGGAAGCTAGTATATACAAAAAAAAATATTATTAACATGGACTAAACGACGTTAGGTGTGATTTATATATATCAGATATAGACGATCAATAAGGGCACGTTCACACAAGCGCTCACGAGCACGAATTTCTTCGGCGCAAAACCACGCGTGAGTCGCGTAAGCGCGCCGCCTGCTCCTCAGAAATCTTTTGAATTTACAGTTTATATCATTTACATAAAGTCCATATTCGCGATCAGTTCCATACCGCGTGCCGTATGAAAGGGCCCTAATTAGGATGAAATCGAAATTTTCAATGAAATCTAATAAGGCTGATTGCGGCATAGCGCAACCTAACACCGGTGCAGCTACTGCTACTCAATTCCCTGACTGCTGACGGGCAGCAACAGCGGCGATGCAAGAAGCTGTGCCCTGCGATTCCAAACCCGCATTCCCAGCGTGGGGATTATGAGCATATCCTCCTCCTTATTAGAGCCTATGAGGCTTATGTCCAGCAGTTGACTGATAAAGGTTGGTGTTGTTGTTAATGTTGCTAATGATAAAAATACTCAAAAAGAATTCAAAGCAGTGTTTCGATTTTCCTATTTATTTTTCAAATAAATATAACGAGCTATTTCAACATCCAATCAAAAAAGTGACACAGATAGGTTACGTTATTACGCTCGAAACATTCATTATGTCCTTGTTTTCTGTATAAACAGGGACAATGTTACAAATTGGCAAATACCTACTCTCGTCATGTACAAGGAACAAAGGACATTGTCTTATAGGAACATACTGTTTCACTGGGTGACATCACAAACAAACAATTTGTGTTCAGGAAAACGTAATTTCGTTACTTTATTTTATTCTGTTCATCTACTAACTAGTTCTACCAACCAACACATAAAATTTCATACAAAAATCCCCTTCATACGAAAGTTTGTGTGTGTGTTTGCTCCGCAACGGCTGAACGGAGTCGAACTTGGAATATACATAGTTTGTAACCTGGATTAACACATAGGTATTTTATCTCGGTACTACGTGAGCGAAGCCGCGGGCAGAAGCAAGTTATTTTAAAAGTTGACTACTAAATCTATTTGTTACCTATAAGTACCTAGGCTACCAGATACAAAATAGATATAAGATACATTTGCATACATACATTTGCAAAAAATAAATGTAGCTAACATTAGGTCAATAGGAGTACAGAACCTGAATAACCTATGAGGCCTGAGTCAGATAGATACGTTTTTATTATGCTTTACAGCTAACAGTACTACAGCTATTATAAAGTATCATCTATAGTTACTTTTTCGATAGCAACTATGAAAGTCTCGAAACGGGAAGTTGTTCCATCGAGGATGTATCTCCGGGGACCCCGGACAGCGGTTCTTGCGCGGGTCTTGCCGCAAACTTGCACATACTATCGGCATTTCTTACGAACTTTGCGAAGTTATCTATAAATTTTTAGCTCACACTTTTGAAACATATCGGCGAAGTATAAGACCGCTCTCACACATGCGTGGCACTAACTTAACTAGACTGAGTCGGTCCTACTGAGACGTGACAACTGGATGTATGAAAATGCTTTCGTATTTCGTCAATAGATTGTTGGAAGTGTGAGTGGAGTGTGCATTTCTCATTCATTTGCTCGCTCGTCAGCTTTAGGCGATTATCCTTAGGACAACCATTGTTAATTCATTCATGTATTTTTTACACTCTGCCTTCATATTTTTACATGCAGAACAAAAAATATGATACCTGTATATTGTTTGTCTCTCATGTGGACACAATTTGCTAAATGTGTTGCATCAGTCTGTGATAATGATGCCTGAGGATGATGATAATCATGATATGTAGATATCATTTGATGTGATCTGATCTGAATTTGTAACCGAATTAATCCTATCAAATTTATTATCATTTAATGGAATTTAATTTAATTGTGTGTACCTATGTGTGTTAAGGATATTATTATCTGAAATAAATAAGTACAATACAATAAAATACAATATCCACTGGCCAGTAAAGTTCTCAGTCATTGCTAGATAGTTTTGGGATTGTCGTGAGTTAAATTTTGAATTACATTTTATTAGGCCATAGCCATTTATTTGGACAAGACCAAAGTTATGGTCAATGACCGAATTGATGCGAGTCCTGTCGTCGTTAATGAACACCTTCTTGAAGTTGTTTCGGAGTATACATACTTCGGGCAGATATTGCCGTTGGGTAGAAACAACTTCGAGAAGGAAGCCAAGAAGAGGATTCAGCTGGGTTGGGCAGCATTTGGAAAACTACGTCGAGTTTTCTCGTCACCCATACCGCAATGTTTGAAAACGAAAGTTTTCAATCAGTGCGTCCTACCTGTCATGACATACGGAGCCGAAACGTGGACACTCACAGTACGGCTAGTCCACCAGTTTAAAGTCGCTCAGCGAGCTATGGAACGAGCTATGCTCGGAGTTTCTCTGAAGGATAGAATCCACAACGAGACTATCCGACATAGAACTAAAGTTGTCGACATAGCTCAGAGAATAAGTAAGCTGAAGTGGCAGTGGGCTGGCCATATCTGCCGAATAACCGACAACCGTTGGGGTAAACGAGTTCTTGAGTGGAGACCGCGGCTAGGCAAACGTAGTGTAGGACGCCCTCCGGCCAGGTGGAGTGACGATTTGCGAAAGGCTGCTGGTAGAAGCTGGATGCTTCGAGCTCAGAACAGGGCGCAATGGCGCTCATTAGGGGAGGCCTATGTCCAGCAGTGGACTGCTATAGGCTGATGATGATGATGATGAGGCCATAGAACAGCAAGACACAAATGGAACTGGCCGGAACATGTCAGCTGCTTAAATAGAGGTGGTAAATAGGGTGAACATGACCCAACATACACACCTGACCTGACGGTCAGCCGAGAAAAGGTTGGCGGGATGATCTGGATACATTTGAAAGTAATGGTGGGAGACTGCCAAAGACAGGGACGTGTGGAAGGGGGGGGGGGGGCCTTGCCTCAGCAGTGGGACAAAATGGACTAGTTCAAAAAAGGTTTCTTTATTTTATTAGAATTGGACTCGCCAATAAAGCCAGGACTTAAATGTGAGTATGAAAATAAAGAAATCCTTGAGCAAACATTTACTTGACAATGAGCCTTACAAATTACTCGTTCAATTAACTCCTTTTAAACGTCGCTTCAAAGAAATCCCGGGGTTCAGAATAAAGTCACGAGACCCAAATAATTAGTTAATTTTTCCCGCTTGGAATTCTTTCTTAGAATCTCAGACATCTCGACCGGGTTTAAGACCGGTTTTTAAAGTCTAAGTTCAAACGCACGGACTTACGTATTTTATTGATGAATAATAATTGTTGTCATAGCCATTTCTCCATTAAAGAGGAAGATATTAAAGATAAACTTAAGCTTAAATTTTGCTGTCATTCAATTTTCAATTCAATACCTTCGCTTATTTCAATCAGTACACGAGCTTGGCACTTTCTTTAGAAATTAATCCAAGCAGCAATTTTTTCAAAGCCAATTTTCTTTTGGCTTCGTCAATAAAAAACTCCATGGTAGGTAGCTCATAGTGACTCTTTTAGATTCACAAGCTTCGTGTGTAAAAATAATTAAAAAGGAAACGAGTGAACGTACCGTGAACGGTGCCTATAATTAACATGTTCCACCTAGGTGCGTCCATTAGGTACCGCTTAAGTTCCAAAGGAAATTTTCTTAGGTTTTCTCTTTGCTTTTTGTATTACTTTTGTTATTCATTTTTAATTACCGCTACCGTAGGTTCATTTTACATTCCAAAACTAGTAAATTGGGGATTCGTGGACTTAACCGTCTAGCAGAATCGACGTGTTGTTTACATGGTTTTCAAAGATCATCAGTTATTTTCGCTGGGTAACCATTTTGATGAGTTACTTCGGCTTATACTTTTAGATTCAAGCATCTTGCAATTGAAAGACGATGCATTGAAATGAATGACGAAGTGTAACAAGACTCCTCATCAGATAGACTAAGCGTGATCTTCAAATTTCCGGTAAGTCTTTGTATGAAAAAGTCTTTGGACCGTTCTTCGTTGTAGTCTTTAGGGGAGACCTATGTTTAGCAGTAAAAATCTACATGTTATTGGAAATGATGTAAATAATTACAATCACGGTGGACAAATCAAGCTCAATCTTATCCTAATCTGATTAATATTAATAATGCGAAAGTGAGTTTGCTTGTTTTTCACGCTTTTACGCTTTTACTAAATAACCGATTTTTTTTCTCATCATCATCATACTGCCTATAGCAGTACGCTGCTGGACATAGGCCTCCCCTAATTGCGCCATTGCGCCCTGTCCTGAGCTCAACGAATCCAGTTTCTACCTGTAGTCTTTCGCAGATCGTCACTCTAATACCTGGCCGGAGGGTTTCGTACCGTTTCGTTTCGTTTCCCGCACCGCAATCTCCACTCAAGAACTAGTTTACCCTAACGGCTATCGGTTCTTTAGCAAATCTGCTAAAGTATATATATACCGAGATATATATGGCCAGCCCCACCTTCAGCTTGCTAATTCACTGAGCTCACTGGGCTATACGTTTTTCACTTAAACAAGCAAAATTATAATATGACTAGGGATGAAGAAATGGACATAGGGCAGGTTCCTGAGGGCAAAAACAAAACATTTATCAGAATCTACTACCTTGACGAGAATATAATTTACAATAATTGAACTTAAACTCAATATACCATTTAAAGCATTGGTAGTTGTCTATTTTCCAAGAAACCTTCACTGGTTTAGCACCGCATTCGCACGGTTCAGGGCTCCGATCTGTTCTAGTGATAATTTTTGAGAGCAGTGGATCCAACTGGCGCAAGGTCGCCAGGAGTGGCGTGATAGAGAAGAGGCCTTTACTCAGCAGTGCTACCGGCTGAATAGATAGATAGATAGAAACATTTCAAAATAATAAAACCTGGTGCAACATAAGATATTTCGGCACAACGTTTTATATAAATGAAAAACATTTTACAGCTGCATCGTCTAACCAATAAATCTTTATCGAATCTGAAATATAAAGAATACGTGCGTGATTTTCTGAGTGAGCGTAAACCATTTTCTATTTTAGTGTGTGGATTTTGGGTGTGAATGTCTTGTAAAGTGAGATAGGCCTGTGATTCAATGTCAAAGTCAAAGTCAAATATCTACTCGTTCATTCAATAAGCTCCAAGGACCACTTTGAAACGAAAATAAAACGAGTGTTGTTATTTTTTATCCGATTACCCTGGAGGAGGAGTAACTTGTCTTTTGATATTTATTGTGGAAAGTTTGCTTGACTGATTGTTAATATTATATTTATTTAAGTACATGATGTAAGAAAATAAATAAACACTACCACATATTTTTTTAAATAACATACTTACCTATAGTATTATTACATAACACCCAGATCTGAGACAAATATTTGCAGATCATACAAATATTTGTCTCGTGGCGAGAATCGAACCTGCAAACCTTTTGCGTCACAGGCGAGCTTTGAGTTGGCTCGCGTAAGTCCTGGACCGACTGAACCCGAGAACTAATTGCATCGGCAACTCAAGGATGCAACTTAAAATGAATTAAACTTACAAGATTCATTTTTTCATCATCATCATCATCATCATCAGCCTATAGCAGTCCACTGCTGGACATAGGGCGCCATTGCGCCCTGTCCTGAGCTCGACGCATCCAGCTTCTACCAGCAGCCTTTCGCAGATCGTCACTCCACCTGGCCGTAGGGCGTCTTACACTACGTTTGCCGAGCCTCGATCTCCACTCAAGAACTCGTTTACCCCAACGGTTATCGGTTCTTCAGCAGATATGGCCAGCCCCCTTCCACTTCAGCTGGCTAATTCTCTAAGATGGAACACGAAGGTCCAAAAGACATTTATTCACTCTAGACTTAAATAGTCCTGGATTATAGTTATCAAGAAAGACAGATGCCGGTAGAGAGTTCCAATCCTTAGCAGTTCGCCTATTAAAAGTGGATGAAAACTGCTTAGTGTGAATAGGTGGTATATCTACTAAGTAAGGGTAGGTTTGAGCCGTGCTTCTGCTTACGAAATATACTTTACGACATTTAGGCTGCCCAAAAGTCTACGACTTGCCTTAACGACTGAAAAAGCCGGGAGTTGGTTCCGGCATCTTTATGTTAATTTCAAAGCACGGAAACACTCAGATATAAATGTCAGTAAACGGCACCCATCCAAGTAGTGTCCGGTCAGAGTGTTGCTTAACCAAGATAGAGCTAACCCGAAGAAAGCCACGCCACGATCGCTTCAAAGAGTAAAAAAATATAGTGTTGCATCTTAGCTTATGAACGATATAATGTACATTGTAGGTAGGGAATATTGCGGTGCAATATTTCTACGAGTTTTGAAGCAAGTTTACAACGAAACGCCGCGAGGTGCGAAATATTGTTGTGCAGTGTGCATGCTGGTGGAGGTACTTGTATTTTTAGGAAATTTTACTTAATTTTTAGGCTATATTGATGTAATTAACTAAGCTACAAGCTAGTATTTATTACAATAACAACAAAAACATCAGTCCACTGCTGGACATAGGCCTCCCCTAATAAGAAGGGGGATATGTTGATAATCCCCACGCTAGGCAATGCGGGTTGGGGATCGCAGAGCACAGCTTCATGCACCCCCGATGCTGCTGTCCGTTTGGGGCTGGTATTAAGCTGTGTTATTCCGTAATCAGCCGGCCGCCAACGCTCCGTTTGTTTGTTAGCAGGATGCACCACGGGTAGGAGAGGTTGGCTTGGGTTTTGAAACTGCTACGATAGCTCAGTTTCAGTTATCTGAGTTTAAACTAGTGTGAATGAATTGCTGGTTCGATCCCCCAGCCAACAATAAATGTTTTTTCGACGGGTCCGTGGTAGAATCCTACAGGGACCCCATGACCCCGTCAAGGGCTACTGCATCGTCGAGCACTTCATCCGGCGATGAATGGTTCGATGATGCACTACGCACTACGGTGAGTGAAGGAACACGGCGTGTTTTTAGTCAGTAGGCCGCTGAGCTTACGATAGCTAGTCGCCGGTGGAGAGCCTGAAATACCCCTCTAACTCTCCCCATTAAAGCATTTTCACACCGACAAAAAAAAGGGTTTTAAGGGTTCTGGAGTTGGAGATGAGAGAAGCTTTTACTTTTTTAAATATTCCTTATGTTAATACTCGCTCTTTAAAATGACTTTAAAATACGAGTTGTTTGAATGAACGTCAAAGAAGAAAATATTATATCGACATAGCTCAGCGAATCAGTATATTGAAGTGACCGCGGGCGTGGCATACCTGCCGAAAAATCGACAACCGTTGGGTTAAACGAGTTCTTACGTGGGATACCGCGGCTCGGAAAATGTAGTGCAAGACTCCCTCCGGCCAGGTGCAGTAACAATCTGCAAAAGTCTGCTGATAAAAGCTGGATGCGTCGAGATGAATACAGAGGGCTTACCACAGGTTTTGATATTTTTCGAAAACTTTATAAGTTTCGGTATCTTTCCATAAATATTCGTACAGCGCCTCTAGGGAAACGTGCATGAACTACGAAAATGTATGGAAAGATCAGTGTTGCCGTTTTTTATTTGGAGAAAATGCTAAAACTTGTTGCTAAAAATGCCAAAAAAAATGCTAAATAACTTTTAAAAATAAATAAATAAATAATGCGGACTTAATCACACAGCATCATGTAGCCCCAAACTAAGCAGAGCTTGTATTATGGGAACCACATGATTGATATACTACACATATAATTTTTTTTTGTAAATATATACATATCATACATAGAAACACCCAGACCCGAGACAAATATCTACAGAACATGCAAACATTTGTCCCGCTAAATGCTAAATAAAATGCTAAAATCTATATTTTTCTTTTGAATTCCTTAGGAATTTTGAATTTTTAGGTAACGTACAAAAAAATGTTAATCATGAAATATGCTAAAAGCGAATTTTTCAAGCTAACAGACCCGAAAATATGCTAAATTTAGCATTAAAAATGCTAAAACAGCAACACTGAGAAAGATACCGAAACTTTTAAAGTTTTCGAAAACTATCAAAACTCGTGGTAAGCCCTCAGAGCGCAATAGCGCTCATTAAATGAGGTCTATGTCCAGCAGTGGACTGCTATGATACTGATGAAAGAATAAGAATTATTAGATACATCACAGGTAACATGTAATAATAATAATAATAGTAAACAAAAGATATGATGAATAATTTATGAACATATCCAACATGTAAAGACGTCAATAGAGGGCAGCGAACTCTGCCAAAGTTATGATTAAATTAATCTCTGTTACGATGAAGGTAGCTCATAATGACGAGCTCAGATATGTACAAGTTTGAGTGGCCGTTGCTTATATTACTCGCTTAGTATGTTATTCTTTACGTGAAAATATCAAAGTAGGGCGACCCAGTCGCAACTTTGTTATCTTCCTCTCCCGTCAGTCAAATCATCGCAATCATCACAAAAAATTACATGTATGTATATGCGATTGTCTTTGTGCGTGCGTGCATGTGTGTGTGTGTGTGTGTGTGTTTTTTTTTTGGGAGTATGTTTCTTTCCAATCAACTCCGTAACAGATGAACGGAGGATGAAACTTGGAATATATACTTTGTGACCTGGATTAGCACTTAAACCGTTTATCCCGAAACCACGCGAGCTACAGTTGGCAATAGGTACTTTAAAATATAGCTTAGCCCCGGTCACTTACATTCGCAAGAACCCTCAAATGGTACGAAATTCGCAAATAATTCAGCAAAGTTTTCACCACAGTTGCGGTTTTCCAGCTGTGTCGGTTTTTGAAGCAATGAAAGCTGTCGAACCTCGATCCTGAATGTACTCTTTCACACATGACTGAACAGACCAGAGTAAAGCACTCAGATATAGTTTAGCTTTTTGTGTAAAAGAATTATCAAAAACGGCTCTATATCGGTTTATCATCATCAACATCATCATCAGCCTGTAACTGTCCACTGCTGGATATAGGACTCCCTTAAACATCCTACAAATATACAAATAAACAAACTTTTCCTCTTTCTAATAATAGTGTAAAATTCTTAGTAACTACAAGGCATTCCTAGTAAACATTTGTATCAAACGGAATAAAGAATTGATTGATTAATTACACAAAGCGCGCAGAGTGAAGATTGAAAAATAAAAGTCTGACCAAAGCGTAAAGCATGAAATGTAAGAATTTCCTTAGACAGGATTTTACTTGAAGTGGAATGAGGAATATTTAACACTTGTAAGGAATTACGTACATTTGTGCCAGATTTGAAAATTCAGAGTAAAGCTTTTCAGTGAATAATTAATATTTGTAATCTCAAAAACTGGGCTAACGTATTTGATCTGTTGCCTCGAGATAGATATCCAATTTGTATAAACTTGACATATTATACCTTATACCAGTCTATTGTCAGCTAGTATCATAAAATTATCTAGAAAAAATTAGGGACACCATGACGACTAGTCCTTACTTACCTACGCCAAACCAATAGAAAATTAGCGTTTATATTATTTGTAGGTAAACTATTAAATTTATTTTAACTGGGATGATGTCTAGACAAAAGTAAAAAAGTTTAGGCGGTAGGTAGGACCATAGTCATTTAAAATTTGACGGCCTCTGTGGCGCAGTGGGCGAAGGTCCGCCTGAGATGCAGAAGGTTGCGGGTTCGATTCCCGCCGCAGGACAAGTGTTTGCATTATTTGCGGATATTTGTCTCAGGTCTGGGTGTTTTCTGTGTATTATAAGTATTTATTTACTAAAAAATATATATAATATGTAGTTCAGTCATGTGGTTCCCATAATATAAGCTCTGCTTAGTTTGGGGCTACGTGATGCTGTGCGATAGTGTCCAGCATTATTTATTTTATTTAATATTATTTTAAATGAATGCATTTTACTAGTTTAATAAAAAACAATATTTTAAATGCATGTATAAATTACGCTGCGATTTAAAACTGGTACAGCGGACATAGGCGACAAAAGTGCTAAACTGAAGTGGGATTGGGTGGGTTACGTGAGCCGTATGCCAATGGTTACCTGCAGATGGGCGAAGACACTGGAGCAGGCCTCGGAAGGGTTAGCGTGACGACATCGATGCCTTTCGTACCAACTGGTGGGAAGCAGCAAGCGATCGTCTTGGAAGGAGATTGGGGAGACATTTGCCCAGCAGTGAGACAGAAAAGGTTAATTAAATAAAAATACTACCTACATAGACTATGTACCTACTACTTTCACTTCATATTTTGTCTTGTGTCACTGTCACCAAATTCAAGCGTTCCTTCCCTATGACAACAGAAAATAAGGGCATAGGTTTTTTGTGATAGCCATCAAGGTAATACAGACACTAAGACCAACCCTGGCATCTGGGGCGCTCTCTTAAGTGAATCAAGGCTATCTCATCATTGGTGTAAATTGAAAAAAATACGATTCAAAGTGTACTTTAAGTTCCTACTGAATAAGCGAATTTTTTTTTTGTTTTGAATCTTCCACAGATACTCTGGCTGATGAGATAAAGCATATCCTATGTTCTAACTTTCTGAGCCGCCATAACCCGCTACTACCCTCTCTCTCCTCCCTTCAGTTGCTCATAAGCACACCAATTACGTTTCTTATTACACTTTGTTTCACCTGACGGCGCCTCATAAGTAAATCAAACAACTCAAGTTTACAAATTACGCACACCTGTATACACAAGTCAATACAATATTACAACCTGTCTTCGCAACTCACAAGTCCAGTACCTTAAACTTGAAGGCTTTGTTTCTAGTTCAATTTAACTTTACAAACTTCTCGCCAATTATGTTGTTAAAAGCCTGAGCTATGCTTCAAATTTGAGAGGAATGTTTCGTTGTTTAACAGAGTTGTTGCCCGCTTACCTAGTTCAAAACCGCTTCAGTTAATTATGTGAAATAGAAAATCAGTTTAACTGGAATCAATTTAGAAGTTTCGATTGTTATTTTTGTGAAGAAATACTTTGTGAAAAGGAAATAGCTAAATAATTGGCGAATAATTGAGTTCCTGCAAAATGTTTGATGGCTAAAACACATTATATTGTTATGAGATAGGTGACATGTGACGTTTTGGTTGTATTTTGACCCTTATTGTTATGTGATTTTAGTATCTAAATATTCATTTAAAGAAAGATCAATTAGGTCACTAGCCTATATCAATCCACTACTGGATATAGGCCTGCCCATAATCCCATGCTGGGTCGGATATCTATACTAATAACATTAACTATTTATTAGATTTTAACTATACACCATTTTATCAGTAAGAAAATGCCCTACGCACGCACATGTCCTTTAACTCAGGGAGAGTGAAACGGGTCTAGACTTCTCGCCGGCTACTTATTAGAAATAGCTTTGCGTCGGCGGCCTACCAACTAAAACCACACACCGAACTATCTTCACTAATATCATCCATCCCCAGCATAAAGTTTATTAAGCTTTAAACTTGTACATAGAGTCTTTCAATAACTTGTAGGACATGGCAAAAAGCACGAAAAGGCTTCGAATATTTTTTTACCACATTATCAAGCTTCCAATGGAGGTCATATGAGGTTAATTAATTGAGCACACTATCTCATACATGTTTGCACTGTACGTCATTTAAGATTAACGATCATTTACATTTGATATTGATAAACTGTACAAGCTCAGTGGTTGCATTTGTGATGGTGAAGTGATTTATGATGACGTAGCCTCATAAGAAACAAGAACCGACATCGTTACAGTGCAAGGGACTACCTAGATGCAAAAGCGAACGCTTACAATGGCAAGAGCAGTGGATTTTCAAGAGGCTGACAATGATGCTGAAGATGATATCTACTGAGACTTTTGTAATTATTAATTATTTTTTTTGATATTTTGTGAAAGTGCAAAAAGCATCTCCTTATGGTACTTGATGTAGATACATCGATTCAGGAGACTTCTCTTGTTTTATCTTTTCTAATAAGCCTGTGGTCCACTCTGATGTCAATGGGCTGCCAAAAGGCTTAAACCTGTCGTCATGCTAAGTCAGAGGTCGTTGGGTAGCGTAATTTATGATGTGTAAACTTTGACACCAGGGTTAGCCACGAGCCCATAATCTTGTTTTGTTAGAGAACATATCGTGGGTTGTATGAACATAATAATTGTTTTAGCCACAAACTGATATTTTGTTTTCCTAACTTTGATATATTTACGACATTTACTTTATTATAGAAGAATGCCGAGAACCCGTACCAATTGCGTCAAAACCGAACGTATCCCATAAAATTTATTATATTTTATAAATAACATTAACATTTTCATAAGTTTTACACACCGACGGGATTAATAATCAAGTAAAAAAATATTTTCTTAATTTGGTTTCCGCCGTACGCCGCTATTAGACTGCAACAACCAATGATATATAGGTTACTATGGCAACAAACATTGATGTAAAGTGTTACTATGGCAATAACCCTCATTTTTTATTATTTTGACAGTAGAATCGACTAAAAACTTATTGGAGATTTTTTTGACGCACTCACTTTAGTCTTGGTACCGAGCGCCATTCTCCTTTCGATGTTATTACCTACAAATTCTTGTTCCCTACTAAACCATCTGAAAGTTTAACCCATTGCCTTTATAAACTATCCCTTTGGCAGTGATAAATTAAGTAATGTTGGCATTACTTGCTCAATTATAAAACTTAAATTTATCATTGAATTCCCACGTGTCATAGAACCCTACTCACCATCAAAGAGGTTTCAACAAAGTTTTAAGAAAGGAACTCTCAACAACCTGATTATTGGCAAATATTTTAACTAATTAATGTGTCCCACTAGACAACGGCATTTTCTGATGACTCAAAACGATTCTTATTGCAAGGTAGTAAAGCTTAAACTTGATAGATGTAAGTTGAAGCCGGAAACTCTACTATTAATAGTTGGTAACTTCGCCATCCATCACGTAAGTTAGACTAATGTTAACAATTCAGTAGACAATTTGGTGTCGAGAGGGAGCAATTAAGCATTCTGCGTGTGACTACGTTTTACGAAGAAACTCTAATATTTACAGTAGGTATGAAATCTTCGTTTATTTGTCCGTCTTTCACGGAAATGGCGCAAAAGATTGACGTGATTTTTGGCGCTGATTTCAAAGTTAAGAAGAGCCGGAGAGGGAAATTAGGCTACTTTTCAAGTACAAGTATCTCGCGACTTGAGAATAAAGCGAAATAAGATTGAAAACAAACGATAAAATTGAACCTTTACAATAAATTACAATTTATTAAAGGAGATACGGTGAAATAAAATGTTGGTCTCGTATTTTCTTTATGCTAATTTTGTGAAGGGATTGTATTTGTAATTCCATGGAATTATCGTATACTGGCTATAAAAGATCAACAAAAATTCAATTGCTCGTAAAAAAGTTTTATTGTTGGCTTTCCCTAACAAAAAGTTTAAAATTAACTTACATTCATTTTTACCAGAAAAAAATATTTAGTAACACTAACAATTTAAATAATAAACCACATTAAAGATAAGTATAATGCCTGAAGCTCCATAAAAGGCACTGTTTTCAGTAGAATGGTCACTATTTTATACAAATTTCAATGCTGCATTTTAGGTAGAAATCGGATCCCTGGCCATCTAGGTTAAATGGACTGGATCCTAACTGCAAAGAAGACTTTCTAGAATTGTTTCTATCTAGATATAGATAGTTTTCTGCTGGAGCTTAATTTTCTAAGTTCACTCAATGTATTTCTTCTTATCCTTCCCTTCTGCGTGATGATATCCAGCAATCACAAACCGTCGGTGCTCCAAGGGTTCCTTCAGTTATGCAAAATTGGGAAAGTAAGCTGAAAAAAAATCAAATTTTCAAAAACCAATGTGGGTCAGACTAAAACTTAGGTATTTTTTGTACTTGTTTTACTTTACAGCTTGCATTATAATTACACCAAATAATAGTGGCTTATTTAGGTTGTAATCATATTTTCAGACGGGACATTGACTTCTTTGTACGTCATGCAAGACGTGTGCAGACTGCAGAGCACCATGCTCCGAGGAAGATCACCAGTGCGATGTACTGATTAGAATAAAACTGCAGTGAACGACAATGTGCATACGTCTCCATGAATGTCCACTAATACAAACTTTGAGTGCCGAAAACACAATTGGGCAGAAAAATTAGAGCAACATGTCCTACCCGCGCATGGTGCATGGCGTGTAGTGTTATGTACAGGCCCACAGTCGTGCTAAAAACACATCACTTCAACATTTGTTTACGGCTTTAATTAATCTTTATATTAAAATAGAAACCAAACTCAATAACTCTTTATTTATAGAGCACATATTCAAAATAATAACCAACAACCTATATTAAATTAAAGCAAAATTCATTAACACACGGGAAGTGGGTACCAAATTCAATCTAACAGGTGGGCTTAATAGGAAGCGGTACTAAAGTATTATGTTGTCTGTGGTAGCGGTAACCGGTACTGTGCCTGTTTACTTACACAGCCTTGAAATACCACATACTTATAATGTGGTTTTTCGTAAACATTCACTATATTTTATTTTCTGACCAATGAACCTAAAATAGAATTGCATGATTCTTAAGTGGCAGTCAAGTACAAGGGGCACATGGACACTTGGACAGTAATCAAATAACCATCAACACTTGCTACACCAAACGTGATCAGAGTGATGATGATGCATAAATAAATAAATAATGCAGGACGTAATCACACAGCATCATGTAGCCCCAAACTAAGCAGAGCTTGTATTATGGGAACCATATGATTGATATTTTTAACAATCAGAAGCAGAATTACTTTTAAAAAAAAGAATTTATTAACAACATAACTTTTATAAAACTGGCCAAACAATTCAGGCAAAGAACACGGACTTAGAATTATAAATTACAGCATGAACAACACAATATACGTCTCCAAATACGTCTACACAGCACGACGACTCAGAAAGCTATCCCCCGCGAGCCGGTAGGCCAGCTGCTTTTATAGACCGAAGAAGTATTGCCACTTTAAAGTTTTCGTATCTCCTAACAAATAATTATAACACTTGAAAATGACGAAAATCAGAAACACAAAATGACTTACATAGCCTCGCACAATAATTTTTAACGTCCCTAAGCTATTACACCGTCGAGCACCACCAACAGACTGAGCCCGAGCAATGGTCCTGCCCGCTATTTAAAGGAGCGTCGGTTTGCCGATGTCCTCTTGGTGGGGGAGTCGCTAACACGGCTTCTCCTGACTATAGGTCGTCCTCGACCTACTCCTAAAGTCAAATGAGGCTGCCCGAAGCTGAAGTCTAAGATGATGGCCCCGCCTCAGGTTCAGGATCCAGTGAGGGCATGGACGGACCTGCGCCGGAACCATACGTAGGACTAGCATCTGGTTCGCTGTCGTATTCGTCTGAAAGAAGAGTTACATCAAAAGAGCGTCCATTTTACATAGATGTGGCGGTTCACACTCTTCTTGCATCACCATTCATTTAATTCATACGTCCTCACAAAATCTCATTCATTCACCAGCGCATACACCTCCTAATGAGACGTCTCTCATGTACTTATTTCGTTTTCGGAGCAAGGCTTGGTTTTATTGCCCCATTCCTCAGTTTCGTGTGTCCGCTGCGGCTCCGGCTCTGTGGTTGTCAGCATCAGGTGAAGCAGGATCCACCTGTAACATGACGCGACTAACGCGTCTGCCCGACTATGCGACTAACGCAGACACAGGCAAGTCCGACTATGCGCAAAGCGCAGACACGGAAGACCTGACTAAGCGGCACTATGCGCTGACACAGGTAAGACCGACTATGCCTATTTTAGGCAGACACGGTAAGTCCGACTATGCGATAGTTGCAGACACGGACATACAAAGCGACGAACGCTGTTATACTGATCTTGGCATTATCCCCGTCCGACTATGCTACGTAGCAGATACGGATCGCTCTGTCCTGTACATTACATTACACACGCTATTGCCGGTCAAACCATTAATCTCAGTCTAGTCATTGCATACGTCACTGCTAATAGCCACCTAGCCTAGAATCTCATTGAAAAGCCCCCAGTGCTAAAATAAGTGAAAATAACCTAGCTGAATCAAGCCTTTCTGAACCTAATCTTGTTGAACCTAACCTATCTGAACCTAACTTATCTAAACCTAACGTATCTAAACCTAACCTATCTGAACCTAGCCTATCTGAACCTAACTTATCTAAACCTAACGTATCTAAACCTAACCTATCTGAACCTAGCCTATCTGAACCTAGCCTATCTGAACCTAACCTTGCTGGGCCTAACATAACTAATGAAAGAGTGGCTACCAACAAAGACGCAAGCAATGTCAGACCGTACGGCGATCATTTTCTTCATTAGCTTCAGCTCAATCGAGCGCCATCTGAACTGGCACTGCTCCAGTGGACCAGAATCCACGGAACGGGACAGTCGTCTACACTGGAGATGCCCCAGTGGACATGTATCCACAGAACAGGACCGCCGTCTGCACTGGCCATGCCCCAGTGGACTTGTATCCAGAGAACAGGACCGCCGTCTGCCCTGGCCATGCCCCAGTGGACTTGTATCCAGAGAACAGGACCGCCGTCTGCACTGGTGAAGCCCCAGTAGACTTGTATCCATAGAGCAGAATTTGCAGTCACCTTCAGGACCAGTCAGCCCGATTCCAGCACGAATCAGCTCGATTCCAGCAATTATGCAACATGAAACCAGGAAACAACTTTAGCGGTTAATAAATAGCCAATCACAATAAAGAACGCGTGTACTCCTCCAAATTTAGGTTCACTAAACTTGGCTACGCCTGAACATAGTCAGTTAGTCATCATCATCATAAAACAGCTGAACACGCTTACAGAATGAATGTAAAGTACATCCGAAGTAAAGTTCATCGATCTGGTCTGTCTGACCATAGTCAACTCATCATCATCATCGAACAGCTGAACACAGTTACCGAATGAATGTTAGGTTCGCTCGGCCTCGCCTGACCATAGTCAACTCATCATCATCATCATCAACATCGAAAATCTGAACACAGTTACCGAATGAATGTTAGGTTCACTCGGCCTCGCCTGACTATAGTCAACTCTTAATCATAATCATGCCGTTTTGACCTATTAACTCTAAACCTATGTAGTAAATAGTCAAAACATGGAAGCAATGTAGCGAAGCGCTCATGGCGTGGCTTACTTCGGTGTTCTTCGCAGATCATCTTGGTTAAGCAACATTCCGCCAGGCCACCACTTGGATGGGCGACCGTTTGGCGACATTTAGATCGGAGCGTTTCTGTGCTTCGGGAGGCACGTTAAGATGTTGGTCTCGGATTTTCAGTCGTTAAGCAGTGTCGGAGGCCTACGGGCGGCCTAAAGACTCCCGACACTCTAGCAATATACTTTGGAAAACCATATTTCAAAATCATGTAAGAAGGGGTCAAAACTTGAGATGAATATACGATTCGTCCTTACCAGGATCGTGCCAACAGCTTTAGTAAGCTTTTGAGCTACCACGCTCAATACTACCTGGACGCTTGGACATGGCACGGTCATGTTCAAACTTCGGCGCCCAAGTCTGCGCTGGATGAGATAGCCAGCAGACCAATAGGCTCGCTCGGCCCGGGCGGTTCTCTCGTTAGATAGCTGCGGTTGCAGTTGCGCCATCGGTGCAGCATCGGAACGATCTCTGGCTCCGAAGAGTTTAGTAGCCCCCACCAGATAGGCCCGGTGTAGCTACCCCATCTACACTAGCACTGCAAACCCTGGAACTAACTTCCAAAACGATCAAACGGTCTAAACTAGTTTGGAATTGCTGTTCCAAACCACTTACGATCTTGGCTTACGATCTCGTTCCTTGGACATGGTTATCGAAGAGGTATCAAACGTTAGTAGTTCAAACCCAAAAACTACTTGGAGATTCTAAACATAGCACTCGGAATCAAACAACATTTCCAAATAATTTTCGAATAAATCATCAAAACTACCCACAATGTTTTATCGTCATCGAATGTAAATTTCGTTCAACAAAACTGATGCCAAATCATCATCATCATTTAGCCCGTAAACAACCACATTGGGTATAAGCTGATCGAAAATCATCATCATAATTTAGCACGTAAACCATCACATTGGGTATAAGCCTCCTTTTTATCATCAACGTTATGCAAATGATTTGATCAAAACTCGAAATACAAAAATACTGGTAAGGTCTTACCGACGTGTTGTTGGACTACCATCATACCCAGGCATGCGCATAGACACGCCATGTTGGTGGGCGCAGATGGACACGTGGTGACGGCCTGTCCTCCTGAACAGAAGCGGTGCAGCGGTATGTGCGGGGTAAGCACGCGAACGCTGCAGACGCTGTGGCGCCACGGTCGAGGGCGCGCAACAGCACGCGGAGGCCACAGCCTGCCGTGCACGAGGCAGCGCGTTGGAGAGCGCGCAACAGCACGCGGAGGCCACAGCCTGCCGTGCACGAGGCAGCGCGTTGGAGAGCGCGCAACAGCACGCGGAGGCCACCAGCCTGCCGTGCACGAGGCAGCGCGTTGGAGAGCGCGCAACAGCACGCGGAGGCCACAGCCTGCCGTGCACGAGGCAGCGCGTTGGAGAGCGCGCAACAGCACGCGGAGGCCACAGCCTGCCGTGCACGAGGCAGCGCGTTGGAGAGCGCGCAACAGCACGCGGAGGCCACAGCCTGCCGTGCACGAGGCAGCGCGTTGGAGAGCGCGCAACAGCACGCGGAGGCCACAGCCTGCCGTGCACGAAGCAGCGCGTTGGAGAGCGCGCAACAGCACGCGGAGGCCACCAGCCTGCCGTGCACGAGACGGCGCGGTGGAGGCCACAGGCCTTTTCTAACACGTTGTGGCACAGCGGAGAGCGCGCAACAAGACGCGGAGGCCACAGCCTGCCGTACGCGTGTCAACGGTGCGTGCTGACAACGGCGTGAGGGGCAGAGACGCCACAGGGTCCTCCGACGCCGGGATGCCTCGCGCCTCAGTAGTTACCACACGGCTAGATAAACACATACACGGAAACACACAGAAAAAACACGTGCTTTGAGGTTATCTAGGACACGCAGATAGCTTGTACTGTACAGACGTATTTAAACAAATCTTGACCAGTGGAATAAGTAATTGACAAGTAGGCGTGCAAATCCTTTATCCCACTTCTGATTTTAACAATCAGAAGCAGAATTACTTTTAAAAAAAAGAATTTATTAACAACATAACTTTTATAAAACTGGCCAAACAATTCAGGCAAAGAACACGGACTTAGAATTATAAATTACAGCATGAACAACACAATATACGTCTCCAAATACGTCTACACAGCACGACGACTCAGAAAGCTATCCCCCGCGAGCCGGTAGGCCAGCTGCTTTTATAGACCGAGGAAGTATTGCCACTTTAAAGTTTTCGTATCTCCTAACAAATAATTATAACACTTGAAAATGACGAAAATCAGAAACACAAAATGACTTACATAGCCTCGCACAATAATTTTTAACGTCCCTAAGCTATTACACCGTCGAGCACCACCAACAGACTGAGCCCGAGCAATGGTCCTGCCCGCTATTTAAAGGAGCGTCGGTTTGCCGATGTCCTCTTGGTGGGGGAGTCGCTAACAATATATTACATTTTTTTTTTTGTAAATACATACATATCATACATAGAAATCATATGTCAACAAGACATATCATCATGCATGAGATAATGATGAGCCTTATTTACCTATTATTTCACACACACACACCTTTTTAAACAAACGTATTCGCGCGCTTGTTACGATTCCAAAGACTAACAGCAAAATTTTGTTTTTGGAACGAAGTTCCTTATCGCGCGTTGCGAAAGGGGGCTAGACGGAAAAAATTAAGACCAAAAGTTTTAAAGACACTTTTTGGTATAGTTGTAAGCCGTGCGGCGTCTCTTGACACCTCTCAAGTTTTAATTACTTAGTGTCAGCCCTGAAGTGCCTGAGGTGCCTGAAGTGCCTGAAGTGCCTGAGGGGCCGGAGGTGCCTGAGGTGCCTGAGTGGGTGAAGTTAAAGGAACTTCGTTCCATCCTGGTGTCCCTTGACACCTCTCAAGTTTTTTTATTTGTTACTATTAAAACGTTAGCTACTTATGTATAATATAATACTTACTATTAATGTCGCGTGCAGGTCGGCGGACCCTAGCTGAGGCTGCAGCGACAACTGCGCCCGAGTGCTTAGCTAGGTAGAAACTTCTGAAAACATCGAAAGCGTTCCGCGGTGCTGTTGGTATGTTGCATTTGGGGGTGGCACTCTGCGTCGGCCAGAAGCCTGTGGTAAGCATGCGCACAGATAGATCTACGCCGTGGTGATTCGTCCCAGAAGAAAGTAGATTCTCCTTGAATTCTTCCATGATAGTATTAGAGACCATGTTCTGGCACATGAGGTATGAGTTTTTAAAGGATATATTTTCTTATAAATACTTAAAATTATACTCATGATGTGGCCTCAATAATTTAGTGTTTTTATTTAGTCTATCTTTCAACGTAACGTACCTAATAGGGTGACTTCAGTTAGTTCGTAATATATTTTTAAACAAAATAAATTGAGACAGACACAACAAAAATACGATCGCGTGCGAGCAATTCTTACCTATCATTTCCCGGTTAAAAATACAAGCTGAAAATCAAGAAATCAAAAATATCACCGACCTCACAAATCCGTTGAAGCGTGGCACAAAAATTGTTTGTTCAGTTATCTAAACAGCTAACCACAAAGAACGCTCTTGTTGATATTTAGGTACGCATTTTCACTTAAGATAAGCCACTTTAACCGTATTTTACAAGATTAAGTCATCTCGCACCCCTCCTTTTGTTTTAATCCTGAACGAATGCTGTGATAAATCGACTATTGCTTTAGGCAACGACTGTAAACACGGGCTATGCGAATCTAGATTTGGAATTATTTTACAAAGTAGCGTAGAAAAGTCCTCTGAAATTCGTACGAAAGTTATTAAATATTCTGCCAGGGGCAGCTTCATCCATTTTCGAAAAGGTACTCGACACAAATATTTCAATCTCTAATCAAATTAAACTGGCAAGCACCGGGAACTGGGTGCTATAAAATCTAGTTGATAAATAACATTTTGCTTTTCAACTTGATTTTATAGCGCCCAGCCTGCGATTCAGCACTCGTATTGTCTAGCGTGTTTTAAATTTTCAAACGGGATAACCGGTAAAAGTTTAAAACAAAGGGAAATAACGGAATATTTCTTCGTAAATGGAGGTGACGCACTGTCACGATAGATGATATTTTATCATTGCAGTATTCCAGTGCTAAAATATATAACACTGAATTCTACACTTTCATTCTTTGCAGTCGGTAACAATTACGTATTGTGATGTTCAGTAAATTGCATTGCAGTAAAATTGACGGCTAAAGCAAGGGCTTAAGGTATGTCAAGGCATCTACGTACCTTTGCGCTTAACACTTTGAGCGCTGAAAACACTACTGGACAGTAGGTGTAAGACACGTAGTGTCATTTCCGAGGCCCGCACATGCTAGCATGTTGATATGCTAGCTTCTAGATCTAGTTAATTGTAGATATTCTGGAAAAAAAATCCCTAAACTTACCGTTAAACTTACAGGAGCTGTCTTTATCTTAAAGATTGATTCTTGTATAATCACAAGAAGAAATGACTATTAGCTAGTTATAACTACAGAAGTCCATGATCAAGATTAGTAAAGGGCAATAGAATGCAGTATCCTCGGATTCAAACGCATCGACCGAGTGCGGCAGTGCATAGTGCGTTCAATGCAGGTCAGTTCAAAAATACTGGCATTGGGCAGAAAAGCAGTCCGGCTGAAATGGGACTTGGCGGCCCATTTTAGCCGGATGCTTCTGGACAGATAGGCGAATGCCGTAACATCCTCGCATCCCGATGGAAGACGAGGTCGTAGTTGGCGAAGAAAGTGAGAGGGCGGGACGAGCTCGAAGCCTTCTAGAGAGAATGGCGTGATATCTCGAAGGATAAAGATGGCTGGGTGGGAGAGACCTTTCCCCAGCCGTGGGACGATGCAGGTTGAATATAAAAAACTAATACTAAGTGGTGGATTCTGAGTATGTTTTTGCATACTCAGAATCCACCACAATTTTTAAATGTAGTCTTTCGACTTTCATGGGACGAATGGGAAATGTTTTTTTTTTTTTTTTTTTTATTTAATAATTATTATGGGCCAGCTCTTGACCTCGAGGCTTGCGTGAGCAAGGATGAGGTCGACGATAGGACGATCTTTCCCAGAAGATGCCTATTAACTCTCTTTTTGAAGCCGTTTGGGTCATAAGACAATGGAAAAACAGACGTATGCAGCTGAATATGAATAAAATAATAAAAATGAAATGTCTTTAAGTATCATTGAAACCACCTCAATTAACCAAGGCATTGATGGGAAGTTATTTAGATTCTTTACTTTTTATTTAGGTAAGAATTAAACATAAATCTTGCTATTTTATCAGTCCAGCTTACAGAATTTTACTAAATAGATTGGTACTTGTATTAAGTATTCGTTGGTAGTAATCGTATTTCGTGCAATAAACAGTTTAATCTGTACAATTTGATCAAAATGCAAGTCGAAGGTGCAGCCACGCCGAATGGGTGGAATACGAAAGCGTTTAACTTTAGATTTATTGTTATAGCAGAGTAATACGAAAGCACAGACCAATGAACTGTTCCATCAAAGGTATATAATCCTTATCCCGGCCTCTGTGGCGCAGTGAGCGACGGTCCGCCTGTTTGCATGTTCTACAGATATTTATCTCGGGTCTGGGTCTTTTCTATCTATGATGTGTATGTATTTACAAAAAAATATATATGTGTAGTATATCAATCTTGTGGTTCACATAATACAAGCTCTGCTTAGTATGGGGCTACATGATGCTGTGTGATTACGTCCAGCATTATTTATTATTTATCCCTTACATTAATTACCCTTACTAATGTAAGAGACATTAATTTTTCATTAATATGTCCAAATTTAAAAACCCCCTTTGAATAGATTACTTTAAAACAAACATCATCATGTTTCTTTCCATTAGTAATATACCTTCAGTGCGGAAAAGGATCGATCACGAGAACAAAAGAATAGCATACTATAGACAAAAGTTACATAGCCATATGTATATATATATTGCAAAGGAACATGTGAAATGAAACAAGAAAAAAAATTTCTGATGGCGTATTAACGGTTATTATTAAAAGATTAGCTAAACTAATCTTTTGAGGATACCGTGTAGAAGATTGGTTATCAGATGTAGAACGTATCATATCCAGGATATTTCCCTAAGGGAATTTCCCTTTTATTAGCAGCTACAGTAATCATTCCATACATGATCGATTGCAAGTCAATGCTAACAGCCCTTTCTTTTAACAAATACTCTTGCACATGCAATGCTTATGCTTTATAGGTATAGGTATAGGTACACTCAGTTGTTCTGCGCATTTCATCCCTTTCATTATAAGCCCATTTTAGACTAAATTCTTGCAGGTGAGTGACTGGTTTATTCTCACTCTCTACTTTCCTTTGATTTTCCTTTGCACCATTATTCACGCAGATTAATCCTTTACCCATTTGTTTGCTTTTTAGGCTTATAAATTTTGTATGAATATTCAGTGACTTAAAATGAAGATAAGTCTCATATGGGTGTGCCATTAGTTAAGTAGTCTAAATAAATTATTTTATTTCATGTTGATCTGAAATATAAATTGATTTACAGTGTAGTATTCCTATCGCTACTCAATGGCATCGCGGTTTTATTCAGAGTATCTTTAAAACAAAAAAGATTACTCGGATAATATTGTGTTCCGCATATGGCAACACCCTAAATGTCACTTTTCTTTCGCGCTCTGTACGGCATCGTGTGAATTTTTGCAAAATTGTTGCAAATACTCTAAAAACCTTTAATATTATACATTAAAAGTGATAATAGGTTGTCGGAAGAAATGCCCAGTGATTAAAATTGTGTAAAAGTGATGGGAAATATGAAATTCATAACATTGTTTTCGTTGGAGTTGGAGCTGGTCTTTACCGGCTCAAAGGAACCCTCGTAGTCGAAGCTGAAGCATAAGCCGCTTTAGATCACGTCTACGGCTAATCATATTTTCAGACGGGACATTGACTTCTTTGTACGTCATGCAAGACGTGTGCAGACTGCAGAGCACCATGCTCCGAGGAAGATCACCAGTGCGATGTACTGATTAGAATAAAACTGCAGTGAACGACAATGTGCATACGTCTCCATGAATGTCCACTAATACAAACTTTGAGTGCCGAAAACACAATTGGGCAGAAAAATTAGAGCAACATGTCCTACCCGCGCATGGTGCATGGCGTGTAGTGTTATGTACAGGCCCACAGTCGTGCTAAAAACACATCACTTCAACATTTGTTTACGGCTTTAATTAATCTTTATATTAAAATAGAAACCAAACTCAATAACTCTTTATTTATAGAGCACATATTCAAAATAATAACCAACAACCTATATTAAATTAAAGCAAAATTCATTAACACACGGGAAGTGGGTACCAAATTCAATCTAACAGGTGGGCTTAATAGGAAGCGGTACTAAAGTATTATGTTGTCTGTGGTAGCGGTAACCGGTACTGTGCCTGTTTACTTACACAGCCTTGAAATACCACATACTTATAATGTGGTTTTTCGTAAACATTCACTATATTTTATTTTCTGACCAATGAACCTAAAATAGAATTGCATGATTCTTAAGTGGCAGTCAAGTACAAGGGGCACATGGACACTTGGACAGTAATCAAATAACCATCAACACTTGCTACACCAAACGTGATCAGAGTGATGATGATGCATAAATAAATAAATAATGCAGGACGTAATCACACAGCATCATGTAGCCCC
Organism: Horisme vitalbata; assembly: GCA_951804965.1. Lineage (NCBI taxonomy): Eukaryota > Metazoa > Arthropoda > Insecta > Lepidoptera > Geometridae > Horisme > Horisme vitalbata. The sequence goes on from OX638101.1 coordinate 11,712,204, forward strand.
AAACTAAGCAGAGCTTGTATTATGGGAACCATATGATTGATATATTACATTTTTTTTTTTGTAAATACATACATATCATACATAGAAATCATATGTCAACAAGACATATCATCATGCATGAGATAATGATGAGCCTTATTTACCTATTATTTCACACACACACACCTTTTTAAACAAACGTATTCGCGCGCTTGTTACGATTCCAAAGACTAACAGCAAAATTTTGTTTTTGGAACGAAGTTCCTTATCGCGCGTTGCGAAAGGGGGCTAGACGGAAAAAATTAAGACCAAAAGTTTTAAAGACACTTTTTGGTATAGTTGTAAGCCGTGCGGCGTCTCTTGACACCTCTCAAGTTTTAATTACTTAGTGTCAGCCCTGAAGTGCCTGAGGTGCCTGAAGTGCCTGAAGTGCCTGAGGGGCCGGAGGTGCCTGAGGTGCCTGAGTGGGTGAAGTTAAAGGAACTTCGTTCCATCCTGGTGTCCCTTGACACCTCTCAAGTTTTTTTATTTGTTACTATTAAAACGTTAGCTACTTATGTATAATATAATACTTACTATTAATGTCGCGTGCAGGTCGGCGGACCCTAGCTGAGGCTGCAGCGACAACTGCGCCCGAGTGCTTAGCTAGGTAGAAACTTCTGAAAACATCGAAAGCGTTCCGCGGTGCTGTTGGTATGTTGCATTTGGGGGTGGCACTCTGCGTCGGCCAGAAGCCTGTGGTAAGCATGCGCACAGATAGATCTACGCCGTGGTGATTCGTCCCAGAAGAAAGTAGATTCTCCTTGAATTCTTCCATGATAGTATTAGAGACCATGTTCTGGCACATGAGGTATGAGTTTTTAAAGGATATATTTTCTTATAAATACTTAAAATTATACTCATGATGTGGCCTCAATAATTTAGTGTTTTTATTTAGTCTATCTTTCAACGTAACGTACCTAATAGGGTGACTTCAGTTAGTTCGTAATATATTTTTAAACAAAATAAATTGAGACAGACACAACAAAAATACGATCGCGTGCGAGCAATTCTTACCTATCATTTCCCGGTTAAAAATACAAGCTGAAAATCAAGAAATCAAAAATATCACCGACCTCACAAATCCGTTGAAGCGTGGCACAAAAATTGTTTGTTCAGTTATCTAAACAGCTAACCACAAAGAACGCTCTTGTTGATATTTAGGTACGCATTTTCACTTAAGATAAGCCACTTTAACCGTATTTTACAAGATTAAGTCATCTCGCACCCCTCCTTTTGTTTTAATCCTGAACGAATGCTGTGATAAATCGACTATTGCTTTAGGCAACGACTGTAAACACGGGCTATGCGAATCTAGATTTGGAATTATTTTACAAAGTAGCGTAGAAAAGTCCTCTGAAATTCGTACGAAAGTTATTAAATATTCTGCCAGGGGCAGCTTCATCCATTTTCGAAAAGGTACTCGACACAAATATTTCAATCTCTAATCAAATTAAACTGGCAAGCACCGGGAACTGGGTGCTATAAAATCTAGTTGATAAATAACATTTTGCTTTTCAACTTGATTTTATAGCGCCCAGCCTGCGATTCAGCACTCGTATTGTCTAGCGTGTTTTAAATTTTCAAACGGGATAACCGGTAAAAGTTTAAAACAAAGGGAAATAACGGAATATTTCTTCGTAAATGGAGGTGACGCACTGTCACGATAGATGATATTTTATCATTGCAGTATTCCAGTGCTAAAATATATAACACTGAATTCTACACTTTCATTCTTTGCAGTCGGTAACAATTACGTATTGTGATGTTCAGTAAATTGCATTGCAGTAAAATTGACGGCTAAAGCAAGGGCTTAAGGTATGTCAAGGCATCTACGTACCTTTGCGCTTAACACTTTGAGCGCTGAAAACACTACTGGACAGTAGGTGTAAGACACGTAGTGTCATTTCCGAGGCCCGCACATGCTAGCATGTTGATATGCTAGCTTCTAGATCTAGTTAATTGTAGATATTCTGGAAAAAAAATCCCTAAACTTACCGTTAAACTTACAGGAGCTGTCTTTATCTTAAAGATTGATTCTTGTATAATCACAAGAAGAAATGACTATTAGCTAGTTATAACTACAGAAGTCCATGATCAAGATTAGTAAAGGGCAATAGAATGCAGTATCCTCGGATTCAAACGCATCGACCGAGTGCGGCAGTGCATAGTGCGTTCAATGCAGGTCAGTTCAAAAATACTGGCATTGGGCAGAAAAGCAGTCCGGCTGAAATGGGACTTGGCGGCCCATTTTAGCCGGATGCTTCTGGACAGATAGGCGAATGCCGTAACATCCTCGCATCCCGATGGAAGACGAGGTCGTAGTTGGCGAAGAAAGTGAGAGGGCGGGACGAGCTCGAAGCCTTCTAGAGAGAATGGCGTGATATCTCGAAGGATAAAGATGGCTGGGTGGGAGAGACCTTTCCCCAGCCGTGGGACGATGCAGGTTGAATATAAAAAACTAATACTAAGTGGTGGATTCTGAGTATGTTTTTGCATACTCAGAATCCACCACAATTTTTAAATGTAGTCTTTCGACTTTCATGGGACGAATGGGAAATGTTTTTTTTTATTTTTTTTTTATTTAATAATTATTATGGGCCAGCTCTTGACCTCGAGGCTTGCGTGAGCAAGGATGAGGTCGACGATAGGACGATCTTTCCCAGAAGATGCCTATTAACTCTCTTTTTGAAGCCGTTTGGGTCATAAGACAATGGAAAAACAGACGTATGCAGCTGAATATGAATAAAATAATAAAAATGAAATGTCTTTAAGTATCATTGAAACCACCTCAATTAACCAAGGCATTGATGGGAAGTTATTTAGATTCTTTACTTTTTATTTAGGTAAGAATTAAACATAAATCTTGCTATTTTATCAGTCCAGCTTACAGAATTTTACTAAATAGATTGGTACTTGTATTAAGTATTCGTTGGTAGTAATCGTATTTCGTGCAATAAACAGTTTAATCTGTACAATTTGATCAAAATGCAAGTCGAAGGTGCAGCCACGCCGAATGGGTGGAATACGAAAGCGTTTAACTTTAGATTTATTGTTATAGCAGAGTAATACGAAAGCACAGACCAATGAACTGTTCCATCAAAGGTATATAATCCTTATCCCGGCCTCTGTGGCGCAGTGAGCGACGGTCCGCCTGTTTGCATGTTCTACAGATATTTATCTCGGGTCTGGGTCTTTTCTATCTATGATGTGTATGTATTTACAAAAAAATATATATGTGTAGTATATCAATCTTGTGGTTCACATAATACAAGCTCTGCTTAGTATGGGGCTACATGATGCTGTGTGATTACGTCCAGCATTATTTATTATTTATCCCTTACATTAATTACCCTTACTAATGTAAGAGACATTAATTTTTCATTAATATGTCCAAATTTAAAAACCCCCTTTGAATAGATTACTTTAAAACAAACATCATCATGTTTCTTTCCATTAGTAATATACCTTCAGTTCGGAAAAGGATCGATCACGAGAACAAAAGAATAGCATACTATAGACAAAAGTTACATAGCCATATGTATATATATATTGCAAAGGAACATGTGAAATGAAACAAGAAAAAAAATTTCTGATGGCGTATTAACGGTTATTATTAAAAGATTAGCTAAACTAATCTTTTGAGGATACCGTGTAGAAGATTGGTTATCAGATGTAGAACGTATCATATCCAGGATATTTCCCTAAGGGAATTTCCCTTTTATTAGCAGCTACAGTAATCATTCCATACATGATCGATTGCAAGTCAATGCTAACAGCCCTTTCTTTTAACAAATACTCTTGCACATGCAATGCTTATGCTTTATAGGTATAGGTATAGGTACACTCAGTTGTTCTGCGCATTTCATCCCTTTCATTATAAGCCCATTTTAGACTAAATTCTTGCAGGTGAGTGACTGGTTTATTCTCACTCTCTACTTTCCTTTGATTTTCCTTTGCACCATTATTCACGCAGATTAATCCTTTACCCATTTGTTTGCTTTTTAGGCTTATAAATTTTGTATGAATATTCAGTGACTTAAAATGAAGATAAGTCTCTTATGGGTGTGCCATTAGTTAAGTAGTCTAAATAAATTATTTTATTTCATGTTGATCTGAAATATAAATTGATTTACAGTGTAGTATTCCTATCGCTACTCAATGGCATCGCGGTTTTATTCAGAGTATCTTTAAAACAAAAAAGATTACTCGGATAATATTGTGTTCCGCATATGGCAACACCCTAAATGTCACTTTTCTTTCGCGCTCTGTACGGCATCGTGTGAATTTTTGCAAAATTGTTGCAAATACTCTAAAAACCTTTAATATTATACATTAAAAGTGATAATAGGTTGTCGGAAGAAATGCCCAGTGATTAAAATTGTGTAAAAGTGATGGGAAATATGAAATTCATAACATTGTTTTCGTTGGAGTTGGAGCTGGTCTTTACCGGCTCAAAGGAACCCTCGTAGTCGAAGCTGAAGCATAAGCCGCTTTAGATCACGTCTACGGCTCGATGCTTCCCCCTTTTCGGACCCACCTTCGGATGCTCCAGGTAAATTTCCAATTATAACATTAGGTACTTATCACGTGTGTTTTTCCGAACTTCCTGGCATATTAGATACAGTACCCATCAAATTCACTTACCCGTGCCGGTACGAGACCTTTTAGCACGAAGATCAGACTTGGTAAAGAGATACCATAGCTCTGATTCGGAACTAGATACCCAAAAATACACACACCTTTTAGCATGAAAATCAGACTTGATACGAGATACCACAGCTCGGATTAGGCAAGAGATACCCAAAAATACTTCCATAAATAAATCCACTGCTCGTGCCGGTACGAGATACCTTTTAGCATGAAGATCAGACTTGATATGAGATATCACCACAGCTCTGATTCGAAACGAGATACATTTTGGCATGAAGATTAGACCTGGTACGAGATACCACAGCTCCAATTCGGTACGAGATATCCAGAAATACTTCTACAAATAAATCCACTGCCCGTGCCGGTACGAGATACCTTTTAGCACGTAGATCAGACTTGGTACGAGATACCACAGCTCTGATTTGGAACGAGATACATTTTGGCATGAAGATTAGACCTGGTACGAGATACCACAGCTCCAATTCGGTACGAGATACCCAGAAATAGTTCTACAAATAAATCCACTGCCCGTGCCGGTACGAGATACCTTTTAGCACGAAGATCAGACTTGGTACGAGATACCACAGCTCTGATTCGGAACGAGATACATTTTGGCATGAAGATTAGACCTGGTACGAGATACCACAGCTCCAATTCGGTACGAGATACCCAGAAATACTTCTACAAATAAATCCACTGCCCGTGCCGGTACGAGATACCTTTTAGCACGAAGATCAGACTTGGTACGAGATACCACAGCTCTGATTTGGAACGAGATACATTTTGGCATGAAGATTAGACCTGGTACGAGATACCACAGCTCCAATTCGGTACGAGATACCCAGAAATACTTCCACAAATAAATCCACTGCCTGTGCCGGTACAAGATACCTTTTTAGCACGAAGATCAGACTAGGTACGAGCTCTGTTTCAGAACGAGATACCCAAAAATACAAACACCTTTTTGCAGGAAAATCAGACATGGTACGAGATACCACAGCTTTGATTTAGTATGAGATATCCAACAATACGCATACAAGATACGGTACTCATTATAAACCTACAAAATAGAATACGAGATGTTCTAACCGATCCAAACCTGTTCTAACCGATGTGATGTATAAAATAAACTAAATTTCAACCCGTCTTAGAATGCGGTTGATACTTTCAGATGTGGATGAGGAAGAAGTAACTTAGCTGGACGCCGTGGTAATGGTATCAACCTGAAATACAAGGCTCTAAACAGGGGAGAAAATATATCTCAGGCAGACAATCAAGACATAGTGGCTGCCTTCCCAAATGCTTTATGTGGAATATGTAAACCACATTAAGCAAATAACAAAGTTTTGCAACCATAAATCTAAATGTATGGAATAAGTAGAAGACAGATATTGTATTATGGGGATATCAAAATATATTTATTGATACATAAGAAAAATCTCTTGAAGCAGTACAACTCTAGCTAGGGATGGCTGAAGGCAAATAATGACCTACTTAAATTAAGTGCAATGATGTTGACAAAGTGCAACTCGTAACAAAATTACAGATGTTTTCTGAATGACATGAGCTTCCGAAAGGCTTCTGACCCCCACTTTAGACTAAAACTTCATCTCCTCAATTGGAAAACCCAAACTAAATAAACATCTTTATGGCATTGACTTAAGCACAGAAATAAAGCAATAGAAGACCAATACGGTTTACCTCAAACACAAACCAAGCAGTACACCAGCGAGGTGGAATCACGAGGTGGATTCAGAACTTGTATCACACAGCCGCCGCCGCACCAGCGACGCACGCTACAGCCACAAGCGCTCCGAGAGAGTTGCACAATGTGGATCACAGCATGAATGGGGTAGGTACAAACAGTCAATATTGCTCTAGGCCTGTTGACCCTGTGCCACAAAACTGGGTAATCATATCTGATACCTTAAAGTACCTGCCCAAAAAGTTTAGCCACATACCTGACATAGAGCTTGGTAATATGTGTCAGGCTATATCTAACTTATTAGAACTTAGCGCTGCACTGTTTGTGCAGTCATTGTATTGATCATTAGATTTCTCCAAGATATTTCTTAGATCAAAGCCTAATGGGAAGGTTAGATTTATACTTAATCTTAAACTCCATAAATTAGTGGCATTTTTAGATGAAAGATATTAGAACAGCTGTAAAATTTTATAATAAGATTTTATTTGCTCCATTCTTCTCAAAGGATTTTATTGTTTAGTTTCCATTGCCCAAAAACATAAGCTTTTTATTTTGATAATCTGTATCAGTTCACCGACCTGGTCCATGAGCTATGGCACTTGGCACTTATGGCACCTAGAGTGCTTTCACCAAGTTACTAAAACCTGTCAGCATACTCCGGAAACAAGATTTTCTATCAACAATCTATATTGATTGATAAGTAATTATTGATTACTTATGTAGGCATAGACCTCATATATGATGATTATGCATAGCCAACTGGGATGCAACTCTCCATATATTTCAATGCCTGGGCTTGATTGTAAATTATGAAAAAAGTATATAAATACAAAGTACTCATTGGAAGTTCCTTGGAATACAGCTTTACCTTATTCTATGATACACACTAATAAATGGAAAGTAAAAAATATTTGACTTTATTACATCACCAATAAAACTATGGAGCCACAATGGAATTGCGGGATCTTTTTTATTTTATTTTATATGGTGGTCTCATATAATTGATGACATATAAATATCATAGGTAGATAATTAAACCTACAAATATTTTCAGATGTGATATTGGTTGGCTGGGGTTACACTGCAATGGTCAGAGTGTTGGCGGCCTATGGTCACATTCGAAATAAGAACTGCATAATAAATAATAATTTAGCTGCTCTATTCGGATTAAAATACATTACAAAATCCATAGTCACTGCAACATCTTACTTAGAACTGACAAAACTACTGTCATTGCATGTAATATTAAAAGGATTCAATTCCCAGACTTAAATAATAATAGCCATTCTTGGTGTGAAAACTGAAAGATGCTTTATATACCCATAAAATTAAAAGATAATTTGTACGCAGATTTGGAATCTTGCAATACAATTATTGACACAGTGGGAACTAACAATGAGGTTTACCTTTTAGTTCAGGATTGACTTAGACCTCCAAGTATTAATCTATTTGCATCTAGAATCATCAAGAGTGTCTCATGGAAAAGAGTATAACTAATGTATATTACATAGAATGTTCTGACACTCAACTGGAGTAATCAAAAAGCTCATTTGGTATGCCTTTTCACCATGTTCTCTTATTTCAGAATGTATTATGAAAATAAAAACCAACAAAGCAAAACATTTTACCCTCTGTTCAGTCACCTTATCCTGAGAGCATCTCCTGCGGCAAGCATTCAGATGCTGTGGTTTGCTAGAAAGTTCACTGAATACATACATCATTTAATTTCTCACAGCGGAGAAGGTATTATCATAGCCTGCCTTCTCATAGATGAGAAAGAAGACACAACAGAATTAAACAATTCATAAGAGGAACTTAGGATAGGAACCCATGTCTTGTATTGAATTATCTAGCCAAATTTACCAACCTGACTAGCCTTGGCAACTGTCCAGCGGGTACAAACCCTTACCTTTATTAAGCTTGATAAGATAACAGTATCCAATTCTTTAAGATTCTTAAAATACTCAGCCAGCATACTTAAAGACTAAATCCATAACACATCTCAGATAAGAGATGTGGAATCATTAATCATAGAGGTGGTTAAAAAACACACTTATTAAGAGTTGAATTTATATTATACAAGTTTACAGAACATAATACTTGACACTCAGCTACCTATAATATAAATGAATTATGAATTATTATGAATTACCTCATCACCTCAGCAGTTAATATTAAAACAGAGTGTCTATGTATGGAAAACAGCTGGCTGGTCTGAGAGTTCTTTGACCTTGGCAAAGTTTTATAACTTACCTAACCAGGTCAACAATCATTGTACATTACTTTGTTCAGCTTTGTTATTTTTAATTTGGGTGAATAACTATAAGATCAATTAATTAGTAATAAATAAGTATACATTAACTACCTTCACTATGGTCAAACTGTGATTAGGATACATTCCTACTTTCTCTAAGACATTGTATATTATTACATACTTATAAAATGAATAAGTACCTAACTACTTAGGTATTTTATGAATATGTAGATCTCACCGGTATAATAATAAATACTAATTAAATTATAGTTACTATTCAATAATTGAATAGTTTGGTGGATTTAATATTTAGGCAAATATAACTTACTTTCTAAACTTGAACATAGTTTGTTACAACCATTGAAGGTATTATGTTTGGGTTACCTTATTAAGAAAAATTGCTCAAAACCTTATTACTTATTAATAAACGAATGTTTCGCCTTGTTATTAATAAATATAATAACTTGTTAGTACCCAACTCTGATGGAATAACCCATTATGCAGTCTTGACTCTGAACAACTACACTGTAAATCAATTTATATTTCAGATCAACATGAAATAAAATTGAAAATTGGACTAACTTACCTAAGTGAAGTCCAATTGTAATTTTATGAATGTTGATCTGAAATATAAACACCCTCCCAACCCAGTATCAGCTGTAAGCCGATCCCAAGCATAATGGGTTAGTGCTTGTGAGCAGGTAGACCATCCGGGTTCAGCTCTAAATCAGTGACATTTAGGGTGTTGCCATATGCGGAACACAATATTATCCGAGTAATCTTTTTTGTTTTAAAGATACTCTGAATAAAACCGCGATGCCATTGAGTAGCGATAGGAATACTACACTGTAAATCAATTTATATTTCAGATCAACATTCATAAAATTACAATTGGACTTCACTTAGGTAAGTTAGTCCAATTTTCAATTATAAAACAACTACTCATGCTTTTACTTAAATAGCTATAAATATCTATCTATATAAGAAAGTATATACTTTTCATACATATTTTTTATACTTAAATAAAGTCGTGCCTAATTCCGAGAAGGGTGGTCAGAGACGGATCTGTACTCCCTACGATCCTTGCATATCTACCTCTTTTGCTTGTTTCACTCTCATCACATTTTTCATACATAATATGCTCGTCTTCATAAAACAACAATTAAATTTGGACATTTATTCTGTTTTGATAAACTTTATTGTGTTTCTATCAATTATGTGATAGGTACATTCACTCACTCAAGAATCTTAGAATACTTGATGCGTAAGGCTAAATGTTTTTAAATTATAATTTTTAGGCATTATCTATTTGCTCTCTAAAAAGAAATACTATAAAATATATAAAATAAATAAATAATGCTGGACACAGTATTATGCAAAAATCAATGAAAAGACTATGAATATGCTATTAAACTATGCGGAGCTTGTATTGTGGGAACTACACAACTATACTACTTGAATACTTTTGTTTTGTAAATAGCCAAACAAATGATTTTGAATTACAGGACAGCCACATTTTGCAGAAAGCTAAATGAATCGTTAATTAAATTAAAATAACAGTAAAATCCCCGACACGCTTTTAAAATTACATTAACGGGCGTTACAATGTCAATGCTAACATTCTGTCATATGTCAGAAAATGTTGCTGGTTATGTAAAGATGTACTCTCAGGTTGTAAAAGATAACTTAATGGGTTTTTTTATAAAATTTGCAAGGCGCTCGACCACCTGAAACAGGTGAAGATATGGTTTAAGAGGGAGCACGCTTGCCTAAAAGGAACCGATTCACTTTGCATTTGAAGACTCCCAGGTTCTACTGGGTCGGGAAAACATACGCCGAAAGCAAGTTCCAGTCCTTACTGGTACTAACGAATAGTTTGGTACGACAAGGTGGCATGTCGACCAGGTATGGGTTTTTTGCAGTACGCCTGCTTGTCCGGTGATAAAAGGGGGAAGGTGGGATCAGATCGTGAATATCTTGGGCACATTGACCAAAGTGGAACTTGTAGAAACCGACAGCCTAGAAACTCGACGTCTGCGTTCGAGGCTCTGCAGATTTGCTTTCACAAACGAATCATCGCCGATGAGCCTGGCAGCTCGCCGCTGAACCGAGTCCAAGGCCTCAAGTTGGTACTTTGCCGAGCCATCCCAGAGATAGCAGCAGTACTCCATGCACGATTGAACTTATTTCTTAATCTAGAAGTAATTTTAAAAACTGAAAAACTCAGATCTCAGAACAAAAATTAACATTTAAACTTTTAATAAGATTAGGAAACTAAAAAGTTAACCGAACCATTTTTAATTTAAGAAGATAAGGAGATAAATATCTAAGTATAGGTAAGTCCATATATTACCTTTTATTATTTTTCGTAGTAAAGCATTCTTGTTAAATTCACCTGAATTCTAGGGTGGAAGCCAATAAAATTTATATTATATTATTGCTTTGGCATTATACCAGCAACAATGTCTGTACCTGCTTACTTTTATATTTATAAACTGATTTTCTGTCCCCATTCGTTGTAATACGATGTTCATCGTCTTGAGTTGACATTATTATGCGTAAAGATACTGATCCGATACATTGACATTACTTTAAGCGATTATCTATGCGATACATTGTTTATAAAATTGTTTGATTTGATTTGTAGTTATAGAACTTTATTCTCGGAAGAAATTACAAATTCTTAACAAGTATATATATATATATATATATATATATATATATATATATATGGATACAACAAAATTGAAGGGTTTGGAGTTAGATAGAGAAGTAAATCTTTTCAATTACAAGTATTGTGTACGAAAAGGAGTTTAGCATCCTAAGTAAAAGAATCAATGTAAATATGTAGTGTCACAATCATTTTGAAGTGGGTAGTTGTAAAAAATTTCATAACTTTGAATGAATGAACAAAGACAAGGACTTAGTACGTACGTAGTAGATGCTTATATTTTTGTAGTACCTATGCAATACATTCTTAAATCCTCTATTAGCTTAGACATATTTATATGTTTGATTTTAATCGGAATAAACTATTACCTAGTTTGTAGGTTTTGTTGAAGAATTGGTACACCTATTTCACATTGTGTCCAATATGCACCAGAGGCGTAATTACACAGGCATCGTAGTAAAACAAATTGATAGTATCGATCTCTTTGTTACATTTCCATTTTATTTACTGCATTTTTGCATCCATTCTGTTTTTGTCTCCTGCAGTACAACCTTTTTTATGTTCAGTAATTGAATCGGTTTGTTTAAAGGTTTTTTTCTGTCTATGAATCGCAATCAAAATCATAAATTCCATGATTGTAGACAACAACGTTTTATTCTGTTTTTTTTTTAGTAGGTACTTACTTTTTTTAAATCTTCATTTGTTTATAGAGGTTTTGTTCAATGGGTACTTATTTAAAATAAGATTAAAAATATTAATAGGGGTGTCCAGCTTTTCTCGGTAAATCACATCTCGGTGAGACCAGATAAGTGCAGAGCTTGTCTCAGCCTCAACAACTGTGAATCGCATTTACAAAATTCTATGTTTCGAGCGTTTAGCATGTATTTTTTTCCAGTCCAGTCCCGCTTCAACTAGCCTGTTTTTTGTGTGGCATCAGTGATTTTCATCATAGGGCATGGTATGGTGTTTCATATCGGTTTGTCTAACCTCTAAGATACTATGCTCCATCACCTTCTGACAAATCCTAATTTGAATCTTTGAAGTGACGTGAGACCGAGTTCAGACCACGTGATGCTCAGGCATCATTAGAATATGAATTAGAATGCGCTATATCGAGTGTAATCAAATAAATAAATAATGCTATACATTATAACACGGCATCATCTCATTCTAGCCCTAAACTTATATAACAGAGCTTGTATTATGAACTTGATATACTACGTACTTATATAATTGTTAGAGGTACATAATTATTAACACATTATACCCAAATCCAAGAGAAATGTTTTCAGATCATACAAAGGGATTAGTTTAAAATAGTTTAAAATATATAGTTTTCATTACAAAGTAGATTCATTTTTAAATCAATGCTTCGAAAATCAAACGCTCATTCTTTAGCATAACGCCCTCTGCGCCAGAGGTTTTTCTCTATGGTCTCGTTACGAATTCGTCTATTGATTATAGATAATTATTACCTTTAATATGGTATGCCTTCAAAAATAATAATTAAAGTTGTACCTAAATAATTCAAGAAAATAAATTATAGCATCCTAAAATGTAATTTTCATTTGAAGTTAATTAATCCAGTAAATTGGAGGGATGATTCACGTGAAAATTAATTTAACATTTTTAGTCTTTTTCTTATCTTTTATTTTTGAATAGCTAAACACATGAATACAAAATAGAGAGTTGGCGGAATTTGTACTAAATATTTTATCTTTTAAATATCTTAAACTTTGAAATTTCATCCGTAGAAATTCACTGAACGTCAATTGACATACTGTCACAGTTTGTTAAAAAAGGATCGGTGTCAATCATTTATGTTTGCAACAGAGTTAGGCGATCACCCCGCAAGTTAAGATTATTTAACAGGTTAACTGCGGGCCATGTCCGAGGAGCAAGACACGTGCGTACTACGCTCATTTGTGTTTTGCACTCTAAGTGTTAAAAACAACATGCACCCAACTTTATTTCACACCAAGAACCATTCAGCAGTCCAAACACTACAAATAACGTCAAAGTCGCTTGCATGGATTTTGTTCTCTCACAAAGTGCAAGAACCACCGAGCAACCAACCATGGTAAACAAACCGAGTTACCTATGTTATTTCAGTAGTGTAAATATCTTTAAGTTGATCTCTCAGTATCGCAAACGCTTCCACGTCTTAATGGCATCGGCTACATGTTTGTCGAAAACCTAAGTAGATTTTACTCGCTGTTTTCGTTTGATTCGTTTAAAACTGACAATTTGCGGGTTTAATTGCCGCCGCAGGACAAATGTTTGTATAATCAAATATCTGTCTCGTCTATGGGTGTTTTCTATGTACGATATGTGTGTATTTTTGCAAAAAATAATAACAATCGTACATACCTATAGGTATAAGTAATGTCATAATAGAAGCTCTGCTTACTTTGGGGTCATATTAAGATGTTGTCTGAAAATGTCCAATAACATCAGCATATATCAGTTGGCCTGGCCTGGGTGGTCTCCCCTATTACGAAGGGAGATATGCCCATAGTTGCCACGGAGGGCATGCTAGTTGGGTTCGCAGGGCACAGCTTCTCACATTGCCAACGCTGCACATCACCGGCCAGGAGATCTACCTGTGCTGCCAGTTATAAGTTGATTGACCGACTGATTATAGCAAAGCGCAACTTTAGCAACAGGCCTGTGTGCAGAGGCGGATTTCACAATAAGCCAAGTAAGCCCGACAAAATTAAGGAGACGGCAAAACTTGGGATATTTTTTGGAGTCGCACCTTTTACTTCTCTCTTCTTCGCGTAAACGGTATTCCGTAAAAATTATAAAAATACAAGCGGCCCTGATGTGTAGTTATAAATGATATTCTGGAAATAAGTATTAGTATTTCCAGAAGATAGAAGAATGGTTGTTTCCAGTATTCGTCATATTCCCACCGCCCGCCACACGCAAACCTCTTAAAAACGTCTTCATTATGTTAATTTTTAAAATCATATCAACAACATTTTTAGGCTTGCTTTCTGAACTCTGTACTCCACTCTGGACTAACTGTCATCTTTGCAATATCAAGTACATTACAATATAGTTTAAATTATACCGTAAAAAGCAAGCTAGAGGGTTTTTTTTTGAGGGAATTTTTGTGCTTTACAGCGAGTAGAGGGGCGGCAATCTTTCATGTGCCAATCCGCCCCTGTGTTTGTTAACTAGTTATCACATTATGCTAATTGGGGAGCAGAGGCACAAGTCGTGCACCCTGCTAACAGGGTACTGATGAGGTTAGCCTGGGATTCGAAGACGGAAATAGAGATATAGTATAAATAAAATATAAATATAAATATACCGTTGTAGAAAAATATGTCTGGCATTATTTATCTATTGTTTTTATATTAAAAACTGTTGATACAGTTGTCTTGCATTTTTTTAAAATAAAAAACTGCTTATTATCGATTAATGTTTAATAACAAACTTAAGACTATCTTCATAGCAGATATCACATAAAGTGCTGAAGCAGTGATACTAACCCTCATTTTTAGTTGTCACCTCAAAAATTCTTTAGAACTACTTCTAAGGAATATCAAGTTAGGTATAAATCTCAAAAACTGTCTTTACATAGAATTTAGACAGTTCTTGCGATATAATATCTAACGGGATAATTATATCTCTTCCCGGGAATGAGCGATTTCTAGCGATTTCTAGTTCAACATTTTTGAAGATATAAAATCACTGAATGTATTTATGCAAAATAGCAAACTTTCACGGCCTAGAAAATAACAATACAAAGGTTCAGCAATAATATCATTTTGATTCTATCACGTTTTCTTACCAAAAAACTTGCACCAATGTGATACATTTTGGTGCAATTTTTTTGGAAGGAAAGCTTGTTCGGTTTAACATGATATTCTTGCTGAACCTTTGTATTGTTATTTTTTAGGCCGTGAAGGTTTGCTATTTTGCTTATCTACGTTCAGTGATTTTATATCATTCAAAATGTTGAATAGTGCGAGCGAGAGGGAGGTTTGACCCATATAGTCGCCATAAATGAGAGTCGAGTTGCGCGTAGCCAATCATTGTATTTATACGTCACATTCCACGTGAGATTTCGCAAACCTGATTGTCCATGCGCAACCCAAATCGCTCGTAAATCGCCACATCTATAGTAGCTCTTTACCCAACTCGTCCTTGTTATGGTGTTTGGAAGATTTTGTTTGTAGTTAAGGATACCACAAAATATTTCCTCAGTCAAGGATCTGTCAAATTGTTAACTTTCCAGCCCTCGCATATCAATACGTCAACTCAAAGAATCGCTTCGTTCCTTCAGAGTTCTTCAAAGAAAAAAATCCTCTAAGAATATGAGGGTAGATATATCTTTTATTTTTATTACATTTAATGATAATACACTAACTTTCGGTATATTTTATCAAGCTTATGAGATAGAAAACCTGTGATAAAATAAATATAAATAACATATTTCTGTTCTATCGGATATCAAAGTCTGTCCCCAAAGGATATTACAATTTATCGAAACAATAAAACAACATAGACAAAAGGAAAACCAAACGTTAATCAAATTTCCTCAAAGAAAATGGAAGCTAAAAGAGAGACCTTTGGCTTACATTGGATGCCTTGTTATGATAGATTGAGTTTCTGGGTGTTATCAGTTCATGTTATTCATATTTAATCGACTGGTACGCACTAACTTATTTGGTTTGTTTATGTCTACTGAAGTTATTTTTTTAGGTTAGGTTTTTTTAGGTTACATTTATTAATTAAGTAGTAGTACAGTTCTTTGTAGAGGGCTCGTCCGGGAAAGTATAAGCTCCATGCCTATTTCTGCCGTGAAACAGCTGTGCTGTATTTCGGTTTGAAGGGTGTGGGTGCCGGTGAAATTACAGGCACATGAGGCTTATCATCGTCGTGCCTCAAGCTGATGGAGGCAGACGCATGGCATCGTAGAAAAAAAAAATTAAAAAATTTAAAAAAACCCCGACTCAAAATTCAAACATTTAAAAAGTTAAAAATAATACCATCATTGAGCCGAATTCGATTATCTATTTTGCGTCGGGGGTTAAAAACGTAATCTACGATGCCATGCTTTGTGATGAGTAATGGTTACCACTTAACATCAGGTAGGCCATGTAAGCACATGTTCCATCTTCAAGTAACATAAAAAACTTCAGTGAACATAAAACAATACTACGTCATAGGGACGTTTAAATTACCTATTTTGGTCGCAGCGTTTTTAGTAAGCATTTTTATCCGTCAGACTTTAAATGACGTATCTGAGGCTTTTGGGGCCTAAATAGTTAGTATATATATTTATAAGAAGGCTCAACTTTAAAAATAATAATATAACAAAAAAAAATCTATTCTATTTTTTCCTAAATAATTAGCTAATTTAATTACAAACAAGATGGCTTACCTTTAACAATTATCATATTAAGTTAAAGATACGCGATATACCTATATAGTTAACGATAAGCTAAAAATGCTCGTCAGTATTTTTAGTAGTTTCCAAGCGCTTCACTATTAATATTAATCACTTACCCTGAAAGTGCAACACATCATATTAAGCTAAAGATACGCGATATAGATAGTTAAAGATAAAATACTAGTCAGTATTTCTAGTAGTGTCTAAGAGCTTTAATTTTAATATTAATCACTTACTCTCAAAGCGCAAAACGTTCTACTGTAACTGTATTGCTAGTACTGCAAGGTAAAATCTATTCAATTCTAAAAGTAGATCGTTTTACAAGGGACTAAACCATCCCATTATATACGAGGTTACCGTTATACTCCCGAGCGTAGCGAGGGAGGATGACAACACTGAGTTATAATGGGTGGTTTAGGCCCGAGTAAAACACTCTACTTTTCACTTCGATTGCGAGAAAATAAAACAATTCAAAGTTAGACAATTTTCAGAAATTTTATTAAAAATTAATCAACCTTCATAAAACATCACCAAGACGGTTCTATTCTCAAAAAAAAAGATTGAAAAGCACCAAGAAGTCGAGTTTTTATGTAAGAGAACGAATGCTTTGTACGGGCTGATGATTTTAGACAAAAATTAAAAAGAAAAAATACTTATTAGCCCGAGGTATTAAACTCGAGTTTTAGGCCCGCTAAGCTACACTATTATGATACACTTTTTGAGCAAGAGAAGTGAAAAAGTTATTATTGTTCTCTCCTATTTTGTTGGTTATTCATCTTCTAACAATGTGTCCAGTGACAGAGATGGAAAACAATTCTACCGCATAATTGGCCGATGCAGATTAGTGCAGTGTTCCTTTGACCAATGAAATATAGTTTAGGCTTAGTCCGATCAATTACTTTGACGCGGCTACGAGCAATTCGATGTGAATGCGTCGTCTGAACGTTTTATTTAATGTTCCTATCACACTCCGGTCACAGATCAAGAGAAACTGGCGTATTAAGATACCATAACATATTTAGATCATACTAATTAAAAGTAATGTGAAAATTTGTGAGTGTGTGAGTATGTTTGCTACCACAACTCCGTAATGGCTGAATAGATTTGGATGAAACTTAGTTTATGCATAGCTTATGATTTGGATTATATATAGGTTAATACTTTTAGACATATACATTGAAGTCATATAGACATAGCCATTATACATACTAGACTTTTTACTGTTGTAATAAAAGATGAAAAAGACATTTAAGTGAAATAAACATTACAAAAAATATGGCATTGTTTTTCAAACGACTTGCAATTGCCACATAACATCATCATCAGCCTATAGCAGTTCAGTAGCAGACATAGGCCTCCCCTACCATTTCGTAGATCGTCACTGCACCTGGCCAGAGGGTGTCCTACACTACTTTTTCTGAGCCGCGGTCTCCATTCAAGAACTTGTTACATATCGAAGGATATAAATACTCATCAAACCTCATTACTGATTAGCTTTATTTAGTTTATTCAGTTTATTTATTGCAGCATAAGACTTAGTAACTTCAACAGTGTTCAGTTCTATGTTAAAGGATGTAAACTTAACCTAAATAAAAGATATTAGGTACTTATAGTACCTACAACAATGTAGTACAATTTACTAGTCTTAAACCTATACCTAAGTAGATAAACTCTTATACTATTTATATAAATATCCATTTAAAACTGAACCTACAGGAACATACTTTAATAAAAGATTTACTTACTAATTTAATCTGAAATTTTCTATGTACGATACAATATTACTTTAATAGCCTTCAAAATAATGCCTCCGATAACAAGCGTAATATGATAAGAATTAAATAGATCAAACATACTTCTCAGAATATGTAATAATATACCAAGCACCACACAATAGAAATGGGTGTGAGTGAGCTGAGATCAAAAGGTCGTAGATACTCAAATGTAGGTTCTGTGTAATATTTACCAAAGCAATCCATACGAAATACCGCGAAAAATATTTCCCTTGAGTATTTTTTTTGGTTTCTGGACCTTCACTTATACACATACTGCTTTCTTCATTCAAAAAAGCCTTTCTGATGGAGGGGGCTGATTTCTATATAATATCCTTATTTTTATGAGAACCTCCTTAAAAGCTTATGTACCTACTTCATTTCTTCGTTTTTAGGGTGACGTTTCTGAAGCGGTAAAACGAACCCGCGCGTATGGAGCGACTTTGTTCGGTCGTTCGTCTGTCACGACTGATTATTTCAGGATATAAAGTGGTATAAAATTAAATCTTACTCACTGAATATGATTGTAAGTATTTTCATGGCGAGCAACGACAAGTTCCAAAATAAAGGAAGTTAAAATTAAAACTGGCAGAGGTTATGTGGGATATCATATTAAAAAAATATATCATGCATAGAGACTAAGGGGGTCATGTTAACCGGAGACCTCCGGACCCATGGGTAGATGGGTGAATGCCTTATCATCCTGGATTTGGCAGTCCGATGGAAGGCGATGTCGTGATCCACCAAGAAAGTGTTGATGAACGAACTCCAAGCCTTCGAGAGTGAATGGGGGGATATCTTTGCCCAGCAGTGGCACGAAACATGCTGA
Source organism: Horisme vitalbata (assembly GCA_951804965.1). Lineage (NCBI taxonomy): Eukaryota > Metazoa > Arthropoda > Insecta > Lepidoptera > Geometridae > Horisme > Horisme vitalbata. Next base: position 11,731,513 of record OX638101.1, read on the forward strand.
TAAAAAATACTTATAATAAATAGTTTTTGATTTATTATGAAAATCTTCCCTATAAAGGTAGGTAGATAAAATATTTAACTATTTACGCGGCCTCATTCTAATGCATTGTAGGTTTGGCCCGGTTCATAAAATATTCAGTACCCTGTATGCGGCACAGCCTCCTCTCATAATTCTAAAACTTAAATGCTTCAAAACTTCGAAATAGTTAAGACAACTACTGCAAATTATGTGAACACCTACGTACGTCAATATTGGTTTTTGTACTCAAAGTTAGCATAGTACCTTGACTTCTATTCCAATATTAATTTCGACTAAAAATTCAACCAGCTAAACTTAAGGGACAGATATTCCCATTATTTCAATTGGCAATTTTATTTAGAGCTGGACTGAATCTAGTTTTGTTTAGGTATAAAAAAAGAAACGGTCCGTACTGGGAATGAACATTTTTATTTGGAAAACCTCACTAGGGACTGGTGAGACCTCGTTTTCGCGAGCCCTCTTGATAATAACTCATCAATTTTACTGTTATTCTAGCGTCAGAAATATAATTTAATAATCTATTCAAATTTACAAAAAATGCTACCAAAGCACATAATACCTACCTACCACCCCACTACTTTAGGGATACCTACACTCATCGAGATAATATATAGTAGATATATCGATGCCTGCACTGCATACCTTGGTTAAAACTTAAACTTTTTACATTTATTAATTAAGTAGTAGTAGAATTCTTTGTAGAGGGCTCGTCCGGATAGCACCATGCCTATTTCTGCCGTGAAACAGCTGTGCTGTATTTCGTTTTGAAGGGTGTGGGTGCCGGTGATATTACAGGCACATGAGGCTTATCATCGTCGTGCCTCAAGTTGATGGAGGCAGACGCATTGCATCGTAGAAAAAAAAATTAAAAATTAAAAAAAACCCCGACTCAAAACACAAACATTTAAAAAGTTAAAAATAATACCATCATTGAGCCGAATTCGATTATCTATTTTGCGTCGGGGGTTAAAAACGTAATCTACGATGACATGCTTTGTGATGAGTAATGGTTACCACTTAACATCAGGTAGGCCATGTAAGCACATGTTCCATCTTCAAGTAACATAAAAAACTTCAGTGAACATAAAACAATACTACGTCATAGGGATGTTTAAATTACCTATTTTGGTCGCAGCGTTTTTAGTAAGCATTTTTATCCGTCAGACTTTAAATGACGTATCAGAGGCTTCTGGGGCCTAAATAGTTATTAGTATATATATTTATAAGAAGGCTCAACTTTAAAAATAATAATATAACAAAAAAAAACTATTCTATTTTTTCCTAAATAATTAGCTAATTTAATTACAAACAAGATGGCTTATCTTTAAAAATTATCATATTAAGTTAAAGATACGCGATATATATAGTTAAAGATAAGCTAAAAATACTCGTCAGTATTTTTAGTAGTTTCCAAGCGCTTCAGTTTTAATATTAATCACTTACCCTGAAAGTGCAACACATCATATTAAGCGAACGATACCCGATATCGATAGTTAAAGATAAAATACTAGTCAGTATTTTTAGTAGTGTCTAAGAGCTTTAATTTTAATATTAATCACTTACTCTCAAAGCGCAAAACGTTCTACTGTAACTGTAGTGCTAGTACTGCAAGGTAAAATCTATTCAATTCTAAAAGTAGATCGTTTTACAAGGGACTAAACCATCCCATTATATACGAGGTTACCGTTATACTCCCGAGCGTAGCGAGGGAGGATGACAACACTGAGTTATAATGGGTGGTTTAGGCCCGAGTAAAACACTCTACTTTTCACTTCGATTGCGAGAAAATAAAACAATTCAAAATTAGACAATTTTCAGAAATTTTATTAAAAATTAATCAACATTCATAAAACATCACCAAGACGGTTCTATTCTCAAAAAAAAAGATTGAAAAGCACCAAGAAGTCGAGTTTTTATGTAAGAGAACGAATGCTTTGTACGGGCTGATGATTTTAGACAAAAATTAAAAAGAAAAAATACTTATTAGCCCGAGGTATTAAACTCGAGTTTTAGGCCCGCTAAGCTACACTATTATGATACACTTTTTGAGCAAGAGAAGTGAAAAAGTTATTATTGTTCTCTCCTATTTTGTTGGTTATTCATCTTCTAACAATGTGTCCAGTGACAGAGATGGAACACAATTCTACCGCATAATTGGCCGATGCAGATTAGTGCAGTGTTCCTTTGACCAATGAAATATAGTTTAGGCTTAGTCCGATCAATTACTTTGACGCGGCTACGAGCAATTCGATGTGAATGCGTCGTCTGAACGTTTTATTTAATGTTCCTATCACACTCCGGTCACAGATCAAGAGAAACTGGCGTATTAAGATACCATAACATATTTAGATCATACTAATTAAAAGTAATGTGAAAATTTGTGAGTGTGTGAGTATGTTTGCTACCACAACTCCGTAATGGCTGAATAGATTTGGATGAAACTTAGTTTATGCATAGCTTATGATTTGGATTATATATAGGTTAATACTTTTAGACATATACATTGAAGTCATATAGACATAGCCATTATACATACTAGACTTTTTACTGTTGTAATAAAAGATGAAAAAGACATTTAAGTGAAATAAACATTACAAAAAATATGGCATTGTTTTTCAAACGACTTGCAATTGCCACATAACATCATCATCAGCCTATAGCAGTTCAGTAGCAGACATAGGCCTCCCCTACCATTTCGTAGATCGTCACTGCACCTGGCCAGAGGGTGTCCTACACTACTTTTTCTGAGCCGCGGTCTCCATTCAAGAACTTGTTACATATCGAAGGATATAAATACTCATCAAACCTCATTACTGATTAGCTTTATTTAGTTTATTCAGTTTATTTATTGCAGCATAAGACTTAGTAACTTCAACAGTGTTCAGTTCTATGTTAAAGGATGTAAACTTAACCTAAATAAAAGATATTAGGTACTTATAGTACCTACAACAATGTAGTACAATTTACTAGTCTTAAACCTATACCTAAGTAGATAAACTCTTATACTATTTATATAAATATCCATTTAAAACTGAACATACAGGAACATACTTTAATAAAATATTTACTTACTAATTTAATCTGAAATTTTCTATGTACGATACAATATTACTTTAATAGCCTTCAAAATAATGCCTCCGATAACAAGCGTAATATGATAAGAATTAAATAGATCAAACATACTTCTCAGAATATGTAATAATATACCAAGCACCACACAATAGAAATGGGTGTGAGTGAGCTGAGATCAAAAGGTCGTAGATACTCAAATGTAGGTTCTGTGTAATATTTACCAAAGCAATCCATACGAAATACCGCGAAAAATATTTCCCTTGAGTATTTTTTTTGGTTTCTGGACCTTCACTTATACACATACTGCTTTCTTCATTCAAAAAAGCCTTTCTGATGGAGGGGTCTGATTTCTATAAAATATCCTTATTTTTATGAGAACCTCCTTAAAAGCTTATGTACCTACTTCATTTCTTCGTTTTTAGGGTGACGTTTTTGAAGCGGTAAAACGAACCCGCGCGTATGGAGCGACTTTGTTCGGTCGTCCGTCTGTCACGGCTGATTATTTCAGGATATAAAGTGGTATAAAATTAAATCTTACTCACTGAATAAGATCGCAAGTATTTGCATGGCGAGCAACGCCAAGTTCCAAAATAAAGGAAGTTAAAATTAAAACTGGCAGAGGTTATGTGGGATATCATATTAAAAAATTATATCATGCATAGAGACTAAGCGGGTCATGTTAACAGGAGACCTCCAGACCCATGGGTAGATGGGTGAATGCCTTATCATCCTGGATTTGGCAGTCCGATGGAAGGCGATGTCGTGATCCACCAAAAAAGTGTTGGTGGAATGAACTCCAAGCCTTCGAGAGTGAATGGGGGGATATCTTTGCCCAGCAGTGGCACGATACATGCTGATTAAAAATACTTATAATAAATACTTTTTGATTTATTATGAAAATCTTCCCTATAAAGGTAGGTAGATAAAATATTTAACTATTTACGCGGCCTCATTCTAATGCATTGTAGGTTTGGCCCGATTCATAAAATATTCAGTACCCTGTATGCGGCACAGCCTCCTCTCATAATTCTAAAACTTAAATGCTTCAAAACTTCGAAGTAAACCTTAGTCATTTAATAGTTAAGACAACTACTGTAAATTATGTGAACACCTACGAACGTCAATATTGGTTTTTGTACTCAAAGTTAGCATAGTACCTTGACTTCTATTCCAATATTAGTTTCGACTGAAAATTCAACCAGCTAAACTTAAGGGACAGATATTCTCATTATTTCAATTGGCAATTTTATTTAGAGCTGGACTGAATCTAGTTTTATTTAGGTATAAAAAAAGAAACGGTCCGTACTGGGAATGAACATTTTTATTTGGAAAACCTCACTAGGGACTGGTCAGACTTCGTTTTCGCGAGCCCTCTTGATAATAACTCATCAATTTTACTGTTATTCTAGAGTCAGAAATATAATTTATTAATCTATTCAAATTTACAAAAAATGCTACCAAAGCACATAATACCTACCTACCACCCCACTACTTTAGGGATACCTACACTCATCGAGATAATATATAGTAGATATCTTGATGCCTACACTGCATACCTTGGTTAAAACTTTTTGTCCGCGTAATAATTTATTTCTCATTTGCGGTTGAACCAGACTCTTGGTGAAACAGGATCTCTAGCAGAGTTAATGGGCGCATAAAAAGACTAAAAGATTATTTCTCCAGCTTTCAAGTAAAATTCTAAAAAAACATTGCACTAATTACGAAAGAAGCTTCATAAAAATGCTTAAAATTCATACTAAATGTAAAAGTTAGCTGGCTATCCTACTGCTTAATCTTGCATTAAAAATAATGGGTCTGTTATAAAAAGGTGTTTTTAAAAGCCGTTATTTCTCAGATAGGGTTCGAAATTGTCCAGGTGAAAGATGTTAGTCGTTATAGTCGTCATGGCTCGATTCACCCTTTACCTGACTGAGGCAAAAACAATAGGAAAAGAGGACCGACTGAAAAAGTACATCGTAAAACGAAATGGGTTAAATGGAAGGGTATACTCGTAGTACATTATGATCAAGTGGTCGATTAAGTTTATTTTAACAATCATTATTATTCAATAATCTATTTTATAAGCAAATAATAATTACCGGATGTAAAAAGTATTACTCATGCATATTATGGCAACTCGGAACCTGACTGACGAAAACCAGAGAGCAAGTCTATGGTTTTGTCGATGGTTGGATTTTGCAGGGAGGTATTGTCTGAGAGTGAACCTAACGAAAAATGACGAGGCTTGGGGATTCCGAAAAGTGAAGCGGTAGCGACAAGTCGTCTTGAGAATTGAGATTGAGCCACAAGCCTCGTTAGTTTTTGAACAATATGATCTCCAAGTAACCTCTGTACAATAATGTCTAGAAAGTATCTAAAATGGATCCAAAAGCAAAAATAAAGTCTTATCCCAAGATAAATGTGTATCATTTATCACACATCAGAAGTGGAGATGAACCAAGGTACGAAAGTGTTGATTTTATTATTTAACATTAAAGTAAATGTATATTTCATCGCCATCTTGTTCTATAAGAATTGAATCGTGTTTTATGTGCCGGTCGGTAATGCACCGAGATTACCGGGCCATGTTAGCACCTTTCTATTTTTAGAACTTGGTACATAATTCCGAATAGTTCCGATACCTACCCGCATTTTGAATATCTAATTTAAATAAGTAGGGAAATTACCAGTTTTTCTAGCATGGATCAGTCGGTATTGAACCGAGAATATCTATCTGTGCTAGCCTAATTGGTAATACAAAGCTTGGATTGAATACTGTTCGATCAGGGCCACTCTCTGATAGCAGTATTTGGTTTGCGAATTTTAAAAATGTGAGTTTAGATCTAAATATGTAGATGCCCAATTTTGCTGGTATAGATCAGTCGGTTTTAGCCGAGATTATCTGACTGTGCTAGCCTAGTTGGTAGTACAAAGTTTGAGTTGAACACTGTTTGGTCAGGGCTACTCCCTGATAGCGGTATTTGATTTTTACTATTCTGCATATCTAATTCGTAATACAAAGTTTGAATTGAACACTGTTTGGTCAGGGCTACTCCCTAATAGCGGTGTTTGATTCTTACTGTTCTGCATACAGGGTGTACTTGAATTGAATCGACAATTTAATTTTTGAGGAATTATGTGCCATGTGTGTTAATACTTTCATTTCAAACAGTTATTTTGCAACTTATATGTTGGGTTGGCGGTTAATGATTTTTACTTTAGTGGTTATGTACGTCACAATCACAAGGCTATGTATGTCATTGTAGGGAAAAGTTTGAACCATGTGCGTTCAAGTGGCTATTTACGTCACAAAGCTAGGCTAAGTATGCCATTGGAGGGAAAGGTATGATATGAACCATGTGAGTTAAAGTGGCTGAGTACGTCACAAAATTACATGGACTGAATAGCAGTATGATCCAATGCTATGTATGCATCTAATTTAAGTATGGACTACTCTTAGGACCTGAACATGGCTATGTACGTCACAACATTACGCGGACTTTTTAGCAGTATGATCGAATGCTATGTATACATCAGAATAAAGTAAGCACTACACGTAGGACCAGTAGGTTAGGTGGCTATATACGTCACAACGCTACATGGACTGCGTAGTAGGAGCCCAAGAGTGCTATATATTCTAGAATTTTATTTTGTACTAATGAGTGAACTAAAATGATTATTTTATTTATTTCTATGGAATCTGATGACATGCTGACTCCCAAGAGAGAACCTTCAGTAAAACACACAAGCATTATAAAAGCAAGCAAGAAGTCTGCGATATGGAAGGAAAAAGATGCGTTCAAGGAAATGAAGGTCCACATCGACCTCTCCAAGCTCTACTTCATCTTCTGACTGCCCAGGTACATGGAAACGTCGTATAAAGCATAAGAGAACTGTAAGGTTAGCCCACCAAGAATGTACCTGTTTAATAATATTGTGCCAGATTTGATCCGTTGAGTAAATCTAAAAGTATTGACAGCTGTCTTAGAAAAGTTATGTTAAGTGTGCCGCTATTTGCGAATGGGATCAAAAGCAGATCATACATTTTGCTTTATAGAAACTAATAGGCCTGACAAAGGAGTGGTTCGAAGCCCTTCCAAGCATAGTGTTTAGCTGGACAGAGTGGTAGGCAAAACTTTAGAGGGTGTTTCCAAAAGAACAAAATTATGATCGGCTTTTGAAAGCTTATCTTGTATGTCACGAAATAATGAAAACTTCCGGGACTATTTTGACGATATGCTAACATTTTTTTTTAATGTGTGAATTTAGTAATAAGAGGGCAGATAGTATTGTTAGATTCTAGTACACTGTATTGTTTAAATGTTCATGGCATAAATGATAAATTTGTGAAATTTTACACTGGCGAGCTTAACAGTTTTCTTCCAATAAAACCTTTGAGTAGGATATGGAACAGCACAAAACAGGTAGAAAAGTGTACAACCGACAAGAATTTATGTAGACAATAGAAACAACGGACTAATTACCACAAATTATAATAAACATAAATAGATATAAAACAAATGCAAAGTACTCACAACTATAATAGCAAAATACATATATATAACAAGAATAAATGAACGATGATACTTATAAAGATAAATAATATAAAAATATAAAGATAAAAAATATATAAAGATAAACCTAAATTATTATGACCTATTGTTTAGAAATATACTTAGTGCTTTTTTATTTTGATTCTCCCAATTCATGTATCTAAGCCTGTATTTAAGTGCTAAAAATGTCTAAGGGTGGGCCTCGATATCGACAACTGTAAGCTTTAACAAGTGGTTTCTCGTCTGGTAGGTCCACTAAAGCTAATTAAAAATTATTTATTAAGATAAAAAAAAAATTATATATATAAAAAGTTTGGGATGAAACTGTCAAACCCCTTAATATTAATAACAATTGTAAGAAAGACGATTAAAACAAATACAACCCTTGCAGAGTTTCTTGCCAATTCTTCTCTGTTTGGTTGCGTTACGAATTGGTGTAAATTTAAAATAACAAATAAATAATAAAAATATAACTTTAATTTAGTGTTCACAAAATCTTACACAAACAATTTCATGTACCTACTTACTACATTGCACAATAACAGGTGAGAATATAAGCTAACAGAAAAATGTAAGTTTGGGAAAAGGTATTCACAGGTTGCATACAGTCAATCTCCAAAACTTAGCTCACACAGCCATGCATAGTTATTATAATCAGTAGGTTATTGAAGAAAAATGAAAGAAAAACTTCATCTGTTTTGTATCTGGATTTGTACATACATATACAGTTACCTACATTGACCATGGCTGCGCTCAAACTCCCAACTAGGTCCCTGTGTTAGGGAAACAGCAGGCTAGCAGTATCAGTAGGCAGTAGTACAAAGCGTATCTACTTATTACCGTATTGCCGCGAGCTTTGATGAAGAATTAAGAGATTTTCACTTTTTAACATAATTAGAATTTAATGTTGCTAGGCAGATAAGTGACACTTATGAAGGACAGCATCAGCCAATATACATAGATGCAAGATTTTGTGTGTGTTAATATGTTTGATCTCACTAAATTCAGGAATGGCTGAACGGATGAATGATACGATTAAAAGTATCCTTAAGATTCCAAATTAATAAATTAATTATGTATCATTGTATCACAGTCAGTAAAATATAACTACGATTAAATAATCTTTTCAATCAAGGAACTTAAGTGTAGGTGACGGGAGGTGTACCTAGTCTTGTTTGACAAATTTGACAGGTCTCACCATAAGTTTAACGGCAAACACTTTCATTGCCAGAGCTATATCTTTTATCGGTAAAAGATATTTTATATGCTAATATAATAACCAAAGATTTATACACTTTAGAATTTTTTGACCGAGACTGATGTTAAGGTTGGACTCAATACTCATTACTCAATCATTTATTGCGTTCCATAATGAAAACATACAGGTGTTAACAGCTTTTTAGTATTAAATTGAAAGAGATAAGTTGCAGTGAATATACTTTTACTTGGTCAATATTTAGGTAATAGGTAGGTATTATCGGCAGATTACTTTAGTCATATTATTAATATCGTTTTACAATTTTATTTACGACTCTAGGTTGACGTGAAAATAAAAATATTGGATGAACTTTATGAGCTCTTTGATATCCTACCCTGACTGTTGTGAATTAAATTTAGTGGGTATTAGGCTGTACAGCTCGTAATTCTATAGGGATAGACCTGATGGATGATAGCCCGGTTATCTATAAAAAGGTTGATGAGAATCTTTGCACAGTTGTTCCGCCGGCGTGATGCTCTTGATAAATATGTTGGTCTAGCCATGACGATGTAGGACGTTTAGGTATTACCAGTATTACCTATACAACTTTATTTTATCTTTTGAGGAACAATAACGACTTGGAGAATACAGAGATTATCGTCGTCGCCAAAATTGCGGTGATATTGTAAAATTTAAAAGGGTTATGTTAATGCTGTTAATTATTTCACTCAAAATATTTCCACTTATGTTTTATTTGGTATCAGATTGAGAAATAGTTTAAAGTTGGATATTGGCACTCGAGCTGCTCCCGAATAGCTTGAAAATATAAGGAAGAGAAGTTCCAATTGTAGCTGTAACTAGCCAAGCTAAGCAAAAGGCTAATTACGTTACTGGTAAAGTAATTTTCTCCTATGCAGGTAAATACACTGTAGGTTATGAATAAAATAACACTTAACTCATTTTATCAACAAAAAGAACTGTACGAAACTTATGTAACATTCATAGGCCCTTTAGGAATAATCAGAAATAATCAGGAACAATCAATTTAATGGCAAATCAATATTTACATATGAATGTTTTACATATCATTATTAATTATAATTATATTAGGTACCTAATGACTGAATATAAAGTTGCCATAATTCCAGGCTTTAGGAAGTTAGGTACTTAAATTATAGGCACATTTAAACATATTTTGTACGCTAAACCAATTTGAGTCCACTTGTTGTAAGCAAGAGTGCCTAATCACAAAAAGAAAAAAAAACAAAACAATATACTAATGATAAAATTAAATAGAAAATTCTTTATTGCACAAGATAGATTATGTATATAGGCGAACTTAATGCTAAATAGCATTTTCTTCCAGATAACTTTTATATTGTGGGGAAATGGATTGATAGTGCTACAAATTTGATAAATGAAATAGCAGAGAACTTTACTCTAAAACCTAACAAATGAAAAAAAAAAAAAACATAAAACAATAATTAGGCAAGTAAAGGTAAAATAAACTTACATGCAAAAGCTAAGATATCATATGCATACATAAATTACTTAATGTACCTAGAAGCAAATCCAATAATAACAGCAGTAGCTCAACATCTAAGTAGGTACCTAAATCAAATCGAAAATCGAGCAATAACCGAATGTCATGATTTCTATGTAATTACTTGTAGACTTAATTTAGTAAGTGGGTATATCATTAAGTCTCATTTTTGTTTGTATATTTCCATTTGTACATTTAGTAGGTACCTACCTACTTATACTTATCTACACCATGAAGATGTTACTTCTTTTAGTACCCATCCATAACAAGCAATGATAACCTGCGAGGAAATGATTTTGCAATTAGCTTGAAACTGTACCTACCTACTTTGTGAATGAAAGCAGAAATCAGATAATAAATTTATTTGTAAACATCGTATTGTATTGTAACATAAATCATTTGTTTTCTTTAAGGTGTTGTCGTATACAACGTTCTGTGTTATGTACCAGTGGTTACGAAAAGCAAATATTCGTAGTATTGTAAAGGCAGGTTAGGTACATTAATGTATATACATTGTTATGTAATAAGTAGGTAGATTTTTTTACATTATACCTAAGCATGTGCCTACGTAATAAGCTGATAGTGCCATTAGTTCTGTGTTTGTACGTTGTTTTATGTGTTAAATTACATTCCTAGATTTAGCTGTTTTTTTTTTGTTTGAATATTTCGAAATTGACTTTTCCAATTCAAATGAGTATCTTTCTAATAAATGAAATATTTCTACAGTTTCTATGGAAGTATTATCAAAATTGACAATTCAGTAAAGAGCAATTGTTATTCATTACAAAATTAAGGTTAAATGAAATGGTTTATTTGCTTGAAATATGGTAACAAAGTTCTTAAGTGCTATGGTACAGGATTCTCATATTTCACCAAATACAATTGACATGCAAAATTAAATTATTTAATTGTCAAGGAATTTAAATTACATAATTCTAATTAATACAAACATGTCACTTCAATAAATCAATAAATAAAACATAGGATTAAAATTAATAATTTTGAAATTGTCAGATTATGGTTTGATTTTTGTGTTGAGAAATTCATCTACGCTGTAGAAAGTTTTAAACAATCAATTCAATTTAATTCTAAACTAAGTAGACCTACTGTAATAACTATTAGTTGTATCGTTGTTGTACTCGTGTCTGTAGGTACAATTGGACAATGCTGTAATTATTACTGTATCGTTATACTTACTAATGGCTTGATTTGTTTCAATCATGCGTCAGGAGATCGCATGAAGACGGACGGCCGAATGTCATGATTTCTTTAATATTATAAGTTTATTTTAACAATCATTATTATTCAATAATCTATTTTATAAGCAAATAATAATTACCGGATGTAAAAAGTATTAATCATGCATATTATGGCAACTCGGAACCTGACTGACGAAAACCAGAGAGCAAGTCTATGGTTTTGTCGATGGTTGGATTTTGCAGGGAGGTATTGTCTGAGAGTGAACCTAACGAAAAATGACGAGGCTTGGGGATTCCGAAAAGTGAAGCGGTAGTGACAAGTCGTCTTGAGAATTGAGATTGAGCCACAAGCCTCGTTAGTTTTTGAACAATATGATCTCCAAGTAACCTCTGTACAATAATGTCTAGAAAGTATCTAAAATGGATCCAAAAGCAAAAATAAAGTCTTATCCCAAGATAAATGTGTATCATTTATCACAGTAGTGCATTTGTTTGATCTCAAATAATTATATAATAAGAACAACCTCCTTTCTTACTACAAAAGTAAAGGCTGCAATCAATAAGGCAAAATTTTTCCTATCCTGTGGATGGGTATAATGAAATAATTATTATAAAAAAAGATTCCGACGAATTCAGAACCTCCTCCTCTTTTATGTCGGTTAAATGTATTAATATGTTTAATCCTTTTATATCTATTTCCAGCTTATAATGCTATAGCTTCCGTCTACGGCTTCGCTCGCGTGATACTAGGATTAAAAGAAGTCGATGTGTTAATCCAAGTCATAAACTGTATTATATTCCATGTTTTATCCATATCCGTGCAGTCATTATGAAGTTAAGTGGACACACAAACATAGACTGCAAGGCATTGTTTCCGATATAGTGCTTATCATCAAACATTTTCGGCGGATGGCTGAACAAACTATACCTACTAATTCTCATTGACGACCTCTGTGGCGCAGTCGGCGAAGGCCGGCCTGAGATGCAGAAGGTTGCGGGGAAGAAGGTTCGATTCTCGCTATGGGACAAATGTTTGCAGATTCTGCAGATATTTGTCTCGGGTCTGGGTGTTTTTTATGTATGATTTGTATATTTATTTATGTAATTATATGCCAAGCTGTTGTAGACTTAAATGTTTAGTAGGTAAGTATCTGACGGTTGAAATTTGGGCTTTAGTGATTTTTGAAGTGTTGTGTATTAATATAATAAATATATAAATAATGCTGGACACAGCATCATGTAGCCCCAAACTAAGCAGAGCTTGTGTTATGGGAACCACAAGATTGATATATTACACATTTTTTTTTGTAAATACATACATATCATACATAGAAAACACCCAGACCCGAGACAAATATCTGCAGAACATGCAAACATTTGTCCCGCAGCGGGAATCGAACCCGCAACCTTCTGCGTCCCAGGCGGACCTACGCCCACTGCGCCACAGAGGCCGTCGATATTGGCTATAATTAGGTACCTATCTTGTATTATAAAATATAAGTAAACATTAGGCAAGTTATTTTGTGATACTGGCAGTATCAAATAGTAATACTCGTAAAATTGTAATCCAAATTAGGCTTTCAGTTAAAATGATAAGTTTTATTCATATATTGAGTGGTGGATTTTGTCTTCAAAATAAAATAAAATACTAGTAGTTTTGGAGACAAATGGCAACGTGGATTTGCACAAACCTCTTACCCCAAACGCATATACCGTCTCCGTTCCGTCATGGGTTTAAAATAAAATAAAAACATGTTTGGTACAGCTTGCGAACTTTTTTCATTACACTCCAGAGTTCGGCACAAAATGGAGAGTGCATCGGCAGTGTGACAAATGGAGGCATTCGGTCGTGGACGTCTCCATTATCCCACTTTGTTCTACTGATAGTTGCTTTGTGTTCTGAAATTGAGATTTAGTTCAGCTGTTGCCGACATCCGTTGGTAGCCGTTTCTCAATTATAGTTCATACCAATATCAAACGATCTAGGTCTAGAATTATATTTATTTATTTATATTTATTATTCAACTTACAACTATCATTACAGGATACACCTAATACACTAGTGCAGTCGTCCAATAAAAAAACATACATAATAACACTTCTATTCTTAATAATAACACAATATAAATAACGTTGCCTTTACGAATTCGTCCAGCGAAGCTTGGAAAATATCTATTTTTTTCCGCGACCAGATTGAGTGTGATAATGGGGCGTGTTAGAGGTGAATTGATATAAATATATTATAGGAATTAAATGGCTGAAGTTTTATTTAGTAGTAAAGCTCTTCGTGAAGGGCTCGTCCGGGGAAGTAAACTGCCACCATGACTATTTCTACCGTGACCACCACGCTGTTTTTTGGTTGGAGCGTGTGGGTGCCGGTAAAATTACAGGCACAATAGGCTTACCACTTTCTGCCTCAAGCCTTCTCGACAGACGCAGGGCGTTGCATCGTAGAGCACGTTCCAAAAAAACGTGATATACGATGCAATGCTTTGTAATGGTTTCCACTTAACATCAGGAGTGCCATGTGCTTGTTTTATTTTCAGGTACCATAATAAAAGTTGTATGTTTTTCTAGCTGTAATAAAAATTTTACTAGGGTATGGTTACCACGTTGACAGTGGGCCGCTTCAAGTATGAGGCGGATCATCATGTATCGAGCAGGAAACTCTCTTACTGTTCAATATAGACAGTTGTATATTCAGCACCCAAAGTAGGCAAAACATACTCATACTTTTTATATTTAAATTCTTGCCTTGGGTGTGCAAGTTGTTATATTTCTATCTTCGGAACCTAAGTCAACCTCACCAAACCTAAAAGCTAAATAACAGACGAGACTTTCAATCAGGCAACAGGCTGATTGCGGCTTAGCGCAGCCTAATGATAATAACATACATATACAGCAAAATCTCCTGAGACCTCATTTACTAACTCAGTTGTACATTGAAATGATCGGCATCGGACCTTTATTTACACACTTTAACATTTCATATGTCGAAATTCAAAGAACATTAATTGACAAACTGTCACCGGTGCTTATCATTTCGGTGTGCCACTAAGTTAGTAAATGAGGTCTCTGGTCGCCGACATGGCGACAGGTAATATCGTCGACGATAACAAAAGCTGTGCACTGCAACTCCCAACTCGCATGCCCAGAGTGGGAATAGTGGGCTTATCTCCCTACTTATTAGGGGCGGCCTATGTCCAGCAGTAGAATGATATAAATTGGTGTTGTTTTTGATACTTGCCTATTCAAACTTGGGTCGCTAGTCATCTCTACTTCGGCTATTTCGGAGAATTTTGAACCAATTATAACTTGGGCACTATAGCCTTACTTACCTCTGGCTTACTATCGTATCATGTTACCAGACCTGAGGAGGATGAAAACATAATTCTGGCGCTATCTGAGATTTGAGTAACCTGGAGCAACGAAACGCTTTCAACCGCAATCAATACTGGCCGCCAAAATTGTATCATAATTTACGTTAGTGATACTAATTGGCAGTTCAATGCTCGTGTCACTTCAAAAGGTTCAGCGCTAATTAACACAATGATTTGTATTGAGACTGGTCTTATAGCTCAGTTGGTAGCGACTGCCTTCTGAGCTGCAGGTCGCGGGTTCGATTCCCGCTTAGGACAAATATTTGTGTGATGAACAAGGAGGTTTTTTCTGTGTCTAGGTGTTTTTTATGTCTAGTTTGGGATTAGTTGACCGTGTGTGAGATCCCATAAATTAAATTACATA
Organism: Horisme vitalbata; assembly: GCA_951804965.1. Taxonomy (NCBI): domain Eukaryota; kingdom Metazoa; phylum Arthropoda; class Insecta; order Lepidoptera; family Geometridae; genus Horisme; species Horisme vitalbata. The sequence goes on from OX638101.1 coordinate 11,746,861, forward strand.
TAAATTTCCAACTGATTGCGGGACCAATGGGACATTGTGAAAATTAGAAGGAGGAAAAAGTTGTAGTATGATATCTGGGGTAGACTTAGGTTTGTGTTGAAGGCAATGATGATAATAATAAGGTCAAATTACAAATTATGACTCCCGTACATATTTGAAGACCTCTGTGGCGTTGTGGGCAAAGGTCCACCTGAGATGCAGTTGGCGTGTTCGATTTCCGCCGCGGGACAAATGTTTCTATGTTTTGCAAATATTTGTCTCGGGTCTGGGTGTTTTGTATGTATAATGTGTATTTACATAAAAATAACAATAGTAGTTTAACAGTCATGTGGTTGCCTTAAGTACATGATGCTATGTGATAATGTCCAGCTCCATTATTTTAAATATAAAAACTGTCAAAAGATGTTTTTGATGATATTTATGGAAAGATTTGTATTTTTAATAGTGCCACAGGATGCAAGAAAAACAGCATAAATAATTAGAAAAAATGATAAAATTTCGTAACACTAGATTTAGCTAGGTCTCAAAGCTGCCTACACATCGAATAAATCCTGTTTACTTATTATTCTATTGCTTGGTGCTTTTGTTTATTCTGTGATATTACCGTAATAAAGGGTGGATGGAAGGGACCGGAATGAGCAGCAATTTTTCAAGGTATTTTACCCTCAAAATATTCAGTACGTTTGGCCCGTTCGTTGAAATATTAAAAATAATCCCGATTATCTCTGTTGTTTTATCCTTTGCTTATTTTTGTTTCTTTGAGGCTGATCTATCTCTTTGTTTACACTCAAGCTGGAATAAATTAATGTTTTTACTTGAATACCAAAATGTTTTTTTTTTTTTTTTTTTAAAGATGGCCCTGTCTTTGTTTGAGATCAGCCAACAGTAAGAGACATAAATAGTCGAAAGCATCGTTTAACTCATGACAGTAATTTTGTAATTTTAACCATCCTATTCACAACAGTTCTATAAACCTTAGATAGCTAAATGGTGTTTAAATATCATGTCACATCTTTTTATTTACATCTAAATGACAGGGACAAGCTAACTTTATCAAACGTTATAAAGTGACGTTTGGTTATGAATACCTAAGCCTAATCTATAAAATAATATCGCTGAAATTGCTAAACCCATACTCCATTGTGAAAAGAGAGATTGCCAAAATTCAAAATACTACTCCTTACTATATACTCTACCTACTTGGTTAACAATTTTGAATTCAACTTGGTTAGAATCATAAACTGCAATTTAAATTAATTTAATTTAAATAAGTAAAATAAACTTCTTACTTAGTTATTAACTTCGACTGTGACTCACAGTTGTTACACATCAATCACAATCTTTTAATCCAATTTGTGTTCCTTTTGAATCATATTTTCTGAAAAAGAAAAATTAAACCATTTTCGACGCAGTTGGGCAATGGACACTTGCCAATTAAATATTGTTTTAAAACCTATTTCAGATACTTAATTAAAAACAATTATAATAACACGTTATAGTAATTAAATTAATAATCTTATGCAATGTAAATTTAAACTGATTTCAGTCTAGGCAGAGCTTGTTGAGGCTTGATTGGTACCAAAAACTGAAAACATTAGAATAAGAAAGTATGATGCAAGAACAGATATCACATGACATACAATTAATAAACTTCAGTCGATTAAAGTCGGTCAAAACTAACACAAAGCAGAAAACCGTATAGAGAACGTAGGTAGGTTATATTGTTTTAGAAATTATTCGTAGCGAATCAGTGCTACGCCGTAGCATTCCCTTCCTACGTCTAATTTCTAGATGCTGACACAAGAAGACATACCGGCACGCCTACGCAAGTCCACGCAAGCCTTAATTCTCTGATGTGGATATCAGCTGTGTTTTAAACAAAGACGACATCCTTAAGGTTTTTATCAGATGGTAAATGTTTCTGTACAATTTGTACTTATTGCTTAAATAGCTGACCCGCAGGAACTTCGTTTGTGTATACTTGTATCTCACAATATGATCAATGATTTCGGAATGCTTATAGGACAAACATAAAATTACTGATTTTTGTTTAAATATGTTTTTTAGCCCAATACCCTCGCGGGCGTAATCAGAACCCCCTTCCAAAGTTTCATCACAATCTGATCAATGGTTTCAAAGTCTATAACGGACATTATTGTGTTTTATAGATATTATTTTGTGTTTTATAGATGCTAAAATATATCTTATCTAAAGAATATATCTTATCTCAAATATAAGCAAGACATTTTCGTTCTGAAAAGCCTTATCAGAAAATTCCTTTCAAAATTACCTTAACCCTTTACACTCGGGCTGATACAAGCGTGAGTGTCTTTTTCAAAAAAAAAATAGCGCCAAACCTTTTAGTTTTTCCAAACGCAACCGACGTCGATCGTTCGTGAGGGATATTTTGCGCATGAAAAAAAAAATTTGGAGTTGGGTGCAGGCGGTCAACCACTTGTGAGCCGCGACTAAAGATGCCTGCGTACTTCGACCTTGCGCCACGGCGCGGGTAAGTAATTATTTTTGAGTGAAATTTTAGAGTTTTTGAATGGGTTTTTCGCTCATTTTCATCGTTAAAGAATGCTTAATACGTATATTATTGTAACTTTGTGCTAGTCTTTACAGTTTAAGTACAATTATGATGTAAAGTATGACCGCTACGATCGTGTGGTCCCGGGTGTAGGGCCAAAAGTTTGTTTGGAATAAGTATTGTTCTTGATGATAATTTTTACGTAAATTAATTAGGTAATAATGTTTTTTTTGTTATTTTTAGGTGGAAATATTAACGACGATCAAGTTTAGAGCCTTAGGTGATGGAAACTTCACAGTTTCGACGATGACAACGATGATTTTCAACGTAGCATATTTGAAGATCTTCTGGCTTCTGAATCAGAACCTGCAGCAGCACTGGAGGTATAGTTGGACCCGGATCCGATCACAGCCACTCCTGCGCCCTCAGGATCAGGTCCGCGCCCTGGATTTTCGTGCCCACCTCCCAACAAGAGGTTCAGGAAGCTGGTACCTTTTGAAGATCGTAGTCATGATTATTCCCCACCACCAGCGTCTCCTGTGAGGACTACAATGCAGTATTTCTCTGACTATTTTGATAGAGATTTTAATGAAGCTGCCAGATGCACAAACATCTATCATCTCAGAAGAACAGGAAATTACGTCCGCCGAAATAGCGCAAAATCATTTTCGATTCACATAATTATTAGGTGTATTCCCTAATCTAGGATACCGATGTACTGAAGAGGTGGATTGATATTGGAGCAATGTCTCGGGATAAGTTCTTGTTGATTTGCAATGCACTGCATGTCGTAGATACCGATGAACGCCCACCAAATGACAGAAACTATCCACTGTGGAAGCTACAGCCCATGATTTATCGAGTAAAAGCAGCATGTTACAGACTTGAAAGAGCCCCTGGATCAACGCCCCCGAGCCCCTCAATCGATGAACAAATGACGGAGGATACACCTACCAGTGGACCCATTCACTGGTAGGTGTATCCTCCGTCTAGTAATCAGAAACAAGCCGCGCCTTGTTGGACTGAAAAATTTGGTGTTGACTTTTCTTTTCGGGATTGATGCTTGACATTGAGATTTATCCGAGGAGGAAAAACCATGTTTGGACATACAGGTCTTAGACTAGGATCTAATTCTAATTCTAAGGATTTTCTGTGAATCTTCATTTGGTCAAGAATGTCCAACTGGAAACTGTGTCTACCATGATAGATCTTTTACGACTTCAGCATGATTGATTGAAGAGATACACTAGCGAAATATTCAGAGCACTGGAACAATCATGCTGAACAGGATACCTGACCGTGCGGCGATCAAATTCAAGATGGATTCTAGGATGAATCGAGGTGAATGTCAACACTACGTTGTTAAACCCACGGCACCGGCGAGTCCTCAACTTCGATGGTCAAAAGATGGGATAAAAGCTCGATTTTATGAAACTGAATTATAAATGACTGAATAATAAAAAAAGAGGTTAATAACGTACAAATTTGTTAATTATTCCATCAAAATATACAAAAAAATAATAAAATATATAACTTAATTTAATTAACCTCACGATCGTGACTATGTCACGTACGACCTGCGGCTCACGATAGTGCGGGTAGGTTTCTGAGTTAACTATGAACCAGAGATTTTTTTAACTAGATTTTTTTAACTTCTTAGGTTCATAACAAAACAAAAAAATACATTTCGCAACTAGAATCGCAAATAAATTTTGTCGGTTGTAAAGGGTTAACTTCAATAACAAATACCCAAAACTATGCTAAACCTACTTCTACAAGACCCGAACACGTACTTGAGCAGTTGTACCAATAAAAGCTCATGCGAATGCCATAACTGAAAGTTTGAACTGCCCTATTGTAACAGTGGATTGTGCAAACGTAAAACTTTCCCTCTGTACAAAGAGCTTTCGAACAAGTTTTCTATAGAGTTTGGTTTTTGCAAAGTGTTTCAATATTATTGTTATCAAAAGAAACCTAACAATATAAGGTACTATTTATTGATGAAGTTGAATAATGTAAAAGCAGCAGAACAAACAATAGTTGCCGTTGTTGTCATTATCATGTTTTTGTCTTCATCATCATCATCATCATCAACAATAACCTATACAAGTCCACTGCTAACCTTCTGTACATACATAGGTCTCCCCCAAGGAATTCCACGAAGACCCTCCCCTCTCAATCCACCTATAACCTGCAATCTTGGCGATGTCGGCAGTCCATCTGGTGGGGTCTCCCTACACTTCGCCTTCCAGATCGCGGTCGCCATTCGAGAAACCTTTATCCCCCAACGGTTATCGGTTCTATGGGCTATGTGGCCTGCCCATTGCCACTTCAACTTGCTGATTCTGAGAGTTGTTTTTATCTTATATTATAAAAATCTCGTATGTGAAAACGGAAATGATTATAAATGTATATGCTTACCGTCCTACGCGACGATGTTTGCGGTGGCCTGTTCCACTCTAATCCACTCTTTAAATTCATTGATTTATTTGATTCCACATTTTTTTCACTGTAATTCATTGATGGATTGTTAAAAAGGTTCAACCGATTTTATGATTTTTTTCGTCGATTTTTTGATCGTACAAATCTACGATGCGACGTCGACGTGTCGTACATCTAAAGCGATGCACTTTGATTTTTTTATGTATATTTGGTAGGTATTAGAAGGTCGTAATGTTTATTTCATCCTCTAGGTGATTAGGGTGTATCTATCCAGAATTTTTTTCTCATTATGTCGTTCTAGACCTGAACTAACACATACTTTTCATCCGGGTACAACGCGAGCAAAGCCACGGGTGGAAGCTAGTTATTATTTGTATGGTCAGTAAAAAAGCTATGTCAATCCATCCTACTTCCTATCCTACTATCCTACTTCATACTAATATTATAAATGCGAAAGTTTATGACTATGGATGTATGGATGAATGGATGAAGCTAGTTATTTATAATTATCATTCTTAAAAAAGCTATATCCATCAATCTTTGTCTGTAAAATACAAAGAGCTAGCAAACCATTACTTATTATCAGTACATATTAATTGATACGTTTTTCTTATTTTTATAATGAGTCAATCAACTTTTGTGATAAGTACATTTATGAGGGCGCCTGAGCTTACTGACAAAAAATTCGAACTAACATCCTTAACATGCTTTCCAATATAAAAGACACTAAGAGTCTCAATGGTAACCGTAAAGAGTTGTTTCAGTTTGCCGCCCGAAGGCCTCCGACATGGCTTAGTGACTGAAACAGCCAAGGCCAAAATCTTAACGTGCCATTCAATATAAATATTGGCCTATTCAAGCCTATAAAAAGGGGAGATATGCCCATAATCCCAACGCTGGGCTTGCGGATTCGGGATTGCTGGCCGCCAAAGCCCCGTTTATAAAGCAGGGCGTACTATGGACATGAGAGGTTGGTTTGGGTTCCAAAGATGAAGGTCGGTACCCCTTATAAATGCCACGTGAGCTCCAAAATTAAATAATGACCAAGTGAAGGGTTTCTTATCTTACATGATCTGCTGAGATATACAAAGTAAGAGTTATTACTTAATCAATGGGATACCTCTTTGTTTAAACGAAGCATTTTATTTATAACATTGCCTGCATTACTATAATTAAAATTAAAATAAATACGTTATCACACCACATCGTGTAGCCCCAAACTAACTAAGACTTATTTTATGGGAACCAAATGACTGACACTTATATATTTTTTACTAAATACATACTCATTATAAATAACACCCAGAACCGAGACAAATATCAACAGTACAACCAAATTTTTATCCCGCAGCGGGAACAGAAACGGTAATCTTTTGCGTCTCAGGCGGGCCTTTGCCCACAGCGGTACAGAGGTCGTCAGATAATGTTTTATCAGATTCTCAATTCGAGTTTGATACCTCAAAACCGCTAAAAGCAGGAATAAGCTCATACTAAAATACATAAGCACTCAAAGTCGACAGTTTTATTCGGCGTACTTAAAATTTTCCTCTAAAATATAACGTCGTAAAGTAGATGTCTTTATGTAATGTGATATGAAATTTCCTGAATAAAGCCGCGGTACTAAGTGCCTTGAATAAGAGTGTAATACGGCTCCCTTAGGACCTGTCTTTTGCATGAAAAGCAGATCTTCAAACTTATCTCAAATCTTTAACAATCTTTCATACGTTAAAGAAGTCCTATTTTTTATATTGACTCCATCTTCTTTTTTTAAATTAGATCCTAGTTTTATTACAAACGTATTGTTTTTTTAATAGGTACGTACCTATACGTCTGATTGTTAGAATAAAAACCAGTCCACCCACATTTTAAAAGATCGTGTACGACATTTTAAAATGTGGGTGGAGTGTAATAAAATTCAACATGAATAGCTGTACTGATGCATGAGAAAATTTTGGAATGAATTACCTATTATATATATATAAATATATATAAGGTACTTAAAAAAGTTTACTCACTCACACCCGGTCAGGTTACGGTGAAGCCACAACACTTCCTTACGATGACGCATCGAAAAAATCTATGACGTCTCTTATCGCATCGTGGAAATGCTGATGCGGTACCGCATCGTACAAATCTACGATCCGACGTCGACACGTCGTGCTATCTAAAGCGATGCACTATGGTCAGAGTAGTTCTCTCGCACGATTCCGTATGCGATAATTTTTTACAAAAAAAAATCATGCATTTGACCACTAACACCTGAAACAGGTGAAGATAATGATCTAAGATGAATCACGCTTGCCTAGATGAAACCGATTCACTCTAGATTTGAAGACTTCAAGATTGTACTGGTCCTGGTAAACGAAAACAAAAAAAAACCTGGTCCGACCCGGAAAGCAAGTTTCACTCCTTACTAGTACTTACCTACTAACAATAAGTGAGGAAGCGAATCGTTTGAATTGCTATTTTCAGTGAAACGTCATTTTTGCGATGCATCTTCATAATGCAGTGTGGATGGCCTCGCCTTACCATTCGATAGATCACACGTTGTCATGAAAAGTAACAACTTTGGCGCAGTTACAAAGTATTTAATCAAGGAATAACTCGAAACTTCGATTTGATGTTGAACTTCCAACTTCTGCACCTTTGCTACTGTTCGATTGTTTCCAGTTTGTTCTGTAAACTATTATTAAGTTGAAGCAGTATGTAAAAAATACTGTAATGATCATTTTACTTACTTGATATTAATCCCATTCTCTATTTAAGTAATTCAGTAGTTTAAGTTAAAATTTAAGCGTGAATCTTAAATTTTTCAGGAACAGCGAACGACACTAGAAATACCGTCTGTACTAAATTACTACCAACAATGTTTTTTAATTTAAGTACTTACTATTGTTCCATGAACATTGAACATTACATTTAAATTAAATGGAACTAACGAACAACAGATAATAAAGAACAATTTAAATCCTGCCATTGAACAACAAGGTGGTCAAACAAAAAATTTTATTTAAAAACTCAATGAATGAATATTCTCCTATTTACATAATTTCTAAAATCGTGTAATATCTTTTGTGCCTGTTTATTGAGGTTTCCTGTGAAATTCGTTTTATAAGATTCAGAAAGAACTACGATCGAGAGGAAAAACCTCAAGCTTTCAAATAACGACCCACTGAATTATTACCTTCGTTATTGTATCAAAGACACAAATAATGGACTTTTTTTTGCCTATTTTTAAAGGTTATTTTGTCATCGATATATCATTAAAATGTTCAACGTGAATTATTTCGTCCAGAATCTACTGGGGATATTCTACTGACTTTACATTACCAGCCCTCGCAAACACGACGCCTTTGTCGTCGCGCTTAGTCGCGAGCGTCTGTCATATCTTGATGTCGCGATTGTCGCCGTGTGTGCGGAGCTTTGAACAAAATTTATGAAATTTGTCCCCCGCAGCTTGTCGTAGCGTCTAATCGCTAACGTTTGTCGTCCAATGTGTGCAGGCTGTTATAATGCAAAATTCATCTATATATATATATATATTTTTATACTGTATTTTCTGCCCGAACTCTAACGAAACAAAACCATTCTGGTATAGTATACTGCATGTTGCTGCAATGTTTGTTGAAGTCTCGATCAAGCTGTAAAGTTAATATTTAACCAGAACCTATTTCAGACTAGTACGTAGACATAGTAGAATTTCAACATTTCTAATTCAGCAATCGTAGGTATTTATTATGGCTAATTAACACACGTGCTCAAAACGGTGAAGGAAAACAACGTAAAACCTGCGTCTTAGTCTTAGTATTGACCATGTTTTTCTTGTGGATAAGGCCGACGACAGGATGGTGATATGATAGTGGTATAGGTGCTGGCAAGCTTACTTCATCATAGCTGGTCTCCACTTGATGGTGTATAAATCATCCAGAATAGATGCAAAAACCTTATTTAAGTAAACACAGTATGTTACATCGCCGTCGTAGGTACCTATTATATTCAAGTAGAATATAAAATGAAAGTTCAAAATCTAAAAATAAGAATCAAGCGATCAGAAGCTCATGGTATAAACAAGCAAGATATTACCACACACCGCTCTCAATAAAAGCTTTGGCGAGCAGCGGCTATTTTCCAACGTCGCATACAAAAGAAGATATTTGCGGAGGACTTTTAAAAATTGTTGTGCTCTAAATTTCTGGCTCTTTGTCCCAGTCACGACCACGTCCTTGGGGCATTCTCGAAATACGCTTCAGGGTAAGCGTGTTTATGCAGGAAATGGCCCGATTTGTAAAATCTAACAGTGATAAATTGTGCGCTTTTATTGCAGGGCTTCGGGTTAAATTGCGACTTTTGATGGATGCCAATAAAATCAGATAACGTGGCTCTCAAGTATAAAAGTAATTTCGTCCGATGATGTTTACAACCAGAAAATAGCTAAGTAGGCAGCTCAACATTTATAAACGACTACATGACTAAAAAGAGAACCTTCGAGAAAATCCTTACTTGTCCGTCGTTTTAATAGGTTGACTGCGGGCTTGCACATGATGCCAGGCACCCACGATCAAGTTCACCGTCAAGTTTGCAGTTGACTTGATTGCAGCTGACTTGATGCGGCGTCAAGTTTGCAGTTAGTCCATATAGAACACACACGATCAAGTTAAATGGCAAGTTTGCTTGATGGCTGCCAGTCAAAACCATGGCGTCACCAGTGACAGACAATGCCAATTAACGTCATGCATACTTGAACGCTCACACACATCTTTAAATTTACATGACGCTGCAAACTTGATCAAGTCGTCGGAATGAAATTCTATTTTCGCTTCAAGTAGACTTGTCATGCACACCCATACCCATACGCTGTCAAGTTCACTGGACGCCGCATCAAGTCCACTGCAAACTTGACGGTGAACTTGATCGTGGGTGGCTGACATGATGCGCCTTTTCACGAGGAGCAACAGCTCGCGCCCTAGAGTAAGTTTTCACTCAAAATGTTATACACTAGACACTCGCTCACTACACGCACGTTAACTGCGGTCCCGGCTTACACTAGACAGCAAGTGTGTTCTCAGGACTCGAAGTGTTATAATACATTATAATTTTATTTCTTGTCACTCAATTAATATTACCTATGAAATTAGTGTTTTGTATGGAGAATTTCGAGAAAATTGATTTCTCAAGACATACATTAAAGTTTTTTTTTTCTTGAAATACAGATCCTATTCCCCTAAAATTTTGTGTGTAAAATTGGATAACGTTGTGAAAAGTATGTTTAGCTCTATTTAAAAAAGAAAACTAACAGATAAAAAAACCATCTAATTTAAGCATTGAAAGCGACAACACATGAAATGGACTGTTGAAACGCCAATTTCATGGGTAAGGGCCTATATAATTCGCCTGTATAGGACACGCTGGGAAGTTAATTTCTTGATGTAAGCCTTCTTCAAAGATTTCCACAAAGTACTTTCTGATCCCTTTCCGTTCATTTCTACATCATCAAACATTACTACCGGCAGTCTTTGTAATGTATTCTGACTGACCGGTTCAGGACTTTGTTTACCTTTTAGTGAAACTAGGTACAAACTACAAGGGTTCACTCATTCATTATTTACCTATTGAAGCCTTATTTTAGCGACAAAGCCAATCAGTTCCCTTGGGTTTTCCACGGTCAACAATATTGGTTTCCTTATTAAATATTGAATATTGGATATTCTAGAAAACCGGTGGGTGATGGTTTTGAAAAGGTTAAAAGGGTGATTTACATCTTAGCTTCCTTTGTTTCATCCGATAAAATTAAGAGCATCAGCCCATTCTATCACAAAAAAGATACTGTGTAAAAACATAAAAGAATATTAAAATAAATAAATAATAAACCATATATATAATAATAATAAAGTACACCCCCGGCCGTTCTTACTTTTTACATAATCCTGTCCACCCAAAGGTTGTCTGGCACAGATCGCTTCCAAGTGATAAGACCGCCCATTGTACTTACCTTTTATTAGGTTAAGTTTCTGTCTGTTGTTTCTAAAATTAAGGTGTGCAATAAAGAATTTTCATTCAATTAATTCATTAAGTAAACTTACCTGCAGGCACAAAACACGTTGGGCTTTTTTCCGTAATTATAAATTACCTATGAAAAGCTTCTTTCTATTAATTTTTTTTTACTATATGAACATTCGTTTTATAAATTTTAGAAGTGTGTTCAAGGAAACTTTAAAGTTTTCCTGGAATTATGGTACCAGGTTTAAAGAGAAAACATTTTCTCCATTTCGCTTGAAAGAAACTGAACGAGAAGAAAAGTACAGTATAGTATACAGTTGCAAAATGTTTTCAATCTGTTTACTGGCAACATTGTTTTCATAGACTAGCCAATCGTTTTGAAAGTAGATCGCCATACTTATCTATTGTTTACTATAATATTGAACTGGAAAAGCGAAGAAATCAAATACAATAACTTAGAACCGACAAACCGTTGGGGTAAACGAGTTCTTTAGTGGAGACCGCATCTCGGCAAACGTAGTGAAGGTTGAGTGACGATCTGTGAAAAGTTGTTTTGGTAGAAGATAGATGCGTTTGGCAGGGTGCAGTGGTGCTCACTGGAGTCAAATATCCAGCAGTGGACTGCTATAGGCTGATGTTCATGATGATGATAAACTTGCCTGCACGTAAGGAGAAATGAGAGCCAAAGTAGATATTTTAGCGCACGTAAAGCTATAAAATCTAAGTATTTGAGGCTATAAAATCGCGTTTTATATATCACTAGCGAGCCGCCCTGGCTTTGCACGGGTGCAATTCTAATATAAACCTTCCACTTGAATCACTCTATCGATTTAAAAAAACTGCAACAAATTCCGTTTCGTACTTTTTAAGATCTAAGCATACATAGAGACAGCGGAAAGCTATTTTGTTTTCTAATATGTAATGATAGTGATGATTATCAAAATTGATAATTTTTCTATTGAATTATGGGAGCTGAAAAACTATACACTTATTCACACAACAACATCTTTCTGCATTCTATTACTTACCTCACCTGACGACGGGTTTGTGTCGTCATTGTGTGCGCGCACTAACGTGCCAATATTTTTTTTTTTTTCTTGTGTGGCAATTAATTAGCAATGGTAATTTACGTAAGTACTTTTATGTTTTATCGAGAGCCTAGTGTCTAGGCAAGCTTAACATAAGGTACGACATTACTAACCAGAGTTTGTTAAAAGTTTATTTATTAAATAAATATTATCTAAATCAAAAAATCTAATCTAAATCATTTTCACTCTGAATATATGAAAATACATCGAAATGCGGTTATATGTTACAATTAAAAATATAGATAAACAAGCTATAAAAAGTAATGAAGCAAGCATAATAATATTAAATCATCTCCGCCTAAAGCAGTTATAATATACAGTTATAATTTGATGTATTTAAAAACATACAAAACACATTAAAGCATTCGCAAAAGTTAAATTAAACTCAACATAAAATACTTCTTATTTAATACACTTTTATGAATATTAACAAAGCTCTTTGTTCCTTATCAAAGTAACAACAGATTCCTTGTAAAAATTAAAAGAACAATAGCTCAAAACTTCGCCTCTCAGTGAGTAAAATAAAAACCATTTATTCTTATCTACAGCACGTTTTAAAAGCAGTTCCCACTACGGACTGTCCATACGAAAGTAGGAATTTATTCTGCGGACGTTTTGAATAAGTGAGCTTTAAGCTCTATCGAAAGATTTATTCGGAGCTTAGTGTAAAGAAAGATAATAGCCACACTAAGGACTGATAAATAATGATGGCTCTGGAGTAAAAAGTGAGGTGACTATCAAAATGGAAAACGTATTATACGATATCTGAATGACAGGTATAAGCAATTAGTAGTTCAAATTGAAAAACGGGAATTTTCACGTAGCGTACATTAGTGAAGGCGCCGACGCCATTTCGGCTCATTTAAAAATGGCTCATTAAAGCTTTCATCTGATTTAGTGAACGGAGTCAGGGTTTGTGCTAGAAAAAACGTGGAGGGAGAGTGTAGCGTTTACTCACTCTGATGAAGTTCATCAAATTTAGTGAACGGAGTCAAGGTCACTGATGAAGGTTCTCTAAATGAGTCGAAACTGTGTCGGTGCCTTCGTCAATGTAATGGTACGTGATAAATTCCTGTGTTTCAATATGAATGAGTTAGTTGACGTTAGTTTCATGAGGAAAACAATAACCTAACACAGTATTAACCGAGATTTTCGATTTTGTCAATTCTTAGGCTCGTGGTATAATTGATATCTAGTACATTACTAGTTGCGGGTTCAAATCCCGTCTGGTAGAAAATTTGAGTATGTAACATTGAAAGTTTATAATTTTTAACTTTAATTTAAAAATCTTACTCCATAAAAAACTAACCAAAAGCAAGTACTAATAAGTAAGTAGTTACATGTTAGAAGTTCACGTAAGATCGAGTCAGCTTTAGTGCAAGTCAGCCTGCAATATGAAAAAGCATTGTGACTTTCTGCCACACTGAATATTCAACTTTGCGATATTGAGTAGCGCCAGTACCAAATCTTATCGAGGTAGCATCTATGGTAGTATAAAGCTATGGCTTTGACATTCTATGACACACAGTTTGTGCCGATAGAGCATAGGTTGGAACTCTACAAATTGTGTTTTCATTTGCTTTGTACACCACATTCGAAGCCAGCACAGAGCATCGGAAGTAGTGTTTGAGTAACCCGTTTTCGGAGATTGAAACACACGCCAAACTTCAATTGTTGTTAGCTAGCAGAAGTTACACTATTCCGGGTACCTTAACTATGTTTAGTTACTTTGAATAGTAACTACAGCATTTTTTAGTAGCCTATGTTTTTTTTTTAAATTATTAAAGTACCTAGACTTCAAATGAGTCTTTAATATCTGAATAATAAAAAAAATATTCAAGTACTTAACTAAAAAGAGTCAGTTACTCTTAATTCCAATTCCAAATTCAATCCAAACCGAGCCATAAAACGGAAAAAAACATGCGCTTCCGTTATGTATTTTTGGATAAGACGAAATTACACCGCTCACTTTTGCGTTTCAATTTCAATTCAATTTCAATTTGGATGATCCATGTAAACGTAAAAGTGAACCAATCAATGTCATTGAATGTTGTTGTTTAATGACGTTGAAAGAATTGAACACGCTACATATGTTCACTTTTAGCGTTCACTTGCAAGTCCTGTAACGCGGTTGAACGCAAAATGAATGTGAAAACACAAGAATTGAACGATTCACTTTTAGTCAGCCTATTTCTGAAACGACATCTTTCGAAGAATATGTATTAAACAGTTCACTTTCCAGATACCGTGTAAACAACATTCCTTTTATTTATGCTTCATTCAACCAAAGTGATTTAATTTGGTTAAACCGTGTAATATCGCCTTTAGTGCTTGAACCAAATACGGCCATTGCAACATCGTCATGGCAATTGTAAATTTTGACTGCCGGTTTGGTGTGTTTACACTTGTTTAAGTACGTTCACATTGAATGTGTAATTTTTCCTAACCCATTTCAGTCCACTGCTGGGCCAAGGCCTCCCTCAAATTATCCCATACTGCCCTGTCTTTGATGGTTTCTCACTATACCTTCTCATTTTATTAGTATAGTTAATATTTTGGAGGCAAATCCCACCAGTCATTAATCATTATTCATAGGATGCTTCTTCAAAGTGCCTCTCACCACCAACTTCCCTCGTTAATCACACGTGGCTATAGCTTGACACCACCATCACTGAGCTCTCGAGTTAAATTATTGCCTGAATAAATATTGGCGCTTGACACTCAAACTTGTCGCAATTTACGGGTTAAGTTAACAAACTCTACATAATATTTACATTGATGACGAAGTTGACGCATTATTTATTTTTTTTTGCTTTTGTGCTGAAACTTTGTATGTTAATGTACATCGGAAAACAACTCAACTTAGTACGACATGAAGCTAATGATGGAGTCTGAAACCTTATGCCATGGTGACCATGGAATCTCTGTTATTTATATAAAATGCCGTCAATCAAAATGCTACGTGCCCTATCCTCAGCTCGACGCATCCAGCTTTTACTAGCAGCCTTTCGCAGCTCGTCACTCCACTTTAACGGATAATTTCAGCATTTTTTTTAAATAGAGCCACTAAGTGAGTGGTATTGGTTGAAGTGGTAGTTTAGGTTGCTGTTATATACCAAAGTAATTTGCACCACATGCCATGCTGCAGGTGGAAAACATTGCATCATGGAGCGAGTTGTATCACATAGAATAAGACTAGGATTTTCCTGTGTGTCATCAGAAACTATGAGCACTTCTTAGTCCATCATCTGCAGACCATGCAGACATTTGTTCTGAA
Organism: Horisme vitalbata; assembly: GCA_951804965.1. Lineage (NCBI taxonomy): Eukaryota > Metazoa > Arthropoda > Insecta > Lepidoptera > Geometridae > Horisme > Horisme vitalbata. The sequence continues at coordinate 11,762,195 of OX638101.1, forward strand.
GTGAGATAGAAACCGGACTTCTGGTGTTTTTCCGCTGATGCTACTACCTATCTAAAAGCACTCTAAACTGAGGTTCATTTTAAACAAAAACCAAAACAGTTTTAATGCATATTTATTTAAACATGCAGTTCAGAATAAAATGGCTTTATTATTAGTTGAATTCGCACACTAAGCTTCTAGCGGAATACAATGCCTACAAGGCAGCATCGCAGAAATAATAAAACATACATTACTTTCGCGTAAGCAACATAATATTATTATGTTGTCGTTGTTTTGGGAATAAAATGTGATTATCATAAATATTGTTTTTCCTTAATCTATACCACTGTTCCCACACATTACCCCATACATATAAATAAAAGCCTATTTGTAGATAATTGGGCTCTCAGCCAGCAAATCAGATAATAAACCTGACTATTCCTTTGTCCCGTTCGTTAATTACCAAGTCAGGCGGTTGAAAGATCCTCAAGATAATTAATGTCACTATGATTATTGCACGACTGCGAAGACGGAAAGGAGGGTTCTTCAAGATAAGCCGGAGGTATTCATTCACAGATATCTTGACTTATTCATGGTGGACACAGATGAACTATCTTACTCATCGTGGTAGGCAAAAATTTCATGATATTGAGAGAAATATCTTAATTTTAAGATTTCTATGGAATTTTTCAAACCACTATTACCATTGTTATCATAATCATAATCATATATTTATTTGCCAGAATGAAGGTACATTATTATAGTTCAATTATGTAAATTATTTGATCCCGTACATTCTTACTACTAGAGCATGCAAATTTAAGAATATAACCGATAATTTAGTTATATATATAGTACAATGTCATTTCAGCTAACATAATAAATTAATATTTAGTCAAATTTTTCACTAAGAAACTCTGATATTGAGTAGTAACATTTATCAATTACAAGTGCCTTTTTTTGCCTTCTTTTATGATCTCTGGTACCTTGTTATAGATTTTTAGGGCCATACAAAAATACTGTTGTTATAATAAAAAGGAATTGGATGAAAATGGTAATTACTCAATGTCCCACGTACAAATCACACGATACATCTAAATACGAATGTTTGTGTAAGTTTTAGTTTACGTCAACTCGTAACGGTTACAATTGGTACGAATTTAGAATATACCCGGAATTAACTAATAGAGTTTTTATCAGGTTACCGCGTTAGCGGAGTCATGGCCAAAATATAGTCCTACTATCCTACCTCGTAGGACCTCGTGAAATCACCAACAGACAAAAGTCGACTCAAATTAAGAGATATGCAACGAGTGGTCCTGAGCACACGACATGGCTTGTCGTAGGATTTGTCGATGATAAAGTTGATGACAGCCGCCATATTTACGTTCATAAGCATCGATGTCTCCAACATTGATATTTCATTTCGATCTAACATGATTTTTTTTAAATTGACCTTTAATGAATAGGTGGCGAAATAAAGTGAGCACAACATAGGCAAGAATTAACAATGAGTATACAGCAAACCAATTTAAAATGTATCTACGTTTTATTGTTGTTGGTATGTACCACAAAACTGACATAAACAAGAACATGACCTATATTATTAATAAATAGCATCATATCATAGCATGAGGCATGAGCATGAGCGTGTGTTTGTATTTTTTTCACTGGTACTTAGATTTTAATGTGGGCCCTTCTGAATATATATCTAAATAGGGGTGATATAAACAAAACTGAGTTAATTAAATACTTAGATACATTATGTTCACTAAAAGTAAAAAAAGTTGTGATGTTTACATTCCCCTATAGCAACAGCTTGTCACAAGCAGAAAATGACATACGATATAAGCTAAATATGACCTTGCATACCATATCATGCTATAATAAATTAATTCATGTGATCGACTCTAACAATATTGTTAGTAAAAAAAATATTTGACTAAAGGTAGATATTACCTTTCTAACTTTTTTAAGCGACAGATAGCTATTTCGCTATCTTACTATTTTTGTACAACAGCCAAGAACTTGGCTAAAAAGGCTGCTTTTATTGAGCACTGTTCTGACTTACAAAAAGAGAGATTGGAATTTGTTCCAAGTCATTTAAATTACTAGATCAGACAATAGAGGGAGCCTCTAGCATTATCAATTCAAATAAGTGTAATAAACATTGTAAAATAAATCACATAAACAGAACTGTAAATCATACTAACTTGGTGCATCAAAATATTCAAGGATTGAGTTGCAAATTATTAGAATTAGAATTGTTCATGAACTCTGATAATATAGACATCATCTGTATTACAGAACATTGGCTAAAAAGCTACGAGCTCATGTTCAATTTCAGTAACCACCAAGTTGGTAGTTCTTTTTGTAGAACGCATGCTATAAGAGGCGGCTCATTAATAATTTTAAATAAACAAATCCAATTTAAAGAACGTAAGGACATTGTCCATTTGTCTGTTGAAAGCCAAATTGAAATAGCATGCGTAGAGTTGGAGCGTTTCATTGTTATAAGTGCGTACAGCCCACCATCCGCCTCATATGATATTTTTGAAAAAGTCATGGATGAAATATTGTTCAAAATATCTAAAACAAACAAAAATATTATAACATGCGGAGACTTCAATATAAATTTTCTAGAAGTTTATTCATTAAGTACTAAAATTACTAGTTTATTCAAATCATATAATCTAAAACCTCTCTTTATGGAGCCAACTAGAATTACTGACACTTCAGCCAAATGCATAGACAATATTTTTACAAATTCAAATGTTAATATACTAAGTAAAAATGTAATTAGTAACATAAAATCAGACCACCTTGGTCAGTTAATTAAAATAGAAAATCAAATAAAGAAAAATGTAAAACGGCAAATAACTTTTGTACCAGTGACTGTGCATCGATTAGAAAAATTTATATCTAATTTGTTAAATAGATCACCCTTTTCATATCAAAATAATAATCCAAATTATTTATATAATTCTTTTTTTAATAATTTTATCAAAGAATTTAGCTCAATATTTAAACCTAAATCGATCATGGTCTCTGACAGTCCTACATTCTGTGAGTGGGCAACAGTAGGAATTCACATAAGCAGACAAAGAATGTATGAGCTTTACAGTGAAAAACAGTAAAATTTTAGTGAAGAGTTTAAAGATAAAGTTAAAAATTACTCAAAAATTTTTAAAAATGTATGTCGCGCGGCTAAGTCTAATTATATTAGTTCAAAAATTAGAAGCAGTAGTAATAAAATTAAAACCACTTGGAAAATAATAAACAGTGAGACTGGAAAAGTCAAACATGACATTAAGGAGTATAAATTAAATATTGGTAATACCATCATCAAACAAGATGGTGATGTTGCCAAAGCATTCGAATCCTTTTTTACAGACATTCCAGTTTCTACCACAAGATCCTTAAACTCTTCTCCTATAATTGCGGATTCATTACTAAATAAAAATGTACCAAAATGTGAAATACCGTTTTATTTTAAATATGTAAACAGTAATGATATTATTAAAACATTCAAACTGATAAATGTCAAAAAAACTATGGATCTCTGGGGCATTTCTGTTAGCGTTGTAACAGCGTTGATTGACATTGTCGCACCAGAACTAGCGTTTATATTTAACGAATGTATTGCCTGTGGTGAGTTTCCTGATTTAATGAAACATAGTAAAATAACACCTTTATTTAAATCCGGTAGTAGTTCTGACCCTACTAACTTTAGACCGATATCAGTACTGCCAACATTTAGTAAAATTTTTGAAAAGCTTATTCTCAGTCAACTGCAAAGCCATTTTAACTTTAACAACTTACTAGATGTCAAACAATTCGGATTTACGCGGGGCAGATCAACAACTGATGCCGGTGTTGAGTTGGTATCGCATATCTACGATGCCTGGGAGGACTCACATGATGCTTTAGGCATCTTTTGTGATTTGTCTAAGGCATTTGACTGCGTACACCATGAAACATTAATCAGGAAACTAGATCACTATGGCGTCAGGGGTATGGCTTTAGCCCTTCTCACTTCTTACCTATCTGACAGAATACAGAAAGTAAACGTAAATGGAAAATGTTCTCCGGGATCTGTAGTAAAGATGGGTGTTCCGCAAGGGTCAATACTTGGACCATTTTTATTTTTAATTTACATCAACGACCTACCTCAACTTGTGAGAGACAACCACGAAATTGTATTGTTTGCGGATGACACGTCACTTTTATTTAAATTAAAGCGACGGCAGACCAATTTTGACGACGTGAACAATGCAATTGCGAAAGTTGTTAACTGGTTCGATGTAAATAATTTATTACTGAACGAGACTAAAACAAAATGTATGAGATTTATATTACCAAATGTTAAACAAGTTAAACCTAACATTAAAATAAAAGATGAAGATCTAAATCTTGTGGACAGTACTGTATTTTTAGGCATAACTTTAGATAATAAGCTTCAATGGGGCGCTCACATAGATGGGTTGTCGAACAGACTTAGTTCTGCAGCATACGCAGTCAAAAGAATCCGTCAACTTACTGACGTAGAAACGGCTAGACTAGTTTATTTCAGCTACTTCCATAGCATTATGTCGTACGGAATTTTGTTGTGGGGGAATGCTGCAGATATCAACACCATATTTGTGTTGCAGAAGAGGGCTGTTCGTGCAATTTATAATATGGGCCCCAGAGAATCACTTAGAACTAAGTTTAAAGAAATAAATGTTATGACAGTGCCGTGCCAATATATACATGAAAACTTAATGTATGTCCGAAAACATATTAACATGTTCAAGAAAAATAGCGACTATCATAATGTTAACACTAGAAATAAAGATAAACTAGCTGTTCCCACTGTAAGGCTCCATAAAGTTAGTCAATCTTTTAAAGGGATGTCTGTACGATTTTTTAACAAAATCCCAAATGATGTGATTAATCTATCTGTAAATAAATTCAAAAATGTTGTTAAACGTAATCTTTGTAATAAAGCTTATTATAAAATATCTGATTATTTAGATGACAAAAAAGCTTGGGATGAAACTCCCTCCAACTCCATCAAAAACAATGTAATAGATATTAAGTACAATGACGTTAAAAAAATATAAGCCAAGCAGAGTTTCTTGCCAATTCTTCTCTGTTTGGTCACGTTACGAATTGGTGGTAAATTAAAAAAAATGACGTTTCAAAGTGTACTATACAGTTCCTACTGAATAAATGATTTTTGACTTTTGACTTTTTTGACTTTCATCTATTTTTCTATTCCTTCAAAATCAAGTCCGTTCGAATATTCATTCGGAAACAGTATTACAATCGATACCTAATTATTATTCATGATAAATTGATTAAATCTAAAGAATCGGCTTCAACGCTGAAATATTTTTTTGGGCAATGTAAGGTTTTTACTACATTTATAAAAGATAAAGTTTTTACAGACCACCGGCAACCACTGCTTTGACTGATACTTGCTTGACAGCGCGTAAACAAACAAACCAAGCATTTACGTTTCATTTCAAGCTTATAAACTTGTCTTAGTACCTACATAAAATAATATTTTTTTCTATCAATAGACATAGACATAGACAAAGACATATCATTCATTCAGTTAACGTAGGTTACATAGTTTGGTTAACCGTGCTTTAAAGCCTATGTTAGGTTTAACTAAGCACTAAGTTCTCACCTATTTAACATAAACTGATTAAACTGTAGTTAACACAATTAAACCTGCATTAATATAGATACTTAGGCTAGTCAGAAACTCAATAGTTGCATTTTAAAGCACACTATAGTTAATATAAATCAAATGTATTTTTAATTACTATTTTTGTATGGTTTTAAGCCAAAAATTATGATGTACGAAATCGGCCAATTTTACCCGAACTACTGTAAATTTACCCGCGTAAAGCGAAAAGTATTTTAGCCATGTCACGGAAATGTCGCAGCGACTTCAGTCAAGTGGACGTAAAAATAGCTATTGTTATGAATCGTGACTTTAAAGTAGACACGAACCCTCGACCCAAGTCGTGTGTCGAGTGAACCCGTGAATTGCCCTCCTGAGCTGTTCCGCCGCGTTTGACGGTGAATCCGGCGGAACAGCGCTGAACGCGGCGGAACAGAGCTGAACGCGGCGGAACAGCGCTGAACGCTCTCTATAGCATTCGCATGATAAAAACACATTTATCCTCATTTTATACTGGTTTGCCCCGAAAGGAGAATAGACGCGGAAAGCTGAATGGATGCGCACACGTATCCATACAAAATCGTTGTTTTCTATGGACAAAAGCTGACCCTATACATACTAAACCTCCCTACTATACATGTCAAACCACCCTCTCGCTCGCACTATTCGCCATTTTTGAAGATATAAAATCACAGACTAATAGTTATGCAAAATAGCAAACCTTCAAATTCTAGAGAATAACAATTCAAAGGTTCAGCAATAATATCATCACGTTTTCTTACCAAAAAAACTTGTACCAATGTGATCAATTTCGGTACAAATTTTTGGTAGGAAAACGTGATGATATTCTTGCTGAACCTTTGTATTGTTATTTTCTAGGCCATGAAGTTTGCTATTTTGCATAACTACGTTCAGTGATTTTATATCTTCTAAAATATTGAATAGTGCGAGCGAGAGGGAGATTTGACATGTATCCATTCAGTATCTAGTTTTGAGGTGTAGTGTTCAAAGGCTACCTAAGACACAGAAGGTTGCGGGTTCAATTCCCACCGCGAGATAAATGTTTGTATGCTCTGCAAATATTTGTATCGTGTCTAGGTGTTTTCTATGTTTAAATGTTTTAACAAAAAGTATTTAAGTAGTACATCAGTCATATGATTCCCATAATTCAAGCTCTGCTTAGTTTGGGGCTACATGATACGGTGTGACGTCAGAATCCAGCATCATTCATTTTTTTGGCGAAGTAAAAGTGTGTAGTCCTAGACCCGGATTTCTGGCCACCGGGAATCATTCACATACGCTATAGGAAAGCGGTGCAAAAACGGAATCGGTTTTTTTTAAACGAAAACCCTCACTAGGTACGTAATGATAAAGGTTTTAAATGAAGCAGAGTTCTCTCGTGTCTACACACAAGACAAGTGAAAGCTAAATAAGAGCGAAGAGTCGATGTACTAAACTCTATAGGGTTTGCATTTATAATTATAACTTTGTTTTTGTATGCATAAAAAGTATCAAATTTGCTAATTTTCATAATATTTACGTGTTATGTAACATCCTGAAATAAACTTTCTATAATATTATTACTGTTACTGTTACTGTCAGCCTAAATCATCCCATTATAGAGCAAAGGCCTCCCCACATTTTTTCCATCCACTTCGATCCTGCACTAAAGCTTCCCAGTCTTTTTGGAAGAAGTCTAGTACGTCACGCCAACTTATACGTGGTCTGTCGCGACGCCGTCTCGCTGGGATCCACTGAGTGGTAATTTTTGCCCACAGCTCATCCGGCATGCGGCATACTATTATTATTACACTTTATTTCATTTCAAACTCATGAAGTCATTAATACATTTTTTACTATAAACCTAATATTATCTACTGTATATAGTAAATAAATAACATCAAAATCATTATAATTAAAAATGTATAATAACGGGAGACCACCGACCGCGGGGCAATACTCAAACAGTCGGTGACTGGTGCTGCAGAGAGGAACTATTATTATTATTATTATTTATCTCACTTTAATTTAATAACATTAATATTAATTTTTTAGGCCATAGTTAGATCTATGTACTACTTAATACGTTCACTAATGCCAATAAGTTCAGCACTACCTACCTATGCTACAAATAACAACTACAATATATCAAATGTCCCATTCATATAATATACTGCTAGGTTATACAATATAGGTAATATCGTCGCATTTCCAATAAATGCCAGATCGCAATGTAGTTGGAATTTTAAGAAACGAGGTTTTAACCTTGAGTCAGGGATGTCAAGTGTAGATAACGTTAATACAAAGTCTTGGCACTTTATCGGAGATAGCTATCATAAAGATTTGGACATACCAAGGTGTTTTAGGTCCTATGCGTACCCTAAGCATCTTCGTTTTTTTTATGATACCTAAAGATGGAACTAACACATGGCTCATCTGATGTTAACAACAACAACAACAACAGTCTATATCAGTCCACTGCTGGACATAGGCCTCCCCTTATAAGAAGGGGGATATGCCCATAATCCCCACGCTGGGCATGCGGGTTGGGGATCGCAGAGCACAGCTTCTCGCACCACCGACGCTGCTGCCCGTCGGCAGTCAGGGAATTTAGAAGTGCCAGTATTAGGCTGCGCTATGCCGCAATCAGCCGGCCGCCAGAGCCTCGTTTGTTTGTTAGCAGGGTGCACCACGGGCAGGTGAGGTTGGCTCTGATGATATGTGGTAACCATAATATAACACAGTATTGCTTCGCAAGTCATGTATGTTTGGAACGCGACGGCACTGCGATCAACTTGAGGTAGAATGTAATAAGCCTTATGTACCTCACGTGTTGGCTTCAAATAGGTGCAAGATAGGGCATCACGTACATTGATAGCGGGTAAGTAAGTATTTATGAATAACTTTTTTTAATTTTACTTGTAAACCTCGCAGAACAGAGTACGTTATAACCATTTAGCGTTAATTATACTTGAGAAAACATTTTTATCCTAGATTTATAATGATATTCTATAATATGCTTAGTTGTTCGCGCATATTAGATGTTCTTTAATTAAAGCAATATTATCTATAAAATATGACTATATTATTATTCTTGCTGGCTATTATTCCTATTAAAAATATTTAATATTTATGCCATATACCATAAATAATGTGGGGATCCTATTTCCATCTTTGTAACCTAAGCCGACCTCACCGGTTTACGGTCCGTGGTTTGTCGGATGCTAACAAACAAACAAACAGAGCTCTAGCAGCCGGTCTCAACCTAGGTTATTTGTAGAGTTGTAGATAAAAATCAAAACAATTAAAACAAAACGAAAATGACTACAGTTGCATATTATCATAGATTTTTTTCAGTGAAGATCGTAAATAAATAAACTAAAGTTTTTTATTTGTATCACTAAAACAAAGAGCAATTGGCGCCAACAATACACAGGGCGAAACATCCCACTTCACCGCAGCAATATTTTACAACTGGTAAATCCCAAAGGCGACACAACTCATATCGAACTTGTGAACAACTGACACCGCGCTGGCTTTATGTCAGCTGGCGCTGCCGATAAAACAGTCACCAACAAGTAAACAAAGTCTTAAAATCAAAATTACCATGCTTTTATAATCATAATCATCATCAACCTGTAGCAGTCCACTGCTGGACATAAGCTAGGTCTCCCCTAATGAGCGCCATTGCGCCCTGACCTGAGCTCGACGCATCCAGCTTCTACCAGCAGCTTTTCGCAGATGGTCAACCCTACCTGGCCGGAGGACGTCCTATAGCTTTTATAAATAACATAATGAATGCTGCAGAATCACAGAAAACTTTCGCATATTAAAATGATTTTCCACTTTTATATTGTAAGCTTCTTATAAAGCCTTATACCTTATCTTTTGATTTGTAGATAAGGAATCTTTAGTCCCGATTTTGGTTGAGGGTGTCATAAACACATAAATACAGGTCGTAACGTGTAATCTATTCAACTGCTAAGTGTGACAGCAGTAAGCACTCGAAGCTCATAAATGTCTCTGCCACGGAGAGAGATGCTTGTACGGGCGCAGTGTGCCCATAGCTTTACACTAAGCGCCCTCAAGCGACATTTAGCCAAAATTCAGATCACGTCCTCATATCGGCAAGTGTAACTAGGATCCGTGCGACGACCCGAGACGTCAGAGATTATCGGCATTCCAAACCTTAGCCCATCCACATCTCTGCGAAAAAGCTGGCGAGAAGTTCACCGAGATTTCTCGCGAAAAGTTTCGGTGAACACTACACCATCTCTACGAGAATGCTCGCGAGAACTTCGCGGGGAGTTTCCGAGAAAAGTTTGCGTACTCTGCACCATTCACACTCTCTACGAGTAGGCTCTCGAGAAGTTCGCGAGACTTCCTGCGAGAGCAAAGGATACACATTACTTTGACAGTACGGCAGCTTACAAAGTGTGATGTGTTCTCGATTTTTCGCCCGAGAACCCCTTTGATTCGGGGTAAAGCCAAGAACAGGTCAACGCGAGAACGAGAAACCGTCCACATTCAAACTGCTCGGATGCTTTTTATGGCATGCGTGTGATGGGGGATGGGTTATGTGTTACTAGCTTCAAGGATAGCTGCTTTTTTTAAATCATTCTTAAGGTGACTAGTAGGGTCAAACCTCCCTCTCTCAACATTTTTGAAGATATAAAATCACTGAATGTAGTAATGCAAAATAGCAAACCTTCACGGCCTAGAAAATAACAATACAAAGGTCCAGCAATAATATCATTTTGATTATTTCACGTTTTCTTACCAAAAAACTGGTACCAATGTGATCAAATTTGGTGCCATTTTTTGGTAAGAAAACGTGATAGAATCAAAATGATATTATTACTGAACCTTTGAATTATTATTTTCTAGGCCGTGAAGGTTTGTTATTTTGCATAACTAAATTCAGTGATTTTATATCTTCAAAAATGTTGAATAGTGCGAGCGAGAGGGAGGTTTGACCCTACTAGTCGCCTTAATATGGTTTGAGATCTTTTTAATTCTCTTAACTGGAAATTTAGGATATTTAGAACGAGGCCCACAATGCAAAGCTCTGCATCCGCATCAAATTGAGGTAGGAAAATTCACGGGCACCCACAGCCTTCAAACCAAATCACAGCAATGCTGCTTCATAGCTGAAATAGGCATGGTGATAGTACTTCTCCGGACGAGTTCTTCAGAAAAAGCTCTATTAATTAGATACTACTATGCGTGCTAATCAACATTCAAGACCACAAACACCACTTTGGCTAGTTTTTCGAAACTTTTTAGTGGTTAGCATTTCGCGCGACATTTTGCAAGCCCATCCCTAAGTTATTTCTTCAAAAAAAGAGTGGCAATAGTTAGCTCTTTGTAGCCTCTCAAAGTCTCAACCGTTATGTAGGATTATCGAATCGATAAAATCGTAAAAATACTGTTTTACTCGAGTAGGTGCTTTCTCTGTACGATCGTTTGCTGGTATTTCGCTAAGATGTTTATAGATACTACGAAAGCTACTATTTATGTTTACTTTTGGTACGGCGAGTAAAGTGTTGTTTTACTGTTATGTTGTTGAGGTTTGCCTTCGCTTCAAATCATTTCACATTAATACGTAGCTACACATTGTACGTAAGAAAATCAAGCACATGTAATACAGTTTTCTTGTTTTTACAGCAAGTTAGAAAAAGAGTGATTGTGATAAAATGCTTATGTTCAAAATGTGTATATTCCAAGTTTCATCCAAATCCGTTAAGTCATTACGTTACGAATTTGAGTAGAAAAAAACATACTCACACACAAACTTACACATTTTTCATATTTGAGTAATTTTAATAAAAATTAAAATACCTATCATCGTTGACATAGTAGCAGTACGAGTATTTATCGATTCAAATTGGCACCTACATAGGAACATAGAGCGGTTTCAGATTAGCGTTTTTTTTTTGGCGCTTATAAGCTCATTCTTGTAAGCGCGTATAGGTGCGTTAGGTATGTAGATACATAATATATGCGTACCTTTTGCTGCACGAAAATTTCGAACATTGCCATCGTACGACGTACATCGTATTACGAGTGTTGACGCGCTTTAATCTTCATATAAGCACTAGCCGCTAGAAAATGACCCACGGGTTCGAAAAAACACGTGTACACGCGTTATGGTTTTGAAGCGCAAAATGTGGCACGCGTGCGCGTAACATACGACCTTAGGTATACGCTTGAAAAAATATGCTAGTCTGAAAACGCTCATAGTCTTTTTATAAAACCCTCTTCTGAGAATCTTTGGAATATTAATAAAACAAAATATCCAAGGAAGATGTAACAGTGGACGTCTGGTCCTCAGATAAGAATCAATGGAGCTACGAATATGAAATCAGAATGTCGGGTTTCATTCAAAAAGTCGGGTTTAGTGTGTGGCGCTGAGCCAACTCTGAACTGGGTTATTGGATACAAACAGGGAAGTATAAGGTTATGGAAGCCAAAAATCTATGAATTAACGAGACTTACTTCCAATATATTGGAAGAAATCTAAATAAGTTGACGTTTTATATAATACATTTAGAACTAGTCCTGTGGGAATACTTATTATGGCGCACAAATGGCCGAAACCGAAAATGCCAAAACCGTAAAACTTATCCAAAATAATAACAACACCAACCTATATCCATCCATTGCTGGACATAGACATCCCCTAATAAGAATGGAGACATGCTCATAATCCCCACGATGGCCATGCTTGGGGTTGGGGATCACAGGGCAAAACAGAGTTGAGGACTAGGGTTTTAGCTGTGCCGGTGTTTGGCTCCGATATGCTGCAATCATCCGGCCGCACGAGCCCCATTTGTCATACAGCAGGTGCAGTTGAGAGATGGCTTTGGTTCCGGTTCCAAAGATGGACAATGGAAATCCTTTACACCCCATAAATCATAAGTAGAAAGCCGAATAACGGTGTTTTTACAACACCGTTATTTAATATTAGGCAAATTACAGTATTTAACGAAATAACTCTTATTTTTTAGTGTACTTATTAATTACACTTTGTGTAATACTGCACCCAAAAAAGAATTATCTGACATTCTTCACGCTTTGGTGGATTTTAATATGGTTTGAATCGATCAATTATGGAAACACTCTGACTTTTAAGTAGTTTCATCATTCGATGCATTTTTTTTGAGACAAGCGGCCATAATTGACCGCCTCTGTGGCGCAGTGGGCGAAGGTCCGCCTGAGACCCAGAAGGTTGCGGGTTCGATTCCCGCTGCGGGACAAATGTTTGCATGTTTTGTAGATATTTATCTCGAGTCTGGGTGTTTTCTATGTATGATATATATGTATTTACTAAAAAAAAGTATATGTGTAGTATATCAATCATGTGGTTCCCATAATACAAGCTCTGCTTAGTTTGGGGCTACATGATGCAGTGTGGTTACGTCCCGCATTATTTATAATATCGCCGTCTGCGCTCTTATCGGACGCTACTTATTTCTTAGTAAGAGTAGGTTTACGAACGCTTAAATCGCGTCCAGAGACTAATCGTCACATGATGTAATGTACGTTGGAGTTGGTGATGCGCAATAATTCAAATTCACACAGCTTTTTCGCTAAATTGACTTTGAAGCAATATGCAATTTACGTAATTTGTTTGTTTCAAATGCTTGATATCTGTCTCGTGACTAGTGGGTTCATAGTTTTTATTAAGTATCTTAAAATATTTACAGTTAAATATCGAAGGTATCTGTATTTATAAATCATACTATATAAATAAATAATGCGGGACGTAATCAAACAGCATCATATAGCCCCAAACTAAGCAGAGCCTATATTATGGGAACCACATTATTGATATTCTACACATATATATTTTTTTGTAAATACATACATATGATTTATAGAAAATACCCAGACCCGAGGCAAATATATACAGAATATGCAAACATTTGTCTCGCAGTATATAAACCTAATAAACCCGTTTGGTATTAACCAATTGCTGGTTTTCATTGCTGGTTTGAAAACTTTATTGTTCATATGTAGAAATAAATAAGTATGAGTATGACTCATTCATAAGCTAGAAAGGCCTTGGCAATCAAATCAAATCAAATTTATTGAAATAAAGGGTTACAATGTTTTACAGCGCAATAGAAAACATATCTCATGATTACATTGAAGTGTTAAAGTACCATTGAAACCAAAAATAAGCTGAAAGCTTGTGGCTTGGGTTTCGGAGTGCAATTATCAATAGAAAGGTTAACAAAGGGGCACGAGTGTCTGTGTGAATACTATGGCAATGTTACTTAACAGCAATAACAAAACAATACCCAATTTAGTTCCCAATATTATAAAAAACCAAGGAATAAACATTTTCATTTTGAGAGCATTAGGTCCAAAATTGTTAAGCTTAGTAGAACCCGTGGTAGAACTTATATCAACATGCAGTGAAAGCAGATGGACCTCCATCTGGTTGATTACGGCTCGCTGTTAGACGAACCGAGACAATAAGCCAGCGAAATCTAGGTACAAGTCGCAGTGAAGTTGGAAACCATCATTTTGGAGTCATCTCCAAAATTGCGAAAAAATCTTGTTTCTCCAGTTTTGTTGCCTTTTTGTAAATTTTTGATATAAATTATTGAACATCGTGGGTATTGGTTTTTTTAACCATAGCAAATCTACGTACAAAGGAAGCTGAAAGTAAAAAAATATACAAGTCATTGGATAAGCCAGATATTATGTATAGCCTGACTTTAAGCAACTGTATAATTTTCGCTATCACATTATGTAAATAGTAGGTAGAAATAATGAAGGCCGCGGCTCGGCAAACGTAATGTAGGACGTCTTCTGGCCAGGTGTAGTGACGATCTTTGAAAGGTTGCTGTTTTGACTCCTGCTGTTTTGGAGCTTGACGCCCCAAGCAGGACGCAATAGCGTTTATTGGAGGAGGCCTATGTCCAGCATTGGACTGCTATAGGCTGATGATGATGGTGATGAGGTAGAAATAAAGGTATTTCTTATACCATTCTATGGTTTTGATCGAGATCAAACTCAAACTTTGAATCGTCATTTTTTAATTTACACCAATTATTATTCGTAATGCGACCAAAAGAGAAGAATTGGCAAGAAACTCTGATTGCCTCATATTTTTTTAAATTCATAATATTTATTCTTATCTATTACATTGTTTTTGAGGGAGTTGGAGACAGTTACATCCCAAGCTTTTTTTTCATCTAAATAATCAGATTTTTTTTATTATGTTTTATTACAGAGATTACCTATATCAGCATTTTTTAATTTATTTACAGATAAATTTAGCATATCATTTGGGATTTTGTTAACAAATCGTACACATTTAAAAGATTGACTAACTTTATGGAGCCTTACAGTAGGAACAGCAAGTTTATATTTATTGCTAGTGATATCATTATGATGGTCGCTATTTTTTTAAACAATTTCATACAACCGAATAAACATTTCAATTCCTTAATACACTACTATTTTCTAAGTTAAGCCAAAACATTGGACCTAATTGTTGGCAATTTAGCACACATAGCTGAATTGAACTGTAAATCCATTATGCTAGGGTACTCTCCAAATCCAGTGAACAATACATCGTTCAAGTAGGCTTGCACGCCCTCCTGACTTCATACTTTAACACGTTCATGCCGTCAGCTTAAATTCAGGACAGACTCGAGTGAGTTCTAGATGTGTACAATAGCGACACGATGGAGGAAAATGTACTAATTTAACGGGAAGAATCTTCGATCAACTATACAAAAGATTTTGCACTATCCGCCCGAAATTAGCTTGTCTAAAACTCCGCCAAAACGCATCGGAGCAGCAGTTTTCATAAAGTCGGTTTACTTAGATTTTTTGTCTTATCTTCTTTATTATAGAGGCGATATTTATATGACCTGCTTATAGGAGCAGCATATTTCATTTAGTCGGCTTACTTAGATTTTCCGTCTTAACTTCTTTAATAAAGAGGCGATATTTGTAAGACGTGCTTTTGACAAATAATAGTTAGCAATATATGCCACTTTTTTTACAGTGCATTGTACGGCGCGCGATATCCTTTGTATAGTTGATCGAAGGGAAGAATGGACAAATGAGATCAGGTTAGAGAGACATTTATAGCTCAAAAAGAACCCAGTTCACTTTAAAATGAGCGTCTGAAACTAATTATAATTAATTAAGGTAAAGTTACTTAGTAAGTATTTTCTAGAGATCTATGAAATATCTTTGAAATAGTTTAGAAGGTCGATTTCGAAGACTATTAAAAAGTATTAGTATCGTAGACGTAAAATAGTGGCCAATAAGAGAGCGTAGGTTGAAAATAACGCCTTGTCATTGGCTAAAATATTTCTTTACACTATATTTTAGGGATCAGGCGGATCTTCGTCCGCTGCCTTCAGTCGCAGCCGCAGTCATCATATTTTCATTTTGTTGTTTCAAGTTGAGATCGATTCCAAACTCCTACAAAGAGCGTGTAATGCAAAATTTTACATACTGTTATAAATCAACCTCAAGCTGATCAAAATCAATAAAATAAACAATTCGCAATGTCCAAAACCAAAAACGATAACCACAAACACCAGGAGAATCATCATTAGCAATTACCAGGAGCGGAACAATTTACAATCGCAATCAAGTCGTGCTCTCGATTGATAAACCACACATTGTCCTAATGACGGCTGTTAGTACTACTGCCGATTATTGCAATGATGTGTGAGCAGTAATGGGCAACATTACTATACCTGTGCACGTGCGCGAATGATGAAGAGATCTACCATTATATGGTCTACTCTCTAACTACGTCAGTCATCATCAGCCTGAAGCATTCCACTGCTAGACAAACACCTCCTCTAATGAGGAACAACTAGGTATCTAGGTAATTTGTCAAAAAGATGCTTTCAAATTTGACATTTCAATATTGATTTGATTTCAATTGACGGCCTCTGTGGCGCAGTGGGCGAAGGTCCGCCTGAGACGCAGAAGGTTGCGGGTTCGATTTCCGCTGGGGAACAAATGTTTGCATGTTCTGTAGATATTTGTCTCGGGTCTGGGTATTCTCGTTTACCCCAACGGTTACCGGTTCTTCGGCAGATATGGCCAGCCCACGAGTTCTTGAGTGGAGACCGCGGCTTGGCAAACGTAGTGTAGGACGCCCTCCGGCCAGGTGGGGTGACGATCTGCGAAAGGCTGCTGGTAGAAGCTGGATGCGTCGAGCTCAGGACAGGGCGCAATGGCGCTCATTAGGGGAGGCCTATGTCCAGCAGTGGACTGCTATAGGCTGATGATGATGATGATGATGATGATGGGTATTCTCTATGTATGATTTGTATGTATTTACAAAATATATATATATATATATATATATATGTGTAGTATATCAATCATGTGGTTCCCATATTACAAGCACTGCTTAGTTTGGGGCTACATGATGCTGTGTAATTACGTCCCGCATTATTTATTTATTTATTTTATTTATTTATTTAATTATGCTTCTTTGGACAGCTGAGTTGTGTAAAAATCACATAAGTCAAATTCATATATATCTACTGTTTGTGGGGGTCTTCTTCTTCTTCGTATGAGCTAGTAACCAATTCTGGAGACGGAGTTTTTAAGCCGCCCGAAGGCCTACGATATGTTCTAGCGACTGAAAAGCCGTGACCAAATCTTTACGTACCTTCCGAAGCCACAGAAGCGCGAATTTAAATGTCACAAAACGCCCATCCATCCAAGGAACGCCCGGGCGGAGTGTAGCTTAACCAAGGTGATCTACTAAAAACACCGAAGTTAACCATGCCACGTGCGCTTCTGCTTGTGGCGGTATAAGGTAAGAATAAGTTCTAGCCTTCAT
Organism: Horisme vitalbata; assembly: GCA_951804965.1. Classification (NCBI taxonomy): domain Eukaryota; kingdom Metazoa; phylum Arthropoda; class Insecta; order Lepidoptera; family Geometridae; genus Horisme; species Horisme vitalbata. Next base: position 11,779,693 of record OX638101.1, read on the forward strand.
CTTTGGAACCTAAGCTTACTACACCAGCCCATGATGCACCTTGCTGTATAACAAACGGCTCTGGAGCATAGCTACCGGCTGATTGTGCCATGGAGCAGTCTAACCCTGGCACAGCAAAATCCTCCGGCAGTCGACAGGCAGAAGCGTGGATGGTGTGATAAGCTGTGCCATGAAATCCCCAATCAGCAACTCGCATTCCCAGCGTGAGTATTATGGGCATAACTCCTTTCATACAGGAGAGACCTCCATCAGTGGATTGATTTGACCAATAAAATGTGGGAAGTAGGTAAAATAAATACCTGACCAAAGTTTGGCTTTTTTGCTTCTGTATTTACATCGCATCTTAACAATCAAGCTTGAGCGAAATCCAAATATGAATCATTTAAAAATAATGAGACACTCTTTTGATGCAAACGATAACTAAATCACACTAAATGATTGATTGAGACGTTTTCTTTTTTTTTCAATACAGTCAGTTGTAGAAAGCCAACCTTGTACAGGTAATGCAGTTGAATTTTTTTTTGTGGCGTATGGTGCGATGGTGGAAAACGGCTTCAGGCACCAAATCAAAAAACTCCTCAGAGGACTCTCCAAAATACAGACTAATAGAACACTCATAGAGATCCTACGTCTCTCCTCAAACTTAACGACTCTAGATAGTCTGTGAGCTTAGATTCAGAGACATAGCTTTCATTTTCTTTATTAAGTAACTTACGGCCTGTTCCTTTAATATGCCCTTCATATTTTCCCTTGTATCAAATTTTCGACGCACGAAGAGTCATCGATAACGGTACAATATAGGATTCCATGGTTAGATAATCACTGTCATTTAAGTTTTGAATTAGTAAAACTTTGATTATATCGTTCGTCAAATAGTTTTTTTTTTTATTTATTAATTTAGATCAATAACACTTATACTTTTATATTGTACCCTATAAACCATATAGGGTTTCAATTTTCTAATAAAAAAAAACTTGAGAAGTGTCAAGGGATGGAACGAAGTAGCTTTCTATGAGAGAGAGAGAGAGAGAGAGAGACAGAGAAACACGCTCACGCCGCACGGCTTCATTGAAATACAGATCATATTACATAAATTCAAATTAAAAACATGCAAAAAGACGTATTCACCACAGCGATTCGAACTGGGTGTCGCGGCGCAGCAGCCCAAGCCTATACGGCGAGGCTAACAAGCACTTAGCATAAACCGTTGAAATAAGCGCACAAGTCTTTATACCATGACGTCATCAGCCCAACCATTTGACAATTACAAAGTGTCGTTACAACTTTTGGTCTTAATTTTTTTCCGTCTAGCCCCCTTACGCATCACGCGATAAGGAACTTCGTTCCAATAAATAGGAAGTTTTGTTTATGGTACCTGAAGATGGAAAAAGCACAATGCCCACCCTGATGAAAGTTGTGTTTTCAATAACGTAGGTAAGCGGCGGCAAAATTCTTAAAGCTGAAGTACCTATTTCACGCAATCAATCATTCGAGTAATTTAGCCAAGGTAGCATGACCCAGCTAATGGATAAACGAAGTTCACGCGACACTTCCTTTGATTTATACCCCGGTAGCAGTAATCTATTTTATATTTAATTCATAATCGAATTCTAAATTTCTTCAGTAAGGTTATTATAGTATCTATTAAAAACTTTTTGTATCTATTTAGATGTTCCTCAGTAATAAGTTTTTATACATTTATATGGTTATTTGGGCGTTTGCATAGATATTGAAATCAATTAGGTAATACAATAAAAAAATACAACCGAATTGAGAAACTCCTCCGTTTTTGAAGTCGGTTAAAAACTAAGGTTCGTCGTGGGTTTTGAGAATTTTCATTTGTTGTTTACAAAATAACCCACACCACATGCCTGATTATATTCGATTTCTCAGTTTTTAACTATTTATTATTACCTTTATGTTCTTACAAATAAATTGGCATTTAGTTCACTGAGCTCTGTTAAAGCAAGTGATATCTTTAGCATTAAAATAATTTGGAATAAATTGCCTATAATATTACTCCAGTTTATACTGAGAAACGAGAAGTCATAGATTAACAAATTCATAGGTACTTGGGTATTTGGATTCTTGTTTGAAACCGACCGAAGCGACGCGTGTAGGGGCAAATACTTGTTACAAATATCCAACTTCTGAATAGTTGTCTTCAATTATATGTATAACACATTATAGAATATAGAAGGGTTTTACATAAGGGCTCTTTTACACGACCGGCGTGCCGCCTAAGGCCGTCGACGCGTCAACGGCAGCCTTTCGACGGCTGCAGTAACCTCTGCCATTGGCGGAATGCCCGTCCTGTAAAAGAGCCCTTAATTGTGTGCATATATGAAAAAAATTACCGTTCACACCTAGACAACTATTAATTAAGTAGATTCAAGATTTAAATTTGATTTGAGATACCTGAAAAGGGTCCAAGTCCTGTACGTACTAACTAGTTTTTAGACTCGTTGATACAACTGGCATAATGCCATTATATAAATAATAAGTATTTATGTGAAGTAGAAAAGATGTCTATCAATTAAAAAATCTAGAGAAGAAAAAATAAAAGAATAGCCTGGGAAACTGTCAAAAGAGAACGAACACTTTTTATTCTTACTAATATAGAATTCCTTTAATTCATTTTCAATTTTATTTTTTGGCTGTGTATGTAGGTAGACTTCCTAATCCCCAACGAGCGAGAACAAGCAACAATTGGTAGTACAGAATTCTAAGATATTTGAAGATACTATCACAATTCTAAGATATTTGAAGATACTAAACCTACATAATTTTCTAAAGGAACCCTTATTTTCTGTTAACATTGTTAGCACGAAAAGTTCTAAGGCAATTTATCTTTCAGAGAGAATATATGGTCGTTATAAGACCTGGATTTTAGCCAAGGTCAAGCCAATTTATTCTAGGCCTGCGTTCAGAAGCAATTACGGTCGAGCCATTAAGTGGCCTGATTTGATTAAAATTTCAGTTCGATAAAGTTTACTTTAGCAAAGTATTATTTCCAAAGTCAAGGAACTTTGTATATACTAACATACTAATTGAAGCTGCAAAAAACCTTAGAAAGGTACCTATTTACTTTTATCTTATAAAGAATACATTGTAGAAAGTTTTAGAATCTGCAATTTCAGCCAATTTTAATAAATTTTAATTGGTCGGAAAAAAATGTAATTCTATTAAACCTTAGAATGGAAAAACCCTCATCTAAAATGCTTTAAAATGAACAAAAACACGCCTTTTCTACAAAGCCATTCGCTGTTAATTGAAGCCTAAAAATTACTCATGCATTGAGGGAAAAAAATATCATTCTTTTGTGTTTCAAATCAGGTTTTTTTAAACTCGAAGTGCTACTGAATTAGGCATGCTCAATTACCCTTCTTTGTGGCAAAGAATACACCCCTTTTCCTTCAATGAAGAATTGTAGACTTTGAGATTACAGTGAGAGAGAAGTAAAAATCCCTAGAATTTATGGTAAGATATTAATAGAATCTCGGGTGCAATCAACATTGGGTGATGCTGTATAAAAAACGTAAGGGGTTATAAATTAAAATTGGCACTTTCCAAACCATTTGTAACTGTTAAATTAAATAAATAATCCTGGACGTTATCACACAGCATCATGTAGCCCCAAACTAAGCAGAGCTTGTATTATGGGAACCACATGATTGATAAACTACATAGATACATTTTTTTTTGTAAATACATACATATTACATATTATTATATTATTGTGTAGGAACTATATACCTATCTGAATTGAAATTTTCACATGCCTGTAAGCGAGTGCGAAAATGTTTCCGATTTCTCCGTACCTATGTACATAATGTGGCTTTATTTTGGACATTTGGTAATATTCGGAAACCGCCAGCTCAAACTAACACAAAACTAAAATTACTTGGTTTGCATGGTTGTAATTTTCTATTTTGATACACACATTATGAATTTGTTTGTTTTTTACAATTACATTACTACAATAGATACTAAAAAAACATTTTTGCAATATGTAGTAGTAAACATAAGAATTGGTGACAATATTTTTTTGTAGAATTTCACATGTGACCAAACAAAGCGGGCATAGTAAAATTCACTATTCTGTGATATTGGTACCGAAATACCATCCTACTGATATTATGGAGGTGAAAGTTTATGAAATGCATAATTTTTAAAATTATACTATACTTTTCATGCGGGTACCCCGCGAGCGAAGCCGCTGGCGAAAGCAAGCTAAACATAATCACACGTGTGATTTTTAATTGTTTGTTTACTTGGAAATTCTTGGAAATTTTGTGACATGAATAACATCCAATTCTCCTAGATAATATCCATAGGAATGTTACCATAGAGTAGGTACTATATAATAAGTACTAAGCAATATATAAAGACAAATTAATTTAAAGGTACTTAAAAGAAATCCGAATAGGTAGTCTCACATCATATTTTACGCTACAACATCCATATTTGAGTTTCTCTGAGACCGAGCTACTGCTACCGTTCTATAATATAAAGAGATTAAACGTTATTCTCATAAAATAAAATGCTTTGATAAATATAACTTTCATTTTAGCTCGCTAAGTGCAAATGCAGCACCTCAATGCTCGAGCCGGCAACACGCGAGGCTAGTTAAACCATGCCAGGATAGTAAATAGAAAGCAGCAGCGTAAGGATATTTCAGAATGAAATAGAATAGAACACAACAAAAGTTTATTCGCCATAGAATTAGATAGGTAATACAGTGAGTTAACTTAGGGACTAATGTTATCTTTATATTGCATTCAAAGAGGTCGGATTTTTTTCTATGATCGCATTACGTCAATTAAACAATTTAAAAACATTTAGTGGCGTTTGAGCGCTTCCGTGCTTCGGAAGGCACGTTAAGATGTTGTTCCCGGCTTTTTCAGTCGCTAAGCCATGTCGGAGGGCTTTGGGCGGCCTAATGACTAACGACACCAGAGTTGGCCAATAGCTTATATGAAGAAGGATAGAAGATTTAAAAAACTGATCTTATCACGCTATGTTTCTTGATCGTTGTTATCAATCGTGTGTTGCCGATGTTGGGGATAAGCCCACCAGGCTCAAATGGGATTGGTGAGACACTCCGGTGAAGCCGCATGCCTTCCAGTAACTATCACCAAAAACTGGACACCTGAGGAACAGCGGCGTCGAGGTCACCCGAAGATGCGTTAACGGGACTTTGCTTTGACAGAGATGTTTGGAGATGGAAGTTATAAGGAAGACCTTTACAGCAGTGGGATAAAAAGAAAATCTATTTGTATCTTACCATTAAACAAATACTGGCTACTATGCGTATGTGCCAAGCTTACTTAATTTTACCTGCCTCGGCTAGGAAAATTCTTGTGTAGCTTCTGTGAGCGATTTTGCACGCATGGCATAGAAAGAAAAAGTAGCCTTCCACCTCGCCTTGCACTAAATAATGTACAAATAAACCGCTCAATGAGTTCAATAATTTTCAATCATCATGATGATGACGAGTTCAATAATTTTGGCGTGAACGAGGTTCAAACATACATTTCTCATGTTCACATTCACCAAAGAGATATTGTTTGTTTTGTATTTTATGTTTAAGTTGGTGTGAGTACAATAAAGAGTTATCTATCTATCTATCTATGAGCCTTCCCAGATGGGCGATTTACTTGCGCGTGTTGATCGCGCGAGCATAACGCCAATCTGGGAAGGCTCTATAAAATAAGAATAAGTAGGTCAATAGGATTGTGCTTTTTATTTTTAAGTAATTAAATTTATTGAATTATGAGATCCATCTGTTATTTACCTACCTGATAAAAAATTAACCTTTTATTTAATTAAATGGAACCCTGATTCAGAGGTCATTCGTTTCAAAGTCAAAGTCATAAGATAGCTTCGGTTATTTACTCGGGGTGATTTCATCATCATTATCATCAGCTACTGCTGGATATAGGCATTCTCTTATTAGAGCCATTGACCTATCCTGATGATTAACGGGGTGTTTTAGTGACCTCTTTTAGCAGTCTCCACTCACAGTTAGCTCACCTATAATGGCTTCATGTAGCCAAGCCCTTTTGTGAATGGAGTGAACGGGGTTTTAAACACCACAACAACACAAAGTTTATTTAAAAGTTCCTGTAATCAAATGATAAGCTACATAATTTTTGATGGGCCAACTTAAGAGATGATAAGATAGGGTAACTTGAACCTGAGTTCTCGTCTCGAAACGAATGTCCGTAATTTTAATTTGCCCCTTAATTTAATTGTACCCTTTTTTATTTACTAGTGTTTTAAGTTGGTTATTTTATAGCGGTCTGGCATTGGCGAAGAAAACTCTATGTATTTAACTACTACGAAATATTGGTTTAAAAATAAATAGGTAGGTAGTGGGTCAGAATCAAATTTTTAGCTATCTGGTCTTTTTTGGATTTATATTTTCTCGCACCACCAACGCTGCTGCCCGTCGTGGTCCAGGGGATTTAGGCTGCGCTATGCCGTTATCAGCCAGCGGCTAGCGCCCTGTTTATCCAATATTCAATTTCCATCTTCGGAAACCAATCCAAACCATGCTGTATAAGCATGGTGCACCACGGGCAGGAAAAATTGGCTTGGTTTTCGAAGATGGAGATTGGAACCCCGTAGGTACCTATTATGATATTAGTAAGTAGCGAAATTTTCTTTTTGCCTTGCTAATATGGTTATGTTACACCAAAATACCTAAAACACAAAATAGCCATAATCAGCTCTCTCTAGGTAGAGACCGTTTGCACTCTAGATAATTTCTGACCTATGTTATAGAGATTTGTCATTTGTTATTGTTTGCACAAGTACATAATCTCTATTATATAAAGTTATCGCGTATTATTTTGTTAGCAGTCTCTTCAGTTCCTATTTACGTGACGGACAACAAAGTGCAAAATGAATTTGTGCAACGTTTTTTTGGTTTTCGGTTTAGCAGCGGTTGTGCACTCTGATGGAGGTGATTACGTAGTTTTTTTTATACAAAAATCATGTTTAAATGTGTTACTCATTGACCACTGGCAGAATCATACGATAGGGATTCTATCATTCATAGTTCCTGACTTATATTCTGTGGTCTGTGGTTCCTGATAGAGGTTAGAGAATCCTTACCATAAGATTCTACGAGTCAAGATTTTACTGTTGGGTGTTTAGCCTGTATGTTTTACATAACTTTTCCTAAACCTCAACAAAGTTATAGAACTGATAGTGGCTTGATTGTAATTATTTACCTACTAATAATATAACGGTTCAAATGAACCACTTTTCAGACCCTTTATTATAGAACAAAGTATTATATTTAGTTCTAAAATAAAGGATAATGTTCATTTGAACCGTTATATCTATTAGTTACATAATTACAAATACAATAAATCTACTATCAGTTCTATAACTTTGTTGAGGTTTAGGAAAAGTTATGTAAAAAATAGCATAACAATTATACACCCAACAGTAAAATCTTGACTTGAAGAATCCTATGGTATGGTATCTCTAACCTCTATTAATAATCACAGACAACAGAATATAAGTTAGGAACTACAAAAGATAGAAACCCTACCGTAGGATTCTACCAGTGGTAGAGTGTAAAAGTGGAAGTGAAAGTTTAGTAAAAATGGATCATTTGAACGTTTGTTGAGTAGTTCATATTATCTACTTTTCAAACCATTTATTCTATCTAAGCATACTGTTCAAATGACGCACTTTTCAAAACCATTATTCTAGAACGAAGTAAACTTAATACTATGATTGTAATTGTGTATGTAAACTCAGTAACTAAGTAAACTCATTTAACAATTTTGTTATTCACAAAGCATTGGCAAGTCAAGTTACTGATAAAATTTGTTATGCCTAATTGAATAATATAGTCAGCACAGAATAAACTAAAAAACAGTGATAGGGTAAAATTATTCAATAAATTACTGCAAGTAACTAAATGAAGAATTTAATTATTCTTGCTTCTCCCTTGACTATCAGTCTTCTTAAGTCTAGTTTTTGGAACACATAGAGACTTTCATTATTTCGGGTATTCTAGAGAAAGACTATGTGTTCAAAAAACTAGACTATGTATACAATGATTAACATTAATACAATTGAAATCTAGAATTTCATTGTCAGCCTAAAGCAGTCCACTGCGTGTCTTAGCATAAGCCGCCTTAATGCCATTGCACCTTGCACCCTGTCCTTTTAACGCGTAGCTTTTGCAAATTGTCCTTCCACCTAACCGAAGGGTGTGTCACACTACTCTAGCTTCTAATATCGAAAACAAAATTTCACAAAGTGCTTCAATTACGAAGAAAGGCTTTGCGCTAAATTAATTTACAGTAAATAGACAAAGCCTATTAGAAGCTGTTATAAAAAGCCTTTATGAGGAATAATTCGCGGGGCGCCCACTAAATTCGGTTGTATTTTTATAAATAAACTGAACATTGAAAAACGAGAATTCTCTGTTCCTTGTCTGAGTAATAAACCGTGATAAGCCAGACACTCGTCTGATTTATTTTAGTGTGAATTTAAATTGTCATGGGGAGCAGAGACCTTAGTACTCATTGAATATTTATTAACACCTTTTAGGGTTTATCTTCACAGTCAATCAGTAGAGTGTGACCAAATTTAAAATTTGCAATTCTTTTTAAAACACAAATAAAGCCTGGTATCCACGGTATCTAACCAAACAACGGGAGATGCGTAAAACAACCAATGAAATTGCGAAAACATAACATTATACTGTTTATCCACGATAATTTTATTACCAAGTTTATTTTAGTTATTTATTTACGAACACTAACAAAATAAACACCAAAACATATGCTAATACACAGAGCAGAGAAGATACAGTTTATGTGACATTAAAATTTAAGGTGGAGACTACATTCATTTATTAACAGTGAGTAACAATATGCAGCGTTTCAAAAAGGGCGTTTTAAAATGTTTAAAAGGGTCAGCAACGCGCATGTAATACCTTTTGATGTTACAGGCGTCCATAGGCTACGGGAACCGCTTACCATCAGGAGGACCGTATGCCTCTTTGCTAACTTAGTAGTATAAATATATATTACAAAAAATATAATATACCTACTGACAGTATAGAAAATTTTTACCCACATCTTTTCTCTCATCTTTAGAGGCCTAAATATAAAAAATACTTTTTTAAAAGAAATATTGGTGAACGAGCGTGCGTGTAAGGGGTTCCAAGCCATGGTTGCACCCGTTACACCCTGCTGTATACCAGACGTAATAAGAAAATGGCATAATAGTGCCCATAATCCCCACGCTGGGCATGCATTAACTACAATATAATTTAAAGAATGCTCTACGTAAGCAAGTTTAGTCCCCAATCTTGAAAAGTGCCATGCGCTATTTACGAGGACAACGGTCAACGATTTATCTCTTACGAACACAGAAACAACAATTTGTTTCGTTTGATAAATAAATACCATTATTTAAACAATCCTGATTATCAGGTGTGTAGGTATAATAATATTGATACTTCGATTTTAACCAATCAAAAAACGATAAAAAATAGTTTAAATACCTAAATGTTTAGGGATAAAACAAGTAAATTTTTTTTTACAAAAAAACTTAAAACTTTCTTCAAATACCTGTATACTTATCTGAATGGTTATATACTTTCCTACACTAAAAATAATCAATATTTATATAATATATATATAAAATAAATATCAGAATAAAGTTAGTTCCGGTGGCCATCTGTATTCTTCATCCTAAGTTCCACTTCACCAAATGGTGCTTCCGAGTGCATTTGCACTACATACGTAACCAAATTGCTATAGGTGTGCCTATAATATTTAAATATTTCTCTAAATTTCTCCAGTATCCCATGTGACGATGGCATATTTATTAAATAAATATTTTCTGATTATTATTATTTTACTGATTTATTGATCTGAAAATGGGAAAACTTTTAAGGCAACTACATGTCAAACCTCCCTCTAACTCGCACTTTTCAACATTTTTGAAGATATAAAATCACTGATTATAGTTATGCAAAATTGCAATCCTTCACATTACAGAGAATAACAATTCAAAGGTTTTTTTACCATAAAACTTGTACCAGTGTGATCAATTTTGGTACAAATGTTTTGGTAGCAAAACGTGTTGGGTTCAACATGATATTTTTGCTGAACCTTTGTATTGTTATTTTCTAGGCCGTGAAGGTTTGCTATTTTGCATAACTACATTCAGTGATTTTATATCTTTAAAAATGTTGAATAGTGCGAGCGAGAGGGTTTGACATGTATCGTCACCTTAAACATAAACAATATTTTCCAAATCAGTCCAGCCATCTACGAGTAAAAAGACTCCGACAAATTGAGAACCTCCTCCTTTTTTGAAGTTAATTTAATTTAAGTATTTTTTTTTCAGGATCACTTCTAAGCCCATGTCTAATGAAAGATCTCGAATGTCTTAGCAAATCAACGGAGCAGTTCCTGGAGAACACATGTGCAGGAATACCAGAATACGACATCAGGGCGATAGACCCCCTGATCATACCCTCTTTGGATATTGATGTGGATGAGGATATGGGGCTGAGGTTTTGCTTTAAAAATTTGAATGTGACTGGCCTGAGGGGCCAAAAGATTTCCGATTTCCAGTAAGTATTTTTATACATTGTTATTGCGCTTATTGGTAAAGGGTTTATATTTTGCAAGCATTCTTGTTGTGTAGTGTCATGTTTTAAAAGTTTCGATAAAAAATTGCTATTTTTTATCTATAAGGATGTGTGCAGTGCAATGCAAAGCCTAGCCTTCTGAAAGCCTAAAGAAAGTTAGTAGAGGCAATTTGTATCTTACCTTTTTTTCGGTGTGAAAATGCCTTACGCATGTCATTCAACTCGGGGAGGAATACTCCGAGTTAAAGCGGTCTGTTGAACTCTCCACATCCAGCCGGCCGGCAACTAGCTCTCCCTAGCTTTCAGCGGCCTATTGACTAAAAACACACCGTTTTCCGTCGCTCATCGTAGTGCTAGTACATTATTCTACTATCGATTGCCTGATGAAGAGCTCGTCGCTGTAGTAGGGTCATGGGGTCCCGGTAGGATTCCACCTATCTGTCTAACCTAACTAAAACAAGTGTTTTTTGTCTTCACGGACATGAATTTCAAAAATTGTTAGGATTATGAACACTGTTCTTTTGCAATGAGTGGACTGGCCAGGAAAAATTCAAGCCGTCTTAGCTAAAAAAATAGAATCTTTGTCTTCACGGACGCAACTTTAATTGTACTTAGTTATGATAATCATAATCTAAGATTTGTATATATCCCAAAAATTTCGACCTTCCCATCAATACAGGGATGCAAGGTTTCCCCTGTAAGTGGAGCAAACGGCGCTTAGCCACGCCTGTCCGAAAATTTCGACGAGGTGAGGAGTTGACTCAGTAGCGCAGTTGGTTAGCGCTTCTTAGTATTTATGGAAGGTCGCGGGTTTAAATCCCGCCTGAGTCGTTTTTTTTAGGATATATACAAATCTTAGATTTTCTCTGAAGTGTGGGCTTACCCTTAAAATACAAAAAATCATAATCATAATAATTTATTTGCAACGAACATGGGTACTGTAAGATCCGGGGTTATTGAATAAAACAAAGCGTACAAACCAAGGCTGTATTCCGACTGACATGACATTCGTCCAGGCCACAGACGTTATACACTACACTCCTCCACACTTATTCTTAATAGCTTATCATATTATGATTACAATTTATAAACTAACTTACTTTTAACAATAGAAATCAAACAAACTCTTTTTGACGAAGGAACTTAAATTACATAATAACAAGCAAATCTCATAGTGGCATACAGGAGTACCTTGTACCGTAGGTAAGTACTTAACCGGTACCTTGAACAGGTGTACACAGTTAAGTTCTTTTATAGTTTATAATTTGGCCTACTTAGTGTACATTTTCTAACTGGCCTCGCTGCCTTGGATACAATTGTGGCCGTGTCACGGGAAGGTTCACAGGGCTCAGGTACGCGTGCTGGTGAGCTCAGCACGGAACCACCATGCTGCCCGGCTATCTCCGACTGGATCTCCCGCCCTACTGTTTCCACGGTTAGTGAAGCTGGATCGGCTCTTTCCTCTGCGTCAAGGAAAATATCAGTTTCCGTCTGTATCTCGGGTACCCTAACCGGAGTACACTCAGGATTCGGGAAGATCAAAGAACTCCTCGACCTTGTTTTTAACTGATCGATGTGACGATGCACTCTATTGCCTTCCTCCCCAATTACCTTATAATTAGATTGGCCCATGCACGATTCCACTTTCCCGGGTAACCATTTTTCACTTTTTAAATATTGGCGATACCAGACGTTATGACCTGTATCAACGACCCTATTTCCACCGCCCGCATTATCTATTTGACGACCCTGTGCCTTACAAACTCTAGATTCTAAATTCGGTTTTAGTGCATCTAACCTTGTTCGTAGCCGCCTGCCCTGCAATAACATGGCTGGACTCTCGCCGGTCGACGCGTGTTCCGTATTCCTATAATACAACAAGAAAGAATGCAAAGCCTCCATTACATTTTTCTTTTCAAATACGGCTTTTATAATAACCCTTTTTAGGGTTTTAACTGCGTTTTCTGCAGCCCCATTGGAGGCTGGGTGATAGGGTGCAGTTAAGATATGCTCAATAGCCCGAGCTCGAACGAAAGATTCAAACTCCTTACTTGTAAACGGTGGCCCGTTATCTGTCACAATTTGTTTTGGTAAGCCCCACCTACCCCATAATTCGTTCAGTTTATCGATAGTAGACGTTGCCGCTGTACTAGGGACCATAAATATTTCCAGCCATTTGGACATGGCGTCAACTACCACGAGATAAGTTTTACCGTAAATAGGGCCCATAAAATCCAGATGAAGTCTTGACCAAGGCCGGCTAGGCCAGGGCCAAGGGCGCGGGGCCTGCCGTGGCGGAGCGTCCGCCACTGCCGCGCATGTACCGCACCCGCGGCACATTGCCTCGATAGCCTCATCTATACCAGCCCACCACACGTAGCTACGGGCTAAACACTTGGATTTAACTATTCCCATGTGGGGTTCATGAAGGACACTCAAAACTTTCTCCCTGCAATTAACAGGAACTAACACCCTATGGCCCCACATAACGCAACCTAATTCTTCATAAAGCTCCTTTTTCCTATTGAAGTACGGCTGCATACCTTCAATTTCGCACTGATCTGGCCAACCATCTCGTATAAATGCCAATATCCTACTTAAAATGGGATCCCTAGCTGTACTTCTCTTTATGTCATTATAGTCCAACAAGAAAGCTTCCTGAGCGAAATGTAGATAAGTTTGCTCAGGCATAACGCGCAAAACCGTTTTGTTATCAAGCAAAGGCAGGCGAGACAAGCCGTCCGCGCTATTCGCATCCGTTCTAACGTATTCAATATCATAGCGATACGCTGATAATATTATGGCCCAGCGTTGCATTCTACTAGCCGTCATCACTGGAATACCTGTGTTTGGGCCGAAGATTGATACCAAAGGTTTGTGATCCGTTCTAAGAATGAAACGCCTACCATAAATATACTGGTGAAACTTTTTCATACAATATATTATAGCTAAAGCCTCTCTATGAATTTGTGAATAATTCTTTTCAGCGCTAGTTAACGTGCGCGAGATAAAAGCTACTGGCCGCTCCCTGCCCTCGCGATCGGGCTGCGACAGCACCCCGCCGACCCCCGCTGAACTCGCGTCACATGTCACAATCAGCTCTTTACTTGGGTCATAATGAGCTAAAACCTGCGAACTCGTTAGTGTACTTTTAATTCCTTTAAATGCTTCCTCACATTCCCTACTCCAATGCCATTGAACGTTCTTCCTCAACAAGTTGTACAATGGAATTAATCGATGGCTATAGTTTTTAATAAACTTTGCAAAAAAATTTGCAAGCCCTAAAAACGAGCGCAGCTCCGGAACACTTTTTGGCCTAGGTAACTCAGATACAGCTGCGATTTTTGCGGGATCTGCTTTCAGTCCCTCTTTTGAAATAATATAGCCTAAATATGATACTTCCCTTTTCAGAAATACACATTTAGATTTTTTTAAACGGAGACCGTTATCTAACAATCTTCTCAACACCGTTTCTAACGCTTGTAAATGATCTGACTCTGTTTTTTCCCCGATAATAACATCGTCAATAAATACTGCCACGTTTGGTATACCCTTCAAGAGGTTAGTCATGATACGCTGGAAAATACCAGGGCTAGAAGAAAGACCGAAAACTAAGCGATTATAACGGAAAAGTCCCCGGTGGGTATTGATAACAGTATAATCCTTAGAACCATCTAATTCTATCTGGTTGTACGATTGTGATAGATCAATTTTACTAAAATATTGAGCCCCATTCAAAGCTACGAGTATATCGTCTATCCTAGGTAACGGGTATCGATCGATCAGGAGAACGGGATTCAGGGTTATCTTATAATCAACGCAAATCCTGAGTGTACCATCAGATTTGTTGACGGGAACGAGCGGTGAGGCCCAGTCGGAGCACTCGACCGGCTCGATGATGCCGGCGCGCAGCATGGCGTCCAGCTCCGCGTCGACGCGCTCGCGCAGCGCGAACGGCAGCGTCCGCGCGCGGTGGTACACCGGCGCCGCGCCCTCGCGCACCCTTAGCGTGGCCTTGCCTCCCGTGAACCTTCCCAAGGATCCATCGAACAGCTGCTTATATCTGCCGACCAATGCATCTATAGCCTTGTTCATATTCATTCCGCCGGAACGAGCGTCCGGTTGCACATTATTAATAGATGGAATTTCTATCTTTAACTCACTTAGCCACTGTCTACCCAATAAGGAAGTAGTGCCTCGGTCGATCACGAATAATTCTAACTCCTTACATCTATCTTTATATTTTACCGATGTCATAATATACCCTAACGGCCGTATATTTGAACCATCATAGAATCGTAAGCCTAAATCGTATGGATGGATCTTTAGATCTTTGAAATACATATCATAAGTACGTTTACTGATACATGATATCGGAGTGCCTGTATCTATTTCCATTGATATAACTTTTCCATCAATACATAGTGACAAACTCACCGGCTTATAGTCCCTCAAACTTAGTTGATGTAGATCCAGGAATTGATCCTCAAATTGTTCCTCGGATGCATCGTCGACGCTGCCCTCGCCCGTCGCACTGTCAGCCGCGTAATGAAATCCGCGATTCGCGGCCGACCTGAAGCGTGCTGCCGCCGTCGATGTTGCTCCGCCTGGAACAGCACCGTCCTCCGAACACATTCGGCGAAGATGTCCTGGCCGTTTGCACCGACTACAAACGTAGTTACGGAACCTACAGTTCCCGTAAATATGTGTGGACGCTCCGCAGGCCTGGCACGGAACAGAGCTATCCCGGTGGCCTGCGCCCACTCCCCGCGAACCAGCGGCGCCCGCACCTGTGCGCGCTGGCTGCCTGACTGAGGCGGCGCGCGTTGCCCGCGCTTGCATGGCGTGCACCTCCGCACCCGCTGCTGCCACCGGCGTCTCCTCCGCCGTACTGCGCACCTCCACCGCTGCCGCATCCCGCTCTGCCGCCTCTAAAGACGTAGCATGCTTCACGGCCTCCATAAAAGATATTTCGCCATCCTCCGCAAATAACCGTTGCCGGATGACGTCACCCTTCAAACCGCAAACGAATTGATCTCGTAAATTTTCTGAAAGTTTATCCTTGAATTTGCAGTTTCTGGCAAGTTTCTTTAATTCGGCTACGTAATCTCTTATGTGTTCCTCGGCTCGCTGTCTCCGCTGCCGGAATCGGTACCTTTCCGCGAGCACTGATGGAGTCGGTTGCAAATGGCGACTCAACAGCTCCTTTGCTTCTGCATATGTCAAGTCGGCCGGCTTCTTGGGACTCGCCAAATTAACAAAAAGCTCATAAGCTTCATCCCCCATAGCCGAAATTAACGTAGGTAATTTCAAATCGTCCTCGATCTTATTCACTTTAAAGTACATTTCCAATCGCTCCGCGTATGATGACCACGATCCGGTTTTCACATCAAACTCGCTTATTTTTCCGATTGTCATGATTAATAACTTTAATTTATGCACGCACAGTCCAAAATTACAGTAAATCCTCGTCGCCACTGTAAGATCCGGGGTTATTGAATAAAACAAAGCGTACAAACCAAGGCTGTATTCCGACTGACATGACATTCGTCCAGGCCACAGACGTTATACACTACAGGTACAATAATCAGACCGTTCATATTTCATTTAAAAAAAAAGTTTGACCTTATTCTACTATCAAAAGCATGCAAAATTTTGAATAGAAAAATAAATATAAAAATAAATTAAAATGATGAAACTTAAAAAGAAAATCAATCACCATGATGCTTTCAAATAGTAGATTGTTTTACAAGGGACTAAACCATCCCATTATATACGAGGTTGTTATACTCCCGAGCGTAGCGAGGGCGGCAATAGCAATGAGTGAATGGTCAGGACAAAATGCAAGTTTATTGACCTTAGGTACTTAAATGTCAGTTCGTTCAGTTTTATAACTTAAAAAAATGCCTACTTTACTTGAATACAAGTTTTTGTGACCTATGTAATAAGGCTTTGGGTGTTGATTTTTGCATTTTTGAAACAAACTGGACCTGAAAATCTTTTTGCTTATTTTATTTGGAATGCTGTATGAATGTTGTTCTCAAACAGTGGAATTTATTCTGCAAAAGTCCATTATTTGATTTCCGTAAACATTTGGATAAATACCATATATTACCACTACATAGTATATATAACAAAGTCGCTTCACGCTGTTTGTCCCTTGTATGCTTAGATCTTCAAATACACGCAACGGATTTTGAGGCTTGTTTTTAAATAGATTCAAGAGGAATGAATTATATCAGCATTACACCCGTGCAAATCCGGGGTGGGTCTCTAGTAATTAATAAATTACATTAATTTAACAGAATTCATACCTTGCGCTATTAGTTTATTTTGAGGCATAGGATTTTAAATCTCATAAAGCTGGGTACAGATAGTCGGGTTACGCGTATCTAGGAATGCCATGTCTGTACTTGCAGCTACGCGTACCCTTTGGGGAACGCGTGCCACGCGAGCTGGCTCGCGGCGCGATCCGTGGTTAGTTAGTCGGTTTCTGCTCGCGTAGCGCTATGGATCAATTGACTTTGCGTTCAGGTTCGCGACAGTCCATATTAACTGTATGCGTATCCAATATACGCGAACCCCGACTACGCTTCCGTACCCAGCTTAGAAGTACCTACATAATTACGAAAAATAGCTTAAGTAACCAATTCATATCTTGTGACAGCTTGTCTCTAAGGTAAATATTTATATAGGCCGTAGACTAAGTAAAACACCATCTGTATTTATTCTATTGTAGGCTGAAATAAAGTTTATGTTATATAATATTATATTAAGCTTTACCTATTTCCTGAAGACACTTAGTCACCTTTGAACTTATGCCTAGGTACTAATGTCACTGCCTCACTGCCCTCTGGGAAATAGTATGTATGTAACCAGTGACCATGGATCTCCACTTGCATACCCTTTTTTAAAGTAGATACGTTGCATCGTCGGTCACTAATGTTTGGAACGAGCCCTGAACGTGCGATGTTAATAAATACCTGCATAAATCAAGTTGATGAGCGCAGGGATTGACCTGTTTCCCTGCTCATCAACTTAAGGCATGAAAGTGCTAAGCCTCTTGTGCCTGTAATTCCCCGTAAAACCGAAATAAGAATAACTGCTTCAAGAAGAAGTAAGCATGGTTATAGTACCTACTACTCCGGACGAGCCCTTCACAAAGAATTCTACTGTTCCACGAAATAGGCATACCTCTTAAGTAGAGTTATTATTGCCACAGTTCCTTACCCCGTTATAAAACTTAAAACTGCAACGCAACAATACCGTTTAGTTCCATGAATTTAGCTGAGTGCTTATAAGCAGAAACAGACAAAGCTCCGCTCAGTGGATTTGAACCGTTCGTGAATATTTTATGCTGCAATTCATCAGGATTTCTTCATACGCTTGCTTTGTTTGTTTAATATTGTGGAGCGGAGTTTTTACTTTCTGGCTCAAATAATTATCCTCCTTACAAAAAAAATAGTAATGATTATTTGGACACTTGTGGAATAATCTAAGATTGAATGGTATTAATGAGAAGGTCGCGGTTCAAACCACGCCTGGGTCGATTTTTTGGGATATTATAAAGTTTTATGGATAGCACAGCTTCTCGCACCGGTGAAGCTGCTGCCCGTCGGCGGCTATGGACTTTAGCAGTGCCGTATTCAGCCGGCCGCAACAGAGTGCACCACGAATAGGTGAGGTTGTCTGGGATTCCGAGGTTGGAACCCTTGGCACCCCACTTATAATTAGTCACAGTGTATGAATATTTAAAATTGAACTGATAAAGGATTAAATGCCTTATTCGTCCCAAGAGTTGTTGGCACCTTGGCAGACGAGCTAGCTGGTGCGCTGCATGAACTGAATGGTGGACCCATAATGCATCTTAATCTGTAGATCCGACCATCTATCTGCGATAGGTACTCAGTACCTATACAACGACCTAAACAAAGACTGAGTACCTATCGCAGATAGATGGTTGGATATTATTTTACTGACTTGTCAATTAAAATGTTTTGCTGCTACCATCGAGTTCTCTAGAAATCGAAGAGAACAGTTTGTATTCGCGGAAACCCTATTACTTCAGAAACTTTACTGTTACGATACTTACTATATATAATTTGTTTCAACAATTAATAAGGTACATTAACAGTAAATTGGAAGGGGATAGTAGGATGATGATGCTTAGATTTTGTAAATTGGACCATCGCGAATAAGTTAAATCACGTTTTTTGCGCTTATTCAGTTTCAGTTTATTTATTCAAGAACAATTAACAATCGTATTTAAATTAAGGATTGAATTATAACAAAACCATACTGATTAAAATTAAATAAAAATAACATAAAATAAAAACAAATAAATTACAATGTCCACAAAAATAAAATGAAATAAACTATAATTACTATTCTAAATTTTTACATGTCATGAATTCATTAATTGAGTAGAAACATCCCTTCAACAAAAACTTTGTCAGTCACAATTTAAATAAAGAATGACTATCGATAACTTTCATACCAATTGGCAGTGCGTTAAAAAGTTTTACAGCTTGATACCGAGAGCCATGCCTTGCAATATTGAGCTTTGGGCATATAGGCACCTCGAGATCTTTACGTCTTGTGCTTAACCCATTTATTTTTTCTTTCTTAGTCTCGTATTTTAATGGATTTTTTACTATATCCATAAGAAGTACTAGAATATATGAACTTGGCACAGTCCAAATTTGCAATTTTGTAAAATGTTCTCTGCAGGACTCCCATTGTGGAATACGGACAATAATAGCTCTTTTTTGAATTACAAATGCTTTATTCATATTATATTCGTAACTGCCTCCCCAAAACTTTACACTGTACCTTAATTTTGATTCTACCAGAGCAAAATAAACAGTTTTAAGCTGTGAGACACTCACCTCATCCCTGAGGCTTCTTAGTGCATAACAAGCAGAACGTCTTTCCTTATGGACTCCAACTAGTCTTTCCAATTCAAGAAGTGGTCTAAATTTACACCAAGGAACTTAACACTTTTAGCCAACTCTATCTTTTCACTCATATGTACTATATTCCGTATTCTGTACTATAACAGAGAGCCGTCAACTTTAAATCTATAATTGATTGTTAATAATTACAGAATGAACACGGTAACGAAAAAGGTGGTGTTGCAGACTAAAGCAAACCTACACATAGTTGGTGACCTCACAATAGAACTGACGAAGGATTCCAAGAAATTTTCGGGTATTTACACGGCCGATTCAAGTAAGTTTTACTTTCATTTACGAAAGCCTTGATAAAAAACAAAGTATTTTTCTTTCGGAGCTCCTAGTGCGGCAAACATTTTGAAGGTCAGGTTCAATATCAAATCACTACAAAGCTGTTAGCTAAATAAGTAGGCTTCGAATTGTATATGAAAGATACATTCATAAATGATGAAGATGCATTTGTTTTATTTAAACTTAAATATTTTATTTTAAAAACAATTCAAAGCCTAATTAATTAGATTGGCTTTGACATCGCCTCAACGAGTAACTCTTACGTGAATGACGAAAGTGGCGACGTATCCGCAAGCAACCTCTCGCCTTAGCCAAATATTCCCAATGCATCGTCAAGGTCGGACGCGATATCAGACGAACTGCACCTAAAAGCATTCAGACAGGTTTTGTGTCAGCTTACCTACCAATCAATGATGGAGTCTAGATTTTACTAAGGAAATATTTTAAGTCGTTTATGCCCACACAGTGTTACTTATTTCCTGATCTGCTTTGTTATCGTTTGGTCATGCATGACAGTTTATTTATTTATAAAGTTATTACAGGTAGTTTACCTAGTACCTATAGTAGTACCTACACTTATTTATGCAAATAAATATCTTGTATCTTTGTTTCTACACGATGTTGCCAATAGTCCGTTTTCTGTTTTTAAGACTTTCAATATGATTTTAATATTTCGCAGGCTAATAGACAATCGATCTTATTTAGAACTCCCTGTTTAACCTTTCTACAAGAAAAACTCTGTCGAAGTCGTTCATTAAAATAAACAAGATTTGTTGATAAATTATGCTAAAATTTTCAGGTGTTTTGGGCACAGCTCGGTATAACTACGATCTGGTAACAGATGACAAAGGAGTGGAGCATTTCAAAGTGGGACCGGAAACAATTGAATGTGAATCTGCTACCGAACCGACAGTGGCATTGAGCTCTGAACTGCAGGCGGCTTTGTCAAACGGTACATTTTAGTTTACATAGGTTATTTGACTTGACACATCACAATCACTAGTGACGCGTAGTGGGCAAAGGGTTGTCTTTACATAATTAAGTCACATAGCAAAAACTGGTCGAATGCTGAAACACAACTGCGGGGTGATTGGCTAACTCGGTTGCAAATAGAAATGATTGTCACCGATCCGGTTTTAACAAACTGTGACAGTTTTTCAATTGATGTTCATTGAATTTCAACGGATAAAATGACAAAGTTAGTCGATCACCCCGCTGAGCTGCAGGCGCAGGTCGCCCTCCTCGGGTAAGGCGCGTAGCGTAGGTAATATGCAAAACCCACTGTCAACGTGCTAGAACATAGGTTGACATTTACTAAATGTTTTCGTTAAAGAAGTAGGAACATAATATTTTTTTGATAGAGTTTCAAAAATCGGCTATCTCCTGAATCAATCATGAGAAAAAGACTGTCTGGATTTTTGGATTATAAAATTTCAACCAAAGCCATTTTCAACCAAAACTTCATTGTTAAAAACATGCGCCACTGATATGAATCTGTCACATTCCTTAATATTGATGCCCGTGTAAGAACAAAATGGTTTCTATAACTACATAATTGTGGTTTTATTTTGGCGATTTCTTTGATGTTCTACTCGTATATCGTATCGTATTATCGTATATATTGTAACTACGGTTTTTACACGATATTCGTGCAAAGCGGTGCTTTTGGTAATTAAGTAAGGTTTCTTTTCCAATTATTTAAAAGGCAGCTTGGATGAAAGTCATTTTTAAGCGATACCTATTTTGCTAATGGCTTTTAAATTATATTTGACAGCTTGTCGTATGTAAAAGATAAGTTTATAAATCCGTGTATCCAAACTTTTCTGATTTATCGTGTGGATTTACAGCAAGAATTGTGAGAATTGCCTAAATCAGTTTTAGAATTCCATCATACAACGGAAGTTCTATTTCCTTTGTCTATCTATTCGTTCGTGACGAAATTACTTCCGTATTTTTCGGAGAAATGCGCATTAAAATTTGGGGATGATCAAATCATAAGGAATTTCTATTGTTCTTAGCAGCATAGAGGCGGTGCTACATGAGTGCTGTAATCATGTAATTCATCATTTATCATGTGATAAATCTGCGCTGTGGGTTCCATTCCCACCGCGAGATATTTTTTTTTGTATTACTGATCTGTAGCAGTTCATACAAAAATACAGTTTAGTTTTCAACCCAGACGTGCAGCAGCTGAACTGTGATCTGTTTGCTAAAGCACTCAATAACAATGTACTTAATCCCATCATAAAGTTATAACAACAACAACACCAGCCTATTCAGTCCACTGCTAGACATAGGCCTCCCCTATAAGAATGGGGAAATGCCCATAATCCCCACGGTGGGCATGCGGGTTGGGGATCGCAGGGCAGAGCTCCTCGCACCTCCGACGCTGCTGCCCATCGGCGGCCAAGAATTTAGCTGTGCCAATAGGCCGCGCTATGCCGCAATCAGCCGGCCGCCAGAGCCTCGTTTGTTAGTTAGCAGGGTGCACCACGAGCAGGTGAGGTTGGCTTGGGTTCCGGAGATGGGATTTGGAACCCCTTACACCCCAAATAAAGTTATAATTAGGCGGCAATAGATTTTTAAAATTACCTACAAAACAAAACAAGCAGAACCTGTTAATTCACTTAGTTTATAATATTTTACATTACATACAGATTATTTATATTCATACTACGTTTCTCATTTCTGCATTGTATTTTACAGATCCCGTCGCAAAAGCCAGATTGCCCGAATACGCAGCCAACTCAGGAAAACTAAGGAAGAAAGCTTTTTGCAAAATCGCTGAACTAGGCTACGTTAATGTAGTACATAACATCAGAGCCTCAGCTAAGATCTTACCAAAATCTGCCTTTTTCAAAGATGTTTAAACAATAAAAACACACTCTTTTACTGAAAAAAAAAATAGTTTCAGTTCTGGTTGAAAGTGGTATAGTATCTCGTATAGGAAACTTTTAACTGATATATATTATCATCATTATCATCATCAGCCTATAAAGCAGTCCACTGCTATACATAGGCTGCCCTAATGAGCGCTATTGCACCCTGTCCTCAGCTCAACGCATCCTGGTTCTACCAGCAGCCTTTCGTAGATCGGCACTCCACCTGGCCGTCGGGTATCTTACACTATATTTGCCGAACCGCGGTCTTCACTCATGAACTCGCTTACCCCAACAGTTATCAGTTCTACTGCAGATATGGATAGCTCACTGCCACTTCAGCGTGCTAATCCACTGAACTATATCGACTACATTAGCTCTATTTAAATGTCAGATGTTGTTGAGGATTCTATGCTTCAGAGAAACTCCGATCATACATAGGTATCTCGTTCCATAGCTCGGTGAGTGACTTTAAACTAA
Organism: Horisme vitalbata; assembly: GCA_951804965.1. Classification (NCBI taxonomy): domain Eukaryota; kingdom Metazoa; phylum Arthropoda; class Insecta; order Lepidoptera; family Geometridae; genus Horisme; species Horisme vitalbata. The sequence continues at coordinate 11,802,936 of OX638101.1, forward strand.
TAAACTTGCTGTACTGTGAGTGTCCACGTTTCGTTTGAATCACACTGAATGTAATAATTAACAGAATCAGAAATTATTACATCATTCAATCCAACTCTGACGTGGCATAAAAAGCAAATCTTTCTCATTCTTCACTTAAAAATGTACTCCTACATTAGGCTTGATGAAACTTTTATCGCATGGCCCTCGTAAAAATGTCTAATTTATTCCATCTAGCGATAACCTGGCGTCAGGGGAGATTAATGAGGTGATTTTATTGCCTGTAAAATATAACTTGGTGTTGAAATGTGCAATTTTTTGAAACTTTGAAAGTAACTTTTATGAAGACGAACTTTCACTGACAGTGGTGGCTGTTCAAGAACACTGCTTGAGACATTTGATAGTGTAAGCGTCTAAACACACTACGCCGAAAATTCGCATGTTCCGCAGCTGATTTTGACAAGTTCGGATGTATGCCACAGCGAAAAGTAATTTCAGAATGTCAACATCTGTAATTCAAATAGCATTGCAGGCGTAATCATCATGCCTAACTTACGTCGCTTAATTTTGACTATAGTGTGTTTAGACACTTAGATAGGTTATAAGCACGCTTGAATAATGTCAACACTAGAATTTCTAATTTATTCTTGTTTTTTGTATGACTAGTGGTCATACTTACCTTTTTTATCTTACCTGAAGATAGAACGAGCAATTGGCTCACCTCATACGTGCCCTACGATGCAACGCCCTACGTATAAACTTGAGGCATGAAGGTGTTAAGCCTCATGTGTCTGTAATTTCACCGGCACCCACCAAAATACAGCAATGCTTTTTCACGGCAGATATAGGCAAAGAACTCTTCTACCTGGAACCTAGCGTACCTAGTTATCAAGCCAGGTGAAGGAAGGCTTCCGAAATGATTAAACCACTGAAAAAGTAATAAAAACTTAACATGTCTTCCGAAATATGGATAAATTGGTATTGTAGGTACCGATGTATTGTAGAAAAAAAAAAACATATGAATAAATCAAAATAGAACAAACGATATGAAGAAACCATCGTACCGGTTCCTTGTCAATCCAAAACAGTATCAAATCAAAGTAATATGTTATTTATAACCGACTTTATAAGTAATTGAAATTGACATCTTACAAATTACCTGCATGTAGAAAAAAAGTTACATCCTGCACCGTTACTATAACACAAACAATGTCGTATATATATAATATGGTGTATAGTATGGCTGAAGTGTAGATATAATTCATTGCCATAGTTCGAATAATTAATAATTAAACTAACTTACCTGTAAGTGAAGTTCAATTGTAATTATTCAAAGGCTACGTCCGAATATATTAGCAAATATATAAAAATGTACCTAGTAACTCAGATATCGCCATTCGTTTTTTTTTGAGAGTTTCCTTAAAAACTCCTTGTATCTTTTATGGCTACACAATAAGAATAAAGAACATAACATGCAAATACCTACTTGTCCCGATGCAGAAATCGAACCCACAACTTTCGCAGTGCCTCGACCAGCAAAGCTTTATCAAAATTCAATAGTTCGTTCACATTTGCTAAACGAAGGTTGTTGATCTTGGTCCCGACCTAAGCAAATACAAAATTTCAAAGACTTAGTCATCACTAGGTATGTGCTTTAAGTCATACAAAAAACATGATCATAATTGGTCATGTAACCTTCAGACAACTCTAATAAATAATGTGCATTAGCACAATAGGAAGACAAGTAACCAATAAGTAAATGAATAAATACCTATGCATGTTTTTCGTCTCGTAGAAATAAAAGCAGATCAGAAAAGGAATAAACTTACAACTGGGATAAGTTATACTCTAGCTACTAATGTTAGTTACGATTAGTTAAGTTTTTTATGTATATACCTTGTGGGTATATGTATATACCTATATACTTATACCTACAAAACTTAACTTTTATGTTCGAGTTGGCTTGTTGAGCTGTAGTCACAAACCAAATTAGGTACCGATAAACAACAATAAAACACGAAAATATGATTTCCGCTAAGTTTGCCAACATAAATACGTTTTGACCGGTTTGCAACATTCAGAATGTTTGAAAACGTAGCATAGTACCTATCACTACGTGAAATGTCAAGGGCGCTCCAAATCAGACAGGATGACCTAGAAAGGATAACAGCTCTATTTGATAACAGGTAAAGATTCACAGGGTCAACTACAATATACAAAATTATAACATGTAGGTAGTAAGAACCTCCTTTTAATAGAACAAAACCATTAGGTTAGATCTTTCCTCAGCTGGATATTTCCATAACCTCCACGCTGGGTGTGCGCGTTGGGGATTGCGGGGCACAGCTTTTCGCAACGCGCCCCGAAACGCTGCTGCCCGTAGGCGGTCAGGGAATTCAGCTGTGCGCGGTGTTAGGTTCTGCTATGCCGCAATATGGATGCCGACAAAAAAAATCTAATTAGTCCCTCATTTAATGTATCAAAACATATTAGACACGTATTTTTTCTTTTGTCAATTAAACAAAAAATGACGAAGATATAGTGCGTTGAAGTTCCGCGTGACGAGCCGTGTCACGAGCCTCCATTCCCGAACTTTCACGCTCTTTATCCCAAAAAAATACGTGTCCAATATTTTTTGTAAATCAACAAAATCTGACGTACTTATTAGATTTTTTTTTTTTTACCCAATCTTCATCCGTAGCCGGCCAACAGAACAGAGTTATCCAGCAGGATGTACCACGGGCAGGTAAGGTTGGAACCCTTACCACCCCTTAATTTTAACTATAGGGTATGAATTACAAAAAGGAATATAACGAAATCATTTATGAAACTTCAAAACTTATAGAAGAAATACTGTATATCCAAGCGCCTTTTTGGCAAGGATACATTATTCATTTTTAAAAACCCCCGACACAAAATCTTAAATTTGTTTTCCTGATTACCATCTTTGAAGCATTTTAGAGATACGTCTGCTGTAGGTAAGTTGGTGACGCGTTGACTATCCTGCAGATTCCAGTATCAGGTTCAATATTACATTGTCACCTATAGCAATAATCAATATCGTTGCTCATCAACTAGAAAAGTGCTGGTGATCTTTTAACGACAGGACCGATTTTCTTGAATCATAACTAGGAACACTCACGATTTAAACACAAAAACAAATCAAAATCAGGTTTATCCGTTTGGGAGTTCTTTACGATGCCACAATCAGACAAAAGATAGGTACACAGATACGCAAGTTAAACTTATCAGTTATCACTTATCAGCCTTCTGTTTGCGTCGGAGGTTAAAAAGGATATTGTTTAAATTATTTGCTTTATTGCTTAAAATAGTAAATTATCGACTTCATGGACCTTTTAAACAAAAATAAATTTAATTTATTTTAATACTAGGCGACTATTATTAACAAAAACCTTTTGACAGCGGAAGCTTTAAGCAAGCTACAATGAAAATAGACATCTTAAAAAGTAAACCGAATTAATTATAGGTTTTATTACCTAGTTCACTCAGGAAATTGAGGTCCTCGGTAAATGTCAAACCATAATTGAATACCTGATCGACCTTGGCAACTCGGGCTATCTCGGGATGGGCCAACACAACGGGAAAACCCTGAAGATAGTTTGCAAATAACTGGAGAAATTGATTGTACTTACCTTCCTGTTTCAACATTAAATTTGCGTATTTAATCATTTCTGTTAATTTTAGAACCTGATGTAGGTATTTGAGCAGCACAATTTTTTTGTAAGTCACAAACTACGAGAACCGTGGCAACACAGCACCCAGATTCGGTACAAATATTTGCAGATCAGCAAATATGTCACGCAGTGGAACTCGAGCCCCTACTTTTCGCATCTGAGGTGACATGAGGTTTTCGTTGTTGCTTTGAAAAAACTACAGCTTCGTCGCTGGTATTTAATGGTCCTAATCTTTTGACATTGCCTTCTAACTCGTTAACGTTATCGTCAAATTATTCGTGCTTAGACCCTGGCTTAAATGGTCCAATGGTTGAAACAGTTTCAATTGAGTCTGGGGAAAGTTTAACTTTGCTTTTTATTAGTCGTAGAGCTTTAGTGATTGTAACGTCTTGAGGGCTGAATAACCAACAAGTTGGTGCTATCCCAATAATTCAATCTTAGGTACTAATAACCAATGTGAAAGTTTATGAGGATGGCTGGATACCAACATCTAACCATGTTTGTGACTCTTTCATGCAAAAAGTACTGAACGGATATGAATTAAACTGGAATAAACAATACATAGTTTATAACCTGGACTACGTTTTTTCTGGGTGGCGAAGCTGCGGCGAGGTTAGTATTAAATAAATCAATAATTTTCAGGTACATGCAATATTACAAAAATATTATTTGGATTTGACATATGTGCATGTAATTGGTTACTTTTGTGAGTTTATCAATCTCCTTCTTAATACTAGGTATAACTTAAAATCTAGATAACTAATAGTATTTTAACTGAAAAATTACATTATTATCAAATATTATAAATGTTAGTTCGAGCTATCACTGTAAAGAAGATCGGTCAATTTCATACAACCTGTGACCTGAGACCTGACTTTAAAATGTCGCGTCTAGAAATGACCTATGTCCTAATTTATAGTTCTTATTGCAGGATATCATGTTCAATTCATCGTTTTTTTTTATTTAAGCCGGAGAATTTTTCTGGGTATTTATATTATACTTTTAGGTTACGATCGATTAGGACACTGGTGCCATTAAACAAAAACCAACCAAACGCGTGCTTTGTTAGTGGCAGTTTTGTTTTAGACGGTTGACATTGGGACGAGACATGCACAATGTGGATGAGTATGCGTTCAAAAACCATGATACGTTATGATAGGGCGTATTGCGATCAATATTTATTATTAATTTGCAAAGTATTACGGCTTTAATAAATGAAGTTATTAATTATAATTTCGATACTCCATGATCAAGAATATTTTTACATAATTCGTATTTTTATTCGCTTCGATTTATAGTCAGGTCTAAATGACCGACGTTCTTTAATAGATAGATAAATAGAAAATGCTTTACTGTACCTACTGAAAGTAACTTATTATTACATTTCTAAGCATATTAACTTTCTATAAAGATCGGGAAGTAGAACCCATACAGCCTCTAACAAACCCTCAAAAATTTCCGCAACATAGCCTTTGCCCAGCAGTGGGATATTGAGGGCTCTTAATAAATAATAATTATAAGCATATTATATTAGGTATTTTAGTTAGACAAGCACAAAGATATCGAAAAAAAGTTATGATTAATTACTCTATAGCTTAATCAGGCTATAAATGTATAATCGTTTGCGTACCTAAGGAAGAGTTAACTTTGGTATTGAGCGTTCGCCGACCCGTACCCTATATCCAATTATTGGTAATCAAGCAAGTTGATTTGACATTTGTATCACCATTCACCACGTACCATCAGTCATCACACATGGACTAGCTAGCGGTACCAATAGCAGCTTTGAATAAAACCCGTTTTTCGTTTTTGAAAAAATAATCGCGTGTATAGGTATATTGTAGAGGCAAGGCAAGCATCGGGCAGTCCTTTCTCATGCCTTCAAGATGTTCTCGTGCATGCGGTTATTTTTCTTCGCTTTCGCGGTAAATAATGTTTTGTTTTGTGAAGGGCAGTTTTTGGAATCTGATTTCAGGAGATATGATTTGAGTGAGTACTTACCTTCATTTTGATTTATTCAGATACTTAGAACAAGTTTTTAGTGAAGTACCAAGATGGAACTTAGCTTAGTAATCTTAATACTTAAAAGCTACAATTTTACTTAGGTACCTAAATAACTTTGGAGTTTTTGAATTAATTTCTTCTTCGTACGAGCTTCGACAGTGAAGAAAATTAACCGCATGCACACAAGGCATGCGGTTATTTTTCTTCGCTTTCGCGTTAAATAATATGTTGTTTTGTGAAGGGCAGTTTCTAGAATCCTATTTCAGGCGATATGATTTGAGTGAGTACTTACCTTCATTATAATTTATTCTGATAAATATAGCAAGGTTTTAATATAGTCCCTAGATGGAACTTTATTGTTCTTAAAGCTTTCAAAGCTAAAATTGTATAGCTTACTTAAATAACTTTGGAGTTTTTTTATATTAATTTCTTGTTCGTACGAATTATTGACCAGCACTCGTGTCGGAGTATTTAGGCGGCCCGAAGCCCTCAGAAAATTAAATGGCTGAAAACTGAAAAAAGTCGGGATAAAAATCTTAACGTGCCTTCCGAAGCACGGTTTTTTTTTAATAAGCCTATAATGATGAAGAGTTGGCTGAGGGGGTTCCCATAAGCATAAAACTTGGTAAGGTATTTTTACAATTCAATTACCTTTTATTTTATTATATACCTTTCAACTTTCTATAAGCTTTTAGGTAGGTAAGCAAGTATTTTAATTACCTAGTTTGGTTATCTATAAGTTTCTTCAAACTCTATCAACCTTGTTCAGTATAAATAGTGTTATAGTATTGGCGTAGAAACTTAAATGTATAGTCACCCCGACAGAATTGATTTTCAGAAGGGGTTGTGGCAATATCGAGGGATTTCAATAGCATTTCGCTAGATGCGAAAGGATCTTATTTCCCCAACGGATGGAAACAAGCAGACGACCCTTATGGGATTCCCATGAGCTAAGCTTAATCTTGTATGGTGATTGGTGGGTGATTTTGAATAGATATAGAAAAGAATAAGGTGCAAACAGTAAGTGAAAACCAACATTTGAAAGAAATCAAGTGAAGTTCTAATCATTCAACATAGGCAACGCACGCAGGCGAGGATCGACCTAGTATCTATCCCGAAGCAATAATAAGGGAAGTACCTACCTAAATTGGGTAAGTACCCAGTACCTATCTAGGAAATGTAGAGTAGGTAAATGATTAGCGCATCCGTACGTTAAGGAGTTTCACGGGTTCGATATTTAAAAGTTCATCCATTCTTTCTTTACTCAATGGCTTCTGAAATAATTTTCCACAATTTCGCCAGTATCAAGAATATTGTTCGTAATATGAGGGAACGTACGGCTAAGTATAAATATTGCTAAAAACATTTTGACTTTGACATCGTGTGTTAAGAATTTTAAGTAAAGACAATCGCTTTGTATTCTTCACGTCGCAATGCCTCTTCTCCGTAAAAAAAATAAAGTTAGTTGGTACCTGGGTCCTTACTTATTTCGGTGAGCTACTAAGTGAGTATGTACTTACTAACATCATTATCATCATCATCTCCCATAACCAACTTGGCACAGGTATCTACTTACTACCATTCAATCAAAATATCGACTTAGTGTACCTACCGACCTTCCTCACTCAATAGGTTTTTGTAGCTATGATATCATACACGTTAGTGTAGGAGTGGTAACAAATCAATTTCAAAATTTTAATTTTAATTATTTATTGCTTCCATGATCGAAGTCTATCTTGGAATCTTTAGTCCCAGAGTTTTAAAGTGTTAATAACTAGTCTTGCGTTATTATATTATGAAAAGGTCAACACTCTCATGAATAGATAAATACCATCATTTATTTTAATTAATTTTTAAATCAATTCATCATTAATCACTTCTAGTTTCTTATTAAAGGGTAACTACGTGGCCAAAATCAAAATCCGTCCTACAGTTTCATAAGTAGATTGTGATAAGTAGGTAGGTAGGTACCTATAAAATATTGCATCAGACATGAAATAATCATTTGACTTACCTACGTAGATACGTAAATTAGATATTACCAATCTAATAAAGTGTGACAATTTAAGTACCTACTTCTTAGGCAACCCTAGGTACACCTAGCTTTAAGTAAAGCTGTTACCAGCCCACCAAATATTGTAGGTAGGTACTAAAAATAAGAACGCAAGGTTAGTACGAAATCTAATATTCACCGCGTGCTAAAAAGGGTCGACGTCAAATATTCACATTGTTTTAGGTAAAGAAAATTCGCGAAAAGGTCCGTTTAGCTACTTAGATTTTTATATTATTTACGAAAAAAAAAAATTATATTTACTTAAGTATGGTTGGATGGATTGGGAGGTAGACACCTCCGCACAGGACATGATTTGAACTGAAACGATGAGGGCCGTTTTCTCCAGATGTGCGAGGAAGCAGAATTTTATTCTACGATAGTTTTTATCATCATCAAGCAGTCCACTTCTGGACAAAGGTCTCTCCCAAGGTACGCCACTGAGCCCGATCCTCGGCTCTTTTTATCCACTGTCTGCCAGCTACATTACGCAGATCGTCACTCCATCTGGCCAGGGGGCACCCCACGCTACGCTTACATAAGCGCGGTCTCTACTCTAACACACGTTTAGTCCGACGGTTGTCAGTTCTGAGGCATATATGACCGGCCCACTGCCACTTCAGCCTGATAATCCTATTGATAGATTCTATGATAAAAAGTATTTAACCAAAACAAATATTTGTCTTTACTAGTCGTTTTTATTCTCCGCCCTTCTGTCTACCTATAGTAAAACCACAAAAACCACCCAAATCGGTAGTATGAATTTTCTAATGCTAAAATGGCTCTTTTACGCTAGTACCGAGCTAGGATAATAATTAGATTAGTTCTGTTTTATGCTCTGTGCTAAACTACTGATCAATATTAAATCCACAACAAAACTTCTAACAATAAACATAGGTAGGTAGTAACTAAAATACTTAATACATGTTTATACAAGTAATTGTATTAATAAGAAAATAAATCGACCGTTATTTAGTATTAGCAACTGGCAACTGCTGTGCTCTGGCTCCTATGAGCTACCTAATAGGAATGACGAATGGGTAAAAACTAAAAATTAGTCCGTCACATAGATCAACAAAAATATTGGACACGTATTTTAAATTATATAAATTTATCATATAAATAATAATTGACAGAGATAAGGAGCTTCAAAGTTCGGGAGTGGGGGCTCGTGACGTCACGGCTAGGTAAAAAGTGTACTAAGCGTGACGTCATGCGGAACTTCAACGCACCATATCTTTGTATTTTTTTGTTTAATTGACAAAAGAAAAAAATACGTGTCCCATATTTTTTGTTGAACTATCTGACAGACTAATTATTAATTAGTCCAATTAGAATTTTTCAGTCGTCATCCCTATTTATCACGCTAATTTTATGTGTATCTACGTAAATGAATCAATCTATCTACTAACCTATTCTATCTTGCTCTTTTCAGTGACAAAAGCTGTTCCATTTCCAACATGTAGAGCAGATGACTTAGAATGCCTGAGACGCGGACTAAGAACTTTCTTCTTTCTTATGGACTCTGGTCACCTAGGCATGAAGCCAGTTGACCCAGCGACTATAAACAGCGTGACTGTGGCCGTACCTGAACTTCAGATGTCGTTTTTGTTGAGGAATTTGAACGTGACTGGTGCAAGATGGACGAGGCTGGTTGAAAGAAGGTAAGTGTATTAGGTACGCAACAAACAATAACACCAACCAGCCCATGTCAGACCACTGCTGGAGATAAGTTCATAATCCTCACGATTGTGGATTGAAAGATTCGTTTTGGGATCCCAATTGCAAGGTTAAAAAAAACCTCACGCTCCCCACTCCAACGGGCACGGAGGTGTGGCTTGAAGGCCGTGCATTGTCTAACGTCGTTTCTTTTCGGCAGTCTTCGACACGGTGTTTGTGTGCGTGCAACTAGACGTATTGTACGACTCTACGAAGCTCGCACGAATCGAGACGATCACCACGCTCAAAAAGTGTAACTTGAATTAATATCAAAGAAAAAGAAATACTGCATAAATAAAATAAATAAATAATTATAATTGCATAAGTTGATACAAAATGCTATGCAATAGCTTTACCGCGGCAGTCCCCGAGTGCCACACGTCTTTTTTTTTATTTTCCATATGATTAACAAAACGTAGCGTGCCGCCGTGTCTTTAAAAAAATATATGTACCAAATACAAAGTAAAGTAGGTATACTAACTTTATCAAACATCCCCAGACAAAAAATAAAGTAACTGAAAAAGCACACACTTTAAGTGGTCCCCCGAAAAACAAGGGTAGAAAAGGAAACAAATTGCAAAGGAAATACAGAGGCAGAAAACATGCACTTGAAAACGATCCTACTTTTTCGGCTTAAACCCTCTTATTCGTACGTGTGGGCAAATAAATGGAAACCCTTATAAAGCTCAAAAGGAAGGCATTGTGACCTGCGATTTAGTTCCGACCATTTTCTATGTGGGTTACATTAGACACAAGTAAAGAAAATCAAGGTTCGATTATTGGGAGAGTTGGCCGACCACATCATGGTCTAACTCCTTAAATAGACATAGAGATAGACAGTTAATTTTACAAACAAACGTTTTCCAAATACAATTAATATACGTATGCAAAAGAACACTTGAATAATTTTATTTATTTTATTTATAGAAGTCGTAAGAAGAAACTTTAAAACAAACATATGGTTCTTTTGAGCAGGATTTTTATCACTACACTGGTTCTTTCATCATTGATCATCATCATCATCATCATCATCATCATCATCAGCCTATAGCAGTCCACTGCTGGACATAGGCCTCCCCTAATGAGCGCCATTGCGCCCTGTCCTGAGCTCGACGCATCCAGCTTCTACCAGCAGCCTTTCGCAGATCGTCACTCCACCTAGCCGGAGGGCGTCCTACACTACGTTTGCCGAGCCGCGGTCTCCACTCAAGAACTCGTCGATCACTACACCTATATTAGTATTTTCTCAGATTACCATTAGGTACCATCAGGTATCATCACCTATGCTTGACAGTGGAAATAGAAAATATGATAGTCTACGATCGTAGGAAATAGAAAAATATGATAGTCTACGATCGTAGGAAATAGAAAAATATGATAGTCTAGGAAAATCCCAGACTTCTTGGGAATCCTATTAGTAGTAATTTTTTTCACTTCGCACACATTCACAAAGAGACACAGTCTCGCAATTTTCTATGTGAAAAAAACAGCCTTATTAAAACTTATTAGGTAGGTACTTACATAGGAACCACTACTACCACTGGACCTAGAAGCCTAGAACATAGTACGTTACAAATGAGATCAAATTGTCACATATCCTATATTGAATTTCACCAAACCAAACAATATTTAGTTAGGTAACATTTTTTTTTAACTGTAGGTATTTCATTTACAGGTTCGATTTGGCGAATGACAAAAGCGGAGTTATATTCAACAGCGACCTGCATGTCACTGGGGATGTTATCATGAGAACAGCAGATAGGATCGACCCGCTTTTTGCTTCGATCACTATGGATATTCGTAAGAAAATTACCTACCTACTATAACTCTACTAACAATTTGTACCTATCTTACTTGATATGAAAATGTTTTGTGACCTGTGAGCCTAACTTGGAGCGTAAACGTCATAATTCATCATTTATTTATTGTTTGTGAATCCTGTTATGTACCTAGGTACATAACTGTTACATTCAGATGGTTTAGAATGAAAAGTATGAATCACATATTAGCTAAATAATTAGCATACGGGCATTAGGTACATTATTACCTACATTAATATAGTCAGAATGTCAAATTAAAATTAATTTAGTTCCCTACATTATAGTTCAAGTTTAGCTACTCCACTCCTCAATTTCTTTCGAGTCAATTTGACACTGTCAATGGTGAAATGCTGAATCATAAACTGGTACTGCCCAAATTACTGCATTATGTACGATTTGCACTTACATGCTAAAGGAAATTGAAACCTCTACAAATCAGTTAAGTTCCCTATTTCCTTATTGTACATTATACAGTCCCTTCCTAAATTGTATTTAGTTGAGTGATTTAAACTGCAAAAAAAGAGTTCTCCAACCCAAAACGAAAGGGACTAATTTAGCATTTACCCACAAAGTAGTGGTAATGTAGTGATGCTTAGCCCTAAATGGATGGCTCTTCAGCCTACCACTTCACCGCACTGAAGTCTGACTAAGCAAGTGTACACTACCTACGCAACGTGGGATAGGGTATGTGTACATTTTGATAAATTATTCTAGGGAGGGTTTGTTGTTTATCCAACCCAGGTAACAGAGGCATTCATGGAAATCTTTGACATTTTCTTTAGAAGTTAGGGTTAGGTAAAACGAAATGGAAAGGTCAACTGATTACTCGAAGTTGACTAACGAGCAGGAATTAAATCAGTCTTAATAGGTAAATATTCCAATGACTTCCTTCATCGTATGAGCTAGTGGCCAGCTCGAAGTTGATAAGCCTCTTGTGCCTGTAATTTCACCGGAACCCACACCCTTAAAACCGAAACACAGCACAGCTGCTTCACGGTAGAAATAGACATGGTGGCAGTACTTCCCCGGATCAGCCCTCCACTAATACTATATCTATATAGCATTTTGACTTTAATGTTTTTTCAGAGGGTGTACAGTCGAACATAACCTACTCCTGGCGAGGACAGCGAGGCATCGACAACTATGATTACATCATGCTTGGACAGGAAAGGATAGCCGTGAGAAACACCCGAATACCGACATTTTTTTTGCAACCAAGTAAGTTTTTCTCTATTTGTAAGATAAGTAGCAGATAGGCCCAGTTATACTCTATTTGTATCAGATAGGCATCCAATTAACTGGTTTCTGTGATCTGGTTTAAAACTTGATTTTTATTTTAGTTTTACACTGGTACCTCTACCTTGTAATTAATCGGTGAGGCAAAATGTTGAAGATCCTACAAATAAGCAAACTTGAAAAGTTTCCCATTAAAACTTACTTGAGTTGAGGTTGTTGCACGCTTGAAGTATAAGACGTGGTATAGACCTCGAGTACATCGTCAGCCAATTGGTGCGAGGTGCGGGTTCGATAACCCCAGCAAACAGATAAATTTATCAAGTTTAGAGACAAACGACGGTTTCGCACTAGTCCGATCTCTGATTCTTTGATTTGGGTTTGGATCGGATTCGGATCGGACGTAGTGCGAAAACGCCCTTAGAATAGTTATTCAAAGCAAGCAGGATTTTTTTCGTAGGACCGTCGTAGATATCTTTGTATCAGAGCAAAATAGTATAAAGTTGTGTTAATCATAATTAAGTACTCAGTGTACCTACCTACTTAATTTATGAGATGGTAGGTAGGTAGGTCAGGTATTATATATTATGCTAGGTTCTAACGATCTACCAAAGTAGTTAGATAGGTACCTATTCGATAAAACGGATAAGAACAGAAGGCATAACAGGACATTAAGCACAATCTTGTAACAAGGAACTCGAATGCCTTCGCCACACAATGAATTGACTAAAAGTACTCAAGACTAATGGTTGAACAAACAGAAAAAACTTTCCTTTCAAGGCGTCTGTCGGCGTCGCCCACAGCTGAAGAAGCAACATTTATCATTTCTGTCTGTCACTAAGTAACAAATGACACAGCCCCATTCACTTTACCGTAATTATAGGAAACAGTTTTTCATCATTTTATCTGAGGATTTAGGTATCCTAAATGCCTATCTAACCTTGGCATCTAATATTCCTTGGATTTCAGATTATCCCCTCCGCTTCAACACGTGCTGTAGGGATTACGTTAGCGAATTTTCTTAGTGGGGCAGATTTGGTGGGTATAATGAAAGTAGCCCGTAACCCTAATGCTTTATTGACTTGGTCGAGCGGGTGCACCCTAGAATCTCTAACAAAAACGCGTATCCAATCGTTCAGAGCAATGTAATATCACTGCGAAATTATAACCAGTAAACAATGAAGTACCTACCAATAAATTGAAAAAAACCCTTGACATAAAACCTCATTTCGCCATCAACTTCACCTCAACTCACACCTATTCATCGAGACCAATTCGAAACCCCTGCTGTGTTTGGAGGAGTGGAATATCCAGCAAATTCCTGCAACCCTATCATTGAATACAGATTACCAAATTTCGGCAAGAACAGACCTCTAGAAGTTGCCCAGATCCCTTCATTAACAAGAAGAGCTTGTGATCTTCAAACGGCTGAGCAGATTTTCTTGTATCATAGCTAAGAATATTCTCGATCATATCAACTTTCAAACAAAAAAACTAAATCAAAATCAGTTTATCCAAATGGGAGCTACAATTATTCACGTCAAACTCAATTCTCTTTTTGCGTCGGGGGTTAGACCGCAAGATTAGAATTCTTCGTGGCGTGGTTTGGTATTTAGTATCTAGGATACCTATCTAGTACTATCATCTTGAATTTAAGGGTCCTCCGCCCGGTCACTAATTGGATGGATTTGTTCAGATTTTATACAGCCAGGTGTCACCCATCCAAGTATGGCGACCGCGCGGCGTATTGGTATTGCTAAATATTTAAAGGCATTAGATTTGAGCGCTTTCGTACTTCAGAGATGTTGGGTCCAGATTTTTTAGATGGATCTGATTTTAAAATATTCAACATCAGAGTGCCAAAACTTGTCATCCGAGTTAAGCAACACTCCGCCTGGTCACTACTTGGGTGACTGCTAAGTGATATTTAGGTTTGAGTGTTTCCGTGGTTCGGAAGGCACGTTAATATATTGGTCCCGGCTTTTGTTAAGCCATGACGGAGACCTTCAGGCGGCCTAAAAACTTCCGACACCAAAATTTGTGACTAGCTCATACGAAGAAGTTAGCAATTGAAGTACATGTAGGTTAAGGTAGGTACTTAGGTATACCAGGCACTTTGTACCAGCAATATTTAATTAGGAATAACTAAGGAAATATAACTCCCAACCTATTAAGCTTATATCCCAATACTAATCCTAAGTACCTATATAAAACTAGATGACGCAGTGAACTCCACACAACCAAACATTTATTTATAAATCAAAGTGGCAATTCCCATCAAATAAATACTTTTTTTATTCAATTTAGATTTTATAGCAGTTTCTTTGGCTGTCTCTTAATTCTACTTTTTCCTAAACCACCCCAGTATTGAGGTGAACAAATTTTCATGTTTTTGCCAGACTACTTTAATACAATTGATTTTTTTATTAATAATCAGCACAGCCAGAAAGAAAAATTCGTAAGCGCGGGCCAACACGCTAGGCGTGTGAAGCAGCACTGGCGTTGCAGCACTGGCGTTGCATAGCAAAAAACACAACATATGTGTTTTAGCACTCAAAGTGTTAATAAATATATTAAATAACACCAACTTTTTAACTTTTTCAGATACTGAGGATGCTGCTGCTATAGATCAAGCTCTTCAAATGAAACAATACATCTTAGACCACCTTGCCAATGAGATAACAACCTCATTGATGCACTCAATAGTAGACAACTTTAGGTTATTCGCTATGTCCGTACCTGTACATCATTATTATCAACTGTATAAATAGGTAACATTAAAAGGCTGTTTATGATTGAAAAATTAGAGGAATTAGAGGAATTGTAAAAATTAAATAAATTAACACAATTGGTGTTTATTTTTTTACCCTACCATTAACACAAGACAGCTATTAGGTACAAAATGAAAAAACAAATGGAACAACATTCTTTGACTTACACTCCTCAAAATAGTCTGAATAAGAATCACAGCAGAATACAAAAGTTTATACTATAATTGTTCTTTGATTAAAGTTACCAATAAACTTCAGCTTTCTAAAAGGCATCACCCATAGATTCTTCCATGAACTTCTTGTAAATAGCCATAAATTTGGCCACAAAAGCCTCTAAGTGAAAAATAGGCTTGTTTCCCAGTCTCATTCTATGTTCGAACCTAGCTGCATAACTGGCCACTTGACATTTCATGGCCATATCACAATTCCTAACTAGCTCTTTCAATAAGCCCCAGAATATCATATCTGGTGGGACCCCATGGATTATCAGCTCATACAACTTCTGTCGCACCTCACCAAGCTTTTTAGGCGATTGCTCTGATAAGATCATTGAAGCCGTCTCTCTTATAAACAGCTGCCAATCCGGTTCTGTAACTTTTTGATCTGACGTAAATGGATATTGCTGTACTTTACACGCTTCACACATTAATAATGCTCTACGCAGATTCCTGTCTGAACATTTAGCAATGCGCATGGCTAATTCTTGAGGTAAGCTTAAGCATTCTTTCTTGGCAACTAAATGGAGCACGGATGCAATTTCATCTTCAGTAGGCGCTGGTATTCTGATGGTCAAACATCTTGATCGGATGGCTGGTATTACACGTGAAATTGAGTTAGCGATAAGGATTAGACGACATGTTGCTACATACTTTTCCATGGTTCGACGTAATGCATGCTGAGCATCTTTAGTCAAATCGTCTACCTCATTCAGTATAACAACTTTGAACTCTCTCTGCCCCGATGAGTCGATCTGGTGTGTCTGGGCCACGTTTTTCACTAGATCCATGATGACAACGCGATCATGTATTCCTACATCGGTGGGGTTAACCTCTATGTGATAATTGCTGCTCACCGTCATAATTTCTATTTTCTTGTTTGATGGTGTGGTGAAGTTCATAGTTTCTTGTCTCAGTCTTTCGACTCCTGAACCGTAAAGTTCTCGGAGTAAACACATAATCCGAGTTTTCTTACCGGCACCTGAAGGTCCGTACACAAGAAGATGAGGAAAGTCGCTTTGTTGAACAAGACTTTTCAGACGCACAGCTTGGTCTTTATGAAAATCCAGCTTCATCAAATCTCTTGGCCGATGTTTGTCTACCCAAAGACTCATTTTTCTTTATCCGACCAGGTATTTGGAAGTAAATAATTATGTATGATGATAGATAATTTTTTCACTGAAATCAAATATTCTGTTGGATTTTGGCGCGATTTTTTTGACATTAACTTTGTTTGAACTTGAAGTTTGATGTGACGTGACACTGACATTAACAACAGCATTCCTAATAACTGACATTGACAACGACAGTTACTCGGTAGACTTGTACGGGAGCCAAGTAATATTGCACATCCTGATTATAAACAGCTTGATTATCCATGTACACAATTGTCTATGGTCTTTACATGAATGATCAGGCTGTATATGGTCCCTATAAAAATGCGGAGCCAGAAGCTCACGTGGGAGTTCCTGAGTGGAGCTAGCCCGCGAGAACAAGTAGAGCGAAGGGGGAGGTGGCGAGCGAAGCGAGCCGGCGACATCCGTAGTGGAGCGAAGGACGAGTGGACGAAGCAACACTCAGGGGCAACCTCGCGAGAGTGCTGGTGAGAGCCTATGCCGGAGTCAAATATCCATTTTTATTAACATTTTAGTGTTTTAGTTTAGTGAGTCTATGGACGTTTTTAATTGATGCTTTCAAACGAGTGATCCAAAAATCCGATCAATCTTTGCGCACGTTTGCATTTCTTTTACACAAAGCGTCACGATCTGGTATACCCCTTTCAAGTATAAATTTAAACTGCTGCCGTAGAGGTTACCATTAAAATTCTGACGAAATTTTAAGTTACATTATACGTTTATTATTTTGTCTAGGTATTAATGGATGCGTCAGTTAGTAACTTTTTCATTTGTTTATCACGGTAGTGCGCAACTATTTAAAATATTATTCTGTGCAGCACTGGACTATTGAGGGTAGTTGTGTATTAAATGATAGTTCAGAACAAAAGGTTCATTGTCTCGTCTTGGGTGTGTGTCATTGAATTTTCAGGTTATTGGTGATGGATGTCAACAATGGGCCCAGGAGAAATTGTTGAAGTGAGCGGACGCATAATTGGCCAGTTTTGCAAGAAATAATGCTGTCAACAGTGCTACAAGTTGCTTATACAGAAGGAACATTTAGTTCATGATAACTGCATGATTCATCGTTCGTGAATTATGAACAATTGGCTCGCTTCTCAGACGGGCATAATCACCATAGCATGGTCATCCAAATGTCTAGATTTAAATATGTGGAGAATGTGTGAGCATATGTCAAATTGTGCTAATTGGGATATGAGTGAAGAGTGTTGTCCACCTGCAACAGGAGGTCATGAGAACCTGGAAACTGATGCGTCGTAGTGGTTTTGGTTGGACTCTGGTTACCCAAATGAAAAGAAGGCTTCAACTTCGGCTTATTTTAAGTGAAGGACATCCATCCCATTCGGTATTAATAAATATTTACATATATAATGTTTTCATGTAACTATCTATATTGTGTTATGTTAAATGGTGTTAAATTAAATGTTATAATTTTTGGAAAATTGTTTTACTTTGCCTGAATTTAAATTATTAGGTAACTTACCTACTATACTTACAACGTAGTCTATTGTGTTAGTAACAAAAAAAAATTAAATACAATAGGTAATGACGGATTTGAACCCAGTACTCTTACAACGTTTAAATTAATGTCGAGTGTTGTAACCGCCACTCCATCGTCATGTATTGCTTTATGGGTGAAATTAAATATGCGTAAACAAGGAAGAGGAGTTTTATATAACACATTTGTGCAAAAAGTTCGAGATCCACGACCGACGCCACGACGAACCTACTAACGTTAACTAGGGGGGTTATCAGACTCTGACGCTTTCTATACACTGATAATCAAGCCGTGTTAATATTTAGACAAAAAAAAATCCTTTTCAATTTGCTTCTTGGAGATCTGTTTGTTAACATTAGTCCAATGTGATGTTCGATGCTTTGGTGCGTTGAGATATTAGTCTCGTGAGTAGTCTCTCAGTCTTTTGGCGAGTCTTTCCAGGGTCATAGGTATCTATTTTTTTTAATGATACCATAAGATAGAACGAGCACATGGCCCACCTGATGTTAAGTGGTAACCATTAGTTAAACCAAAGTATTATTTCATAGGCCATACATGTTTAATCGTCACAAGACGATTATTCACAGCCAGGATTTGGTGGACTTTTTGCTTTGTATTATTTGTACATAGATAATCAGGCTGTACAAAATCAGGATGTGTAATATCACGACGGACCCCCCCTCTGTCTTGCTTTGAAGAAGAAGAAGAAGTGAAGTGAACTGACTACTGACTGAAGCATAGATTAAGTATATATATAGATTTATAGTTTGCGTGGCCACCCTAGTCTTTCTCATTTCAACTGCAGGGTTGCCACATAATTAAAATTTCCATAGATTTGGGTAAAATATACTGATAATACGCCCTCCGGCCAGGTGGTAACGATCTGCGAAATGCTGCTGGTAGAAGCTGGATGCATCGAGCTCAGGACAGGGACTCAGGCGCTCATTAGGGGAGGCCTATGTCCAGCAATGGACTGCTATAGGCTGATGATGATAATGGGTAAAATATAAATCTAACAAGAAATTAATGTCATGCAGGTAAAGTATTAATCTATCAATTAATACTGCAGGTAAAGTATTAATCTATCAATTTTTTCATTTACACGAAATTTTTTTTCATTTATAATCTACCTTCACTAACAAGTTTTAATGACTTTTGATAATATGTTAGGGAAGGAAGGATGTTTAGCAAATTTGATTGAATGCATCTACCTATATAATTTTTAAATCAAATCAAATCAAATTATATTTATTTGCATAAAAGTATGGTAATTACAAAGGAAAATCTTAAAGGCTATGTGGATCACATACTTATACTTCATTACAGAAGCGTGCAAATATTAAATTGTTATATGCATATATGTCATTAATTATCATTAATATCGGTTAATTTTAATTAACAATAATTAAGTTGACAATCGAGATTACTTAATAAATATATGTCAAAATGAAAACTAACCATTCAAATGAAGAAATAAAAATAGTAAATTATTATTTAGTTTTAATACATTCAATTTAATCGTATAAAAGTATTTATCTACAAGCCATTTGTAAAGTCTTATTTTAAAAAGGCTAAGTGTCAAATCTTTCATGTCTTCGGGGAGACTATTGAATATTTTAACGGACATGAATAAAGATATATTTTGCATTGATTTTTTACAGAACGGCAAAAATATCCTATTATTTATTTGTGTCCTAAGTTGTCATTCACGCATGTCTTTATGTTTCTTGTATACGCTTTCAAAATTCCTACATACTAAAAAGAATAGAATTATAGGAAATATATTTTTATTTCTCCAAAACTTCAACATTTAGAAAATACGCTTTCGATTCTGCAATCATATTTTCTAAATTCCCTACTTTTTTATAAAACGCCAACTTTTTTCCCCAAGAGCTCGCAGTTTTGCGCGTATCTTCTAATAGCTTAGCAGTCCAACGCAAATTTTTTCCGCAGCCTTCGTGGTGTGCATGATGGTGATTTACCCTAAAAACAGTAATCAAAAATTAATTTTGGTATTTATACCTAACAAATGTAATCTGTAGAAAATACGTACATAAAAGGCTAGCAATCTTACTAATATAATAAAGGCGAAAGGTATTGAGTATTGTTTATTTCTCCCTCACGCAAAATTTAGATACAAATACAATACAATACAATAAATTTATTGCTTTTACAAGGTCTTCATCGTTCTGGCTGGGAAATATAACAAGCTATTAATGCTGCTGCTGATGATAATGATGAAACATATGAATTGAGGCATGGAACATATTGGTCTTCTTCTTCTTCGTATGAAGTAGTGGCCAACTCTGATGTCGGAATTTTTAGGCCACCCGAAAGCCTCCGACATGGCTAACAACTGAAAAAGCCGGGAAGAACATCTTAACGTGCCTTCCGAAGGGCGAAAGCGCTCAGATCTAAATACCATCCAGATCACCCATATAAGTAGTGTCCGGGCGGAGTGTTGCTTAACCAAGATGAACTGCGAAGATCACCGGAGTAAATTACATGGTGTTAAATTGCATTGTGTTCCAGGTTCTAGGTAAGGTATCTCATATAAACCCTGTCTAAGGGTAAATTTAGCAATATGGTTATATAGTAGGCAGACCGAGGCTTTGTAGGTAGTTAACTAGGTGTACCTATATAACAAATTGTCATTGCACATTATGTAGAGCTACACCAAGAATAACATTATAGACTATTTTTTATCCAAGTACCATGCGTGCGAAGCCGCGGGCAGAAGCTAGTATAAAATTTTAGTGAAAAATTTTTGAAAACTGGAGCTAACATTAAAGTGTTTCTTTCCTGTCAGCCAAAGTCCATTGTAAATGAATAAATAATGCGGGACATAATCACACAACATCATGTAGCCCCAAACAGAACATGCAAACACTTGCCCCGCAGTGGGAATAGATGCCACAACTAGCTAATTAAATTTGCGGGTACTTCGGAGAAGGCAAGCAGTATCTTGGGTTTCACTTACCCGGTTTTGATAAAATATAGCTTAGGCTTTTTGATACTTACTTACTGTGGCAGATTTAAATAATTGGGGGCATATAGGTGAATTGTCAAAAAATGCTGTCAGTTGTGACTGACGAATCCCGAATCCGTTTTAAATCTGAATGATCCGTTGATTTAACGTAGCCTCTGGTTCTCTAGTCTGAAATAAAAAAAAACAGTTTTAAACCAAGACAAAAATGAACGAATTCTACCATTGTAGGTATGATGAGAAAATTCTTACAAACAGAACTCCCTACAACAATCCCTCATCGTAATGAAGTACACCTATCCCACTGAGATGCACTTGGCCTAGGCCCGTACACTTCAGTCATTCCCGGTTTTACGTTTAAAATCGAGTAGGTATAATCTATAACAAAAATAATAATAATAACAATAACCTAACATTTAATAGCACAACATATAAAAAAATAATGAATTCTTTGGTTTTCGTGGTCTATTTTCCTATACATTCATTAAGACCTCGGTTAGTCAAGGTTGACCAAATATAGCACATGGCTTTTAAACGATAAAATCAGTATCAAAATAGACTTAAGTTTTTTATACTTACTGTGGAAGATTCACATAACTGGAGACATACAGGTGTATTTTCAGTTACCATCCATTGAATTACGTGGCCCTTTGGTTTTTTATCCTGAAATTAAAACGTCATCTTTAAACCGGGCTATGCAAATAATAATGAACCAAAGAAATTATATAATTTAAAGTTCTAATAAAAAATGAAACGACTTTCCTGTATATTAGTTTATTTTTACTGTATATTATATTATTATTATTATTATTACTTATTATCCTTATGGGGTGGGGAAGGGCAGGGAGGGAGTGAGGACTCTCCCTCTAAAAGGGGGAATCTCACAGTTTCTGAGAAAAAAATAATTAAGTTTTGAGGTTAACGAGACAAAAAAAATTAAACAATATACGTCAAAACACACTTCCGGGAGAGGGACCTATGACCTACGATCAGTTTAAAAACAGTTTCAAATCATAAAAATGGATATTTGATTCGGGTATTTGACCTCGTCGGCCCTGAGTGTCGCTTCGTCCACTCGTCCTCGCGGGCTAGCTCCACTCAGGATCTTCCACGCGAATTTCTGGTTCCACATTTTTTATATCCAATCTACGCATAGGGACCACAAGACTACGTGGCATCGGGGTGATCTGCGTCAGTTCTGTGATATATCTAGAACCTTTGCTACGCTTTGCTTGCTAGTTGGGGTGTCCTAGAACCTACTGCTGCGTGAAGGATTTCCAGGTGGTTGTAAAAAATCTAATAACCGACTGTCTATTCAATGTATTACATTAACAACGAGAAATATCATTGTCAATGTCGAATTACCAAAAAATACCACAGAGGCCGTTAATAAAATGAAGAAGATCATATTTTCATATTGAAAAAAAAATTGCCCGCAGTGTCATCAAGTTTGACGAAATTAAGTAAAAAATTTGAATTTTCAAATAATCATATCTCAAAAACTATTTGGTTCCGCACTACGCCATTTTAGATTTAGGCTTCCTAGATATAGACCTATCTGTGACAAAAGTTCCAGCCGCCTAGCTCACTACAAATAAATGAAAGTTGAGCCAAAAATTAATGTGCAGTGGGCAAAATTCATTTCAAATGCCGGCAGCACCAAACAAAACAAAACAAAATTGAATTTCACTTTTTGGCTTATTTTCTTACAGATTTCTGCTCTAAATGTTGTTATTTATTGTGGAAGTCTAGTTAACAATCCATTTTTGAATAAATACCTCGTCAAAAGTACGATACTTACGAATGAAAAGACAAATCCGGAATGTTTTGATCACTGCCACTTTTGCACCAAAATACACTACACCGATCCATTTTGATAGAGAAATCCATAACATTCATTTGTTATTATTGATTTACAATAGATGAAACATAATTTTTCCAGGTAATAATTTAGTTTCAAGCAAGTTTTTCACAAAATCTTCCGAAACTGCTGCTAGCTGCCAAAGTTTGTTTAGCGCAATGTTGCGCTAAACAACGAAAAAACCGGCACGCGATAAGGGACAGCAAATCTATAGTGCGGTCTCCCTTATTTGCATGTAGCACGCATAAGTAGTTCTCTTTCTTGAAAGAATGAGATGAATTATCTCGTCGTCTATAGCTTTCTCTGTCTAGGGACTGAAGTGACTTGAATTGAATTGAAATGAAAACTTGAGTCACAGATTTATAAGTCTAGTACTAAAGTAACTTGAGTATTTGAAAACAAAAAAGATGGATCTGAAAATCATGTAAAATACCTAAATTACAATAACATCTTACTTCTTTTGAAGTCCGAGATTTTGGTTGGAAACCTCTAAGCTGGACGTAAAAATGAAAATATCAACAAACGAAATGTTTTCAGTTCTTGTAATAATATGTTGTGTATGTCTGCGAAATGTTTATGCTGAAGTTTATAACTTGTACGGTAAAGCTGGGCAAGCATACGCCCTGGAAGTGAATTTGGGACAACCTCATCAAAAGGTATGAAAAATTGGTTCCTTTATTCTACCAGCTAATCACGATTACAGGACGTAGAAACCCTTCTTACCTTTGCTACTAACATAGTTTATATTCTATTATTATATATTCTATTATTATATATTCTATTCTATTATATATTCTATTATTATACTTAATAGAACAAATATTGATTGAATAGTCTTGCATATTATTTTATTCGCCTACCACTTGCTGGGTAGTTTATCTTCCTTTCGTGGCTTCTCTCGTACGTTACCCGGATAAAAAGTACCCCTATAAGGCCCTATGTTATTCACATACCTACAAACATACATGATACACACTATTTAAACATCCTAACCACAAAATTCAATCCATTCAGTAGTTAACTCAAAATTTTAGCTCTGTGTTTTGATGAGAATGATGAACAAAAAAAGTTTCACCTGTGAGATATTAAGTAGGTACCTACCTGTCTTCTGTGTTTACCATAGAGGTAGGACCAGAAACTTTTCATGTTTACATGTTGTGCAAAGTCCCCTTGATTTTAGTTGCAATTGGTTAAGTGGTCTGGTTGGGCTTTAAGCGAGCCTAGATATTCTAATTCCAATTTGAAGTGGGGGGGAAAAAGTTCTGCACCGATGTCCCGCATTAGGGTGTATTGTGCATTGCCCCCCTGCTAACCTGACCCCAGCCAGCCCAACTCCTTAAAGTAACGGAGAAAGACTCTGGGTTGGTGGCAATATTGCTCTAGGATTCCTGATACTGCCTGCATTTGTGAGCCTTGTTCAAGCTGTTTTTGTAACCCGGATTTTGTGCTGGCTTCGTTTGTGGAAGTACAGTGTAAGATGACATGCTCCACTGTTTCAGCTTGAAAGCAGCCGCATCAGGTGCCCTGTCCGTAGCTCCTGACTTTACTAGGTGGCGGTTCAGGTCACAGTGGCCTGTAATAACACCAACCAGTAGAGCCTAGATATTAAACTAATACATTGTTTTAGCTCCATTTCTTAGTGGACACAGGGAGTACAACATTAGCTGTTGCCTCACAACCCGGACAAGAGAGTGATAGTTATTTCAGAGCAAATAATTCTAGTAGCATTTACAACAGTGGGAAAGAGGTAAGTAATAATTTCTTTTTGGAATTATCTGTATTTACTAGCTATAAAAAAAAAACCTTTACAATTTGCTTCTTGGAGATCTGTTCGTTAACATTACTCCAATGTGATGTTCGATGCTTTGGTGCGTTGAGATATTAGTCTCGTGAGTAGTCTCTCAGTCTTTTTGCGAGTCTTTCCAGGGTCATAGGTATCTATTTTTTTTATGATACCTTAAGATAGATCGAGCACATGGCCCACCTAATGTTAAGTGGTAACCATTAGTTAAACCAAAGTATTATTTCATAGGCCATACATGTTTGGACACCCTACGATGCAACATCCTGTGTCCATCAATTTGAGTCATGAAGGTGTTTTGCCTCATGTGCCTGTAATTTCAGGGTACAATAATAAGTAATTTGAATTATCTGAGTATTTGAAGTGACTAGGTTTGCTCTTTTCTAAAGTTAGTTAAGTTCCATACTTTAGACTACAAACAAAATGAACCCAGTCTTTGAAAATAGGTAGCATTTAACTCATGGGAAAAAGGCTTCATTACATAGATTGATTCATTCAATCTACATTTATATTGTATACAAGCTGAGCTTGAATTTGTTTGTTATCGAATTAATTGTCACCCGAAAGGTGATTTGGACCATAATGGTTGTCCACAATTTGTGAGAAACTCAGTTAATATGGTTGAAAATATGATGCTTTAAGTGCTGAAAACACACACAGGCACATGTAGTCACAAGTGAGGTCCACAGTCAATGTGTAAACATCTCTGAAAAGATAAGTAGGTAGATGCTACACCTAGTGATATTTTAAAACCACTGTTTTTTTCCAATGTAAATAAATGCAATGTTGCTCAAACTAAAAAGAACTTTAAATCTTACAGGTGCAGGCAAAATACACCAGAGGCATGTGGTGGGGCAAACTGGTGTCAGATTTGATGGAGTTTCCATCCTTACCGGGGGTGCCTGAAGTGAGGACTGACATTGCACTTATTACAAAGAGTGAAAACTTCTTTGTTAGTGGACAGGGTTGGCAGGTAAATTGGTTTATAATTTATTCTTGAGATAAACTAAATTTTCCAATCTTAATTAATAATATCCAGAAATAAGTAAAATTCAGATGACTAGCCCTACTTAAATAAGTATGACAATATTACGAACGACGGCCTCTGTAGCGCAGCGGGCGAAGGTCGGCCTGAGACGGAGAAGGTTGTGGGTTCGATTCCCACCGCGAGACAAATGTTTGTATTCTGCAAATAGATGTCTTTGGTCTGGGTGTCTTCTATATACATATAAATGGATGTATTCACAAAAAAAAGGTATTGATGAAGTATATTAGTCATATAGTTCGCATAATACAAGCTCTGCTTAATTTGGGGCTGCATGACGCTGTGTGATAGTGTGTCCAACATTATTTATATTATAAATAAAAAATAAAAAAATTAACCCTTACTAAATACTAGACAGTAAGTATGGAAAGATGGAAAACTTTTACCCAGCAGTGGAATCTAGTGACCTCTTCATATAATAGGTATTACAAAATTTGTAGTATCTCTTATTAACATACATATAGTGTCGCACAAATAATGAAACCCTTATTTGAAAGTGTAGGTATATTTACCTAAATAAGAAAAATCAAAATAAGTTAATTCAATAAGCACATACAGTAGTACACTTTGGAAACGTCAATTTTTTAAATTTGAATTTGCACCATTTCGTAACGTGACCAAACAGAGACGAATTGGCAAGAAACTCTGCTTGGCTTATATTTTTTTAAAGTCTTGTTTGTTACAAAGTTTATTATTAACTATTACATTGTTTTTGAGGGAGTTGGAGACGCTTTTTTGTCATCTAAATAATCAGAAATTTTATAATAAGCTTTATTACAGAGGTTACATTCAACAACATTTTTGAATTTATTTACAGATAAATTAAGCATATAATTTGGGATTTTGTTAAAAAACCTTACGTTTTGCCCTTTAAATGATTGACTAACTTTATGGAGCCTTGCAGTAGGAATAAGATATAATAAGAAAATTCAACATGCATTATGATAATATGATAATGATATTGGGTCAGCTAGTACTAAATTTAACAATATTAACACATGCTAGATTTTCGCAAATGACAAGTTGAAGCCTTATCTTCATTATATTCAAGGTCATGCAGTATGTACTTTGATGATAATAATCAGTCTAGTATCAGCAACAACTGTATTCTCAGTTTGAGGTTGTGAGAGATTGTGTGGGGATGACAGTGTAAGAATGAGTGGGTTATGCTGTTCCCCCTTATCACACTTTTCTTATGCAGTCTAAAAAGCAATGTTCCTTCTATACTGTTCCAGGGTCTACTAGGCCTGGCATACTTGCCAGTCGGCGCGTGGGGTGACAATGTGATAGCAGAATCATGGCTTGACTCTCTAGACCGGAAAATGGGCAAATCAATGTCCTTTCAGATGAAGTTATGTGGACCCCAGAGTACTTCGAATGCAACTCATTTTGGGAAGTTTAATATCCTTGGTGAGTAGGTAGAGTATCAAAATAACGCGCATACCTATATAGAGTACGTAGAACTATATTTTTAAGATCTATGTATTTTTTTTGACAAAATGATGGTACATATTCTTCATCCTAACTTATCCACCCGTAATGGACCAACAAGGAGTCTAATTACGGAAATGGGATACCATTTACATTTATTTACAATCTTAACTAATCCTATCTCACTAATATTATAAATATGAAAGTTTATGATGTAAGGAAGGATGGATGGATGGATGTTCGTTCAATCATGACAAAATAAACAGGACGGACCTTTCATCCATAAAAAAAGTACTTTCCGATGGCAAAAAACAAAACATTTGACAAAATCTACATTAACGTGAGGGAAGCAGCGGCCGAAGCTAGTAACATTTAAAAACAAAAGTGGCCCAAGCGAAACTAATGTACTTACTGTGAATATTGTCTGTGACATTGAACTCACATGTAGGTCAAAGAATGACTGCCTAAGTTTATTATTTCAGATGGCGAGTAGCCAAAATTTGTTTCCAATTATTATCTACTAGCAAACTGTCCCGTCTTCGTATGGATAGAGCATATTATGTCATAGAAAAGATCCAGACCTGAGATAAATATCTGCAGATAATGCAATCATTTGTCCCAGGGCGGGAATCGAACCCGCAGCCTTCTGCGTCTCAGGCGGACCTTCGCCCACTGCTTCACAGAGGTCGTCTAACAATCTCATGCATGTTGTTATTAAAATGGGGTGGTGGGATGTCATCATCATCATCATCATCATCAGCCTATAGCAGTCCACTGCTGGACATAGGCCTCCCCTAATGAGCGCCATTGCGCCCTGTTCTGAGCTAGATGCATCCAGCTTCTACCAGCAGCCTTTCGCAAATTGTCACTCCACCTGGCCGGAAGGCGTCCTACACTACGTTTGCCGAGCCGCGTTCTACACTCAAGAACTCGTTTACCCCAGCGGTTGTCGGTTTTTCGGCAGATATGGCCAGCCTACTGCCACTACAGCTTGCTAATTCTCTGAGCTATATCGACAACTTTAGTTCTATGTCGGATAGTCTCGTTGCGGATTCTATCTTTCAGAGAAACTCAAGCATGACTCGTTCCATGGCACACTGAGCGACTTTAAACTGGTGGACTAGCCGTACTGTGAGTGTCCACGTTTCGGCTCCGTATGGTGGGATGTAGAAATCGTAAACTAATTTTCTATTACAGATGATCAGGTTCAAAATCAGAACTACAATAAAACCTTCAAGACTCCAATACTCAGAAAACGCTGGTACGAAGTTGGTGTGATATCAATACGAGTTGTCGATACCAACGAGTCGCGAGTCGTGAAAGGTGTTCAGGATTTTGATGAGGATATGTGCAAGGCGTTGAACGGAGTGAAGAGTATTGTGGATAGTGGCACTACGAATATAAAGTTGCCTGAGATTTATTACAGACAGGTGAGCATTACAACATATTCAAAAGGCAAAATATTTAGTATGTATTCCGCTAACCTCCTCTGACACACAAGACAGACTTACTTCACTTCACTTCTTTATTAAATGGGATAGTTTCCACGATTTCGCCAGTATCAAGTATAATTGTTTATAATAATATGAGGCAACGTAGAACGGTTTATAAGTCCAGTCGTCCACTCTTCAGTCAGGTCCTGTTTTCTGCTATAGCAATGGCGACTTAACAAAAAACGATCGGCGCACAATTTTCTTCATCAGAGAGTTTCCGTCCAAATCTTCTTTATTCCATTTCACTAATACTTTTGTCATATTACTAACGTATAACGGTTAAAATACCATTTATAAAAATAGATATACATTAGAATAACACTAGAAAATAAAATTTGATAAAAATGACACAGCCGTCGTTCAAGATGAAAAAAACGGTGTCCGACAAGATAGACAGACAAAAACCCAACAAAAAGGACAATGCCGTCTGATGTATGGCGCTCGGTACCAAGACTAAAGTGAGTGCGTCAAAACCAAACCAATAAAAGGCTTATTACACTACACGGTATTCAGTCTTAGTAAGACAATCTGACACTTCTAAGTCGGTCATAGTAAATCTAGTTAGTCAGTAAGACAGACTGAATACCGTGTGGTGTAATAAGCCTTTTAATTTTTAGTTCATTCTACTGTCTAAATAAATTGCCATAATAACAGTACTGTTACAATGGCAACAACCATAGTTGCCATAGTAACAATGGTTATTGCAGTCTAATGGTGGTAAGCGGCGGAAACCAAATCAACAAATTTTTTTTTACTTGATCATTAATCCCGTCGCTATGTAAAACTAAAGAAAATATTAACGTCATTTATAAAATAATAATTTTTTTGGGATACGTTTGGTTTTGGACGTTATTGGTACGGGCTCTCGGCGTTCTCCTTTGACAATGTTGTTGTAGAATTTCTTGATTTCTTGCAGTTGAATAACATAGGTAGGCACGTCTTATCAATCACTTGCTTATGTATTAATAAATAATGTTGGTCTCTTTCACACAACATTTAGCCCCAAACTAAGCAGCGCTTGTAATATGGGAACCACATAACTGATATACTACTTATAATTTTTATTTTATAAATACATACATCATTTAGATAAGAAACACCCAAACCTGAGACAAATATCTGCAATTTGTCCCGCGACTAGAATCGTACCCGCATTCTGCGTCTCAGGGGGGCCGTGAAGGGTCACTGCGCCTTTATAATTATTGCTACCTTTAAGTTATTTTACTCTCCTTCAGGCACAGTACTTTTTTCTGGAGGAAATGTACGCTACCCTATGTCTTTTTCTGTAGGTAGCCTTAACAACGTGTTCGCGAAATTTCATGATTATCAGTTGAGTAGTTAAGGCATAACGCGTAACAAACAAACTCACTGTTGCATTTATAATACTAGTTTGGATGTTAAGATTCATATTCCTATCTGAATCCTAACTTCCATGCAATGTGCCTTTTGAACAACAATATAAAAGGATTGCAAATACAAACCTTCTCATATTTTCCTATGGATTTTTTACATAATTTATTTAAGAGCTGTGCTCTTGTCGGCGCAAGCTGCAGCTTCTTCCATCTACCTCTCTCCAAAGCAGCCTCCTTTACTTCCCTATACGACATGACAGCTACCTTCACTTTAATGTGGCTCATATATCTATCCTTGGTATTCTCCTACCTCTCTTTCCTTATACTTTTCCCTCTATTATGTTGCGTATAAAGCTGTCAGGAGAAGGTGTCCAAACATGTTTTTAGGGTTCCGTACCCAACATGTAAAAACGTGACCCTATTACTAAGTCTGCACTGTCCGTCTGTTTCTCTGTCTGTCACCAGGCTGTATCTCATGAACCGTGATACCTACCTAGTAGGCAGTTGAATGTATTTCTGTTGCCGCTATAGCAACAAATACTAAATAAATTAATAAATTAATAATGACTATCACACAGCATCATGTAGCCCCAAACTAAGCAAAGCTTCTATTATGGGAACCACATAACTGATATACTACTTATGATTTTTATTTTATAAATACATACATCATTAAGATATGAAACACCCAAACCTGAGGCAAATATCTGCAAATAATGCAAACATTTGTCTAACTAAAAACAATAAAATAAATATTTATGTGGGGCTCCCATACGACGGTACGGAACCCTTCATGCGCGAGTCTTACTCAAACATGGCCTTTTTTACATACATAATTTATTTATTTCATTTTTCAGATTGTGGATCAACTCAAAAATGCGGCACAGGCGTCTCATGTACTCATTTTGGATGACTTTTGGTATCACGGTGAGGTAATTATGTCTACTATGCTTAATGAAATGTGCAATAAATAGTACGAGCGAACCCACAAAATCCACGTAATTTTTCAACGATCGTGGATGCGACATCAGCATAACACCGTGGTGGATGGCAACGTGATTATGGGTTGATATCAAAATGACTGAATCGCAAATTGACCACGTCGCTCTTAGTCTAAATCTCAAACTAACTAAATCTCTCAATACCTAAGTCGCAAAATGACGACGTCGCTTTTACCCCACATCTCATTATGTCTAAATCTCACAATACCTAAGGCGCAAAATGACTGCATCGCAAAAACTCCGAAAAGTTGTGTACTTACTTATACAGGGTTGAATAAGAATGACTGGCTTTATTAAATATTGTTTGAAAAAGTGAGTGGTTTGGGTTGGTATCAGAATATACTGTAATAAACTCGTACCAGTAAAAAGGTAGAGTGAATATTGGGAAGCACATAGCCTAGGGAAAGTTAACCATTCGCAGCATCAAACATTTATTTTATTTTAATTATATTACCGAGATAAATAAATAAAAATTTCCTTAAAATAAAATAATTCCTTGTTTTATTAATTCTTTATTGCACTGGTTGACAGCATTTTCTGCCAGTCAACCATGACAGGTAAAAAGTTGTTAAAAGGTATTTTCTTTATTTTTTACTAGCTGACCCGTAACTAACTTCGTACCGCCTTAGCGTAGCAATTTCCTTAATATTTTTTCCCGTAAGAACCTTCTCCTAATAATAACAAATACAACAAAAAAGAATTAGTGAAATCGGTCCAGCCATTCACGCGTGATGCCGTGACCAAGGAAAACGGGTTTGATTTTTATATATATAGAAATAGATGGACTTACATTAATGTAATTTTCGTTTAACTTGTATTATAGGTGGTAAATGTAAGGTACCTAAACAACTGTTCGAAACTTTTTGCGGTGTAGTCATTTTGCGACTTAGGTGTTTTGATATTTAGACATAATGAGATGTGGGGTAAAAGCGATGTAGTCATTTTGCGACCTAAGTATATAGATTTAGACATTTTGAGATTTGGACTAAGAGCGACGTGGCCAATTTGCGATTCAGTCATTCTGATACCAACCCGTGATTATAAATGGTTCAAGAGAAACTAATCAAAGTACATTCATTTACTGGTTTGAAACACAGTGCTACACCGCCTCGCCAAGTTATAGTTGTGGCACTTTAACTATTTTACTACTATTGTTACAGGCAGCGTGCTGGCCGGAGCCACAGGAATGGTCGCTGCCCTGGTTGGCCATCGATCTGCTGAGCGCTGTCGCTGACGACCAGTACTTCACTCTGGAGATACCTTCGCAAGTATGATTTTAGCTTGGCATAAAGATAAAACAAGTCTAACAATTTATATCTTGTTTTTCCATTATACAAGTAAATATTAGAAAATAAATAAATATCTCAAAAAAAAGTTTCAATGCTATGTATTCAATGTTACGTAATAATAAAGTTTCTTTCTCTAGAACTACATGCGTGTTTTGAAAGCTCATAACAACACGGGCAAAGATGGCTTCGTATCAGAGTACTGCTATGAACTGGGACTGACTGCCACAAAGGAAACTGTGCTCGGCTACACAGCTATGGAGGGATTCGAGGTGAGAAGAATACATTTTACTGTTACTCTCCTATAATAAGCAGTTACCGATAACGGTTCGTTTTCCCTTGAAAAACTATT
Source organism: Horisme vitalbata (assembly GCA_951804965.1). NCBI lineage: Eukaryota > Metazoa > Arthropoda > Insecta > Lepidoptera > Geometridae > Horisme > Horisme vitalbata. Next base: position 11,835,664 of record OX638101.1, read on the forward strand.
TTTTTACGCCATTTTAATTTTTGTCAATTTTTAAGGAAAAACGAAGCGTCAGGTTATGATATAGGATTCCATGGTAAGGTGATATGAACGCAATAAAGAACTTTGACTTTGACTGTCTGTTTACCGGTAATTGTCCCTTCACTAGCTTCTACCTAGGGCTTCGCTTGCGTTAAAAAGTAGCCTAAGTGTTAATGCGCTTGACTAGATTTAGAGATGGCAGGTGGAGTATGGCCCTGACAGAATGGTGCCCAAGAAGTTACAAGAGGGTTTGGCAGACCAATAGCGAGGTAGACGAAATCCTTACCGAACAGGGAATGATCTGGATGCAAATACATCATAACCATTTGCAATGGCGTTTAAGGAAGGAGGCTTATGCCCAGCAGTGGTTCTTAAAAGCTGAAGATGATGATGATGATGTGTTAATCAAAATCAACAACAAAAACACCAACACATTACAGTGTTCAGTGATAACAAACACGCACGCACAAACTTTTCGCTCATTTATAATATCAGTGTAATTGGTGTTGTAGGAAATTTTTTTTGACACAATCCAACTTTTGATTTGGTCACTAATACTTATTACTGGAGGTAGAGGAGGAAAGCCTATTAAGAATAATTCATTTTAAGTATTAATCTAGCCAAAGTGTCTGGACAGGGGGCTGTAAGGGGTTTCAATCTGTGAAACCCAAGCAAATCTCACCTGTCTGTGGTGCACCCTGGGGTGCACCCTGCTGTGTATCAAACAGGGATCTGCTGTACGGCTGATTGCGGCATAGCGCAGCCTAACACCGGCTAGCTAAATCCCCCTGTGGCCTCCAACGGGCAGCAGCGTTGGCGATGCAACAAGAAGGGTGATATGCCCATAATTACATTTCATTTATTTCCATTAAACAAATACATTGTGTGTGGAAGTAGTTCCTATACCTAACACGAAATTGCATACAAAGAATACAGAATTGCATACAATAAAATTTAAAATAGTTATAGTCATGCAGTTATTAATTAAATTAGATTGTCAATCATATATAAATATCAAGCTAAATAGTGTATAAATAAAATTGAATTGATTAATGACAATAATTATTTATATTTGAGATTGGTCAAATTTAAAGTTCATCTAAGGAGTATAAGCATCTCTCAAGCAAGAATGTCCCCACGCTGAGCATGCGGTTTGAGAATTATGGGCATAACCCCTTTCTTATAGGAGAGCCCAATGTCCAGCCGTGGGCTGAATAGGCGTTGTTGTAGTGCAATCCCTTTTTCTGAATTTTAGCCATGAGTATATTAAATCCTTTCTGATTTTGAGTTTATTGAAAGAGTAATGAGTTTTTCCACCGGAGTGGATGGAAAACTTGCAACAATTCAAGTTCACATTTTTAAACAAACATTTATTTTATAGATATTGTTCAACCGTTCTGCTGGCTGGATCGGCTTTCAAACCTCAAACTGTGGCTCGAACACCCGTATCACCGGTCCATACAATACTACCTCAAAACTAACAGACACCTGTAAGCTCATCCAACCAACACATGAAGTTGCGCCCTCTATAAAAGCGGCGCAATGGGCGCTATTCGGAGTTTCTATCGTCGCCAGTGGAGTGTTAATTTACGTGTTAGCGCCTTGTGTTAGGACGATACTAGTGAAACGTTTGCCGGGTTCCCAACAGATGTCGCTGTCGCAAGCTTCTTTGGTTGAACGGGAGTCTAGTTAGTTTGTGAAGTGTTCTAATTTTGACCTTCTGGATTTCGTGGACGCAAAACCATCGCCAGTGGAATACACGTAACAGGCTGTCCAGTGGCTGAAACATGATTATTTTTACATTTCGTATCGTAAGCGTATCGTAAAATTTTGGCAAATGAAAAAGCATAGATTAGAAATAGCGCATTTTCATTGGCCAAAATTGTAAGCTTATGATATGGCATGCGAAAACATTCGCGTTTTGGCCTAGATTTCTGAAGCGACTTAGTCGGGTAGCGCGTAGCCAATCATATGGACGCACGTCACAATCCTCGTGACATTTCGCATCGCTGATTAGCTCAGCGTGCCTCGACTCCCGCGTAAATAGCTTCGTCAGGACAGCCTGGAAGACTGAAGGAAAACGTTGAGTACATTCCCAACAGATGTCGCTGTCTCGAGATGGATGAAATTAAAATATTTAGGCAGGTATTTAAGTGTGTGATTGTGATTGTGTTATTTATTACTATTGTAGGTAAGCATTAATTATGTAACATTATGTTGGATTTGGTTCATGCACCATCTAGAAAATATATTGAAATCTATGTGGGTGGAAACGGGTTGTATCTCGTTTCTAGAACTATATGTCTAAATATGCAGTTTATGCCTGAATGTGTCCATTTCATACCTTACTACAAAGTACTAGGCGTTAAATTATCATCATTGTTTCAAGATGTCGAAGATTTACATACTTCCCGCTGGGGGCGCTTTTCCATGTCCATACAAAAGTATAACAACAACACCAGCCTATTTAGTCCACTGCTGGGCATAGGCCTCCCCTATAAGAAGGTGGATATGCCTATAATACCCTGGGCATGCGGTTGGGGATCGCAGAACATACCGTCGGCGCTGCGCATCTGTGGCCAGGGGATGTAGCCTTTGATCAACTATACAAAGGATATCGCGCGCCGTACTATGCGCTGTGAAAAAAGTGGCATATATTGCTAGCTATCATTTGTCAAAAGCACGTCATACAAATATCGTCTCTTTATTAAAGAAGATAAGACAGAAAATCGAAGTAAGCCGACTAAATGAAAACTGCTGCTCCGATATGCATGTCATATAACTATCGCCTCTATAATAAAGAAGATAAGACAAAATCAGAATCTAAGTAACGGCCGGTTTCTATATTATACCGTTACCGATAACGCCTCGTTTTCCCTTGAAAAACTGTCAAAAATTAACAACGAGGCGTCGAAAATTTGACAGTTTTTCAGAGGAAAACGAGGCGTAATCGGTAACGGATATAGTATATAACGGATGTAGTATATAGGAACCGGCCATAAGCTGACTATTGGCCGGTTCCTATATTATACCGTTACCGATTACGCCTCGTTTTCTCCGCTGTCGGAGAAAACTCCCTCGTTGTTAATTTTTGACAGTTTTTCAAGGGAAAACGAGGCGTAATCGGTAACAGTATAATATAGAAACCGTCCGTATATGAACACTGCTGCTCAGATGCGTTTTGGCGAAGTTTTAGACAAGCCGCTTTTGGGCGGATAGTGCAAAATCCTTTGTATAGTTGATCGAGCCTTTGTATAGTTGATAGCCCCGTTTGTTAGTTAGCAGGGTGCACCACGGGTAGGTGAGGTTGGCTTGGGTTCCAAAGATGGAGGTTGGAACCCCTTACACTCCGATGTAAAAATAAAGTTAACACAATTTGTAGTAAGGTACGAAAAGGTCAGCTATGACGCGTTTTACTTGACACACGCGAGCAACACAAACGCATATTAAATCGCGTGTAAAACGCGTCTTCTGGACCGCAGTCTGAGCTACTGTTAAATTCTGTATTTTAGCATTGAATTCGACTACGAAATGGTGCAAAAGATTAAGTAGAAATTAGAAATTTTTGATATAAATAAACCAAAATTTAGATATTGTGATAATAAAATAAAATCAAGGGCATGGCACTTACGTGCATTAGCATATTACACTCTTTGAGAGTTATTTTGATAAGTCTGAATAGATGGATATATTTTTAAGTTAGGATACGATATCTTTGATATTTTTCATCTTATGACTAATTTAAGCATTGATTTTAATATTTTAAGGATAAATACACTAGAATATAGTCTAGTCTGAGCACAAGTAAGTTATGTATGATAATTATGAGTGAACTTCATATTAGACGTTTACAAATAGTATTCTAATTAAATATAAGAAAAAAATGTGTAAAGGCTTCGTCAAATAGAACTGAGCTGACGCGGCGTCAAGGCTCAAGGCGTTATAGAGCGCCGCGTATTGACGCTGTGCCAAGCCAAAACGCCGTGTTATGTTGTACTGTGAGGAAGTAAGGCTGTCAAACTAAGCGCTCGTTATGGCGAATTTACATGGGTCGATTTTATCTTTGGGGCAAGATCCGATTCGATTAATGAAGTCGAATCGCTTGTAATCTAATAGCCACCTCATTTACACAGACTGATAAAAATCGCAGGTGATGTGTATAGTATTACTTATGACAAAAAAAAAAACAATCGGTCAATAAGCGATCACCTGCTACTCAGGATTTACTCGGTCGATTTTATTCCCAAGCAGCCTCCACACGGTCAAACTCGAATGGCAGTTTACTTATGAACTTCCGATTTTAAGTCGCCTAGTCGGACTGCCATTTACAAACTCGTTTTCGCCGTGCGGCTTTGTTCACCCGTGTAAAGCCTGCATTAGTGGTACGCGACGCTCTGTTAGCGTCACAGATATAGGAAGAAAACTAGATAAAGTCATTAAATTCAATACGGCTGATATCTACATTCTTATGTCCAATATTATCAGTTAGAAAGGGATGCATACAATATCAATGCGACTTCAACGTTCAGTTTGACAAGACTGTCAAGAGAATCTCAGTACAGCACATCTCGGCGTTTTTGCGCGGCGTTGGTAAACGATGCTATAGCGCTTTCTGTTTGACCAAGACAAGTAAAACAATACTATTTTGTCTAAACTTAAAAGTCAAGTTTATTGCGTTCATGGGTACAAGAGTTCTTCAATATTTTCTTAAAATGTATAGCTACAGAATAATAAAGTACTCTAAGGTATCAACATAAAAGCCCAGGAAGGGCATTGCGACATTTTCTAGGTGGCTAATAAAAAAAAAGACGTGTGGCACTCGGGGACTGCCGCGGTAAATCTATTGCATAGCATTTTGTATCAACTTATGCAATTATAATTATTTATTTATTTTATTTATGCAGTATTTCTTTTTCTTTGATATTAATTCAAGTTACACTTTTTGAGCGTGGTGACCGATAAGAAAACAATTTTTTTTCTTTTATTAAATAAAAATACGTCTAGTTGCACGCACACAAACACCGTGTTGAAGACTGCCGAAAAGAAACGACGTTAGACAATGCACGGCCTTCAAGCCACACCTCCGTGCCCGTCGGAGTGGGGAGCGTGAGGTTTTTTTTCGTTACCGAATTTCTGGATTCGGTCCCCGCGCTCAAGGCCCTCGATAGAAGCTATGCAATAGCTTAAAAACTATTTGGTCCTTCATTTCCTTTTATCAATTAAACTAAAAATAACATGGATAGAGTGTGTTGAAGTTTCGCGAGACGTCACGGGTAAGTACATTTTTTACATACAAGTGACGTCACGAGCCCCCACTCCCGTACGTTATCATTGTCAATTTCTATTGATTCCATAAACAAGTACTGATATGTTATTGCAAATGACGTTTCATGGGGAAATAGAGTTGATTGAGACCAACTTGTTTTTTTTTGACAAATGTAATTGTCTAAGTTGACTTTATTTAGGATAATCCAATAATGTTATTGTTTTTCCTTGTAAATAAAACTATAGTTTCCTCAGAACAAAACCTTCCAACTACAAAAGAAAAGATATTTGTCCTCAATGAGGTAAAATCTTTGCCCTACCCTGTAAAGCTTATATCTACCACTATTTAGCTCTATAAGGTTACGCCATATTGGAGCCATGCATGGGGATATGCATAGTATGCACAGGTGGCTGTTTTGACATTTATATTATTATTTTTTAGTTTGCGAGGATTTGAATCTCAGATGCATTGTATATAATTTATATTTATGTGATATTAAATCGATTTAAATTACAAATGTAATTGTATTATTTTTATAATGTAAGAAAGCTGTATAGTTTTAAGGTTGATAATTTTTTGGGTTGATTTTACTGCAGTTAAAAACAGTTCATTACTGTAATATGACTATTATATATTGTATTATTGTCCTTGTGAAGTTGGTTGTAAGTAGCGACGTTAGTTACTATGTTTGGTTCGGTGGCTTGAGTGCTTCGAGATATTTAAGCCGATCGTCCACCGCCAACTGAAATAATTTTAGTTTGGCTTAGCTCGCTTAGTTGAGCCAGTTTTTCATATATGTGCGTCCACAGCAAATTATGCCAGCTATGCTACGTAAAATAGCCCAGGTAAGTCGAAATAACTTAGTTGTGTATCCGATCCGTTACTACGTGAGCTAACTAAGCGCCCCTCATTCCCTTGCCTTAACCAGGCCTATTTCACTCCGCAGAATAGGTATAAAAATATACCTATGTTGCCGCGTTCTGCCCGGAACGAAAGTGTCCTTGAGCAGCCGCGGCACATTAGTTTGTTTTTGTTAATGTACCTATATTTTTTGCCAAATGAAGGCAAAAAAATACTACACAGCATTTGGTTGCCTGAATAATAATAAGAAAATGTAAATAATACCAATAGTAGGTACAGAACTGAAAGTTTTTCTACCAAATAATGCGTTGTTTAGATATCAAAGTCTTCTGTATTTACTACTACTTAGTAGGTAGGTACTTAGGTACAAGTGCTATTTGAATGCGGTACCTACCTACATAAATAAACGTAATATTATTATGTAGGTATTTTTTCATAGACTATTTTTGTGCCATTGGTACATAGTGCTGTAGTAAGTAGGTATTATGATTTTGATTATGTAGACTGAGAGCAAGATTAGAAACCCAAGCTAGGTACATTTTTATTTGGTTTAACTTTAAGTAGGCAGTGTAGGTTATCTACTTAAAAACAGTCGGGTAGGTAGGTGTAGGTAGACAAATCGATGTGGTAAGTTACCTAAAGGTAGGTGTACTAACAACTAAAACTAGATACCTAGGTTACCTACAAACCAAATGTTGTTTTTTTCTCTTGCAAATATCTAGGCAGGTACCTACCTACTAAAATTTCTCTTAAGATTTAGCATGATGTACCTACCTACCTTAAACAGTGATTATTCAGTTTTCGTACACAAGACACCTAAACACTTAAGTAAGTGTTAAGGACCCAAGTACCTACCTCGTAGGTATGCCTATTTTCTGATGCAGCTAGCCAGTGTAAAATAGTTTTCTGATCTAATACTAGGTAGGTAGATATTATTTGAATTATTATTGTTCCTAAAAAGAAATAGGTGGCTAGGTAACTGGATAGTAAAATGTTCAACAACAACAGCCTATAGGGGAGGCCTATGTCCAGCAGTGGACATAGGCCTCCCCTATAAGAAGGGGGATATGCCCATAATCCCCACGCTGGGCATGCGGGTTGGGGATCGCAGGATACAGCTTGTCGCACCGCCGACACTGCTGCCCGTGTCGGCGGCCAGGTTATTATTATTCGTCACAGAATAATTCTCAAGACAACCCTAACGTTACACGTGCCACGTCAGTAGAGATAGAGCTATACGATAGAAAGGGATGCAAGGTGTAGGTTAATATAAATGTTAGGCACTGAGTTCGGTGCGAGCTGAATAGCACTTTATTGCGTAGCAGCTAAAGTCGCTATTTATTTAAATGATTGCGCGGAGTGAAGCTTCTGTCCTCTCTGTATTCTGTGCCTTAACCCCTTGGGCGCGTTGTGTTCGAAAGTGTATCTGTTTGTACAGTGAGCGATCGTGCGCAGGCATTGAAACGTATTTAGCAGCATGGAGGTAGGTATTATTGAATATGTCAAGCAAAATTTGCGGTTTTTCTATATGAAATGAGGAATAATCAATCTTCTTTTCCTATGACGATTGTAATTCTCCCCTGAACTGTCATCGTAGCTCGTCTCTTCTACCGTCACGTTCGAATAACTCAACGTTCCAGCACAAACTGGCCATCAATAACGTAGTTTTAGCTTATTTTTTTGTTTGACGTATTATTATTCCCAGTTTAGCATAGCTTAGTTCACCGAGCTTAGTTTTCACTTGTTTAGCTGGCGGTGGACGGCCGGCTTTATACTCTAGAGTGGAAAACGTGGAAAAAAAGTGTCTGCACCAAAACTTTTCGCACGCAGTTAATTGCGTCGACTTTGAACACTTTTCAAGTGTTTTAGTGCAAATTTGGAATTTTGAAATGTATTTATGTTAAATACGCTTGGACTATTTTTGACAGTTTTCAGTTGAAGACTGGGACTCGTAACTATTTATCTCGACGTATGAAAAACTTTCCTTACTACAAATTTTGTATAGAGATTTTAGTGTTTTACAAATTATTTCCATATATTACGACCTCTGTGGCGCAGTGGGTCAAGGCCCGCCAGAGACGCAGAAGGTTGCGGGTTCGATTCCCGCGAGACAAATGTTTGTACGTACTGCAAATATTTTTTTCGGGTTCGAGTGTTTTTTATGTATAATATGTAATGTATTTACAAAAAAAAGTATCTATGTAGTTTATCAGTCATGCGGTTCCCATAATACAAGCTCTGCTTAGTTTGGGGCTACATGATGCTGTGTGATAGTTTCCAGCATTATTTATTTATTTATACAAAATTAAAGATAACGCAAGCTTTATAGTAATGTAGGTTGACTGCACTAGGATTGGTCGAATCTTTAGTTGAGCCTAACTTGGACAGAAATCTGTTGTAAAGCTGGGTACGGATTGCGCGTTCCTGTACCTACCTTACGCGTAGTCGGGGTACGCTGTGCACGCGTACATTGGATACGCTGTGCACGCGTACAGTTAATGTAGACCGCCGCGAACCTGAACGCGAGGTCAATCGATCCATAGCGCTAAGCGAGCCGAAACCGACTGACCGCGGCACGCGTTCCCCAAAGTGTAAGCGTATCTGCAAGTACAGACATGGCGTTCCAAGGCACGTGTAACCCGACGCGTATCAATGTACGCGCTATCCGTACCCAGCCTAACGCGTACTTTACAAGTAGGTACACGAATTCTTACGAATTTCGTTAACTCATTTTTAACTCTAATTTATTAACCTACTTAGTAAGTAATGGAATTTAGTAAAAAAGTTATACAATCAAATGCACTAGTAAATGTAAGTAGGTAGTGGTTTATATTTAGTAAGTTTGTTTTAAAAAAAATACTTAGATAAAGTTTTGTAACTTAGGTCCAATAAATCATAAATTAACTCTAGCTATCTTTTACTTGTTTTCTATTAAAATCGGTTTTTAATAACTTATTTATCTTAAAAATTACTCAAAACTAAATTCTGGCAACGCAGATAGCGTTATATGATAGCTCGTATATATACTCGTAGATGAAAACTGGAATTGTACGGGGTTCCAACCCCCATCTTCGGAACCCAAGCCAACCTCACCTGCACGTTGTGCAACCTGCCAAACAACGAACGGCGATCTGGCGGCCGGCTGAGCACAGCCTACATCGGCTCAGCTAAATCCCCTGGCCACCAACGGGCAGCAGCGTCGGTGGAGCATGAAGCGGTGCCCTGCTATCCCCAACCCGCATGCCCAGCGTGGGAATTATAGGCATATGCCCCTTTATTAGGGGAGGCTTATGTCCAGCAGTGGACTGATATACTATAGGCTGGTGTGGTGTGGTTGATGGAAATACCTCGACCAGTTTGTATTCTCTTTTTAGTGACAGAGATTTTGTCACCTGCGGCTGCACTGCACTCTCGACTTGATCGTAGGCTTGGCTACCGATTTATAACAAAAAGTATTGCCAAAAAGTATTAAAGTAGTGTAAAAAATATTGCTGAAATTTCGGGAAAATACATCAAAAGATGAGTTAAAAAATAATGTCTCTATTTTATGAAGTTAGTGTTCAGGTTTTTTCAGGAAGCTTTAGATAAGTAATACATTTAGGTGGCCGTTACGAAAATAAACAACACCTACATAAATAAACTTCCTTTCCTCTTCTTATATTTTGTTAGAAACAAGCAAAGTTAAACGAAAGCTCATAAAAAGTTTGACGCGCGCGGGTGATTCGGTAATAACATTACTTAACGTTGGGGGTCACTACAACTTTTAACTTGATTACAATATTACAGACAGCCCGTTTTAGGACAACTGACATGAGAAATGTTGTGTGCTGTTTATAGATTTCAAAGAAAAATAGACCTGTCTTTAAGCATCTACATATTTATATGCTCTAGAGTGGAAATCGTGGAAAAAAGTGTCTGCACCAAAACACTGCGCACGCTGTCAATTGCGCGGACTTTGAACACTTTTTGAGCGACAGAAGGTCTAAATTAATGCAAATTAATTGGCATTTTGAAGTGTATTTATGTCAAACAAGCTTGCACGATTTTTGTTAAATTTCACTTAAAGACTATCACTCTATAGTGTTCTATATAATTATCTCGATGTCTTTAAGTATACATTTCACATAGATCCACTAACCATGGAATCCTTATACAGTAACCGCTGACGCTTCCTTTTCAAAAACTCAAAAATTAACAACGAGGCGTCGAAATTTGACAGATTTTCAAGGGAAAACGAAGCGTCATCGGTGTAAATATTGTACGATTCATTCCTACCAGCGCGCGTCGGAGAGCATCGAATCGCATTTTAAAACATGCTACGATAGATATTTTTTTTATTTTAATAAATACTTGATTTTAGATTATGTAGGATATAATAGTAGCTATTTGTCAGACTTAGGTAGGTAATACAGTGATTAACTTAGTGACTGTATAACACAACCAAACTAATCTAATTAGATAGGATAAATCTTACCACTAAACAATGAATCCACATTATTACTTCGAATTAGTTTTCTAGCTAATAGCACTAATATGGTGTTGCAGAGTTTTACAACCTCCATTCAAAGTGTACTGTAATGTTCCTACTGAATAAAATAATTTTTTCTTTATTTTAAATTAGCCCCAAAATTCGGTAGGTATAGTTTTTTTTTATCTAGGCGCGATATCCTATGAAAAACCTACCATTCACTACATACCAACATACCTACAAACTCTGTCATGTGAACTTCTTTAAACTAAGATGAATCCAACCCCGCGGCACAGTTTTAGTTGCTAAGCTTTATTTTTAGTGGAATCACTGGAGCGTTCTACACAAACACCTTGACATTTAGCTAAGACTCTTCAGATAAAAACAGCTTTTACGATTGTTAAGCCGTTGCAAGGCTGTGTTTACAATAAAACTCGTAAAGTTATATTTAGAAAAGTATACCTACCTATCTATCTAAGTTCCTATTCAATAAAACAACACCTACCTTCATACTTTTCGAGAATCTTTTTACTTACCTTTTAGGTAAAACAATGTTTCAAGGACGCAATGTAGCTCATTAGGGCTATGTCCAGCAGTGGAAAGCTATAGGCTGTTGCTGCTAATGATGATGATGTTTCCATATAATCGTGAGTCGCTTCGGAGGGCACGTTTAGATATTGGTCCCGGCTATTCAGTCGTTTAGCCATGTCGGAGGCCTTCGGGCGGCATAAAAACTCCGATAACAGAGTTGTTCACTAGCTCATTCGAAGAAGAAGAAGAAGCAGTGATTCCGGAGTAGGACACACCTCTTTATTTTGAGGTTAGTAGGTTAGGTAAATTATACCTTAGTAAAGGTAGGTACCTAACCTTAATATTTTCGTGTATGTAGGAACCGTAGATATCAACCGTAACCAGAGCTTTAGTTCGTCGCAGACTCTTAATTAAATGCCCAACTAAACCCCGAGATAACCTAGTGGCGTGCTATTCTATTTTCAGTGAACGGAACGGAAACAGTCTCTAAGAACAACTTCCAACTCGTTCACAGTTTACAAGTTGTTGTGGCAAGTTGACTTGTTCCATATTGTATCGCATTGCTGACCACTCTAGAGAAGGTCGATGCACATGCAATACAGTGGTATTTTAATCACAGATTCAAGGAAAGTGGGTCGTAGGATAATCGAAATTAAGAGGTCGTATTGAATGGAATTTGAATGGAAATTGACTTGCTGTTGAATTATATTAATATTAAAACATTCTGCACAGAATATTTACCTAGGTACCCTTTTTGTGGCCTACCTGGTATGAGTACTCCGATTTCCGATGCCGTGGTCTTCGGTTGGAATCTCGGTGCACCTAAAACAGTGAAGGAAAACAACGTGGCTTAGAGGATGGTGCTAAGCAAGTCAACTCGACTCTATCTTAATATGTCACAGGCACTAATAGCGTCCCGGTGAGAGATTACAAGTTATCACTTGAAGCTTAATAAATCATGATCAACGTTCAACGGATGCAAAGACAAGGTACCAACTTACCTAGCTAGATATTTTTTTTATCTAAACGACTATTTTTCCGGAAATTACCTATCTGCAAAAGACTTTACCTGTTGTAGGTAACTGATAGCAACCCAAACACTGGTTTAAATCCAAACCAAAATTTTATCAAGGCAATCCTAGTCATAATTTAATAGTAGCTACGTTCCTCGCATTTACAAACTAACTCAAATCAAATCAGTTGTCAGTTCTGAACATATGTTCAACAGCTGAAGATTTACCCCCTTACTTATGAACGCTACTTAAAGTTAATCAATACTCAAAGTTAGCCCTGTCACTGTTTGTCATTATCCAATGGATAGAGATGACAATAGTTTAAGCATCGTTTATCGTCTATGTTCATAAGTAAGGCCACTAGAGTTTAGGGGTGAATTGGTAGAGTCGCCTCTACGAATTTACCCCTAAACTCCCGGCACTAATTTGCTAAATTTGTAACCTTAATATCGACGGTTAACTTTTAAGACCTCCTCATTACCAAGTAGGTAGTAGGTAGTAGGAACTACCAATCCGTTTAACTTTTAAAACCTCTTAATTACTAAGAAGGTAATTTTCCTAAAATAGAATTCTTACGGTTCAATCTCTTTCAGAAAAGATGCATTGAAGAGTCTTCTATTTGGAAAGCGTTAGGTGAGAAACGCTCGGAGTGGAGTCCAGCAGAAAGGTAACAGGAGGTACGTACGACATAGATCGAAAACGCGACGAAATTAAAATAAACCGACTTTCTACATAACATGACTAATAAAAATCCAAAATAAGAATAAAAACTAGGATTCATGCTCCCATTACAACCATGAGCCACGATGAAAGTAGACGAGTGTTTTCAACTTTTATGAGAGCAAATCGCCAAAAAAATTAATTCAAACTTCCATTGCAGAGAAAGTACATGCTTAAAAATATGAGCAACGGAAAATTAACAAACTTTGCGATATAAAATTTGCTTTTACGATGCTAATGACCTAAAACTTTTACACTTAAATACGATATTATCGTTAGTCCATCAAAAATTATAAAAAAATAATAAGAATATAGGTCATGCATACTGACAAAATAATGATTTATTAAGTAACTAGGTAAGAAAACACATGTTCAGTAGAAAAATAATACTTACTTATATAACCTGCCTAAACACCTAAAGCAGGTAGGTAGGAACCTAGGTGCTCTAATTAATTTTAAAGATAGATACTACATTAAAAGCTCTTCAGGCTTTTTGAATGTACTCAGGATCATTAAAAAAGTAACCTTAATTGCCTCGGCAAACGGTACATGTCCCTACAAGGCGCCCTCTGGCCAGGTGGAGTGATCTACGAAAGAGTGTTGGTTGAAGCTGGACACATCGAGCTGGCGCTAGGGCGTAAGGGGGAAATTTATGTCTCAGATTGATAAATAATTAGCAAAGGCTTGCCACTTCACCATCTATTGTACTTTAGACGCAAAGCTTTTTCAAGTAAGTCAGTGATCATGACGCCCACCTTGCGTGGACCTAGGTAACCTAGTACTTAATGTAGGTTTTTATGCTTGATTCTTTACATAGTTAGGACCTATGCAAAACAAAATATATAATTTAAGATAACCTTGAAGCTGCATGATTATACAACACTACACGCTTTTGATTACAATGTACGAGGTCATAAAGAGTAGTAATTTTTGATGTTATTAATTTAACCATGTACCTACCTATCAATTAGATTGAAAAAATGTTCGGATAGGAAAATAGGCGTTTTATTGCCAAGTTTTTCTCATGCCATTTTTTTTACAAAGTACCTAGTACTACCTACCTACTTCATATCATTAATATCATCGAATTCTAATTCTAATTCTAATTTGAAGTGGGGGGGAAAAAGTTCTGCACCGACGTCCCGCATTGGGGTGTATTGTGCATTTCCCCCCTGCTAACCTGACCCCAGCTAGCCCAACTCCTTAAAATAACGGAGAAGGACTCTGGGTTGGTGACAACATTGCTCTAGGATCCCCGTTCCTGCCTGCGTTTGTGAGTTTTGATCAAGCGGTTTTTGTAACCCGGATTTAGTTCTGGCTTCGTTTGTGCCACAAACAACGAGCTGCAAAAGTGCAGTGTAAGATGACGTGCTCCACTGTTTCTTCAGCTTGAAAGCAGCCGCGACATCACTATCATCATTAATTAGCGTAGGTAGTCTCTCCCGTGAGGTAAGGAAGGTACCTACTAGGACAAGGTAGGTAAGGGGGCATCCATTAGTTACGTGAGGTGATTTTGGCGATTTTGTGGCCCCCTCTCTTTATTGGTGTTATGTCGTGAGATTTTTGTCGACCCCTTCAACCTGAGATTTTTCAAAATGTATGTTTTCAATGTTAATAAGTTAATTTATGCCTTATTGCCGAATTAGGTATTGGAAAAACAATTTGCAAATATTAATAAGCCATATTTTATAGGGAGAACATTGAGGTAATTTGGTTCTCAAAATTTCTGATTCTTGCTGAAAAAAAATTGCGTGATATTTGCCGGACTCCCCCTCTCCCCAACAAGAGATTTGATGAGGTTTATTTGAATCCCCTCCCCCCCTCAAGTGCCTTACGTAATTAGAATGGAGCATCCATTGTAATTACTAAGGCGCTTGAGGGGGGGAGGGGATTCAAATAAACCTCCATCCATAATACAAGTGCTTATCTGCTTGGGGCCTCTCCCCAACAAGAGATTTGATGAGGTTTATTTGAATCCCCTCCCCCCCTCAAGTGCCTTACGTAATTAGAATGGAGCATCCATTGTAATTACTAAGGCGCTTGAGGGGGGGAGGGGATTCAAATAAACCTCCATCCATAATACAAGTGCTTATCTGCTTGGGGCCTCTCCCCAACAAGAGATTTGATGAGGTTTATTTGAATCCCCCCCCCCCCCCCCCCCCCCCCAAGCGCCTTACGTAATTAGAATGGGGCATCCATTTGAATTACTAATTAGAATGGGGCATCAAATCAAATCTCTTGTTGGGGAGAGGCCCCAAGCAGATAAGCACTTGTATTATGGATACCTACAAAAAACTACTAAAACCTACAATGGTTAATGGTCAAGTGTAACGTCTTAGCAAAGTTATCCACGCGTTACATTGTTAGAAACCCACTTATTTATATGAACCTGTTGTGCCTACTTATAGTTTTTGCAGAAACATGTAATTTGCCAGCAATCAACTGTATCATAAGATAATTTTAATTTTATTACACTGGGCCTTGAAATTTGAATTAATTATACAACAAGACCAAGGAAGATAGGTACATACCTCTGTACCTTACTTCCCCATCTCAATCTGAGGCATATTAAAAAAATATTCCTCCAACGAACGAATGAAGATGCCCCGACTGCACAACGACTGAGGGAAATGGTCGGATCGAATCTAAATGGTCCAAATATGAATTTTTATCACATTGAATTTGTATTGCAATCTCAATGTGATATTTTTTTTTACAATTTCAATTTTTTTCAGTCTGGGTAAGATTTAAAACTGTTTGAGCGCTTCAAAGATAGGTAGGTATAAGTAATACCATGGTAATAATGGTCGTTCTGTGGGTATACCTACTTGGGTTTACACAGCCTTCTATAAAACCACAATTTTGTTTCACTTAGGTACCTACCTCTTCCAAAAGCAAAGCGGTTCAATAAAAAAGATCATCAGAAATCGGTCGGTTGAGAATACATGTTATGGGCGTTTCCATTTACCCCTGTCTACAAAGACAAACGTGAACATCTTCTCGACCTTTGTGATGTCGTTGTTTTAATGTCAAGTTATCTGGTAGGTAGATAAAATGTGCAGCTGTCTCAAAAGGCTTAGTAATTTCACCCCACTATAGGGAAATTTTGAATTTATCTAATATAAAACCAGGATAAATTTAATTTAAGTCCCTCTACAGACGTTTTGGATGACAGTGAGAGCATCAAAAGGTTTCCACCGCTACTGATGATCTTCAAATTTCACATAGAATAGCGCTTCCTACGATATTTTTCTTGCACTGCAAGATGGATCTTTAAAATTTGCCTAACAAATTTCTTCTTTTCCAACCTCTTGCTGTACGACTTGGGGTCTAACTAAGGCAACCTAAATCTACATCTACACTGATATTATAATGAGGAAAATTTGTATTTTTGTGCGTGTGTATGTTTGTAATGAATAAACTTAAAAACTACTGTGCCGATTTTAAACATTCTTTCACCATTGGAAAGCCTCATTCACCATAAATATAATAACATAGGCTTTATTTATTGCTAGCAAGATTATCCTTACTAAAACTCGTGCGAAGCCGGGACGGGCTGCTAGTTCTTTATAAACTTAATAATCACAAGAATTGTTTGTATTATATCGAGGGGTTTTTAAGAAATAGGAAGAGAAATAAAACGAGTCCAACTAAATTAAAAAATAAAAATGTTATGTAAAATCATAAGTTTATCATTAAACAAAATTAACATTAAACATAATTTTTTGGTAGGCACACTCTTAAATTATCACACTTCTTATAACTATTAGGTAATCGTATCACATTTATTGAGGTCCAGGCAGAGGAACGTAGATAAGCTCCTCGTACGGAACCGCTAGGAAGAATTTCTCGATGGTTCTGATAGCCAGGTCCACCGCGTAGTCCACGATAGGCTTGCCGAACTCTTTGGCTACTACCTGCCAATTCTCGTTTAGAAATACTAAAACCGTATCACCTGGAAAAAAAGTGGAATGAAGATTTAATAAAAGTCACGGAAAATCTTATGCGTAGAAAGGCTTTCTTCGCCACAGGCGGTCCTTTTACACGAAAAAATATAGATAAGTACATAACAGTGACATGTTATTTTAATTTTAATTTCAGTAAGTAAATATTTATCTTATGTGTGAAGATTATTTTTAAGTAACATTGAAGTGTTAATTATTTTAGGTGTAAGGCAATAGAGCTAATTTTATTTTTATTTTTTTAACACCTGAAAATAAAAAAATAGTTATGTTAAGTAGGTATAGGTACCTACAGTACCCTTACCTATGACGATGATGATGATGAATGCAAATATTACCCTATAGCACTGTTTTGTCCTCCTTTTATAAATTAACGATTATTTTGAAATCCCGCGCTCAATTAACTTTTAATTAGCAGTAAGAAAATTTATTTCCTTTTTTGACGGAAGCTTCATCAGAATGTGACAAATTGGTCGCTTCATAATTACTCAAGTACCTACCTACCAATAAGTAGGTAGATAAGGTACTAGATACGGCCCAAGGCTGATTGATTGGTGACCACTAGAGTATGACAGACAGACAGTTATTAATATTCAAGTAATGTTGACATCCTTTTGAGTTCAAAGACATTTTTTATACACCGATTGTTCTGCGGTGTTTCTATGCCATTATTCGATGGAAACCTTTTGAAGAATTCTATAGACTAGGTACTTCCATCAATATAATTGTCATCATACATAATGCCTCGGTCCCAAATGAGAATTCAACAGAAATAATAACAGTGCAGTTGTTTTTGTTTTTTATAGGTTCCTAAAGATGGAACGAGCACATGGACCTGATTTTAAGTGACCTATGACAAAGCATTTCATCGAAGTTTTTTGTTGTTGGTTTTAACAAACTTCTAAATGAAGATGGGGCTACCAGGTGGCAATTGCACATTGAATATGGAATATTGTAACTTAAGACTGATGACTTGAGCCATAGATAGGCTATATCATCATTAAGTAAAAATACATTTTACTTGATGTAATTCTGCTTTTTAGTTAAACGGTCTTTAGCTTTATCATCCAACATCTATCTAAACTGTTCTTTTAAGTTTTATTGTCTCTTCCAGCTGTTAAGCAATAACGAAAACCTCTCAAAGTACATATAAATTACAGCATGAAGAATACATACTTAGCTCCCGGCTCCCCTTGAAGAGGTTCTTGAGATCAAAAGTGACGCGATCTCCGTAGTCAAAGTCGTATTTGTAGTTTTTCAGTGCGAAGTGGTTCACGCCGTTCTTGTCTTTGATGTATTTAGTGTTTATGTCTACTCTCATTCTGAGGTTTGCTGAAATTTTACAAAGGTAACGTTGAGTATGTGGCTTTATGAAGGATAAAGCGGCAGAAACAGTTTGAAGTTCTATCAATGTTTTAAGGGAATAAGTATATAGCAAGTTATTTTTGGGTTTTTTTACGTACCCTACCTACATTAAGTTCCCCGTACTAAATAGGTACCTACTGGATATTTTCACACAACATCAAAATAGCTGCAAAGAAAGCAAGTGTTATATGAACTAGTTATGACAGATAAACGACTTATTAACGACGCTTTCTACTATATTATGCATAATGATAAAGATATATCTAAATGCTATTTTTATTTTTTTATTTTTATTTATTTAGATGCACAAACACATTACAACCATTTAAAAACAAAATTATATAAAAACACAGATTAGAACTAGGTAGTAACATAAAAATATGTGCATACAGAAAAATATAAAAGTAAAAGGTAAATCATCAAGCAAACTATACAAAATCTTACAAAAGACTTAATTATAATTAGACCTAAACTTCTAAAAACAACAATAAAACAATAAAAAAGAAGGCAGAAAAAACAAAATTACAATTAACTAGATAAGTCTATATAACTATAACTATATAACTAACAAGTCGGTATTGGTATTACATATTTTAATGGTTTAATATTTTAAAAAGAGACTAAGTAACAAACTTATTTATTTTATTTTATGACTAACAAACATCTAGTGCTTTGGGATGGAGGATGTCTTTGACATTTTTTATGTATTGGCTCAATTTAGAAACAAATATATCCAGTTGTATATTATTTTTAGCCATTTCATTGTACTGTCGAGCCATTCTGATCAAAGGATTATAAAAAGAAATGTTATTTTTATAAATTTGTAAGGCAAACAGATTTGCATGTTGTGTACGTTCTACGTATGCAGTGATTCTTTCTGAATGGGTTAGTAGCACCCAATCTTTTTGATTTACCCGGGGTCGATCGTGGGATACGTAAGAAATATATGGGGTAAAAAATAGTTTAGATAGCTTTTTTCAGGAAATAAAATATTCTACCTCATAATTCACCGATTCAGAGGGCGTACGACTACATCGTAAATCTGTATTGTCAAGAAGAAACTTACTCAGTTTGATTTTGGCATCTCCCTCCCCATCGATGTTGAAGAGAAGGATTTTTCCAATCGCGTCATACTGGCCCTTGATGGTCAGGTTGCAGTGGAACTCAAGGACGAAGTGACGCTTCTCCAATTCAGACCTAAGAAGGTACAAAAGGATAACCAAATTATTATTGCGAAATACAAGTATTATCAGGATTTCTATTCAGAATTGTTATTGGTACGTCGATGATAGCGTGATTCAAAATTTAAAAAAATAGTTGTCAGGTTTTAAGTAGGTATTGAAAACAAAAAAGGATGAAACAAAAACAATTTTAATACATGTTAGATTCTTGATTAAAAGTTATTTACTTTGATTTAGTAAGCAGTCTTTTTGTAACAAAAAATAAATCACTATTTACTCTGTCCTTTGATGTCTAAAGTTCAAAAGAAATTACTGAATAAGGCTGGCTATAGGTTACTAGGTAGGTAAGTAAACCTATTACTTTTTTGTTAAACTTGGAATTTAAGGTATAATTTCAGATGAATCTGGAAAAAAATCCCTGAGGATAAAGTATTTTAATCTAGTAGGCACAATCTAAGGAATTCAATTAATGATATGACGTCAAATTAAATGATTTTCTCATGAGGAACTTCAACTGTTTTATTTTTTGTGTTGTTTATTATTGCTGTGTGGGAATTAGTTTTTTTTAATATAACCATGTTCTCTGAAGCGGTAAAAAATTAGCTTAATAAGGTCTATCAGGAAGCATTAACTTAGTATTCATTGATTTACATAATCCAGTAAGTAATTAAATCGTATCCTCTTTAGATAGACGTGTGTTGAAGACTTGATGGCGGATTAATTATTTCTTGATTATGATTTGATCTGATTACTTTACTTGCTAAGTCTATGCTAACCCTTTTGTGGGTTAGATAAAATAATGTTACATTTTTTTTATTAATAATGCTGGAACTATCACTCAGCATCATCTAGTCACAAACTAAGAGCTTGTATTATGCGAACCGCTTGACTGTTAGGTATTACTACTTATATATTTTTTGTAAGTACATAATTTTACGTAAAATGTACGGTTACTTTCTTTAAATGAGTAAATAATTTAATTCCTAATTCAACACGGTCATGTTCTATTATTTAGAAACCTTGTACTTATTAGATCAGAGAGGCAGTTTGCTAACTGAAAAATAAAACATGTAGGGCGTACCCCAACCTTAGCACCAACATAGTGGATTAAATTGTTCGCTTCATGAATGTGGTGCCATCACTCACACACATCAGTCGTTCAGTTCCGCTCCCGCGCAG
The DNA here is from genome assembly GCA_951804965.1 of Horisme vitalbata. Lineage (NCBI taxonomy): Eukaryota > Metazoa > Arthropoda > Insecta > Lepidoptera > Geometridae > Horisme > Horisme vitalbata. The sequence goes on from OX638101.1 coordinate 11,856,228, forward strand.
ACTTGCGTGGGTTCACTCGCCAGTCGATTTATGTAGCTCGAGTGGTGAGCACGCACGTCGCGCTCCTACACTGGCGCGCCATCTTGTGGCCCAGCCAACGCGTCCTTGAAAATAAAGTTTTCCGCGTTGTGCTGCGTGAACCCCCCAAAAATCTAAACAATTTCATGTGTGTGAAGTGCGAAAATGCCGAAAACACGGAGCCGTAAATCTACCACCCCAGGCGCTGAAAATGGGGATACTGATACCGCCTCTTTCGGGAGCGCTACAGATCTCACTGCGGCTACGGTTACGAGCCCTCCAGCAAACGTGATGTTATCGCAGGAGCAACTATCCGCGATGTTTGCCATGTTTGCGAGGACGCAGGCGGAAGCCAACATGCAAGTGTTGGAACGCGTTGACCGACTCATCGCAGTAAACACATCACTGAGCAGTGAGGCGCCCACGCCGCCACCTGTCCAACAACAAGCAAATGACGCTTCGCCGGTACGATCGATGACGCCGAGCGCAGCCGCCGTAATCACAACCGTGCCACCTAACTTTACCGGCTGTACAGCGAGATTTAACGGATCCTCTCGTGACGCCGATGATTTGGAGGCCTTCATAGACAGGATAGAAATCTATAAAGAATGCGTCGGTATGCGTGATGATCACGCACTGCGAGGCCTACCACTCCTGTTGGAAGGACAAGCCGCTGTATGGTTTGTAGGAGTGAAGAATTATACCGGCAGTTGGAACGACGCCCTAAAAAAATTGCGCTGCGCTTTCGGCCAGCGTCGGCCGCCCTACCAAATCTATAGGAAAATTTTCGCTAGAGAACAAGGTGAGAACGAGCGAACCGACGTATTTATCGCCAACGTCCGCGCGCTCCTGGCCAAATTACCCGAGGGGGATCTAACGGAAAAGGTGCAACTAGATATGATTTTCGGCCTCTTGCATCATAGTATAAGGGAAAGAATACAGCGAACATCATTCGAGAGCTTTGAGAAATTGCTAGAAAAAGCTAGAGGCGTTGAAGAAAATCGAGGGGAAGTTAATATGAAGCATACGAACACGGAGAATAAGGTCGAAAATATGTCAACTTCGCGCCCAAATTACACCCCACGTGGCCGAAACCGTAACGAATACGACGCCAGCGCCACAGACGCCCATCAGCCGCATAACGTTTCGGCTCCAGTCGGAAATGTTCGTGCATGGCAACAGAATAACGACCGAAAGTCGAAGTTTACGCGTTACTCATCGCCGGCCCCGGTAGTTCGGAATACCAACACCGAGGGCGTTGTTGATGCAACTCGTTCCCGATCGCGCCAAGTTCACTCCGGTCCCGATTCCCCGCCACTCGCACCACGCGCTGGTTCGGTCGAACGAGAACACAACGCTCGCTCTCCTGGTCGCTCGGTCAAATTTTTCGCGATTAAAACGTCAATGTCACGACAATTGTCTCCAACTTCAGGTCATTTAGACTTGAGTTACAATTATAATGAAAACAACGATGCTGTTGAGAATGTTGAGAATATGTTTTCTCCAACCAACGCTGCGTCAACGCCATCGATCTGTGAGAGCCCCGTTCTCTCGCGTGGTTGCGGGAGTCGTGCCCGACGACGCCGCCGCGCCGCCGAACGCCGTGACGCCGCCGCCGCGCAAGTGATAGCGCTGGACAAGCCGGTGTGCGCGCCGCAAGCCGGCGCCGACGCCTGCCGCCTAGCCGATATCGCGCTGACACCGGACTCATCACGAGTAGGTTCGAACGCCGAACAATGTGAGTACTCTATAAGTTCTCCTCAGTGTAAAAAGTGTGGTGTTGTGGAGGTAGTGTATAAGAGAGACACTAAGATAGGTCTAAGCGGAGACTCTAGTTTTAGGAATATCTACTGCAGTAATTGCATTAATAGCGCCCTAGACTTAAATAGCCTAACTGTACCTGAGCATGTCCAGAATACTAACCGCCCTATCTTAGACATTCAGATCAATGGTTGTGATGGCACCGCTTTAATTGATACAGCGGCCAAGGCATGTATTGCTGGGTGTACGCTCTACGCACTCCTTCTCAAGCAGAAATTTCCCTTCCGTACAACAAACATGCTAATCAAGCTGGCAGACGGCAGCATGCAAGACATTTTGGTTAAATTGGCCGATGTTAATGTGGCAGTGTTCAAGACTAAACTTATAGTCCCAGTAACATTTGTGGTTCTGCCTTATGCTATTAATAATGATACCTTGCTGGGGATAGACTTCATTACTAAAGCAGGTTTGGTCTTGAACTTTTCTAACATGACTTGGCACTTGCCTGACACGCCTCGGAATGTGCATCATCTTAAGTGTGAAAATGCTATTACTCGGCCCGTGGAGTGTTATTCAGCTGAACTTCTTAAGGAAGATGAAGGAACCATGCTCTCTGCAGATGAACGGTTGGCTTTGGCTAATTTGCTTAGGTGCTATGATGATGTTTTCAGCGATAAGGGAGAATGCACTCCCTATGCAGAGCACCATGTAGACACCGGAGAACACCTGCCGATCGCTGTACCGCCTTACCGTCTTACCCCTGCAAAGCGTGCCATCATGGAAACTGAAATTAACAAGATGTTGAGTGACGGCGTCATCGAGGAATGCGAGTCTGCGTGGGCCTCTCCAGCTCTACTGGTACCCAAAAAGGATGGGACCTTTCGCTTTTGTGTGGATTACCGTAAGTTGAATGCTATTACTAAGACAGACTCCTACCCGCTTCCGCTCATTGATGATCTGCTCCAATACACTAAGAAGAACTGTTACATGTCCACTATCGACCTACGGTCAGGATACTGGCAGGTGAAATTAGCAGATAAGGACAGGGATAAGAGTGCTTTCACATGTCCATTGGGAATTTATCGTTTCAAGGTTTTATCGTTTGGAATGTGTAATGGGCCTGCAACCTTTCAGAGATTAATAGATAGATTTAAATCTGGTGCAACAGTTAAAAACTTGACCCTACTTTGTTACCTTGATGATCTTATACTTATAACAGAAGGCAACTATGCAAAACACCTTACTGAGCTGCAAGCGGTATTTGAACGTTTGAGGTTGTTTAAGCTCCGTGCCAACCGGTCAAAATGCATGTTTCTTCGCACAAGTGTTAAATACCTAGGTCATGTGATCACAAGAGAAGGTGTCTCCCCAGACCCAGATAAGATAACGGCGATAAAAAATATGAAGACACCCAACTCCATGAAGCACCTCAAAAGTTTTCTTCAAACATGCTCATGGTTTAGAAAGTTTGTGCCTGGGTTTTCTCAAATAGCTCAACCTTTAACCCAACTCACCAGAAAAAATGTGGCCTGGGCATGGGGAAGTGATCAAGAAGCCTCATTTATCAAACTGAAGGAGTTGTTAACAACCGCACCAATTTTAAGTCAGCCAGACTATAACATTGATTTCATACTCAGGACCGACGCCAGCAACTATGCTTTGGGAGCTGCCTTGCTGCAGGGGGAGTCGCCTGCCAGCGAGCACCCAATCGAATACGCGTCGCGCCTGTTGACGCCCGCCGAACGCAACTACTCGACCACCGAGCGTGAGGCGCTGGCCGTCGTCTGGGCGGTAGACAAGTTCCGCGGCTACATCGATGGACACCGTGTGCGAGTCGCCAGCGACCACCAGCCGCTCAAATGGCTGCTCACCTTGAAGTCTCCCTCCGGCCGCCTTGTACGCTGGGCGATGAAGCTGCAAGCTTACGACCTGCATTATGAATATACCCCAGGTAAAGCAAATGTTATCGCAGATACCCTAAGCCGCCCTCCATGCGAGGAAGATTGCCGATCATCTTGTGGGCTCTGCACAGTCGTCATAGAGACCCCACGCTGGGAGGCGTCAGCCCTCAGAGAGGCACAGATGGCAGACAATGATATTGCTAAAATCATTAAAGAGCTAGAAGGGGATGAAGTAGTATCTAGCACGAGATGGGCAGAGAGAGGTTACTGTATGACACAAGGAGTACTCTATCATTATACTCATGAAGAGGATAGTGAGGAGCCCCAGTTAGTCATACCGGAGAGTATGCGGAAGGAAATATTGGTCGAATGCCATGATAAATCTACAGCTGGGCATGGCGGCATAGAACGAACGCTGAGAAGAATTAAGTCCCATTACTACTTTCCGGGCATGAGACGCTTGGTGACAGAATATCTCAAGACCTGCACAGAATGTCAGAAGTACAAGCCATCAAACTTAAAACCTGCCGGCCTTTTACAGACTCCCGTGCCGGCGCAACGCTTCGAGGTGATCGCAGTCGACCTCTTCGGGCCGCTGCCGCGTGGTGAGCTCGGCGAGCGCTGGATCCTGGTCGCGGAGGACCCCGCCAGCAAATGGGTGGAGCTGTTTCCCTTGGTGGAGGCGACGGCAGAAGCGTGCGCGCGTGCCCTCATCGACGAAGTTTTCCTGCGTTACGGCGTGCCACGGCGGATCATTTCCGACAACGGTGTGCAATTCGTCGCCGACGTCATGAAGCACGCCATGGCCGCTCTCGGCGTCACACAAAATCTGATCCCACTCTACCATCCCGAGGCGAACCCGGTGGAGAGAAAGAACCGCGATATCAAGACCCAGCTTGCTATCCTAGTCGAGGGGCATCACAAACAGTGGCCGGAGGCACTGCCCGCAATCCGCTTCGCTATGAATACGGCGGTCTGCAAGTCAACCGATAGAACGCCGGCCTACCTCACATTCGCACGCGAACTGCGCTCCCCGCTGGACGCGCAAGCCGACATCCGTGAGGTGGTGACCGCTACTAACTACGCGCCGCAGATCTCGCCGTACCTGCTCAAACTCGCTGACGCTATCGCGGAGAGTAAAGAGACCATTGAGCGCCAGCAGGATGCCAGGAAGGTGGCGAAAGATGTCACCCGACGAGCAGATGTCCTAGCGGTAGGCGATCTGGTACTACTAAAAAGTCATGTCTTGAGTAACGCCAGCAAAGGAGTTAGCGCCAAGTTGATGCCCAAACAAGATGGACCATATATTATAGCCAAACAAGCAAGCCCTACTACCTACGTGTTAGCTCATTACCAACGACAAGAGGATATAATTGGAAAATATCACGTTTCTCAGTTGATGCGGTACCACGCTAGAGGTGAGGAGCAATCCGAGGTGTGTCAGCCAATCGCGCCTAGGCGTAAACGCGGTCGCCCCCGAAAAAACACCTAGTACATAGATCACTGGATTGTATTGTCATTGTCATAACATGGGGTCCATAGTTAGACAATAGGGGGAGTATGTAGGGCGTACCCCAACCTTAGCACCAACATAGTGGATTAAATTGTTCGCTTCATGAATGTGGTGCCATCACTCACACACATCAGTCGTTCAGTTCCGCTCCCGCGCAGACTTGCGTGGGTTCACTCGCCAGTCGATTTATGTAGCTCGAGTGGTGAGCACGCACGTCGCGCTCCTACAAACATCATTTTTACACTTTTTGTGATAATCATTTCATCATTCTTGAAGTATGCTGCCGTTACCATTGATACACTAGCCTATTGATACGCCACAAAAAAGAAGAAAAAGTCCTCACTAAAACTCTATTAGTTTCTAGTACTATTAAAGTGACCTAACGTCTAACATAGTGAAAATAAGTTAATGTAGGTACATCGACACGATCGGACGATTTTTGTTGAGACTGGAGACCTCTTTAGAGTAGGTACTATCTCGATCGTCGTATTCAAGAATTTTCTTGACATAAAAGCAAGTTAGGTAATCTTACCTACTTACGTGTCTAACAAATGCATATCGGATTCGAGTCACGAGAACTCCCGGTACCCTTGACCTGCAGTTTAACTACAAACAAGGTGACGCATGGTCGTATAAAAAAGGAGGAAAATTACACTGAGATATCTGCGATACACTTCCGAAAGTCGGACAGTTTGTCTTGCTATCGATTGACATGGAAAACTGAACATTCTTTCTGTGTAATGTTTCAAAAAAATGTATTTTATTATCATTATGGACGAGTGGGACATGTCTAAATGATACCAAAATTGTATGTTTGAATAAAATATCTTAAATTTTAGAGTTTAAGATCTTTTATTCACATTCAAAATTAATTTAATCGAAAAAAATGCCCTAAATATTTAAATTGTCAGAGAACCCAGTAAATATCTTATTTTCTAAATAGATTCCAAGTTTAAGAAATTATTTTTTCAATTTATTTAACATACAGGGTTGTACAGTGGTGACTCAGAACTAATCTAAGAGCTATGATTTTTTGTATTTTAAGTGTTAGCCCACAATTCAGGAAAATCTAAGATTAGGTCTTTCGGTACTCGGCAGCGCAGTTGGTTAGCGGGTCCGGTATTTATGAGAAGGTCGCGGGTTCAAATACCGCCTGAGTTGAATTTTTGAGATATATAAAAATCTAATCTAAGAGATAAAGATAAAAAGATAAAGATAAAGAATAAAATATTTGAGTCACAATATAAGTTCACAGAAAAACATAAAGTGCCATTAACCACATAATGTGTGTGTAACCATTCTGATACGAGTAATAGTGACACAAAAAGGTCACCACTCAGCATATGCCGCAGAAGCATGGAAGCTACAGCAGCGCTGGTTTCAGAAAAGCTAGTCCAGATAGAGTAGCACGTAGCCAATCAGGCTTGTACAATGTCACGTGATGCCATATTGATTGGCAACGCGCGAGATCGCCCTATCTGGAACATAGATCTATGTTATTCGTAGTGTACAAATATTACTAAAATACTTACACAACGTTGTCCACAATGCACTTCTTAAATCCAGTCACTTTGCCCTGGTAAAAGGTGACTTTAAGTCCACTCAAAGGAATGGCCAGTTTTTCTATAACAAATGGGTCCAGGCTCGGTACTCCCAGTTCTGGGATTCCTTTGACGAAGTCTGGGATGGCATCTTGTGTGGCTTTCACCAGGCATTCTCTGGTAGTTGCGTTACAAGGGTGGATGAAGTCAGCTGAGAAATTAAATTATTTTCATTAGGAATGGTTGGTTTGGAAAGCGATCTTCCATAGTTTATTTTCTTAACTAAATGAGTAAGGATATAAAACTGTAATTAAACTGACTGACTGATAATCAAGCGTTGCAATGGTGGATGAAATCAGCTGAGAAATTAAATTATTTTCATTGGGAAGGTTGGTTTGACAAAATATCTTCCATATTTGATTTTCTTATCTAAATAAGTAATTATATAGAACTGTAATGCAGCTGATTGACTTATTGACAATCATTGCTCAACCTAACTTGCGGTAGATCACACTCTGGTGGAAGCGTTGCAAGGGTGAATGAAGTCACGACTGAATGAAGCTAGGAAATTAAATTATTTTAATTGGGAAGGTTGGCTTAAAAATCTTCTATATTTTATTTTCATCACTAAATAAGCAAGTACCTATATAAAACTATAATTAAGCTGTACTGACTGACAATCAAAGCTCAACCTAAACCGTAAGTTCCACTCTGGTTATAGCGTTGCAAGGGTGAAAGTAGTCAGCTCGGAAAATTCATTATTTTCATCAGGATTAGGTTGGTTTAAAAGCGATCTTACATATTCTGTTTTCTGATACATCAAAAACTGTAACTACTAAACGGTAACTACACAAATAGATAAACGCGAAAAAGATATTCGTGTGGGTTTTGCTGTTCCATAAATAGAAAAAACTAAGAATTAAAAAGGTTTTATCCAGCCTAATAATTTTATGAATGCGACTGATATAGGTACCGTTTACATTAAAATAAGTATGTACGCATCGCTCAAAGTCCAAAACTCTTCATGCACATGGGATAGGTATTTATGAACAATTTCTTAGGATGGTAACAGTGAGATTTTTTCCTGCTAGGTAAATTATCTTGATGGTAGGTAAGTAATAATTATCATTATGGCAGTTTAGATTAAATTTTATGTAAGTTTTAACGCTTTGCTGAAAAAATAACTCTATATATAAGTAGGTAGAGCTGCCGTACCTCTTCTTTGCTCCTTTTTTCAGTGCATAATGATGGATTATTATGAAAATTTGCCTATAGCAAATATTCCAGCTTAGCCTCTATAATACACAGCTAACAACCCTTTATTAACATATGAATCTGCAGGACGTAAAAACTCTCCCATTTTTGGGTTTGCCTAAATGACAGCAGTAATAGCTGCTATATATAGCCCAGAAATATTGAGGGGCCTTTCGAATAATTTGTTTCTCATTTCAAGCATACAATTTTTCAATTTTTAAATACCCATACATAAATAACTACATTTGAGGTTTGTATTGCTGCATGCATTGTATGCACTACTAAGGGTTAGTGCTTTATACTTTGTATTCCTATAATTCATTCGTAATACAATGCGCTGGTCAGACCAAATACGTAACGCGCTCGACAACTTCACAAAACTATTTGGGTCGGGGACTGGAAGAAATGGAAATCAAAATCAAATTTTAAGACAAAAGATCATGACGAGAGGTCACGACTCTTATATATACCCTTACGGTGAGGATTCGACGCACAGAGAGAGTTACTTTTACTTTGCATTCCCAGAAATTATGTATAGGTACTCCCATTATGGGCCTTTTTTATACATCTTCACGACTTTTTCCCCAATGAATATTTTCAGATATTGCTCAGTACGAAAATCTATTGAGGATACCCTAAACCCCTTTAGGGTATCCTCATCATCCCAGCATCCTCGTACCCCCGTAAGCAGAGGCAAGTCCAAACATTACGTTCGATACATGCCCACTTTTGCAGCCAGCATTCCACGTGATAGGTTGCAAGCTCATCGCCGCTTTTTTATTGCAACACTAACCTAGCACATACCTTTCGAACTTATTAGTTCGAGGGCATGCCGGTTTCATCACGATGTTTTCCTTCACCGTTTCAAGCTCGTGTTAATGCGCACATAAAACGGCTGGGATTCGAGCCCACGACCTCCAGATCTTAAGTCGGGGTACATCCCACTAGGCCACCACGGCTCACCCTTTTTTATCCGTTGATATTTGCTTGGCTCAAGCGAAATCCACGGATAACATACCATCACTAACCATGCTCGTTAGTAGGTACTTGGTATCTATCAAGTCGTTAAGTATCTGTCTCGAGTGCTTTGATTGATCTGATTTCTTTGATAACTGCGAGCTGCGATGAAAAGCCATATTGGCTTTTCAGTCTAATGAGCTAAGTAGATACTCACCTAGGTACTCTATGATAATGTTTGGTTTCGGTCTGTATTTAATGGATGTAGTATCAATAGTAAGTACCAACATGCGGATGAAAATATACATTTAATGTCAGAGATTAGACTATAAATAATAATTATTAATTGTAGAAACTTCTAGACGAGGCGTTTAGTTCGTAGTTAAAATAAGATTTATTAATTCATTCGTACGTAGTAAAAAACTCTTCGTTTTTAACTTAACCTTGACATTGGCTCCATAACTAATGTGATGACTCAATACTTGAGAATCAGAATCATATAGAAGATATACAAGTCAATTAATTATTAAATCCAAAAGTAAAATTTACATTACATCATGAATACCGTCAAAATTAATTCAAGATAACCGTATCGTTGAATTCGTGTAGATCGCGAGAGTGAGATATAAGTAGCTTAAAATATTAAATAAAATATTTTTAGTTGTTTAATTTGTTAAGCATCTATCTCGAGTGCTTTGATCGATCATTTCTTTGATAACTGTGAGCTGCGATGAAAAGCTGCTATATTGGCTTTTCTGACTGATGAGTTTTACGCATCGAGACAGTACTCTATTTATTAGTGTCCGTAGGCTTTAAGTGAAAATTGACGAAAATTGACCAAGCGTATTTGATATAAATGAACTTCAAAATGTCAAATTTTCACTAATTTGGACCGCTTAAGGTATTTCGCTTTAAAAGTGTTTATAGTAAAAATATCGCGATGGTTTTACGTAAGTAAGCAGGTACTCACTACTTTATGTTATGGTTTAGAGGTATGTGTTCAATGGATTTATTACCTACAGATAAAAATATACATTAAATGTCAGAGTATTCTATTATAATAACGGACTTAAAAATAAATTAATTGCAGAAACTTCTAGACGAGGCGTTTAGTTCGTAGTTAAAATAAGATTTATTAATTCATTCGTACGTAGTAAAAAACTCTTCGTCTTTGACTTAGCCTTGACATTGGCTTCATAACTAAATGCGATGACTCAATATTTGAGAATCATAATCATATAGGAGAAATACAAGTCAATTAATTATTCAATTCAAAAGAAAAAATTAAATAAAATCATTGATACATAATTAATTCAAGAAAAACGGATCGTTCAATTCGTGTATATCACGAGAGTTACATAGAGGTAACGTAAAGTATATTTTTTTTTATTAAAAAAGATATGAACTGCTGGTCGATTTCCACAAACAAGGCGAGGTTAACATTGACATATATAAATCTACAACAATATGAAGTGTCAAAAAATCTAAAAGAGTCCGGGGACGAAGGAGAAAGTAACAAATTCGGATTTTTTTATTTTTTTATAAAAAATACTTGTTAGCCTAGATGTAAAAATAGTATGGCTGGGTTCAAAGTAAGTCACTACTGCCAACTAGCTACTGTTACTATACTACTGCACATATATATCATCATCATCATCAACCTATAGCAGTCCACTGCTGGACATAGGCCTCCCCTAATGAGCGCCAATCCGCCCTGTTCTGAGCTCGACGCATCCAGTTTCTACCAGCAGCCTTTCGCAAACCGTCACTGTTTGGTTTGAAGGGTTCGGCTGAAATTACAGACACAAGAGGCTTATCATCTTCATGCCTCAAGTTGATGGACGTAGGGCTTTGCATCGTAGAGCACGTTCCGGAAAAGGTGATTTACGATGCAATGCTTTGTGATAGGTAATGGTTATCACTTAACATCAGGTGGGCCATGTGCTTGTTCCATCTTCAAGTAGTATAAAAAAAAAGTTTCGCGCTTACTGTGAGTCTGTGACTCATACTCACACAGAGAGTCAAAGAGTTACTATTCAACGCACGTTCCTTTTGTCTGTAAGGTCACGCAGTGAACTCGTTATGTCACAAACTTGTGTTTGTTTGCGGTTTTTCGGTTGATAAATTGGAATAATTCATCACTTGCATAATAAAGGTTTTTGTTCATCCTCGCTGGCTTTTGTCAAGCGTTAATTTTAAGTATGTAGTTCAATGTCGCTTGAATAACAAACGAGTCTTCTCGTTTCGTGAGCTTAGGCTAACTCAAACCAAACAAATACCAAATCTACATACATCGATAATACAAAATAATACTGTTACTATGGCTACTGTTATATGATGCATGTAGGCATCATTCGTTTAATTTAGGTACGTAGGTAGATATGTAGGTAGGTATACTATAGTTTTTGCACGAAAGAACTCCCACGGCAATTAACGTACCTAAAGCCGAATCTCCATTATACGTAAAAACACCGAACATTTATCAAGAAATTCTAGACAGAACAGATTATTTTGCATTTTATGTTACTAGGAGACGATGTTCAGAGAATGGAGGAAAATAGGGCAAGTGATCACGGACTGGAAGCTGTAGCAAAAAAGACTACGAAGGAGACCAAAAATGAGATTGTGCGACTGCATCGATGAAGATTAAGGCCATGAGAAAGTTTACGAACTGGAAAAGGAAAGCCAAGGACCGAAGCGAGTAGCAGTCCATCGTAGAAGTGGTCAAGACCCACAAAGGATTGTAGTGCCGAATAAAGGAAAGTAAGTTAGTGGGAGATGCGTTGTATTTGTAAAACCAATATGTTTGATTTTATAATCATTTAAATTTACATAATTTTGATTTTATAATCATTTAAATTTACGCCACTATTGCGGGACTTTTTTCGTGAAAAGGCCCTATGCCTATTAATAGGATGTGTTATACTACACTCTGTTACACAGAAGGTTGCAGGTTCAATTCCCGCTGCGAGATAAATGGTTGTGATCTGCAAATGGACAATTTTTCGAAACAAATGCACGTTCGTCGTGTAAAAGATACTAACTATAAGCAAATTCTGTGCCAAATTCAGCATAAGAATAATCTGTGCTGAATTTGGTACTAAATCAATTTGACGCACTGATAAAAAACTGGGTCTCCTTGTAAAAAGATCAAAATGAATTTCTTATGAATATTCGAAATATATTTGAGTGCTCACTACTTACCTACTAACAGCAAGGATTTTGATCCTTCAGATCTAAGTTCTAGGTCCGTGCAACAATCTATGATAATTTGATAGCTCCATAGTAATGCAATTATATTGCCAACAGAAAAAAATATTCTGTCTATAGGTATAAACATCGTTTTTGTGGTAATTATTATGGATAAACCTTATCCTTGGCCTCTCTGTCATTATTATCTAACAATTAATTTTGGGTGTGAACAGGAAGTTGGTAATTCACACATAGAGTTTAAAATTGTTTGCTTATGATTATGACCAATTCGCAAAACCATAAAAAGAACCTCAAAAATAAATTTAACGTGTGCGAAGCCACGAAGCAGAAGCTAGTAATTATCAAATATTATATTAATATTATAATATATTATTATCATGTTTGTTTCGTCTTTACCCCGTAATTACTGAACGGATTGACCTGAAATTTCACACATAATGTAGTTCTAGACCTGGAATGATAATAAAATATAGCGCTAAATATATAAAGCTACTTTTTATTCGGGTAACTGCCTCATTAGATAATTTTATTCACATTTTACCCGATTTTGTTGTAAACTCTGAAAGGGCCATTTTTCAATCTTGTTTAAGTTTATGTAAATTCCAAAAAAGTTATGAAATGAGAAATTAAGCTTCACATTTGTCTATCAGATAGGGGTGTCTGACAATTGAAAATTTGGAATCAAGTCTATCAAAATCAGCCGTTTGATAAGTCTTTAATTTATGACTGATGTGATTATTTTAGACATAAATTAAAGACTTATCAAACGACTGATTTTGATAGATTTGATTCCGAATTTTCATTGTCAGACACCACAATCTGATAGACAAATTGAAAATGTGCAGTTTCATTTCACATTTCATAACTTTTTTGATTTTACATAAACTTAAACAAGATTGAAAAATGGCCTTTTCAGAGTTTACAACAAAATTCGTATTGAGAATCTTGAGAATCTCAATGACGGGATATAGATGGTAGATGAAATTTGAGGGAGACTAAGTCCCGCTGTTGAACAATGCAAGTTGATTAAAAAAAGTGAGATATCCCACAGTCTTCTGTCGAAGGCTTCGAGTTCATCCAACGCTTTCTTGGCGAACCAGAACCTCGCCTTCCAACGGGCTACCAGGATGTTATGACATTCACCCATCTGTCCTGAGCCACCCGGCTAATATGGCCCACCCAGTCCCATATGGCCGATTAATAAATATTATTAATTAACAAAACAACTTGTTTTCTTAAGCATTGTATGAAGTTTGATGAACCGGAATAATCCATGTCATCGATAACAAAGGCATTGGTAATTAGGTATCTAAATAGATGGGTGACATTGCTTTTAAAATCAAACAATATTCAAATAATATTTTGACACATTGTAGGTTTATGACCTTTGCTTGAAGTCTCAAGAGAGTTTCAAGCACAAAAAGTAAACGTAGGTACTACTCAAGAAGAGTAATGTATCAGGGCATTGATTCTCAGGAATAAACAATCATTAATATCACATTATATAAACATATTTCGTGGAAACTGTCAAAACCGTATATTTTTTTCTATAAAATTTAAGTCCGTATGCCAAATTTTTGAAGTACCTACTTACCTACCTACTGCACTGTACGTTTATAAAACTAAAAACGTAATGTTTACAAGTGAATTTGCAATTCTTCCGAGACTGAATAAAGTTTATTCTTTAAACCTAAATTTGACAGTTCCCGCGACATATTTCTGGTGTGACCATAATCTACATTCCTAAGAATCAGGGCCCAAAACTGCTGTCGCTTTGTTTCCTTTCCCTCACCTATACCTCAAAATAAAGATAGGCTATAGGTTCATTCCACAAAGAAATGTTTAAGTTTTTTCTCAGCGCATTTGCACACAAATACAGAGACTGTATAGAACGTTCACTCACCCATGAAGAAAAAACTCATTAGCAAAATTCCATGTTAGTATGAACGAATGCTCTTAGGTACTCAGTAGCGACGCTCAATGAGCTTTACTTTTCTGTGGTGTCAAGAGTCATGAATGCCATGACACTTCGTTTATTACTCGTTGGATAGATAACCTAATGAGTAAGTACATACATATCTTCAATCTCTTAGATAAAAATAAATCAAAGACCCTCGTCAATCGTATAAAAAATGGTGCGTCTGCTTTTTATTGAGTACCTAACCGCAACTTGGTTTGCGTAGATAGGTATGAACTTACAACACTAGTTTGACGAACTTTACTATATAGGTTTTGTAATGTATAGGTACACATACAACGGTACATTTGGTTCTCGAAAGATTTCGCGAACACCTTAGGCTTAAATTTTAATTTATGATTTTAAAATGGTTTCTGCTATAATATGGGTGGAAAAGGTCATTCGGATGCCTTTCAATCGATGGGCACCCATCACTAAAGCCTGGACACTTGAAGGACAGCGGCGTGGGCATCGGCCGAGGATGCGTTGGCAGGACGAGCTCGAAGTCTTCAAAAGAGGGTGGTGGCAGATATGCCGGACCGAGATTTTTAGAAGTCTCTAGGGGAGTTTACCCAGCAGTGGGACGAAGGGTTAAAACTAATAAAACTATCGTTAAATCTGCTAGTGATAGTCTCGTCAAAAATGGCTAGTCCGTTTTGGACATCCCATACCTGTTTTTTTTTGGAAATTCATACTTTTCCATAGAAAACACGCAGACCCGTGACAAATACGAATTTGCAAGTCATACAAACATTTGACTCGCCGGAATCGAACCTGAAACCTTCTGTGTCCCAGCAGGCTTTCTCCCTCTACTCTACAGAGGTCATCAAAATATAATAAAAATTAAAAGTCTTATTTCGCTAAACTTGAGGTCAATTCTGACATTACAAGCTCTCAACCTTGCATGAGTTGATCAGTTCTTTTTATCTGACCTCAGTTCAACTTTGATGGACTAACCAACTTTTAAGAAGATAAAGATTAACAACCAAATATGTTTAAATATTCATAATATACGATTATTAAATAACTATTATGTAAATAAACTTGTTTGTTAATTATATTATCTTGTTTAGTCACGTAGCTTTATTATTTTTGTTTTATTAAGGCAATTACTTCACACCTTTAAACAAATATTATTTGAATAAGTACATACTTAGAACCTTTATTGACTATTAATTAACATAAACTTATTTATAAAACACTACTGAATTTTTAAAATCAATTCATTTTAAAGATCCTTTACACAATCTCCCTATTCTGCCATGTCCCTTTCCTGCTCCATCATCAGATCGTGATCATCAGCCATCTAAAATCTATTCATTGAGACTATTCCTATGAGCCCAAGCACGAAGTAGGTTTGTAGAAGTAGGGTTTCCTGAAGATTCCAGGTGTTGCTACAGCATCAGGTCAAGTTTTCTACGTTCTTGAAAAACCAACCCTCTGTGTTTGCAGACGGTTTCGGGGGTTAAATAATTTATTATAAAAAAACTACTTCAAATAAATTTATTGTAAAAGCTGCTGGTACTTTTTTCAAATTAATTTATTTATATTTACAGTAAATGGAACTAAACGGGAAGTATCTATATATTTTCAAAATCGGTCAAAATGACAATGTTAAGTGCACAAACATTAAAAAAATACAACCGAATTGAGAGTTCTCCTTTTTTATTTGTAGTCGATAAAACAAGGAAGTATTATCATCATAATATCATTGTAGGTACCTAAGCTTTATGAATAAAACAACTTTAAATAATGTTCCTCTCTGTATTCTGTGATAATGTATTACATAATGGTCATGCTAATAAATGAGGCAGTTCGTAAGTAGGTACTATGTTTTAAGGTTACTGAATTATTCCACTGATCCCCATTGAATTCTCATTACATAACGTATGCATCAGGTAAATAAAACTGAAGTAATTATATGGCGCCTTGAACTGTAGGTGTAAGTTCAATGGCGTAGGTCAATTATAATTATACTTGTTTCAGTTAGCCACTAGTAAATTGTCTTATTACCTAATAAGTGAAAGCTGTATATTATTTACATAAGTATACATATTTGACCAGTTGATAAAAAATCGTCCTGTTAAAATAAATAAAAACAAAATTCTTACAAAAATCATTTTTTTTTTTTAATCTATGTTTCTACTGGTTTTTCCAAATTTTCTTTTTTCTCAAACCACTAAATCAAAGTGATCAAAACAAAATAAAATCATTCAAATCGGTCAAGCCATTTTTGAACTTTTGCGAGACACACGCACAACAATTGATCAAAATATCTCAAACCCGCCAATTGATGCCTGCATCCCACGGGGATGCGATAGCCGACTGTGACTGAATTTTTATGGATTATGTACCTACTGGTTTCATCAGTACTAGTAACTTTAGAAACAATAACTTAAAATAAAATAAAGTAACTTTCCTCGTTGGTAATTTTTAAATTATCAAAAAAGGAGGAGGTTCTCAATTCGTTTGTATTTTAAATTTAAATGATTTTTATTATTGTTATATATTTGTAGGTATGCACACGATTGAAAAATAATAAGCGGGTCCTAAATTCTTAAATCCTGCAAATAATTTTACTGTGAGTATGCGTCTATTTTTCGGGAAAATATAGTTAATAAACAAACGGTTTCCACGCTTCACCATGAACCTCTAACCATCAATAAAAAACATGAGACTTGTTAAATTTTTACGACTAAAAAGTTTGCTAATAAAATCTGATAAAACATGAAAAGTTCAAAACTCACGTGCTAACTTAGCGTCCCCATATCGGCAAAACAATAGAACAAGAGCCGGCACGATGGTTTGCAAATTCATTGTAAGATACGACCGTGCTGAATTAAAGGCTGCTCTGGCACTGTAAAGCCTGTGTCAAGAATAACGGCTATATATCGACTAAACGGAAATATATTAGCGGACCTTCAATCTACGATCGCCGAGGCGTCGTCATTGTAAGTACGGACAACCGGTCGCGGTGGAAATCAACGACATTATTTTTTTCTGTTAAATTAAAAAAAAAAATGCTGGACACTGTCAGACAGCATCATCTAGCCCCAAACTAAGCAGAGATCCATATGAGTGATAACTAACTTATTTTTTTAATAAAACATACATAATATTATACATAGAAAAATTCCTGACCCAAGATAAATATTCGGTTTCGGGAATCGAACCCGCAACCTTCTAGTCGTAGATGGGCCTTCGAACACTGCGTCACAGAAGTCGTCAAAGAATGGTGTGATATTTTTAAAATGATGATTTATTTCAAACTAAGTGAAATCTAGAAACCAAGACTATGGAGAGAGCTAGCTCAGTGTCTCTCCACGTGATAGAATTCGCAACGAAGAAATCCGTAAGAGAACCAGAATAATCGACATACGAGTAGCTCTCAGAATCAGCAAGTTAAAGTGACAGCCTGGAAGACGAAGTATTGGGAGACCTCCCACCAGATGGACCGACGACATCGTCAAGATAGCAGGTAATTAGTTGATGGAGAGGGCGCAAGACCGTTCTTCGTGGAAATCCTTGGGGAAGAGCTATGTTCAGCAGTGGACTACTATTGTTGATGATGATGATGCCCATGATCCCTATGCGCGGCATGCACAGCTTCTCGCACCATTGACGCTGCTGCCCGTCGGCGGCCTCGGAATGTAGCTGTGCCAGTGTCAGGCCACACTATGCCGCAGTCAGCTGCTGCTAGAGCCCCGTCTGTTATAGGTACAGCAGGTGCTCCACGGGCAGATAAGGTTGGCTTGGGTTCCAGAAATGGAAGTTGGAGCCCATTATAATATATTGTGCCTATATAACATACTCTCACACACACGCCCACCAACAAACATCCACCCATCCATCCATCTCATGACGGCCTCTTGGGCGTAGTGGGCGAAGGTCCGCCTGTGATGCAGAAGGTTGCGGGTTCGATTCCCGCATTAGACAAATGTTTGCATGTTCTGTAGATATTTGTCTCGGATCTGGGTGTTTCTATGTATGATATGTATGTATTTACAAAAAAAAATTATATTTGTAGTATATCAACCATGTGGTTCCCATAATACAAGCTCTGCTTAGTTTGGGGCTACATGATGCTGTGTGATTCCGTCCGGCATTATTTATTTATTTTTTTATCCCCACAAACTGACATTTATGTTTTAAAATGAGTAGGAAGGATTAGTGTGATTTATTACTTCTTAGAAAAAATATCTGCTTTTTTTAATTCTACCAGACACGTGCAGATTTTTTGGGTAATTCTCATTTTTACAGGCCATGGAAGTGACAAAAAATCGATTTCAAAGTTAATGTCAAAGTTTATGAATTTCTTAGCTTTTGATACATACGTTTTATCAATAAACAGTGGATATATTCCAGATAATATTTTCAGATTTTTTGGGTAATTCTCATTTTCACAGACCATGGAAGTGACAAAAAAATTGATCTCAAACGTTTATGAATTTCTTAGTTGCTTTTGATATATACGTTTTATCAATAAATGGTGGATATATTCCAGATAAAACGCAGGATTTTTTTTTCTTTATCAAATCAGTGCAGAAAGTGTGTCATATCCACGGAAGTGACAATTTTTATGGTTAAAACTTGAATATAAAAAAAAAACTATGAATTACTTATATCCTTTTTTGTTCAAGAATCTATATTTTATTAACAGAAAGCATGATAACATAATTTAGCTGCTATATCTTAGAAAATCCATAGTCAAAGTGCTTTTTTCAAAAATGAGAATTACTCTTTTACGGAAGAACCGGTTCAACGTGTTTAGACTTCACATACCTAGGTACATGTAAAACGTTTTAATATAATAAGGATTAAATTGATTAACTTAATTGGATTGGATAATCTGACTATGTATGAAGGTGATTAACGTTTTGGATCCTTTCAATCAAAGGTACATAACGTCAAACACAGCTTGATTTAGATATTCCTGACACCTTTATATTTAAAAAAAACAGTCATCCGTGTTCATTTCAATCTTTTCACGTGATAATTTCCATGGCTATTTCACAGTATTATTTTTAGATTATTAAATGGTAAGTATTTATTATCGTTAGTTTTCTTAGCATTTTATTGGAAGTATTTAACTATAAATAGGTAGGCTCATAGATAGTAAGGGCTCTCATTTTGCAAAGAAGTAGGTCGAGGTGTAAGGGTATTCAAACTCCATCTTTGGAACACAAGCCAACCTCACCGGCACGTGGTGCACCCTGCTAACTAACAAACGGGGCTCTGGCGGCCGGCTGATTTCGGCATAGCGCAGCCTTATTCAGGCACAGCTGAACTGACCACCGACGGGCAGTAGCATCGAAACAGCAAAAGCTGTGCTCTACAATCCTGAAGCTGCATAATCCAGCGTGGGAAATATGGGCAATTACACTTCTTATGAAAGCAGGCCCAAGTCCAGCAGTAGCCTGACATAGGCTGGTGGTGGCGATGGTTATAGATAGGTACCTATGTAGATGGAAAGAAAAGACATCCGCAAATGTTGAACTCCTTACTTACCTTAGTCCACTTATTCAATGAATAGGTTAGTTCATATACCTACTGGAATATAAAAAAAAAATGCACATGTTAAAAAATATCGAAAAGCAGATGCAATTTTGCATCTTCTGTATTATATTTTTTTAATATTTGCCACACAAATAGCTAATAAAGTGGGTTGTTCTAATTTTATGTGAATTCTGAACTCAAAACTCGTTTACCTTGAAGATTGAATCTTAACAGCGGAAAACATAAGGATTATTAATAGCAAAAAAATTGGTTAGGCATTAAGAACATTGTTGTACATCTAGGTATTTCCGCTATAATATTCAGTAACTAGCTTCTATCCACAGCTTCGCTTGCTTTAAAGCTACTTTTCTATTCCCTCAGAACTTTTTCTGGATGAAAGGTACCCTATGTCGTTTTATGTACATAGGGCCCATTGAGATAAATAAACCCCCTGCCAACTTTTATGCGAAATTACATTATGATAGACACAAACTCCTTGTAGTATCCAAAGCTAGAACTAATTTAATGAAAGAAGCACCGCTTACAAGAGCCCTTCGTACAATTAATAAATTATGCGAAGGAAATGATTTTGATCTGTTTGTTATTTCCTTGACGAAATTCACAGAAAGGGCCCTCATATTATTAAGTAGGTCATAAGTTTTTGGTTTTGTAATTTTCAATATCGCTTTGGTCTAATACTGTTATGATATTGTAAATGTTAAATCATTAAATAAATAAAATAAATGATCGTGTGGGTAGTTGAGGTTTTAATCACTTTCGTAATTAGATTGTTTTTATTAAGTTATTTAAACCTTAATTCCTATTTAGCCGTTCTCCACCCACTGCTGGATAAAGGTCTCCCCCATAGACTACCAAACCCATGATAGGTATCTTCGACAGAGACACATTAGCCGGATGCCTTCTGATAGGTGGGCGAGCATCACCACAGCCTGGACCTCTGAGGGACTGCAGCGTCGGGGTCGGACGAGGAATCGTTGACCGTTGGCAGGGCGAGCTCGATATCTTCAAAAGAGGGTGGTGGGAGGATCATCCGATCCTGACGCTGCTGTCCCTTAGATGTTCAGGCTGTGGTGATGGTCCAATCTGAGCCTGACAGCCTTATCTCCAACATCGGAAAATTCGATTAGTTAGGTTTAGTAAATAAAAAGTGGTGTACTCTTACTTCTGGATATTTGTTATAGTTTAGAAAAACATCGTGAGTTCAGCCGTTGCGCACTTGAGTGGAAACCAAATAACACACCTATTAACACACAAACTTTCTTATTTATAATATGAGTGTATTATTAGAATAGAATAGCAAAAACAGAATAATATTTATTAGTATGTCCAAAAAATTAAATACTTTGTTCTTTGTTTAAGTTTGTTTTAAGCGTGGTTGTTAACTGGCTAAATGATGAACATGACAGAATTAAAGTTGAAGTTAATATAGCTAAGGCGTTCTATTAATTCCTCTTCATCTTAGTATTAGCTAGTTGCCACCTCTGGTGATGGATCTTACAAGCCGCCCGAAGGCCTCCGAGATGGCGACCGAAAAAGCGGGACCAAATTTTAACGTGCCTTCTGAAGCACAATATAGCATTCAGATCTAAATGCTACTCTACGGTCACCCATCCAAGTAGTGACCGGGCGGGAGGAGATCACCAAAGTAAGCCATGCCATGAGCGCTTCGTTCTATTAGTAAAATATAAGGTACTAACGGCCCGCCCCGGCTTCAAAATTTCAAAAATTATAAATTTTGACACACACACACACACACACACACACACACACACACACACACTCACCCCGACACACACAAACATATTCACAAACATATCTATATAATATTAGTGTAGATGTAGTTAGCAGGAAAAAAGTTTTTTTTTTATGAATATATTTATTTTATGTAGTTTAGGTCATTATTACATTTTTTTTATATTCAATTCAAATAAGAATTTAGCCTCATCAGCTTTCAAATAACTTAAAATAATGCGTAGCATAGAATATCAACTATATAATTACTAAGTACATTTTTCGTGATAAATAGAATATTTTATGCCATAATATAATAACATATCACGAAAAAGACAATTTTAAATTAATCAGCTCAAAGATACACATGACTAAATGTTTTATTGTAGTACAGTGCAAGTGAAATAAAAATAAAGAGATAATAGATTAAGAAGAACTAAAATAAATATTTCGATTTCTATAATACACCTTTTGATTGAAAGGTAAAATAATACATTGACCCAAATTTTAAGCAGAAATTTTTAGTGCATCCTTGATGCATTTTATTTCAAATTATGCAGCTCGTATTAATTTGGTAGATAGTATTAATTGAAGAAGAGAAAAATGCACATACGTACACTACTAATTAAAATTGAATAGATCACGGTCATTATGTAAATTTATTTAAATTGATGTTTTAACAATAATAATGCTGGACACTATAGGGATAGTGTTTTATATAGGTGTTATATAAATAAACGTAAATATTTTTGATTAATTATTAGATACACGAAAATAATTACAACCTGAAGCTTACATTTCCTAATTTCAATGAAAAATATATAATAATTACTTGTACAATATGTATGCTGGGTGCAGCATCATGTAGAATTATGTATTAATTATTATAATCAATTTGTACTAAGTAGGTAAGTACCTACTTATTTTACTAAGGTAACATTTGCGCTGAACCAAGCGGTGCTGAATAAAATGGTGCTGAATGTGGAATACTTCAATATTGTATCAAAGGAGAATGCCGATAACCCGTACCAATTGCGTCAAAACCAAACGTATCCCATAAAATTGCCTTTACTTTATAAATTACATTAACATTTTCTTTAGTTTTACACACCGACTCGATTAATAAGACTTAGTATTCCATGAATAACAGTTTAATATCTTTCGAAAAAATTAGGTTTCGTTTTGACGCAATCACTTTAGCATTGGTACCGAGCGCCATACATCAGACGGCATTCTCCTTTATTAATAATTTGGACAACCTCCGTGTCGCAGTGGGCGAGGTCCACCTGAGACGCAGTAGGTTGCTGGTTCGATTCCCGCCGCGAGACATACGATTGTATAATTTGCAAATATTTGTCTTGGGTTTGAGTGTTTCCTATGTAAAATTTCTTTTCAATAAATTATTTCAATTTGTTGTAATTGAAGTATAATGAGCACTTATTCTGCTAAGGTAACATTTGCGCTGAACCAAGAGGTGGTGAATAAATTGGTGCTGAATGTGAAATACCTCAATATTTTATAAAATTTATTATTTTACCAACTTTTGCGGTGCAGTGAGCGAGGCCCGCCTGAGACGCAGTAGGTTGCTGGTTCAATTTCCACTGCAAGACAAATGTTTGTATGGTTTTCAAATATTTGTCTCGGGTCTGGGTAGTTTCTATGTATAATCACGTATAATGTTTATTTATTTAGAAAAAATAAATGGTAGCCAATCCATGTGGTTCCCATTACAAACTCTGCATTGTTGTTTTTGGATGCGGTGTGATAATGTTCAGCATTATTTGTTATCTTATCATTATCTGGTATCTACCTAATTTGAATAACATAAAATCTACTTGGAAACTACAAATAATAAGAATAGTGTTGGATAGATTAAGAACATATATACATACTACATAATACATACCTAAACGTACGTGCTTTAATCATGAAATGGAACGGAACGTAAAATTTTATAAATCATTTTAGCAGTAAATTTACTAATGAAGAGTCATAATTTCTTTGAAATAATTAGCTAGAAATCACATATTGTTATTTTATAAAGTAGGTACTGCAACTTTGCTTGCTAAAGCTGTCAGGCGCAAGAAAAAATCTCGATTGCCAATAAATACACAGACAACAATAAACGAAATAAATGCCAGTAGTTTTGGCAAGAAACACTGAATCTTAAGCCTTCAGTTCCTACTTACATTTAGGCAGTTTATATTTTGAGTTTACTATGTCATCATCATCAATCAGTATTTATTAGTTCAATACTTATTGAACGTATGAATCTGAATCTGAGTTATTTTATAGCCCCGTCTATTTATCAGAGCATCGAGATGTCCAGTCCATTGCCACTTAAGTTGGAAGATTTTTCCTTGAGCATGTATGGCTTATGTGGACCGAAACAGATAAGGGACTTTTCAAAATATTTTGATCGTATGTGGGTCGAAAACGGCTGATAAAGATGATGATGATGATTCCGAAGTAAGTTTTATTAGCTGCAGTTTTGGTCCTCGTTTACATGAGTCACTTTTCTTCACTTCTTTATTAATTGGCTTCTGGGATAGTTTCCACAATTTTGCCAGTATCAATTATTGTTTTCATAATAATATGAGGCAACGTACTACGGTTTATAAGTCCAGTCATACAGTCTTCAGTCAGGTCCTGAAGTACTAATGAAAAAATATTGTCTATCTGTCAGTAGGCAGATATTTGACATCATTGTAAGTAGACCATTTGACCGTAGATGAAACTCATTTATTATATTTAATGTTTCTATGCACGCCAATAAACTAATAATCTTGACAATTCGTTATTAATATAATATTATGTAGCCAGCTAACTACTAACTAAATTACAGGTACACTAGAGCCTTAAATACCAGGCGTTGGAAGTAATCACTAATAATACTTCTATGATCTAACTTTATGTCCTTTATTTATATACAGTTATTTACATATATTTTACATAAAACCTATATACTACTACCAGTGTCGTAAATAGGCCAGTGCCACCGGTGCCTAGGCATAGGGCGCCGATCCTATATAGAAACAGAATATACCCAGATATAAATATAAGTTTTCTTTTCTGGGGGGCGCAGAAATGACCAGACATTTTTCCCAAAAAAGTGGGCAACCCTAGTGAATCCAAGCCTATATTATGCGCCGGGTGCGAGTTTCTATGACTGCGCCCTTAAATTAACAAGCTCTGAACAGTGGGGGATCCAGGATTTTGATTGAGAGGGGGAGCGCACGAGTTTTTTTTCGCGCCATTTATGTGCACAGTCATAAAAGCTCGCATCGGGTGCATAATAGGCTATTTACGGCACTGACTATTACTAACAAAAATAAAGACCATCACCGAAAACAAAAACAAAAGCTAATTAGTTTTCCTAGAATTCTGGCTGCATTACCAAGTTTAGTTTTTATTTGTTCCTTTTAGTTTAGTATGAGTATAGGTATTATGTAAATATAAGTAAATATGTTTGATTAAATATTAGATTCACGAAAATAATTACAACTTGTAACTTAAATTACCTAATTTCAATTAACTTGAACATCTTCAATTAACTTGTTCATAGGTATTTTTTGCGAACCTTCTTATAAGATTTTCCTTCGAATTCGTTTTGTTCCTTATTGTTAAACTTATTTCCGTTTAGAGCAAAGACAACCTCTTATTAATAAAGTAATCAGTACTTTGGTATTGGCACGTTCAACAGCTCATCGTACGGTACAGCGTCGAAGAACTTCTTCGTTGTGTGAACTGTGACGTTGATGGCGTAGTCAACCACTGGTTGTCCAAACTCTTCGGTCACCACCCGCCAGTTTTCATTCAGGAATTCCAGGACTGTTTTACCTGAAAACAAAAAAAACAATTACTAATGGAAGACAAAAAAACCTAGATTCATCGATTTTGGGAGCAATGCTAAGTTAAACACACAGATACAGACAATCAATTTATTATTAGGTGCTAACCTATGAGATTGGTGTTTTGAATGGAAAATTTCGAGATAATTGATTTCTCCATACACACATTTTAGTATTTTTTCCAAAAATTTTGTGTGAATGATTGAAAAACATTGTTAAAAGTATGCATAGTATTATTTAAAAAATACTACGAATTTAAGCATTGAAAGTGACGTGAAATAAACTGTTTTTATGTTTCATTTTTTGCGGATAAACTTCCCCAAAAATAGTATGTTATTGAAATTTCAATTTATGCAATAATGTTACGTATAGAAAATAAATTAATTTTGTATACGACCATTGAATAAAATAAAATATGTGCAAAATGAAATAGAGATAAACGCCAATGTCTTAGGTAAGGACGTAATATAACACCTCTATGTTTGAGTCGGGGTAAAAATTTTACCATAGTAAGCTACCAAATTGGTTAAGCAACACTTTGCCCGGTCACTACTTGAATAGACTAGACGACTAAAAAAATCTAATAAGTCCGTTATTTACATAACCAAAAAGTATTGGCCACGTATTTTTTCTTTTGTCAATGAAACAAAAAATAACAAAGATATAGTGCGTTAAAGTTCCGCGTGACGTCACGGTATAGTACATTTTTTATCTAACCGTGACGTCACGAGTCCCCACTCCCGAACTTTCATGTTCTTTATATCCGTCAATTTATATTGATTCGATAAATAAAAAAATACGTGTCCAGTATTTTCTGTTGATCTAACTGACGGACTAATAAGATTTTTTTTTACTCAGTCGTCATCCCTACTAATTACCCTTTAGTAGTATTTAGATCTTATCTTCCTTGTTTCGGAAGGCACGTTAAGCGGTTGTTCTTGGATTTTTCAGACACAAAGCCATGGCCGAGGCCTTCAGGCAACCTAAAATCTCCGACATCACAGTTGACTACTAGATTATACGAACGAGGAAGAAAGTTAAAAATATAAGATAAAATGCCATTCTCAAACAATTATTTGCAAAAACAATTTATAGAAATATGTTCTGGGACCTCGGGATTAAAAGTTATGTTTTAATTGAGCACTTAGAGAAAATTATAAAAATCTATGGGTTTTAGTAATGTACTTAGTTAGAGAAAATTATAAGAATCAATGAGTATTTTGTCCATTGGTAAAAGCATACTTCCTAACTTCAGTAGAGCGCCCAAGGCTTTTTGTTTCTACAACAGTTCCACGTCAAGTCTTGAAAGTGGCCGTGGGCGCTTTTACTCAAAATAGAAAGTTTCATATTTCTTGAAAAATTATTGCAACTTGATGTTTTTCGATTCAAGCCACACTGAACAATACAATTTGAAAATTAAATTTTCGCTTCTTCTGCAACTGTTGTAAAAAAACAAAATTATAAAAAGGAGTTTGGATCTTTTTGTCGAAATATTGTGGCTTTCCTTCCTTCTTGGTATGAGCGAAAGTGGCCAACTCTGTTGTTGGACTTTTCAAGCCATCTGAAGCCCTGAAGGCTTGACGACTGAAAAGCCGGGGCCAATATCTTTACGTGTCTTCCGAAGCACGGAAGCAATCTAAATGCCATTAGGTGGTCACCCATCCCAGCAGTGACTCGGCGGAGTCTTGCTTAACCAACACTATCTGCTAGGAACACAGAGCAAGCCACACCATGAGCGCTTTATATTTCAGTTTGGGATGGGATGAGATAAATATTTGCATGCAAGAGTCACATTACCACGATGTTGTCGGCCAATATTATTCCAAAGTTAAAACAATTTTGAGTGCTGTTTACGGAAATGCTCCTCGTATGTCAGTTGTTGTTTAAGTTTAGGAGGTAGGGGTATTTTTTGTGGTGTAATATGGAAACGTTGGGTAGAAAATGTAAGGCGAAAATAATATTTGCACAAAACATTTTCATTCATAATGATAGCATAGCAGCGTCTTGCGATAATTTGTTCGTCAGGCGTGTAAAAAATTGGAAAATGACGCGGTTTATTATAGAATTATCTAGGTAAAACTAGCAGATAGTTTTTCTGCGGGCAACCAATGTAAGGACGAGGTTAAAATACTGTAGTGAAAGTTATGATTACATTGCGTCGCAAAAACGACGTCGTTCTAAAATGCGACGCGTCAAAGCAGAAATTTCAACGCATACTGCATTATAATTCGAGTAGGTAGTTCTGTGCAGTACGAGTTGTACAATATGGAAACGTTTTCGAGCTAAATTTTATTGTATGTTATATGGAAAATACTGAATAGTATTCAAATATAAACTGATCAACTTATTAGTAGGTAGTTTTGGTAGTTGTTTTTTCACTCAAAACAGTCAGGTAATTACTGAAAAAAATAACTTTAAAATGTCGCTCGACTCGTAATAAGCAACTCATACGAGGGTACCGTCAGGGGCGAGACAGATTGGAAAATTCCATGATGCGTAGTGAAACATCGTAGATTTTTAGTATCCTGGCCTTGCCTTAATTGATACTTGGATCGGTAGTACGGTAGTAAGTAATGGCTAAATTCTATGTCGTGCCTATGGCCCACCTAATGTTAAGTGGTAACCATTACCCGAAGCATTGCATCGTAGATCGCTTTTTTTGGAACGTGCTCTACGATGCAACACCCTGCGTCCATCAACTTGAGGCATGAAGATAATAAGCCTCTTGTGCCTATAATTTCACCGGCACCCGCACCCTTCAAACCGAAACACAGCAATGTTGCTTCACGGCAGAAATTGGTATGGTGGCAGTACTCCTCCGGACGAGGCACACAAAGAAGATAGAGAGATAAAGAGAAGAGAGCTAGATCTTATGAAGAGGAAGATATGTGTAGTACTTATTATTTGTATTGAAGTTCTGGAATCTGGACTTCTTTTATGCTTGCAAACGCACACTCCTAGAGATGCCCCGGCAAGAGATTTTCCACGACCTCTTACTCTATTTTAAATTGGATGAAAATTAAAACAGCTAATTATACACAAAAGCTAATTAATTACCCTACCATGTGTAAGCTTCGTATAAACAAAGTGATAAATGAAGTTCAACTGATGCTTATATTAATTGGAGAATGATACAGTACTGAATTAAAATCAGATCTCGGAAAACTAATAATAGACATAGTCAATCAGGACCCAAAAAATGTAGTTAGGATGTATCCCCGACTTCCAATTCAAAGATTGGTCCAAATCTTAGTCGTGCACCAATATGTATTTAGTTTTGAAATAATTCTGATGTAGATACTTTAAAATGTCCTCGAAATAGTGAAGGAAAACATTGTGAGGAAATCGGCATGCTCTAGAACAAAAAATAGAAGGTCGTGCAACGTTTCAATAGGCTGCGAAAAAGTTGGCATGTAATCTCATGAAATTTAATGATTGGACTTGCCTCTGACTACCAGATTTATGGTATACCTAACTTTAATGGATTTGCGTACTGAGCCATATCTGAAGATTTATAACGGAAAGAAAGTCGTGATGATCTTTGTTAGTGGTTTATTAATTTCAAATATCGTAACGTAAAATAGATAATAACTATTCAATCCCTTTTACCGAATTATATAGTATATAGTAGAATTACCTAATCTAATAATAATAATAGTCCCAGAGCACCATGTATCCTTGCACTAAGCAGAGCTTGTTTAATGTTAATGATATGACTGATTACTAGCCATCATTTTTTTCTAAATAATATACATCTGAAATGCGTCCGTCCTGTGCGCTCCCATATATTTCCCATTGGGCTTCAACCATCAAAAAACCCTTTCTCCACAACTACAGGCACTACATAGATCATCAGCCATAAACACATAGACCGATGATGATGATGATATATTATTCATAGGACACATAAATAATGTTTTGCCTATCCTAGGCTCGTCAGACGCGTCATCTGGGTAACCGTTTAATGGCATTACCCATATCATCTGTCTATCGCTTAGATTAATAACGATCACCCAAACTTGGGCCTTTATCTAATAAGTAAATGATGTAGGTACATCGTCCCTGTGAAACTAAAGAGGTTGCATCAGAATATTTTATGCTTATTCTATGTTGGAAACTTTATATTAGTAACTCATAGACGCCTTGCGATTTCGTGATTTTGTCCGATTTTTTAATCGAAGCTTCTACTTTTCCTTGCTGCACCGTTCCAATACCTGAATTTCAAGAAAGCCTTTCTTAGTGCATTCTTACTACAAAACATACCCTCAGTTTCAAATCATTCCCAAATACGGACTTAGACATCACCTGATTCATTCCTACCACATCCACCTTAATACATCAGTCCATTGCTGAACATAGGCCTCCCCTGAAAAACCACGCTGGGCAAGCGTGTTGGGGATCGCAGGGCACAGTTTCTCGCACCACCGACAGTGCTACCCATCAGCGTCTAAGATAATTTAGTTGTACCGGTGTTAGGTTATGCTATGCCACATTCAACTGGCCGCCATAGCCCCGTTTGTTATACAGCAGGGTGCACGGACAAGTGAGGTTGGCTTGGATTCCGAAGATGGGGGTTGGAATCGCTTACATCCTACCACTTTAATTGCTGTAGTTTAGTTACCATTTTAATAATTCTTCGGACTTGACTTGAGCTCCATATTTTTTTTTTATTTCCATACTCAAGGCTCTTTAGCAATTTGTTTTGCTTCACCGTTTTATGTTACGTAGCATTGTAAAGGTACTACGAAACTGGATAATGAAACCTCACCGAAGAACTTTCCAGAGCTATCATTATATTAAATACTACTTATCTCAATGACTAGACCTCTAAAAATACATTGGTGAGGTTTTATTTAGGTACGATTTCACGACTCTAATCTAGATCGAATGTCATCATATCCGCTGAGGCAACACGTTCCTCTGACGTGTTTTAATTGGTTTTGAATATCGAGTGTTTGCAGTATTGCTTTGCTTTGAAGGCATAGGTACAATTAGTTTGCCTAGTCTGAACGATGCCATTTGCTTGAATATTGAACTATCCTAGCGGTCTGTACTATTTACAAAGCTAACGTATGCGTCATATGTTACATATTGATTGACTAAGATACCAAGATCGAAGATATAACTAAATAGCAACATACAACAAAAGTAATAAAGTTTTTACAGTTTTTAACAGGGGGGTATTAGGGGTTCCAACGTTCATCTTCTGAACCCAAGCCAACCTCACCTGCCCGGAGTGCATCTTGCTAACTAACAAATTGACGGCCTCTGTGGCGCAGTGGGCGAAAGTCCGCCTGAGACGCAGACGGTTGCGGGTTAGATTCCCGCTGCGGGACAAATGTTTGCATGTTCTTTAGATATTTGTCTCGGGTCTCGGGTTTTCTAAATATGATAAGTATGTATTTACAAAAAATATATAAATGTGTAGTATATCAATCATGTTGTTCCCATAATGCAAGCTCTGCTTAGTTTGCGACATGATGCTGTGTGATTACGTCCCGCATTATTATTTTTATTATTATTTTTTATTATAACAAATGGGACTTTGGCGGCCGGCTGATTGCGGCATAGCGCAGCCTAACACAGCAGCAGCGGTGGCAGTGTGAGAAGCTTCGCCCTGCGATCTTCAACCCGCATGCCAGCATGGGCATATGCCCATAATCCCCTTCTTCTTATTAGAGGAGACATATGTCCAGCAGTGGCAAGAGGAAAAGAGAAAGACCACGAGAAAGATGGCAAGATGAATAGTCGAAATAGCAGGCCAGTCATGGCCAATACAAGCTAAAATCAGGAAAAATTGGAAGCTTTTGGAGGAGGCAGAGGGGTCCTTTATTAAAAATTACAGCAAATAATATTATTTTAGTTTAATGGTGTTCTTAAGTTAAGGAATAATATAGGCTTTTTTTTATGTCCAGCAGAAGACTAAGGCTAGTGTTGTTGTTGTTGTAGAGTATTTTTATTTCTAGGTGTAGACTGCTATAGGCTGATGAAAACGACTGTGTACTGTCACATTAAATAACCTGCATGCTTAGCATGACTACCGAGGATAAAGTTTTTGTAAACGGAAGAAGAAAAGAAAATATAGAAAACATATTTGCGGACGATAGATGTAACAACATCTTGAATGTTTTAAGCATGACCATCGAAAGAATGGATTAAACACACACAGACACACATCTAGGAAAAATACCTTTGATGGATGAGATCGGTGATAGAGCGAGCTTTCCCAGGTCAATGGAAAAAAACAGACACTTGCAGTTGATTCCAAATTTCGTCAGAGATCCAGAGTTCATCAAGGTAAAAGTAATAATGCTAGGTACTTACTTAATTCAGGATTGCCTTTGAACAAGTTGGTGATGGTGTAATGTATTCTCTCGCCGTAATCGAAGGTGTATTTGTAGCTCTTGATGCCGAAGTGGTCGCGGCCATCTTTATCTTTGTAGTATTTTGTATTGATGTTCAGCTTTATGATGGAGTTCACTGGAATAAAAATATAATTTATAAGCATTTAGTATGTGGCGGCTAAGTACCAGCAACAATTATCAATCGGACTGACGATGATGCATAGACGTTGTGTTTAGCGTCACTAGTTGTCTTTCCCTGCTCAACCCATGCAAAATGTTATAGTCTATATATCGAAATAAAAATCAGTAATTGAATCATGGACTTCTGTATTCAGATCAGCATCAAGCAACAATAGGAATATAACTTAAACATATTCTTATACAATAAAAACGTAGGGAAAGGATTTACTAGGGATACTTTGGTTGGCACCACCGAGAGATTACGATGATTATGAAGCAAAGATTGATAAAAATTAAATAATAGTTAGACTTGTTAATTAATGCTACAAACGCTCTAATAACCAACAAGCACATAGATCGTTAATAATTTTTAATAATACAATACCTTAACTATAAGTAATTTAAGAAATTTACACATATTTTTTACTATAACATAATGTCAGATAGGTACATAGCATAATAAATCCTTCTCTATCTCTTCCCCATTCTTCTACCTGTTCAAAATTCCAAGGCGCTAATGTGGAAGCATTCATTCAAAGGCTGGCTTATAATTGAAAAGCATACCTACGTACTCACAGAGTGAAAGGAGTGATCCAATTACAGGCGCAATTGAAACCCGGCTGAACGTCGCGTTTTTCAATCAGGGGCACTTACAAGAATAAAAACGCATGTGTTTGACAGGAATGTCATACCCACCAATCATTTGGGTGATAACTCCGGAATATTCAATATTCGAAATGGTTATAATGACAGTTTGGCCAAAGAGGGAACGAGAAGGCGAGAAATCATTCACATTCACGCTTCTCGGATGTTTTTGCGGCTTCTCACCGAGATAATAGAGCCTACTTAAGAAATGTACAAGATAATTAACGCCATTTGTTCGAAATAGCTATCGTCTGTCAGCGAAGGTTCATTTTGTAAAGGAGACCTCTTTTTAAGGAATGAGAGGAAAAACAGGAGCCAATACGGGATAGAAAAGTCGCCCCAGAAAGAAGACAAGATTATTAGCGATGTTTCGAAATATCGCAAGCTATCCTTCCTGAGACGCAATTTGGGTTCCGCCCGAATAGAGGAACTGGCGAAGCAATATTATGCTTACGTCAATTACAAGAAAAAAGCAAGGACAACACCAGCCGCTCTTCCTATGCTTTATAGATCTAGAAAAGGCATTTTATAGCGAACTTCGTGAAGCCCTTTGGACGGTACTTTTGAGTTTGTGAGAGTTTTAAGGTTTCTTCACGATAGACCTGTTGTGTAAGATCAAAGATGACAAATTAAATTTATTCTCAGCCACTTGCGGTGTGAAGCCAGAGTGTGTCTTAGCTCCAACGCTATTTGCGTTGTACTTTGCTGCGGTTGTTAGAGACACTTTGCTCAATAACTCCAGTGGTATTCACATTCGTTTCCGTATGTGTCCGTAGATGGTGGCCTCTTCAACTTAAATAGACTGAAATCTGCCTCCAAGGTATCGTACGACATCATAACAGAGATGATGTACGCTGATGATCTCTGTTTTGTGGCTGAAACACCAGATGGCCTGCAAGATTTGATATCAAGTTTAGATCGAGCGTGCAGCAAATTTGGACTAAAAATGAATATCACCAAAACTGAATGTATGGCAATAGAAACGATGAACCAATCTTCTCTCAATCTGTGGCTACGAGATCAAGACTTGAAACAAGTAGAAAAGTTTAAATACCTTGGGAGCACACTAACATCAAAATGAGACCTCGACTCGGAAATTAACTCCCGGATTGGTGCTGCATCGGCTGATTTCGGAAAGCTCCGAGAAAAGGTCTTCCGATCCAATGACATCAAACTGGAGACTAAGATTCAGGTATATATGTCAGTGGTTCTGCCTAGTCTCCTCTACTCATCGGAGATATGGTATCTTTATCGTAAGCACATCCGTACGCTGGACCGTTTTCATCTAAGACTCCGATTCATTATGAATGTATAGTGGTGTGACTACGTTCGTGATACCGAAGTATTACGCCGTGCTAAAGTGTGCGGGATCGAAGCATACTTGATGAGGCTATGTCTTCAGAATGCCTAGTGAAAAAGTGGCGAAGCGCATCTTCTTTTCTGAACTCCAGAAAGGCAAACGCAAACCCGGTGGCCAATTCTTGCTGTACAAGGAAATTCAAAAAAGGCATCTGAAAAGATGCATTATAGAGCCCTCTAGTTGGGAAGCGTTAGCTGAGAAACGCTCGGAGTAGAGGAGAGTAGTCCAGCAAAAGGCATTTGAAGATGACAGAAGGCGCGACCTTGATCGAAGACGCAACGAATTTAAAAAGAGACCGATTTGCAATATCTGCAAACGCACGTTTACAGATAAAATAGGGTACGTTAGTCACATTCGAGCACACCAACGAAGCTCCTCCGTGTATCAGAGATTTAGTTGCCGTGGCTGAAATAGGTCGGGATGAATAATAATTAGCGATGTTTCGAAAGAGAGATACGATTATAAGCAATGTAGAGAAATGCTATCGTTTTTCTTGGTTGTTATCTTTGGTAGTGTGAACAGAGAGAGGATTTTTCATCTACCCCGTGAGCTGCCGTTGGGTCGAGTAATGTTGTGAGTAATGTCCATTCGGAGTGGAGGCCATACTCAGGGCCATGAATAGATTTTTTTCTTATGAATAGAGATAATTGTCATTTTAGACATTATGTCACTATATTCTGTAAATTTTTCACAGAGTTTTGTACAGTTCTTATGATATATGTCTAACATGACCATTATCTCTCGGAGTGTAAGGGGTTCCAACACCCATCTTCGGAACCCAAGCCAACCTCACCTGCTAACTAACAAACGGGGCTCTGGCGGTAGGCTGATTGAGGCATAGCAGACCCTAACACCGGCACAGCTAAATCCTTGGCCGCTGACGGGCAGCAGCTTCAGTGGTGAGAGAGGTTGTGCCTTGCGATCCCCAACCCGCATGCCCAGCGTGGGGATTATGGGTATGGGTCCCCCTTTATTAAGGGAGGCCTATGTCCAGCAGTAGACTGTTATAGGCTGATGTGTGTGTGTGTGTAATCATCATCTCTATTCACGAGAATCCCAGTCAATTACCTATCTTGATTTTGGAGTCTCCTTCGCCATTGATGGGAAAGAGCAGCAACCGTCCAACAGCCGTGTATTTTCCTTTGATTGTGATATTGCATCGGACGTCTATCGTGAACACGTTTCTTTCTAAGTAGGCTCTGAAATTATAAACGAAATTCACAATAGCAAAAATTGCAAAAAAAAAAACATTTGGACAATTATTTGCAGCAATGGCACGAGCATCAAAAGATTACAACTCATTATCATCATAATTGTTATAATTC
Source organism: Horisme vitalbata (assembly GCA_951804965.1). Classification (NCBI taxonomy): domain Eukaryota; kingdom Metazoa; phylum Arthropoda; class Insecta; order Lepidoptera; family Geometridae; genus Horisme; species Horisme vitalbata. The sequence continues at coordinate 11,891,296 of OX638101.1, forward strand.
TTCTAAACAGTTATCTCAAGAAATTCCTATCAAATTCCAAACGTTAACAATAACCCTCTGATATTGAAGCTTTTCTATTCAGTTACAACAATGGAACCCTAATCCACACCATAACTTCTAAAACCATGGCGGATTAACGCCGTATTTTCGCTTGGAAAGCAGAATTATACAAGTAGAAATACAAAGGTTTCATCAACTCAATACAACGCTTAGAATATAAAACCGCAATATTGTGCCACAGAAAAATTTAATAATTGAAACTGATATCAGTAATTTGATTCGTTATGAACCTAACTTTATGATATTATAAATATTTGCATGCCTAAACTACTGGCAGAACATTGTCTAGGACAACACATTAACTATCATCCGATTGTGTTACCGATTTTTGCAAATAAATAATCTAATTTCTACACGTACGTATTATGTACTTACATACACTGTTTTGTTTTGTTTCATAGGATTTTGTAATGAAACTATTATCAAAGTACACTGTTTTTTATTATTTTATCCTGGATTTTAATTCGTAAGCAAGCTGTTTTTAGAGACAATATGAAAACACCTTTAATTGGTACAGTCATGTTTTCATAATAGTTATTTAGTCTTAAAATTACTTTAATAATTTCTGAGAAAATAAAATAAAATAAATAAGGTCAATAGATTTTTCGGGAGGGGCTACACATTTGTACGTTGATTCATCTAACCCTGTGAGGATGGCGTACCATTGAAAAACATTCGATAATTAGGTTATAAAAACCTATTCGCCTGCTTTATGCTAGATTGTAATATGAAAACGGTGCACAAACTATTCTAAAAAACAGTCGACGTATTTTGCGTAACTGGATGCAACAGCTTAGTCATTCTACTGGTTGTAGAGCTACTTATTATTCTGTGGTTGCGGTGAAGCAAGGTCTACTTTTTCTTCGCTGAAGAATCAGGATAGCCTTGAGTACTTTACGTGCCAGTTAGCGTATCGAATGTTATAACTTTTTTGACTCATGTTTCCTAATTTTTCAGGTTGCAATCATAAATAGGAGATATCGCCTGAATTTTGTTTCAGCAGAGTTTCTAGGCCAGGTTTTTTTTAGATTTATTTACCTTTAAGCATCGAGATATACAATATCTCGATAGTGTGTGGGTATTTACCGTTCATCTTTATTTATAAGTATAAGACATTTTTATATTTTTAAGTATAAGACAATACCATTAAATATCGTAATAACAAAACAAAGTAAAACCTTAACATACATTTTACTATCACACTATCACGTTGCGCTCGTGGCGAGGTAAACTTCAGAGTTCTTAGCAGATCACCTTGGTTAAGCAACACTCCGCCCGGTCATTACTTAAATGGGTGACCATTTAGTGACATTTAGATTTGAGCGCTTCCGTGCTTTGGAAGCCACGTTAAGATGTTGGTCCCGGCTTTTCAGTCGTTAAGCCATGTTGGGGGCCTTCGGGCGGCCTAAAAACTCTGACACCAGAGTTGGTCACTAGCTCATACGAAGAAGAAGAACTATCACACTCTTAATAAATGCGAGAGTTTGTGTGTAAGGAACTTGAAATACTTTTACTTAGTTTATGACCTGTATGAAATGTTGTTAAACGTAATCTATGTACATAATAAAGCTTATTATAAAATATCTGATTATTTAGATGACAAAAAAGCTTGGGATGAAACTGCCTCCAACTCCATCAAAAACAATGTAATAGATATTAAGTACAATGACGTTAAAAAAATATAAGCCAAGCAGAGTTTCTTGCCAATTCTTCTCTGTTTGGTCACGTTACGAATTGGTGGTCAATTAAAAAAAAAATGACGTTTCAAAGTGTACTATACAGTTCCTACTGAATAAATGAATTTTTACTTTACTTTACTTTACTTTATTAACAAATTAGACTAGAATGGCGCTGATGATGATGATGATAATGTTATTACTTCTTATCGATCTTCTATAGGCTACATTTATGTGAGTGATCTCAGGATCTGCACAAACTGATACCTTTAGGGGTGTACGGGGTTCCAACCTCCATCGTTGGAACCAAGCCAACCTCACCTACACGTGGTGCACCCTGCTAAACAACGAACGGGGCTCTGGGGGCCGGCTGAATGCGGCATAGCACAGCCTTCATCGGCACAGCTAAATCCCCCGGCCACCGACGGGCAGCAGCGTCGGTGATGCAAGAAGCTGTGCCCTGCGATCCCCAACCCGCATGCCCAGCGTGGGGATTATGGACATATCCCCCTTTATAAGGGGAGGCCTATGTCCAGCAGTGGACTGATATAGGCTGGTGTGGTGTGTGGTGTGGTGGATACCTTAATCTCCATTCCACCTCAGAAAAAGCAGACGCACGGCTCAGTACCGTCCTTACTTAGTAGATAAACCACCTATTCGCACTGAGCTATTTTCTTCTGCTTTTACTATGCAAACTGCTATAGATATATAGGTTTCTTCTGGACATTTGTGCTCAATCTTCGACCACAATGTTACTTAACATCAGGTGGGCGTGATCAAACAAAGGTCCATCCAATATATAAAAAAACGAAAGTTGAGCAAAACTCAAGGAATAGTTCTACTGCTGCGGTGCATTGCGGCAACTATAGAATGCGTTTGTGGTTTACGTTGGGTTGTTTTGCTTGCAAATTGTTGTAGCTTATGTCTTTGTAAATAAGTACAGATATTTTAATACTACAACGCAGTGTCAGAAAACTAAGTTTTTCAACCTGTGCGTCCTACCCCTAATGAAATAACGGAGTCTATGGACACTCACAGTACAGATAGTCCACCAGTTCAAAGTCGCTCAGCTACCTATGGAATGAGGAAATTTCGAGTACAGCTGTTCGGAGTTTCTTTGAAGGATAGACGACAACGAGACTATACGAACCAAAGTTGTCGACATAGCCTGAGAGAGTTACCAAGCTGAAATACGGCGAGAAACTGTGCACTGCGATCCCCAGCCTGAATGCCCAGCGTGGGGATTATGGACATAGCTCCCTTTATTAGGAGAGGCCTATGTCCAGTCAGTGGACTGGTGTAGGCTGGTGTGGTGGCTTAATGTATCAAAAAAAAATAACTAAAAAAGTGCACTTCGCAGTGTTAAATTTTCATCTATTGTTTTACAAATAGCGCGATCTACATGATAGCATGCATGAAATACTATTAGTAGGTCTACCCAATATGCATTTAATAACTTTCGCATACAAACCGTTATGAGCTAGGGTAAATATGGGTTATATTATGACCAACAGAAAGTACACAAGTCCATCGAAAACTGTTTCAATAGAAATTTTCTAGTTAAAATAACGCCGAACAATTGTAAACCAACTGAAATAACATCGATTATAATGAAATAATAATGTTGAACATCATCACACAACATCACGTATCCCTAAACTAAGCAGAGCTTGTTTTATGGGAATCAAATGATTTACATATATACTACTAATGTATTTTTTTGTAAATAATACAACAGAAAACATCCTGAACTAAGACAAATATTTGCAGATTAAACAAACTTTTGACTCGCGGCGGGAATCGAACTCGTCGGCCTTCGCCCATTGCGTCGCAGAGGTCGTCATTTTTTTATGTTAAATGGTCAACTTTGATTAACTCTTTCCAGTCTCTCCTGACTATCAAAAGGATAAACAGAAGGTAAGGTAGGTAAGAGAAAAAGAGAAACTCAAACGGCAAAAAGAATTCAGAAGTAACTATTAAAAGTCTATAACTAATAAATTGCCTAAATTCAAAAGAAATGTTTTAGCCGCTTTTTCAAAGTATGCTACTTAAAATTTTATTATATACTCGAGCTCTCACCTGGAGCTCGTGGGGTAGGTTTCGTATTGTTTTAACATTTACATATGTGTAAGAGGTTCCAAGCAACATTTCCGGAACCCAAGCCGACCTCACCTGCACGTGGTGCACCTTGCCGTATAACAAACGGGGCTCTGGCGGCTGGCTGATTGCGGCATAGCGCAGCCTAGCACTGGCACATCTAAACTGGCAAGCTGTGTCGTAGTGCATAACTGCACACGTATTTTTTTATTTATCAAATAAATAAAAATTTAAGGAGATAAAGGGCGTCAAAGTCAGTATATATCAATGGTCAAAGTACTGGAGTGAAGGCTCGTGATGTCACTGCTATGTACAAAATGTACTAATCCGTGACGAGAAAGAATACGTGTCCAATATTTTTTGATAATGTAAATGACGAACTAATTAGAATTTTTCAGTTATCATCCCTATTTAGCATGACGTTATGTCTTTTTGATAAATTATCCTTGAATAAATAAATAAATGAAGAAGTAAAAATATACTTACTCTACATTCAGAACTTGACATTTTCTCAGCCCGGTAGCTTTTCCTCCGTAAAATGTGACTTTGATCCCCGGCAACTGGATTGGCAGCTCGTTAATCACGAAGGGGTCCAATGGTGGAACTCCAAGATGGGGCATGCCTTTCGAGAACTCCAGTATAGCATCTTGGGTGGACCGGATCAGGCAGGCTGGCTCTGTGTTGTTGCATGGGTGGATAAAGTCAGCTGTGGGAAAATAACAAAATAATTTTGGGAGATTTTTACGGCCTCAGGAAAGTCTATTCTATGCCTTCAAAAAATCAAAAAATACGAAGCCATAGTACGTTTTTTATCAGGAAGTGCTTTTTATTTACTCACTAAAATAATATAATCAGCATCATCATCATCATTAGCCTAACCCAGACTACTGGTGGACATAGGCCTCCCCTAATGAGCGCCATTGCGCCTGAGCTCGACGCATCCAGCGTAGTGTAAAACGTCCTCCAGGTGGAGTTACTAGAATGCTGCTGGTAGAAGCTAGATGCATCGAGTTCAAGATAAATAATATGATACTGATTAATCTCATCTTCATGATAATATGTACCTAAAGTAAACCACACTAATGTATCTATGTAAAAGTTTGTGTGTCATCATCATCATCATCAACCTGTCGCAGTCCACTGCTGGACATAGGTGTCTCCGAAGGTACGCCACTGAGCCCGATCCTCGGCTCTTTTCATCCACTGTCTGCCAGCTACATTACGCAGATCGTCACTCAAAGTTAGTGTGTATTCTCACTCAATTCCGTAACGGCTGAACGGATTTAGATGAAACTTCGAACATCAATCGTTTGTACCCTGAAATAATATAGAGGCTGGTTTTTATCCAGGTACGAGAGCAAAGCAGTATGCTTAAGGCTAGTATGTTATAAAATACTGCTTTCGACCTGTCATAAAGATAAAAACGGTAATTTTACTAAAGTAAAATATCATCTCAATATGTGTTGAAAGTAAGTTAATAACCTAAAATTTTGGTTTTTTATTTCACTCCAGCTTTAGCCAAGATCTGCTATAAGTCAAATCAATAAACTAATATTATGCGTGCCCAGCCAAGCTTGAATGGCAACATGTTCCATAAACTTCCAAGATTGGTACATAGTGATACTGCAATTTATTGATGACACGCATGGACCTAAATTGTTACCATTGCATGCAAATTGTTAGAAATGTCTCCATTACAGTTTGGAGGAAATTTCTGTGGTTTGTGTAATAATTTGTAGTTCTATTGTTCCAGATGCTAAATGATATTTCAGATATTAAACTATTTTATTAAATACTTTATATATTTGAATATTTAAGATTTTTTTTTATGTAATGCAGCTGACAACTTCTAACTATCAGTTGCCAGGAAGAGATCGCTTTTAGCGATAAGGCCGCCCATTGTACAACGGAGGATTAGTTTTATATTTTAATTAGTTAATTTAAATACCTGTAATTGTTTCTGGTGTACAATAAAGAGTTATCTATCTATCCATCTATCTATCTGACAATCAACGCATAGCCAAAATCCTTATAGTCTTATATACTTGACAACAACGCGGATAAAGTCATAGGGAAACCATTAGTGAATTATAAAAGTGGCATTGAAATAGTTCAAAACTTTAGTAAACTAAGTGTACTTTATCAATAGCATAGTACATATAAGGTCAAAAGTTTTCTTCTTCGTATGAGTTCGTGGCAAACTCCGGTGTTGGAGCAAGACTTCCGTCATGGCCACTGTGACCAACATCTTAACGTGCATAATGAAGCACGAAACCCTTCGGGTGTAGGTAAATACCACTAAACGGCAATCCAAGTAGAACTCGGGTAACAGATGGTTTGCAAAGAATATCACAAATTAAGGGAATATAAAATTTCACACCACAGATGCCTATAAAGGGGTAGGAAAATGTAAATAGGTAAATAAATAACGCGGGACGTAATCACACAGCATCATGCAGCCCCAAACTAAGCAGAGCTTGTATTATGGGAACCACATGATTGATATACTACACATATAACTTTTTTTTTGTTGTAAATACATACATATCATACATAGAAAACACCCAGACCCGAGACAAATATCTACAGAACATGCACACATTTGTCCCGCAGCGGGAATCGAACCCGCGAACTTCTGCGTCTCAGGCGGACCTTCGCCCACTGCGCCACAGAGGCCGTCAGGTTTTTATTCAGGGTTAATTCTTCATTTGACACTGTGCAAGCCTCATTTACAACTACATCAGGCTGCAAAAATCCATTGTCGGACTCTACGTCTAAAACATCCTGCCGTGAACATTCGTACACATTTCCAAATAGGGACTAGGGAAGTTTAATAGAACTCCTTGAGTTGTAGGTGCAATTAGTTCGGTGATCCATTCAACCAGTCCAGGTCTTAGGCGAGCCAGGTTATACAACGCGTGGGTTGAAGCTTCATGAAGTATTTTGATGAATTCATAAAGTAAAAACAAAAAATATTATGACTAAAACATGGTTGGGTAATTTTTTAAAATTTTGTTCTTTACAGGCATTATTTATCATCATTATCTCAGGACTAGTGCAATGACGCTCATTAAGGGCGTGTCCAGTAGTGAACATCTAGAGGCTGATGATGATGATGGTGATTATTATTATTATCATCAGTCTATAGCAGTCCAATACTGGACATAGACCTCCCACAGACTACATTAGTATTAGTACATACATTATAAGTTACCAAATATTTGGAAATACCTATTTCTGCAATACGCACATCATTTGCAAAGATTAAAATTGAAAGTCGGGTTATCATGGTGCAACTGCATATGATTCACGTGTAGGTAAACAGTGAGCAAATGTAATGTGCTAACTGTACCTACAGAGCAATACACAGATACCTAGTAATTCTATGAGCCATTCCAAATCGTTGGGCAAGATGCTATGCATGAGCTGGTTTGCGATTGATGCACGCGATGCGTTAGGGAAATAATGAGTATACTTACCATAAGTAGGTAGCTAAACTTATACCCATACCTATCCTATATCTATTCACATTGGTCATTAAAGATCGTGGCTTACTTCTGTATTAGACATTTCACCTAGTGACTTATGGCCGGTTTCTATATTATGCCGTTACCGACTACGCCTCGTTTTGCCCTGAAAAACTGTCAAATTTTCGACGCCTCGTTGTTAATTTTTGACAGTTTTTCAAGGGAAAACGAGGCGTAATCAGTAACGGTATAATATAGAAACCGGCCGTTAGTGACCGTTTAATGGCATTTCGATTTGAAAGCTTGTGCTTCGGAAGCCACGTTATGATGTTCGTCCTGGCATTTTCAGTCATTATGTTATGTCGGAGGCCTTCGGGAGGCCAACAAACTCCGATGAGTCTGCCACTAGCTCATACAAAAAAGAAGGAAGGTTTATTATAAAACAAAAAACAAACAAACATCTTCACGACTTTTTCCCCATTATGGATATCTTCAGATAATTCTCAGTACGCAAATCTATTGAGGATTAACGGGGGTAGTCAGAGGCAAGTCCAAACATTACGTTCGATACATGCCCACTTTTATTATATTTCCACTTTTATTATTATTTATTTTTTATAGGTTTATTACATTTTCTTCTAAAGTATCTTAAATTATTTTGACTTGAGTGATTGAACTAAATGACTGGCTGATAATCAACGCACAGCCTAAACCTCCCCAGAAATTTAGAGGGAATGGTCCTTGGGTAATTTAATAGGTTATGAAAGAATTCTCTATGATGCAGCAAGAGCCCCTAAAAGATGCAGCAGCGAAAACTTATACGCGGTCGAAGTTAAGCGCCCAGTCAGCCGATAAGACGGATGTGATCGGCGTATTTGTGTTGAACAAATAAGTGGGTGCTTCTGTCTATCACCAGGTGATTTATCCAAGATATACGACATCCACGTAAGCGACATTCAGGAGAGCTAATAAAAGTAGGCTTAAATTACCAGGAATTTGAACTTGTTTTAGATCAAAGATGATGTTATTAAAAATAAAGGTTTCTTTGATCGGGAATTAGAGATAAAGAACAGAAAACATGTCACCATGGAAGGTTTCTTTTATCAACAGACGAATAAAGGATACAGATTTGTGGTATATCCATTAGGAACATAGCATTGTTTTTGGATATGCATCAGCCTATAGCAGTCCACTCGTGGACAAAGGCCTCTCCTGATGAGCGCCATTACGCCCTGTCCTGAGCTCGACGCATCCAGCTTCTACCAGCTAGCCTTTCCTAGATCGTCACTTCACCTGGCTAGGGGGCTTTACAACTACATAATTTAAATAAAAAGGAAAAGACAGATCTTAGCCTAGTAATAAATAAAATCATCTGAACTTTATGTTTATTTTGGACAACACTTGAGATCGCCATCAGAGTCGTTTTTATTAGGATCAAACAGAGAGAGATCAGCAGCCTTACCGGGTCAGAAACCTACAACGTCCTCAATCGTTATGACGTCCTCAGTCATAATCCGTTATCCCCAATCATGTAACTTTTTCCCTCGCAATGGATTACAAAAGGTGTTCTGTGGATGCACGAAAGCACCGGTTAACACGTTGACAGCGGGCCTCGGATATGACGCTTATTTCCCTAGCTCTAGTATCGCATAGAAAAAATCACTAATTGTAAATTAAGAAAATCCTGAGAGCGGCTTCCAAAATATTTTTTTTTTAATTTTATCGTGTCATTAATATAAGTTCAGTTTACTAGCCTATTTTTAGCAGTGGTCTAACGACGAATTGGCTGACGACGCAGAGTATGATGTTGATGATGATTTCATTCATTTATTAGATAATACCCGTATTATCTAATGAATTGAACCTGTACAATTTCAATTATTTCCAAAAATATGAATAGCTCACAAAGTTACTATAAAACAAAATTTAATTCGTTGAGAACCGCTGTACATAAGTAAACATTACATTATACTTAAGTGAGCCTTGAACGAGGTAATGTATGTTAAAAACCCACGGCCTTGACATGCTGGGTTACGGTGCACGATGATTTCTCCAAGATAATACCAGAGCACCATAATTTTTCATGGTTATGTTTACGTGCTCTCAAAAGTATTGCGAATTGCTTTTTGGTGTGTTTTCGATGTTATCCCTATTCTAAAGATCTCATTCGGTACGTACCTAACGAGAATCTATTATTGTAAGCCCTTTGCTATAGGTAGTAGAAATGTTAATAGTGAATAGATAGTAGCGCATTTTCAGAGAAAAATAATAAATAATGCTGGACATTATCACACAGAATCATGTAGCAGCAAACTAAGGAGAGAAAACCACATGAGTAATAAACCAATTATATACCTACAATCTTATTTTGTAAACCACTACCTACATAATAATAAAATAAAATTTATCTAGATCTTTTAAATATATATTAAAACTGGCCAAGTGTGAGTTGGTCTCGCGCACGAAGGGTTCCGTACTAGTATATGTTGTTATATCGGCAACAAAAATAATCTTTAAAAAAATCTGTGAAAAATTCAACTGTCAAGCTATCGGTTCATGAGATACAGCCAGACAGACAGAAAAACGGACAGCGGAGTCTTAGTAGTATAGTTTTTACCCTTTGGATACGGAACCCTAAAAATTTGCAGGGCGTTGTGGCAAATTTTAATAAGATTCATTATATACTATGTTTTTTCGTACGTTACTGAAAAAGGTAATCAGAGCAAATATATCTGTTTAGTTATATCAGTTTTAGGCTTCAACCTTTTTGGTTTTGGGCTTGCACTATACCGGTTCCTGTTTCTATTAGTGATAGTGTTACAAAATGGCAAGTTGCTTACCAAGAACTGGTATTGAGGGGATTTATGGAACGGTGCCGCGGTGTGTTGCACTTCAAGTCATGCCTATTTCTAGGTGAACTCACTCATGTGATATAATTATCTCGATTGATTACGTACTAGATATATTTATCTTGCGTGGATTTTCATTTAATTTCTTAGCATCCCATAAGTGGAGTAAATAGTTCTGTGGTTACCTACCTATCTTTTTCTGTTGACTGATTTTTAGCTACTATTTTTTATTCTGCGCTGTTGAGCGGGTAAGTTAATTTGAAAACTATTGGCATACCTATTGAAATCTTGCGAACAAATTATTATTGAAATAAATTGCTCGCAAGATGACGCACATTTTATTATTGAATAACACTAATAAATAATTGCTTAACATTAGTTGAACCTACCTACCTACCCAACTAACAACTAGTCACTAGCAAACAGAAAAAAATAAAAATAAAAATTCTGGCTGATTATTTACCTAATCTTTTTGTATTCTATGCTGTTGAGTAAGGTAAATTCGAAAAAAAATATGAAACCATGCGAATATAATTTTAAAACTGACGATATTCAAAACTGGATTTATTTTTTTACAAAGAGGAACATTCGCTTTTTATTTGATTACATTTTCAACAGCTAAGTTTTATTAGATTATTTCGAATCTATACAAAAACATTTCTCCATAATCATCTGCAAATTACATGAAGCATCTTACTTTATAGCGTTATTTTTCTGGAGCAATAACGTAAATTTCAAATTATGCTCGACCCTCCTTGAGTCACTAATGGGAATTTCGTGTTTATGTTGAAGAAAGGTAAAATTATTTGTTTGTTCGAGATTATCTTCGGATAGCAAAGTGGACTTGACAGTATCAAATAAACTTTATCAGCAATTTCCTGCTGTGATTTTATAATAAAATAACAAGGTGATTTGAAGATGCCAGAAGTTAAAACAAGGCAGTTTGTCTTAGATTAGAGATTCTGCAGTCGTAGAGTTCTTTGTGAAATTCTACCTTCGGGGAAGTATTACCACCATGCCTATTTCTGCCATGAAATAGCATTACTGTATTGACACAGAACGTTGCATCGTAAGGCACGTTAAAAATAAGCTATGTGCATCGATGCAATGCTTTGTATAGGTAATGGTTACCACTTAACATCAGTGGGTAGTTCCGTCTTCAGGTAACATAAAAATATCAATGAGACCCTAAACTAAGCAATCGATAATTAAGAAATAATGTGTAGGAATCATTAACGCTACCTTCGGATAATTAAACACAAATTATTAGATTGCCTCGTTAACACTTCATTGAAGGTTCAAATTATGGGATCCAAGCAGTAAGGGGATGTAAATGATTACGTGAATAAGTCATGCGTCAGATCAAAAGCCCTTTCCTGCGGTTTAATAATTAACTTAGCATCCTCTGATGCTGCAGTCTGCTACATTGGCTTCTGAAGACAGGGTATGAAGCGACAAACTGATATTTTTAAATGAGATGCATTATAAGTCATGCACGAGAAACAAATTTGTAGTAGATGTATACTATTTTACAGCAAATTAATTCAATGTTTGTTTTGAGATAAACATTCCTATCAAATTGATTGTAAAGTAATAGGTAAACATTAAAAAACAAATTAAGAAAATATCTAACTTTCTATATGTACCTACTTAAGTTTATATTGTAGTGCCTCTACTAGGCTCATGTTGCGGACCTAATAATTTTAAGACCTAAATGTACTACCACATGAAACAATAAAGATTATGATTATGATTTCCAACTGAAGGTTCAAGAAAGACACAAGAGTAAAATAATTACTTTTTGTTCAGTTCAGTCATGTTATTATAAAAAATGCCGAAAATACTCACGTGCCAGCCGAGCAGACGTAACCCCAACAAACGCCAGCAGCAGCACCAAAACCACATTTCTGTCACACATCCTAATGATCACATAAAACCATGTAAACAATACCGCGTACAGAGCCGCACTTGCGGTTTGACCCTCGCTTCGCTTATGTAAATCGAAACGTGTTCTTTCAACTTCGCTTTGCTTCTCGGGATTGCATAAATCGGTTGCTGATGTACCGATTTTCACGCAACACTGGTTGTTTATCCGTTCGACAAATGCGAGTGGCTAGCGTGCAAGCGTGCCTATTCTGGATGGGAGGCACGTGGATTGCATTGTCAACGGATGGGGATACGAGCTTTCGAAATATCAAGGCAATAGATTGAAATGCTGCTAATCTGAGGCAGTAAACTTTATTGAATAGGCACTGGGAGTGGGTGAATAGGACGGAGGTCTGAATAGTCGTGCTAAGATCTGACGTTTCAATCAGATTGTCGCTAATGGTAGGGCAATAAGCCTTTAGACTAAAATTCAATAGAATAAACTTATCTTATCGGGTTTCTGTCCGGACGAATGACGGTCTAACCTTCACCCTATTTTATACTAATTTACATTAAAAATTGAAACAAATTGAAATCAGTCAATTGAATTAATATTGCAGAATAATTAGTTTAGTAAAAATAATTATAAACATGTTGTTGAAGTTGCATTTATTACCATTTATTAATCGAGAATAACTTGAGTCAAAAAAATTTAAATGAAACACTCGAAATATAAAAACGCTACGCATAAAATGCAGTGAAAAATAGTGACGGAAAATTGCAAAAAAATTAAAATCAGCTAGGACACGAATTTGAATACCTACTAGAGCTGTACAAATAACGACAATTATTTTTTATATTGCGTGCAAACTCCAATTGCATGCAATATACAAAACACGAAACATCCTGGTAATGATAATAACTTGAATATTAAAATTAAAGTAGAGTGGGTGTTATTATAGTAAAGAAAATAATTGGCAAGGTCGAAAATTTTGCTTGTGTAAGTATCTTCTGCTGATGTATTAGGCAATATAATTGCAATATGGTTTGTTATCAGCCCATACACAGTGAGAAGGGGTACTTAAATCTATTCCTAAAGATCTACATTTGATCAACGACATTTGTAGTTATTCATTGTAGAACTGGCTTGTAATACGCATTAATGTATCTCGCAGCCTTAGAACAGATGATTTTATAAAACTTTGTTCTTAACTTAAGGTGACGATACATGTTAAACCTCCCTCTTGCTCGCACTATTCAACATTTTTGAAGATATAAAATCTCTGAATGTATTGATGCAAAATAGCAAACCTTCACGGCTTAGAAAATAACAATACAAAGGTTCAGCAAGAAAATATTGAAATTAACAACCCAACGCATTTTTTTTACCAAAAAATTTGCACCAAAATTGATCACATTGGTACAGGTTTTTTAGTAAGAAAACGTGATCGAATAAAAATGATATTATTGCTGAACCTTTGAATTGTTATTTTCTAGGCCGTGAAGGTTTGCTTTTTTGTTATCTACATTCAGTGATTTTATATCTACAAAAATGTTGAATAATGCGAGTGAGAGGGCGGTTTGACATGTATCACCGCCTCAATGGTGATGATAATTGTAGCTCTACCTTAATGTAAGGGCTGCCACACACAAAAAAAAGGTGAGCTTAAAGTTTTTGATGATAAGTTTTGAATCACGTATATTTAACTGAGGTTTTCACAACTTGTGGACAACCATGGTCCAAATCAACCCCTTTCCGGATGACATACGAATCCAAATTTACCTATTGGGTTCAGGCAAAAAAAATCTGCTTTCTTGCGCTACAAGAAAAAAAATCTACAGATCCCACTATGTGCAACTATTAAAGGTATTGAAAATTTAATTTAGATAATAAATTAAGCACACGTTCAAATTTGACTTTAACGTACTGACGATAAAGCGATCGGAGCGCAGACTGGCCTCGCGCGTAAAGGCCCTTCTACAGCCTACATATTTTCTCCACTCGTCTTGTAAGATGGCTCAAACTGTAACTTAATTCAATCCAATAAGATAACATGTTTTGACAAATTTTGACATATAGAGTATCTCAAAAATTTACTGATGGATTTTGAGATTTCAAATTGCCCTTTAAAGCCCTCTGTCAGATGCGTTTTATGACATATACTTCATCAGCGTACCTCTCATATCTGCGCAACTACAGGAAAATTTCACAATTTCATAAATCGGGGCACTACAGTCAATCCGGAAAATAAACATTTTTGAGATTTCAAATTGCACTTTGAAGGAATTTGCACCGGTAGGCGCACTTTTTGTCATAATATGGCCCGTCAACTTACCTCTCTTAGCTGCGAAACTAATCCAATAAACTCGATCAGGAAATCATAAACATTTTCAATCTTAAAACTCGAGTTTCATTTATCACTCTGCGTGTTTAGTTTCTTGTTGTTATTATGAAGGCGATCCCGCTTATTATCGCGCGCAATTCCAGACTGTATCGATTATGAATTTGTATAATTAGTTTATTAGGAAGGAAATACTTGATTCCGGTTGAATCCTAAATACATCTTTTTAATTATTATAGATATGTATTTTATTGGATTTTATCATTGTTTATGATAAAATCCAAACTAAAAAATAAAATAAAATACCTACAACGAAAATACGTAGTTTCAACTACAACTACTCCACACTATCATACCAGCCTGTATAAGTCTACTGTTGGACAGAAACCTTCACTTATAAAGAAGGATATGCCTATAATCCGAACTCACATACGCGTTGGGGATCGCAGGGTAGAGATTCTGGCTTTGCTAACGTTGGAGCCCTTTGCGAGGATGTGTGGAGATGTGAAATGAATGAGACTGAATCAAAAGTACAGAGCAAAATGAGTTGAATTTTTGCACAATATAGCTGCCTTTTTAACACATATAACCACCATAATTGACCGTGTAACTTGCTTTATAGCTTGACCACAGCTGTCATTACATTTATTGAGATCAAACCGTATTAACTGGAGACTGCTACAATTTTCCTGTAAAATAAAGATATATTTCTATAATATGTATAAATTTCAGGTTTTTCACTTCGCAAACTTCGGAGTTAAGGGGTATGATAATTTTTTGGGCTTTTTCCATCCTGAATAAAAAAACTATGCGTGATATCAAAAAAATAAAAACTGTTATATACTGTTCAAATCAAGTCTTTTCATTTGATACCCCACTCGACCTAGCAACCCCCTTTTTATTTTTCAACCCCCCCATTTTGGAAAATTTCTCAAAAACTGTTAAAGGTTGGGACTTTGCTATAATTTTCATGTAAAATATAGATATTTTTCTTTAACATGTATTAGTTTCAGATTTCTGGCTTTGCAAACTTCGGAGATTAGGGGGGGGAGGGGTGTCATTCATCAGACAATTTTGATCATAAATGAAAATCAAGCATTGTATAAAAAAAATAAAAACGGCTTTAAACTGGGCTAATTCTCCCCTTTCATATGATATGCTATTCGAGATATTGGCAGCAGTTTGAAATTCTTATTTTGGACCTTAAGGGGATGAAAATCAAGTTTTTTACTGGCAATCTTATTCAGTCAGTGCATTTTAAATCTACACCAAATTTCAAGTCTATAGCTTATGTAGTTCCTGAAATAATCAGCTGTGACAGACAGACGGACGGACGGACAAAGCGGCACCATAAGGGTTCGTTTGATTCATTGACAATGAACTCTTAAAAGCCTAAAAATATTTTCATAGCAAAAAGATGTTACAAGTTACCAATAACAATAAGGCACTCCTTCAAGAGCCTTACATTTTAGTATTATCATCTTTGTAGTAGTAAGTTGCAATCTATCTAAGGAGTTATTTTTTGGATAATTCCTCCTCAATCGTTCCTCCATAGTTGAGGATCGTGATTCCGTGCAAGAACACTGTTGATGGTTTTCCTCCATCTGCCACGGTCTTCGGCTTGATGGAGTGCGACGTTTACTGGAGTTTCCAGCTGTTCCGACACCTTGTCAGACCAGCGTCTGCCTTTTCCCTCTCGGTCTTTTTTGAATAATTAAACAAAAAATAAAAAATATATGCTTGAAAACATAATAATAATATAATAAGAATAATGCTGGACATTATCACACAGCATCGTGTAGCCCCAAAATAAACAGAGCTTGTCTTATACCTAACTTTTTTATGTAAATACATACATATCATACATTGAAAACACCCAGACCCGAGACAAATATCTGCAAAACAAGTAAACATTTGTCCCGCGGCGGTAATCGAAACCTCAACTTTCTGCGTCTCACGCGGATCTTCGCCCACTGCGCCACAGACGTCGTCATGTTACATCGTGTAGCGCCAAAATAAGCAGTGACTGTTATACCGCGTAAATATAATGTTCTTCATCTCATCTTTATGAAAATATTTAGAGGATTTTTACTAGGTGCATAATTAGCTTTGCTAACACTAGCTAACAGAACGAGAGTGTGGGGGGGAGGGAAAAAGTGAGGTAGTCCATACTTCTTTGTATGAGCAAGTTGCCAACTCTGATAACGTAGCTTCGTAGACGCCGCAAAACCGCCGACATAGCCTATTTGCGCGCTGGTTCTACGTTGATTAATATAGACGAAAGGTAATTAATTTTTCCCGAAAATTGACACAGTGATAAGGAAGAATAGGATAAAAATGTAGAACCCACCTGTGTATAGATTACTCATTAGAGCAAAGAGTATAATTACTGAGCAAGGGCATGGATGGCCTATAAAAGTCTAGGTAAGTAATTCATTATAATCTTTACCTACCTATTAGTTAGGTTGCTACATAAGAAAAGGTAATGTAAAGATTTTTCTACACTCATAAATCAATTACGTAATGTAATAATTCATCTTGGTATGCAGATAAGCAATCTTATTTAACATTAGCTGGTTTTAGCTTTAAGAAAAATGACAAGTATATAACTAGTATATAAAATCAAGTGTAGGTCATGTATAAGAAAGGTCAAGTATATAAAATAGTAAGTAGGGAAATAAACTTTTGATAGGTACTTTAAACAAAATGTACTAACACATACTTATTTTTATTCTAGCAAGTGAAGCGTGAAAATTCAAAATAATATTGGACCTACCTTTCTTACCTTTGGATCTACCTTTTTGTACAAACTTACCCATTCAAGAATGGCAAAGTCACCAAATTGGAGAACTATAAACATTATAGGGTGTGTCAAATAAAAAAAACTTAACTACTGTATACATATGTAACCACAATGTACTTTTCTATATAATTGAATTAAATTAAGATTTTAAAAAATCTTTTTTTTTCACGTACCGTACGTACTTATATGTATAGAGCGAAAATTCTATCAAAAATGCGACAGCAAACAAAAAATATTATGAGACGTGACCTTTATGTATTATAGGTGTGCATGCTATGCTATGCTACAAACGCTTCGATAAAAAACGAACTTTAAAGCTCTTTATCTCCATCAAATTATCTTATAGATAAAAAATAAATACGTGTCCAATATTTTTTGTTGATCTATCTGACGGTCTAACTAGAATTATTATTTTTTTACCCAGTCATCCTTAATATATTTTAGTTTTCATTGTAAGGTTAAGTAGAGGAAAAAAATGTGATAATAAGATTAAAACAAAATTCTATTCTGTTACAAGCAACTCGAATGATTAATAGTCATAAAAACTTTAACTTAATTAATATGTATTTTTTACACACCTACGTCGCTAGAATGCTTGTGAGCATTAATGTTTTTAGTGTTCATTCCGAATTCAATTTCTGTACATATTTAAAATACTTCATTTTGTTGGTCAACAACTTAACATTATAATTACGACAAACGATATTGATCCATAGAACGTAGGTAGTAGGTATTAAATAATAATACATACATTATGTTTACATATATATAACGTGGGCCGCAACTGAACGAGCTTTGAACCGTGGGGATTGGCTCATACAAAGGGAGGCTTACCCAGCTGTGAGTGAAGTCGGGTGCAAGTAGATGATGATGATGATGATGTATTTGGATTCAGTATCAGTATAGAGACAAAACGCTCATGGTGTGGCTTACTTCGGTCACAGGATTAGCTCTGTCCGGTTACTACTCGGATGGCTGTCCGCTTAGTCGGTTTAACTTATTTATTCTCAAAAGAACATACATGTTCACTTAAATGAGATTTAAATAGACTTAGTGTACTTAATTACTAAGCTTAAACAATCTAAGCATAAGTGTGCTCGTCTAATAACTGGGTAGGTATGTATTGACACATAAGATTAAAGAAAAAACAAAAAGATTTAGTTTCGAAGATAGATAAATTATGTAGGTAGGTAGGGACTGATCTGTGCAAAAAGTCCCCTAACCCACACCTACTTATGTGGGTATGCAGCATAAACAGTAGGTCTTACTACTTAGTATTAAATAAAATGATTAGGTACCTAACAAATAATTAGTATTGTAACGAAACAGGTCTCAGGAGAGTGTTCCGTCGTTCACAAATATAAGCAAACTTATCTAAATAAACTCCAAACTAAATACTTTTTGATTAGATAAAAATTAATAAAGAAAAAGAGGAGAGTGACAGGAGAAGTCAGGGAGGTCTGAAGAAGAAAAAATTGAAAAAATGGATTGAGAGGATGTTTTTAAGGCTTTTCAGAGAATAATCATAGAATGTTCAATTCAAAAACAAGGAATGATGAGAGCTGATGTTCTCCATGTCAATTGGCGAGTGTACACAATGATAATGAGCGGAAAATCTAGCTATAGTTATGTGTAATCGTGAGTACTAGAATGTGAGATTCTGTTCCTCATAAGGGATGGAAATGTAGGTGGGTTGAGCACAAATAGGTGCAGTAATGGACTGATGATAAAAGGCAGGTCCGGCGGGTTTAATTTATTTATTACAGCAAAAACTAGATCTGCATTTCATAGTGAGACAGAGGGTCCACTAAGCGGGAGCCAGATGGAAAGAGTGGCTTTTACAGGCTGTGGATGAGAGAGCAGCGGAGTCTTCATCAATCCAAGCATTCAATGTTATACTATGTGAGATAAAATTATTATAATTGTTCACTTACTGTTAAAGATATGGTCTGAACAAATACTGCTACTGTTGGGTGAGTTGCCAATATTAATCTTTAATGTTTTATGGTACTATAAAACTCTGAATCACAAGGTTTGTGAAATAGATACAATTTACTGCCATCTAGCAATGATTATGGAACTAAATAAAAGTATACCTAATCTCATATTATGGAGATGTGTGTAAGTTTGTTTATTTGTTATGTTTCCACACTTTGAATATTCTACCAATTATCATAGCATTTACATTGTCTGAGAAACGAAAGACATGAAGTACCTACTTTGATCCAGAGGAGGATTATTGTTCCTACGGGATAACAAAACAACTTTCTACAGTGAAAAAGCGGGCAAAAGCTAGTTATCTAAAATATAAATTCAATATAAGATACCCATTCTTAACTGTGATACGGTTGTCAAAAGTAATGATTCTTCGGGGAGAATGAGCTGTTCAGTTCTATGATTCTTTATAAAACTGTCTAAGAAATGAGATTCATTATATCATTATATTCACATTAAATATTGTACCTAAGAGGTAACTGCTGATATATTTGATTAAGCTACTGAAGCTATTGAACCTACTATGACTAGCATGAGCAGTCTTTATCGTCACAATAAATCCTCACTAAGAAGAAAGAGGTATTTACAGCCAAAAATATGAGGCTTACTCTACAAAGACAAGCAAATGCAGTTCTTTTAGACAATCCTACGGGACTCTTGATGAAATATATCATTGAAACATTATAATAATTAGCAAAGCTAACATTTTAAGAATTGAATTTCTTGGATATTTTGTATTGTATCAGCAGACAAATAGCTGCTTCATTTTACCTGAAATAAAGGTTTTTATTAACCATTTAGTGATTTGATGCATTTTGCTGCAGATCACTCCTTACTTCTTTGCATAGCAAAAGACTTACCATGATATAAACAATAGCCAGTAATGAGGCATGCTCCCAATTCCAAAATGGAACTATGGTGGGGGGCTGTCCAGTCTGGTGACGAGGCCCACAGATTGCGCGGGGCGGAGCGCATCCTTTGCCATTTAGATTCAGTATGAGAGAGATAAAACTATTCATGATCACATGCCGGCACAGAATACAGAAGGGACAGAAGCTTCACTCCGCGCAATCATTTAAATAAATAGCGACTTTAGCTGCTACGCAATAAAGTGCTATTCAGCTCGTACCGAACTCAGTGCCTAACATTTATATTAACCTACACCTTGCATCCCTTTCTATCGTATAGCTCTATCTCTACTGACGTGGCACGTGTAACGTTAGGGTTGTCTTGAGAATTATTCTGTGACGAATAATAAGAACCTGGCCGCCGACGGGCAGCAGCGTCGGCGGTGCGAGAAGCTGTAGCCTGCGATCCCCAACCCGCATGCCCAGCGTGGCCAAAATTTTAGTAGGTACCTACCTAGATATTTGGAAGAGAAAAAAACAACATTTGGTTTGTAGGTAACCTAGTTATCTAGTTTTAGTTGTTAGTCTACGCCTACCTTTAGGTAACTTACCACATCGATTTGTCTACCTACACCTACCTACCCGACTGTTTTTAAGTAGGTAACCTACACTGCCTACTTAAAGTTAAATCAAATAAAAATGTACCTAGGTTGGGTTTCTAATCTTGCTCTCAGTCTACATAATCAAAATCATAATACCTACTTACTACAGCACTATGTAGGTAGATACCTACCAATGGCACAAAAATTGTCTATGAAAAAATACCTACATTATAATATTACGTTTATTTATGTAGGTAGGTAACGCATTCAAATAGAACTTGTACCTAAGTACCTATCTACTTAAGTAAATACGGGAGACTTTGATATCTAAACAACGCATTATTTGGTAGAAAAACTTTCAGTTCTGTACCTACTATTGGTATTATTTACATTTTCTTATTATTATTCAGGCAACCAAATGCTATGCAGTATTTTTTTGCCTTCATTTGGCGTAAAATATAGGTACATTAACAAAAACAAAGTAAAATGCCGCGGCTGCTCAAAGACACTTTCGTTCCGGGCAGAACTCGGCAACCGACGTAACGAACCATGCTAGGAGGGCCGGCGATGCGTAGGTATATTTTTATACCTATTCTGCGGAGTGAAAGAGGCCTGATGCCGGTCAACAGAGTCAGAATGAAAGAGATTTATCTAACTGAGAAGAATAGGTTTCACTGGCTGTTGCGTAGGTAGAGCTCCAATCCTATGCCTGATGTAGAGTCAGAAAGAAAGAAATAATTCTACTCACAAGTCGATAAAAACTAAAGCTAGACTGTGGGAAGAATATAAGAAACTCTTTGTCAATCTTTATTACAAACTAAAAATATTAAAGTAAGTACATCGTTCAAGTTTCTTTAGGATATTTAATACTTTATTCTCTAAAGCCTAAGCTTATGTACATATTCTACACAGCGTTATTCTTCTCTATCAAAATTAGGTGTTAGAATGATCTAGGATTAGTAATCTATTAGGAAAGCTAGAATAAATATCGTTTCAAATGTCTTGAAAGATCCATTGAGTTACTACGTCCATTTCATAGAGTTCTAACTACTAAACTAGACGATTCACGTGGCCATAACAAATTAGACTTAGTATTCTTAGTACGTAGGTTCTTCATTAAGTTAGGCAGGCTTTATAATTATTAGGATAGTATTAGTATAGGGGGGGGGGGGGGGGTTTACAGTGTGTTGTTACTATGTTTTCGTAATGACGAAAAGTCTAGTCTGCATTTTTGCTACGAGTATGAAGTAGTGTCATTATTTTTTGTGCTGCTCGACAACACAACACAAAAGCACAGTGCAAGTGTCCGCGTGGCGTAGTGCGTACCTACACCTACAGCTTTATCTATGTGTGCAAGTTGTTGTTGGAGTATTTTGCTTAGTGGCATTTAGATCTGAGCCCGGAAGTACCTAGCCTGGTAGTTATCGCCTATGTGTGGAAGAAGAGACGCCCTGCCGTCATACAGTGCGAACTAGCACGGCCTACGAGTTTGTACAGTCAAGTGACTACCCTAGTGTTCTTGACTGTACAAACGGCTTATGAATGTGTTAGTCTAGTTTAATATGGAAGTACCTACATTTATATTGAGATTTTAATTTGTTAAAATAAACAGTGATATTTTGTTACGAATTGTTAGTCATAAGCTTGTAAAGTTTTTGTGAATAAATTTATCTTATCTTATTTATCTTATCTTACCTACTTCGGAAGGCACGTTAAGATATTGGTCCTGGCCAAGGGCCGTGAAGGTTTGCTATTTTGCATAACTACATTCAGTGGTGCCGGCTTTTGGAGGCTTTTGGGCGACTTCGACACCAGAGTTGGCCATTAGCTCACGAAGTGCCTACAAAACAAAGAAGTAAAGAATGGGTATTTTTAATTTTGAAATCGCGATATAAAAATCACTTTGAATCGTATCCGTATCGGTCCGTGGAGGACCGAAAGTTTTTTTGCAATTATTTATGTCAAAGTAAAAAAAAAATGTCTATACAATTTGTTTGAGCAGGAATTTTACGTTTTATATAAATTAAGCAAAACATAACAATTAGACCAAAATATCTCACTAATTAAATTGTTTTAGCTCTTAGATTAAAATTTAACCTCCGAGTTTAAAATGACCTCCTGTTTCCGGTCGCTTAGAAGTTTGTGGCTAGATATAAATGGGCCGTGATTTGTACAGCATTCAGTTCTACAAGGAAAATGTTGAAGTATTCAAGTTTTTTGATTTGTGCTGTTTTAGTTGCTTACACTGAGGCGGCTTATGGTAAATTTACTTGAAATTAAAATTACGTTAATCATTACCTAGTAAAAAATAACGTGATCTTCGATTTTTTTGTATTATGTTTCGGATATCAAGGTTTTTTTTGCATTACTATAAGTGTTGGAATAATAAAAGTACTTATTAAATATATTTTATGATACACTTACTTTAAAAATATTTAATTGCCTTAAGTATCGCAAAATATAGAATAGGTACTTTGAATAAAAATAGTTTTGGTAATTCAAATTACATAATGATCAAAATTAGGTAAATTTAATTAAGTTTTTACAAGGAGCTTGGAGTTTACTAAGATTAAGTCAATGCGTTTTTATCAACAAAAAAAGTTGTTTAGATTCTTAAATCTCTTTTAATTTATTTTCTTGTACGTGCAAGAATACATACCTACCTATAAAATGCCTACCTACTTTGCCTTTTTACCTGTACCTATCATTGTGCTGTTTACTAATACTTCTGTCTTTTTTTTCTGCTCTCTTTTCTTTTGTATTTTTAGCCCTATGTGAATATGGTTTTAAGTGTTGTGTAATTTGGGTCAATAAATAGATTTTCTTTCTTTCTTACTTTTCTAGGTACTGTGTTATTGATGCCACTATTTTGTGTTGTTTTTAATATCTATTACTATTTTCTTCTGTGAAGTCTTCAGAACCCTTGAATGAGAATACACGTGGATAACGCTTCTTTCTTCTCCGTATAAGCTTTTGGCTAACTCTGTCAAAGTTTTTATTAGGAGCTCCAAAGGCCTCCAACATGGCATAACAACTGAAAAATCTGGGACCAACATCGTGGGTCCTACTCCTTCCTCAGCATGAAAGTGCTCGGATGTAAATGCCACTAAATGATCATTGATCATCCATTGAAGTAGTCAGCAGGTGGATGGTTACTAAATTAAGACGAACATCGGAGTAAGCCAAGCTACGAGCTATCGAGCTGACAACCTTATCGCTGTCTTTATGTTACACGAAGAACAAACCCGTATTATCTACCACTACCAGCCTATTTAGTCCACTGCTGGACAAAGGCCTATCCTATAAGAAGGGGGATGTATTCATAATCCCCAAGCTGGGAAAGCGGATTGAGGATAGCACGGCACAGCTTCTCGCACCACTGATGCTGCTGCCTGTCGGCAGCCAGAGCCCCATTCTTTGTGTAGCAGGATACACCACGTGTAGGTGAGGTTGGCTTGGGTTTCAAAGGTGGAACACCTCACATTTATTATTTTTTATATATCTTTTCCATCTTAATTTACCATCATTATATTTGTTCCAGTTGATACTTTACAAAAATGCTCTATAAAAGATGAGAAATGCCTCAAAAACTTGTATCAGTCTATAGTCCAAGGCATCGGGAGTGAAGGAGTTTCTGAACTGGGGATCCCACCCGTTGATCCTATTGAGCTTAAAAATGTCACTGTATCTATACTGGGAGTGTTGGACATCATCCTTTTAAAAGGAACAGCTACAGGAGTGAGCGGATGCGTTTTTGATATTTTTACGTAAGTTTTTTTGTCAATATTTATATCTGGCCAACGAGCAGATAGGCTACTTGATGGAAAATGGTCAGCGTTATCAATTTTTATCATCCTGGATCCTGCAATACCACAGGCCATGCTGATGCGATTTAACAACTTGAAACTTATGTCAACATTTAGAAAATGATCCAACCGAACCCTGAATTTTCAGGTGAAAACACCAAGGTTTTCCAGGTGGAAAACCTTGTGGTTTTAAGTATTGACTAGAAAAAAAATTAAGGACTTTCTTCATACCCTATCTTACCCTAATCTAACGAAAATTGCTTTTCTGAACTATCCAGGTAATAAATGAATGAATGGACTGTAACTAATTTAGTTATAATGTTTTATTTAATTTATACTTATTAAAAAAAAACCACAGCTCTTAATAATTGTATTCACAAATGCTTATTTTTTACAGCCAATAACGGATTTACATTTAATTTTGTATTTTTTTAGGGTTGACCTTGAGAAAGGATCCGGTTACCAGGAAAATACTTGCAGTATCAAAATTGAGGGGCAGTACAAAATAGTAGGGAGCCCTATCATCAAGTCTGTATTAGGAGAAAATGTTTTGCACGGCGAGGGATATGGAAAAGCTAAAATTGGTAAGTAGAAAGTCCGATTTTGCAATCGTCAGTAAAGACGTTTGAAGTAGCAGTACATTTTTTGGTGTGATTTTTTCGGTAAGTATCAGTTTCATTCAAATACTTAGTATGATTAGAATAAGACAGCATCGTAGGTACCCCAACACTCTACACCACAATTAGTGATCCTAGCCATTAATACTAATGATATGAAATCGATATACTTCTAGTAGGGTTTAAGCAAGCGTAGCGTAGAATGCTCTCTGGCAGACAGTGGATGAGAATAGCCGAAGATCGGGTGGCTTGCCTTGGGAGAGGCCTACGTCCAGCGGTGAACTGCTTTTTGCTTATATACTTCTGGCTCACACACGATAGTACTCGTATAATTCCGGCTCAACTAAAAAAATATTATCAGTTGGTTTTAGAAAATAACGTGTTATTCTATTTTGCCAATTTATTCAAAGAGATAAAACCTAAATACCTACCTAAATAGGTACTGAGTTAGCTGAGATAAAAAAGAAATTGCTCTTACAACCACACTTACAAAGATTAAGGAATTAGAATAAGATAAGAATAAGATTTAAGATTTAGATTTAGGCACAATTTTTTTCTGAAGTATCTTCAGAAAAAAATTGTGCTTTATAGTAAACACTTATGTCACTACTTATTTTAATAACATAAATTATTATATCGAATTAATCATAACTTGTTATGATTTGATATCAATTTAGCTCATCCTTTTAGATTAGTAACAGTTTTTGGCTTTTCAATTCCTATTCTGATTTTTAACACAATTTTTACAACTTACCTTTAGCGCTTAGCCTTGCAATCACTATAATTCATAAATCTCTTTAGATTAACTTCTGTACTGTCAGTCGAAACGTATTATTTTTTTTACCTTACTTGTGATTTAGTTTGTTTGAAAAATAAAATTTAGAAAAATGGCCTTTAGCTTTAGGATTTATTTTTTTATGATTACTGACAAGTAGCACAACCCGTGTGTTCACTTAATGTCGCCATTACAGAAAACCCTGTATAGTATAAGTTTATTGATATTTTCAGATAATTTGCATCTTAAATTTGACTTCCCTGCCTACGCCCAAAAGAGAGATGATGGAGAAATATACATCAAGACGGATTACAAGAACATTAAGTACGACTATGAGATTAGAGGAAAAGCTGAATTCGATGCAGACAATATCTATTTGGGAGATCTAGAATCGAGTAAGTTTTTTAATCCGAGATCATAATTACGAGTAATTATTTACAAATTAAGCGATGCGGGTCTTGAACGTTGATTTCGTTTAAATCTTTAAATTAAAACACATTGGTTCGATCAAGACAAAAAGTGATTTAAAATGTCGGTATATAAAGTTTGGATATTTGAATGTTTATTACGTAACCGCATAGTTAGTTTACGCATTTATTGTTTTACTAGGCAACGCCAACCAGTAGACTTAATACTAAAAAACTCCTATAGCGTTGAAAGGGCAGCGTTGTCCACCAAATATTTACATCTTTCTATCTTTATAGATGATGTATATTGAGGCAATAGAACTTGTTAGATATGTCTGGAATAGAACAGAGTAGAATAGTAGTACTATTATATCATGAAATCAAATTGTTCGCCACACCGAAATACAACTGAAATATAACCATAATTACTTTTTTTATAGGTAACACCATCATCCCATTATTGAACCAGAACGAAAAGTTTGTTATGAAGAACTTCGGCAAGGCTTTTATTGATAAGGCTACAGAATTTTACTTCGATTTTGCCTCCAAATTCTTTGAAGCTGTACCTACGAAGTACTATATTTTAGATGACTTGACCTCTATCTCTAGACCATAGAAGTTGAAATTTTGTTTCAAGAATGCTGTGATTAAAATTGTATTGAAATATGTTTTTTTGTTTTTTGTTTTTTCTTGATCTTTAAACGTCCAATAGTAAGTAGTAGTTATAAGGTAGTTAATATTACTTTAAGTTCACCTAGGATGGAAAATAAAATTTAGTAAGTCTTTTATTGCATATTAATAAAATCGGATTTAAATAACTCTAAACTGGAACTACTTAAAGTATTTTATAGTCAATTTGGACAGAAATCAAAGATGTTACCGGAATAACCGTTTGAATTTTTCTGTACAGTTATTTTTA
This sequence comes from Horisme vitalbata, assembly GCA_951804965.1. NCBI lineage: Eukaryota > Metazoa > Arthropoda > Insecta > Lepidoptera > Geometridae > Horisme > Horisme vitalbata. Next base: position 11,918,425 of record OX638101.1, read on the forward strand.
TTTTTTATTAATCGCCAATTTGCATTTTGATTTGATATTATTTGAATATAACATAATATATAAAGCTTGTTGTTCTAACAAAGTTATAGTGATCAGTAGCTTTCTCTGTTATCATGTCTAAAATATTAGCCTTGGTTTTGTTTTTCATATTTATTTCAATCAGTGAATCTTCATACCGTAAGTATATATAATAAAAAGTGTATTTCATAATTTACAAACCTTTAGGTAGTCAACAAATATCTACTCAATTACCTTTTTTTGTTACATTGTATAGAGTTTCAAAAATGTGACGAACTTACCTATGGGAAATGTACAACAACCCTTCCTTATAGGTATTCATTTAGCTAGTTCAGTTTTGTTATTAAGATCAAAGAAATCCATTTTGGAATAGGTACAAACTAATTTAAAAAAAAGACAGAATATTCACTTCTGACATCTGTTACATACTAACATAGAGACAAATAAAATTAATAAAAAATATAACTTCATTTACAGTCAAATCCTTACAAAAATGTAGCATCAAAGATTCCAAATGTCTAAAAGATATGGCTCAAGGCATAATGCATGAGTTAGCTGAAATTGGAAAATCAGATCTTGGCATACCCGTGTTGGATCCTATGCGTATTAAAAATCAAACTGCATCCGTAACTGGTTTGGTGGACGTCACTTTAGTGGACGGCTTTGTGGAAGGAATGAAGGGCTGCAGGCTAGAGTCTTTTAGGTAAGTTAGCATGGTCCGTATTTATTTTCAAACAATTTAAATAAACCATGTACGGTTCATGGATCGTTCTGAAATGTCGGCTATGATAACTAACTCCCGTGACTGAGCGGAGGAGAATCGAGGAAGTCTACTTGGTTAATATTATTTTACGTAATTTATTTAGTAAAAATATAAGTTGTTACACTTTTTTGACGATTAAAGATAGATGTTTAGTAATACTTTTATATTTCTACAGCACTGACATTGATAAAAGAGTCACAACGTTCGATACTTTGTGCGAGGTTTTTACGATCAAAGGTATTTACAATCTGCAGACGGCTCCTTTGATCAACATAATCTTTGGTAACATTGTGACGGGTGATGGAATCGGAAGTGTTGTGATGGGTAAGTTAGGTTACTTCAACATTAGACTGCAACTATTTCCTGTAACAATAGACATTCCTATTGGAGGGTAGACAGGTAGATTAGTGATCGTTGTATTAAGTAATAAAGTTTCTCTGAAGGATAGAATCCGCGACGCGACTATTCAACATAGAACTAGAGTAGACGACATAGTTCTTTCTACCGAAGAACCAACAACCTTTGCGGTAAGCAAGTTCTTGAGCGGAGACCTCAGCTCGAGAAACGTAATGTAGAACGCCCTCCGGCCAAGTGAAGTGACGACCCGCGAAAGGCTGCTGGTAGAAACTGGATGAGTCGAGCTCAGAACAGGGCGCAATGGCACTCATTAGCGGAGGATTACGTCCAGCTGTAGACTTCTACAGGCTGATGATGATGATGATGATATGTATGGATGATCTGTACAGATTAGTTTCCGCAGCTGTGCTCACGTGGTGCCTGGATAAAACTAAAGTTATTCCTGGTCTAGAGCTACATTTATGAGCGAAATTTCGGCTCAATCGGTTCAGTAGTTTTGTCGTGAAGGAGGAAAAAACATTGAAAATTTCACAAGCATTGAATGTTTGACTTTATTATTAGAATTAATTAAATTAGTAAAATTTTCTGCCTTTTGACCAAAACACTTTTACTCCATAACTGAATGGTTCCTATACCTACCATTAAGTTGAAGGATTTCGAATCCACGGATGTGAATGATAGGTTTTCTATTGTTTGATCGGGTAAAACATGTCCACCACCACCACACCAGCCTATATCAGTCCACTGCTGGACATAGGCCTCCCCTAATAAAGGGGGATATGCCCATAATCCCCACGTTGGGCATGCGGGTTGGGGATCGTAGGGCACAAATTCTCGCACCACCGACGCTGCTGCCCGTCGGCGGCCAGGGGATTTAGCTGTGCCGGTGTTAGGCTGCGCTATGCCGCAATCAGCCCGCTGCCAGAGCCTCGTTTGTTAGTTAGCAGGGTGCACCACGTGCAGGTGAGGTTAGCTTGGGTTCCAAAGATGGGGGTTGGAAACCCTTACACCACGACCATGAAAACATATCCGACCTTCTTTATTTCAGTAATTTTTAATATCTTCTAGTCATTATCTTGTTTCATATTCACAAATTAGTTAGGTACCTAGTTATAATTAAAACATGTGGAAGTTAACCCACGCAATTAAACATTTTTCTCTTATTTATACATGAATATTAATAAACCTTGAAGAATTATAAAAAAATAAGATAAACCTACTCATACAATTTGCCTGTCTACCTACTGTGTAAACAATCAACAACTATGTACCTATACCTAATTTATTATATTTTTTTCTCTAGATAAATTGAAAATGAATTTTATAACTCCGTATACTGTTGAGAAAAATAAAGATGGCGAGATATATTTGCTCCCGGACATGGAAAAGGGGGAGTACTCCTATGAAATGGAGAAGGCTACCTTTATGATAGACCATATCACACTGGGCACTCAAGAGATCGGTAAGATTTATTTTGAAGCTACTCGTAAAGCCACTGGGATTAAAGCATAATGAGAACCAAATTTAGAAAATTTGATATCATTAATAGATACTCCTTGGTAATACTAGACCAATGGCTAAATAACAATGGCTTGTTGTAAAAAACTTTAATACTACAAGGTATGATGATGATAATGACTAAAACTCTTGAAATATTACTTTGCTATTAGGGCTTCTCCCAGCTCAAGTTCCACTAAGAAAATACTCAAAATTATATTACTGATTATTTTTTCTATATAAATGAGTTACAGCACGTTAGTTTCTTGCCTATACTGATATTACATAATTATCATCTAGCTCTAATAATTTTAATGATTAAGTATTGTTTTTATGTGATTTTATTCTGTTTTGTGTGCCATATATCAATAAACAAATTACAAATTCGATATTTTCAGCTCCATCAGTGACATCATTCTTGAACCGCAACTGGAAATACTTGATGTCATCATTTGGAAGGTACTTCAGCGATAAAGGATACAAACTTGGCCACGATAACATCCGGAAGTTCTTCAGCTTCTTCCTTGCTAAAGACTATATTACTGAAGATCTATCCGAGTATGTGAATTTGTACAAATCAAGACCTAGTTGTGATATCGAATAAAATCATCCTACGTAATTTAAGAACTATGTAGGTTTTATGTAATTAATCTACTGGACATAATTATTTTTAATATGGTAGTAGCTGATTTTGTTTATTCAATAACAACGCTATAGAGCCTTCCCAGATGGGAGTTTTGCTCGCGCCTGTTGATTGAGCGATTGATATGCGTATTCAATCAGGCTTGCTGAAATTAACGTGGAATGTGAAGTGCGTGCACGTACCACGTGACCTTTAGCAAACCTGATTGGATAAGTATGTCAATCGCGCGAGCAAATCGCCCATCTGGGGAGGCTCTATCTGTTTTTCATTTCTAATTGCTATCCGAAGTTTTCATTTGTTTGTTGAAGAAGTCTATCGCTAGATGGCACTGCTTCAATTTCATACATAACTGCCTAAGAGCTAGTCTAGATTATTTACGCGCAAATCGGGTTGCATTTATCCAATCCTATTAACAAACGTCACATTTCACAAACCAGATTGGCTACAATGACCCCATCTGGACTAGACATACAGGTACGTAGTGATGACGACGACCAATGATGAACCAATGATGGACGAACGATGAAGAAAAATCAATTTGGTTGTCAAATGAATGAAATTTCATTTTGGTTTTCGTTATAATTTAAGAGCCTTCCCAGATGGGCGTTTTGCTTGCGCGAGTTACTCGCGCGATTGACATGTGTTTCCATCAGGCTTGCTGAACGTCACTTGGAATGTGAAGTTCCTGCACATACCACGTGACATTCAGCAAGCCTGATTGGATACACATGTCAATCGCGCGAGCAAATCGCCCATCTGGCTTCCCAGATTCCTTCAGCCTTCGCTCTAACAAAACAAATATAATAATATAAAATAAATATCATGAAAAATTTGTAAAAAAAATGTTTTGGCTGTGGCTAAACATACCTTACTACAAAGTTTGCGTTAAGTATATTTTTGTATGAAAAGTGCTGTTAAATTTTCAAATTAAAAAAGTGACTTATAGTAAATAAATAAATAATGCGGGACGTAATCACACAGCATCACGTAGCCACAAACTAAGCAGAGCTTGTATTATGGGATACCACATGATTGATATAATTAATACACATATAATTTTTTTTTTGTAAATACATAAATATCATACATAGAAAACCCCCAGACCCGAGACAAATATCTACAGAACATGCAAACATTTGTCCCACAGCGGGAATCGAACCCGCAACCTTCTGCGTCTCAGGCGGACCTTCGCCCACTGCGCCACAGAGGCCGTCAAGTACATAGTGTTCCTCTATTCCACTCATGAATGATTCATAATATAATGTGGGACAAAATTTTACCTCATTGAGGGCAGCTACTTTTTCTTATGTAGTAAGAAGATTTTGTTCTAACTAAAAATAATAGTGTTAGAGAAAAAAACTTAAAATAATGACCTTGACCTTGCGCGACATGTTTCGCGCGGTTGCCCGACAGTGGTCGCCGGCCATTTTGCGAGTCCCGACAGGTTAGGGGCTAAGGTTTAGTTACCTTAGCCCGGTTATTACTTAGGTTTATTTTGAAAAATAAAACAATGGCATTTTCGATTTTTTTAATGTACTGTCAGCCTTGAAAATTACCATTTTCAAAAAACACAAGTTGGTCTCAATGGACTCTATTGCCCAACAGGAACACTTTTTACAAAGTAACTTACAAATCAAATCATAAGATTCCACGAAAATTATAAAAAGATTTCCATACAATCAGTCGTTGATATTCATGGACATTATACTATATAAATAAGTCTTATTTATTTATTTAACTTTGATTAGATTAGTACGAGATGGCAGACAACAATGTAATAGATAGGTACCTCTTATATTGTTATTTGCCATCTAGTGTTGTATGATTTTTTTGATAATTCACGATAATTACTAACGGTCACAGACTCATACATCACCCCCATTATCTTAGGTCATATGCTATCATTTAGTTTATTAAATTTAAAGGAAAAAAGTATAGTTTTTATAGCAACTTAGGTAACAAACAATCTGTATGTATGTATTTACTTGAACATACTTAGCTTGCACTTGGTGGATAATCAAAGACCAGTCTTTTTTTATGCATTCAGTGAATAACTTGTAAATCTTATTTTATTCATGAATTGTAGTAGAGTAAAACAAATAAAATTATAATGTTCGAACTTGAATTTCAAAGATGCCATATTATCATCATCGTCAATAACAACCTGTAAAAGTCCGCTGCTGCCACGAATACCCAAAATTATATCCATATGAATCAAAACTAAACGAAGGCACTGTAAACTAAGTATGTACTTATAGGTTTGTTCAAAAATCATTTTTAAATAACTTAGTATCTTACAGAGAAATATTTACATTTCTATGGTATCCTACATTAGAAATTAACAAATTAAAATTATATATTGGTTGTTTTATTTTTTACTTGTAAATTACCTTTCCTATCGCAAAAAATAAGTACTGCAATAATGAGCAAAAAAAGTAGAATAATTAATTAGGCATGTTTGTAATATCAAAAAGTACCATTATATGTATAGGTACAGACAGAATACAGTACAAATAAGTTCGCTATCAGTTTGTGCACTAAGTAAATAAACCTTTGTTTACACTGGCAAAGACGTGTCGATTCACTTCGATGAAAGAGTCCCTAGTAACTGGATTCTAAATCCTGCAGGAATGTGGACACTGCAGCAGGTTTATGGTCATCATTATCACTCACTTCGATGGCATCGCACTGTCACAACACATAACTTACATCACCTTATTTGCCAACCTCTGTAGCGCTGTGGGCGAATGTCTGCCTGAGGCACAGAAGGTTGCAAGATCGATTAAAAAAAAATGTTTGTATGTTCTGCAAATATTTGTCTACAGTCTGGGTGTTTTCTATAAATAGTGTATACCTAATATATATGTTTTTACAAAAAAAAAATGTTTATCATTCATGTGGTTCCCATCATGTGGTGCTACTTGAAGAGATTGTGTCCTTCATTTAAAAAAAATAGGGCAATTAGAGGAGCCTCGCTTTATCTATAGAAAGCTATGTTCTTTCAAAATATTCTTTCTTTTTGAAAATGCTTATTGCCCAAAGCTTCATGAGATGGGCCATGTTAAACCATCTATTGCTATTTATTATTATATATTATTATTATTTAAAAAAAAAATTTATACCCACCTACTACTTATCCATGTTTACGAAGGTTTTCTTAGTCACCATCATTCTTGCAGGTACCATATATTATAAGATATTTATAATTACCAAAGTGAGTTTGATTTTTGTTCTGTTCGAAGCCGCCTGCTAAAGTAGTAAATAAGTTTTGTTTTTATTTTATAGGCACTTTAACCTGAATACTGAACTCTAAAATGATAAGTTGCCATTTTTGTACTTACATTATAAAAGGGATACTAGTTGTTTATCGTTCAGTCATTACAAAACAACGCATTGAATTTCAATTAGCGAAATGAAGATTAAACAAGTCATTTTAACCGGCATTATTTTTTTCCATGGATACTGTTTTGCACAAGGTAAAGTGAGTTTGATTTTTGTTCTGTTCGAAGCCGCCTGCTAAAGTAGTAAATAAGTTTTGTTTTTATTTTATAGGCACTTTAACCTGAATACTGAACTCTAAAATGATAAGTTGCCATTTTTGTACTTACATTACAAAAGGGATACTAGTTGTTTATCGTTCAGTCATTACAAAACAACGCATTGAATTTCAATTAGCGAAATGAAGATTAAACAAGTCATTTTAACCGGCATTATTTTTTTCCATGGATACTGTTTTGCACAAGGTAAACAAACTTTTAATGATATTAATTTATTCATGCATACATTCCACATTACAGTGATACCTATAGCTTAAGTCCAATAGATAAGTTTTGTAATAATCACCGACGGGGCCATGGTAGAATCTTACCGGGTGACCCTCTCAAGTGCTACCGCACTGTCGAGCCCTTCATCAGGCAATGAATGGTTCGATGAAGCACTACGTTTGGTGAACGCTGCCACAAGGTCTGTTTTTAGATAAAGGCCACTGAGGTATCGAGAGCTAGTGGCTGGCAGATGGTCCGACAGGAGGACAGACTCCTCAACTCTCAATATAAAAATACTCATAATAAACTCTCCCCGAGTAGAAGGACGTGGAGGACAGACTCCTCAACTCTCAATATAAAAATACTCTTAACAAACTATGCCCGAGTTGACGGACGTGTGTAACGCATTGTTACACCAAAAAAAGGGACATTGAGCCTATCAGGGCGCTGCAGGAAAATAATTTACAGATATGTCATATCTAGATGCAATTATATCAAATTATGTAAAAAAATACCACAATTTATTATGTGAACTATTTATAAAAAAGTCAAAATAACATATATTACACCATATTAAGAGTGTCTCATATTCTTAATACTTTTTTTAAAGATTTTAAACTATTCTTAAAATCTGAAGATTGTTAGTCCAAAGTGACTGGATAATTTCCCAGGTCCTGTCTAGCTTGAAGATTAGTAGGAGAAGCACTTAGTAGAAGGTCTCCGTTAAAGGCCTGATTCAATACTTTCACCTAAAATAGTCACAACGTATGTCCCTCTTGACGTTGCAAGCAGGGAAGTTGTCCTATTTTGAGTCGGATTGTGTTGGAAGTTTGGAACGTCACTACCACCATACAAACTACACCTATAATCGACTAGACTTTCAATTATTAGAATAGTCCAAGAGCCCGTGAGTGCCAGACCTTCGGATTTTTATAAAAGCTGAAATTTTTTCTATGTGGGTCCCTAGTACAGGTAAGAATGATCCCCACCCATGAAGCTGAGGCAGCGGTGGCTTTGGCAGGTAACAGGTAACAAAGGTATATAAAATTCCATCTCAAATTTATCATAAAATAAAACTTATTTTTTTTATATTTGATTCATAATAATATCAAAACTCGCGTTGCTCATTGCCAGACAGTTAGTATGGTTGCAACCTTCTGCCGGACACTCTTAAACTATAATAATTTATAATTATACTTACGTTATATAATAAAACGTAAATTTTATATATAACTTTTTGGGGGCCTATTAATCTATGTTTACATAATAGCCGGACAGTTTCGACGGTTCTATCATCTTGCCAGACGCATTCAAAGTGAGCAGTAGTTCGGAGAGCAAGGAGCGTATACAGTAACTAGTGCGAGTGCGACAGAGCGCTTGGTCTATTGCGGCCCTTCATTGCGCATCAGCTGTTGTTTATTGTACCTATCACATATATTAAGTACCTATAGATATATAGTGAGCGTGGCCACCCGAGTCTTTCTCATTTCAACTGCAGGGTTGCTAGATAATTAAAATTTCCATAGATTTGGGTAAAATATACTGATAATACGCCCTCCAGCCAGGTGGTAACGATCTGCGAAATGCTGCTGGTAGAAGCTGGATGCGTCTAGCTCAGGACAGAGACTCAGGCGCTCATTAGGGGAGGCCTATGTCCAGCAATGGACTGCTACAGGCTGATGATGATAATGGGTAAAATATAAATCTAACAAGAAATTAATGTCATACAGGTAAAGTATTAATCTATCAATTAATACTGCAGGTAAAGTATTAATCGGAACGAATTTGGAACGAAATTTTTTTCATTTATAATCTACCTTCACTAACAAGTTTTAATGACTTTTGATAATATGTTAGGGAAGGAAGGATGTTTAGCAAATTTGATTGAATGCACCTACCTATATAATTTTCCAATCAAATCAAATCTGTATACGCTCCTTGCTCTCCGAACTACTGCTCACTTTGAATGCGTCTGGCAAGATGATAGAACCGTCGAAACTGTCCGGCTATTATGTAAACATAGATTAATAGGCCCCCAAAAAATTATATATAAAATTTACGTTTTATAATATAACGTAAGTATAATTATAAAATAAAATAGTTTAAGGGTGTCCGGCAGAGGGTTGCAACCATACTAACTGTCTGGCAATGAGGAACGCGAGTTTTGATATTATTATGAATCAAATATAAAAAAAATCTGTTTTATTTTATGATAAATTTGAGATTGAATTTTATACACCTTTGTTACCTGTTACCTGCCAAAGCCACCGCTGCCTCAGTTTCATGGGTGGGGATCATTCTTATCTGTACTAGGGAGAAATTAAAATAGAAAAATTTTCAGCTTTTATAAAAATCCGAAGGTCTGGCACTCACGGGCTCTTGTTCCAGAATGTTCTAGATCACTCCGTGATCTAAACTCATAGAAAGTGGTCTATTGATATTAAATATAGATTTTTTAAAGTGATTGCAGTTTATATTGATGCTCACCAACCTAGATATTAGACAGGTTTGAATACTTTACCATCAGATTGTACTAGAATTAGCAAAATCGTTGGCTGAGTCTAAACTTCAGTTTTTAGTTCCTTGTTCATCTTGCTCGTTGTTTTTTTCAGAATCACAAAGATGCGCCTTAGCCGATGATGCCTGCAGCAGGGCCTACTTTCTTAATCTAGCAAGAACCTTAGGTCCCATAGGAATGCCATCAATAGGCCTTCCTGTACTAATGCCTTATCATTTGACTGATGTCACTGTATCTGTCTTTGACGGTTTAATTGATTTAACATTGGTCGATGGCGAATGCGTAGGATTAAATACTTGTACTGTGACAAAATATGAGTAAGTTGCTTTCTGATTTATGAAGGACTTTACCATCTATAATACTAATAAAGTATGTATATCGGAGTAAGGGGTAGTTAATCATGGAACATGGTTGCAACTCATAGCAGCTCCCACTCCGTAATGCAGACCTAGAATATGTGCGCTTATGATGGGTAATGTCAGATCAAATAATAGCATGAAGGAATGAAGACAGTTTTTATTGAACACAATAGGTTGGTAGGAATTGAACAATCACGACTTTAAATGAAGACTATAGCGGAAGTTGCATCAATAAATTCATTTCAGAACCAATGAGCAGGAATTTACAAGAAGAATCGAAATAACATGTACAAACATTACCTTACACGGCAGTTATAAAATTACTTCCCACCCAATGATGTGTCCTTTACTTGGAGATGTAAATGGTTCTGGAAATGGATCTATAGTTTTGGGTAAGAGTTTTCTTGTACCTTATTTCAGGGACCTATGACCAATGACCATTATAGCAAGATATGACTATTGTCATTATTGTAATATTTAAATAACATTAACACCTAGAATTCCTAGCATTATGTCCAAGAATATATCTAGGCACCTGGGACAAATTATTTCCTGAGCAACAAAATTTCATGACAAACAGAAAATGCCTGGAAAAGTTATTGGCCGACATAAAACTTGCTAAAGGGTGAGCTTCTCATATCGCTCAAGCGAAAACTCATGAACGTATGCATCCTACACGTTCTCACATTATGGCGCTCAAACCTGGTTTCTAAGTTTCTTACTAAGATTCAAAAGTAAAAAATCTGGTGTACTTGTCAACGTGCGGTGGAGTATCGCATAATGGTTAGGCAAATGGGCAAAGTTCGAAACACCGACCTACGTTTAAAATACCCAAATCACGCTGTGTTGTCAAAGAATTATGAAGCTTAATGTATGTACGTACAATTACGACCATTACGTACTTTTACTTGTAATTTTTTTTACGTACTTTTTAGGGGGTGTACGGGTTTCCAGCCCCTATCTTCGGAACCCAAGCCAACCCCACCTGCACGTAGTGCACCCTGCTAAGCAACGATCGGGGCTCTGGCGGCTGGCTGATTGCGGCATAGCACACCCTACATCGAGACAGCTAAATCCCCTGGCCAACGACGGGCAGCAGCGTCGGTGGTGCGAGAAGCCCACCTGTGCCCTGCGATCCCCAACCCGCATGCCCAGCGTGGAGATTATGGGCATATCCCCCTTTATTAGGGGAGGCCTATGTTCAGCAGTGGACTGATATAAGCTGGTGTGGTGGTGTGGTACTTTTTTCATACTAATAAAAAATATACAACCGTTAACGTAAAATGTCAAAATGGTACCCGCGACAAATCACACTTAACAGCTCACAGCATATATTCTGCTAAAGTATAATTTTAGTAGTAGTAGAGTTCTTTGAAGAGGGTTCGTCCGTGGAAGTGCTGCCTCCATGCCTATTTCTTCCATGAAGCAGCTGTGCTGTGTTTCGGTTTGAAGGTGCCGGTAAAATTACAGGCACAAGGGGCTATTATCATCTTCGTGCCTCAAGTTGACGCAGGGCGATTCATCGATGCATGAAATATAAAAAAAATATATTTTATTTTGCGAATTTCCTGTTTTTGTTTTCTGCAAAGACACGTCAGAGTTATTCGACTATCTACAATTGTATTATTTGTTTCAGAAAATTGGTATTTCGATATCTTCTATGCATTTGATTTCGTTATACACGATGATGGTCAAATTTACTTAAGGGCCAAATTTGAACAGTCGAAGTGGATATCTAAAGTCCTAAAGAATGTCACTATTACGGCAGACAGAATTAGAGTAAATAAACGTGATGTCAGTAAGTATCTAAAACTTACATTTGTGTAAGTGGCTGCCCAGGCAGAAGACATTGTCCAAGTCATGGACAATAGAAACTTAGATGTATGGATCGATAGATATTTTTTTTTTATTGCACAAGACTAAAAAAGTACACCTCACCTGCCAGGGGCGTTTAAGGGGTTCTAACCTCCATCTTCGGAACCCTAGCCAACCTCACCTGCCCGTGGTGCACCCTGCTAACTAACATACGGGTCTCGGGCGGTAGGCTGATTACGGCATAGCTTAGCCTAACTGCTGAAGAATGCTCTGTATGTAAGTATAAGAGTCCTACCGACATGTCAGTCAGAAGTATACCGTCAGTAGTACGGGTATGGTGTAATTTTGCAGTAACACCGGCACAGGTACATTAACTGAACGCCGGTGGCCAGCAGCTTCGGCGGTGCGAGAAGCTGTGCACTGCGAACCCATACCCGCATGACCAGCATGTGGATTATGGGCATATCCACCTTACTTATTAAGGGAGGCCTATGTTCAGCAGTGGACTAATATATACAGACTGGTGTTGTTGTTGTTGAAACCAGCCAGATAACTTTAGTGAAATGTGGAGATAGATTGGTAGTGATAGTGTTAGATGGTGTGAATAGCCAAACAATGAAGGAAATAAGGCTGTGGATATGACGATGATATATAACCATATCTTAATACATTAAATCCAGCAATGCATAAACTCTAATTGGAAACAAAATTATAGACAGCATCTGAATTTGTTCTTTTATTTTTTTCGTGCATAGATAGAGTAGGTATATTATTTAATGTACATAATGGTTGACACTGCTAAAAACTGAGCGCTCCTCTTAGTTCTTGGCATGATGCGTAGAGACCATGTACCTAGCTAAGGGTCCTATCAGACAGAAAGCGTTCACGCGTTTGAGCGTTCCGTATTTGCGTTCTGCGTTCTGTGTCACAGAATTTACGTATGACTTCGCGTGGTACCAAACGCCTGCTGTATGTACATGTCTATGTAACGAAATACAACACAATGAACGCAGAAGGCGTACGCGGGATGCTCGAACGCGTGAACGCTTTTTGTCTGATAGAACCCTAAGAAGTCCGCAGTCAAAGTGATATACGGTTAAGATAATACATAGTTTTCTCCATGTTAAAAAACACGCTTAACTAAAATGGATTCAGCATTGGAATTGAATGACTAAATAGGCAGAGGCATTCAGGGTTAATGAAATTACTCCTTGGTTAAAAGTTACATAGAAGTAATCAGTAGGTAAATGTATTTTGTGTCTATATTATATTAGTTATCTTTAAAGAGGAGAGATTTAAGTAGGCTTATATTATACTTATTTTAGTGCGATTGAGTAAAAAAAGTCTAATATTTATAATGTGATACCCTTTTTCATAATTTTTATTTTATTTTTCAGCCAAACCAGTCCTTCGATTTATTAATGAATTTTGGAGAATTATATTTGATAAATTTGCCGCAGCTTTCCACAAGAAATCAATGGATTACTATTTCTTGATTTACAACATATTTTTCAACAATATACCGGCGTCAAATTATTTGAGCGATGATTTAAACAAGTATCTAAATAAAACTTGTTAATACCTACTGGAGCAAGAAAAACATTATCTAGTAATTTTTTTATGAACAGTCATATTAAATGATTAGTTTTGTTCATGCAAATTGGTATTTTACTTATAAATCGATTTATCACCAAACTACCTTACCAATGTTAATAACTCCCGTCAGTGTAGGTATAAGTACTCACCGGTTACAGAATACTCATAGGCAACCATCGGTTTACAAAGAATTTATCAAACTAAGTTCAAACGAATAAAGACGTGCTGGGTACTATTACACAGCATCATGTAGCTCCAAAATAAGCAGAGCTGGTGCCGCCGGTGGTGCTGCACACGGACGGTTGTGTTATTCAGCACTTAAGGCAACTATACAGGTCAAATCTCCCTTTCGCTCGCACAATTCAACATTTTTGAAGCTATAAAATCTCTGAATGTAGTTATGCAAAATAGCAAACCTTCGCGGCATAGAAAATAACAATGCAAAGGTTCAGCAACGATATCATGTTGAACCCAACACGTTTTCCTACCAAAAAATTTGCAAATAGATCACATTGGTGCAAATTTTATGGTAAGAAAACGTGATAGAATCAAAATGATATTATTGCAGAACCTTTGTATTGTTATTTTCTAGGCCGTGAAGGTTTGCTATTTTGCATGACTACATTCAGTGATTTTATATCTTCAAAAAGCTTGAATAGTGCGAGCGAGAGGGAGGTTTGACATGTATAGTCGCCTTAAAGCGATAAGTAAATAAAGGAGAATGCCGAAAACCCGTATTAATTGCGTCAAAATCAAAAATTTCCAATAAAAATGTCTATATTTTATAAATCACATTAACATTTTCTTTAGACACACGACTGGGATTTATAATCACGTAAAAAAACTTTCGTTGATTTGGTTTCCGGTGCACGCCGCCATGAGACTGCTACCTCATTTTAGCGTGACGTTACCGCACCGGTCAAACGAACCCTTATGGTACCGTTTTGTCCGTCCGTCCGTTTGTCATTGCTGATTATTTCAGGAACTACTTATGCTACTGACTTGAAATTTGTTATAGATTTAAAATGCACTAATTGAATAAGATTGCCAGTAAAAAAAATCATGTTCATCCCCAAAAGGTCCAAAATAAGAAATGTCACGGAGGTCGAGTGGCATATCATATGAAAGAGGTCAATTAGCCTAGTATAAAGCAGTTTTTTAATTTTTAATACGATGCATAGTTTTCATTTTATGACCAAAACTGTCCACAAAATGACCATAACCCCTCCCCCCACCCTAATCACCGAAGTTTGCAAAGCGAGGAATCTGAAACACTTGTCTTAGAGAAAAACACGTAACAATAGGTAATTAAGTAAATGACGAATATTTTTCATTCTCTAAATAAAATTTCTTTGTTGTGAGTTTTGAAACTCACCACAAATAATCTAGAACAATAAATTGCTTTTTATGCTTTTGCACATATAAACTACACATATAAAAAGAGAAACCTAGTTGGTAATTGTTCAGTAATGATAAACCAACCAATTGAGTTTAAAATTTACAAAATGAAGATTGAACACGTAGTTTTAATTGGCATTCTAGTTTTCCATGGATACTGTTTTGCACAAGGTAAATTTTCTTTTCTCAAGTTATGAGTATTTAATCGTTAAAAATCTCAAATATATGTCATAGAGCACTGAAACATTAGCCTAGTATTTTTTAATTTTTAATGTTGGAACTTACTAAAGTTGTTTTGACAGTCACAATATATGAATATAAATTAAAAATCTTTCTTTGAAGAATGGCTCTCAGTCTACTGCTGGACATAGGCCTCCCATTATAAAGGGGGATATGCACATAGTAATCCCTACGTTGGACATGTGGGTTAGGGATCGCAGGGTACAGCTCGCACCGTCAAAGCTGCTGCCCGTCGGCGGTCAGAGAATTTAGCTGTACCGGGATTAGGCTGGGCTATACTGCAATCAGTCCTGTCACCAGAGCCCCGTTCGTTGCAGGGTGCACCTAGGGCAGGTGAGGTTGGCTTGATTCTGAAGATGGAGGTTGGAACTTAGGTGTGTAAAGTTGTAAAAGGGGTGGAAGAAGAAAACCTGAAGGCCCCACCACACCACACCAGCCTATATTAGTCCACTGCTGGACATAGGCCTCCCCTAATAAAGGGTGATATGCCCATAATCCCCACGCTGGGCATACTGGTTGGGGATCGCAGGGCACAGCTTCTCGCACCACCGACGCTGCTGCCCGTTGGTGGCCAGGGGATTTAGCTGTGCCGATGTAGGCTGTGCTATGCCGCAATCAGCCGGCCGCCAGAGCCCCGTTCGTTGTTTAGCAGGGTGCACCACGTGCAGGTGGGTTTGGCTTGGGTTCCGAAGATAAGGGTTGGAACCCCTTACACCTGAAGGCATGATTGATCAATATTTTTATACCTTCTTTCTTCTTCAGTTACTTTTCACCTATTAAAGTGAGTTTCTTCTTACTTTTAAACTTTAGTTACTCCGTTCATATTATATTTATAAGGGCATAGAAAGCCGAACACTCGGTCTATGTGCCGTGAGAACATAATGAGCCATCGAATTTAAGCACGGGTTAACTACAGGTGATCTCCGATTGGAGAAGATCCATTGGGTTTAGTTGAACTCCGGACTGTCCTATTCTGACCCTCTAGACCAGATTTATTTTCGGCAGCATTTGTTACTAACCTGCTGAAATCAACTTATATAATAATTTCATAAGAGTAAAAAATATATGTTGAAAACGGGAATTTTATCGTTACCACTACGTCTACCGTTACGTCAGCGAAGGCGCCGACAGCGTTTAGACTCATTATGAGAGTCTTCTAAAGAAGAATATTTAATGCAAGATAGACGGGACGCAGAGGGAGAGCGTCGCTGTCGCAGTCACTTGCCCTAATGAAGAAATACACACATCTTCACAATTTCACTTTTGCTATCATCTCCACCTTTAAAATTACAATTATTAGTACTTAGTGTATAAATCACAGAATTTTTATGCCTTTATGTATTTTTATGTATTTGTTTTTACGCCTAAGGCCGCGGTCACGAAGTCAGCGGGAGCGGGGCGGGGCGGCGGCGGGGGCGCAAGGAATGGCGCGTTTCAATGCATAGATTTGCGTTGGAGCTCCGCACCCCGCACCGCCGCCGCTGTCTTCGTGACCGTGGCCTAAGCGTCTGAGCGGATTAAGATGAACTGCATGTAGATCTCTAGAAATATTAACTGTTATTCCTTAACTATAAATAATAACAGTGCCACTATCTGCTATCCGTGTCTTTAAAATCCATTTTTCCGCTGGCGTTAGTTCACGCAAAGAATAACGGGTATGAGCGATATCACATGATAAAGTGCTACTTGGTTGCACATCAATGACAGGAATCGCTCGCCGCAGTCGATTCACTTCACTGAATAGAGAGATGCTATAATGTCTACGAACATTCGTTCATTTCGTTGACGACATACCACGTGAGTGACATATGAATAGCTTATGTCAATCTCATAAATTGGACTTTTCTACAAGCGAGGTCAACGATAGAATTGACTTTGGCTAAGCCCTCTGATGTATTCCAAACATTTTATTTTCAGATTCTGAAAAATGCGCCTTGGCTGATGATGCATGCAACATAGGCTTCTTATTTGATCTAGCAAGTAACGTAGCTCCAACTGGGTTGCCATCAATAGGCCTTCCAGTAATATCGCCATATCGTTTAACTAATGTGATAGTGCCTGTTTTTGATGGTCTAATTTATTTGACATTGGTAGATGGCGAATGCGTGGGTATAAACGTAAATACTTGCTCTATTTCAAAACATGAGTAAGTAATTTTTTCATATTTTATGAAGCTGGTTAAAGATATAGAATTCTAACGAAACTTACACATCTGAAACGCAGCGCCTACGATAAATAGTAGATTGTTTTACAAGGGACTAAACCATCCCATTATATACGAGGTTGTTATACTCTCGAGCGTAGCGAGAGAGGATGACAAGACCGAGTTATAATGGGTGGTTTTGGCCCGAGTAAAACACTCTACTTTTCACTTCGATTGCGAGAAAATAAAACAATTCAAAATTAGTCAATTTTCAGGAATTTTACTAAAAATTAATCAACCTTCATAAAACAACACCAAGACGGTTCTATTTTCAAAAAAAAAGATTGACGGAGCACCAAGAAGTCGAGTTTTTATGTAAGAGAACGAATGCTTTGTACGGGCTGATGATTTTAGACAAAAATTAAAAAGAAAAAATACTTTTTAGCCCGAGGTATTAAACTCGAGTTTTAGGCCCGCTAAGCTACACTATTATGGTACACTTTTTGAGCAAGAGAAGTGAAAAATATTTTTTATTGCTATTCGTTTTTTCTCCGGCTTTTTTGGGCATGCCATCAGGTATGCCCAAAAATTAGTAAAAGACACCAATTTATGAGGGTTTATTTGGCCAACATATACCCAATGTTATACAAAAATTACTTTTGCACATTGATATGTATAAAAAATTCTTGCTACGTACATTACATTTGATATTTAATAAACTCAAGTAGGTATAAACTGCTTTTAATAATTTTAATAAAATAATTTATTGTAATAATATTTTAAAAATCGCACCCCTGAAGAAACTAATTGGTGATCTCTGGTGTAAGGTGTTCCAGCCCAAATCTCCGGAACCCAAGCCAACCTCACCTGCACGTGGTGCACCCAACTATATAATTAACAAACGGGGCTCTGGCGGCCGGCTGAATGCGGCATAGCGCAGCCTAACTCTGGCACAGCTAAATCCCCTGGCCATCAACGGGCAGCAGCGTCTGCGATGCGAGAAGCTGCGCCCTGCGATCCCCAATCCGAATGCTCAACGTGGGGATTATGGGCATATTCCCCTTCTAATAGGGAAGATCTATGTCCAGCAGTGGTTTGAATAGGCTGGTGTTGTGTCCATCATCCGTTTCTTTTCATCAGTCACTGAATGTCATCTTTCATTCAATCCTTGGCCTATTCAACTAAAATATAAAGCTCTCTACATTAATTCCAACATTCAAGTTCTAAGTTATATCAACCTCTCCTTACGCTATCCTCGTGAGGAAATGCAAGTATTTGGGCCACTACTGTAAAATAAGTTACCTCTCCTACCTTATCCAGTTCTAATTTCTACTTAATCCTATTCTATCCTACTTCCTAATAGTCCTACTACCAATATAAATGTGAAACTTTGTAAGGATGGATGAATGGATGGACGGAGCGATGTTTGTTACTCAATCACGACAGAAAAGCAAAAGAGATTTGGATGGAATTTGGAATAAACGAGTATGTACAGATATTTTATGACCTGTATTAAAACTTAGGCTAGTTTTTATCCGTACGTACCACGTGAGTAAAACCGCGGGCGGAAGCTGAATATATTTTTATAGGGCAGTTATAATAATTTAAATATGAAAGAATTATAATATAAAATAAAGAAGATATTATATTGAGTATATTGCTACAAATAGGTGTATTGGTCCCATATAGATAAATAACATTTATGCTAAACATTATTACATAACACAAGTAATGGTAGGCGAACATGTAATGTACCTACTGGGTTAAAATTTTCCCTATAATATTGTTCGTATTTTCATAGACTTTGGAAGACTAGATGAAATAACAAAACGGGTTTCACTTTTTAGTTATAAGAAGGTGAAATCCGTATTTTTGCTCATGAAACTTTCGTAAATTAACTCATTCTTATTGAAAAACGAGAACTTACACGTACCGTTACATTGTTGAATACCGTTTCGACTCATTTAGAGATCTCATATACAACAATGAATAAAATGATGTCAGTTCATCGATTTCCGTGAAAACTCCCATTTTTTTAATATGAATTAAATCCGTTTATTACAAAAATTTGTAAAGTTAATATATTTTCCTCGAAAGGTATCGCATCAGTTGATTTATTTCAGGACCGATGTGCAGAAATTTGAAAGAAGAATCGAATTACTTTGTACAAACATAACCATATACGGCAGTTATAAAATAGAAACTCATCCAATTTTGTGTTCTCTACTTGGAGATGTGAATGGTCGTGGAACTGGTTCTTTAATTTTAGGTAAGATATTTTTTTATTACGTAAGGTAACCCCTGTATTCTTTGACCTCTAATAGATACCACTAATATTAAAATATCAAAAAAGTACTTTTGTTGTATTTTTGGTTACTTGCTTGCTTGCTTTTGATTGCACCTTCATGGTTTCACTATGAAATTTCTATGATTATTGTACTTGAAGATTGAACAAGCACCCGGCCCAACTGATGTTAAGTGGTGCATACGATGCTTTGTGATAGGTAAAACATTGCATCGTAGATCACGTTTTTTTGGAACGTTCTCTACGATACAACGCCATACGTCGATTAGATGAGGCGTAATGTGCCTCTTGTGCCTGTAATTTCACCAGCACCCACACCCTTCAAACCTAAAAATAGCACAGCTGCTTCACGGCAGAAATGGGTATGATCGCAGTACTTCGTCGGACGAGCCCTCCAAAAAGAACTCTACTACTATTAAAAGAAAGAGCGCTTTCACATGTCAATCTTACCGTTGGATAATGTTAATGACAAACTTTGAGCAATAGTTTTTCAGTAGCCTTTATAAGACCCAATTTTACCAATTTTTTTCGGTATTTTATCATGCAAAAGTAAAAATATCGACTTCGGGCTACCTAGTTAATATACCGAAGCTCAAAGGTCGTGAAAACTACGATGATTGAGCATTCGCGACTAGCATTTTTTTGCTACTCGAGGGCATTGACATTGAAAATCTGCCAGCGACGATCAGTGACACTGAAATGAAGAGCCAAATCATGTGAAGAAAGCCAACGCCAAGCTTCGAAATCAAACACGGTTCGTGCGTGCACTTGCAACAATGCCTAATCACCGACACCGGCCGTACGAAAATATTTTGTACAAATTCTGCAAAAACTAAATTCTTGTAATCGATTCTCGCAAAATCACGCCTGAGTCAATCTATCTTCAATTTTATTGTTTGTTTCAGAAAATTGGTATTTTGATATCTACTATCCATTTGATTTCGTTAAACGAGATGATGGACAAATTTACTTCCGGGCCAAATTTGATCAGTCGAAGTGGGTATCTAAAGTCCTAAAGAAGGCCACTACTACGGCAGACAGTATTAGAGTAAATAATCGTGATGTCAGTAAGTACCAAAAGCTTCAATTTGTGTAAACCATAACAGTAGATAAAATACCGGCAGAGGACCAAAGGAATCTCAAACATAAACTTTCTTTTTTTTTTCAGCCAAACCAGTCCTTCGATTTATCAATGAATTTTGGAGAATTATATTTGATGAATTTGCGACAGCTTTCCACAAAATCTCCATGCATTACTACTTCATAAATTACAACATAATTTACAACAATATACCAGCGTCAGATTATTTGAGCGATGACTTAAATGAGTATCTAAATAGAACTTGTTATTACTAAAGCAATATGAAATTAATCTAGTACTTACGAATAAAATAAATTATATTGTTTTTCATGCAAATTTGTATTTTATTTATATTTCATTTTACGATCCCCAACCCAAAGACCAGCGTGGAGATTATGGACATATCCCCTTTTTTATTAGGGGAGGCCTATGTCCAGCAGTGGACTGATATAGGCTGGTGATTATGTGATGTGATGATGAGGCAAGCCGTTGAAAGCATAATAAGCATATATTAATAATCCGCTATTTAAGCTATCAATATTCTATCCTAGGCAATACAGAGTCCCGCACATTAAACAACAATTTACATTTTGATCCTGTAGTCTATTATCTGCATCTTTTAGAGTGCTCACTCTTTTCTTACTCTCGTCATCTGAGTACAAAATGTTTGTGGTGGAGGCCATCTTGGATTTGAAAATTTTCAGTGTATAGTATTTTACTTATCAAGCCCTTTCATTTGATACTCGTATTGAGGGAGTTGTGAAAACTATGTAATTTGCCATATTGTGGTGGCGGCCATTTTGGACTTATTTTGACACTAAATATAGCTAACACTAACACTCGCGACTAATTTAACTTTCAAACAATAAAAACAAAATCAAAATCGGTTCATCCGTTCGAGGTCTACTGAAAGCGTTCCCACACATTTCGGATTGCACGTCGAGACACACCCAAGCTTAAAGCTGCCGATCTCTGTGAACGTCCCTCTTGAATCATAAAAATCACTCTTGTAGCAGTTTCTGTGTCCATATGACGTCTAGGTCATGGCATTGCCATCGTAAACAAAGTTTTAACACCAAATGAATTAATTAACAAAGTTAGAGTATGAGAGATTATTAAGAGATGGTGCAGTGTTTGTTATGGGGTGCAGAACACGAGTGATTATGAAAGTGCATAATGTGATGTTTTGAGGAAATTTTGTTTTTTGTCTATCATCTTGAGAATTTTGTCAAACTTGACATACCAGACAGTCAAAACGATCTCTTGAAATTTCCACTTGAAGGTTACGTTACTGAAATTTACAAAAAGTACGGTAAAAACAATATACGGTCGAACTTTTGAAAAATTTTGGGTAGCCCTATTTTGTTTTGAGTAGGTGGCAATTCGCTTGGCACCAAACTAACTAAAAATCGGTTCATAACTAACTGAAACCCTAATTCCTATTCGGTTCTTGCCAAATTAGAGTATATTTACGTTAAATGTTCTTAAAATTTTCTAAAATTCTATCACTAAATTAGAAAGGCTACTAAAATTAATTTACTTGTTTATTATGCAAAATTTTAGAATAAAATTTAATCATTTGAATGTATACGATTTAGTCAGCACCTAAAAAAGTGTTGATTAAAATCCCACGAAATTAAGATTTTACTTCTAAAATAAGACTCTCTATTGTACATACCTAACTCTTGGAACTCAAAAATAACATTCAGATCAATCACATTTAGAAATTTATTGGTCCAAATGCTGTTATTGTGTAACTTTCAGTTCAAAATTCAAACACTTGAAACATCCTGACCCATTGGAATGCCAGGTGTTTTCTTCACCACGATCTAGGATTGTACACTTTACACTTTACAGTACGCCATCTAGTGCTAGGAAGTGAGAAACGTGGTAAATTTTTAGTTAGTTTTCCACGTAGGATCAGTTTGAAAAAATGGGTATATTTTTGGCTGAAACATGTAAATACCTTGAATAAAATACCTAGCCAAAATATTTTTTTTTGCAAGCTTTGGTGCGCAAGATGAATGGCACTATAAGAACAATATTAAAATGTTTGAAGAAACAGCAGAATAGCTTTTAAATTAAAAAAAAATTAAATTTAAGCATGACTAAACAGCCGAATCGCCACCATAGGTACCTATTATCTCAAAAAGACGTCACACGTCACCTATTAAGAAGTACATATTTGTAAAGAAAATGCTTAGAGAAGTGTTTTGTGTAAAGCGCGCATTAGCTTATGTTATGTTCTAGTAGTACTCTATAGCCTGCGTCGCGCCTGCGAAGATTCGGAAGATGAAAACTACATGGTATTCATTACTTCCATGATTTCGGAATCTTCGCAGGCGGTACTAATAATAATTCCTTGATAAGCTAAAACTTCAGTCACAGATAGAAACTACACCTCCGTTTTTGGAGGGTTGCTTAAAAATTAATAAGGAAGACAGCATTATTGCATTTACGTACAAAACGTGTAATTGCACAGATGTTCAAAACTCTATAAATTATTATCTTCAGAATGAGTATGCGGATTACAAATAGATACAGATGTGAAAATAACAAATTAAATGTGAAAATTACAAGAAATGTGTATAATGTAGGTATCCTAGTAATTATGTATGTTCACTTACCTAATTTTGTTTCTTTTCTTCATTGTTCGCTTTGCGTCATAATATTTCTGTTAAACTGATATTTTTGAGCATTTAGTACAGTCACATTTCTAGTAAAATAATATCTTATGAACTTTTTCTAATAGCCCCAACTGATCATATAGTACTTATTAACACGAAAAAACAGGTGCTTAACAGTATAATCTTAACTTTATTATCATCCTTCTCTTATAATTAAATATAAATTATTGTCAAGCAATAGAGTCATAAATTAAAAAAAAACCCAATTTAGGTATATTCATGACAACCAAGCAAAAAAGTGTTATCTTACAAATATATATAGCTCGATTACCACTGATTCACTGACTGACATGATTGTTCTCCGAGGATGCAACCTTGTAGGGTTGAAATTTTTGGTAGAAGGAGTGGGGGTGACTTCAGAAAAAATCCGACTTTTCCCCTTTTCACCCCTATCCCCCATGTATCTCGGAAACTATAGGTTGTAAAGGTTTTGCGCGAAAACTAATGTTGCTCAGGACAGGTTTTATATAAGGATCCGAAAAAACAAAAAAAAAAGATTTAAGTATGAAAATTTATACAAAAAAATAAATAATCCCATACAAAATTTTCAGCCCCTCAAACAAAACTTTTTTCATTTCGTCGATCACACGGTGGCAGGTGTAGGGTAGGTGTATGGTATGTGTAGGGTAGGTGTATGGTAGGGGTTGCTATCAGGCGGCTAGTAGTAGCCCATGATACGCATGTCATGAGGCAGTGTGGTGGTCACCCGTGGCACGCATATAACCAGGCAGGTGGTGGTCACCCATGACATTCTCCTGTCATCAGGCTGGTGCTGGATGACCATGACATTACTCCTGTCATCCGGCTGGTGGTGGATGCCCATGACATACTCCTGTCATCAGGCTGGTGCTGGATGACCATGACATTACTCCTGACATCAGGTTGGTGGTGAATGACCATGACATTACTCCTGTCATCCAGCTGGTGGTGGATGCGGTCCATGGTAGAAGGAAATGAAACTCCAGTAGACGTTTTTCCAATTTATTGTCGGGTAGCAGTGTTTAGGTCCGCACTGTCCGACAGCTCAAGCTAGAATGCCCGATTGTTTTTTTTTTTTTTCGAATGGGCATAGATGTTGTTGGCCATCTGATGGCCGTGACAACGTTACCGGACTAGCGGCGAGCGCAGACGGCGCTCGGACCAATTAAAAGTTAGGTTGGGGCAACGAACTCAAGGGCACCACTAAGGTACGAACCTCGGCTTGGGCCGTTGCCAGATTTAAGGGGGTAGGAATACGCCTGGAGGAGGCTGAGGAGAGGACTCGTCGACCCCGCCGGCGAGGTCGGTGTATCTGTGAAGTGTTTTTTCCGTCGCGGAGAGATGACGACATCTCCGGGTTAGCGGAGCTTATGTGGTCGTCTGGATAGCCAAGAACGTGTCTTGGTCGACGGAGGAAATATGCCCGATTGTCGACAGTGGGGGCGTATTTATAGCAAAGCGCTGTGTCGCCAACCACGTGGTTTTGAATAAGCGAACAAACTTGTATTGACGACACAGAGCCCTACTTTTTTACAGTAAGCTTAAAGGAATTATTCTAACAATCATTTTTAACTATCGAATTAACGTCTTTTAACAGGTTTGACATAGAACTTGACTTAAACTTGATTTTGACTAAAGATAAACTAACGATAAATCCATTTATGATTTTTAGACAATGTTTTATCAGTTATCGAGAACTTTTTGCGACACGTGGTATGCAACCACGTGTTGTTATTGAATGATCCTGTTGAAATAACGCTTTCGCGCCGACACGGCCATTCTGATAGGTGGTGCGCGCTCTGCACTAACCTTAGTTCTGCGTGAAAAGGTTAGTATTTCGGGGGGTTTTTGAAGTTCCTGATTCTCGAAGGTTCACGAAAACTATGGCGCCGATATGGCTATCCTGACAGGTGGTGCGCGCTCTGCACCAACCTTTAATCTGCGTCTGAAATAAAGAGATGCTTATTCTTTGTGTACGGTGTAGGTAACCCAAGTTAACCATCTATTACTTTACAAGGTTTACCAAGTGCCAACTAAAGTACATGGTCTTATGTGGTTTCAAAAATTGTTAACTCGAAGTTACAATAAGGTATTTAAAGTTACTCAAAGGTTTTCAAAGTTTACTTAAAGGTTTTCAAAGTAACGAAAAGGGTTTTCAAAGTAACGAAAATGTTTGTAACGAAATGTTTGTTACGAAAAAGGTTTTCAAAGTAACCAAAAGGTTTTCAAAGTAACCAAAATTCTTTTAAAGTTACCTAAAGGCGTTAAAAGTTACCAAATGGCTTTCAAAGTTACCAAAAAGCTTTCAAAGTTACCAAAAGTTTTAAAAAGTAACCAAAATGTTTTCCAAATTACCAAAAGGTTTTTAAAGTTACGACAAAGTTCTCAAAGTTACGAAAAGTTAAAAGCTCTCGAAGATACGGAAATGTTTTTTTTTTACTACAAGGTTCTATAAACTACTTGAAGAGCTCTCAATGTTACTAAAAGGAAAGTATCACCGAGGTTTATCAGAGTTTCTTATTAGAAAGGTTCTCCGAGGCTCCCGAAAGGGAAAGTTCTCGGAGGTTCTTGAAGATTCTCGGGGGTTCTCGAAGATTCTCGGGGGTTCTCGAAGATTCTAGGAGGTTCTCGAAGATTCTCGGAAGTTCTCAAAGATTCTCAGATGTTCTCGAAGATTCTTGAAGGTTCTCTGAGGTACTCAAAGGCGAATGTTCTCGAAGGTTCTCGAAGAAATTGTGGATGGAAAAAGGTAGAGGTAAATTTTTAAGAAGTGTTCTCTGGGGTTCTCGAAGATTATGGATTATCACGAAGTTAATAAGGGATTGAGGCGTCGAGCTCAGGACAGGGCGCAATGGCGCTCATTAGGGGAGGACTATGTCCAGCAGTGGACTGCTATAGGCAGATGATGATGATGATGATGATGAATAAGGGATTTCTTGAAGTTGCTAATTCGTTCCACAAAGCAAGGTTCTCTGAGGTTCTCGAAGAAAATGATTATCGTTAAGTTAAGTTAATAAGGGATTTCTTAAAGTTGCTAAGTGGTCCTAAAAAGAAAGGTTCTTGGAGGTTCTCGAAGAAAGATTTGTTAAGTGGTTACAAAAAGAAAGGTTCTCGGAGGTTCTCGACGAAGATTATGGATTATCTCGAAGTTAAAAGATTTCTCGAAGTTGCTAAGTGGTTCTAAAAAGAAAGGTTCTCAAAGGTTCTCGAAGTTATCAAGTGTTCTCGTAGTTTCTCGAAGAATATCATGGTTTTCGGAGTTTTTGAAAGGTTCTCGGAGTCTTCTGAAGGGGAAGGTTCTCGGAGAAAACAGTGACAGGGGTAAAAGTTAGATATGTTATTCTTTTGATAATTGGTTTATAGTGGTATTCTTCTTCTTAAGTTCCTACCTAGCCTGGCTAAACTTAAATCTCGTTTTGCTAGACTGTAGGTAGCTATAGTTTTTGAATTACAACGAAATAAGTAAATTAACAACCACTTGAACTATGTACTTAGTAAATAATTCTACAAAAGATGGTACATATTTTCATTGGGTCTAAGCCAGGGGCCAACTCTGGCCGGCGTTGGAGTCCCTAGGTCGAAGGCCTTGGATATATCCAAGGCCGCTAAGCTATAGCTTAGCGACCGTAAAAGTTAGGACCAAAATCCCAATGCGTCCTTCGAGCAGAAACGCTTAGAACTTATTGCGACCAAACGTTCGCCCATCCAAGTAACGACCGAGGCAGCCAAGATGATGTGCCAGTACCAGACCAGAACGTTTACAGTGGTTATTGCTCACAATACTAAACGGTAAACCCAAGCCGTGGACATGGCTTGGAGAATTAGCAGGCCCAAGTAGCAGCGGGCTGATAGGCCGTATTCGCCAAAGAACAGTCCACTGGGACGAACGAGTCCTAAGACTGACGACCCGTAAAAGGCCGCCAATAGAAGCTGAATGTGTTGAACCGCAACGGGTCCCATCTCGGGAGGCCCACGACTACCATTAGAACGCAACAGGCTGATTATGATGTAAAACAAAGCAGGCGACATACAAAGCCCAGAAAACCAGAAGCGCGCTGGTGGCCATATCAGTCGAGGGCAAGGCCTACATCTTTTTATATATAAATATATCTATACCCAACATATATTTACTAGGTGACTTAAACATAGATATTAGTGATATTACCACAGATAACAGAGCTGATGAATACTTAGACCTTCTGGCTATACATGGTCTCCTACCAAGCCATCTGCTTCCCACTCGAGAACAAAAATGTTATGACCATAGTATGGTTAAATCTAAATTTAAAATTACAACAGCCATCTGCACCCCTTCAATCACAGACCACTGTTGTCTTTACCTAGCCATATCAATGGTTCAACCTCTAGACAAAACGAACAAATCAATACACAAAATCGATTACCAAAAAGCGTTGTCTCTCTTAACTAAAGTAGAATGGAACTCCCTGTATGTGCTGAAGGATCCTAACACCATAACCGAAAAGTTTATCTCTACCGTCTCCAACATTATAGCTCAAAGTACAACCACACATTTAGTTCCAAATAGAAAACAGACACTTCGGCTTTGGGTAACACCTGGCCTCTTGCGGTGCATAAGATTCAGAGATATACTACATCGTCGGCATAAAAAATCACCTAATGATAAAGAACTAGAAACAATCTATAAACGATATAGAAACTATTGCAACGGCATCTTGCACAGTCTCAAAATCAAATATGACTGCTCTGAATTACAAGCTGCACATAAAAATATTAAAAAAACCGGGAAAGTTATCATGATATTACGGAATCACATACAGAACTCTTAAAACTGAAATCTACAATACAAGAATCTACTGATCATAATAATGATTACTTTGCACAGGTTGGTCAAAACCTAGCTCAGAAAATACTTGAAAATCTAAATTGCACCCAAGATAACCTTGTAAAAAAATTATAGTCCGCATAATATCCCATTAAACTCCATGATGCTTTTAGAAACGGACATATTTGAAATTAATAAACTTGTAGCAACACTTAAAACCACATCATCATCTGGGTGGGACGGTATCACGTCTATATTTTTGAAGAAGTCTTTGAACATACTTTGTGATCGTGTGTGTGAGTGAGCTCAAGTAAACATCAATCTCAATGCCTCTGTGGCTTTTTTGAGAGTAAATAATAGTAAAAAGTGAGAAACCTTACTAAAACAGGAAGAAACTGGAAGGATAGTGGAGAAGTAAACTAGCACAGGTATCCACGCAGCTCAGGCGCTGTTTTCCATCCATAAAATCACTTGGAAAGGCAAAATTAATATACGTTTGCATTCAAATTAACACGCACACATGCAAATCACAAAATATTTTGTTGTTTCTCGAACCAATCACCATTAATCACATCCTAAAATTTAAAAAAATACCGTCGTAAACATTTTGAAAAACTTGACTTGACTTCTTGTTTTTGGCTTTTGTGGCTGTAGTCACAATTCTGCCAATGTCCGTTATGCTATTTTCATAAGTTATGTCGGAGAGTGTGGACTAAGAATTTGGCCGGTTGTTCTAAGGGAGAATCCTTTTGATTTTTCTACAACAAAGACAACACAAAGACAACACAATGTTAGTAATTTTATACAGGTACTTAGTATTTACAAATTGGTTAGTTTATAATATGTTTAAATATATATTCATATACAGCACTCAATATTTAACTACATAATATTTTACAATTTAATATTATTTACATAAATAAATTTACACAGGATATAATTGATTAAAGGGGAAAAGGTCAGGGAAAGGAGACATTTAAAGGAGAAAGGACGGGGGATTTCCGGGGGGAGGATATCATACAAGGAGCAGCGTAGTTTCGGACAGTTGAAAAATATGTGGACCACATTTCCTTCCTCTAGACCACATTCACATAGAGAATGATCCCTAATCCTAATCTTGGCCAGAAAAACTGGTGTGCAAGCATGACCCAATCTCAGACGACAGATTGTTGAGGTGGTGACCTTGTTGGATTCGCGAAACTTAAAAAACCAAGGCGTGGAAGGAATCTCGGGCTGAATGTCACTATAGTGTTTGCCTTTAACTTTTCTAGATATATTCCATTCCTTGGTCCAAGATTCAAAAATATGAGTTTTAGAGAGAAGGCAAAGGTCATGGGAGTAGGTTTTGTAGTGCTCAAGAGTTCCAATATTTGAAGCCTCTTTTGCAAAGGAATCGGCCGCTTCATTGCCAGAGATACCAGAGTGACCAGGTATCCACGCGAGGATGACTTTGATACCCTGAGAATGACAGTCAAAGAGAGATTGTTTAATTTTGAGGATGGACGGGAAACGGGAAGAAGAGCGGAATGGATTCGAAATAAGAGATTGTAGGCAGCTTTTTGAGTCAGAGGAAATAATTGACTTGTTTAATTTGTTAGATTTAACGAAGTCGACAGCTTCTAAAAGGGCGATGGATTCGCCTGTAAATACCGAGGTTGAAGAAGGACATTTAAAACTAAGAACAATTTTCGTAAATGGTATCCATACTGCTGACCCAACCGGGCTATTCGGGGATAATTTAGATGAGTCCGTGAAGATTGCATACCAGCCATTAAATTTGGAACCCATTTGTTCGTTGAAGATTTCTCGGGCATTTGTGGAATCTTTGTCAATTCCAAAGTGTAACATAATGTTAGGAACAAAAGTTAAGGATTCATAGGGAGTGAGATAAAGGGGGTTGGAAGTATATTGATGGATAGGGTCTGGAAGATGTGAGAACTTAATAAGGCTTTTAAGAAGACAAGGGATTTTATCCGGATTGTCTGTATCAAACAGCTCAAGAAGCTATTTAGTTTAGGCAGAATGGGGTGGCATTTGTTTTGGACCAACTTGAAGAAGAATCTGTCCGAAAGGAATTGCCTTCTAAGGTGAAGAGGGGGATCGCAGCATTCCACTTGCATGGCGTTAATCGGAGATGATTTCATCGCGCCTAAAATTATTCGAAGACATTTCGATTGGATTTTGTTGATTTTTTCAAAACCGGATTTATTAAACAAATTTAGAAGAAAAGAACCATAATCAAAATGGCTTCTAATAATGGCGTTGTAAAGAAGCTTTTGGGTGTATGGGTGGGAACCCCACCATACACCTGAAAGAGAACGCAGAATAGTTACATTTTTTTCACACTTTTTTGATATGACATCGAAGTGAGGAGAACCTGTCATTTTGGAATCTAAAATTATGCCAAGAAATTTAGTGTTGTTTGATTGAGGAATGGGGACATGATTTATAAATAGATTGATTGAGGGAGTGATTCTTTTCTTGGTGAAAACAACAACGGAACTCTTTGAAGCAGATAGGGATAGTCCATGATTATGTAGCCAGTCATTGAGATATTCCAAAGCTGAGTTTAGTCTGTTTGAAGTCTCTTCCTCTGTAATGATTTTGGTGTAGAGGGCTAGGTCGTCGGCGTATTGGAGAACATCACAGAACGAGTCCACCGAGGTTTCTAAATCATAGGTATAAATGCTATACAGAAGAGGACTTAAAACAGAGCCCTGAGGAAGTCCCTTCCAGACAGTTTTAGCAGGGAGGAAGTCCTTACTAGTCTTGATAACCACTGATCTTTCCATTAATAAGTTGCATATACAAGCTTCTCTGGAATACTCAGCTGGCGCAGTTTATTCCTGAGTACCGGGAGCAGAACATTGTCATATGCCGAGGCGATGTCTAAAAATACGCCAACAAGAGATTTTTTTTCTTTGAATGCAGTGTAAATATCAGTGGTTAAAATACCTAAGCTATCTATGGTACTCATCCCTTTCCTAAACCCAAATTGAGTTCTAGCTAACATGGATTTATTTTCTACGAGCCATTCCAGCCGATGTTTAATAAGGCGCTCCATAATCTTGGCTAAAACAGAAGAAAGCGCAATCGGTCTGCGACTATTATGGTCTGATGGATTTTTGCCAGGTTTCAAGATTGGAATGATTATTTAGATTTTCCACTGCTCTGGAATAATACCTTTTTCAAAGAATGCATTAACTAGGTTTAGGAAGATCTCTTTAGTTTTGGGTGAAGATTTAGTGATAAATGAATTAGGGATGCCATCTATACCAGGGGATGAGTCTGTCAGTCCGTCTAGAGCGATTGTGAGTTCATTGAAAGCGAAAGGTTGGTCAAAGCAGTTCGAAACAGGGAGA
This sequence comes from Horisme vitalbata, assembly GCA_951804965.1. Taxonomy (NCBI): domain Eukaryota; kingdom Metazoa; phylum Arthropoda; class Insecta; order Lepidoptera; family Geometridae; genus Horisme; species Horisme vitalbata. The sequence goes on from OX638101.1 coordinate 11,949,754, forward strand.
AAATAAGGAGGGGAAGGGAGAGAGTTAATACAGGGGACTGAGGGAGGGGCAAGTGAGTCGGAAAAAGCCTCTAGCCATGATGAGGAATCATTGGCCGAGATGTTTTCCGAATCACAAGCTCCTCTGAAGCGTTTTATTTGTTTCCAAACAATAGAGGAAGGGGTTTTCGGAGATAAGTTTTCACAAAAACCAATCCATCCAAGTCTTTTCTTTTTGGAAACTAACCTTCTAAACTTAGCTGCAGCTTCTTGATAACTCAAGAAGTTAGGAACAGACATATTAGAGTAGTAACATCGCTCTGCTTCTTTTCTGTTTGTTATTGCGGTTGTGCAATCAGAGTCCCACCATGGAGTAGATATTTTAAAATGTTTGTTGGGCTTTTTAATGGGAATATGAGAATCCGCACATGAAATAATATTTTGCAAAAACATGTTATATGTCTGAATAGGGGAGATCTCTATAGGAGGTAACGAGTCTAGAGTAAGATCAAGCGAGGAGGAGTAAGCTGACCAATCAACTCCTGAAAGTCTGTATTTCATGGAAGGACAAGGGTTGCGTTAGGGGGAAGCTGAGTTTTGGATAGAAATGAGGATGGGAAAATAATCACTACCATAGGAAAGAGGAAGAGTTTGCCAATTTATTAAGGGAGAAAGAGAGGGGGAGCAGAGAGATAAGTCTACAGCACTTTTAGGGTTTTGAGAGGGCCGAACCCTACGAGTCGGAGATCCATTGTTAAGTAGGCAGAGGTTGGCTTCATCAAAGATTTCCATAAGTGAGAGACCAAATAAATCTGATTGATGGTGACCCCAAACTGTGTGATGGGCATTAAAATCACCTAAAAGTACTATAGGGGAAGGAATAGAAGAAAATAGAAATAGTAAATCAGGGATTAGGGATGAGTTAGGACGAGGAATATAGATTGAAATAAAGGATATATTTAAGGACCTGATACCAATCACGTTGATACCAGGGGGGAGGGAGGGGAGAGGTAATTGGGAAAAAGGAAGTGAGCGCCTTATTAATAAGGCGCATCCGGCGTACCCGTCAGCCCTGTCGTCCCGAAGGCATGAGTAGCCCGGAATCCGGAAACGGGATCCAGGCTTCAACCATGTCTCCGAGACGGCAATGACTGACGGGCAAAATTTGTTTATTAAGTGGGCCAGTTCATGTTTCTTTGGAAGCATGCTCTGGCAGTTCCACTGCAGGACGGATGTTTGATCCATGATGACCAGAGAGGGAAACTAGTTGGGTAAGTTTTGCGGCAACGTTGGACGGTAGGGGAAGAGGATTCATTAATATTATGTTTATTATTAGGGAAATTAGGGTTTCTAGCATGTTTTGATTTTGTGTAGGCGATGTAAGCATTTGGTTGCTACCAAGGGCACAACCATTAGGTAATGATGGGGAGGGGTCGTTGACTATTTCACGGTGGGCGGCCTTATCAAAAGACTTACCCAGGGGAGCTTTAGGACGGGGAGAGGCATACACGTTTTTGACATAGGAACATCTGGACTGTTGGAAATGAGTTGGATTTGGAGAAGTGGATTTAGGTGGGAACTGCGAAGGGATGGGTTGGGAGAACATCTCCTGGGCAACTTCGGAATACGAGCGGGCAACAGGACGGAATTGGCAGGAGGCTTCTTCATACGAAATACAGTCTTGGGCCATGACCAATTTTATAGATTTCTGCCTTTCTTGCTCCGGGCAGCATCTGCTAGTAGCGAAATGGCGTCCTGAACAATGAAGGCAGGAAGCTTCAGTTACTGGTACTTCACAGGAGTCCCCAGAGTGTTCCTGGGCACAACGGAAGCACCTTGGTTTAGACCGGCATTGCGATTTTGTGTGTCCGTATCGACAGCAGGTGAAGCACTGGATGGTGGGAAATTGGTAGAGCTCAACGGGAAGGGATGTATAGTAAAGGAATACTTTAGAGGGAAGGGTTTGTCCTTGGAAAGTTAATACGACCGTTTGAGTAGGGACCCATGTCACTTTGCCCTCTTCCACATTTTTGCGATTGAGTCGACGAGCTTTGATAATAATTCCGCAGTTTTCTGGTAGTTAGCTTTGACAAGCTCTTCCATTGAAAGGTCTGTGGGTACTTGGCGGACCAGACCCATTCGAGTAACGTTATATGTAGGGATTATTGCCACATACTTGCACATGCTAAGAATGGGCGAGATTATAAATTTGTTTGCGTCTTGGGCAGATTTGAATTCCACCGATATCTTGTTGCGGCCTACTCTTTTTACACCGTCTGCACAAATATTTTCAAATTTGTGATTGGCCAGGAACTGGCTAAACTTAATTGGTCTTATTGAGGTACCGGCTGATGTTTCGGGTTCTGAGCGGGAAATGTGGACCACATATGCACCCTTGTCCGAAGAATTATACGATTGAATGGCTCCGACAACGATAGATGGGTGTGTGTACACAGTTTGAATTGACGCAACAGCTAATTCTGGGGAGGTTATTGTTTTTTTCCCTGAACTAGGTTGGTCATCTGTCTCTAATCTTCGTTTTGTACCACTTACAGTAGTAAAGGCATGACTAGGTTCAGGAGGGTCCGGGGGAGCCGGAGGTACCGGCGGATCACAATCCATGTTTGAGGTCAAATAACCTCAAACACGGATTATGTACACAAACAATAAATAACACTTACCAACACCACTAACTACAGACAACAACACTTAGAATAATCAAAATTGATAAATTTTGTCTGAAAAAAGGCCGAAAAATTAATTAATTATCACAAAATCACTCCGAGCGACTTACTCGATACCACTTCCGAACGCAGAACCTTTTGAAAAACAACAACACTCGTGTCATGGCATGATTGACACTGACCAATGGATGACAGTACCTTGTGTCAGTGTCAGAAACCAAAAGAACAATCAAGCTTGGGTTGCCACTTTATGAATACAACAACAACAATAACAGCCTATTCAGTCCACTGCTGGACATAGGCCTCCCCTATAAGAAGGGGGATATGCCCATTATCCCCACGCTGGGCATGCGGGTTGGGGATCGCAGGGTACAGCTTCTCGCACCACCGACGCTGCTGCCCGTCGGCGGCCAGGGGATTTAGCTGTGCCGATGTAGGCTGCGCTATGCCGCAATCAGCCGGCCGCCAGAGCCCCGTTTGTTAGTTAGCAGGGTGTACCACGTGCAGGTGAGGTTGGCTTGGGTTCCGGAGATGGGGGTTGGAACCCCTTACACCCCACTTTATGAATACGATTTCTAAGAATCGAAAAATCGATTATTTTCGTATAAAAATCGATTTTGATGTAAGTTTCTGGAGCATGCTATTGGATTAATACACATACAAATACATTACACTCCCAATCAGTACAGGACGCAACTAAGATATAAAATGGATGAAAGAAATAACGTAACCCAAAGAAAACATCATATAATAAAATCACAGTCACTGGAATGTTTAAGTGAAAGTTCATTAAATTCTACAATTTCTGGTGGCTTGTTGGGAAAAAGTTTGGACCTATGAACACATTTGCTATCAAGCAATATGGAGGAAATGAAAGCTGAATTATCAGGTTTGAGATGTAGCTTACAGAGTACCCAAAATGAATTAGAGAATGTTATACTAGAAAACAATGACTTAAAAAAACACATCTCACAACTAGCACAGGAGGTTGAGATATTAAAGCAAATCTGTAAGAGCCCACCTTGATCTCGCAGAAGTTTATCGTCGACTAGTATAAAAAATGCTAAACGTCGTTTAACGGACAGTTTCAGACACAGCCCACTTGTATTACAAGATCCTACAAACAACTACAATAGTGAGAAAATTACACAATCCAAATGTAGTCCACATAAGTGTTTAGATCATAAGGACGATCGGAGCGGTACAGCCAACTTACAATTGCAGTCAAGTCCTTCAGTACGAGCACTAGACCCTCCGCAGAGTGTAGAGTCCAACATCAATGCTTTGTCTGCAGAAATGTTAGAGCCACCGGTTACAAATGTAGAGCTGACTCAAAATGTGGAGCTGTCTCAAAATGTAGAGGTGTCACAGAATGTAGAGCTGTTTCAAAATGTAGAGCGGGAATCGAAAGTGAAAAATAAACAAAAAACACTTTTCATCTTTGGTGGATCACAATGCACTGGCCTATCTTCTAATCTTAGAAAATCAAGGTCTCGAAACAAATACGAAAACTATCAAGTGATTTATTTTATAAAATCGAATGCGTCATCTCAGGAGATACTTAACAGTGCAAAATTATTTGAAATTGGTTCTGAAGACCGGGTTCTGATTTGTATTGGTCAGCATGACCGGAACCCATGAAGATTATGACGGAACTATGCGTATTTTTAAAATATATCAAATGTCCTGTGTTTATTTTAAAGGTAGCAGAAAATGTGTATCTTAATGAAAATAAATTGAATGACATGTTGATTATGATATCACGACAACATGAAAAATGCACCTTTATTGATATTGACTCTGATTATAAGGATTTTTATTTATTTGACGTATGTTGTAAAATTAATTCTATGATTGACCAATTTGATTATAATGAGAAATTTTTGACTTTTCGTAAAAGAAGTGTACTTGGAAGACATAATAAGTCGCATAAACATAATGGACCTTATGCTAAATATAATAGCAATAGTTGTCTGTCGCAAAAAAGTACACAAACAAGCACTAGTGAGTTTCAATCTGTAGGTACACAAACAGAGGAGCCAGTATCTAATCTGAATGATAGTATTAAATTTTTTCGTGAGCAATAATGTAAATAATAGTGTATTATATCCGTCTGCTAACTATGGACGGCTAAATTTATATTATCAAAATGTATGTGGAATATCTAACAAAAAGGATGATGTTAAAGTATATTTAGATAATAGTGACGCGAAACCTCATTTAATATGTTTATGTGAACATTTCCTAAATGAACAAAGTATTTCTGCATTCAATTTCAAAGGTTACAAATTGGGGTCATATAACTGTAGAAAAAACAAAACAAGGGGTGGTTCTTTAATATTAGTTGATTTAAACAGAAAGACCGAAAAGTTAAAGATTTGTAAGCAGTTGTACAAAATTAACAGTTTCGAAATATGTGGGGTCAAAGACTTGAATTATAACCTGAACATTTGTTGCTTATATAGAATTCCTGACCACAAGAACTTTGACGAATTTATAGAAAAATTAGAAATACTTTTAGAACATTTCTTCAACAAAAAATGCAGTATTCTTGGAGACTTTAATGTAAATTTTCTAATTGATAGCAAACAGCAAGGTGATTTAACTACCCTTCTCAATTGCTATAATTTTAAATATCTCATCAAATCCAATACTTTTTTTAGAAACAACGCTAAGTCATGCATCGATAACATTCTGACCAATCTTCTAGAGGGTAATGTTCTGGGCTATGATGTAGATCACAACATGCTTGCTGATGGACATGTAGGTCTTTTTTTGTAGTTTGTTTCTGGAAAGTGCACTGTCAAAAGCTGAGCCAAATTATACGGCAAAGCAAAGGAGTTTTTCAGAAAAATGTAAGGACGTTTTTAAGCATTGTCTGGTAGAATGTAATATAGAGAACTGTAACATAAATACTTTTTTACTTAGATTCCAACAAATTTTTAATAAATCTTTCAGGAAAAAATCAGTTAGAATAAATGCCTAAATGAATCCGAACATCAAGCAGAATGAAACGTTTTCTGAATTCACAATGCAAGAATAATCATGAATCGTTAAGTACTTATAGAAATAAATATATAAAGCTTTATAAAAAAATATTTACAGTATCTAAGAAGCGTCCAATAACAAATCGAAACAAATTTGGAAAGTTATTAATAGGCATAGAAATTTAAGCAACGTGGGAAACTCAGACAATTTACAACTTAAAATTAATAATGTAATCCATAACGATGGCCATGCAATAGCCGATATTTTTGCGTAACAATTTAATTTTAATTTTAAACTTGATAACATTAACATTAAAAATAATCTTGCATTGACATTCTTATTACAAAATTGTGATAGAGTTGATAATGATATAGAAATGGAACCAACAAATAGGAATGAGATTAAAATAATTGTTAAAAGGATGGCAATTAAAAGATCTTATGGATATGACGAAATACCCATTACAATAATTAAAGACAATATTAATCTGCTTGCTGAACCACTATCAAATTTTTATAATAACTGTTTAACTTTAAACATTTTCCCACAACAACTAAAAATTGCTAGAGTTCTACCATTGCATAAAAAAGGAAATAAGAATGATCCAAAAACTATAGACCAATTTCTTTATTGCCAATTTTTTCTAAAATTTTTGAAAAAATTATAAAATTAAGATTAGTATCACATCTAAAGAACAATAAAATTTTCAATGAACAACAATTCGGCTATCAACTAGGTGTCGGAACTATTGACGCAATAGATCATCTTTTAAATGAAGTATTAAGCAATCTTAATAGTAAAAAGAAGGTAGCTGGGTTATTCTTAGACCTTTCTTCCGCTTTTGATATGGTAGATCACAGTATTCTACTAGCTAAACTTGAGCATTATGGAGTGAGAGGTAATGCCTTGTCACTAATTAGATTTTACCTAAGCGGTAGAAAACACTAATATGTTGAGGTTAAAAATATTGTTAAGGGGGTAGAAGTGGTAGCCAAGTCTAAAGTGATTGATATTAAGTGCGGAGTGCCACAGGGTTCAATTTTGGGGCCCATATTTTTCATTATTTTCCTTAACGATCTTTTTAATTACGCTAAGAATTTATTTCCTGACATAAATTTAGTTGCTTATGCTGATGACACTAATGCAGTCATCTCAAGCTTGACTGTATTGGAACTTAAATTAAAAATTGAAAATGCACTTAGAGTCTTTGATCATTGGTTTAACGTAAAAAATCTTATGTTGAACATAAAGAAGACGCAAGCTATTCTTTTCAGATCTACAGCGCATAATTCTCAAGCAGTAGAAATCCTACATATGAGTGAAAAGATAGAGTTAGCTAAAAGTGTTAAGTTCCTTGGTGTAAATTTAGACCACTTCTTGAATTGGAAAGACGAGTTGGAGTCCATAAGGAAAAATGTTAGTTCTGCTTGTTATGCACTAAGAAGCCTCAGAGATGAGGTGAGTGTCTCACAGGTTAAAACTGTTTATTATGCTCTGGTAGAATCAAAATTAAGGTACAGTGTAAAGTTTTGGGGAGGCAGTTACGAATATAATATGAATAAAGCATTTGTAATTCAAAAAAGAGCTATTAGAACAATTGTACGTATTCCACAATGGGAGTCCTGCAGAGAACATTTTACAAAATTGCAAATTTTGAATGTGCCAAGTTAATATATTCTAGTGCTTCTTATGGATATAGTAAAAAATCCATTAAAATACGAGACTAAGGAAGAAAGAGTAAATAGGTTAACCACAAGACGTAAAGATCTCGAGGTGCCTATATGCCCAAAGCTCGATATTGCTAGGCATGGCTCTCGGTATCAAGCTGTAAAACTTTTTAAGGCACTGCCAATTGGTATGAAAGTTATCGATAGCCATTCTTTATTTCAAATGAGACTGACAAAGTTTTTGTTGAAGGGATGTTTCTACTCAATTAATGAATTCGTGACATGTAAAAATTTAGAATAGTAATTATAGTTTATTTCATTTTATTTTTGTTGACATTGTAATTTATTTGTTTCTCTTTTATGTTATTTTTTTATTTTATTTTAATCTGTATGTATTTGTTATAATTCAATCCTTCATTTCAAATACGATTGTTAATTGTTCTTGAATAAATAAACTGAAACTGAACCAATTACTTTTATCTGCAACACCTGCCTCTCAGCTGGAACATTTCCGAAGTTACTAAAAGACTCTATTGTAACACCTATTTTTAAATCAGGAGACAGGGAGAAAGTTAATAACTACAGACCAATATCAATTTTATCGACCTTGGCTAAAATACTTGAAAAGGTGATAAACAACCGTCTTATAAACTATCTGGAAAAAAACCAGCTTCTCTCTGTTAATCAGTTTGGGTTCAGAAGCAAACGATCAACCTCTGAACCTATCGAAAGCCTTGTTACAGAAATTACTAAAAATCTAGACAACAAACTTAAATGTACCGGAGTTTTCCTAGATCTGGTCAAGACTTTCGATACCGTCTCCATTCCTCTACTACTAAATTGGAGTCTTTGGGTATTCGAGGAGTCCCATTAAAAGTTCAAGAGCTACCTGAGTAATCGTTCCCAAACAGTAAAGATGGGTGACACCCTAAGTTCAAAGCAAGCTATTAACTTTGGTATTCCTCAGGGAACAGTTCTTGGGCCGACCCTCTTTCTCATTTATTTAAACGATGATACGGCAATTGTTTTCAGGGGCAAAACTTGGAATGACGTTTGTAAGAAAATTGAGTGGGGTATGCAAAAGATTTTCAATTGGCTCAATAACAATCTTCTTACGCTCAACGTAGATAACACTAAATATGTTACCTTCTCAATATATAATAATAATCAACCTAAAACTAATCTCAACATAAAAATTCACACTTGTTTGCCTTCCCTCAACTACTCAAACTGCAACTGCCTTACTCTCTCTGCCACTAAAAACATAAAATATCTAGAAGTAATTATTGATAATAAATTAAATTGGAAGCAGCAGATTGATATGCTAAAGTCACGAGTAAGAAAACTTATACCAGTCTTCAAAAAAATTCGACATCTGTAGGAAAAAAATATAATTAAAAATGTTTATTTTACCTTATGTTATGTATGTATTATTAAAGTACTTATGTAAAGTACTTACCTTGTCGACATTGTTGCTCTAGCTACAGCAAATGGCATTCATAATGTTTTATATAGGAGGTTGAAGCTTTTCCTGCCTACCTATGTCATATTCAAATACATAAATAGGAACCTATGTATATCTACCTACATTATAGAAGTTATAAAGAAATTTTTGTACAATTTTTTTTGTACAAATTTTACAATATCGGAACGTAGAACATGCAACGACAAATGTTTCTCCGGCAATAGCACTGCTGAGTCACCGCTCACGCGGGCGCCTGGACGCGCTGCAGCCGGACCTGGCAGCCGTGGTACGCTCGGCGCAGCAGCGCCAGGTCGTGAACAAGGGTGGACAGGATCGCGATATCAGGGTCGGTGACTGTGCTCGTCCGTGGGTATACGTATAGGGGGCAAAAATGGGTCAAAGGTAACGTGACTGAAAAGTCGGGACCGGTGTTGTATAAAGTTAATGTTGTATATGGTATGCAATGGCGTAAACATCAAGATCAGGTAATATCGCTGAACCCGAATCGGAAAAGTAGGTTTTCGTTGTCACGCCCTAGTTAGAGTTCATATCAAGATGCTAGCTCAATGAGGCCTGATAACGAGGTTGACGACAGGTTTGAAGATGCAAAGGAGGAGGTGTCGGAAGCGGGAGCACGTAGTCCGATGCAGCATTCAGCCCTCGCATCGCCGTCGTCGGCGGTATCATCGCCGTCGGCGGCAGCGGCGGCGTTAGCGAGCCTGCTATCTCCGACGCTACGCCGCGAGACGCCTCGTCTCGTGCTATGCGAGCGTATAACTGAGCTAAACATTAACGATGTATAGTTAGTTATAAATATACTTAATTATACCTAGGTTAAGGGTGATGGGTTTTAAAGGTTAAGCCTAATTTTATGAGGGGAAAATGTAGGGTGAACTTTTGTCTTGTAATGTGGGTAGGGAATAAATTAGTCAGTTTCCGACCTCGGCGTTTCATTGAATGTTCCATTTTTAAGCTATAGTATAATCCGCATTACGGCACGACATCATGCCGCAGCAACATGGTTTTTTGAGAGCTAGGTCTACTACATCAAATCTTCTGGTCTGTTCTGAGTACTTATCTAGGAACATGGCCGAGCCCTCGCAGGTAGACATCATATACACCGACTATTCTAAGTACTTTGATCGCATTGATCACGTAGTCCTATTGAGAAAGCTCCAACAAATAGGTATTAGAGGGAACCTCTTCAGATGGTTCACATCTTATGTTTTTAATAGATGCCAAACAGTTGTTCTAAGCGGATGTTCCTCATCGCCCATGTTTATTCCTTCAGACCAACCCTACAACAAGCCTACTACATTGCATCTCCAAAATCTTGGAGAAAGTAGTTAGCATGCAGATGACAAAATGTTTGGAAGATAATCACATTCTGCCACTACTCCAATCCGGGTTTCGCAAAGGCCATAGTACATCAACAGCCTTGCTTGATGTTGTGGATAACACCCTGGCCGCCCCAGACAAGAATGTGTAGTGTTCTCGTTCTACTTGATTTTTCTAGGCCATTTGACTCCATAAATGTCCCTCTCTTGTCTAAATTAGCTTACTATGGATTTGACCCAAAAACCGTCAGCTGGTTCTCGAGGTATCTCTGTCATAGACATCAGTATGTTGAGCTCCGATCTACAGTTGGTGGCATACTTAAATCGTCTCTCCGTCCTGTCCCTAGGGGTATCCCCCAGGGTTCTATCCTTGGACCTATACGCTATATCTTGTACAGTGCGGACATTATTAAAGACATTTCTTTCTGTAAATTTCATCTATATGCCGATGACCTGCAGCTCTACTTTAATTTCTGCCTTCGGATGCTATCAGTGCAGTTAAAAAGATAAATGATGACTTGTCTACAGTAGCTCAATGGTCAGTATCAAATTCTTTGGTCTTAAATCCTAAAAAGTCAAAGAACATGGTTTTTGGGTCCAAAGCTAACCTTAAAAAAATTGATTTGTTAAATCCTCGGCGAGCGTGTACAAATGTCTTAGTGATACCGAGACACAAGTCAGTGACTTTTAGGGGCTTTTTTCGATTTGCTGCATCTTGGTGTTGGAATGACCTCCCCCTACGATTCGTGCTCTGAAAACATTAAATACCTTAAGGTCTGTGCTTAAAGGAGAGCTCCTTTCAGAGCAAAAACAATTGTAGGTGGCATATTTCAACTTACCAAGTACATACCTGCATCGTTTTTGACATCATTTTTTGTGTTGCGGGGGCGTGAGTAAATCAATATCCCAGTTACATATCCAACATCCACTCCAGGTTCGAGGCACCATAACACCATAAAGCCATCACGCGACACATGCACCATCTTAATAAGGAGCGGCGGGAAATCACTGCGTTAGTGTTACTTTTTTATTTTATTTTATGGTATTATTTTTTGTAAATTTCCATGTACGGTGGGCCAAGAAAGTGGTTTACCAGTTTTGACAAAACTTCGTATGCAACCAAAATAACACTAAGGTTGAACTTTTTAATAATGAAAGAGATGCCTATTCATGATGTATTGTTTGTTATCTGAGATGCCTAACATCTTAAGTCATGGGTTAAAGATGTTATTTTCAACCTTATTATTAATGCGATAGGCTAATTTTTTCAACAAATACAACCATTAGTATTTTTTGTTCATAAATGAAAACCTCTTTTTAACTGAAAAAAAAGTAAATATTACTGACAACTGTCAAGATTTGACATCTTTATTATGTAAACATTATTGTTGTTTCTCAATTTTGCTAAAATGCCTCGCAATTTATCAATAGCCGAATTATTTGCACTACATAGCGATGGCCTCAATATTAGTGAGATTTCTAGACGTTTAAATGTTGCCAGCCGATCGGATTTTTTATCCAGAAAATTAAAAACCAGAATTTCATTACTTACAAGACAATTGTTATTTGCATACAGCAAGAGTGACGCGTGCCTGGTTTGAAGCACACCCAGAAATAAGCACAGACTACTAGGATGCAATAAGGTCCAGCCAGATCTTAACCCAATAGAAAATTTTAGGGATTTTAAGAACAAAGCCCTGGAACGGCACTGTTATGAGATATGGGAGGAAGCCCGCGGGTTTGATATCTGGTCAAGGCTGGGTTCAATGAGAGACCGTCTCCAAGCTGTCATAGACGCAAGTGGTGGTTACACAAGATATGATGTCCTATTTTAGATTTCAGCTTTTTTATTGAAAGGTGTCTCTTAATTTTTTTTACTATTAAAATACAATTTTACAGCAACCAATTAGTTCAGAAGTTCGCAATTTTTCTATGTAGTTATGCCGCCAGTCAGTAGGTTAATCACAACATTGAACACATGAAACTGCAAGCATGCATTCTTAGTAGTGCAGCTGGCCGCTTATCGCCTCTCGGCCCACGCACGTTGCATCCGTGCTTCTAGATCCTAAGGTACTTTTATTCATTCGTAACGAGAATAAACTTCGTCTCGGACGTCTCAAATTAAAATTGTTTTTATTGTGAAAATTCGTAACAATAATTTTAAAGTTAGTTTTTAAAAACATCTTTAACGTTCCCGTATACTTTATTGGCGCAGCCGGGGCAGATTTTCCAAGTTTTTCGCGTGGTTTCAGCGAGTTTACGTGCTGGATACCAGCGGGACGGATTCTGTGCGAACCAAATAAATTTATAAAGTTCCTGGGAGGTGATCGAGCATGTTGGTGACTGGCTGGTGAGTAGAATTTTCACCATCCTTTCCTATCTTTCATGTTTTGTGTTTTGTTATATTTGGAATCGAACTTTTTCCATTATAACGTTTTCTGGTTTCCTATTGTAGGGACTTGTGAAAGTAAAGTAGGTAGAGTTAAGTAAACAGTGTTTATACAAATTTAGACATTCTTAAAATTTAGTATTATTTGTTTAAATCACAAAAATCTAAATTAATAAGATAAAAATAATTATAAATTAAAATATATTAGATAAGGGTAAAAATGTCGACGCTCAAAGCGATACCGAAAGAAATTATGTGTATAATACCGCATTTTAATGGCAGTAAACGTCATCTCAACTTATTTATACAGAAATGTGATTATGTGTATGATAAATTTAGTGGTGATCTCGAGCAGAATACTTATGTACTACATAACATAACAAGTAGGTTAACGGATGAAGCCGCCGCATTAGCAAGCGAGCGCAATGACATTACGTCTTATGAAAAACTTAAGACTGTGTTAATTCAACATTTTGGTGATCCTAGAAGTGAGGAATGTATAGCCATAGAACTGGAAACCTTAAAAATGAAACAAGGGGAAAGCTATTTAGAGTTTTGTAATAGGATACAATCCGTTCGATCTGTTTTGTTTTCTAAAGTGAACCAATTAATAAATATAGAAATGATTAAGAGTAAAACAGAGATCTACAACAATCTGGCCCTTAACGTGTTCTTATATAACCTGCCCGAAAACTTATTAAGACCTGTGCGAATGAAAAGTCCGTCTACACTTGAAAAGGCATTAGAGTTTGTGTTGGAAGACGTAAACTTTTATGAGCAATATAACCTTAGGAATAAAATGCTTAGGCAACCAGCAGCGACTTCATTAACACCAGCGAAACTGAATGTTAACCCTCCAACCCAAAACGCGTTCATACAACCCAACGGCTTTAGGTCCACGCCCCCTCGTTTTAACTTCGGGATTCCGGCAAACAGTCAGTATAGGCCGCCAGCATATTCCGGGAACCAATTTGGTGCTCAAGCTCCAACTGGTTATAGACCACATTCGATGCGGCCACAACAATTTGGCTATCGGCCTCCATTTATCCAGAATCAATTCGGTGCACAAGCTCCAACAGGTTATAGACCACAACAATTCGGCTATCGGCCTCCATTCGCCCAGAACCAAATCGGTTACAAGCCTCCCAATTTAAATCCAAAATTTAACACTGATGTTTCCATGAGGACCGCGCCTCCTCTAAAACAACAACAACCACAGGGCTTTCGGTTGAACGAGCTTGAATTAAATGACGATTATGGTTATGAGTACTTTGCCAATCAGGAAGGTTATTATAATGATAATGATTATGAGGATTACTATAATCCCCAAATGGAAATCATATCGGAAAATGAGCAGGAAAAATTGGAAGTTGAGGAAACTCCTAAAGTGAATGAAGTAGGAAATTTTCACATATGGGCCTCAACGGAGGACGGGAAATAATACATCTAAATTGCAACATAAAGTTAAAACTGCCGTATGTCTATTTGGCTGAAATTGATGGAAAATTTATGATAGACACGGGAAGTACGCGATCTTTTATCAGTCCGCGAAAAGCTCATCAATTTTTTCGTAGGTTTGTACACTGTGAACCATTCACTGTTATAAGTACTCATGCATCAAGTAGTCACAATGAAGTTATTGAGATTCCATTGATGCCGTCTTTTAATTGCAGTGAATTTCATAAGTTTTACGTATACGATGTAGACCAACAATACGATGGGCTTATAGGAAATGACTTGTTAGTGCAGTTAGAAGCCGTCATTGACTTGAAACATCATAAGCTAAGGACAAAAACAGTGACCTTACCTATAGTAACACGGATAACTAATCACGTTATAGAGTTAGCCCCGCGATCAGAACATCGCGTGAAAATACCCACAGACTTGTATTCAGGAGAAGCCATCTTGAATTTTCAACAATTTGCGGAGGGGATTAGAATGCCTACCGCTATAGTAAATTGTGAAAATGGATATGCTACCACCGTTATCCAAAACGCATTAGATAAACAAAGGACGTTAGTAATTACCGCTCCTTTTAAGGTAGATGAATTTCAGAGTGACAAAGTAAATGTAAACTGCTATAGTGACGTTGAAATGAAGGACATGGAAGTAGATGACATTTTAGAAGAAAATCTTACGAGACTAAGGCTTGATCACATGAATCAAGAAGAGCGTAATTGTATTTCTGAATTATGTAGAGAATATAAGGACATATTTTACAGTGATAAGCTTCCTTTAAGCTTCACAAACCAAGTAAAACATTTTATTCGAACCAAAAATGAAGACCCAATTTATGTAAAACCTTACAGACAACCTCCTGTCCAAACACAAGAAATTAAATCTCAGGTCGAAAAGCTTTTAAAAAACAACGTGATTCAGGAATCACACTCACCATGGAATGCTCCTGTTCATCTCGTTCCCAAGAAAATGGATGCTTCAGGTGAGCAGAAGTATCGAATGGTCATTGACTACAGGCGACTTAATGAAATTACAACGGATGACAAATACCCTTTACCTAATATAACAGATTTATTTGATAAATTAGGTAAAAGTAAGTATTTTACGACTCTGGACTTAGCGAGTGGATACCACCAGATCGAAATCAATGACAATGACAGACAAAAGACCGCTTTCAGCACAGAAGCAGGCCATTACGAGTTCTTACGGATGCCATTTGGGCTAAAAACAGCCCCAGCGACCTTCCAACGAGCCATGGACAACGTCCTTAGGGGGCTTCAAGGGTTGCACTGCCTAGTATACATGGACGATATAATTGTGTACAGTACGAGCATGCAGGAACATGTCAAGGACTTAAGATCTATATTTCACAGGTTAAGAGAAGCTAATTTGAAGGTACAGCTCGATAAATCAGAATTTCTAAGGAAAGAAGTATTGTATCTAGGTCATACTATCACGGACCAGGGTCTTAAACCCAATGATGATAAGATAAGGGCAGTTTTAAACTATCCTTTGCCCAAAACTGTGACAGAGATTAAGAGTTTTCTTGGTCTCATAGGCTATTACAGGCGATTTATTAAAGATTTCGCAAAAATAACGAAACCGCTAACTAATTGTCTTAAGAAACGGAATAAAATCGTAATAGATCAAAAATATATGGACGCTTTCCATCAGTGTAAAGAACTTCTTACACATGCGCCTCTACTTCAGTATCCAGATCCATCGAAACCTTACATTCTCACAACAGATGCATCAGCAGTGGCCCTAGGCGCCGTGCTGTCACAAGGTACTGTAGGGACCGACCTGCCAATTGCGTATGCTAGTAGGACTCTAAGTGAGACTGAAATGCGATATAGCACTATAGAGCGCGAGCTTTTAGCTGTTATGTGGGCCATCAAACATTTCAGGCCCTACCTGTATGGTAATAAATTTACTATTTACACAGACCATCGACCTCTTGCTTGGTTAGATTCTATCAAGGAACCAAACAGTAAATTGACACGTTGGCGATTACGTCTACTTGAATACGACTATCAAACTAAGTATAAAAACGGAAAGCAGAACACGAATGCTGACGCTTTACCGCGCATTAAAGTTAATGCTCTGGACGATGATTCATCAGATGAATCAATGGAAGTAAATTTAGACGAGAAAGAACAAAAACTTCAGAGTCATATTCAAGACATAACTAATAAAATAGTTGACCTGGCGAAGGATGATGATCCGCCAATGGAAACTATAGTATTATCAGACACGTCAGATACAGAAACAGTTCGTAATATTTCAGAATTAGAAAAAACATACCCACTTCCACCGCTATCTAGTAGTACGGAAGGTACGGTTCATTCAGCTGATGATTTAGAGTCTAAAGGAATGCCTATATTAAATGAAGCTATTGATACAAAGCCAAACCAAATATTAGTTTTTACTTGGTCTAGGAAAGAAATGAATGTTAAAAAATTACCTAGGGTACATCAAAAGGTTCTAGAAGTGTTTTTGCCTTTACACGACAAGGAAATAATAAAACAGTTTCTCAAGGAATATATAAAACCCAAAAAGAAGTATTTCGTGTATTTTGAGAACAAGCAACACAGTAAAGACTTTAACAGCGTTATAATGAAATTGTTTAAGCAAGGAACTGTAGATTTTTATGAATGCACTGAAAGGGTTATATTTGTAGAAGATGAAAATGAACAAAAAGCGATAGTATTAAAACATCACGAAGGGAAAACGTGTCATCGCGGCATAAAAGAAACCATACTTAGAATAAGAAGGAACTATTTTTGGCATAACATGCAGGATATAACATCGGCGGTCATAAATTCGTGTGATGCGTGTCAAAAGATGAAGTATGATAGAAAACCGATAAAACCAACAATAGAGTTAACTCAAACACAATCAGCACCGTTTCAGGAAATATTTATTGATATATTTTCCATTGAGAGTAGGTATTATTTGACCATTGTAGATGCGTTTAGTAAACTAGGACAGGCAATAGAAATAGAAAATAAATCGACACCAGAAGTAGTTCGTGCGTTGATTAAGTACTTTTCCATGTACGGTGTCCCTATCAAAGTCAGTAGCGATCCCGGATCTGAGTTTAATAATGAGCTAATGAAGGAGTTTATGGAGATGTACAAAATTCAACTACACATCTGTACTCCTAATAATCCAAATTCAACAAGTATCGTTGAACGATTCCATTCGACAATAATAGAAATTTACCGCTTAGCAAAATATGATCAAAAATGTACTGACGCTGCGTCAGTTATGACATACTCCATAATGGCTTATAATAATACAATACATTCTACAACGGAGTTAACTCCATTTGAGATAGTATTTGGACACACCGATTCAAATAAATTGTTTGATGGTGAATTTGAAAAGGCATATACGCAGCAGTTGCTGAATGATCATGCCAAACGGACGAAACACCTCTATCGGTATCTTTCTGATAAGATGATAGAAAAGAAGGAAAAGATTAGAGAGAAAAGGTTAGGAGAAAATATAGAGTTAGAACCAGGTGACATTGTTTATACAAAAGACATCAATACTAGAAAAAGCAAAGATAAACCAAGGTATAAAAGAGCAAATGTGATAAGTAAGGTGCAGCGAAATATAGCTTCAATGCAAGTAGGTAAAAGAGATACGAAGGTGGCAAGTAAAAATGTTAAACGCCCTCCACAGGTGGTGCTTGGTCGTAGTGACTCTACTTCCTCAGAGCCAGGCCCTTCGTCTTCAAAAGATTGAAAACAATCCTGGTATTTTACCTGTTAAGGAAGGACAAGCGTATAAGGTAGAAGATAAGTGGATTATTATTAAGATTTTAGACTTAAGCGGTATTAGTAGTGATTTAGATTATCATATTATAAAGTTTAAGGAATTTGTTAAGCTAGTAGATAGTCATAAGCCTTTCATTGATGAGTTTTCAAGTATAAGGACTCAAGTTCAATACTTACGCAACATAACTGTAGTGAAATTTCAACAGTTGGTTCCGCTCCGTAGATATAAGAGAGGTTTACTGAATCCCCTTGGGTCATTAGTTAAGGCTGTTTCCGGAAATTTAGACAATGATGATGCTATTCGATATGACGCGCTTATTTCCAAAATTGGCACAAAGGAAATGGCTAATGAGAAAAGGTTAACTATTATCACTAAAATGTTGGATAATTTTGTGAATAGTACAGAAACTTTACATGAAAATACCGTAATATTAGATAAACGACTAAAAGTAATTGAAGAATTAATTGAATTCAAAAATTTCAAAGAAAATACTTGCCTCTATCTGACATATGTGTTAAGTATGTTTGATATGTTTATGAGTATGTTTAGAACCATCTACGTGACATTGAATGAAATAGAGACTGCTCTAGCATTTAGTAAGGTGTCTGTACTACATCAGTCAATTATAAATTCTACCGAACTGCTACAATTATTAAAATCTATCGAGAAAGTTAGTCATTTAGTCTATGAAGCAAATGAGAGTAATTTGTTGAAATTAGAAAGAATTATTAAGGTTAAAGCATATGTGAAGGAAAACCAGATAACGTTCTTATTGGAAGTTCCTCTAACAGATAAAAATACTTACAGTTATTTTAAAATTTATTCACTCCCAATGTACAAGAGCTCTTTAAACAAAACAGTAGTAGTTTTTCCTGAATTTCCTTACCTATTGGTGAAAGATTCGAAGTACCTGCCGGTCTCTAAGCCATGCGAGAAAATTGCTGCAGATAACTATTTCTTATGCAACGACGAGAACGTGGCTTTGTTCCCAACCATGACCTGTGCAGAGCAGCTCCTCGAATTCCAGGCCGACCCTACCTCGTGTGTACCATATGCTGTTAACATAGAAGATATAAAGGTTCAGAGAATAAGCTTAGATAGTTGGATTGTTTTTACACGAAAACCGACAAAATTGGTAGAAACATGTTATCGAGATAGCACGAGAGAGTCACTCTCTGGTACTTATATCATAACAACAGCAGATGGATGTGAAATTTTCCTGGGCGAGTTTAAATTAGGTTATCGCAGATCTTTTGCAGAGAACCTACAGTATAAGGTAATAACTCCTATCATTACTTTACCTGAGTTAAAATCAACGGATATGTCATCATCGTCAATTATAAACATCAAGAACATCAATTTGGAGGAAATGAAGCATTTTTCACGAGTCTTAAAACTAAAAGAAAGTGCATTAAGTGAAGTGGAAAATAAGATCAGTGGCGTAAATATCAAAAGTGTTAGTTTAGGCACTCTTCTATTGTACTTAATTTTAGTTTTAGTAGTTTTAAGTTATTTAGCGTATCGATTTAATGTAACGCGAAATGATCGGATCAGAGCTTCTGCAAGACCCGATAATTTCGCACTTGAGGAGGGAGGAGTTATGCCGCCAGTCAGTAGGTTAATCACAACATTGAACACATGAAACTGCAAGCATGCATTCTTAGTAGTGCAGCTGGCCGCTTATCGCCTCTCGGCCCACGCACGTTGCATCCGTGCTTCTAGATCCTAAGGTACTTTTATTCATTCGTAACGAGAATAAACTTCGTCTCGGACGTCTCAAATTAAAATTGTTTTTATTGTGAAAATTCGTAACAATAATTTTAAAGTTAGTTTTTAAAAACATCTTTAACGTTCCCGTATACTTTATTATGTTAATAAATAGCTATAATTTAATTTGTATTTTATTACGTATATAGTTTTTGGAAAAACTTACTCGTATTCTTCTTTTACTCCTTACCCTATTAATCCATACTTTGATATTATAAATGTGAAAGTGTGTTTGGTTGTTTGTCCACCTTTCACGACTGAACGACTGGACTGGAAGATAGTTTGAACTCAGGAGAAGGACATAGCTTACCTTTTGGCGCTTTAAGCGACATTTTATTGTGGGCGGAGCTACGGGTGAAAATTAGTTATTTTTAGTTATTTTTAATTAAACAAAATGCTACCCTTTTAAAATATAAATAAAGAGCACTATTTGCAAGACAATTATTATTTGAATTATTTCAATCTATCCTCTTGATATAAGCTAAGCTGATAAAAATGTATGACAAGAAAATTTGGCTCAAAATTTGCCTTGCGCCGGATAAACATAATATTATTTTTTATTTAACGGCCTCTGTGGCGCAGTGGGCGAAGGTCCGCCTGAGACGCAGAGGGATACGGGTTCGATTCCCGCTGCGGGACAAATGTTTGCATGTTCTGTAGATATTTGTCTCGGGTCTGGGTGTTTCTATGTATGATATGTATATATTTACAAAAAAAAAAAAATATGTGTAGTATATCAATCATGTGGTTCCCATAATACAAGCTCTGCTTAGTTTGGGGCTACATGATGCTGTGTGATTAAGTCCCGCATTATTTATTTATTTATTTATTTATTTATTTATTTATTTATTTATTAGGACCCGCGAGCTATCAGATAGGAACACAAGGCAAAGCATTTTTACAAAATGTTAAAGAGAGCATTCTGTCAGAATAATTGCAAGGGAAAATGAATCTTGTTGTTTTATGACGTGCACATGAACTTCAACCGTAGGGTGGTAAATAAACCAATTTCTTGGCCCACCGTACGCGGAACACTGCATCACGGGGGTTCCCACGCACAAAACCTCACCGACCAAACAGTTATGCAACCATAGCGCAGCGCTACTAACTGCTGCACATGATGGCATTGCTGCGTGGTGCTGCAATCTGCAACTTTACTCTTCGGCTGGAGTGCAACGAACGCAAACTTTCAAACAATCAATCGGACCGCTTACATAGCGTGTCGCTCTATTGTTCGTTCTCCTTGACTTGCTCAGTACTGACTGACGGGCAAAGAGAATATAGTACAAAAACACTACGATACGATCTGACGGGCTGCGTTTCGCACGCACGCACCACGTATTATGTCTAACCGACATACAATAACATGACCTATTTTATTGAACAATGAGCGTATTGTAAAAACCCCCCCTATCCTAATACTTATTTACCTGCCTATATTTATAAAGAACCTATGTACTAAGTATACTAATTTGTTATGGCCACGTGAATCGTCTAGTTTAGTAGTTAGAACTCTATGAAATGGACGTAGTAACTCAATGGATCTTTCAAGACATTTGAAACGATATTTATTCTAGCTTTCCTATTAAAATTCATAATCTATGTACATTCTAACACCTAGTTTTGAAAGAGGAGAATAACGCTATTTAGAATATGTAAATAAGCTTAGGTTTTAGGGAATAAAGTATTAGATATCCTAAAGAACTTGAACGATGTACTTACTTTAATATTTTTAGTTTGTAATAAAGATTGACAAAGAGTTTATTATATTCTTCCCACAGTCTAGCTTTAGTTTTTATCGACTTGTGAGTAGAATTATTTCTTTCATTCCGACTCTACATCAGGCATATGATTGGAGCTCTACCTACGCAACAACCAGTGAAACCTATTCTTCTCCGTTAAATAAATCTCTTTCATTCTGACTCTGTTGACCAGCATGTGGTCATGAATAGTTTTATCTCTCTCATGTTGAATCTAAATGGCAAAGGATGACGCTCCGCCCCGCGCCAATCTGTGAGCCTCGTCACCAGACTGGACAGCCCCCCACCATAGTTTCATTTTGGAATTGGGAGCATGCCTCATTACTGGCTATTGTTTATATTATGGTAAGTCTTTTGGTATGCAAAGAAGTAAGGAGTGATCTGCAGCAAAATGCATCAAATCACTTAATGGTAACCTTTATTTCAGATAAAATTAAGCAGTTATTTGTCTGCTGATAACAATACAAAATATCCAAGAAAATCAATTCTTAAATTGTTAGCTTTGCTAAATAATATAATGTTTCAATGATATATTTCATCAAGAGTCCCGTAGGATTGTCTAAAAGAACTGCATTTGCTTGTCTTTGTAAAGTAAGCCTCATATTTTTGGCTGTAAAATACCTCTTTCTTCTTAGTGAGGATTTATTGTGACGATAAAGACTGCTCATGCTAGTCATAGTAAGTTCAATAGCTTCAGTAGCTTAATCAAATATATCAGCTGTTACCTCTTAGGTACAATATTTAATGTGAATATAAGAATCTCATTTCTTAGACAGTTTTATAAAGAATCATAGAACTGAACAGCTCATTCTTCCCGAAGAATCTTTACTTTTGACAACCGTACCACGGTTAAGAAGGGGTATCTTAGATTGAATTTATATTTTAGATAACTAGCTTTTACCCGATATCTCACTGTTTATGTTATAGCTTTAGTAGCTCAATAAAATGTAGGTTATACCTCTTGGATACAAAGATTAATGAAGAAAATGAAGTATTTCAATCCTCAGTCAATGTTATAAAGAATCAGAACTGAACTGCTCTGAAAGTTCCGTTGAATGATAAATTAGAAGTGGTTTACATGTTAATTTGATGAATAATATAATAAAGTTTCATATTTGTGTCTACCTATCAGTATCAGACCCTGGGCAGTCTGGAGTATCTAAAATAAGTAGGTACTCAATTATGATAATTTATTTCTTAGAATAAAACTAGACATTTCCATTGCTATTTCATGAGTAACGAGGAACAAATTCTAGTACTTAGCATTATCGAAGGCTCTGCACCCTGAAAAATCTGTTGGATATATGTAACCAGATCTGTCTCTTGCTCGCCAGCTTTGAAGAGAATACTGCATCAATTTCTTCTGCTGCATCTAAATAAATCTTGTTCATCCGCTTCCTGCACTCCAGATCTAGGTACGGTGAAGACGGCTCCTATTTCGCCCACTCATGCTGCTCCTAAGGAAGTTCTTAACCTACTGTTCCTCTACATTTAACCCTCTGTTACTCATTGAAATGCTCTACTCTAACAAAGTCTGATTACCTTATTCAATCAGGAAATGCTGGTACCCGCTTCAACTGCTGCTGTGAATAAAAACATCCCTGTCTTAGCTGTTGGTCTGATACTGCCCTAACTGTTTCCTACCTACCTAAATTACCTAATTTATAGAAGTGTATACCTAAAGATCCTAGACTGGGTGAGTTTCTTTCAAAACTAGAAGCGTGATCTTCTTATTTACATTTAAACGTGTAAGTCTCTCATCGAAGTGCAATGATGAGATACCTAGCTGCTTTGAGAACAAGTTGACTAGGCTTGACTTTGTCCTATCCTCAAGTCTCTATTAAGGATCTTCTCCCAGTGAGAGAGAAGATCGGGCAGGGAAAATAAGTGGTGCGAGTAGATAAATATCATAAAAATACTAGTTACTACTTCTAGCCAAAATACGTAGTTCTTTAGGAAAATAAACCGCTAGGTCTGAAAGAACTACGTCTGAAATTATCATTCAATCAAGTCTTTAAAGGAATTTACCACTAGAAATCACTCTGAATTTACATTTAATTGGCAAGACTTCTGAACCAAATAAAACCCTTTACAAATGTGTAATACTCACGGTTTCAACACTTCACTTTACTTTATGCTCATGTTAACCATCTAACCTAATAATATCAACGCTTGATGGGCAGCCTCACCGCATCAACGAAAGGGACGAGTTAAGATCGACGAGTACATATTTCATACTATACGATATCATGAGCAAGGCACCCGGGTGTCCTCACCCATTACGACTCCAGGCTTGATCCACGTAAGATGGTCAACGAGCTGAATTTACACTTAGCCTTTATACTACCCCCTGTTTTCGTCTATCATCTTTCTCAACGTTTGATGGCAATATCCGCATCAAATCTAGAGCAAAAACGAGCACCGCAAACGAAACATGTAAATCCGTAGACGCTACACATGTCGCAAACGTTACAACGCTTATTTTGATCCACGTATCAGATGATTGACGAAACTGATATTTCTACGATGGCTTTACCCTTAAACTCAACGTAAATTTTCACCACTTTTAGACTTGATTGAAAGACTTCTTCAGGAAATTTCTAGTACAACTGGGCCATAGCTTCCGCTCTCACTTGTGTAAATCAAAAGACCCCTCGCCCTTGCAATCTGCTGCTTATATCCCCCTGCAGTGACCACGCCTCCTGATTTTCAAATTCAAATCCTATTCCAAACAAACATTTTGTTTATTATGGTTCCGTTCCAATAAGATAGAAAAGAGTCCCTCTACTAAACCTAAACTGTCAATCTGACCGTCTGTCTAACTATCTCCAAGCTATATCTCATGAACCATGACAGCCAGACAGTTAAAACTTTCACAGATAGTACAACTCTGCTGCCTCTATAACATCAAGTACCAAAATAGAACAGAATAATGAAACCTTCATACAATGGAAACCCTTGGTTTCAAGTTAGACTCTCACTTGACGGGTTTATTTTTCTTAATATACTTTTTTTTGATGAAAAAGTTTAGTTTTGAATTTATTTAAATAAGTTTGCTTGTATTTGTGAACGATGGAACGCTCTCCTGAGACCTATTTCGTTACAATATGTTTATGTAATTTTTTCTTAATTCTTTATTTCTGTTTATAATGTACCTACCTATTGTACGTACCTTCATTCCTTAAAAATATAATATGGATGTATGTGTGTATATGCGTGTGTGTACATGTATGTATGTATGTATGTATGTGTATGTATGTATATGTGTTATATGGTATATATATAGTATATATGTATTAAAGGTATATACACCTCTTTGCCTAAGTGATGCGCGGCGATCGTGAGGTCGCCATCTCTGATTTCCTCTGAAAACCAGCGCTGCTTCGCTCGCGGAGCAGCATTAAGCTGAGAGGAGACCTAATTTGGCCCACGCTTAGCACAGACAAAATCAGCTCCACAGTATCAGGATTTTAGGGATGGGTAGGCACGCGGACGGGTCTGTTTACCTATCAGTGTTTAGGTTACTTACCACTTTCAGCTTGTCTACCCAAACCTCCTAATTAAGATTTAAAACAGCAAACATCTCAAATATGAGATGTTTGCTGTTTTAAATCTTGTTATTTGGTTCCTTTACCTATCTTGTTTGTGCTTTATTATTGTGTTAATTAAGACTTTATCTATCTATCTATCTATCTATCTATCTATATTGTCTAATCATAGCTGTAAGTTTTCCTAAAATTTGTAAAATAAAAATAAAATAAAATAAAAATATCTGGAAATCAAACTAATCATTAATTTATACTTCCATTCATGACCCAAAACTTGGTCCTTGACTTGTAATTTCTGTGCCCCGTAGAAAAGAATACTACGATTTATAACTGGATATCAACCTAATAATTAAAACTTGGTCCTGGTCTGGTCAATTTTGCACCCCCCCGAAAAGAAAACTACGATTTATAACTGGATATCAACGAAATAATTAATGAATACTACGATCCATAGTCAGATTTATTTCCGGATATCAACCTAATAATTGAAACTTGATTCTTGTCAGGTCATTTCTGCGCCAGCCAGAAAAGAAAACTACGATTTATAACTGGATATCAACCTAATAATTAAAACTTGATTCTTGTCAGGTCATTTCTGCGCCAGCCAGAAAAGAAAACTACGATGTATAACTGCATATCAACGAAATAATTAATGAATACTACGATCCATAGTCTGGGCCCTGTGCCTGGGCACCGGTGGCACCGCCTTATTTTCGGCACTGGACACAGTATAATTAGTAGCTAATTAGGTAACACATGACAATGTATTGATCGTTTCAAATTATCCTAGGTTAGCCCCTGTATCCGCGCCTGACCATGGATGTAGTTACTCTCCATGACTAATAGATATTCTTGATTATTTTAGGGGCTAAAATAATTCACTCATAATTTTGTGAGTTGAATGGTATCGAAATAAGCATGTATCAAAAACAATTTAGATTTTTTTATATAAAATCAATAAATTCATATTGAAAAACGGGAATTTTCACGTACCGTCACATCAAAAATCAATAAAATCGTCTATAGTTTCAACGCCGCCATTTTCTATTCTTTTTTATTCTTAAATACTAATAACATGTTAGTATTTAATGAATAAAAAAATTAAGTCAATTAATTCCCAAATTCCAAAGATATTGAACCAGCTGTAGACAAAGTAAATAAAATTTTAAATTTATTACTTATTCAGCTTCACTAAATAATTTGCAAAAATGCGTTAATAAATGCACAATACAGTGAAAGAAAGAAAATGTGTGAGGGTCCCGAAGCTGCAAATACTAATATTCAAGAGATGCAGCCTGCATATTATTAATTGCTTTCTCACTATGATTTTTAAATGACAAAAACAATAGTGTGTCAACACTGTGGACACAACGTCCGTGGACAATTTCATCAGCGGGTGCTGTTCGTTAGTGTGGATGACAGATATCAATCTAACCTCGCCTCCACCGTTTCCTTCATGGTCTATTACTTCACTCTTTGTCCACGGTTATGGGCGCGACAATTTGAGACTTTCAAAGCATATAAAATAAAAAACACCAGGTCGTAGGTGCTCGCGATCACCTCCGTGGACAGGAGCGGGACGATTTAAGAATCTGAAGCATAGAGAATATAAAACACCGGGGTCATCCGCAAAAGCAACCGCGCTCGCCGCGACCACAGATATATAATAGAACTAGATGAAGCCTTAAAATTCCCTATGCTCTGATCATCAACTCATCCTCCTCATTTATAACCTCCTTTATTTATAACGGCGCACATACCTACAACCGGTAAGATGCAAAACCTGTCTGAAATCCACCCGCTATAGCTTACTACAAAGTTAATAATCGTCCGAAGACTGTAGCGTAGCCACATTTTTAGCACAACTTTTTCACTTTCGCACACAGCTTTCGCACTAGATTGTCAGCATTTTTATTATTATTATTATTATTTATACTTTATTGCACATTAAATGTAACAAAAAGGTGGGCTTAATGCTACGAGCATTTTCTACCAGCCAAACCTGTGGTTTGTTTTTACATGGTGGTAGGCGTGCTATAACTCTAACTTAAAATTACTTAAAACTACAACTGTATAATAAACTATTTTATAAATAAACTACATATAAAATTACATACACCTAGGTACATAAATACTTATAATATACAAATAATATCAATAAAATACTTACTTATCAAGATATATAATGTTATTTTATTTAATAGTAGATACAAATAGAAAATATCATAATATTTATCATAATAAATATGATCAGAAATTGTGACCTACAAAGACCTACTTGTGCAGATGATTAGGATTGCTAAGTATATAACATTTTAAGGTAGTGCTCTCGGGTTAATCTTTTGAAACATTCCTTTGACTCTACTTTTCTAATATCGAATGGAAGATCGTTCCAAAGCCGGACAGATTCAACTGAGAAAGAGTTGCCTCGGAAGCAGGTGCTATGCTCAGGAATATCAAGTAGGAGATTGTCGGATGACCTCAGTCATTTGTCATGTGTGTCTGACCGAAATTTAATACGATCTTTCAAATAGATAGGAGCCAAAGGATCTTTATGTACTGAGAATAGAATACATAGGATTCGAAGTTGTTTACGCTGCCCAATAGGCAGCCATTGGAGTTTGGCTCGGTAGCTGCTCACGTGGTCATATTTACGGAGTGTATTTAAGAGACGGTCCAGCTTGTTAAGAAGTTCTTCAGTAAGATCAAGAAAGGCCACATCAGCGTAATCAATAATAGATATAAGAAGCGAGAAAAGCTAGAGAAATTTTAGTATTTATCGGAAGGAAGTTTTTCAGACGTATTATAGAGTGTAGAGAGGCATAGAATTTTCGAGATAGTTCCTTTATGTGAGCGACCCAGCTAAGCGAGTCGGACAGGATGCCAAGATTTTTAACAGTTGACGAGAAAGGCAGCTATCATAATGAAGGGGCGGGGGGGTATGGAGGGGGTTCAGTTTATTAAGTTGACGTGAACTTCCCATAATAATGGCTTGACACTTGTCCGGATTAACTTTAATACCGAAGCGATTAGACCAGGACAACAGACTGAGAAGATCGTTGTTAAGTGCTTGTATTGCTTTGTTTAAATTATTGGCAGGGGCAGAGGTGTAGAGTTGAAGATCATCTGCGTACATGTGGTAGTGGTTAGTAAGGTGAGGAGAGAGTAAGTTGATAAATCAAGAGAATAGGAGTGGAGATAGAATACCCCCTTGTGGTAGGCCAGCTTCAATATCCTTCCACTCTAAAAAAAACATCGCCATCTCGGATACTTTGACGACGCGCACTAAGATAGGAAGAGAACCAAGTTACAACAGGAGGAGTAAAATTTAGTTTTGGGAGGATAGCAAGCAGGAGGTCGTGATCCACAGAATTGAAAGCATTGCTATAATCAATAAATCCAAGTACCGTTAGGTGGCCTTCCTCCATGTTTGTCCGAATGTCTTCAGTAACATTTAAAAGTGCGGTCGTAGTACCCTTTCTAAATCCAGATTGAAATGTATTGAATAATTGGTTATCACAAAGGAATTCAGTGGTTTGAGACAGAACAACTGATTCTATTATTTTGGAAAAGAATGGCAGTATAGAAATAGGGCGATATTGCTTAAGAAGAGTATGGTTTGAGACTTTGGGAAGAGGAGTGACATGAGCCTGCCGCCATTGGTCGGGAAACTGAAGAGCTAAGTGAGAAATTTACTATGTGTGTAAGAGAAGAAAGAAGCTTTTTTAGAATGTGAGAGACCAGAATGCGACTTATGTTGTCACTACTTACTGCCTTGGACTTGAAGGAGATAAATGTTTTCTGAATCCTGTCATGACCAACGTAATTGAAAGAGAAAGGGGTTATATTAGGTACAGGTAGAAGCATAATCTCAGCCAAAGCCTCTGCTTTAGCTGATGGGTTGAGAGCAACGCTGCTAGAGAAGTGAGTGTTTAGTGCATTCATATCAACTGAGAGTTTGGAATCGATGGATCTGACTCTACCTATTCCAAGAGACCTCAAAAATCTCCAGAGACCAGCGGGGGTAGCAAGTTCAATTTGTTCAGAGATATAGCGTTTCTATGAACCACTGAATTCCTTTGTGATAACCAATTATTTTTTGGTAGAAAAAATGTAAACAAACTTTTGTATTCTTACAATGCGAAGTTTCTAACAAAACTTATCAAAATCGAAAGATAATACAACTGTGGTATTCCAAACACTACAAGTGTAACGTAAAATTACATCAATTTTGGAGCGTAACCCAATTAATTATTTTTTGTCTATAGGGTTACCTCCTCCATCTTTAATTCAGAATTTTTTTTTTTCTTATTTAAATCCTTTTTTTATTACGTTACAAGATGCACCGTTCACATTAGCAGCCGCGTTTTACGGACGCGGTAGACAATATGCCGAGACCTTGAGGGTTGAGTACCTACATACCATGAACCATAAACCATGAAGAAATAAAAATGGTTCCGCTTTTTTGTCCTCGGAACCCAAATGTGTCAAGGTGATAGTTTTCTATAAAAGGAAATTCTTCGCAAACTTTTATTCACTTCTTCAGTTTTATCATTCTTAAATGAACTCATAATTAAAAATGAAGAATATTATTTTAGCAGTTTTTCTTTTGATGCAAGGATACTGTTTTGCTGCAGGTTCGTTTTATACATAAGTTTTATAATAAGTAGGACATTTGAACAAAATTTTTAATACTCTAAACAACTTTAAAGTATTAATTTACTTTATCTTCTTTATTTTAGATTATGATTTAGATCTATGCAGCATTTATGATTCAGAATGTCATATATCCAATTATGTAAAATTTGCAATGGAGGTTGGCCCCAAAGGAATTCCTGGCGTTATGGAACCAACGATGCCACTCAATCTGAGCAATGTGGAAGCATTGGTTTTAGGCATAGTGAAACTAACATTGAAAAACGGCCAATGCCAGGGCATAAACACTTGCACTATCTCTAAATTTGAGTAAGTATTATCCTCCGATTATAATTATGTTAAGCTCTTCGAAGACGGGGATTTGGCAACCTCTTGCGTTTCGGTAAGGGTTCGATTACTGTTTATATTATATAGCAGATGGTGATAGGGTGTAATGGGTCAAAACCTCTATCCTTGGAACCCAAGTCAACCTCACCTGTTTATAGTGCACCCTGCTAACTAACAAACAGGGCCCTGGCATGGCGGCCGACTGATTACGGTATAGCGCAGCCTAACACCGGCACAGCTACATCCTTGGCTGCCAATGGGCAGCAGTGGCCGTGGTGCGGGAAGCTGTGCTTTACGATTTCCAACACGCATGTCCAGCGTGGCAATTATGGGCATATACCCTTTCCTATTAAGACTGGCCTATTACCAGCAGTGTACTGATAAATGCTGGTGTTGTTGATGTTGTTGTTTTATATAAATGCAGACATTTCTAACGGGTACGGGTGTGTGTTGTGTTGTGGTACAATAGTGGTACACACTAGGCTCATGATTATAAATGTCATGTGGAGGTGTTATGGTATTTTGTTATACTAACTTAAGCCTGCCAGTTTTAGCGTGAAGAAGTAAAAAATATTAATAGTAAGAATTATGTCTTTTCCAGAATTAGATATTGCATGCCTAATAAATTCCGTTTATTTCAGCACCGATTGGGACAATTTAAGAAGAAAAATGGATATAATATGTCAAAAAATCGTAATAGAAGGCAATTACAAAATATCGACTGATCAAAATTTCGCTTCCGTAATATTCAATGCAACTGGTTCAGGACATGGGTTACTTACCATAGGTAATAATATATACCTACCTATTTTTGAACTTTTGAATGCTAAAGACTTCATCCGGGAAATTGTTGACGCTGAATGGTGCATCTCAATTGTCCTTTTGATGAGTCAAGGGTTATCCTTGGCATGTATACTTCTTTGCCAGATTGTTTACCAGTAACAATTTTTGCCTTTATCATGTGATTGCACAGACTTGATACAATGAGTTTTACATCATTTCATATTCCTTCTGATACGTCTAAATTACGTAACAACATTATTAACGCATTTTTTTTCAATTTTAGTTCGTGTGGTGGCAAGTCTGAAATGGTGACACTATTGAGAAATTATGTTGTAAATTTGACTGCTCCTTCAGGTTAATCTTTCATTGAGTCATGGCTATAGTAGATTTTGTACTTACTATACTTACTATAGTAGAAGTTTTCCAACTATATCATCATAAATTTTTTCAACATCTTTGTTATGAGGTGCGAGTATTGCTCTGTCTTTAATTCCCTCATAATTTCCATTGGCTATGCAGTTACCTAAAACCCGCTATAATCACATGTTGGTCGAGCTTAGGCAAATGCGAGCGTAGGCAAATTGATACATGAAAAGAGCTATCGTCAAGACGTTTGGCAAGTCTATGCAAACTATTGCAAACGGCCAATGTAGACGAGTTTTGTGGAGTTGCCCCAAGAAAGGTGCCCACATGTTGTGCGATTGGCCAAGCGCAGGTGAGCGACTTTGATTTGTGCAGAAAAACCGTCACAGCTCCAAAGTGAGACGACTGGACTGGCGACTGCGAGTTGTGACAATACACGCCAAATAAACTCTGTACACGTTGGCGCTTGCCTTTACTCGGCCAGCTAGGCGAGCGACACCGAGCAATGGCAAGACAAGGCAAATATGCTATTCAAACGTTGGTATTGGTCTTCGCTCGGCAACGCTCCACCAACATGTATTGCAGGCTTAATACTTCATAACATCCGGGCTGCGTGCTGGCCGATTCACGGTACGTTTTCCAATCTCTTCGCAATATTGTCGAACTTGTGCAGCGGTATGGGGTCGGGCATTATCTTGCATTAAAGTTAAATTTTCCCCTATTAATCCCATATTAACTACCTACCACGTGAGTTTCTAAAACCTCTGATAAATAGCCAGTAGTCAAACGTCGTTTTCATGTACCTACAACACCTTCTAAACCAAAACCCTCTTTGGTTTATTGCTGCTTAAAAAACGCCATCTATTGTCAAGTAGCTTTTAGTGTTGCTGTGTCGGCAAAATAGTTTAGTTTTCGTTTAGAGGTGCTAGTAAACGGGCTTTGACAATTTCTTGCTGCAATGGTATAGCCACCAAGCTGCCGATTGCTAACTGCAATATTGCAGCAATTGAACTACTGAAATATATTTCATTATAGTCGCATGTACTTAATGTCTAGCCGGCTACATTGCAAACTATTTATTCAGCTTTGACTTCACTGCAATATTGCCGTATATCGTCTTTACTCTGATGTTTAGATGCATCTCATTTCCCTCGCTCAACTCCCCTCGACTTGTCTTGTGGCTGCCGCTGCTGTCTCCTCAATCTTACCGCAATATGCTCCGCGTGTACAAATAAAACTCTTCAGCAATCCAGTTACTGAATCTTGAGGGGTTACACTCGACAATGTCGGCTTGTATTGCAAAATGAAGTTGCATTTAATTATACTGAGCAATATTGGTCCATAAAAATAGCCCAAAAATGCAAAACAATAATAAAAAATAGTATTACCCGCCTACCCGCCCATAGATGATAGAAAGAGTCATAATCGTATTCTAATTGTATATAATTTTTGTTATTTTAAAGATCTTTTAGGCAATTTGTAAACACGTGAATTGAAAATACATATACATTTTATCAATAATTTATATAAACAATTAATTTTCTTGGTCTAACCTCAAACGAAACACTTATTGGCCTAGTGTTGCTTAACAACGTCATCTTTTGTCAAGTAATCAAGTAGTTTTAGTTTTGCTGTGTCTGTAAAACAGTTTAGTTGTTGTTAAGCTGATAGCATCGAGTTAGTATAAAAAGAGGCACAAACGTGGAAAAAGAGTATATGCACCAAAACTTACTTACTTTCTTAGACTTAAGGTCTAAATTTGTGCAAAGGACAATGCCGTCTGATGTATGGCGCTCGGTACCAATGCTAAAGTGATTGCGTCAAAACGAAACCTAATTTTTTTTAAAGATATTATACAGTTATTCATGGAATACTAAGTATTTTTTAAGATAAACGTAAACAAATTGTTTTTATTTGATATTAGTTTTAGAGTTTGTTTTTGAAAAAATGCTTTCCCGAGACCTTGTGTGTTCAGTTTTGTCTACATAATTATAAGTACTACACTATAAACATTTAAATATGATACTTTACATATAAGAAAAGGTTTATATACCTCACAGAGATAGGTAAAAGGGTGTTTTAACTTCTACTTCGTAGGTAGGACATTACATATATTACTACTGTGTTCTACTTTATATTATTTTCAAATAATGATAGTGACGAGAAAGTAGATAGGCATTTACATCATTATAATAGGTATTAGTACTTACTGGTGAAGGTGAAATCCAAGCTAAGATCCAAGATCATAACACATTCATCACAACCACGAAAAGGCCATGAATGCCTCTTCCAAACTATGCTGGTTTCGTGTCACCGGTTATTAGCAAACAGTTGATGCCACGATTGTTAATCGTTCATTATTGTGATGATGTCTAATAAAATATCTATTTACAGAATAAACACTACTACACAATGCCACAGAACACTCTAGTAATACATAAAGATAGGAGATAGTTTAGTAGTACCACAAAAAAGTTTCTGATCCAACCTCTTTGATTATACAAAGTGAAAAAACCTCCAATGTTTTCAGTAAATTCTACTGTCTAAAATTAAAAGTGAGGGTGGTTGCAATGTCATGGCGCCGTGCGCCGGAAACCAAATAAACGAAAGAGTTTTTTACGTGATTATTAATCGAGTCGGTCTGTAAGACTAAAAAAATTGTTAATGTTATTTATTAAATATAGGCAATTTTATGGGATACGTTTGGTTTTAACGCAATTGGTACGGGTTATCGGCATTCTCCTTTGTCATTTTGAAGTTGATTTATGTTAAATACGCTTTAACAATTTTTGACAGTTTTCACTTGAAGTCTGTGACTTTATAGTAGAAGTATATAATATCTCGATGTTGGCCCTACTTGCCAAAACAAAAAAAAAAAAATAGGAATACTACTCGCCAATAGATGTCAGGATGAGTCATTTTCGTATGCTGATGATATTGTAGCAGCTTTTCTTTGGATGAAACAACATTTTCTATGAATAAAACTTAGCTAGATCAATTTTTCGCCCCCAAAACTCCCAGTATACAAAATTTTATGAAAATCGTTGGCGCCGTTTCCGAGACCCAGATTATATATACAAGAATTGTTCGTTTAAAGGTATTAGATTATTTTTAGCCTAGACTGTCCCACTGCTGAGCAAAGGCCTCCAACGCCTCCCTCCTCTTGCCGGTCTTGTGCAAGTTCTTGCCAATTAGCGGTAAAGGCGTTCAGGTCGTCACTCCAGCGTTTTTTTGGGCTGCCACTGTGCCGTTTCCCGTCAGTGGGGATCCAGCCAGTCCCTACGTTGGCCCACCTCTCCGGGTGCATACGAGTGACATGACTAGCCCAATCCCATTTTAGCTTGGCAGCCTTAATACCCGCATCGACGATGCCGGTCTTTGAGCGCAGCCAGTTATTATTTAATTTTTAATAGTAATGTAAATAATTGTTACAGATGATTGGTTATTAAGCCTAGATATCCCATTTATTTTAAAAAAAGACGAGAATGACGACGTTTTTTTACTGCCTCAGTTTAATAAAACGACGTTTGTATCAAAAATTAGGAAGCAGGTCTCCATCACGGCCGACAATATTAAAGTTAATGAAAAGAATGTCAGTAAGTATCAAAAGAAGCAAGTGAAACAAAAAATATAATCAATGGTTCAAATATATCCAACGCTGGAATCTCAGCTAAATATTTTTATGTAATCATCTATGTACCTACCTAGTTAAAAAGAAACAGTCAGTTCTCGACATATTGACGGCCTCTGTGGCACAGTGGGCGAAGGTCCACCTGAGACGCAAAAGGTGCGGGTTCGACTCCCACCGCGGGACAAATGTTTGCATTATTTGCCGATATATCTTTTAGGTCTGGGTGCTTTCTATTTATGTATTTAATTTATATAAGGAGTATATCAGTCATGTGGTTCCCATAATACAACTCCTTGCTTAGATTGGGGCTACATGATGCTGTGTTATTCCAGCATTATTTATTTATTTAGTTCTGCATCCAGACTTTATTTCTACACAAAGAACAATTCAAAACAGGATGATGCTGTGTGATAATTTCCAGCGTACTCTTTTTCATACTATTATTAGGTCTTCATTGCACTGTGGTAACGCGACGAAATAATTAAGTACCTATGTACACTGTTTGCAGAACTACTAAGTGTAACGGTTTTTATCGTGCTGCATCTGAATCCATGTAGCTAGCAGCTGCCAGAACCTATCAGTAGTGTTAATAGTTATTACTCGTTATTACTATGATTAATATAATAAAAATAATATTTAATTCATGATCTTTTTTTTCAGCCAAATCGGTCATTAAGTACATAAACAATAATTGGAAAAGTGTACTGGCTACATTCGGACAGTTCATTCATGACATATCATGGAAATACTATACAAATATAATCTACAGCATCTACGAGAACTTACCAGTATCACCATATTATAAGGAAGACCTAACACCGTTTATAAAGAACGATCAAGAATGTAATTAATGAAAATATGTTTACTGACCAGCGTGTTTTCAACTGATAAAAATATTATTTGGTAAAGAAAAAAACAATATATATTTCATTTGGATGATTATTATTACTATTAAAGGTTTATTATGTTTACTTCGTTTTTTTATTACACAAAGACATATCATTTATTCAGTAAACGTAGATTACATAGTTTGGTTAACCGTGTTAGGTTAAGCCTATGTTAGGTTTAACTAAGCACTAAGTTCTCACCTATTTAACATAAACTGATTAAACTGTAGTTAACACAATTAAACCTGCATTAATATAGATACTTAGGCTAGTCAGAAACCAAGATGGCTTATAACTAGCCCAAACATCAATATAATACGAAATCCTAAACATACCATCCAAGTATACCTACTTATATACTATACTATACTATACGCCTAATCGTATGCATAATATTCACACTCACACTTATGCATTTATATATACACGAATGGAGTGTAGTCCTGCCATACGACACGGTTCAACCAAACTGAATCACTTTGGTTGAATGAATTAGAAGTGAAAGGAATGGTGTTTACACGGTATCTGGAAAGAGAACTGTTCAATACATATTCTTCAAAAGATGTCGCTTCAGTAATAGACTGGCTAAAAGTGAATCATTCAATTATTGTGATTCTTACATAATCTTCTATATATATAAAAGAGAACTATCCTCACTCACTCACTCACTGACACACTCATCACGAAATCTCAGAATCTACAGGGCCTAGAGGTTTGAAATTTGGTACAGGTAGTCTTTAAAGAGTGTGAGCGCTCACTAAGAAACGGTTTTTGGAAATTCAACCCACAAGTGGGTGAAAAGGGGTAAAAATGTTTGTATGAAAAATCGTATTCCTTGAACTTAGAAACTTGAAACCTGGGACATGTATTATTCCATACAATCAATGAAGATTGGTGTCATTGAAAATTTGAAAAAAATAGTCCTCGAGGGGGTTGTTAAGGGGGTGGTAAAGTTTGTATGGGAAAATCTTAGCGCGTGGTATAATTTTCTTGAAACTTCGTCAGAACACTTTGAATATTAAATAATAAAATTGGTTAATTGGTTTCTATATCAGAATGAAAACTTTGTCGTGTAACTCTACAATGTATTGATATTTAAGCTGTTGGCGTTCCTATTAAAAAAAAAAAAAGACCGCATACCAGGTTTTTGAAAAAAATACCCTAATGGAGGGTAATCTATACTTATAAAATCCTTTGTCCTGAATGACTGATTAACGCACAGCCTAAACCACTGATCGTAAAGACCTGAAACTTGGAGGGCGTGTTTTTTGTATGACGTAGACATCCGATAAGAAAGGATTTTCGAGATTCTACCCCTAAAGGGGTGAAAAACGTGGGCAAAGTTTGTACGGAACAATGTGATTCCTTGGTCCAATCTACTTAAAATTTTGCTTATACATTCTTTAACAAAATTGATGAAAGACGTGTTTCGTATATTATTGAAACTTATCGCTAACGGGGTTAAAAGGGGTAGAAAGTTATTTTAGGGGTGATTTGCATCGAAGTTGATATCAATACTCCTTAGTGACACATGTTATGCCTTTTTATTTTGACACTGTCGTTTTTGAAAACTCATTTCAAATTTATTCAAAAAACGTTTCTTAGAATAAAGGCTCCTATACACAGGTACATGGGCATAGGTACGATATTATCGGCGATAATATTGCATGCGCAAATATTGAAAATGTTTAAGTTTTAATCTGATCGAGGATAGTGCCTCGATTCATGAAATTCGGACATTTGCCTGTAGTTTCACAGATATGAGAGGGGTTGTTGTACATTTGCCACAAAGTAAAATCGAAACATTTTTAAACACCATACATTGAAAGTTAATTCTTCACATGCATTAAAAAAGATGTGTAGGTGAATAAAGTGGTCGGTCACAATAATGTCAATATTTGCGTCTGCCGGAGGGCTTCAAAGTGCAATTTGAATTTCCAATATCGGGTGGTAACTTTTTGAGATTTTCCAAAATTTGACAAAATTCAACAATTTTCTGGATCGAGAATTTCCCAATTACTTTTTTTGAGCTCGCTATTCAAGAAACAGAAAAATGATATCTGTTTGAATTAAGCTACAGCTTGAGCCATCTTAGGAGACAGACGGACAGAAACTGTAGGCAGTAGAAGGGCCTTTATGCGCAAAGCCACTCTGCCCTCCGTTTACTTTTTTGTCAGTACATTAAAGTCAAATTTTATCGTGCGATTACATTTTCAATGGCTTTGATTGTTGCGCGTAGTGTGAGATCTGTAGAATTTTAGTACATTATGACGGCTAAAAAGTTACATACTGCTGCGATAACGCAATTATGTGCAAGGAATTGGGACGCATTATCGCAATAACGCATGCGATAGTATCGCCGATAATAACACACCTGTGTGGGGGAGCCTTAAAAGCTTGGTGCAATACGATACTCTTTAAAATTGGAATGCCAAATAAAAAATAATATTTAAATCGGGTTAGAATTCGAAATTTCAATTTCATTCATTTGTTCTTGGATATTTGAATACCACGGGGATACCATTTTTTTTATTAGATAAAGACTTGAGATTTTTCACAGAGACTATAACGAAAATAAATAAACACCTAAAGCGCTGGACCATGGGTGGGACCAGGTGGGACCTTGGAGAAGGGCTTGCTGCTTTTTGTAGCGACAATGAAACTTAAAGAGGGTGATTTATGTGATGAAAGTTTGCATAGGTAACCAATCATATTCAAGAGTTAGAATATATATACATATAAAAATTCATCATACCTATACCTGCTGTTAAATTGGCTACGGTTTACCAACGGAAACAGGAACGAAAAAAGGCGGAAGTGAGAGAACGGGAAGAGGTACCTACATATTACTACATTACGGCGTAATAATATGAATAATATTTAGGTACTTTTTATTCCGTTCCCTAAAGGTTCCGTGTCAAATTACTGGGCTTAGGAAACCTTTCACATGAAAGGACATACGTAAAAAAAAGAGTATAAACGCAAAGGAAGTTGCGAGCGGGTCAGCTAGTTAATTATTCACTTTTCGTTCACTGAAAATATTAAGCGTGTTCAAATCTTTCAACGCCATTGAACATCAATATTCATAAACATCGAATATTTCACCTTTATGTTCATCATCATCATCATCATCATCAACCTATCGCAGTCCTTTGCTGGACGTAGGTCTCTCCCAAGGTTCGCCACTGAGCCCGATCCTCGGCTCTTCTCATCCACTGTCTGCCAGCTACATTACGCAAATCGTCACTCCATCTAGCCAGTGGACGTCCTACACTACGTTTGCCCAAACGGGGTCTCCAACCCAATACTCGTTTGGTCCAACGGTTGTCGGTTCGTCGGCATATATGGCCGGCCCATTGCCACTTCAGCCTACTAATCCTCTGAGCTATGTCGGTCACTTTCGTTCTCTGTCGGATAACTTCATTTCTTATTCTATCTTTAAGAGAAACTCCAAGCATAGCTCTCTCCATAGCACGCTGAGTGACTTTCAATTTGTGGACCAGTCCCACCGTGAGGGTCCATGTTTCAGCAGCATAGGTCATAACGGGTAGGACGCATTGGTTGAAAACTTAAGTCTTCAGACATTGAGGGATGGATGACGAAAAGACTTGACGAAGTTTACCAAATGCTGCCCAGCCCAGTTGAATTCTCCGGTTTAGCTCTCTCTCAAAATTGTGTCTACCCAACTGCAAGATTTGCCCCAGATATACATACTCCTGCACAACTTCAAGAGGCATTCCGGTGACCGTTATCGGTTCTGGGGTAATACGATCATTGACCATAATTTTAGTTTTATCCAAGTTCATTCCCAGACCAATACGTCGAGAAGCAATATCAAGGCTGTTCAGCATCAGTTGCAAGTCCTGTAACGACTCCGCCATTATGACAATATCGTCAGCAAATCGAAGATGTGTGAGGCGTTCCCCGTTAATGTTAATGCCCAGGCCATCCCAAGCCAGCGTCTTTAACATATCTTCCCATGCATTTGTGAACAATTTGGGGGATATAACATCCCCTTGTCTCACTCCGCGACGCAAATGGATAGGTTCGGACTGCTGGTTCTGGATTTGGACGGACATGGTGGCCTCGTCGTACAAGCATCTCAACACTTCGATATATCGCCAATCAACCTGGCATCGCTGCAAAGACTGCAAAACAGCCCAGGTCTCAAGGGAGTCGAAAGCCTTCTCATAGTCCACAAACGCTAAGCACAGGGACTGGTTGTACTCCTCGGACTTCTGTATAACCTGCCGGTCTGTGTGGATGTGGTCTATGGTACTGTATCCTCCCCGAAACCCAGCCTGCTCGGGTGTTTGAAATTCATCAAGTCTCCGCGCAAGACGGTTCGTGATAACCCTAGAAAACAGTTTATAGACATGGCTCAGGTATTTATAGGTGTCTTTCGTCGTTTTTCCATAAGCCGAAGAGTATCATCTGAATACTGAGACTTCTTGCCCGTACGCCTTTGTTGGCAGAATTTTGTCCCCTCATCTCTGAGAAT
Organism: Horisme vitalbata; assembly: GCA_951804965.1. Taxonomy (NCBI): domain Eukaryota; kingdom Metazoa; phylum Arthropoda; class Insecta; order Lepidoptera; family Geometridae; genus Horisme; species Horisme vitalbata. The sequence continues at coordinate 11,989,729 of OX638101.1, forward strand.
GTCCACAATATTTTCGAGATCCTGGTCGACGTCATCGGTAGGTTCTAAGGCAGCGAATCGATTTTCAAGTTGGAGTTGAAATTTTTCGGAGCCCATGACGGTTTGTAGTAGGTTAGGGCGGAGTTTAGACTTCATCAAGCGGACGCGTTCAAGCTTAAAGTCTATGTTCAGAGTGCCACGGACCATTCGGTGGTCACTACCCGTGTTGAAGTTATTTATCACCGAGACATCTCTGAATATGTGCTTCTTGTCCGCTATGATAAAGTCTATCTCATTTTTTGTCATAGCGTCAGGGCTTCGCCATGTCCACTTCCTCTGGGGACTCTTCATTAAGAACAGTCCCTCGCTCTCTAAAAAGTTGACAAGCATTTGCCCCCTATGGTTTCTACTTCCAAAGCCGTGCGTTCCTACTGTCGATTGGCCGCATGTTTGAACCCCTACTTTTGCGTTAAAATCTCCCATGACAACATTGAAGTGTGCCTTTGTTGTTGAGTGTATGGCCTTAACAATGTCATCGAAGACTGACTCCACTTCATCATCCGAATGTGTCGAGGTCGGCGCATAGACTTGAATAACCTTGAGGGAGTATCTCTTAGTAAGTCTAACTATCAAGTATGCCACCCTGGTCGACACACTGGATACTTCAGTGACGTTGTCAGCGAGGGACTTATGGACCAGGAACCCTACGCCACCTTGGGAAGTTTGGTCACCTTGTCTGTGGTACATGAGATGGCCCGACTCCAGAGTTATGGTATCCTCACCCTCTCTTCGGACTTCACATAACCCTAAAACGTGCCATTTTACTTTTTGAAGTTCCACTTCGAGCTGCGATAGGTGTTCATCCAGCCGTAACGTGCGTCCATTATAAGTAGCCAAAGTCAGTTGGGTTGGGCGGCCTTCCGTAACCCGGGGATTCCTAGCACCCCTTGCCCCACCGTTACCATGACCGCCGCCATGGCCAGGAATAGCAGGGCGACCGGGAACTGGGGGCCATTTATTTTTTGTGTTTGCCATTTGGGAGGAAATGCCCATAATCGCCCATAATCACCTTTATGTTAACATGGATCAATTTGGTTGCCTCATCTAAATTGAAAGTCAAAAGCGAACCGTGTAATTGTATTGTAATATTCCAAATCATAATTTACATTAGGTCGGTATATATAAAAATGACTCCCTATTTGCTATTTCCCTTGGTCACGGCATCACGCGTGAACGGCTGGACCGAATTCGCTAATTATTTTTTGTTGTTTTTTTTTATTGTCAGGAGAAGGTTCTTATGAAAGAAAAAATAAAGAAAATTGCGTCGAAAATCATAAAATTTAAGAATACTTAACCACCATATTAGGTTTTCTAATGTAACCTTAGCGCTTTTGACAATATAAACTTTTTTAGTGTAACCTGATGTCGTTTGATATAAAATTGACAGTATGCGTGCTGTAAATATCGTAAAAGAGGATGTAAAAAACTGAATATCGTTTAAAACAGATATTTCGGTCAGAGTTATTATATTGATAAAATACATATAAAATAATCTATCTATTATTTCTTACAAAGAAAATGTAAAAAAACTGAATTTCTTAGTTCATATCACGGTTAGTTCAGAGCTATCAAGCCTAATATTACAGTTCAATTAAATATGGAGTTTTTATAAGTTTGTATAATTTAATAAACAGATCTGAAAAAAACATGGATCCCATACAAAATGTTCATGCATAAAAGTATGGTAATTACAAAGGAAAGGATCTTAAAGGCTATGTGGATCGCATACTTATACTTCATTACAGAAGCGTGCAAATATTAAATTGTTATATGTATATGTCATTAGTTATCATTAATATCGGTTAATTTTAATTAACAATAATTAAGTTGACAATCAAGATTACTTAATAAATATATGTCAAAATGAAAACTAACCATTCAAAAGAAGAAATAAAAATAGTAAATTATTATTTAGTTTTAATAAATTCGTTTGATCGTATAAAAGCATTTATCTACAAGCCATTTGTGAAGTCTTATTTTAAAAAGGCTAAGTGTCAAATCTTTCATGTCTTCGGGGAGACTATTGAATATTTTAACGGACATGAATAAAGCATTCTTTTGCATTGTTTTTTTACAGAATGGCAAAAATATCCTATTATTAACTTGTGTCCTAAGTTGTCGTTGACGCATGTCTTTATGTTTCTTGTATAAGCTTTCAAAATTCCTACATGCAAAAAAGAATAGAAATATAGAAAATGTATTTTTATTACTCCAAAACTTCAACATTTAGAAAATTATGCTTTCGATTCTGCAATCATATTTTCTAAATTCACTACTCTTTTATTAAACGCCAACTTTTTTCCCCAAGAGCTCGCAGTTTTTCGCGTATCTTCTAATAGCTTAGCAGTCCAACGCAATTTTTTTCCGCAGCCTTCATGGTGTGTATGATGGTGATTTACCTTAAAAACAGTAATCGAAAATTAATTTCGGTATTTAAACATAACAAATGTAATCTGTAGAAAATACGTACATAAAAGGCTAGCAATCCTACTAATACAATAAAGGCGAAAGGTATTGAGTATTGTTTATTTCTCCCTCACGCAAAATTTAGATACAAATACAATACAATACATTAAATTTATTGCTTTTACAAGGTGTTCATCGTTCTGGCTGGGAAATATAACAAGCTATTAATGCTGCCGCTGCTGATGATGATGATGAAACATATGAATTGAGGCATGGAACACATTGGTCTTCTTCTTCTTCGTATGAAGTAGTGGCCAACTCTGATGTCGGAATTTTTAGGCCACCCGAAGGCCTCCGACATGGCTAACAACTGAAAAAGCCGGGAAGAACATCTTAACGTGCCTTCCGAAGGGCGGAAGCGCTCAGATCTAAATGCCATCCAGATCACCCATATAAGTAGTGTCCGGGCGGAGTGTTGCTTAACCAAGGTGATCTGCGAAGATCACCGGAGTAAATTACATGGTGTTAAATTGCATTATGTTACAGGTTATAGGTAAGGTATCTCACATAAACCCTGGCTAAGGGTAAATTTAGCAATATGGTTATATAGTAGACAGACCGAGGCTTTGTAGGTAGTTAACTAGGTGTACCTATATAACAAATTGTCATTGCACATTATGTAGAGCTACACCAAGAATAACATTATAGGCTATTTTTTATCCAGGTACCATGCGTGCGAAGCCGCGGGCAGAAGCTAGTATAAAATCTTAGTGAAAACTTTTTGAAAACTGGAGCTAACATTAAAGTGTTTCTTTCCTGTCAGCCAAAGTCCATTGGAAATAAATAAATAATGCGGGATGTAATCACACAACATCATGTAGCCCCAAACAGAACATTCAAACACTTCGAACCCACAACTAGCTAATTAAATTTGCGGGTACTTCGGAGAAGGCCAGCAGTATCTTGGGTTTCACTTACCCGGTTTTGATAAAATATAGCTTAGGCTTTTTGATACTTACTTACTGTGGCAGATTTAAATAATTGGGGGCATATAGGTGAATTATCAAAAAATGCTGTCAGTTGTGACTGACGAATCCCGAATCCGTTTTAAATCTGAATGATCCGTTGATTTAACGTAGCCTCTGGTTCTCTAGTCTGAAATAATAAAAAAAACAGTTTTAAACCAAAACAAAAATGAACGAATTCTATCATTGTAGGTATGATAATATTAATAATAACAATAACCTAACATTTAATAGCACAACATATATAAAAATAATGAATTCTTTGGTTTTCGTGGTCTATTTTCCTATACATTCATTAAAACCTCGGTTTGTCAAGGTTGACCAAATATAGCACATGGCTTTTAAACGATAAAATCAGTATCAAAATAGATTAAAGATTAAATATTTTTATACATACTGTGGAACATTCACATAACTGGAGACATACAGGTGTATTTTCAGTTACCATCCATTGAATTACGTGGCCTTTGGTTTTTTATCCTGAAATTAAAACGTCGTCTTTAAACCGGGATATGCAAATAATAATGAACCAAAGAATATATATTATTTAAAGTTCTAATAAAAAATGAAACGACTTTTCTTTATATGTAATGAGCTTATGGCGTGGGGAAGGGCAGGGAGGGAGTGAGGACCCTCCCTCTAAAAGGGGGAAACTCACAGTTTCCGAGACAAAATTAATTAAGTTTTGAGGTTAACGAGAGAAAAAAAATTAAACAATATACGCCAAAACACACTACCGGGAGAGGGACCCATGACCTATGATCAGTTTAAAAACAGTTTCAAATCATAAAATTTGCCCTCAGTGTCATCAAGTTTGACGAAATTAAGTAAAAAATTTGAATTTTCAAATAATCATATCTCTAAAACTATTTGGTTCCGTACTACGCCATTTTAGATTTAGGCTTCCTAGATATAGACCTATCTGTGACAAAAGTTCCAGCCGCCTAGCTCACTACAAATAAATGAAAGTTGAGCCAAAAATTAATGTGCAGTGGGAAAAATTCATTTCAAATGCCGGCAACACCAAACAAAACAAAACAAAATTGAATTTCACTTTTTGGCTTATTTTCTTACAGATTTCTGCTTTAAATGTTGTTATTTATTGTGGAAGTCTAGTTAACAATCCATTTTTGAATAAATACCTCGTCCAAAGTACGATACTTACGAATGAAAAGACAAATCCGGAATGTTTCGATCACTGCCACTTTTGCACCAAAATACACTACACCGATCCATTTTGATAGAAAAATCCATAAGATTAATTTGTTATTATTGATTTAAAATAGATGAAACATAATTTTTCCAGGTAATAATTTAGTTTTAAGCAAGTTTTTCATAAAATCTTCGAAAACTGCTGCTAGCTGCCAAAGTTTGTTTAGCGCAATGTTGCGCTAAACAACGAAAAAACCGGCACGCGATAAGGGACAGCAAATCATATAGTGCGGTCTCCCTTATTTGCATGAAGCACGCATAAGTAGTTCTCTTTCTTGAAAGAATGCGATGAAGTTATCTCTTCGACTATTGCTTTCTCTGTCTAGGTGGCAATGAGAGATTTGAACTTAGTACTTATAACGTATAGATTAATGTCGAGTGTTGTAACCGCCACTCCATTATCTCATATAGTAACATGGGCGACATTAAATATGCCTAAGCAAGGAGGAGAAGGTTAAATTGGCATTTAAGCCCCGCTTTAGAAAGTAGTTAGGGGCTTTCTCCTAGGCAATACAGAGTCCATCACATTGAAAAACAACTTGATCCTGTCGTCCATTATCGGCATCTTTTAGAGTACTCACTCTTTTGTTACTCACGTCATCTTGGTGTTGTCTATTCCAAAGGATGTTGGTAATGTCTAAGACCATGAAAATATGGTGTATAAAATATGCTATCAAACGCTACGCCTATCAAAGTCTGTTAGCATTGTATAGATAGAGAGTAAAATGATTCACTTAGCATGCTATTACTACCAGAGTTGGTTTAGCACATACGAAAAAGATGATTAAGTCAAATAGGACTGATTTTCACTCCAAATTTAGCAGATTAAGTGCTCTGTCATTAGACTCTTGAGCGTTTTGCTCTGTTATTGCTCGACTAGATATCATAAGTTTTTTCGCGTACTTACTCTATTATACAAAAACATAAATTAGTACTTTCTAGTAAAAAAATTAAGTTCTGGTCCAAATACTATGGCTGTAAAAAAATATAATAAAATAAATTTCCGGAAAAACTAAAAGAGGAGGAAGATAATGAAACTTTTACAACATCTAAAAGAAATGCTAATAAATAAATGTTATTATAGCTTGTAATGCTCAGCCCAGCAGTGGGCCGAAAATGGCTGAAATGATGATGACGATGATGATGATGGCTTATAAGATTTTTTAAGTTACACACTTACATTTACAGAAATTAACAATCATGTTGAGTTACATTTATTATTTCACTTACATGCCTACCTAAAAAATATTACTTTTTGAGGGGCTGACTCCTACTGCATACCATTGGCTGTGCCCAAAATTGGGCTCATAGTGTTATAATAATAATCCATGTTTTGTAACTTATATTATGACTGTAATGATTGAATAAATAAATGTAATGAAATGAAATAGGGTGTTTTTTAGGGAATGCTGGCAAACATCGAAATATATTTTAACATTTTTATAATATTACCTAAGTAGAATTAAATATTAGATTAGCACACCTGGTTACAAAGCTTCTACTTCATTGATCAGTTGCTTCAACTGACTAGTCTGACTTTAAAGATCAGTTTTGACACTGCTGTTAAAGCATTTATTTCAATAGTTAAAGCATATGATCTTATCCAAATAAAAAAAACATGTCTTTAAATCTATGCCTGCTAGTAAACAGAATACCTATATATGATAAATATGATGAAAATTATGAATACGGACTTTTTACTGAGGGAGTGCGTGCTGTGAACCAAAATCTGCGCCTAATGTTTCCTTTTCTCTCAAAAAGACGTCACACGTCATCTATTAGGACATATTTATAAAGAAAATGCTTAGAGAAGTGGTTTGTATAAAGCGCACATTCCCTTGTACGGTATGTTCTAGTAGTACTCTATGCATGCGTTGCCTATAAGATTCGGATGCTGAAAACTACATCATAAGTACTAATCATAAGTAACAATCATAATTTCTTGATAAGCTAAAATCTCAGTCATACATAGAAACAACACCTCCGTTTTTGGAAGGTCGGTTAAAAAAATAATAAGGAAATGACAGCTTATTGAATTTACTTAACAAAACGTGTAATTACACAGATGTTCAAAATTCTATAAATTATTATCGACAGAATGAAAACGCTGAATGCAAATAGATACAGATGTGAAATTTGCAAAGTAAATATACATGTACATGTATGTAGGTATCCTAGTAAATTATGTTCACTTATTTTTGTTTCAATTATGGCTAGCGTTTTAAGTATATGAGAAAGTATTCTAAAAAAACTGAACCTTACTAAAACTTGAAGCAATCTTCCGAACTTTTACGATTGGTACAATATTGCATCTTTGCCATTGGCTCCATTACGCCCAATCTTGTTTTTTTTTATCCTCAGCTTACCCATCCAGCTTCTACCAGCAGCCTTTCGCAGATCGCCTTTTACAGCCAGAGGGCGACATACACTGCGAATGCCGAGCCGCGGTCTCCACTCACGATCTCGTTTATCCCGACGGTTGTCATTTCTTCGACAGATAAGACCTCAGCCATATAAGAATTGGCAGTGGCCAAATCAGCTCGTTCTTCTTCTCTAAGCTGTGTCCACAACCTTAGATTTATGTCAAATAGTAATTTGCCCGCGTAGTAACCGGACAAAACGTAGGTAGCCTATACATAAGTTATTACATTATGTGATTAAGTCTTAACTTATGCGTTCAATAGTTTTGGTGTGAAGTATAGGATTACATATATTCACATTCAAACTATTAACCTTAATTATATTATGAGGATAGGAAATATATAAGATTATTAAGAATTTAATCGAAATCGTTTAGATGAAGTTGGCAAATACACACAGACAGACAGTAAACATTCTTTAGCCTTCAACGGCAGAGAATGTTAATAATGAGACAGTACCTACATAGCATTCCACCAATATTTTCTCTAAAGTTAAATTTACAATGCGAAGTGGAGTCTTACAATGTATGCATTAATTTTATGATATTTTTCCCTAATGAAATTTTTGGTAAAAGTAATGACATTATAGTAATTTCACCGTGTAAACGCTATACGAATCTAGTGTCGCGAAAGTGCGGGAGTAGTAAATTGTTTGTTTTTGACTCTACGCGACTTTTTCCAGGCATTTTTATTTAAATTGAGATCTTGATCTTGCGAGACCTTGCGAGGTTCTCATTTCGTTATTTTTCTATGTTTGTTACCTACCTCATAACGCAGTCGTAATATGAACATTTTGTATTTTACTATTATGTTTTTTTTGTTTGTTACCTCACTTACGTCATAAATGAACCGATTTGAAAAGTTATTTTTTATTGGAGAGGTTATAATTTTGGTTTGGTCCCACATATAAAAAAAATCCAATCCTAATGGTGTGAAAATAGGAAATGAAAATTATAGATTATATTACATTTATTTATGCAAAATTATAGAGGCTCGAATTTTATTTATATTTTAGTAATAGTCTTAAAGTCAGATTCCAATGAAGACTGGTTTAATCTAAGATCAAGAAATAGGAACAGACAACAGTGATAATGTTGTCTTGTTGCTTATAATGCGCATGCTGTGATACCCTTTAATTACAGGTGCACTGAGACTTTTGTCCTTTTATGTGTTATTTTGTGTGTATGGTGTTAAGCTGTGATCCTTATAAATATAATAAAAATAAACTGTTGTCTGTGAAATAGGTACGCTCCAACCAATGGCGTGCTGTATTCTTGACCGATTGCGACAGTATAATGTAAGCAGTGTATGTAAATACCTACTTAATAAAATTGCGATTAAACAAAACGTGCAAGGGTCCCGGACCTGCCAATATCATGAATTCAAGAGAGGCTACATATTAAATCACAAATATTATTACTATGGTACTTATATGACAAAAATATTTCTCGTAATAATTAATCTTCTATATATTTAGAAGAGAAGGCCTTTTTCTGGAATCAACGCACAGCCTAAACAAAACTACCTAATAAGAAGGGATTTTAGGATATTCAACCCCTAAGGGGGTTAACGGGGGTGGCAAAGTTTGTATGGGAGACGAAAAAAATCTTTGCCATTTAACTTGAAATTTTGCACAATGATTCTATAATAAAAATAAATAAACACATATTTCAGGATTTTCCGAAATTAAACCCTTAAGGGGGTTAACGGGGGAAGCAAAGATTGTATGGGGGATGAAAAAAATCTTTGCCAATTAACTTGGAATTTTGCACAAAGATTCTGTAATAAAAATAAATGAATGCCTGTTTTAGCATTTATCGTAAATCAACCCCTAAAGGGGGAAAACAAGGCAGAAAAGTTTATATGGGGACAAAGATTCTTTAACTATCGACTCAAATTATTGCAAAAAGTCTAATAGAAATAAATTAACACTTTTTTCAGCAATTTTCGCAAATCAACCATTAAGGTGGTAAGCGGGGGTGGCAAAGATTGTATGGGGGAACAAATAAAATCATTACCTATCGACTTGAAATTTTGCACAGACTCTCTAATGAAAATAAATGAAAATGAAAAAAACGAAAAATATTTATTTAGCAGTACAACAAAGGCAAATTATTTTAAGTTAAGTAAGTTTAAGTACTGAGGACTTAAAACTAAACAAGGTATGCTGTGGAACCCACACTAGATAAAATCTGTATCGTGGGTGCCCAATACGATTAACAAAAAAGAAATGAAATTACGTCTTGGGTTTTTTCAACAAAATAAATATGAGTTATATATAACATGGCTACTTTTATATACTTACATAGATTGTAATTTAAAAATATACTTAAATAGGACACATGAGAATAAATATATATATATATACATATACACATACATATATACACAAACATATACATATACATACACATACACATACATACATACAAACAGTACATATCATATAACGTAATACATAATAATAAACGCAAAAAGATTTAAAATATGAAAATGCAAGGATAATAGGTTAGCACAAAGTGGTTAATAAGTATTCTGAACGATCATACGTTAATGTCGAGAGCAATTCCGAAATTTTGTGTTTTGCTTCAAAAACTGAGCAGTGTTTTATATCACATAACCTGACCACTTTATTGTATACCGAGGTTGAGACAAAAGGACTGAACCGTTTTGCAAAAGAGGTTTTCACCGAGATTGGTGGTAATTTAAAGACACGCTTTGAGAGCATTTTGGTATAGTCTGGGCTGTTTATTACTTTTTTGTGTTCTGAAAGACATACCCTGAGGATGAAGAGCTGACGCACACTAAGGACTCCACTATCCTTATATATTGATATTACAATATGAGTTTCAGTTTTTTGATGTAGGATGGTGATTTGTAGATAAAATTTACCGTAATTCACCACCCCAAAGTCTCCACCATCGTTAACCAGGCATATTGTATAAAGAAGATTATTATATCCCTAAAAAAAGGGTGTAACGGGTGTCAAAAGTTTAGGAAAAAAAATTGGGAATCTTAACAGGTCTGATTGAGCTGAAGTTTTGCACATAATATGTGTAGTTCTAGACCAAGAATAACATAACAGGCTACTTTTTAACCGACTACCACGCGTGCGAAGCCGCGGGCGAAAGCTAGTTTATCATATTGCTAATAAATATTATATTGTCGAGTAAACTATGAAGGCAAGTGACGAAATAAAAATGGTTCCGCGTTTTTGTCTTCGGAACCCAAATATTTCAAGTGGATTGTTTTCTATAAAAAGGAAATCTGGGGCTGTTTTTTTCAGTTCTTCCGTTGTTTTGAGAATTGATTGACTACTTTAAAATGAAGAATAGCATTTTAGCCGTTTTTCTTTTGCTGCAGGGAAACTGTTTTGCTACAGGTACGTTGTAGAAAATTTTAACAAAATGTTTTGATCTGCCATCTCATGATTATCAGATTAGCACCCTCTCTTTATCTCTTCCTGGTTATATATCCCACATGGTGATGGGATCAGCCTTCCGTCAATTTTTCTTTCACTTCGCTTTATCTTAGACATCAGACATCGTTGCATGCCACCATGCATCTGAACAAGACCTCTTTCCAATTGGTCTTAAGTCTCCCTCTAGATCTTCTACCAGAGACGGATAGTTCGAGTACCTGATTACCAATGTATTAAAGTGGTCGTTTCAGATCAGAGACAAAACAATATGGATTTTTAAAATTTTAAATATTGCAATTGAGTCTAGTAAACATTTTATGCATTAAATTGATTTATTTTATTCATTTCAGATTTAGAATTATGCAGCACTGGGGATGCAGAATGTCAAAAGACGAATTTTCTAAAATTTGTAAATTATATTGGTCCCAAAGGAATTCCAGGCGTCCTAAAACCATTTATGCCTCTCGATCTGAAAAATGTGGAAGCAACTGCCTTAGGCTATTTGAAATTAAAATTGCTTGACGGTGTAGCTCAGGGCTTAGGCACTTGCTTTCTCAATAAATTTGAGTAAGTACCGTTCTTCGCCTCTCTTCTTCATCGCCCTGCGCCTAACTTGAGGCATGAAGGCCTGATGTGCCTGTAATTTCACCGGCCCCACACCTTTCAAACTGACATAGCTATTCTGCTATTTATCTCTAGCAGGATAACTGTGTCATTGTACAAAGCAATACCTTGTTATTAGTAAACTTTACAACATTTTGGGCCATTGCCAATTCCATTTTCAGTTAACAAATAAAAACAACACACACCCAGACCGGTGTGTGTACTGGTACCTTATTAGTACTCATAGTTCCTGATAACCAGAATACCTACGGGAGAGAATCCTAGGGTAAGGTAAAGGCAATGCGTATGATTGTTAGGTGTTATGTTGTATGAGCTTCCACGCGTGAATTTACTCGTAGTGCTCGGATATACGTAAAGCCTTCCTACCTGATATAAACCCTAATAGGTTATTAACTGGTAGTTTTGGAGCGAAGGAGACACAAACATACCTACAAACATTCATTGTCATCATCATTCACAGTCTGATTCCACCCACTGTACACCTTTGGACCCTCATCTGTCCGTGGTGCACCCTGCTCACAAACAAACAGGGCTCTGGCAACCGGCTTGTGGCATAGCAAATATAAATTTATAGCGAAGCCATACGCCAGCACAGCTAAATTCCCTTACCGCCAACGGCCAGTAGCGTTGGGGCTTATTGGGATATTTCCCTTATTAGGGGAGGCCTATGTCCAGCAGTGGACTGTGCCATCCACCACGACTCTGCGTTAGTCTGAACCAAGTCACGTGGTCCACGACACGCGACTTTGAGTTGCTTTCCTGATGTCCTGGGCTCGGTACGTCTCCGTACCTACATCCATTAATAGGAAGAATTATTTATGCCTTTTTGGAAAATTAAGACATTATGCCTAATAAAAGTATTTTGTTTATTTCAGAACCAATTGGGATACATTAAGAAGGAGTGGTGATATACAATGTACACGTGTCGTCGTACAAGGAACTTACGAAATAACCTCTGTTCCGAAGTCCAAATTCGATGTAAAAGGGTCTGGAAATGGGTCAATTACTTTCGGTAATATTTACTCATTTTTGACTTGTATAATGTCAACGACTTCATCCGCGTTGGGGTTATTTGACATATACTCCAAACATGTCTCTAGGGCACGAGAATGTGCGTTGATTGTCAATCAGTCAGTGGGTCTTCTTTTTTCGTAAGAGCTAGTGGCCAACTCTGGTGCTTACCACCGAGCCAAATCGAGAACGGGATTAGAATTGGATTTATGTCACTCGAAAGTCAAGATGGCGGAGCCACATCCTCACAAATATATAATTTTTATTAGTGTATTGTAAATTTTCGACCTGTAAATAACGTGAGCAATACTCGAAAATTATTACCATTAATTATATTTTCTTTGTTTAGATAAATTTCGTAATATTTCATATTTTATTTAAAAATAGAAAACTCAACGTTATTATAATTATCTGACATTGAAAGATGTCCCGCCAGATTCAACGTCAAGAGGGTAAGATTGCTGTTTGTCTTGCAAACGCACAGCAGCATATTTCAGTATTTATCTAAATCTGTACCTCGGAAATAAGTTTTTGTAATAGGTAGCAATTCCAGTGAATATTAATAACAGATAATTTGTACCTACTTAGATAATTATTTATTAATTTATCGCACAAGCACATAATTTTGTACCAAAATAATGTTTGGTTTGAATCAGACTACCTCCTAATTTTTATACCGAGTTTTTTAAAACTTCATCATGATTAAAATCCTCGATCGTTAAAATGTTACTTTCACAAAACTTTAAAAGCTCTATAGTAGACTCGATCAATTTAAATTTATTGACGTCAATAGTGTCAAAAATAGACAATTCTATCTTAATCTCGATTCAAATTCCGCAAGTTGTCATTTTTTGTATGAGTACGAGGCAGGCTTTCAATACTACCAAATGACAGAAGTCAAATCCTAATCCCGTTCTCGATTTGGCTCGGTGGTAAGCACCCTGCTGATGTCAAAATTAGGCCACCCAAAAGCTTACGACGGCGAATGGCTTAACGACTGCAAAAGCCAGGACTAACAACTTAACGTGACTTCCACGGAAGCACTCAGATCCAAATGCATCTAAAAGATCATCCCTCCAAGTGACCAAGAAGAGTGCTTCTAGCTTGTCTATTGCGCTAGAGTAAAAAAATTACAAAGTGAATAAACGGGGTTTTGGCGTGGTGGGCAAAGGTACGCCTAGGACGCAGAAGGTTGCGAGATCGATTCCCGCCGCGGAACAAATGTTTGCATTATTTGCAGATATTTGTCTCAGGTCTGGGTGTTTTTTATGTGTAATATATATCAGTGACCCTTAAGTCAAACCTCCTCGCTCGCACCAACATTTTTGAAGATATAAAATCACTGAATGTAGATATGCAATTCAGTGATTTCACATTCAGTGATTTTATATCTTCAAAAATGTTGGTCCGAGCGAGAGGAGGGGAGGGGAGGTTTGACCCTTATAGTCGCCTTATTATAAGCTCTTCTTATTTTGGGGCTACATGATGCTGTGTGGTAGAGACAAAAATAATATAAAATAATATTATAGTAAAAATCACGCAAGGCTCAAACGGTGATGGCTAGGGCTGCAGAGAGAGGAACCTTCGCACAATTCGTGCCGAGTCCAGGAGAGCCAGCTTCTGTATCTGACCCTTGATCCATCATCATCATCTATAAATCCATCCAATTATTATTATTTTTCACCCATTAACACATTTTACATTATTTTATTTTATTCAATTCTCAAGGAAAACTTACAACTAGGTACATGAGTAAATAAGTGAATACAACAAAGTATAAGTACAATAATATAATGTATCGTACAATATAGTATTAGTGAGTACATCTTCTGCTTTGTTCAATTTTGTACAAAGTATATGTACAATAATATAATGTATTGTACAATATATTAGTATTAGTGAGTACATCTTCTGCTTTTTTCAATTTTGTTTTAAGTATTTGTATTTGATAGACGTAGCAGGATGTAACCCGACTTCCAAAGCAAATGTTGTGGGTTCGAATCCCAGAACCAATAGATTTTTTTAAAAATTTGGTCGACACTGTGAATGTACATTTTGTAAAGTAACCGGAATGCACCAGAAATAAAAATTCAAAAGTATTTTATTTTGTACAATGCAATACGACAGAACGTTTAGTATCAATTTAAAACTCATAAGTACTTAATAATACATAAAAATATAATTATTTTTATTCTTTTCTAAAATTATCGAAGGATGGATTTTGTGAACGAGGACATGAGAGTTAAAGAAGTGAATACAGAGTTGACAGCCGATAGGAGGGAATGGAGAAAGAAAACATCTTGTTGTGTGACCCCACCTAAAGTGGGATAAGGGCAGGGAAATGATGATTTTCTAAAACTATTTTTAATAGGAATGTAAATATTTTTTCCAGATGATTGGTTTATAAAGGTGGACCACTCATTTGTATTATCAAAAGACGATAAAGGACAGATATTCCTCCTGCCTCAGTTTGAAGACGCAAAGTGGGAATCAAAAGTTGGGAAGCAGGTTACCGTCACAGCTGACAATATTGAAGTAAATGGTCAAAATGTCTGTAAGTATCAAAAACAGCAACTGAAACCAATGTATTCAATGTTTCGCTCGCTCGCTTGCTCGCTTTAGTTACAACTGGAATCTCAGCTAAATATTTTTGCGTATTCGTCTAAAAAACAATGTCAGTTCTGTACCTAAACTTTATTGCTACAGAAAGAACAATCTACCAGAAAATATTTCACCTCAAATTGCATAGTGATAACCCATATCCTTTGTCAATAAAAATTTATATTATACTTCCAAAACAATTAACTGATATTAAAAATATTCACTTTTTACTAAACAGCTAAAATTATTCTTATTAGAAAAATGCTACTATGACATAAAATAATTTTTAGAATAGATTAATAAATTTAATCATTAATATAAAAATTGACAACCCTAGGCTTAAATAATTCAATAAAAACGTGAAAATTTAACTATTTAACTAACAATTTTGACATTTCAATAATAAACCAATTCTCAACTCGGATTAGTCAGCGATAACTAACTTTGTTGACGTTTGTAGTAGTCAACAAACTACCTACCTATTTTTTGGAATACCTTCATAATAAAACGACAATAATAAACAATTGACAATAATACATACCTACTCGCTTTAGTTACAAGCCTACCCCTATAATAATGACCTTAAAATAATAATATTAATCAATGTAATGACAATTTGTTACCTAGGTACGCCTAGGTACCTACAAAGCCTCGGTCTGGCTACCATATTGCTAAACCCTTAGACAGGGTTCATGTGAGATACCTATAACCTGTAACATGCAATTTAACACCATGTGAAAGCAATAAATGATTTGTATTGTATTGTATTGTATATTGATTGAAAAAAACAATTTGGTTCATAAATAAATGACGGAGTTATGAGGTCACAAAACTGCAACCGAATTGAGAACCTCCTCATTTTTTTAAGTTAGTATAAAAAACTGTTATAACCAAATTAATAAGAGATCTATGTTGCCTATAGAAAGCCTAGTAAAATCAATCAATTTCATGTGTGAGGCATTTGAAATCGTTCGTCTGGGAGCCTGATTTAGTACACATAGAACTTACTTAAACATTGACGGCTATAACAGTCAACATGCTTTTTAAAACAGTTGGGTGATCACGAATATTTCAACTAACGTATCGCAAGCGAAACGTAAGGTTTTGGCTTTGGCCAAAACGTTATTATGAATCTACGCTTCCTCATTGGCCAACATTTTGTCTAGTACGAGTTGCACATTTCAAAAACTTTCATTGTTTACGTTTTCAACCTCAATTTTAAAGTACTTTTTTCATAAATTATCTAACTGTTTTGAATTATTGCAAGAAAATTACATTACTTATGTTGTTCAATTAGTTTCTATTTAAAACCTATTGCGTAATTTATTAAAACTTCCATTAAAATTGAGATTGAAAATGAAAACTATGAACGTTTCCGTATTATGCAACTCGAACTAGGGGTACAGAAAACATTAAGCTGGGTACGAATAGCGCGTACATTGGCACGCGTAGTCGGTTACTCGTGTCTTGGAACGCCTTGTCTGTATTTGCAGCTACGCGTACACTTTGGGGAACGAGTGCCGCGCGAGCTGGCTCGTGGCACGATCCGTGGTCAGTTGGTTTCGGCTCGCGTAGCATTATGGATCGATTGACCAGGAACGCGCTATCCGTACCCAGCTTTTTAGCGCCGCGTACCGACGCCGCGTCAAAACACCGCGGCAACGGCAAGCGTCAAGCGCTCAATTTGACAGTCTAACCTCCTTCCTCACAGTACAATACAACTCGGCGTTTTGACGCGGCGTCAGTACACGCAATGAAAATATAATTTAGTTCATGTTTATCTTAACTAACTAAACTTTTTTTTTTGCAGCCGAATCGGTCCTTAAGTTCATAAACGAAAATTGGGAGATTGTATTGGATAAATTTGCACCGTTCATTAATAAAATATCCAAGGATTATTTCTCCTACACATACGACAAAATATACAATAACATACCTATATCAGGATTTTATAAGGAAGACCTAACACAGTACATAAAGAACGACCAAGAATGTAATCAATAAGAAATACTTATGCCTACCTACCTACTTGTTTCCAGCTCATATAATGTTTGGCAAAGAAAAATTTATGTACAATTCGGATTTTGTTATCATTTCTATGTATATCTATGAAAGGTCCTTAAGTACATAAACAAATATTGGAAAAATGTAATAGCTATTTAGCATTCGGACAGTTCATTCATAACATACTTAAAATCTACAACATCTACAAGAACATACCAATATCACCAAATTTTAAGGAAGACCTAACACCGTTTGTAAAGAACGATCAATGTTGTATTCAATGAAAATATATGTACAGACCTATTTTTCAGCTCTTAAAAAATATACTTGGAAAAGAAAAAAAAATGTTTTTTTGGATCATTATGATAACTATTAAATGTTCATGTAGTTTACTTAGTTTTTTATTTTAAATCATTTTTAACATTAGTATATTATGAATAAAAAGAATTCTGACTGGGTCACTACCTTCATGATGCTTAGACCTAAGTTACTCTTATTTTTTCCTTGTATTAATGTGGTGATCAATAAAGTGTTATCTATCTATCTATCTATCTACTACCGGCTAGCACCAGAATTTTTATTACCCAATTCTTAACCCAGTCAGAATTTTTATTACTTCTTACTTTTGAGAGAATTCCTGAGTTTGGCCATTTACTATGCTTATTCTAAGACCAGTTACGTAAACGTCAAAGTCACGAGGCATTAAGTTTTTTATGCTTATTCTTAGAACAATAATTATTGTGAGTATGCGTGTGAGTACGTCTATCGTGATGAAGAAATGGTATCAATTCTCTTATCACCACACCTATCTGAAATGTTATTACAAAGACTTCACATTTAATTAGAACTTTCTAACGCTTTTCGCATTCTGTTGGTGCCAAATAAATTCAAATTCAAATTTATTTATTATTAATTAGTACGATCACAAAACCATTTACACTAATTAATTAAAATTATTACAATTATAACAGAAACAATAACAAAAAATAATTAAATTAAGCAAATTAGGCAAATTAAGCAAATTAAATTAAGTATGAAAATTTAAATAAATAAATTACTATTTGGATTATATGCACAAAAAAGTAATAATTATAATATCAAAAAATAATAATAATAATAAAACTCCTAGCACTCTTTCATCCATCAGTCTCACAAAACCTCAAGCACACCAACATAATCTGCTTCCACTCATCGGCAAAGAGATCACACTCTGGGTTCTGATTAAGGAGTCTATTGAGAGCGGCAAGGGTGCGAGGCAGGGGGGAATTGGCACGGGAAACTGTGCGACTAGAAGGCACAGCAAATAGTCTATGACTTCGGTTTCGAAGGTAACTGTCGGGAAGGTAGAGACGAAAGAGAAAGTTGTGCAAATCAGGAGCATCTATTTTTCCATGGAGCACTTTACACATTGTTGCTGCTTGATCGAACGCTCTCCTGGTTTGCAGAGAATTATGACCAAGACAACCTTGGAGAAACCTAGTGGAGTACATGAATGGATAGTACCCAAAAATTCGTTTGTAAAGAAACCTAAGAAACGCCTTCTGAACTTTCTCCAGTAACAGAGCGTACGTACTTTCATACGGATTCCAGACGCAACAGCTTGACTCAAGCTTGCTACGTACTAGGGCTCCGAACAAAAGCCGCATCACACCATCACTGCAAAAGTCTCGGGCGTTTCTCAGAACGAATCCAAGTCTCTGAAAGGACTCTTTAGCAACTATAGAGATGTGGTCATGAAATGTGAGCTTTCGGTCGAAAGTAACTCCTAAATCCTTTATTACCGTTGCTCTAGGGATCATGTTACCATGAATCGTGTAATTAAAGGATAATGGCTGTTTCTTCCGACCGAAAGGCATCACGGAGCATTTCGAGGAATTAAACTCCATCTTATTATCACGGCTCCATCGACACACCGCGTCGATATCACTTAATAAGTGTTATAAGTGGCAGTTCCTATAATAGTAAGAAACTGTCGCTTTAATTATATTAGGATGTCAACTCAAACATTGCGTGTCAAATCTTCGTGTGTTTTACGCAAACCATCACTGCGTACATCCCTAATTATAGCGACCAAAGCCGATAATGGGTGGTCACATCTGCGTGTATTGTATCAATGCATGAAGCTTCGTCACTATATACATAAGTGTGGGCCTAACAACCGTGCTTGGGCTGAGGAATCGAACCTGAGATAGCAGAGTTATTACCAACCGAGCACAGTTATACAAACTATTATTCCTATCGGAGATCGGAGGAAATAAGCCAGTTTAAATATTAGTATAAAAAATAATGATGACAAAATGTAGGTAAGTACAAAAAAACAATTTTTTGTCCTACCAGACAAGCAATTTTAATCCTACCAGACAAATAATTTTAATGATGTACCTAAAGATAATGCAAAAATTCTCAGCAATAACAATGCACCTTCCGTTTAAATTAAAATAATTTAACACATTGTTAATAAGAATTAAATCATAAAAACCAGCTGACTATTTTTGTATCTTTTTGAACTTTATATAAATTAAGGCTGCAAGAAATACCGGTTACATTGAGTCCTTCATCAGAACAAATCAGAACAATGTTTCCGAAACATATTTTCGTTCTTACTTTGTGTTCGGTTGTGTTTAGTGAATCGGCTTTTGGTAAGTTGATTTCAATCTAATATAATTTTCTTCATTTTGTAGTCATTTTTGCATCTCCTTGCGAAGGATTGGCATAATCAATGCAACTTGCTCGCGTATTAGGGTTGAAATCACCCCTTATTGATGTTGAGAACCTACATCTACCACGAGCTAAGCAGGCGGAAGCGAGTAAATTATAATAGTAGATTGTTTTACTCGGGCCAAAACTACCCATTATAACTCGGTCTTGTCATCCTCCCTCGCTACGCTCGGGAGTATAACAACCTCGTATATAATGGGATGGTTTAGTCCCTTGTAAAACAATCTACTATTATAATTTACTCGCTTCCGCCTGCTTAGAACTACATTCGAGCAAATTTTCAGCTTAATCCGTTTGTAGGTTTGGTGCGAAGGATAAACAATTTCACAAACTTTCACCTTCATGATTTTTAGTAGGTTTGGAAATTCTGGATATGTGTATGTTTGTTACTCCTTCAAAACTATTGAAAAAATGAAGGTAAAATGTGTCTATAAGAGAACTGACGGCCTGATCAAAATGTAATTAATGAGAGAGATGACAATAAAAGGCGTCCTTTTGGCCACTGTAAGAAATTGTGGCCAAAATTCATTTACCCAAAATAAAATTAAACGGCATTGAGGCAGTGATAACATGAAACCGAATAATTAAATAAAAATATTTGTTACTGTGATAATTGGTCCAGCTTTCAATAAAATACGCTAAAACTATTTCACGACCTTAAACGATACTCCTTCTATATGCCTGGTTCTTGTAGGATACTGCTGTTCTTATGATAAACCATAACTATTCCATAGGACCCGTTTATTTTTGTCGGGATGCAAAAAATCATGTCACTACCACTATGCAAAAAATCATGTTGATCTCCATGAAAGACGAAAACAAACCTATCCCTCAGGAACCGTCCATTTTTCCGGTATAGAAAGTAACCAAAACGCTATTCGACACTATTCTCTCAGCCAAATTTCTTCGAGATCCGTTCAGCCGTTTTGAAGAATTAAAGTTAATTTAGACTTATTCCATTATTAATTATAATATAATAATCTTTCATTTAACTTTTGAAGCTATCATGGTTATGAACATAATTATGAATATCAACGGGATATTTACCATGATTTGTGAATTCTATTGTTTCCCATCAAACAACAAACAACAGAACCCACAAATCATGGTAAATATCCCGTTCATATTCATAAATATAATCATTCATTTGTACGATATTTCAGTGGACACGCTGACTAAATGCTCAAAAGACGATGGGAATTGCCAAGCAAAAGCTCTTGACAATATAATAAAAGCCTCAGCTAAGACTGGTATACCAGAATGTGGTATACCTCCTACAGATCCAGCGGAAGTAAAGAACATGAATGTTTCAATTCTAGACGTGATTGATATAACCCTGAATGGTGTTGTTAAAGGACTCAAGAGTTGTGTTATTAATAAATTTACGTAAGTACCAATAAAGCGAGCCATGTTCAACACTAAACTTACTGACGGGTACGCATCACTGAGATCCAGCGCAGGGCAAAAGTCGAACTGAATTATAATCTCAAGTGGAGTGGAGTAGGCCTAAGAGCTCCACCTTGTCTGACAGCAGGTTGTGTCGACGACATTGCAAAAGTTGAAGGGCATAGGTATGTATATAGGTGGCTGGCAAAAACTATGGGAGTTCTTATATCCAGCAGTGTGATGATGGTAATGATGATTATGATGATGACTATAATTTTAATCTTATTGTCATGACGTTTATTGAAGTAAAAGAAGCAAGGAGAGCAAGGCGAGCAAAGTTGTTTTTTTATTTTAATATATTTCCTACGTTTATCACTTCCAAGTTACTGTTTCGTGTGTGACATAACGTTGTTAATTATTTTGTAAAAAGTGATAGACTTTACTTACTTACTTTATGGAAAATTCTTATTGCCTAATATTGGTGTAGCTTTTGTTGTAGCTTAGATGAGATTCATTAATTGACATTTGACTTTTGTTTCATTGCATTCTTCGTAAATGTCAAAACCAGGTTTATTAGTATCAACAACTTTACCAAGATTTTTAATTCTAGCCATTTATTTTTATAAAATGCTTCTAAAATGTGAAGGTCAATCATCCAATTATCAAAGAAGTTAGTGTCTACACTGTGCTGTAATATGCAACAAATCAAAATCGACATCATAGTTTTACTAGCTTACGCCTGCGGCTCCACACTCATTGTATGCGGGTAAAAAGTACCTAGTATATTTTTACTCGTATGTATTTATCCTGGGTGTAAGCTATTTTTCTTCCAAACATTGAAATCTGCGCCTTAAAATGATGAAAAGCAATTATATATTTATCAATTAAACTTGTATAATTTGGACAACATAAATCCGTTGGTGCAGAAGGTGAAGGCCCCTGAAACGCAGAAGTTTGCAAGTTCGATTCCCGCTGCGAGACAAATGTTTGTATGATTTGCAAATATTTCGATCTGGGAGTTTTCTATGAATAATATTTATGTAGTTAATTATATTATAGTATATCAGTCATGTGGTTTAAATGATACAAGCTCTGCTTAGTTTGAGGTTTGTCACACCAAAGTTGCGATCCCATAACGCACATACTTGTACACATCACAACACAACGTGCCATCGACTTCCAGACGGGCTGTGGACTGAGGCATTCATTATCATTATCATCATCATTGGTCTTAGCAGCACACTGCAGGACATGCCTGCCCTAATGAGCGCCATTGCGCTCTATCCTGACCTCGACTCATTCA
Organism: Horisme vitalbata; assembly: GCA_951804965.1. Lineage (NCBI taxonomy): Eukaryota > Metazoa > Arthropoda > Insecta > Lepidoptera > Geometridae > Horisme > Horisme vitalbata. The sequence continues at coordinate 12,011,899 of OX638101.1, forward strand.
GCTTCGGCTGAAGCGCTCAGTGCGTTGAAATTATTGGGCTAGGATGCCACGGAGCCACGACAGCGGCAACGACGCGACGCAACAACGTAGCGGACACACCCATGTAGCATCAAAACCTTTTTATCAAATAATATTGTGTTCTCGTCACATTTTGATAAGTTCATCAAGTCACATTGGACAAAGACCCTTGACCAATGGCATATAATCCGAAAACACTTTTTGTTGCAGACTAAGTATTGAACATGGAAATGTCAAACTAGATATAACATGCGATATTGTGTTCAAAGGAAAGTACAAGCTGTTTTCATCAAGCCCTGCCATAAAAGGTTTGCTTGGCGGCCAAAGCGTACACGGTGATGGCGATGGGAAAATGAAAATTGGTATGTGTAAAAATGATGAAAATTACGGAATAGAGCATGTTTACTAAACAACAACAATAAAATCAGACTAACTAATATCAAATCACCTTGCTACATCGCCGCGGTTTTCGAAAGCCATTGCCTATCGACGGTGCTCGCCTTCTGTGCTGAAGTAGACTTCATGTACAATTCGGTGGATCGCCCGAATAAGCTAGAGCATAGGTAAATACAGCCCCCTCCAACACGCTTAGCCCACGGATCAAACGTGGTTGCCAGGGTGTGGAAACTGCGTACACAACAGCTTCGTAGAGCCAATAATGAAGAGATTATGGACAGCTAGCATAATTTTTATTGTTTAACGGGTCTTCCTCGCCTTAGACCTTTTTTATTTTCCCGACGTTTACATCGTGTTGCAACGATCATGATCACGGGATGACCACGCTCCATGTGTGTCGATAAATAACTTTCTAGAAATTATGCAACTAAGTTCCCCACTGCACCTCTAACTAGCAACTAGTAACTAGCTTCCGGTCCTGGCTTTGCTCAGGTGTTACCTGGTTAAAAAGTAGCTTATGACATAATCAAGTTACTAACTATGTATATTACATATAGTAAGTTTCATCATTTAATCAGTAAGGGCTTAGGAGACCAACAGCCAGGTGGATGGACGACGACGTTGCTATACAGGGAAAGACCTAGATACAAAAAGCGTAAAACTGTATGCAATGGCGTTTGAAGGAGGAGGCTTATGCCCAGCAGTAGGTTTTGCTGAGAAGAAAAGCTGAGAATGATGATGATGATGATGTTTCATCTAAATTCGTTCAGTAGTTTTTGCGTAAAAGAGGAACAAACATCCATCCATCCTCACAAACTTTCACATTTATAATATTAAGTAGAGAACAGAATAAGCAGGATAATCCAATGCTGGACACTTTCTTTAGTAAAAAGGGTGGAAATACCCTGATTTCTCGCGCTGTGTGCATTAGATTTGGTTCGCGGTACAACTTCTCTATGCTGCTGTCTGCTGCCCGTCGGAATATATTTTCACACTTTTAGTGCAATACTTTTTGAATTGCAGGGCAAGGCATTTGTATCTAGGTACCCCTGCCTTAGGGATTTTAATCAGGGGATGTACACCTAATAAAAATACTTTTTGGATCTCGAAACTGACACGGTATTTTTTTTCAAATGTATTCGCTGACAAGTAAATTTTAGTGAATTCGAGTTATAATTAGGATTTGAACAATTTTGGCCCTAAGCTTCTTCAATTTTTTTTATTTGGTGCTTGCCTTCTGTGCTGTACGTCGCGGGTTCAATTCCCCCTTGAATTAAATATTCTTTGTCATAATATGTTATACATTTGATAACAATTATGATAATAAAGATATTATGCTAACATATTTTTCAACTCGGCATTTTCAAGCCTCTTCTTTCAAATAACAACAATTAATTCTTGACACATAATCTTGTTTATAAAATTCATATTTTACAAGTTTTTGTAATAATGGATAATGTATGTTTTCAGAGCAACTAAACGTAAAGTTAGTCATACCATTTGACATTGTAAAGCGAGGTGATGATATCTTCTTGATCGGAAAGAAAGGAGAGATTACATTCTCATTCGACATCCTTAAAAAAGTGACATTTGCAGCAAATAACCTCTACGTTGGAGAAAAGGAATCAAGTAAGCATTATCATTAAGATCCTCTGTTTCCACTCTGTATATTACAATAATATATAAACATATTTCGTATCCACTGAATTACCGAGTCAATCGGACTCGTTGATCGTCAACGTTTTGGAGTCGTGTTCATTCAAAGTTTCTCGGAAGGATAAAATCCGCAATGAGACTATTTGACATAGAACTAAAGTTGTCGATATAGTAAAGAGAATTAGTAAGCGGAATTAGTGGCAGTGGACTGGCTATATCTGCCGATGAATCGATAACCGGCTTGGCCAATATAAATATGTTGTAGGACACCCGCCAGGCGGAGTGACGATCTGCAAAAAGCTGCTGGTTGAAGATGAATGCGTCGACCTGAGGACAGGGCGCGATGGCCCTCATTATCGGAGGCCTATGTCTAGCTGTGGACTGCTATGATGATGATGATATCTTCACTATGTATGAAGGAAGTAGATGGATATAACAGCTGTGCGACTGCTCGATTGACTAGTGGTAGTATCGTGGACAGAATTCCGAACAAACTAGCCCATACTTTAAGAACTCTGCATCATTGAATTAATAATAGTACTTCGTACTTGTGGCATGCGTGCTTTGAATAAAATTCAGTGCTTGATTTTTCTTAATAAAAATGCCCAAATTAGGGTTGTTGTAGGTTGTATGAACTCAATGTTGTGGCGAATGACGTTTCATAGAAATGGCATGGAAAACTATCAATTAAAATTTTTCAAATTCTTACGATTTGCTTGGTAACTTCTTCTGGAAAAAGTTTTCCTGATAGAATATATGGAAATAGAGTCGACTGAGTACAAATTTATTTACAAAATACCATTTTCCAGTTTTATTATTTCAAAAAATCTGAAAATGCAGTTGTTTTTTCCTCTAAATAAACCTACAGTTACCTAAAACTAAAACCTTCTAACAACAAGCTAAAAGGTGCCTTCCATGAGGTAAAATTTTGCCCCAATCTGTATATCTTAAGAAAATTAAGTACATAAACTTACTTTTAATAATTTTAACCGTTACACCGGTTTTATTCAGTTTGATTTTTAACTTCACTCATCACAGCCTACAAATCTTTTAAAGGTTGTTAAAAGTTCAAAATTGTTCAAAAATAATATCAAGTGACTTTGTCTTTGTTGGATTCTAAATTTAATACCGCCAAAATTAATTACTTCATAAGAATTGGTTACTTTTTTTAATCGTCTTCAAAATGGGAACGTTGAAAATTATCGGAGTATTAACCACCATAGGCACGATTATGAAGAATAGTTGTATTCGTATCGTAAACGTACAACTTTGGCCAATGAGAAAATTCATTCAAAATAACGATTCGTCATTCACCGAAATTTTTCGCTTTGCTTACAAAATGTCAGCTTGAAATATTCGAGATCGGCCTACAGAATTTGGAATGTTCAAGATACAATCTGACGGCTAATAAAATTAATAGCTACCTATCTAATCGTTGATATCATTGTTATTTTGTTACAGGTGCTGAAATTATACAGATCATGAATCAAGAATCAACTCTGCTCGTAAAATCTTTTGGAAAAATATTATTCGAGAAGGCCCTAGACTTTGTATACGAAGTTATTAACAAGTTCTTTATTAATGTGCCTACCAAATATTACGTTATTGAAGATTTAACGCCTTTCGTTACAAAACATGAATAAAAATATAAAATGCCTTTATTATTAAATGTTTATAAAAAAAAAATCGAAATATTCTAATTAAATCATGTGATTGTTTACCAAAGTGGAAATTAATAAATTATTGATTGGATTTTTAATAAACTTTTACTTAACCTACCAATTAATTTTAGTTTCTAATTTGAGGTAGGAGGAAAACAGTTTTGCACTGACGACGTCCCTGCTACCCTATCCCAGCCAGCCCAAATCCTTAAAATAACGGAGAAGGACTGGGTTGGTGGCAACATTGCTCCCGAATTTCTGATACTGCCTGTGCCTGTGATACAATCTAATATCTATCTTTCTACAATCAATTAAGCCAGATTTCACTCTGGCTTCGTTCGTGGTAGTGCAGTGTAAGATTACATGCTCCACTGTTTCTTTATCTTGAAAGCAACTGCCACAGATGCCGCTCTCCGTAACTCCTGTCTTCACGAGGTGGTGGTTCGGGTCCTTTTGAACTACAGAACCCTAAAAATATGTGTTTGCATAAATTCCTTTATGGTAACCATTCTTAAACATCAATTACAATAATAATTACTGTTTATCTTTATAATTTTCATTGACCATGGAAATGCGCAATGCTCTGGCCATGTATATATTTATACTAATGATAAAGCATGAATTCTACGTAATAAGCTAATGACGTCCATTACTTCCTACTTACGTAGGTAAACTTACTTTAATGATGTTTTGTTTGAACAATGAAAATCTTAGAGATCTAAATTATGTAGGTAAACTAGATAAGATATTAAGATATTAACTAGATAATAAATAAATAAATAAATAATGCTGGACGATCACACAGCATCATGTAGCCCCAAGCTAAGCAGAGCTTGTGTTATGGGAACCACATGATTGATATATTACATATATACATTCTTTTTTTTTTGTAAATACAAACGGTTGAAAGCATATTATATTAATTATTCACTTTTAAATAGAAGCGGTTTTGGCCTCACCTCTCCGTCGTACAACCTGCTAACTAACAAACAGCAGCGTCGGCGGTGCGAGATGCTGTGCTCTGCGATCGCTAACCCGCATGGGTTTTCATTGTGGTTGTGGGTTGGCTTTTGGCTTTGCTTACTTCGGTGTTCCAAGTGTTGCTTAACCTTAGTGATCTGCACCTAAGTTAGCAATACTTCGATACAATACGTGCTTCAGAAGACACGCTAAGAAATTTGTCCCAGCTTTTTCAGTCGCTAAACCGTGCCGGAGGCCTAAAAACTCTGACACCAGAGTTGGCACTAAATCATACGAAGAAGACTAACTTGCATGAGGATCGAGTGGCTCGACTAAACCACTGAACCAATTGCTCAACGCATTTCAAGGGGTCTAACCCAAACATCACAACGTTGCAGACAGCGAGGAAAAAGATACCACTTGATGCTGTAGATAATTTATGTAGATTAGATGCAAACCTCTAATGTGTAAAGCTAAATTAAGTACTTAATCTTTCATTCATTAAGATCTTAGTTCGAATCGGCGCAACTAAAATGGTAAGAGAAAACATGGTGTTGAAATGGATATATTTTTGTAAGTAGAATGCAATGGTCGAAAGACATCTTCGCGACAGGGACGTTGACTCGGGGTGGTGCGCGTGGAAACGGAAACGAGGGCAATAACATGTTTTCATCACATTCATTTCACCATCCGTCATTTAGCAATCAATTTTCGACTGGTCATGACGTAAAACAATGTTGTCGAAGGAAGAACCATATAGAAGACGAAGAAGATGAAGAAGCAGCAAGTAGAATTATTACTTCACGTGTCAGTAAAATTGATGGGCGGTGTGTATGCCGTACCTAATGAAGACCTGAAAACATGTAATTTTCCCAGCTAGTTTATAAAACAAGCAAACTTCAGCTAGATTTTGCAGTGTTACCTCTTCATGTGAGTGACAGCTAGTTTGTATTTTGCGCAATGGTAAAAATGTGGCAAGCACTGTTTTTGTTAGGCCTGGATTACGTCACGTCGGTGAGCCTGCGTAAGTTTTAATTAGTTTGGAGGGCTCGCGAACACGTAGATTGTGTAAAAAACTCTAACGCTATTTTTAGCATACCTCAAAATAACAACTAATTTAACTTGAAAACAAAGCGTAAGTGTGTATCAAATATTTGCTCAATATTCATTTCCCATTCATTGTTAAGGAATGGTGGGAGACCGCCAAAGACGGGGACGTGTGGAAGAGTTTGGGGGAGGCCTTTGCCCAGCAGTGGGACGAAATAGGGTAGTTAAAAAAATCAGTTTTCAATAAGTTTCATGCTTTCATGGAGTTAGTGCATATTACAGGTTATAGGTACCTATCGATACCTGTATATAGGTGAACCCTGTCTAAGGGTACAGCAAGACTTTGCTATATTTATGTGATTACAATACAAGTACATAGATGACATTATAGTTACTTTGTATAAATATGACTGACTCTATTCTGTCTTCTTAGTCTATTTCGGCGCGAACCGTAGTAGTAGTTTCGCTTTAGTGCCACAGATACTTGCAATTGATGGTCCAATCAGCGAAATCACGTGTGAAATTGATTGAATAATTGTATAATCTAATACAAACTAACTATCGCAGAAATAAAGGCGAGACTACTGCGGGTTTGCAGGCGTGCACCCCTAAACATATAGCTCCGTTTATGCACAACATATTTTTACAGCCGAGTACATACATGCTTGCTCCCGAAACGATCCTAATCTGAACGAGTGTTCTCTGAAGTCAGCTAAAGCAGCCCTGTACCAGTTTTCATTGGGTGACAAATCTAGAGGTCTGGCTCCTTTAGATCCAGTTCATGTCGCAGAAATGACAGTCTTTGTGCCAAACGAAAATGGACTGAAGCTAGTGTTCAAGAAGAATGATTTTACTGGTCTCTCTGCTATGCAGATCGAGAGTTTGAAGTAAGTACTGCCTCTTCACGCGACATAATTCTAAACAAATAGGTACTTTGACCATCGAGCTGAGGATAGAGCGCAATGGTGCTTATTAGGTGGGAGGCCAATGTCTAGCAGTGAACGGCTATAAATGATGATGATCATGATGATGTGGTACTCATTTGGACGGCAAATGCATCCACGTGTTTTTTTAGAAACTGTGAAATATTGAATAACAATGAATGAATGAAAATGAAAATAGATACCTACATACTTTAATGTAAAAGTAAAAAAAAATAGTTGAATCAAATACAAAGACAATTTAATATCTTCAAGACAGTGACAAAGATTTATTTTTTTAAATTAAATGTTCAAGAATATATAGAAAAATCGAAAAATAAATCAGATCATCTTGTTTTGTCTGCCAGAATAAATGATATGAATGAATGCGTTGTGTCATTGTGTCTACTACTTTACTGTTCAGTGCGTGCAATCGTCATTGTAATCTTGTCTCTATCTATGACAGAGAAAAAATAACTTATAATTTGCCTATCACAGTGTGTTCTGAAAAAAATATAGATAGATAGATTGATAGATATAACTTTATTGCACACCATACAAAGAAACACAACATAATGAAATAGTGTGCCTATTTAGTGTGTACACCTTATACCTAACCATAAATACCTTAGTACCTACGTTTTTTGTGCTTCAAACAACTTTACCTACAACTCTGTACGATAACATTAGTGAGCCTACTTAATTACCTAAAAGTATACTTACTCTTTGATTCATAATTGTCAAACATTATTTGCTTACTTAATATTGGCATACAAATTATGGCCCAAACCAAACATTCAGACAAACTTGTTTATTTTACTAAGCGTTATGCCAAATCATCACTGAGGGCTTCTCACAGATTATATAAGAGTAACTAAGTAGAGGCAATGCTCTACATATAGAACGCTTTCTTTTTTCTTAACAAAGCTTAAAACACATGTATTATCAGAAGTAATGTCCAAAACATCAAAGTACGTCACAACGCAACATGTCCAACTATGTCCCTCGGAACGTCTGAAGTTGGCTGCAAGTAGCGAAGTAGGTAGTTCCTATATTTGGGTCGGATGGTACTAGGATTGGTCGAATCGTTTAAGTAAGATGGAGGAGACACCTCCACGTTCCCCCTGCGAGAAAGGCAGTCAGTTGTTTCCTAGGGTGAAGGCGATGGCACATTCAAATTTCAAATAAAAAGAATGGAATTGAAGCACAATTTATGATTGACGTGATTATGACGCGCTATGTCATAAATACGTCCGAGCAATGACACACTGTGTTTCGTAAATTGTGATTTATTTCCATTCTTTCTGTATGAAATTTTAATAGCTCTCATGCCATGTCAGCGCCTGATGCCATTTACGAGTATATGTGGCCTGCATCTTAGGCTCGGTCCGAACAGCCCACATTTAATTAAAATAAACGCGCTTATGTACTTGCAATCCATATTTCAATTTAAGTGATAATTTAGTTCCTTACTCTACATAAATAAATAAATAAAATAAAATGAGCTTTATTTTTCAATACATTTTAGGAATACAAAAAAAAAAAAAAAAAAAATACGATTATAAAATAAAATATAGACAAGCCCATAAACGCATATCTAACGATGTGTTTATGCGTTTTCAGTGTGTGAATTGCCTAAGACGGTGAAAGCCTCCTCCATATGCCTCCACTCTTCCCTATTAATTGCCAGCCTTGTCCAGTGCTTTTCGGCCACTTCTACTATATCATCGCTCCATCGCTTGAGTGGTCTTCCTCCTTTCCACTTTTTGCCTCGTGGGGTCCAGTTGGTTGTTATTTAAGCCTATCTATTTGGTGTAGCTCGCTGTAAGTGACCTGCCCATTTCGATTTTAACCCTAGGATCCGCTGATCTACGTCCTTTTCTATCGTTACTTTCCTTATACATGTGTTTCTGACTCTATGTTTTAGTTTAACCATGTAGCTCCGTTCCACATCTCTTTGGCAGATTTGGAGTCTTTCTAGGTGTTTTTTCGTTAGTGACCAAGTTCGGCTGGCGTAAGTGAGACATGATATTTAGCAAATATTCATTACTCCAGATAAGACAATATAAATTATTACAGCACTGACCCATCGGCATCGGCCCACTTGGCGAGCTATACCTCCTTGCGCCGCACTGCCCATGTAGGACAAGGCCTAGCTGTAACGTACCTATAATGAACTATGCGCCTAACGACGCTTTACGGACAATTAGCTTTCAACCTTTTAATTAAGAGTAATATAATAAAAGCACTGCTAGGGTTGTAGATTATTTAAAAAAGCCGCAAAATAAAAGCTAAGTATTAAAAATAGAACAAAGTTTTTATGGAAATAAAAATAAAAGACTGCAGCAAAAACTTAGTTATGTGTAATAATTTATATAGTTATCTTAATTACATATAAAAGTAAATATTAAGCATACGCATTGTTATGTAGAGAACATAAATCTAGGTAGACTTAGTTGCTGGCTTGTTCGTTTGCCTAAGCCATATCGAGGAAGACTAAAGGTTAGGGTTAAAAACTCTACCAATACTTTTCGCCGTTGAGATTTTTGCTCTATGTAACCGATAAAATAAACAAATTAATATTAAATAAATGGATTTATATCAACGTAAATTATTTTAACCGGAAAAATCTAAACAAAAATGTCCGGAAAAGATAAATACCGGTTGCCTCACATCATTCAAAGGCTCGTTTAAATAATTAGGAACAGAAATGATTCACTAGGAACAAAGGGAGTAATGGAGTGAAAGACGGCTGCAATCAGTGGGTGACTAGTTCTACAATAAGGAGGACGTTCACGTCAAGTCCATCATAAACATTTATTGAGGAAGGAACGGTCGGTGCTCTTTGAATTTCCGTTTCAGTGGTTTTATTTCTTTTAATTTGAATAGGATAGATTATTTTTTGGGTCTATTATCAAAACCTTAGGATATTAAAAGGTCACATTTTTTTAAATGTTATGGGTCAGCTCTTGACTTCAAGGTGAGGACGAGGTCAACTATGGAGCAAGTTTTTCCAGGAAATGTATGTTAACACACTAGCGCTCTAATACTACGATAACTAAATTTGAGATCGTCTTAACCAATCGAAACGCCGCTGTTCTTCGTAATCTATATTGACTGGTTCCTGAATTTTATCACCACGTATAAGCTAAAATACACTCGAGAGCAATGAATCCGGGTCACTCAAAGAATCCAAAAAATCTCGGAAAGTAAGAATGCTAGGTTAATGCAATAAATTGTATTTAATAGACAATTTAATACTCCTTAAATGAAAGTTAAAAAAATATGAGTCACCATACATTTTATTTACACAAAATTACATAAAGAAAAAAAACTGCTGATCTCTCCTTAAAACAAAAATAGGAAACATGAAATTTTTGAACTTTATGACGATTTTCTTGAATTTCAATACTTCGTATTACCTCCTCGTGCTTCCATTACTGCGTTTACGTAGTTTGGCATGCTGTACACCAAGTTCCTTATACGATTTTGGGGAATATTCTCCCATTCCTCTGTGAGAGCAATTTTGAGCTCAGGAAGCGTGATTGGGGGAGGGTTTCGTTGTTTTACGCATCTCCCTAGCTCGTCCCAAGCATGCTCGATCGGGTTGATATCCGGGCTGCGCGCTGGCCACTCCATACAAGTAATGTTCATCTCTTGAAGGTAGTCATTCACAATCCTACCTGTATGAGGTCGGGCATTGTCATGCATAAATATAGCATCCTCACCCAAATTGACCATAAATGGACCAACGTGTTCGTTGAGGATTTCTTCCACATATCTTACGCTAGTTAAAGAGCCGTTTTCTATGATCACCAGCTCTGTGCGACTTTCAGAGGAAATTCCGGCCCACACAAGTACAGACCCACCACCGTAGGCTACTTTTTCTTCGATGCATGCTTGCTTGAATCTTTCCCCTGGTCTTCTATACACTCTGTGTCTTCCATCGTGCTTGTAGAGCATACATTTTGATTCGTCGGAGAACATAACTTTCGACCAATCTTCAATACTCCAATTTACGTGGTTCTGGGCATATCTTAGTCTTGAAATACGATGGCTACGCTCCAGTTTAGGGCCGTTTGCAGGTCTAAGGGGTTTTAAGTTAGATTCAGCAAGCCGACGTCTTACTGTCCATGCACTTGGGTTACTTCCTCCGAGGCGTCGAAACTGATTTGTGAGTTCAGTTCCTGTGAGAAAGCGATTTCGAAGCATGGTGTTCACCAAGTATCGGTCTTCTCGTGCTGTGGTACACCTAGTTCTGCCCGTTCCTGGTCTGCGTAGGTTAGAACCAGTTTCTTCGTAACGTCGGAGAACTCTTTGTACTGTTGACAGCGACACACCGACAGTCCTGGCTGTATCGCGCTGACTCCGGCCGGTTTCCACCAATGTAAGTATTCTGGTACATTCTTCAAGTGTAAGCGACATGATTTCAGCTTGAATAATGAATATTGAGCACTATCAACCTGGTTTATGTACCAACATAAATGACAGATTACAAACAAAAGCAAAAACAAATCCTGTAATTTCGTAGTTCCATCTTCGACAGTGTTCCCTTTTCAAATTTGATTTTTTTATGATATAACTTTACAATAACTAAGAAGTTTTAATACTTTCATTTAAGGAGTATTAAATTGTCTATTAAATACAATTTATTGCATTAACCTAGCATTCTTACTTTCCGAGATTTTTTGGATTCTTTGAGTGACCCGGATTCATTGCTCTCGAGGGTATTTTAGAAGCGTTTTGTTATTATAAGCTACATTTTACACAGTCGAACACCTCGAAGTGTAAGGGTTTAAGGCGTTCTAACCTTGTTCTTCGGAACCCAAGCCAACCTCAACTGCCCGTGGTGCATCCTAATTAACAAACGGGGCTCTGGCTGCAGCTGATTGTGGCATAGCGCAGCTTAACATATACAAACAATACCTACCTATTTGACTAACGAATTGTAATATACCTTCCTAAATATTGACTAAGTAAATATTGACTTCAATTTATCTATTTAAATGTAATACTATCATGTGACTATAACTATGACGTCCTCCTCTCTCCTATTTACTATTGTTGTGCCCAACAGGGTCTTTACTGATCACAATGTAAATTTGTTAACACCTGTATATTTACATTATGGAACGCAATAAATGATTGAGTATTGAGTATTAACATCGGCACAGCTACATCCCCTGACCGTCGAAGGGCAGCAGCGTTGGTGGTTTTTGATGTTAGTACTAAATCTTGATTAAATTTCAGGTTCAATTTAGATAAGAAATTGATTACAGTAGATGCCCTTGTTAACTTAGACGTGAAGAATGTTTATGAACTAAGCGGAAAAATAATCATGGTGCCGATCAAATCTAATGGAGATGCATCTATAAAGTTGAGTGAGTATTTTAAATTATTATAATAATAATTTAACACGAACTACATTATTTTTGACTAACGTCCAAAAATCCAAACTCAAGGTTTGCCAACGGGCGATCGAACGTACTATTCTCGGAATTAAATTGACCGACCGAGTACGAAACACTATACTGCGTTCTAGTACCCAAATCGTCGACGTTGGACAAAAAGCTGCCAGCTTAAAGTGGAATTGGGCAGGCCATGGGCCGCATGCCGGATGAGCTGTTGGCAAAAATTACCACTCAGTGGATCCCGGATACAGCGAGACGGCGACGCGGCAGAAGAAGATGGCGTGACGAACTAGACTTCTTCCAAAAAGACTGGGAAGCTTTAGCGCAGGATCGAAGTGGATGGAAAAAATGGGGGGAGGCCTTTGCTCTATAATGGGATGATTTAGGCTGACAGTAACAGTAACAGTAACATTATTTTTAAGTATAGCAAATTTTAGCTGATAAAGTATTGAGGAGCTACAAAATAATTTTGCCTTTTTTTTGCGATACAATTTTAGTCATGGTTAATACCATGTTTTTCTGTTTCATACTGATAATTCAGAAATGATGAAACGTCGTTATTCTCGGTTATTCAGTATTGCCGATTACCGGTGTTCATCCAGTAGAAATTTTATATTTATCAAACTTTTCAGAAAACACAACACTTCACGTAAAATTTTGGTATGACCACGTGGAAGGCGATGACGGTAAAATCCATTGGAAAATAAGAAAGCATGACATCAAATACGAAGTGGAAAGAGCTTACTTTAGACTAGAAAACTTATTGGGTGATAAAAACATAGGTGAGTACGAAAATACTTGCAAAGGAAGAAAACAATTAAGAAGCTAAACAAAAAATGATAATCACTATTTTTTTGCTAAAAATAAAACTGTTCTGGTGTTTTTAGTCAGCTGAAGGCCTTCGACATGGCATAGCGACAAAAAAGCCAGAATCACCATCTTAAAAGTTCACTATTTACTCGATTGTATTCCTAATAGTGGCCAATTTCAATTCAATTTATTAGGCAGCCTAGTCCTTCAGTATGGCAAAACGACTCAAAACCGGGACCAACCTAAATTTTTCATGCCTTACGAAGAACAGAACCACTTTGATCTAAAGTTCCACTAAACAGTAACCAAACGTTGATTTTGAACTTCGAACATATGACGCTCCACGCCATGCCCTTCCTGCTAGACACCGACAGTTGTGTTATTCAGCACTAAAAGTGATAGAAAAGATTCAAGCAACAAGCGCTTTATTCACTTCATTTTTTTTAAGGTGATCAAATCAACAATCTCTTGAACGAATTGTGGAGAGAAATAATTGGAGATGTGGGCCCCTACATCTGCGAATCTCTAGCCAATGCTGTGGTGGAGAACCTCACCATATTCTTGGACCAGGTTTCTTTTGACGAGATGATGCCTGAAAAGTTATAATAAAGTTTTCATTGTTATTATACTCTAATTTTTAAATTCATTCTTTAAATTGTTCCTTCTGTTCAGTCAACCTACGAGTACGTACTTGAAACTTCGTAAATTATTGTATTCGCAAGCAAGTATTTGATCACATTAATACCATATTTCTTCATTTAATTTGTTTTATGCTGTCCGATATAAAACTTAAGTAGTCGACATAGCTCAGAGAATTAGCAAGCTAATAATGGGCAAGCCTTATATGCCGAAGAACCGTCAGCTAAAAATAATAGATTTAAAACTGGATTAACACACTACTTTAACTTCTATCCTAGTTTTTATCCAAGCGAGCGAAGCTGCGGGCCCAAAGTAGTAAATAAATAAAAACAGTGCATTAAAATTCAACCAAACGCAATCGTTACAAAAAAGGTATCTTGAAAAGTATCTCATTAAAATCGGGTTCAGGCGTACCTGAATAAACAACAACCTAAGGTTTTATAATTATTTTGTAAAGGATTTAGAGTTTTCTGAAAATTAATGAATTTTAATTATAAGGTAAGAAATAAGTAAAATGTTGAAGGTTATTTATGATTGTGTATTGACATTCCTTTTATAGACATATCCAACCTATCTATTTCTAAATTAAAGCAATAATTTTAATTTGCGAATTCTCTTAATTAGGGTCCTGGTCGGTAATCAAATTGGGTACCTTCGACCATTGTGCACTAATTACTGTGCCCATATTCTGTTACAAGGCTTTTATTATGTTTGTGAACCGATATTGGGATGAATTTTACTATTATTATATTATTTGTATTAAAAAATATATGATTTAATGTTCAGAATGATGAAGGAATCTAGATTTGATCCTGAGAGTAATAGTGTAGAGATACGGAAATACCAACTCTAGAACAAAAAATAATTTAGTGTGCTGTTTGTGACTTGTCCCATTAAGCGGCGTTATGCTAGCAATCTGATAAAGAATTCTAAATTCAATTCTAAAAGTTGATCAAGAGAGCTGCTAAGCGATCTTGCCATTAGCTCTCTATTAATAAGCTGTGTTTTGTGGTTAATAAATATAAATGCCTCACTACCGACTATGAGTAACGAGGCATTTATATTTGAAGTTAGAATTCTTTATCAGCATGCGGAATAGTGGACAAAGCGGTTCTTAGAGCGAGAGCACCATGGAATTAGCTGTATGAAGCAATATGGTGGAACGCGAGGTAGGATCATTTACAAACTTTGACTGTCGACAAATGGTTTTATCAAAAGTTTTATTTTAATAATAAAATATATCATGGTCTTTGCTCACCTTGGAGCTTTACTCACTCACACATACTCACCCCCACACACACACCCCCACACACACACACACACACACACACTATAATATAAGTAGCACTGTATAACTAAGCGACTGCGAACATTCTATGAGCAATATCTATCACGAATTGCTACATAAAAATGTTATGGTACATTTCAATACCATTGCTTCATTCATTAAATTTAATTTGGTGCTCTCCAATGAAATTTTATGTGGATCCCATGTGTGTTTAGCTTTACCACGCCTTACTTAAAGCGTTGGCACCTTCTTGCTTCCGTTAATTAAAAAAGATCATCCAAGGAGAAACCACGGCAGCTGCCTCTATGTTATTAATATCTATGTAATTTTTGAACTAAATGATAAGAAGATAATCACAATTAATAATATTTGTAATACCAGGTACAAATAATAATAATTTTAATGTTCCAGGTAGTTGAAGCCTGAACTATCTCAGCCTGTCATCAACTTTTTTTGACAAGTTGTATTTAGGGTGACGTTACCGAACCGGTCAAACGAACCCTTATGGTGCCGCTTTGTCCGTCCGTCCGTCCGTCTGCCACAGCTGATTATTTCAGGAACTACATAAGCTACCTACTTGAAATTTGGTATAGATTTAAAATGCACTGACTGAATAAGATTGCCAGTAAAAAATAAAAATATATTTTCATTTTCATCCCCAAAAGGTCCAAAATAAGAAACGTCAAAATTTCAAACTGGTGCCAATAGGTCGAGTGGCATATCATATCATCATCATCATCATCAACAACAGCCTATATCAGTCCACTGCTGGACATAGGCCTCCCCTAATAAGAAGGGGCATATGCCCATAATCCCCACGCTGGGCATGCGGGTTGGAGATCGCAGGGCACAGCTTCTAGCACCGCCGACGCTGCTGCCCGTCAGCAGCCAGGGGATTTAGCTGTGCCGATGTAGGCTGCGTTATGCCGCAATCAGCCGGCTGCCAGAGCCTCGTCCGTTATTTAGCAGGGTACACCACGTTCAGCTGAGTTTGGCTTGGGTACCGAAGATTAAAGTTGGAACCCCAGGTACCCCATAGGACCTATACATTTGAATTACGAAGAAACCTTACTAATTAATATCGCACGCCATTGACGTCACCCGCGGTGGGCGAGTCAACTCGCACTTAACCGGTCTTGTTTTTAGCGTACAACGATATTTCATAATATTAATTAGTGTTATTGCCATGCGTTTTAATAGTAGGGTTCTTTGTGAAGGGCGCGGTCGAGGAAGCTAAACCCATATCTATTTCTGCCGTGAAGTAGCATTGCTGTGTTTCAGTTTTAAGGGTGAGGGTGCCGGTGAAATTACAGGCACATGAGGTCCCTTTATGCCTCAATTTGATGTTTTGCACTTTCTAAATTATGCGTGACCTACGAAGCACTACATTTTAACCGACTTCAAAAAGGAGGAGGTTCCCAATTCGTCAGAATCTTTTTTTTTTTCTACTTTTTTTATGTACATTTGTTTACCGATGTTTCCTTCAATTGTAAACAGATTTTCAAAATTATTTTTTGTTTAACAGAGTATTTCACAAATGGTCTCATGTAAATTTTATTCCTGAGGGATCGGTACTTTTTCTGGAAAACTCAAAAAATCTCATCCTTACTTGTAATTTTCGCCGTATTATCACCAATATCTGCGTCGATTGTGAACCGATTTTCAAAATTCTTTAGGCAAGAAGTTAGAAGTGATTTATTTGAAGTCGGTTTAATTTTTTATAAAAAGTTTATACTTGTTTAATTTACTGCTTGCAGAAATTGCATTTGGTTATTTGGGGGGCTATCTATGCCTCATCATCAGTTCCACTTCACCAAATGGTAGGTACTTTTCTAGATCAAATGCACTAATAACTTAATAAGTTACCCAAATCACTATTGGTATAGGTGCCTATAATATTTGAAGAGTTCTCTATGATCTCATAATCCTAACTTTATCTGATGAGAAAGAGACCACTTAAAAGCTTTTAAATAAATATTAAAAAGCCTTGTGAATAAAAAAAACATGTTTTTTTGTATTTTTAGTCCCAAATCTAAAATTTAAAAATCTAAAATTGTTATATATCCCGCCTGAGCCGAAATTTTTCCGATACATAAAAATCTAAAAAAACATTTTTCAAATCGGTCTAGCCATCTTCGAGTAATCGGGGAACATAGATACTTATAAAAAAAGATTCCGACAAATTGAGAACCGCCTCCTTTTTGAAGTCGGTTAAAAAGGTGAAAATAAAAGTCAAGGCAAATTACGTATAATAACAAATAAGCTTATTCTTAGAAAAAGCAATTGACATATAAAATAAATGATTGTACTGACCGTAACAAGACCTTTATATTATCTTGGTAGAAAATTAAAACTTGAAGTTAAATGTTATTGCTACAAGTACATGTATACAAGTTGCATGTACAAACTTCAAGTACCTACCTATAAACATATCATTTTGATTGCTTCAACTACCTACTTATTAAAATAAAACTTTTGATAGAACCATTTGTCCACAGTCGTCGTTTGTAAATGAACCTACCTGGCTCCCACCATCTTGCTCCGTACAGCTGCTTCCACTAGAAGACCGCTTTTTAACCGACTTCAAAAAGGAGGAGGCTCTCAATTCGTCGGAATATTTTTTTATGTCCACATTTTGCAGGCGTGAACTTTGCGCAGACGCAACACCTTTCAAATGCTTTTTCTTTCTATGAAACGTCGGATGCAAAATATACTTACCAGTGTCATCGAGGGCGCAAACGTGCGTGAGAGATTTTTCTTGTATAGGAAAGGCCAATATTCCCAAGATATTAAAACGATAGACTTTACTTACCTGCATACGAGTATCTAAGGAAATTAATACTCAACTAAATTGTGATAACTGGTAGAGATGGCATAAAGAAGGCAGTCTGCACATTCAGACACTAATAATTTAATCTGGTGGATACGTTAATATTACCTTAGGATATTTTAGGAGGTTAAAACTGTAAGGCTGCGGTCACAAAGTCAACGGCGGCGGCGCGTGGAGCGGCGCGCCAACGCAAATCTATGCATTGAAACGCGCCATTCCTTGCGCCGCCGCCGCCACCGCCCCGCTCCCGCTGACTTCGTGACCGCGGCCTAAGGGGTTCCAAACCTTTACCTTCGGAACCCAAGATAATATCACCTACCCGTACACCCTGGTAACTAACAAACGGGCACCTGGCGAACGACTAAATATGGCATAGTGCAGCTGAATACCAACACAGCTCGATGGGCAGCAGCCTTGGTGCGAGGTTTGCCGGTTTGAGCATTGCGCTCAACCTGCATGAGTGGGGATTATTGGCACTATCCCCTTTCTTATAAAGGGAGGCCGGAGAGACAGTACAATTATAGATTGATGTCGTTGATTTTGCAGACAGTATATGGTTAGCAGAAGAATGTCATGCGAGGTTTGATTGGTTGGTTAAAACTTAAGCTTGTTAAGGAAATCTTCTACAATATAGCTAGCTGTAGTAGAACACAAATAATTGGTTCTGGAAGCCTACTTTTACCTTGATCCTCTCTATACCTGTAGAACATAAGTATTCTATGGCTATACTGCAGTTTGTCATACAACGTAACGGTACTAAAAATATAATTTAAAACTCCATTTACATTCAGCTCACTTCCGTGGTAGTGAGCAGGAAAGTAGGCAGGACAAGTATGTAAGCACGATACTTCTCATGCTGCTGCCACTGCTACTGTAGTAAATGAGGCAAGGGAATTATAGCCGGCAGCGCGAGGAGCAGCGGGACGACCAGAATGTAAATGAGGCATAACGTACCTACTCGTATCTAGATACAATTAGGTGTATTGATTATTTACAAGATAGGAGTAAATCTTAGTGGGGAACGACAGTAAAAATAACAAGATGTCAGATGCCATATCCATTATTCGGTGTTTTGTAACCCGGATATCCGCTCCGAACGTAATTTACCTGAGATAGGACAATGTGCCCAGGAACAGATGCGATTACACGGAATGGACCGGTAATACTGTGACGGTAGAACGTCTGCACTTTTCAATTTAGTTAGATAATTCTTATTCGAGCTTAGAAAATCGTATTTCTTACCCTCGAGGGCTCTGAAATCTGCTTCGAAATGGCACTTTTGGTGAGAAGTTTTAAGAAGGTCGAAGGCAAAATGTCTTTTTTGATTTGAAAAGTGCAGATTCATTATTTTTAGTTTTTATTTTGTTATGATTTTATTTTTTTCCTATTATCATAATTAATTTAAAAATTAAGTAAGTTCTTTTAGTTAAAGTAAGTGGTTTTTTTGGCCGTTCTTATTAATTTAAAATAAATAAAATAAATTACGTATTTTACGTATTATTTTTTAAAGAAGATTCAATACTTTTTATTACAATATTATCATAGGTAACTAAAAGTAGCATTTCTTTATGGGAATTTCTTTTTATGGACTTTAGAAGTGTGTAAATTGCTGAATGTAGTATGAATACGGAGCGATGACCTTATCAGACTTCTGAGGTCAGGTGTTCCTTTCTTCTCCGTATGAGCTAGTTGTCAACTTGGTGTCGGAGTTTTAAGCCACCAGATGAATATCTCCAACGTGGCCTAAGAACTACAAAACCGGGACCAATATTTTAATAAACATGTCTTCTGAGGCACGGAATGCGTGAAATAGAGTGGTAATGAACCCTCATAAACCCTACTAGGTAATAATTTCGATTAATATTGTATGCTAGACAATATACATTGTATTGTCTGGCACACAAACAGAGTTTGCTCCCATCATCACGTGTCTGGTAACATTTGGGTAACATAAAGTATCTGTTTAACAGGTTCAAAACTTTTCAGGAGTACCTACTTACCTAATAACGCGTATGACTCAAAAGAAAACAAGACAGGTATTTTTTGACCTTCATTCAATTGCTGACCAAATTAATGTGTAAGATTTTTTTACCTAGCTTGAAGTAACACACGTCTTAAAACTAATCGGTGTTATCACTTATCACAACAGCAGTGCAACAATTCCATCTCACTTCCTTAGCAGTTAAAAGCTTCTAGTCTTGAGCAGAAAAGCCGGAGGCTGTATGAATGCCTTACAGAATAAATAATAGTAGGTACTACCGAGCACAATGGCATGAAATGGCAACATTACGGCCAGATTTTAGTCTTAAGTAACGCAATGACTTGAGATACAAACGTGATTGCTGTTGAGTACAGAAAATGTTTTAGTCTAAAGTTGTTGCAAACATTTTAGCGGTGGAAAATATTTCACTATTGTATTTGCTAGTTAGTTTGTGGTAAGTACGAGTCTTGTCTTCACTAAATGTTGATATGACTGTCAATTAAAAACGAACAAAAATATTAAGAGACAGTGAATAAGTACCTTAAGTTATCATCACCATACGATTATTAAGGAGATTTACACTAATCACACATCGCATAGTTCATAGTTTATTTAATTCCACCAAAGGAACTAAATGTTATATATTTGATTTCGTCAAAAGTTAACATAAAAAAAATTAAGTAACATCACACATTATAAATGCTAAAGTTTGTGGGTGTGTGTATGCGTGTGTTTGTTCTCACTCAACTCCATAACGGCTGAACAGATTTGGATGAAACTTGGAATTTAGTTAGTTCGTGACATGGATGGTGGAAGCTTATCTACATCTACACTAATATTATAAAGAGGAAAGTTTGTATTTTTGTGTGTGTATGCTTGTAATGAATAAACTCAAAAAGTACTGAGCCGATTTCAAAAAATATTTCACCATTGGAAAGCTACATTCACCTTGAGTAAAATAGGCTATATATATTGCTACAAAAGATTAGGGATCCTTACTAAAACGTAACCCAAGGTGTAAAAAAAGTGCCCTAACCCTAAAAAAAAAATGTATCTAGATAGACTTCAGTAAAGATATTTAAAACTAGCCCCCTTACTTATAAACGCTACTTAAATTTAAGCAATGCTTTAAGTTATCCCTATCACTGTTTGTCAATATCCAAAAGTAAGAGATGGCAATAGTTTAAGCATCGTTTATCTTTTGACAGATTTTCAAAAGTAAGGCCGTAAAGAGTGAATGTGTGTTCTCTGAGTTAAATGTTTGAATGCTCTTGCAGGCGTAAATTATCAGCTGATTAATAAATAGAAAGAAGAAAGAAGAATAGGTAAAGGTACATATTTTCTGTGCTTTTATATAAAGGTACCTGTGTAATGGTTAAATACAGCTCTACAGACGGCATCGTCTAGCCCCAATCTAACCAAAGCATGTATTAAGGGAACCACATGACTTACTACTTAAGTAACTTTTTTTTGTGAATATGTACATATACATAGAAAGCACACGGCCCCGAGATGAATATTTGTAGAACAAACAAACATTTTTCTCGCTGTGGGAATCGCACCCGCAACCTTTTGCGTCTCAAGCTGGCTTTCGTTCACTGCGCCTCAGAGGTCGTCAATTTACGTGAAGAAATTGGTTTCACCCAACTTTAGTCAAGTCAGAAGTTATTAATGTTTATACGTTAAAATGTTGGTAAGTTCTGCAAATATTTGTCTCGAGCATGGGTGTTTTCTATGTATAATATGTATTTAATTACAAAAAAAATATCTATGTAGTGTGTCATGCAGTCATGTGGTTCCCATAATAGTTCTGCTTAGTTTGGGGCTACATGATGCTGTGTGATAGTGTCATTTGTCATAGTTAGTAACATTTCATATCATAAACGTTTCCAAAACTAAAATATAGGTAGGTACTATAAAGCTTGCAGAATATAAAATTTCATCACGCCATATTTTTTGTCCGCAATCATTGGCCGACCCCAAAAAGATTCAAATAATGAATGTCAAAGACGAGTTTTAACGAAAAAATTATGAAGTCTAAGGACAGCATTTATTACTTAACGCACCTGCTCTAATTGAGGGTCCTACGTTAAAATATGGCTCAAAGAGGCTTTTGAGGACCATCTGAATTTCATACCCTTATAAAACTCCTCAAATATTTTCGGGTCTTCATAGAAATAAAGGAATCTGCTTGTATTACTCCTTTTAGAACTTGATATATTGCATATAAATATTATTAATTATTATCAATATCAACATTATTAGAACTGCTACTACTTGGTTGTCTGAAAGAAATCGCTTCCAAGCCATAAAACCGCCCATTGCACCTTTTATTTTTAAGATTGTCTTCTGTTTCGAAAGTGTACAATAAAGCATTTTCATTATTTTTTTATGCTACTAAGTTAGCAAACAGGCATACTGTCCTCCTGATGGTAAGCGGTTCCCGTAGCCTATGGACGCCTGTTACATCAAGTGGTTTACCATGCGCGTTGCTGACACTTTTAAAAATTTTGAAATGCCATTTTTGAAACGCTGCATATTGTAGTCTCTGGGGAAAACCTCGGTAGGACCATTCCACAGCTTGATTATTCGCGGGGGGAATTTCTTCTAGAACCTCACAGTGCGAGAAGATATAGAAGGCAATGTATGTGGATGATACCTCAGCCGATGTCGAGCGGTTATACTAGGAACTCATAATATATTATGACTAATATTTCACGGTACTTATTAACTGACAATGGTATCAAATAATAGCTGGTGCCATTTTAGTCACCGTAATTTAATTTTCTAGAAAGCTTTAACGCGTTTTTACGTTTATACAAGAGCCCACAGATATACAATTATTGTAAGTTGGCCGACTATCTTACGACTAAATTGCGTAATTTTATAATTTATTTGACCAACTTTATTGGTTACAGAACTTTTTAGTTGTGCGTAATCGGAAGTGAATCTCGATTCTGACACGATCAGACGATTTAGTTGGAAAAGATGTGCAGCAACTTGTGGCTAGCACAAGTAATTAGACACAGATATAGGAAGACAACTAGATAAAGTCTTAAAATTCAAAACGGCTAATATCTACTTTCTTATGTCCAATATCATCAGTTAGAAAGGGATGCATACGTATATCAATGCGACTTAAAGTTAATCGTACCAGGGCGCTCGAACAAATTTTTATGCAGGTTGATACAGATGCCCTGGTAGGAAGTCCAGAAATCGCATTGAGATAAAGTATGCATCTCTTTCTAGCTAACATATGAAAGTAGAGGTCAGCCGTATGAGTTAATGTTCAGAGCATAAATGAATTTTAAGACTTCTTCTATGCTTTAGTCCTATTTCTTTGTAATTACACCTATTAGTATACTCTGCGACTCACTCGGCCAACTTACAATTGTATGTCTACGGGCTCTCTAAAATGAATAAATTTGTTGGTAATGGCTCTTCGCTGTTATAAAGTTTTCAGTCAGATTAATATCTTTAGTAATAATTGGGGACCTCTAATAATAAATAGTCTTTATATATGAAATTTGGAGTGTACCTAAGGGTTTCCAACTACCACCTTTGGAACTCAAGCCAATCTCACCAGCCCCTGGTGTAATCTGCTAACTAACAATCAGAGCTCTGGCGGTCGGCTGATTGCAACATAGCGCGGCCAACCTGGCCGCCGACGGGCAGCAGCGTCGGTGGTGCGTTCTGAGATCCCTAACCCATCGTGGGGATAAGGGGGGGGGGGGCTTTTAAGGGGAGGCCTATATCCAGCCGTGGACAAGATAGGTAACTAAAATAAATATACCAAATTAAAAATCATACCTAATAAAATATATTCAAAATAAATTCTGGCATAATGCATAATTTAACGGGTGAAACCACTTTAGAATATTTATTTTGTTTTTTAATTATTATAATGAAGGGTCACCCTGTCTGTCACTGCTTTTGACTTGTAATTGAAATTAACAGATCGCTGACTTGAATGTTTTTTCGTCATGGAAATTTAACTTTATTTTGAGTAAAATAGTCCTTTTGCTCAAAGAAATTCTATTTACAAGGTCTACATAATGAGTCTCCATTGTGCCGTTTTCAAATAAAAATATTGCAGATGCTCCCAGACAGAGTAATGTTCTTTGTTCCATAGGGATTCGTCTGAAAATTCTAATTTTCATTCTCAAAAGGCTGTTAATTCTTTGAATATGTTTTCATTTTGTGACCTCTACATTTGAAATCAGTGTGCATTATTCTTTTGTTCTTGTGTGACTAAACATCAAGGTCAGGACAACAATGTTTATACACTGTAGCAGTGATATATAAATATAGAGGCTGCATTCGGGAAACTGGACAACATTCTTAAGTCAGCTGAAATACCACAGTGTCTTAAGACCCGACTTTTTAACCAGTGTGTACTGCCCACCATGAGTTATGGTGCCGAGACTTGGACGTTCACAAAGGTGACTGTGTACCACAAGAGTGTTGCACAAAGAGCCATGGAGCGTACTATGCTCGGCATCAAGATTATAAATCGTAATGTCGAGATCCGGAGTCAATTAAAGGTCAAAGACGTTGGGAACCGCATAACGGAACTAAAATGGAGTTGGGCAGGACACCTGACAAGGCGAGGTGGTGACAGGTGAAGTAAGGCGATAACTGAATGGCGTCCAAGAACCGGATACAGAAACGTCGTTCGTCCAGCAGCAAGATGGGCGGACGATATTGCATCAATCGTGGGCCAAAACTGGCTGAGACAGCAGTGGGTGAAATCAGGCTGTGGATGATGATGATGATGAGGAGTCATAATGATAACTGTATAATGATTTCGTCTAGATAAGTAGATGTTTTTTACATAAGATCTCGCTTTAAGAGCGTGCGCCCACAGGCAGTGAGTTCCGAGTTCCGAGTTCCGAGTTCCGAGTTCCGAGTTCCGAGTTTCGAGTTTCGAGTTCCGAGTTCCGAGTTCCGAGTTCCGAGTTCCGCGTTCGGCGTTCATTAGAATATACTGAGTCTATAACAACAACGCACACAGCGGGCAGTCTGACCGCGGCGGTCAAAGCGGAACGTCGCGTTCCAAGAGTTCTTTTCCCGCCAAGACAGAGAACGCCGGAATTGCCGCGATGTCTGATGAGTTTGAAAAAATGGAAATGGTTAGGGAAAGGAGTTTATCTATATATATAAAAATGAAACCCGTTTTCCTTGGTCACGGCATCACGCGTGAAAGGCTGGACCGATTTCACTAATTCTTTTTTTATTGTATTTGTTATTATTAGGAGAAGGTTCTTACGGAAAAAAATATTAAGAAAATTGCTACGCTAAGGCGGTACGAAGTTCGCCGGGTCAGCTAGTTATATAATAAAATAACAAATGAACCTTTCGTATATTTTGTTATTATTTCTAAATACTCTTTCTATTTATTTTCTTCCTTAATAAATAAAAAGCCAGCCTTTCTTTTGATGAAATACATTTCCTCCAGTTAGTATTTTGTTTTTCGATATAAGATTTTATGATGTTATACAATTCATTAAAACTATTAATCGACATTCGAAAATAAATATAGAATCGTTGTTCATCTTTATGTAAATCCTGAAAAATATTACTGAATTCACCTTGTTCTTCTCGCGTTGTGTTAATTGGGTGCTCCCAATACTTCCTTTTCTTCTTAGAAGCTGCTGAGCTCCACAAGAGCAATAATTGTTCATCGGATCACGAACTTTCTAGTGACATGTTGCATGTGCAAAGACCCAAACGAAACTAGAACGCGAGAATTTGCACGCCGCGTGTGCCTTGGAACTCTTGGGCGGTCAACGGTCACTAGAACTCAGAACTCTGACTGCTCACTGTGTGCGCGGGCTCTAAGGGTGATATTTCACCGGGACACCATGGCAGCGTAACCAGTCGATGCTATCAACCAACGGACACCAGTTTTACTGTCTAAAGAGCTTTATACATTTTGTTGGTAGCACCGACTGGTTGCGCTACCATGGTGTCCCGGTACTATATAGCTCTAAGACAACGGCCAGCTTGCTACTCGTTCATTAATCAGTCACCCAGTCAGAACTTTGATTGTTATTATACACTAGTATACGCACACGGCTTTTCTCGCGTGGTTCTCGGATAAAAAATAGACTGTACGGCAGAAGATTAAATAAACCCAATCTCGATCAACTAAACATTCAACTAGGTACTTGTTTAAATACTAAGTCCTGACCTACACAACAAGTCCTAAGCTACTTTGGCCATATCATCCGTACAGTTAAGTTCTCAGTAATGTAAGTTCGTTTAGAAATCAAAAACAAAGACAACTTGATAAACCTTTATTAGACAGAATTAAACTTGAACATTGATTTTATACCCAAAACATTATTTTATTAAACTGAAAACATTTTTTATTGCTTACATTCTAGATGTTTCTATATATACGGTGTGAGGTCTTCGATAAAAGTGCCCGATACTGGCATGTTATTGTAGATTTTCTCGAGTATCTCGAATAAGAAATCCAGTGATATTTTATGAAAGTATAGTCCAAATGTATCCAATACTATTTCCCAGTTTTTGTTTATGTACTCAATGACAGATTTGGCTGAAAAAAAGGTCATGTTATGTGAGTAAAACATAATACCTAAGTAATTATATGAAGTCCTTCTTCCTTTCCTTCTCCGTACGAGCTAGTGGCCAACTCTGGTGTGGGGGTTTTTTAGGTCGCTCGAAGGCCTCCGACATGGATTAACGACTTAACAAGCCGGGACCAAAAATTTCACGCATCCAGGTAGTAAGTAAATAATGCGAGACGTAATCACACAGCATCATGCAGCCCCAAACTAAGCAGAGCTTGTATTATGGGAACCACATGATTGATATACTACACATATTTTTTTTTTATAAATACATACATATCATACATAGAAACACCCAGACCCGAGACAAATATCTACAGAACATGCAAACATTTGTCCCACGACGGGAATCGAACCCGCAACCTTCTGCGTCACAGGCGGACCTTCGCCCACTACGCCACAGAGGCCGTCGAGTAGGCCGTAGGTAGTGGATTGTTGCTTAGGTAAAATAATCTGTTATAAACACCGAATTCACCACGGGCGCTATTATTTATATTTAAATCAATCAAAGTAGATAGTAAAGTAGTACCGATAGTGTGACAAGCTGGATATAATTTTTTTTGTGTATTATCTGAAACTTGGAACTCAGTTGCCCAACGTTATAAAAGTACTACTATATTTCGAAATGTTATTACGTCCACAGTCAATGTCAAATCTCATGAACAATGGGTATGTATTTGTAATCTTCTTGATTAAACTACAGAAAATAAGTTCTATAGTAACAAAATGTGAATGCAAAACTGACGTTTTATTAACAACATATAACATAGCTGAGATGCTGAGATACAATTTTAGGAAAAACAGTCAATGGTTCGGCAATTTTTTTTTTATATCACTTTTACGCATAATTGATACTTACTGACATTCTGATTATTTACTAGAATATTATCAGCCGTGATGGTGACGTTTTTCCTAACTTTTGATACCCACTTCGTCTCATTAAACCTCGGCATGAAAAAAACGTCTCCAGTATCATGTTTGGATAATCCAAATGGGAATTCTATTAACACTCTCCAATCGTCTGAAACAGTTATTTACGTTAATTATTTTCATTATCATCTTCTTCTTCTTCTTCTTCTTCGTATGAGCTCGTGAACAACTCTGGTGTCGGAGTTTTTAGGCCGCCCGAAGGCCTCCAACAAGGCATCATCATTTTTTTTTTTTTTTTTTTTTTTTATATTGGATAGGCTTGCGTTTGACTACAACTGGCCTGATGTTAAGCGAAGATGCAGTCTACGATGGAGCACGCTTGCCTAGAAGAAACCTATGATGATCATAATCATCATCATCAGCATAGACTGATATAGCATTCCACTGCTGGACATTGGCCTCTCCTAATCTTCATAAGTTCCACTTCTTCCTAAGTTCCATTGCGCCCTATCCTCCGCTCACTATAAACAGAGCAATCGTTTTTTTATCCTTGCTTAGACTTCTAATTGAATGCCATAATTAATTATATTTCTTGTATGTGAATATGTATAAAACTCAATCATAATATTATGAAATCATTATTGTTATGAGTACAAAAAGTTGAGCTAAAACTTTTTGAATTTTCAAAAAATGTTAACACGTTGACTGCGGATCTCGGACATGACGCTCCACGCCTGCATGTTGCTGCGATCCTCAATCTGCATTCCCAACGTCCACGTTTATGCCCAGATTATAGACACATCTCCCTCCTCTTAGCGAATACCAGTGTCCAGCAGTGGACTGTTAAAGGTAGGCTGATGTTGGTTGTTGGTTTAAGAAAAGATTACATGAAAACCAATATCTAAAGGGGTGCAAAGGTAGTAGAAGGAAGGAAGCAAGAAGGTAGCGGTGGTGAAAGGTAAAAACTCCAACGTGGACGAAATTGATAACATTCAACTAGTCAAAATATTACCTATAACAATAGACCCATATCCTGTTCCAGATACTTTGATGAAAGGGAATTTAGGATCAGAGGATATTTCATAATTTCCTTGTATGATGATTCGTTGACATTGCATATCCATTACCCTTATTAAATTGTCCCAGTCAGTTCTGAAATAAACAGACGTTAGTCGTTATTATTAATATAATTTAAGAGCCTAGCACTTGTCGGTGTAGTGATCCAATTCTCTCCATTTTGCTCTTTCCATTGCGTTCTCTTTCACTTCCTTATACGACATGAAAGTGACCTTCTCTTTTATCTGACTGCATCATGCATGTAGCTTATTCTTGGTATCAATAGTCAATAGCACCCTGCACACGTAAAGATCTGACCGCGGATCGGGACTGCGTTCCAAACCGCAGTCGGATCTGTACGGTTTGGACTGCAGATTAAACTGTCGTTGTAATGGCGCGTAAAGATCGGACCGCGCATCTGGGACTGATCACTGACGTGATGCGCGGTTAAAACTGTTAGATTTGCCTTCGTGTCGACATGCCAGATCGGATTGTCAGCCACGCGCATCTACACGTACGTTTCGGAGTGCGGGTTGGAATGGCGCATGCTGTTTCCCGCAGTGCGAACTTTACGTGTGCAGGGTGCTTTTATATTTTTTGTTTCCATAAGTAAGTAGGTATACAGGTGATCTACCTCTTCCACGCTTTTCCTTTCCCTCGATGATGTCTCTAATAAAGCTGTCATTCGTATAAGGTGTCCAATTATGTTGATCGAACAAAGTCTTAATTATCTCAGAATATATTTTTCACTTTCTATGTTTGTTACTCCTTACTACCACTAAATATACTGTGGTCTACTCTAGCTCGCGATGACTAGGGTACAGAAAGAACCTTGGTGTAGGATCAATGCTATACATAGGCAAGTGATTGCAATGTTATGTCATACTAGCTTCCACTAGCGGATTTGTTCGTGGTACCAGGTAAAAAGTTAATAATATTGGTCCTAACATCATCATCATCATCAGCATAAAGCCGTCGACTGGAATCAGGCCACTTTATAAACTTTTTATTTATCCGAAGTATAATATAGGTTCCTGGGTAGTTCTTCCTAGAAACCTATAATAAACTTCGGATTCTACCTAGTAGGTTATTAAAATACAAACGTAAAGTACCCTACACTACCCTACACTAGGTTTCTCTTCTATATCGTGATCATCAGGAACCACGGTACCAAGGTACAACAAGACACACGCAGACATACATTAAATATCTGCACATCATAATAAACGTTAAACACCAGCAGGAATTGAACCCGCAATTTAATTCGTTATAACTGCTTATCCGCTTCTTAGGTACGTCAACAAGGTCGTTAATTGGTGATGATAGAGCTTGCCGCAGACCTTATCTATATGCTCCTTCCAGTTAAGACAGCAGTCAATATGTAGACCTTAAAATTTAGTGTGAGTAATAAAGTCAATACCTTTTCCTAAATAATTAATGTCAAGGTTGGGAATGTCGATAATTTTATTTTTAAATGTCATGATACTAGTTTTATTTAAGGTTACTAATAGATTATTAGAAGTCAACAAAAAGTTATTAGAAGATACACAACGGTACAGTGTACACCAATCCTAGGAGTACCTATACAATCTTGTCACGTGTCAGTATTGAACAATCAAGTCTTGTACAGCTCGGGAGTTGGTGCACTCATAACGGCCAATATTAATGAGTACATATAACTACTTATTTATTGGACTGTTATGTCCTTGCTTGTGTATTAACCATACTCGTATAAATTAAATAATTCAGTGTCAAGTAATTAGTCATGGCCAAATAAAACACAACTCAGGGTTTGGAAGCCAAAATATGGTTTTATTGGGGCGCGAGCGTACAAATGAAGTACAGCGCGTGAAATTGAAACACGAGTACCTAAGCACAAACAAAAAAAGTGCACCGCTGGAACGTACAAGTGACTACAATTATGTACAAGGATTAATGAGCTGTACAATATTTGGATGTGTTTTATACGCTCCCAATTGTTGACGAATGTATAAATAGAATCATTTCATAGCAAATGCCGGTTGGCTAGGCTCTATGACACTATAATTTCAAAATGAACTTGATTGTCGAAGTTTTGCGTCGTGTGGACCACCTGAGAGACATTTGTCTCTGTTTTCTATGTCTGTTGCCTAAAGCGGGGAATTCACTAGACGGACATCTCTGCGGGCAAGTCCTGGACCTCGATACTATAGGTCTGTGCAGTCAGTCTAGCAGACTTGCCGTTGCTCGCGATCTCATTTTGTCTACTCGGGCACAAGTCCGTACAGACACAGACATATCTGTTACGTGAATGGTCATCGCGGACTGTCTGCTCTCAGACCTGAGAGAGACAGCACACAATTTATATGATATAAAAGCTTGTTGCGAGATTTACATGTGTAGATCTGTGACTAACAATACACCTTCTGTCACTGGTGTAGATGTATTTACCTATTTTATAAAATAGGTACATACTTTTATACGTAGATCAAGATCAAGTTACATAATTACTATATTGTCTATCTATTACAAGTAAATCTCGCGACAAGCTTTTATATCATTTAAATTGTGTAATGTAATAAATTGATGGGTTTGATTTTCTAATAGGCTAGATGCCTGAAAAATTCTTATTAGTCCGTCATTTACATTATCCAAAAATATTGGATACTTATTTTTATTTTTTAAATTCAACTAAAAATGATAAAGATATAGTGCGTTGAAGTTCCGCATAAGTTTCCGGTAAGTACACTTTTTACATACAAGTGACGTCACGAGCCCCCACTCCCGAACTTTGACGCTCTATAACTTTGTCGATTACCATAGATTTTAAAAATAAAAAAATACGTATCCAATTTTTTTTTTGATAATCTAATTGACGAACTAATTAGAATTATTATTTTTCTACCCAGGCATCATCCCTATTCAAAGTTTTAGAGTAGTCCCTTTTAAAGCTTTAAATAAAAGTTTGTTTTTAAAAGTGTTTTTTACTAATAATTTATTTTTTATTTTTTAAGTGAATACTGTATTATTGTATCTAAATGTTTCTTATTCTTTAATTTAATTTAAAGACTCATTGCTGACTGGTCGTTGGCTGTCAATTTAGTACAGTCTTTAAGTTATTCAATAAGGAGACGAAGGGTTGAACACAGACATCAGTTTATTTGTATTCTTCTCAGCAATCCCTACAACGTTATAACCATATTATAGGAGTATGTAAAAAATTAACAAGTTCCCCATCTTGGACGGTTCGCCATATTGGATTTGGCGGGAAGTCATTTGGTTTTTCGTATTCTTCTCAGCAAACCCTTTCATTTGATAACCTTATCATGGGAGTGCACATAAAATAATTCGTCCGCTAGCTTAAGCCGTCCGCCTTATGAGATTTAGATTTAAGTCATTTTAATTTTCGTATTTTTCTAAGCAAACCCTTTAATTTGATACCCATATTGTAGGAGTGAATCAAAAATAACTAGTCCGCCATCTTGGGTGCTCCGCCATATTGGATTTAGAATTACGTCACACAGCTTACCATGCATTGTCATCCAAACTAAACGTGTATACAAAATTTCAGCTTAACCGGTTGAAGATATCTGCTTCAAAATTGAGTTGCAAGATTCCCACACATACATAGTTACAATGCAAGTTTAATACAAGCTTTTAAAAATGCGCTTTATGGGTGCAAGAGATACTTACTCATATTTAGTGAGAGTGCAAGTGTCCAAGCCCTGGCATTCACCGTCAACCAATGTAAGATTCAGTATGCTCATAGCAGGTACAACCACGTTGCTCAAATGAAGAGGCACAATTTTAGGAACACCAAATTCTTTAATTCCGACCGGGGCAATTACCTTCTTCAATGCCATGAAGTTATCTAATTGGCATTTTGAATCATTCATGCTACATTTTCCCGAATCTGAAACAAAAGACAAACAAATAACTAATTGAAATTGTAAATATAATTCTTGTCTCAACTATTTTAGGTTAAAACCCCTACGTTTAATTGATTAAATATGAGTATTACTTAAACTTAAAGTAGATCAATGTATCTCAGGGGCTCGCGAGCCGCAAGCGGATTTTTCTATGTAAGCTCGTTCAATACGCAAAAATAAGAATGTTAGAATAAAAACCCTTAAAAATCGTAAAATCAATCCATAAGTGAGTATTCTCTGATGGTACTCGCTGATTTATCTCTATGTCTATGCCACTTTAATTCGCGTCTTACCTGCACCACAGAATAAGCACCGCCCTCGCCACGACGCAAAATTATCTCATTTTCAAAATCT
Source organism: Horisme vitalbata (assembly GCA_951804965.1). NCBI lineage: Eukaryota > Metazoa > Arthropoda > Insecta > Lepidoptera > Geometridae > Horisme > Horisme vitalbata. The sequence goes on from OX638101.1 coordinate 12,044,303, forward strand.
AAAGTTTAGTTTGTTACCTCTTCAAGATGAAACGGCTGGACGGATTTGGATTAAATTTAGCTTATAAACTAAATTAAGAACACATAGGTAAATTTTATCTCGAAAAAACGTGGCTAATGCCGCGGGGCGCTATTGGTCAAGTATATGTAAGCTAATACCACAGAATACATACTTAAAAAGAAACGAATTTTTTTTCGTGGTCCCATTATTTTTTACCTATAATAATACCACAAAGGAGAAATGATTTTCGTAGTCGCATTAGTATGTGCGGTTGTGGAAATTTTCGAAAAATGGAACCACGAAAAAACAGGGTGATTTTTTTCAGGGTGGATGCATATTTGACGGAAGATGCGTCAGATAGTACGGATTACGTACTAACACATCATAGGTTATGTATGTGTGTATGGTAGGAGGTTTTATCATCTAAATTGACTGTTATGGTCACAGGTTAAGGCATTACTCAACTGACAATGTGCAGCGTATCTACCGTCAGACATAAAGCGACCCTAATTGGCTCTTTAAAACCTGGAATATAATGTAAATTGGCGAGGGTAGAACCATACCGATCCAAGTATCGTTTTCATACTTTTGAGGAAATGAAGGAAACGCGTCGGAGCTTCTTTTAAAAATACAGGTGATCTGTTATGGTTTAATCTTCAATAAAATGATGGCTAAAATGTTAAAGATGATAAAAAAAAATGTTAATGACAATAATTTTTATTATGAGAAACAAAATGTTAGTTTATACAAAAAAAAATCACTTGGATCACTTCGGCACAAAATGTTTAATCAAATTCAAATTGACTAACATAGAAAAACCTCATGAAAAATAGAACTTAAAGAAGTAAATGAAGCTTAATCATCCCCAAACATGGAAGGTAGTGTGTTTTCATCGTCCTGAGACTCCTCGCCCCTCCCTCTTCTAGGTATATGCGGAATTGATAGGTAGAACGGATGATGAACCGGCGGCACAAACTTCAGAATTTTTTTTATATCTTGCATTTTTTTGTATGATATGGGCTTTGGTGTCCTGGCCTGTGCAGGTACGTAATTTCTGAGGTTGCACAGAAATACCTCTAAATCCGTTGCATTAGGTTTTAGGTCAATCATTTCGTAATTTTCAGTATAGTCATCATTGAAGTGCATGATGCTTGAACCATTGCAGAATTTAATTTTTCGCATTTGTGATATCTTCGCACCTTCTCCAAAAACAGTATGGTAGTCTTTATATTGAGTTGTTAGGGTTTCAAAGTCGAGAAACTTGTCAGCCATGTCTCGAACTATGAACGGCTTATGCTTTCGACAGCAACGCACGAGATCCATCCATGCCTGAGGCGTGAAAATGTCTGTCCTCTTCTTTTGCTCTCGACTAATGAAGGAAAAATCGGTATCGTTGGGTAAGTATGTGTGGCCGCTGACCAGGTAATGCATCACAATATTTTCGAGATGAGTCGATTTGTTGAATAGAAACATTAAGAAATGTAAAATGTTCCAATTTCTATTCTGTCCGGAGCAGCAGTCGCTAAACAAACACAGAGTTTTGATGTTATCCGGCACAGAGTAGTGAAGTGATAGAGCGAGGACATCACTTCCTGAGAACCTCTTGCCCCACAGTGCTCAGGCCACATGTTCATTATTATTTTTTCTTCGTCTTTTAGATAGGAATGTATTCCGAAATTTAGTATCTGAAGTTGCCTTAGATAAAAGACCTCACCCGTATTTAGATATGGGAGGGGGAGTGTGCGCTCCAAGTCAAAAGTTGTTGCTATTAAGGAATCATCATCTTTAACCTTTGCTTTATAATCATTCAAAATATTTCGCACTGTATTTGCCAATTTTAAATGATCGTCTTTCTGGGTTCTTAAAACTAAGCACTTTTCAAGGTCTTCTTCTGCTTTTATTGCTACTTCTAATATATCGCACGTTTTGCATGTGTCTGTTTTTGGGACATAAAAGTGCAAATTAAATTCTGTTGTGAATACTTTTTTGTAGATGTGCTTTTTAAGAATAGGCTTTCCCTCAGATTCGCATTTTACTTTGAATAATTCGTACATTTTATTCATAGATAGCTCCGGAGACAAGTATTGGCGTGAAGAACTCCTTTCTCCATAGTGACTTTTATATTTTGGAAAGCTATTAATATGGTCCCTGATCCATGTCAATTTCTCCTCTGAGATCTTATTTGGTGGAGATTTTCGTCCCCGTTTGTCATTTTCTGGTATTCCTGAGACAGCATTTTTATTTCTAAGTGCATAATCAATTCTCTTATTGCTTAGGTATTTGGATCACTTTTAAAAATATTTTTTTACATACTCTTTTGTTACATAATATGAACTGTCTGGTCGCATTTTTATGACTAGGTGCCTGCAAAGGAAGCCTTTTCTTACGTCGTTTGGGTGCTACAATTTTCACAGCATTACACAGCCAAGTCGTTTGTGCATTCCATGAAGACAACTTCCAATAAACGTCATGTATCATTTCTTGATTCTCTGCAGGAACATGCTCACCACATTTATAGCGGCAATTACATAGGACAGGCATAAATACTTTTGCTGGCACAGTATTACCTTTTACGTTGATGTATTCTTGACCTTCATTTCTCTTGCGCTTTCTTATATTTTTCTTCCATTCGTCTACATTTCTGTGCCGTTTTCTTCCTCTAACACTTTCATTAGCCTCTGTATTGTCCACTTCTCCTAAATTACCTAACACGCCAGCGGAAGACTGAACAGCTTCTTGTAGAATTTCTGTAAGAAATAAAAAGCTATGTTATTCACTTTATGTAAAAGCCAAATCCAAGATCTCTACGCAGGAAACTAACGAACACACAGCCCACTACGTAGTCAAAACTTAAACTGTAATAGACATTTACTTACCTTCATCATTTCCTATATCGCTGAGAGATTCATTCAGCTGGTTTGGTGGGTGGTAGGACGAATGATCGCTGGAAAAATCCTCATCGCTTTCTGAATCACCCAATGCACTACTTTGCAACGCCAACGCAACTATATTTTCTGCTCTAGAGCGTCTGTTTCTCCCTTCCATTTCACTGAAACACTTTATTGAACCCGCGAATAGAAATACTTTTAAAATTTAACAACCACAACAAGTAAGAATCGTCGTAAATAGTAAAACCGTTTATTCACATTCCCGCGCAAAAACAACGGATTTGACAGGTAACTTTGACAGTAACAACGCTTGTTTTGTTGCCAGTTGAATAAACATTTTGTACTTGGATCACTTTAGCTTACTCAGTAAATTTGGGCCATACTGATCCAAGTACGGATTGTACTTGGATTAGTATGGCATGATATAATTTTGAAAGTAAGACTAATGCTAAAGTGGGAAATAAAGGCTCCCTAACAGAAGATGACGTTTTCTGCACTTGGATCAGTGTGACATGAAAAAAAATAAAAAAACCGTGCCTTTACTGCAAAAATCTGCATTATTGAAAAAATGACACTTGGATCAGTATGGTTCTACCCTCGCCAATTGTGGCTTTCGGTTCTTCCGCCTCAAAAGGTTGCCGACTCATCTACATAGGACCTATGTATTACCTAAATAAACGAGTATTGTCATCAATGGACCTATGTCCATATAGTTATATTGATAATTAATTCAATTAATTTAAGATAAGATAAAAATTTATTTCTGACATACACACAAACATGAAGAATATACATTAGGTACATGACAAATGATAAGGAAAAAAATGTAATAACTAAGTAAACCAACTAAATAGAATGTTAATTAATAACTTATTCTACATGATGTGTTGGCCAAAAAAAGGTCCTATCCTAAAGATCAGCATTATTGCTACACCACAATGCGGTGTATTTTATCTAAATATTTCAACTTTTTTTTCTTTTGTAAAATAAAATAAAATAAAAGAACAAGCCTTCTGATTTTCCACGTTCCAGTAACATTTAAAACATACCTGCAGCAAAACAGTATCCCAGCATAAGAAAAACAGCAAAAATAATATTCTTCATTTTAAATTAGGAAGAAACCGAATAACTGATAAAAATCTAGCCACGACTTTTCTTTTATAGAAATAAAATCCGTTTTAATTTTTTGGGTTCCCTAGTCAAAAAGCGGAACATTTTTGTCATATGCATCCATGATTGATAATGAATCAAGCCACGACTTTCTTTTATAGTAAAAATAGTAGATTGTTTTACAAGGGACTAAAACATCCCACTATATACGAGGTTGTTATACTCCCGAGCGTAGCGAGGGAGGATGACAGACCGAGTTATAATGGGTGGTTTTGGCCCGAGTAAAACACTCTACTTTTCACTTCGATTGCGAGAAAATAAAACAATTCAAAATTAGACAATTTTCAGAAATTTTATTAAAAATTAATCAACCTTCATAAAAAATCACCAAAACGGTTCTATTTTTAAAAAAAAGATTGACGGAGCACCAAGAAGTCGAGTTTTTATGTAAGAGAACGAATGCTTTGTACGGGCTGATGATTTTAGACAAAAATTAAAAAGAAAAAAAAATTTTGATGCCGAAGTATTAAACTCGAGTTTTAAGCCCGCTAAGCTACACTATTATGATACACTTTTTGAGTAAGATAAGTGAAAAAACCATTTAAATTTTTTGGGTTCCCATGTCAAAAAGCGGAACATTTTTTTGTCAAATGCATTCATGATTTAGCTAAGGCCTTACAAAAAATATTTTAGGTCATGTAGGAAACATTGTAAAATCCCTTCATTATAGATATTTAAGTTAGGCGATTTGTATTTAAGGTTGGGTAAAACTTGGCTATACCGATTTACACGTACACTTTTTTTAGTCTCATTATTTTGTATCCTTAGTATGTTGTGTCTTTCTAAATAAATTATTTCTCTTTCTATATTGGCAGCTACGGGACCCCTAACTATGTGACCTTACGCGTTTTCTTTCAATTTATTTGCTTGTAATATTATTCACTTGCTGTGAAATTAACCAAATTTCTTTTCTTTGCACAGTTGGCAGTTGGCTCGATATCTACAGAATGTCTTATTTAACTTCGGTATATTTTTTGACAAAGAAATAAATCAAATGAATCGCAATACAGATATTTGCTATTAAATCGTCTTCTTCGGCCGAAACTGTATGAGACGAGCTTGGGACCATGGGAATTGGCACATACAAAGGGAGGCCTATACCCAGTAGTAGGTGAAGTTGGGCTGTGGATGATCATGATGATGATGAAATCGTCTTCGCAATACGTACCCTCAAATGGCGCACCTAATCCAAGTATACATTTCTCAATCTCTATCAAATCTACCTACACTATACAAGTATGGGTTTAATTAAAGTAGGTATTCAGAATTTTCACGGTTCTTATTTTGGGTTATTTATAATATTTATTTGATAAATGATACACATTTATCTTGGGATAAGACTTTATTTTTGCTTTTGGATCCATTTTAGATACTTTCTAGACATTATTGTACAGAGGTTACATGGAGATCATATTGTTCAAAAACTAACGAGGCTTGTGGTCAATTTTCAAGACGACTTGTCGCTACCGCTTCACTTTTCGGAATCCCAAGCCTCGTCATTTTTCGTTAGGTACTCTCAGACAATACCTCCCTGCAAAATCCAACCATCGACAAAACCATAGACTTGCTCTCTGGTTTTCGTCAGTCAGGTTCCGAGTTGCCATAATATGCATGATTAATACTTTTTACATCCGGTAATTATTATTTGCTTATAAAATAGATTATTGAATAATAATGATTGTTAAAATAAACTTATAATATTAAAGAAATCATGACATTCGGCCGTCCGTCTTCATGCGATCTCCTGACGCATGATTGAAACAAATCAAACCATTAGTAAGTATAACGATACAGTACTATTTACAGCATTGTCCAATTGTACCTACAGACACGAGTACAACAACGATACAACTAATAGTTATTACAGTAGGTCTACTTAGTTTAGAATTTAATTGAATTGATTGTTTAAAACTTTCTACAGCGTAGATGAATTTCTCAACACAAAAATTAAACCATAATCTGACAATTTCAAAATTATTAATTTTAATCCTATGTTTTATTTATTGATTTATTGAAGTGACATGTTTGTATTAATTAGAATTATGTAATTTAAATTCCTTGACAATTAAATAATTAAATTTTGCATGCCAATTGTATTTGGTGAAATACGAGAATCCTGTACCATAGCACTTAAGAACTTTGTTACCATATTTCAAGCAAATAAACAATTTCATTTCATTTCATTTCCATTTCATTTCATTTCATTTAACCTTAATTTTGTAATGAATAACACCAAAACTAAGATACCTACAACTTACAATTGCTCTTTACTGAATTGACAATTTTGATAATACTTCCATAGAAACTGTAGAAATATTTCATTTATTAGAAAGATACTCATTTGAATTGGAAAAGTCAATTTCGAAATATTCAAACCAAAAAAAACAGCTAAATCTAGGAATGTAATTTAACACATAAAACAACGTACAAACACAGAACTAATGGCACTATCAGCTTATTACGTAGGCATATGCTTAGGTATAATGTAAAAAAATCTACCTACTTATTACACAACAATGTATATACATTAATGTACCGAACCTGCCTTTACAATACTATGAATATTTGCTTTTCGTAACCACTGGTACATAACACAGAACGTTGTATACGACAACACCATAAAGAAAACAAATGATTTATGTTACAATACAATACGATGTTTACAAATAAATTAATTATCTGATTTCTGCTTTCATTCACAAAGTAGGTAGGTACAGTTTCAAGCTAATTGTAAAATCATTTCCTCGCAGGTTATCATTGCTTGTTATAGATGGGTACTAAAAGAAGTAACATCTTCATGGTGTAGATAAGTATAAGTAGGTGGTAGGTACCTACTAAATGTACAAATGGAAATATACATACAAAAATGAGACTTAATGATATACCCACTTACTAAACTAAGTCTACAAGTAATTACATAGAAATCATGACATTCGGTTATTGCTCGATTTTCGATTTGATTTAGGTACCTACTTAGATGTTGAGCTACTGCTGTTATTATTGGATTTGCTTCTAGGTACATTAAGTAATTTATGTATGCATATGATATCTTAGCTTTTGCATGTAAGTTTATTTTACCTTTACTTGCCTAATTATTGTTTTATGTTTTTTTTTTTTCATTTGTTAGGTTTTAGAGTAAAGTTATATTCTCTGCTATTTCATTTATCAAATTTGTAGCACTATCAATCCATTTCCCCACAATATAAAAGTTATCTGGAAGAAAATGCTATTTAGCATTAAGTTCGCCTATATACATATTCTATCTTGTGCAATAAATAATTTTCTATTTAATTTTATCATTAGTATATTGTTTTGTTTTTTTTTTCTTTTTGTGATTAGGCACTCTTGCTTACAACATGTGGACTCAAATTGGTTTAGCGTACAAAATATGTTTAATTGTGCCTATAATTTAAGTACCTAACTTCCTAAAGCCTGGAATTATGGCAACTTTATATTCAGTCATTAGGTACCTAATATAATTATAATTCATAATGATATGTAAAACATTCATATGTAAAACATTCATATGTAAAACATTCATATGTAAAACATTCATATGTAAAACATTCATATGTAAAACATTCATATGTAAATATTGATTTGCCAATCAATTGATTGTTCCTGATTATTTCTGATTATTCCTAAAGGGCCTATGAATGTTACATAAGTTTCGTACAGTTCTTTTTGTTGATAAAATGAGTTAAGTGTTATTTTATTCATAACCTACAGTGTATTTACCTACATAGGAGAAAAAGACTTTACCAGTAACGTAATTAGCCTTTTGCTTAGCTTGGCTAGTTACAGCTACAATTGGAACTTCTCTTCCTTATATTTTCAAGCTATTCGGGAGCAGCTCGAGTGCCAATATCCAACTTTAAACTATTTCTCAATCTGATACCAAATAAAACATAAGTGGAAATATTTTGAGTGAAATAATTAACAGCATTAACAAAACCCTTTTAAATTTTACAATATCACCGCAATTTTGGCGACGACGATAATCTCTGTATTCTCCAAGTCGTTATTGTTCCTCAAAAGATAAAATAAAGTTGTATAGGTAACACTGGTAATACCTAAACGTCCTACATCGTCATGGCTAGACCAACATATTTATCAAGAGCATCACGCCGGCAGAACAACTGTGCAAAGATTCTCATCAACCTTTTTATAGATAACCGGGCTATCATCCATGTCTATCTCACTAATTCACAACAGTCAGGGTAGGATATCAAAGAGTTCATAAAGTTCATCCAATGTTTTTATTTTCACGTCAACCTAGAGTCGTAAATAAAATTGTAAAACGATATTAATAATATGACTAAAGTAATCTGCCGGTAATACCTACCTATTACCTAAATATTGACTAAGTAAAAGTATATTCACTTCAACTTATCTCTTTCAATTTAATACTAAAAAGCTGTTAACACCTGTATGTTTTCATTATGGAACGCAATAAATGATTGAGTAATGAGTATTGAGTCCAACCTTAACATCAGTCTCGGTCAAAAAATTCTAAAGTGTATAAATCTTTGGTTATTATTATATTAGCATATAAAATATTTTTTTACGATAAAAGATATAGCTCTGGCAATGAAAGTATTTGCCGTTAAACTTATGGTGAGACCTGTCAAATTTGTCAAACAAGACTAGGTACACCTCCCGTCACCTACACTTAAGTTCCTTGATTGAAAAGATTATTTAATCGTAGTTCTATTTTACCGACTGTGATACAATGATACATAATTAATTTATTAATTTGGAATCTTAAGGAACACTTTTAATCGTATCATTCATCCGTTCAGCCATTCCTGAATTTAGTGAGATCAAACATACTAACACACACAAAATCTTGCATCTATGTATATTGGCTGATGCTGTCCTTCATAAGTGTCACTTATCTGCCTAGCAACATTAAATTCGAATTATGTTAAAAAGTGAAAATCTCTTAATTCTTCATCAAAGCTCGCGGCAATACGGTAATAAGTAGATACGCTTTGTACTACTGCCTACTGATACTGCTAGCCTGCTGTTTCCCTAACACAGGGCCCTAGTTGGGAGTTTGAGCGCAGCCATGGTCAATGTAGGTAACTAACTAACTAATTATATGTATGTACAAATCCAGATACAAAACAGATGAAGTTTTTCTTTCATTTTTCTTCAATAACCTACTGATTGTAATAACTATTCATGGCTGTGTGAGCTAAGTTTTGGAGATTGACTGTATGTAACCTGTGAATACCTTTTCCCAAACTTACATTTTTCTGTTAGCTTATATTCTCACCTGTTATTGTGCAATGAAGTAGGTACATGAAATTTTTTGTGTAAGATTTTGTGAACACTAAATTAAAGTTATATTTTTATTATTTATTTGTTATTTTAAATTTACACCAATTCGTAACGCGACCAAACAAGAGAAGAATTGGCAAGAAACTCTGCAAGGGTTGTATTTGTTTTAATCGTCTTTCTTACAATTGTTATTAATATTAAGGGGTTTGACAGTTTCATCCCAAACTTTTTATATAATCTTTTTTTTTTTTTTTTTTTTTTTGCCATCTTTATAAATAATTTTTAATTAGCTTTAGTGGACCTACCAGACGAGAAACCACTGGTTAAAGCTTACAGTTGTCGTTATCGAGGCCCACCCTTAGACATTTTTAGCACTTAAATACAGGCTTAGATACATGAATTGGGAGAATCAAAATAAAAAAAAGCACTAAGTATATTTCTAAACAATAGGTCATAATAATTTAGGTTTATCTTTATATATTTTTTTATCTTTATATTTTTATATTATTTATCTTTATAAGTGTCATCGTTCATTTATTCTTGTTATATATATGTATTTTGCTATTATAGTTGTGAGTAATTTGCATTTGTTTTATATCTATTTCTGTTTATTATAATTTGTGGTAATTAGTCCGTTGTTTCTATTGTCTACATAAATTCTTGCCGGTTGTACACTTTTCTACCTGTTTTGTGCTGTTCCATATCCTACTCAAAGGTTTTATTGGAAGAAAACTGTTAAGCTCGCCAGTGTAAAATTTCACAAATTTATCATTTATGCCATGAACATTTAAACAATACAGTGTACTACAATCTAACAATACTATCTGCACTCTTATCACTAAATTCACACATTAAAAAAAAATGTTAGCATATCGTCAAAATAGTCCCGGAAGTTTTCATTATTTCGTGACATATAAGATAACGTGTCATTCAAAAGCCGATCATAATTTTGTTCTTTTGGAAACACCCTCTAAAGTTTTGCCTACCACTCTGTCCAGCTAAACACTATGCTTGGAAGGGCTTCGAACCACTCCTTTGTCAGGCCTATTAGTTTCTATAAAGCAAAATGTATGATCTGCTTTTGATCCCATTCGTAAATAGCGGCACACTTAACATAACTTTTCTAAGACAGCTGTCAATACTTTTAGATTTACTCAACGGATCAAATCTGGCACAATATTATTAAACAGGTACATTCTTGGTGGGCTAACCTTACAGTTCTCTTATGCTTTCTACGACGTTTCTATGTACCTGGGCAGTCAGAAGATGAAGTAGAGCTTGGAGAGGTCGATGTGGACCTTCATTTCCTTGAACGCATCTTTTTCCTTCCTTATCGAAGACTTCTTGCTTGCTTTTATAATGCTTGTGTGCTTTACTGAAGGTTCTCTCTTGGGAGTCAGCATGTCATCAGATTCCATAGAAATAAATAAAATAATCATTTTAGTTTGCTCATTAGTACAAAATAAAATTCTAGAATATATAGCACACTTGGGCTCCTACTACGCAGTCCATGTAACGTTGTGACGTATATAGCCACCTAACCTACTGGTCCTACGTGTAGTGCTTACTTTATTCTGATGCATACATAGCATTGGATCATACTGCTAAAAAGTCCGCGTAATGTTGTGACGTACATAGCCACGTTCAGGTCCTAAGAGTAGTCCATACTTAAATTAGATGCATACATAGCATTGGATCATACTGCTATTCAGTCCGTGTAATTTTGAGACGTACTCAGCCACTTTAACTCACATGGTTCATATCATACCTTTCCCTCCAATGGCATACTTAGCCTAGCTTTGTGACGTAAATAGCCACTTGAACGCACATGGTTCAAACTTTTCCCTACAATGACATACATAGCCTTGTGATTGTGACGTACATAACCACTAAAGTAAAAATCATTAACCGCCAACCCAACATATAAGTTGCAAAATAACTGTTTGAAATAAAAGTACTAACACACATGGCACATAATTCCTCAAAAATTAAATTGTCGATTCAATTCAAGTACACCCTGTATGCAGAACAGTAAGAATCAAACACCGCTATCAGGGAGTAGCCCTGACCAAACAGTGTTCAATTCAAACTTTGTATTACGAATTAGATATGCAGAATAGTAAAAATCAAATACCGCTATCAGGGAGTAGCCCTGACCAAACAGTGTTCAATTCAAACTTTGTACTACCAACTAGGCTAGCACAGTCAGATAATCTCGGCTAAAACCGACTGATCTATACCAGCAAAATTGGGCATCTACATATTTAGATCTAAACTCACATTTTTAAAATTCGCAAACCAAATACTGCTATCAGAGAGTGGCCCTGATCGAACAGTATTCAATCCAAGCTTTGTATTACCAATTAGGCTAGCACAGACAGATATTCTCGGTTCAATACCGACTGATCCATGCTAGAAAAACTGGTAATTTCCCTACTTATTTAAATTAGATATTCAAAATGCGGGTAGGTATCGGAACTATTCGGAATTATGTACCAAGTTCTAAAAATAGAAAGGTGCTAACATGGCCAGGTAATCTCGGTGCATTACCGACTGGCACATAAAACACGATTCAATTTTTATAGAACAAGATGGCGATGAAATATACATTTACTTTAATGTTAAATAATAAAATCAACACTTTCGTACCTTGGTTCATCTCAACTTCTGATGTTTGATAAATGATACACATTTATCTTGGGATAAGACTTTATTTTTGCTTTTGGATCCATTTTAGATACTTTCTAGACATTATTGTACAGAGGTTACATGGAGATCATATTGTTCAAAAACTAACGAGGCTTGTGGTCAATTTTCAAGACGACTTGTCGCTACCGCTTCACTTTTCGGAATCCCAAGCCTCGTCATTTTTCGTTAGGTACTCTCAGACAATACCTCCCTGCAAAATCCAACCATCGACAAAACCATAGACTTGCTCTCTGGTTTTCGTCAGTCAGGTTCCGAGTTGCCATAATATGCATGATTAATACTTTTTACATCCGGTAATTATTATTTGCTTATAAAATAGATTATTGAATAATAATGATTGTTAAAATAAACTTATAATATTAAAGAAATCATGACATTTAGTACTTTTATTCTTAACTTACGGCCCGCCCCGGCTTCGTACGGGGTTAATAAAAATAATTTAAAATATTATAAATTTTAAAACACACACTCACACACATACGCCCTTTATTTCTTGATATTGACTTCCCTTCGGTATCCTAGATACTGGTGCTTGCTTAGCTAGCTGAGCATTTTTCAAATACTTACATTTTTAAACTCGTGATATCTTTCGAATGTAAAGTCCGAATTGAATTATTTAAAAAGTTATATAAATTTATTAAAACAGTCTTGAATATGAAGTAATTTATTTTGATAAGGATTAATACCAAGCGACAAATAAGGAGCCTATTCTAGCGCCAGTATTTCAATTAAATTTTAAAAATAAAAGAACACATAATGTGACATAACTATAATAGATAGACATAATTCTGTCCCGACACTTTTTGTAGATAATAATGTTTTCTACAGTAAAGTCATACATACATAATTTTGTTCTTTCATCAATAGTTTTCGCAGCGCACGCGTTGTAAGCCTGGTTCTAAGAAAAAAATTGTTGGGGAGGTACCCACCAATTTTGAGCAAAATCGGTTCAGCCGTTCTTTCGTTATAAATAATGTAACTAACACGACTTTCTTTTATATATATTTTTGTAATTTCAATTTCAGTAATTTTTTTTTCTCGAGTGTATTACACAGGGTAGCCCAAAATTTAACAATAAGCAGGCACCAGAGAGTGGACATACTTATGACTACTCGAGAAAAAACAAAAATTGAAATTGAAATTAAAAAAAAAAAAATTAAATAATGTGGTAATAGATGGTGGTCAGAAAAATCTTTAAGCGTGTCAATTTTTTAAAAGATTTCCGAATTTGTTTTGTAATTTCAAAAGCAATAGAGTTATTTTTTTTTCTATTTTTTTTTTTCGATTAGTCATAAGTAGGTCCGGTCCACCTCTGGTGACCACTTATCGTTGAATTTTGGGAAACGTTGTATATATTATAGTGTAGATGTAGATAAAATAGCACCTCACAGCCTCACCTTACCTCAAAGCATTGTTATCCTCTTAAAATGTAAGATAGAATGATATTTAATACTATATATGAAAATTCAAGAAATTTCCATCGCAACGAGATGGAATCGAACACCTGCTTTATAAGGTACCATTTCTATGGTATCGAATGAATAGCAGAGACTTCTTTCAAATCCGTCGCATTATTTCACGTGAAGCTGACATTACCAGCTTGACTTTAGCATAATAGAAAGCATTGTATCTACGAAATGGACAAACTGTTGTGTCAAAAATTAACCTACTTAAGATATTTACACAGTTTTTATAATAAATCATTCTTATTCATATTGTTATTCATACCTTAAAAATCCAGTATAAAAAAATTGTTTGGAAGTTTGGATGTTTAGGCCATAATCACCGGTGATGATAGTAAGTATTTGTGTTAGGTAATTAAAACCCTTATTCCAGTGACCTAGAATTAAAACTAAAAGGTATATTAGTTTTCCAATAAAAACGTTGATGGGCTTGCAACCTGTCACTCGGAATGCTTGCAAAGAGGGGGCATGTATCGAATGTTATGTTTTGACTTTAGATAGCATAAGCTAAGGGAGGGACGCTTAGCAATGATTAAAATATTATTTTTCTAATACTGTCCTTAGAACGGTATACCTAGTGGTTCTAATGCAAACTTTTAATTGTGAGCATGTTTTTCTAACAATTTATAAAATAAAAAAACTGAAGAATGTTTTTTTCTTTTTAACTAGCCCATTTCGTTCTACTGCTGGACAAATGCTTCCCTTCCTTCTTTCAACTTCTCTCTATTGATCCTGTATTTTGCCAATATCCATAAAGGAGTCCAGTTGGTCTCTCATCTAGACCGTGGTCTGCTAAGTGGTCATCTAATGTCATACGGGATCCAATCAGTGACAGCTTTTGCATAGAACTCACCTGGCATGTGGTCCGTCCAGGCCCATTTTAAATTGAATAAAGATTTTATTTTATTGTCATAGAATTTTAACCAGTTTGTACCAGTAACAACCTGCTTCCTATACACTATGCAGCCTTCATTCAAATCCAACATGTGCATTTTGACTGCAATCCAGGGATTAGAGCGCCAGGTGCCACAAATAAAAATTCGAATGACGGTCGTTTTGAAAGTTATCGTACCCCGTACTCAATACGCATCAGTTAAATGGATTTACGGGTTGAAAATTTAAAAACTCAAATGTTCATGACAGTATCAAGTATCGTTTGATACATTTCGCAAAATCGCCCATTTATTTTCCCTGCTGGCAAACTCCAATCAAAACCAGACGATGAAAAAATTTCAACTTTGTTTTGGAGGTTACGGGTCGGCAATGTAATTATACTTTTTCCATAATTAAGAGTGGTGATAGCCTAGCAATACCTACTTTAGTACCTTCTTAAATTATCTAGGACGGAGACTAGAAAACCAATATCTGGATGCCAATATATTGACATAATAGGCAATCAAGACTCATGATAACAGAACTTATAGACTGGTTTAAGTAATAATAAAGTTATCGATAGAAGCACGACTAAATACCGGCACTTAGCCGTCGTATTGGCAATTAGCTGCTAGCGTCTTTAATGAAGACTGAAGGTTCTTGGATAATGACCTCAGACTTAGATGTAGAGGGTAGCGATCGAAGAAAATGCACCTGCACTTAAGGCACAAAATAGACATAGACACGTCTCCCTAGCTAGATGAATACAATTTAGTATACCTTTTCTATTCGAATAAGCTGCTTAACCAAGATGATCTTCTATGAACAATGATGATACCTCGAGCGCTATAAAACATAAATTGAGCGCACAACAACTACAATTTACATGATATCGATACATTCGCAGAACGCGCTCCCAGTGGCTCTAATGTCTTTCTTACTAATATTATTAAAATTGAACGTTTGTGATAATGAAGATATGGATACTCCTCCTTCAAGCTAAAACGAATGATCGAATTTTAAGTAGAGATTTTGCACCTATGTTGTTGTAGACCAAAATATCGTAAAGGCTACGCAAAGGTTATTTAGTATGTAACACAGGAGCAAGTCCGCCGAAGCAGTATGTTTTGTATCTTGACGACACGTTGCAAATATGTACGAATTAAGGCGACTATACCTACATGTCAAACTATTCAATATTTTTGGAGATATAAAATAACTGACTCTAATTATGCAAAATAGCAAACCTTCACACTCTAGAGAATAACAATTCAAAGGTTCAGCTATAATATTATTTTGATTCTATCACGTTTTCTTACCAAGAAACTTGTACCTACCAATGTGATCAATTTTCGTACTAAATTTTTTGTAGGAAAACGTGTTGAATTCAACATGATATTCTTGCTAAACTTGTGTATTATTATTTTCTTGGCCGTGAAGGTTTGCTATTTTGAATAAATACATTCAGTGATTTTATAACTTCAAAAATGTTGAATAGTGCGAGCGAGAGGGAGGTTTGACATGTAAAATTTTGCACCTATGTAGTTCTAGATCAGAAATATCATACAGGCTACTTTTTAGGTAAGTACCACGCGAGTGAAGACGCAGGCGGAAGCGGTATGTTTTGTATCCTGACGTATCGTTTCAAAGTATGTTGCATACTTTATTCGAAAGGTGTATACTGCCCTACGGAACTCATGTTGCGGACCCCATTAATTTGAAATACAGAAATTAAATAATATGTTGAAATTTTTTACAGCATAATAATAAATAATAATTAATAACTAAAGTTAATTATTAATAATATTTAAGAGCAACAAAAAAGATCATGATTATGATTAACTTTATACTCATTTGTTTACTCCTAACGTATTGTTAGAAACGTGAGAGGAACACCTACATTTTTTCTATTTCTAAATCGTCTTTCAAGAAGGCGATTGTACTAAAGCCGAATGAATAGTCCCACTTGCCTGAGGTGAAACTTTGTGATGGAAATAGACTGCTTAAACTGCAAGACTCCTGCTTTTATGAATCGCCTTTATAGGAGCAAATTGTTTTTGTGCCTTTAGGCGTCACATCGTCTGGTAAACGTTGGGAAAATAAACGGTACGATCTGTCCTTTCAGTGACCGACGAGCGATTAGCGAGCTTAAAAGGGTATGAAGGAACCGCGGGCCTTGAGACTACACTGAGATGAGCCTGACAGACAGATGGATGTATGAAGCAGTGGAACTACAATATGAGCCTTGTGGTATATATGTAGTGCAACTACAATAAGATCCTTATGGCAGAATGATGAATGTATTAAGAAGTGGGAGTGCCAGAAAAAAGTTTCTCCCGTGGAAAATATAGAGGGACAAAAATAAATGAATGTTAGTATTTCATCACGTCGTGACGGAATTTTTTTGAATTTTCAAATTTTATATTGTTTTGTTGTTGTTTTTTTTAGTGTTTTGTTTTGTATTATAAACAAATCGATATTTTTTTTATTTATAACGCACAGTTTAAAAAAATTTAAACGGTGCGTGTTTATATATACACTTTTTTGTATTTAACCGCTCTACTGTGTTTGTGAATGACGCCCCTAGTCCCGAATAGGAAATGGCCATCAATAAAACCTCGTTAACTTTGACGCTTTCATCATCATCAGCCTATAGAAGTCCACTGCTGAAAATAGGCCTCCCCTAATGAGCGCCTTTGCACCCTGTCCTGAGCTCAACGCATCAAGCTTCTACCAGCAGCCTTTCGCAGATCGTCAAACCACCTGGCCGGAGGGCGTCCTACACTACGTTTGCCAAGCCGTGGTCTCCACTCAAGAACTCGTTTACGCTTTAATACCCTCTAAAATTGAATTTTCTCGAAGGTCCGCTTCTGTTATGGGAACAACATGACTGATATTATTCTACTATATATAAATAGTTTTTGTGAAAACATACATAATCATAGAAAACACCCAGACTCGAGACAAGCAAAGCTAAATTATCATACGATAATGTGTCAATAACAAGCTTCCACGCCCTTTGTGTACGAAGGTCTCACGAGTGTCCTTAAGGGACATCATTAATTAAGAAACAGCAGATGTTCAGTAGAAATTGCAATTAACGGCGAGAGTGAGAGGCGGGTAAGATGGCAGTTTGGAGGTATATATACTTTCCTTTTATTGCTTACTATTGCCGTTTGGTGCTCAGAGAATACGCTGGCAGAGAAAGGACACTGCGAATCTGTGAAGTTTCTAGTGGCAGACCAAATTTCATACCTCTGCATATGCATTTTCCAGTTGTAATTTATTCACGTCTCAAACAACATTGATATGACAAAATGTCATCTTTAGTTCATATCTTTTTTCATAAAAGTAAGTCAAACTATAAATAAATAAATAATGCTGGACTATCACACAGCATCATGTAGCCCCAAACTAAGCAGAGCTTGTATTATGGGAACCACATGATTGATATATTACACAGTTTTTTTGTAAATACATACATACCATACATAGAAAACAAAAACTTTGTGTAAAAATATTTTAGTAAATAATCCTTAATAGTGTTTTTTGCTAGTAAATACGTGGTTTAGTAGTAATAAATAATAGTTTAAAAAAACTAAAAAAACACGCTTGCACGCATGCGTAGTTCGCGCACTAGCTCTGTCTCTCTTACTCGCATGCAAAGGATGCGGAAAGAAATTAATTAATCCTGGCGAATCTAATTAGGATAATCGGATATTTTTATCGGATTATTGCATTGTCATCGACCTTTGACAGGTGTGCAAAGTTTGAATCAAATCTGATCGTTCAAAGTAGGGCAAAATCGAGCTCAAAGGAGTCGGTTACATACATACATACATACATACATACAGGTGAAACTAATAAAAGCGTGTTAAAAATGCAGTAGTAGGTACTGCTTCTTTATAATCAAATGAATCAAGTTTTATCTTGGCGTGGCAACTACTGGTATAGGGTATAGCTTATTAGATTAACATTTCGGAAAATTGATCTTATATCCAGCATTATTAATACCTAACTCATCATTTTCACATTCAGCCCTATTATTAATTTGACTTGCCTACTAATATTAATTGAGCAATTTAAATCGGCGTGTAAAATCAGATTTGCTCGCTCAGTGACCTCTATTTTCAGTACAAGAAACACAATTCGAAAACTTTCATAGTTAAAGTTTTCGAGCTCAAATTTAATGTACCTTTTTTTGTTAATTACCTAACGGTTTAAAGTGATAAACATTGCAATCTGCACGAAGATTACATTATCTACGTTGTTCGATTGTTTGATTCAGTTTCTATTTAAAATCAGTTTCGTAATTTCCAAAACACGTACATTAAAAGTTTCCGTATATTGAAACTCTTAGTAGCGGTATAGAATAACTTCGGCGCGTTTCTTCTGTGTCTAATATTTTACTTTAATCTATGACCAAGAGACATGGTTGCCCCTCGAACGTTCATTGTGCGGGAAAGATGTACGATGAGCCTTTTCTGGCCGTAACATAAATCCGAACTAGATAGCGAAAAACGTTATTTTTACTATGATTCATTGTTGGTAACATATATACCAACCCTGTCCTTGGCTGTGTAGTGACGGGCTAGCCGGGAGCGAAGCGAGACATCACTCATGTATTATTAGACCTCTATGGCGCAATGAGCGAAAGCCCGCCGGCGAAAAACCGCCGCAAAAGGTGGCATGTTCGATTCCCACTGCGAGACGAATGTATAAATGATCTGCAAATATTTGTCGAGTCTGGATATTTTGTATGTCTTGACAAAATAAATGTATAAAAGTAGTATATCAATCATGTGGTGCCCATAATACAAGCTCTGCTTAGTTTGGGGCCATGATGCAGTGTGATAGTGTCCGGTATTATTAATTTATTTATTCAATTATTTACTATTACTGTTTGTAGTTTCGTCCAATTAGTTCTGACTTGAAGTTAACGGTCTGGAAAACGCTGCCTGAATGTTCAATACGTAGTAGATTAAATTGCCCGCTGGCTTCGAAACCTCCGCACGCCGCGCCGCACGCCGCGCCGCGCCTTAATCGCTGACTTCGAGACTGCAGCCAGAGCTTATTTTTGACAGAAGATTTCATATAAAAATTTATTGAATGATAGCTGCCTCTTTGCCCGTACTAGGCTAACCTGGACCATCGGCATCGGTTCAATAAGTATAATAAAAAGTAAACAATGAGTAGCCTTTACATATCTTTAACCGTTCGATTCGTCTTGGTGCATAAGTCACTAATATGAAAGATTTTAAACAATAATTTCACTTTCGAAGTCAGTAAAGGAATCGTTTCACGGCTTGCAAACATACTGTTTACAGAATATCAGAATAAAACCTCTATAGGCAACGGACAAACAAAGCGACAACTCAAGAACAAAGGCACGACCCGCGGTGCTATGACGAATACAAACTAGCAACCTTACGAATACACTTACTATAACCCATAAGTACTGACGAAATAAGGATTGCTTTAGCGTAATATGATGATATGGCTAAGGTTGCATGCCGTGTCAGGAAAGAGTGACGTTACAGAATGTATGTTTTCCGAGAGCGAAACAGTGTGGATTATGAAATTTTATTCGTCTGCTCGAGTTCATAATTCCATAATAATAATTATTGACTAGTGGACATCCCGCGACTTTGCCCAAATAGAGCTTCCCCTTCAGAAGCTGAATGTCATGAAATCCTTTCTTAGTGCACTCCTACATTATGCAAGGAACATACCCTGGTCAATACTTTACCTAACTGAACTATCTCCTGCGCCCGGTTTTGCCTTCGACGCTGCTCTACGTGTCGCGTCTTCACTATTCGACGAAGGTGGAGGATATCGTGGAATACGTGAAGAGGAAGGCCAATCTGCAGTTAAGGGTCGAAATGTTGGAATCGCGCAACAATGATTTTAAATCTTTTGTGGTTCGTGTTCCGACCGAAAATCTTTACTAAGGAAGAGTTTTGGCCAAAAAGTGTGTAGTTCCGTCGTTTTCGCGGGCGACTGTACGACACAGCGCAAGTGCGTCACACGTCGCAGATATTACGTGTCAGCAAATAGTTATAGGTTTAAGTATTATGTATGTTAGTCTCTAAGGTATTTATATACATGGGCCCTAGTTTAAGTAAATTAAGATCTTGTACTTTTTCTTTGTGCCTGAAATAAAATTATTATTAATACTTTAGGACTAACGGTTTACATTGAGGATTGATTGTCAGCAAAACAGTTAATCATTCAGTCAGTTAGTCATTACAGTTTTATATACATATTACGGCGGATATTTTCACATATCATCATAATATAGCCACAAACTTAGCAGAGCTTGGTGGTATGGGTACCTACTATATAACTAATATATATAATAAACATATAATTTTGCGGATCATACATTCATTGATTTTACTGTTCTGTAATGTGAATTGTCGTTGATAAATAAATAAATAATTAGGGGACCCTATTACTAAAACTCTTCTGTCCCTCTGTCTGTCTGTCTTTCTGTCACTAGGCTGTATCTCATGAACCGTGAAAGCTAGACAGTAGAAATTTTCACAGATTATGTATTTCTGTTGCCGCTATAACAGCAAATACTAAAAACAGAATAAATTAAATATAATAAAATAAATAATTAAATTTTAATCTCATACAACGGTACGGAAACCATCGTGCGTGAGTTTGACTCGCACTTGGCCGGTTTTTCGGCGGACTTTTTCCCTGCGCCAAAGAGGTTGTTGTCACGTTTACCCCGGTGAGTTTGATTTCTGAAATAGTCCCGAAAAGGGGTTAATCTACTCACAAATGTCAACAACACTTGTTAAAAGACTTTTCAAATTTAGTAGATTTTCATTGAATAACTGGCTTTTAAAGTTATGCCAAAATTTGACAAAACAGGCAACAACTCAAACAGGCAGTAATAAGGCAACTCTAGAACAGCTGATTTAGTAAAACTTTGTCCTTAGCTTATTGATGAATACTAACTTTATTGATTACATGACTACCTACCTAATGAAACGACAATAATAATACGCTTTAGTTACAAACCTACTCGTATTAAAATTTACAATCATTGACATCATTATCGTATAATAATGACTATCTTAAAATAATAATATTAATCAACGTAGTGACGATTATAATTTGTTACCTAGGTACGCCTAGGTACCTACAAAGCCTCGGTCTGCCTAACATATTGCTAAACCCTTAGACAGGGTTTATGTGAAATACTTATAACCTGTAACATGCAATTTAACACCATGTGAAGGCAATAAATGATTTGTATTTGTATTTCTATTCGAAAATTATAATAATTGTAGCTCTGAATTTATTTTAGGGCTGCCGCACACAACAAAAAGGTAAGCTTATTGTTTTTAGAGAAATGTTTTGAAGAATCACATATTTTCAACTGAAGTTCTAGTATCTTGTGGACAACAATGCTTCAAATCATCCCCTTATGGGATAAGATACGGATTCAAAATCACCTTGTATATTTAGATACATTTGGAAGCAGATGGTGAAAGGTCCTATAGTCTGAGAGATACAATTAAGTATTAGGTGAAAAGAAAAAACATCTATTCGACTGGGACTAAACTTATGCGTAGTTAAAAGTGACTGAGTATATTGTTTTTTCAAAGGAGCAGAATTTTCTACACTAATGGCCTTACTTATGAAGATCAAAAGATAAACGATGCTTAGGCTATTGCCTTCTCTTACGGTTGGATAATGTGTGTTCATAAGTAAGGGAGTAGGTATATAAGAAAACAAAAGTATCTACTTAGTATTATTATTCTGTCTTGCTTCAAGTTTACCGCCTAATATTTTCCCTACCTTCATTGTTCACATCCCATTCAGATACGATGAAAATGCCTTAGATAAAATCTAGGGTAGAATTTGCAATATTCAAGAGACGATAGCTTGAAGCTATTAGGTATTCGTGGCTAGGATTAGGTACAGTTTTACTTGAACGCTGTGTTATTTTCTTAACTTTACACAAAGAAATCCATTTATTAAATTGACAGCACTTTATTTCTCTTTGAGAGTTCGGATTATTTTATTACGCTTTAGGTCGTATTAATCCCATTTTTCAGATAATCAATAAACAAAATGTTTGCGTTTCTTTGCCTTTGTTTTTATAACATTTTTATTAACACAATTCAGAAGTATTTATTTTGTTTTGCATTGCCCAAATAACTTTTTCAACATTTTATATTTAGCAGCATTGAAGGCTTACTTGGCACCTTTCCAATAAAACCAAAAATATTCTTATGAAGACCGAATTTACATCTCATTGAAGCAGACAGTGTCTGAAATACTGACGTTTCCTTTCGGTATTTCTTTCACCGGATAACAGTAGTTGGCTAAATAGACGTCTCTGAATAAATTGGGGGTTCTCGTAAAACTCGAGAATTGTACGAGTATTAGGCGTCTCTCTTTGTTGTACAAGAACCAGTGCTATTTTATAAACCTTACCTTATGCTGGGTAGACAAAGTTACTAATGCCAGCCACCCACGATCAAGTTCACCGTCAAGTTTGCAGTGAACTTGATGCAGCGTCCAGTAAACTTGACGGTGTATGGCTATGGGTGTGTATGACAAGTCTAATTGAAGTGAAAATAGAAATTCGTTCTGCCGACTTGATTAAGTTTGCAGCGTCGTGGAAACATGAAGATGTGTGTGAGCATTCAAGTACGCTAGTTGGCATTGTGAGCGACGCATGCACGCGCGTGTTTGACTGGCAGCCATCAAGCAAACTTGCCGGTAAACTTGATCGTGTGTGTTCTATATGGACGAACTGCAAACTGGACGCCGCATGAAGTCCGCTGCAAACTTGATCGTGGGGAGCTGGCATTGAGTAGAGTCGCCGGAGAGATAATTATGTTAAAAAATATAGAAAACAGAAGCGGTAAACTGTTTGAAAACTTTATTCGACATGACAGCTTTGTACGCAATATCATAGAGGGAAAAGGAGAAGGTAAAAGAGTAGGGGAAGACCAAGGATAAATTATATGAGCCACATTAAAGAGAATGTAGATATCATTCGTATAGGAAAGTACAGGGGGCTGCTATGGAGAGAGGCAGATTGAAGGAGCTACATCAGTTGCACCGACAAAAGCACATCTCTGATGATGATGATGACCTCATACCTTATAGACCTTTGGGCGTAGGCGCTCGAATAGAGGAACGATTTTCAAATATTTGCGAACTTCTCGACATTGGAGACGATCTTCAGAACCATATGAACATCATACTGAAATTTCAATTTAATATAATAAATTGATATATTAATCAATATGTATAAGATGAGGTAAATCCAACGTGTAAGCACATATCGAGGAATGCAGCGATCTCCCATTTGTAGTGCTTTTCCTTTTCATTCCCAAAATCTCCTCTTTTCTCTTAATCTGTCTCCTTTTTATTTTCGTGTTCGATGGACCACGTCCACCCTCTCTTCCCGCGCCCCACGCTCCTTTCTTCTTCTTTTTCCCATGGCGTTTCTAAGGATCGACACTCGACCGTCCCATCTGACAGCCCATTTACGATGTGTCAAGCATTTCAACGACCACAGCACTACAAATGACATTTCACTCTAGATCATACCACCAGATATGACCACACACTCCTCGACAAATATATATTAAGTAATTAATTATTAATTAATTATTCCGTATTTATCCGTATTGTCAAAGCCGGAGATATTATCAGAGATCGAGGACTTCTATGGCCGACTGTACACGGCACATGCTCCTTGCCCCCAACGTAACAACCACGATTCCAGATCCGTGTAGTGGCGGTCGGTGTAGTGGCGGGTGAGGGTCACCCACTACATCCGCCACTACACCGACGACCTGCCAGATATCAGCCAAGACGAAGTCGTACTGGCCCTGAGTCAGCTTAAAAATGGAAAAGCCCCCGGTGAAGACGGAGTCACTTCAGAACTTCTGAAGGCAGGAGGAGCTCCTGTTGTGCAGGAACTGCAGAACCTCTTCAACTCCGTCCTTCACTGTGGGAGAACTCCAAAGGCGTGGAACAAGAGTTTGGTGGTTCTGTTTTTTAAGAAGGGTGATAAGACTCTTCTTAAAAACTACAGACCTATTTCGCTCCTGAGCCACGTCTATAAGCTGTTTTCTAGGGTCATTACGAATCGTCTCGCCAGAAGACTCGACGAGTTCCAGCCACCGGAGCAAGCCGGGTTTCGCGGAGGATATGGCACCATAGACCACATTCACACAGTGAGGCAGATTATACAGAAGTCCGAAGAGTATAATCAGCCCTGTGTCTGGCTTTTGTGGACTATGAGAAGGCTTTTGACTCTGTTGAAACCTGGGCTGTCCTGGAATCCTTGCAGCGATGCCAAGTGGACTATCGTTATATCAAAGTGTTGAGGTGTCTGTACGAAGCCGCCACTATGAGTGTCCGAGTACAGGACCAGCAGTCTAAACCCATCCAACTGCGCCGCGGAGTGAGACAGGGAGATGTCATATCTCAGAAACTGTTCACAAGCGCGTTGGAGGATATGTTTAAGACGCTGGACTGGAAAAGTATGGGCATAAACATAAACGGTGAGCACATCTCACACTTGCGATTCGCCGATGACATAGTCCTAATGGCGGAGTCGCTGGAGGAGCTGCAACGGATGCTGGACGGCCTAGCATCAGCCTCGCGAAAGATAGGTCTCGGCATGAATTTGGACAAGACCAAAGTCATGGTCAATGACTGAATTGATGCGAGTCCTGTTGTCGTTAATGGACACCTTCTTGAAGTTGTTTCGGAGTACACATACCTCGGGCAGATATTGCAGTTGGGTAGAAACAACTTCGAGAAGGAGGCCAAGAGGAGGATTCAGCTGGGTTGGGCAGCATTTGGAAAACTACGTCGAGTCTTCTCGTCACCCATACCGCAATGTTTGAAAACGAAAGTTTTCAATCAGTGCGTCCTACCCGTCATGACATACGGAGCCGAAACGTGGACACTCACAGTACGGCTAGTCCACCAGTTTAAAGTCGCTCAGCGAGCTATAGAACGAGCCATGCTTGGAGTTTCCCTGAAGGATAGAATCCGCAACGAGACTATCCGACATAGAACTAAAGTTGTCGACATAGCTCAGAGAATTAGCGAGCTGAAGTGGCAGTGGGCTGGTCATATCTGCCGAAGAACCGATAACCGTTGGGGTAAACGAGTTCTTGAGTGGAGACCGCGGCTCGGAAAACGTAGTGTAAGACTCCCTCCGGCCAGGTGGGATAACGATCTGCGAAAGGCTGCTGGTAAAGCTGGACGCGTCGAGCTCAGGACAGGGCGCAATGGCGCTCATTAGGGGAGGCCTATATCCAGCAGTGGACTGCTATAGGCTGATGATGATGATGATGATGATGAATTAATTATTAGAAAGACCGTGGGTGGCACCTGGTTCCGAAGGCCTATGCCCAGCAGTGGGTGTATAAAGGTTGAAATGATGATGATGATGATGATGAATTAATTATTAATTGTTGCCAGTTAGATTCATATATTTTTTCTTAAACAGCAAATCACCAATTTTATGTTCATGACTCAAAGACTTCAACAACAACAACAACATAAGAAGGAGGATATGCTTATAATATCCACTCTTGGCATACGTTAAGGATTGCTTATTGCACCACCGACACTGCTGCCCTTCACCAGTCAGGAAATTTAGATGTGCCGGTGTTCGGCTGTGCTCTGCCGTAATCAGCCGGCCGCCGGAGCTCCGGTTGTTATACAGGGTGCACCACAGTCAGATGAGATTGGCTTGGATTCCGAAGATGGAGGTTGAAACCCCTTACTATTTAGTCCACAGCTTGACAAAGGCCTCCAATAAGAAGGAGGATATGCCCATTATCCCCACGCTGGGCATTCGAGTTGGGGATTACAGGGCACAGCTTATCGCAGGCAGCTGTATGATAGGCTGCGTTATGCTGCAATTAGCCGGTTTCCAAAGCCCCGTTTGTTAACAGGCAATTCATAAGTTTCAGTTTCATTCTAAGCTTACATCCAACTTAATTTCATTTTCATGTACGCTATTTTTCTGATATTACTATACATTTTGGTCTCACGCCAGTAAACAGTAGAATGTAGGAAAGAAAATCTTCTTTGTCTCCAAAGCCACTTCCATTCGCATTTTCTAGTGATTGTAAAACCTTGGGAAAACTAGATTTGGAATGTGAAACACGGACAAGACGGGCCTGTGTTTTATGTGTGTTTAGGAAGCATTGCTTGCATCACAATCAGGTGAGCAGCTTTTGAGTGATTGCTGGATCCTTTTGTTTGATTAAACTTTTTATTTACTCTTGAATCTGTAGCTAGCATACGACCGAGTAGGTAGGTATACATTTTGTAAAACCTCTCACATTTCAGACGTAGTGGGTAGGTATAGATTTTGTAAAACCTCCGAAATTTACGACTAAATACGTAGGTAATGAAAGAAACGAGTTGATTTAAATAGAATTTTATGAAATCAGCTTATAGAAGCGTGGCGTGGCTTACTTTAGTGTTTTTAGCCAATCAACTGAGTTAAGCAACACTCCGGCCGATCATTACTTGGATGGGTGACCGTTTAGTGGCATTTAGATCTGAGCGCTTCCGTGCTTCGCAAGGCATGTTAAGAGGCTTTTGGAGTCTATAAGTCTTGTTGGAGGCCTTCGGGCGGCCTAAAAACTCCGACACCAGAGTTAGCCACTAGCTCATACGAAGAAGAAGAAGCTTATAGGTATGTTCTTCTTTCTTTTTTTCGTTCTTATTTTTTTATGATACCTGACGATTGCCTAGGAACTAGCAGATTGCCTACCTTATGTTAAGTGGTAACCATTACCTATAACAAAGTATTGATTCGTAAGTCACACATGTTTGTAACCTGTCCTACAGTGCAATGCCCTGCGTTCATCAACTTGAGGCATGAAGGTGTTAAGCCTCATTTGCCTGTAATTTTACCACACTTGTCAAATCGAAACACATTTGCTTCAAAATAGAACTACGCATGATGGTAGAACTTCCCCGGATGAGCCCTTCACAAAGAACTCTACTGTTTAAATAATACTAATATCTATTAATTATCTAGTACTAATTAGGTATGATAAATTGACTGTGTCATGGTTTCAGTGTCAAATCGGTATGAAAAAATCTCAAGAAGTCATAAGATTTTTTTATGTTGGTAACTTCGCTGACCGTACTTACTTGTCGTCGTGATAGTCACATTCCATTTCGGAGCTTCGTCCATTACTAAAGCGATAATAAATGACCGAGCAAGACCATCACTAAAAGCCTGGGCGACAGAATTTAGGCGAGAAATTCTTAGAAATAGGAAATATATTTGCCGAAATTAAAATGAATTGGTATATTTCGAAAGCAATAAAATTTCATTTACTTAAATTTATACCTGGAAATTTCGAATTTGGTAAATGTCAGTTTTAATGGTCGTCGATTACATTAATGGAACTTAGTTGTCCGATGTTTCAATCGTGCTATTAATTATAATGGCGGGTACAGACTGCTGTAACGTACACAATGTTACATGAAAGGAGCATTTCGTAAATGTGGACAGCGCAGCGCGCGTACGAACCGAGCATGTATGCAGAAATGCTCTGTTCGAGTGCGTATTGTGTTCAATAACTCAAAAACTCAGTTCGTGCTCGCAAAGCGTCCACACCATGGGAATTCTGTTAAATTGAATGATACATTGAGACAAAATGGACGGCAAATTCTTTCATTGCGTGTTACATTGCATATTACATTTCGTAAGTTTGTACCCGCCATTAATTGTAAGTTTTAGTTAAATGGATGCACTTATTGCTCCATTCAAAAATAGCTTCTGCGATTTTAACACTAAAGTTCTCCATGATAAGTGAGTACATTTACATGGCGGAAATAACATTGTCCTTGTCCTTGTGTGTTTTGAAGTGAGACTTTAAACTGAGACTGTAGATTAATAAAGAGCTTTTTAATAAAAAAATTAGCAGTATTCATCATATTATAATCATCGGCCTATGGCAGTAAACTGCAAATCTGGGCACATAGGCCTACTAAGCACCATTGCTCTTTGTTCTTGTCACATGATTTTATTAAATTGAGTTGAGTTGAAAAAGAAACTGTAATTTTATTTCTATCCGATCATTTTGTTGTCATCACATTAAATTGTATAGTCAGCATAATAGACTATGGATCAGCAAGTTCATTATATAAGTGTACAAAGAAGTCGGTAAAATGAATTTTTTATTGTCATTCCTTTCTTACCGATGCTCAGTAATATCAAGTAATATGTGTATTCAACATCGAAATAATGCTCAATTCAATCATTAATAACAGCACAAGTCATAAAACGGTACATTTGATGCTAAAATATATTTCATCATTTCTTTTCAGGTTGCGTACTGTTTCGAAAAATAATCGGCGTGACAGTATTTCAGTTTTCCGGACGAATATTTTCCATTGAATTCAAAGGATGACAGTTGATAAATGAACACGGACAGGATGATGAAATAAAAACAATGCATGCCCGAACACATGCTCGTGTCGTGCTCGAGTTTAAATAAACATATTTTTATGTAAGATAATTATTTTCATGGAGTTACTAGCTCCCGCCCATCGCTTCGCTCACATGATAAGTAATTTAGTGTTAATCCAGGTCATAAGCTATGTATATTCAAGTTTCACCCAAATCCGTACAGCCTTTACGGAGTTGAATGGGAACAAACATACTCCTTCACATATACAAACTTTTGCATTTATAATGTTAGTGAGGTTTTTCACTTGATTCCTCCCGCGGCTTCGCTCGCGTGGTTCCCGGGTAAAAAGTAGCCCTTAAGTTAATCCAGGTCTAGAACTTCATAATGTACAATTTGAGCTCAATCCGTTTTGTAGTTTTGGCGTTTATTTATTTATTTATTTATTTTAGGAACAACAAACAGTAAGACTATATCTAGATATATCTAGATAGTACTATAAAATATATTATCTTAACAAAAAGTTCCTTAAGTGTTACCAGCCCCGTTGTCCACGAATGTACTTTATAAGGTAAGGTAAATGCGGTGCTGGGTAGAAAAATTAAATTAGTTTAGTTTAAGATTAAGTAAAATTATAATTAGGTACCTACTTAATTTAGTTTAGTTTCGTACATGACATATGTAATGGTAACATTTAGGGGCCGATTTTACAATCGTTAGGAAGGATAAAAATTTCATTATGTCCACGTATTCATATTTCAAAAACTTTTCACATAACCAGGGACATATCGTATTTTATGACACAATTAAAATTATCTCAAACGATCATTAAAATTAATCTTCAAACCAAAAATACTTTAATAAATATCATAGAACGGAAGTAGCTCTCGACTAGGATTAACTAGAGGCAAACTAGTTTTTAAATAAACTTGAATATAGCGTAAAGAGGTCGCCACGGGTTTCGTTATCCGCTTTAAGAAGTTATAACAAGCGCATACTTAACTTTGGCGAACTCGTCAAGTGCTATTTTGCACTTAAAAACAAAAGTTTTAATTAGATACAAGTGCCTCCGGGTTCGTTTGAGGTGCTTTGTTGTTTGCTATATAATTTTACTAAGCTTAAGCTTCTAAAGGCTTGAAAAGGTTGAGATAGTACTGTATAGAGTCCAAGGAGTTTTTATTATGTGCGCGCTTTGAAGAAAATTTATCTGATTTTTCTACATGCAAATGCTCAAAAAAATTTGTGTCTCATTTGCTCTTATGAGAATATTTTTATTTTTTGTTTAAAGCGCGTACTCTCATAATAAAAACTCCCCGATCAGTCTTCTAGTGAAAACTAACAAAAAAAAATCGTCGCATAACATAAACATGAATATCAATATAACAACGCATTAGTTTAGACCGCTTGAAAAGTTTTCAATGCTGCCGGCTCAATACACAGCGTGCGCTAAGTTTTGGTGCAGACATTTTTTCCAGGTTTGTGGCTCTAGAGTACAGTATATCTCGATGGTTGAAACTTGGATGATCCTTTGGATCAAAGAGTTGTATCCTAATAATATTTAAGTTGCGCATATAAAGTACTGTTTGTTATTTTTAGAGTTATAATATTCACCCATGTTATACTTTTGTATGTTCAATCATATTTTATAAACAACAAAACAAAAAAAAACTTTACGACGTTGTAAAAAAAAATTTGGACATTATCACACACTATCATATTTTAGCCCTAAACTAAGCATAGCTTGTATAATGGGAACCACATGACTGATGATATTAATATACATTATACATAGAAAAGACCAAGATATACAAAGCGGGAATCGAATATACAGCCTTCTGCGTCTCAGTAGTGTCTTTGCCCACTGCGCCACAGAGGTTGCAGGTATCTTCAGATACTGCACAGTACGCAAATCTATTGAGAATACCATATAAAGGACCGCAGGGGCAAGTCCAAATACTACATTTGGTACGTTAATAGATTTGATGTAAAATAGTACAATTTCCCTATTGTCTATTCTAACCTGCCTAAAAAGTGACCAAAATAACAAAATGCTTGAAGTTAATTTGATTATTTTATTAAATAAGTACGTACTCTATTATAAATACTTAAGAAGTTAAGTTTTGTCTAGACAAACAAGATTTAGCTAGCTAAATCTTCAATATATCGGCCCCATACTTGTAGTAGAAAGCGCGCCAAAAGTAAGCTCTATCCGGAGTCAGTGGTGCAACATATTGAGGCTCCAGACTGATGGCAAGATGGTGAGGGAAGGGCAGCCATTCGCCATTGTCAGAGTCTGGTGTTGGTGATCTGGAACCAAAACAAAACCATGAACATAAGTGGAATTACCATCAACAATGCATGGCATTTATGTATCGTTTTCATTTGAATACTTTTGTTAGAAAGGTGTTGCAAGGTTTCTAAAAAATCTAGAACAACTTTGAATCCATAGAATGCAAACATATGATCAATAACACTTACGTTTAATTAGACTTACCCATGCTTAGCGAAATTGGTCCACATCATGGTCATGAATGTGATGATCCTCGCATCATCTTCGTCCATCGGTAGAGGCAATCGCTCAAGCTCAAAAATATAGAATAGTTCATCACGATTGGCTGTCGCTGGAAGGCTGGTATTAGTCAGCAACCTCCCCAAGTTCCGATTACCGATGTAGTTGAAGATATATTCGTAGACTGGGAGGTTCGAGCTATTGGAATACATCTCAGAAAACAGATTCATAGGTCCTACGAAAGAGAAATCGGAGTTCATGTTTATAAGTCCACCGATCAAAGCTTCATCTAACGAAGTATTCGTGAAGTAGGTGTCTTTAATTATAGTTCTAAATTCTTCTTTTTCTTTTTTGGGAACTATGAAGCTCTTCTGATCAAGCGCAGAGAAGTCTTCGTTCTTGATTCTGTCCATTTGACTTGTGATAGTGAAGTAATCGAGAGTGCTGGTGAGTCCTTCAACGGTGTTGATGCCTAAAATTGCAGGAACGGGATTGAAGCTACTATGTTTCTTGCCTAAAGCCAAGATATTGTACGGAGTGTCAATCAAAAATGGCTCTTCATCATCAAAAACTTCTTCAACAGTTGGCAAAAACACCGATTTAGCATTCATTTGCTTGCTTATAGCTTCTTCTACTTTATCAATTTCGGTGTCTGTATATAGCTGTAATAACTCAACAGGATCAGTACTGATAACTCCTAAAGACTTAGCGGTTTGACTGGCCGTTGCCAAACCATTGGCGTCAAATGCTTGCGGCGTGAATAATGTACCGCTCTGTGAGATGATTTTATGGAATAGACCCTTTGTAGATTCTGAAAGGGTCAAATAAATAGCCGCTACCCCGCCGCTACCCTGCCCAAACACCGTCACATTATCGGGGTCACCATTGAAATTCTTGATATTATCTTTGATCCATCTTAGAGCGGCTCTTATATCTTTGAGACCGGCGTTTCCAGGTGCTTCCTTAATGCCCAGATTGAGGAACCCATATACGTTCAGCCTGTAGTTAATCGTTACAAGAACGACATTATGGCTGACAAGGTACTGTGGACCATAGAAGACGGGTGAACTGGACCCTATGCCGAACTCTCCACCGTGGAGGTAAACCATGACTGGGAGAGAAGAGTTGGCTTTATGGGGGGTATAAACATTTAAGATGAGGCAGTCTTCGTTGTCGCTGGGGGCGGCTAGGGGGTCGTTGGTTGGAAACTGTGGGCATAGAACGGCTCGGTTGTCGGCTTTGTAGATGCCAGGGTATGAAAGTGGACCCAACGGGGACTGAAATAAGAAATAAAAAGAAATGAATCTCCATTTTACGTAAACTTCAACGTTTAACGTTGCCTCATTCAGAGGTTGCCAGATATGACGTGGGCATGTAGGTATGTGCATTGTGCATGTATTAGAGGAACCTATTTCATAGAAAGATAAATGCTTAACATATATAAACTCAGTTCTGCAGCATACGTACGTAATCATAATGTTAACAAAGGAAATAAAAACAAACTTGCTGTTCCTACTGTAAGGCTCCTTAAAGTTAGTCAATCATTTAAAGGGCAAAACTTACGTTTTTTTAACATAACCCCAAATGACGTGATTAATTTATGTGTAAATAAATAAGAAAATGTTGTTATATGTAACCTTTGTAATAAAGATTATTATAACATTTCTGATTATTTAGATGAACAAAAAGCTTGTGATGAAACTGTTTGCTAAGGATAAAATATATTGTAAAAATGACATTTAAATAAATATAAGCCTAGCAGAGTTTTTTTCCAATTCTTTTCTGTTCGGTCGCGTTACCAATTAATGTAAATGAATAAAATGACGATTCGAAGGGTACATTACAGTTCTTATTAAATAATTAATTTTTGAATTGAATCAATAATAAATAAAATTCGTTCAATTCAGAAAATAGTCCATAAACGTAAAGATAATATAATTGGACATACAAAATAAGTTTCAAAACTAATACATTAAAATAACAAAAATACATTAAAGTATCAATGATCCACTTGATTACCCCATAAAATTAAGAAAATTAATAGTTTTGTGATATGGTTAAATAAATGTTTTAGGGTACAATAGGATCGACATACCTACCATTGCTGGTAAAGATTCCAAATTAAATAAAGTTACAAAAAAGGTAGCTCGAAAGTCGCATTCACTTAAATTGAACTTACCCGAAATTTAAGCGGTATTGCATATCTGATACCTAAAAACTCATAGTAGTGTCCGCTACTGGCCAAATAACCCTCAACTTTACCCTGTTTGGTATCGACCACTTTGACTTTATCACAGAAAACTGCATTAAGAATAACGCACACAATAACAATTTGGCTGAATAGCCCCATCCTTTGCCCTTCAATATTTTCCAACTGTGAGAAGACTTTAATCTCTCGCTCTTTATATACAGAAAAAAAAACACCTGAACTTGTTATTACTACTTGTTTGCACCTTATTCCATTGTAATACATACTAAATTTGCATAACTAATTATGTCGCCATCATCCATTCATACTAATTTTAGTACGTGACTTTTGATTGAAATTGATACGAGATCTTATGAATCGATTTGAACGTGATTTATCTCAAATAATCGGAGATATATAATTAGATATTTATTATGTAAGAATGAAATTACATAAAATACTGATAATTTTATCTAGTACCTAAGTGACAAGTGCTGGTTGTTATCTTTGCACAACATGACTAATATCTCGCGCATTAGTAGATATACGTATATTTCTCAAATTATAAACTTTAATAATCTTAAACTTTCTACTGCCTATTGTCTATTCAATTAAACTTTTTCATGATACCTGAATATGGAACTAGCCCACCTGACGTTAAGTGGTAACCATTACTTATAACAAAGTATTGCTTAGTTGGTTTGGAATGTTTCATACGATGCAACGCCCTTCCATCAACTTGAGACACAAAGGTGTTAAACCTCATGTGCCTGTTACCGGCAAAATAAAACACAGCAATGGTGCTTCACGGCAGAAATAGCCATGGCAGTAATACGCACCAGGATGAGCCAACAAAAAGACATCTACTTCTTCTGCATATTAATTACTTTCTATTCTTCTCAAATTAATTAGATAAGTACAGTCATAGAGAAGCAATTTTGCTTACATTTCAATACAATTTCACAGCAAGCACCCTACAAAGCAATATTACCTTGGCTGCTCCTTTCTTCCGTGCGCTTATAAAGTTCTCTTTTGTTGAGCTAGTTAGCTTTCTTGTCTCGCTAAACTGTTTATATAGCTTTTGGACGCATTTACATACAAAACTGGAAAATATGAGCAGAGTTTTACCGACTTTGACTGTAATGTTTTCAGTCAATTATCCATGTTACAGGCCTTTGGTTGCCTGAAAATTCCTACACCAGCTCATATGAAGAAGAAAAAGAAGATAGTGGATCAAAGGCATTTGACAAACACTACAACAAGGCAAAATATTTAGTACAGCTTCCGCTCTGACGAGTTCAAATATGTGCATACGTGTGCAACTATGCACCACCCCACCCACCCGCAAAATCACATGCCAATCAGAGAATAACAAGCAAACTAGCATAAAAAAAACTAACTTTACTTTACTAAGTTTACTATTGCGTGTATATATTTTGTGAAAAAAAACATTATCATCATTCATAACCTGATATCACCCACTGCTGGGTTTAGCCAGTTGGAACCTTTACCCTTCGCTCAACTGTTGCAAGCAAGACTCTTGTAAACTCGGCGGTAGTTCGCTTTCTACGTGAAAAGGTGTCCTTATGCCTACAAACTTCTGCCTTCGCAAACTTTTTATGAAAAAAGTAGTGCGAAAAATCACAGAACACGCGCGTCGGCGCGTACGAGGTGCTTAGGAAAACTTCGCGAGGCTCTAAAGTAATACGAGATAGGAAAATGAATTTTGTGATTAACGCTATGCTAAAACTTTGATGAAAGAAAGAACGAAAGCAAAGGAGAATGCCGTCTGATGTATGGCGCTCGGTACCAAGTTTTTAGTCGATTCTACTGTCAAAATAATAAAAATGAGGGTTATTACCATAGTAACACTCTACATCAATGTTTGTTGCCATAGTAACGTATATATCATTGGTTGTTGCAGTCTAATGGCGGCGTGCGGCGGAAACCAAATCAACAAAATATTTTTTTTACTTGATTATTTATCCCGTTGGTGTGTAAAACTAAAGAAAATGTTAGTGTCATTTATATATATAGATAATAAATTTTATGGGATACGTTCGGTTTTGACGCAATTGGTACGGGTTCTCGGCATTCTCCTTTATTTATTTTATCCAAAATTTATGGTGATACATACAATTGTAAAGGTAATTAACTTAGGTTTCTAACATTAGTATATGTGTTTCTGTAAGGGAAAAAATTATGGCCTTATCTTAATGAACTGAATAAATAAGGGTGGGGGGGGGGGGGTTATTTGGCTCTAGATAAGTTTGTGTGGTTCTTATGTAAGTGGTTTAAACTTCCAACTTCAGAACCTAAGCCCACCTCACCTGCCCGCGGTGCACCCTGCTAACAAACAAATGGGGCTGATTGCGGTATAGCACAGCATAACACCGTGACAGCTACACCCTCTGGCCGCTTATGGGCAGCAGCGTTGGCTGAAAAGCTATGCCCTGCGATCCCCAACCTATGTCCAGTACTGGACTGATATAGGCGGTGTTCTTGTTGTTGTTTTTGTACGGTTGTGGGTTCGATCTCAAGCTGTTCTGCTGCGGAATCTAATACAAAATGTATGTGGTGAATGAATACTAGGTACTATTAATTAGTAACCTCTATCTTCGGAACCCAAGCCAACCTTAACTGCCCGTGGTGCACCCTGTTGTATATATAGCAAACGGGGTTCTGGCGGCCGGCCCGAATACCCAGTATGGAGATTATGGGCATATCCACCTTTTAGGGGAGGCCTATCTCCAGCAGTGGACTGAAGAGGCTGGTGTTGGTTGATTTTTGAAATAAGCACTACATAAGGAATATACGATTCATCATTTATTAATTTGTCACTTGAAACATGT
Organism: Horisme vitalbata; assembly: GCA_951804965.1. Lineage (NCBI taxonomy): Eukaryota > Metazoa > Arthropoda > Insecta > Lepidoptera > Geometridae > Horisme > Horisme vitalbata. The sequence continues at coordinate 12,080,682 of OX638101.1, forward strand.
ATTTATTTCACTTGCTCGGAAAATGTACCAGGAACATACCTTTCTGAATAAAGCGAGAAGGCACCTTTACAGTAGAAGAGTCTTATTTGGGTTCGCACTTACTGAAATGAAATGTTACTGGAATTTCGTTACTATCACCCACAAATTGGAATGAATTTTGGTTGACAGATGTTGAATCTGAAGGCTCACTTTTGATAATCCAATTTGTTCTACATTTGACTAGCGAAATATGCTTTGGTATCAATATACCACGACATACATAGCACGAGTTTTTGATTTATTGCATCGGGATTAACTAAGTTTTTCTGGGTTTATTGAGTTTTTTTAACACATAATAGGCAGACAATGCGGTGTTCGGGGTTCCAACCTCCATCTTTGGAACCCAAGCCAACCTCGCCTGCTCGTGGTGCACCCTGCTAAACAACGAACGGGGCTCTGGCGGCCGGCTGATTGCGGCATAGCACAGCCTTCATCGGCACAGCTAAATTCCCTGGCCACCGACGGGCAACAGCGTCGGTGGTGCGAGAAGCTGTACCCTGCGATCCCCAACCCGCATGCCCAGCGTGGGGATTATGGGCATATCCCCCTTTATTAGGGGAAGCCTATGTCCAGCAGTGGACTGATATAGGCTGGTGTGGTGGTGGTGGGGTAAGGTGGACAGACATTATACTCCGAGAATCCATATCAATGGAGATTTCCAAGGATCCCCATTAAAAGGGATCTTCAATGGGAAACTATTCATTAACCCTTAATGTTTGTGTAACTTTGGGCAAATTCTGGACTACCTAATCAGATTATCTCTTGAAATTCAAAGCTCTTTATCCACTTTAATAATTAAATTAGATAACTTTCAGAACCTAATAAACCATCAATATTTTGCGAGAAGCAAGTTCTTCTAATAGGTCTCTGTAAGGGCTGCTTGTTTCCACCCTCCGACCTTACATGGAGAAGATGCTACGTAGGTTGATAGTTGTTTCCCTTACACGGCACCAACGATTCACTGATAGTTCATAGAGGGTTAGCTAGTTAGATTGAGCACGTAAACACCAGATTCACAAGTAAAGTTAGTGTATTCAAAGTTATGTTAATTACAAGGTAAAGGTGGCAAATCTTTCCTTGGTAGTGTCTCTGGCGCGAGTAGGTCACGTACTGAATGTTAAATGCTCTAAATTATTTGTTTCCGTAAAAGATGCAGCGCGTGCGATGCAAAGTAAATCGCAGCGCGCGCAAATTACCAAAATGTATGGTGAAACCGTACATGTTGGCAACCCCAAAAGAAGTTACTTAAAGTTAAAGTTAAATGACTACCAAGAGAAGATAAGCCAGTACAAAGCCAAGAAAGATTATTCATCGAAGTTAAACGCGACGTTGTCTCCGCCCTTGGTAGGCGACGGTTGGCGCTCTCGCCGTGCCCGTGGAGCCTCCATTGCCAGGGATGCTGCCTGGTCGTGCGCGGTCGGTTCGACCCTACCTTGCTTGGAGCATGGTTGAAGCTCTATGACTTCGATGCGTGGCTCTCTCGAGCGTTCTTGTTTGCTCTTGGCCTGTTTGTTGGATTGGTATTTCGTGACTACCCAGACGATGATGATGATGATTACGATTACAAGTAGAAGGTAGCAAATCGCATATTGATGTATGTCATGAGTAGTTATTTTTTGAGGGAGGATTTCTCTTTCCCTTTGATACAGGAGTCGTCTGTCAATGTCCTGGGTACCCTCCGCTTGTTCTAAAATATCCCATGGCACCTTGTGGTAGGTCAGGTTAACGATGTTATTGACCGTTGAGTTTAACAGTGGGATATTGATGTTAGACTCCATCTTCATGTTTGTGTTGTACTCGTTGCGTGAGTAGATTGTGAAGTCGTTGGATTGCAACAAGCATCCTTGCTTTAGAGTTACAAGGCCAGATGAAGTCATGACAAAAGAACTAACGTCATTCTCGCATATTGTGCGCAAAGTGCAAGCTCCGCAACAAATAGCCAGCCAGGTGTTAGGCGAATGTAACTCGACCCATACGTCACTGCATGACGTTTTTCTGATGTCACAGGGGGCGTTTGACCTATGACTAAGAAGTTTTGCCTCACATGAAGCGTTCTTGCTTTCGAAGCTGTAAATTGGCATGTTTTCATTACATACCAAATAATCTTGTTTCATAACAGTACACTGCTTTATCTCCTTTTCAGTTGGTGAGATGTAGGAGTTCTTCTTAAAGTTTACCGCAATGTACTGAGACTGAAGTTGTATGATGGCGAATTCTGTCTGGTTTCTCATGGGTATTGGAGTAACTTTGTATAACAGGAAATCTTCATCGGTTGTTAGTGGGATGTGGACTTCAAATAAAAAGTAGCTAGATGTAACTCGAGCCTTCACATAGAGTATCTTGTAAATATCTAAGATATCTTTCTTGACGTTTTCTAATGGCAGTGCTAATCTCTTTGGAAGGCTTCCAGCTATGATACTTAGTTGTTCCACTAGGTTCACCGGCGTCAGTAAATGTACATCCATGTGTCCTTTGTAGACATTGGTTAGTGTATCAAACAGTAGTTCTTGCATTTCTCTCAAGTTTTTGAGTAGTAGATAAGTGGATAATGATGCAGAATTGAAATAGCTCGATGCCATAATGATCTCCATGGTTGACTCAACCTTTGCTAGATTAGAGTTAGTTTCGTTCATGAACCTTTCAACTATGTTGAGCTGGTTGTGAATGTTTTCTTCCGTTTTCTTTAGTACCTTGTTTTCCAGTTCCACAATAGATGTTTGGTTTTTTATTAGACCAAGCATGTAGTTCTGGTTATTTTGGATGTTTTGGATGTCTTGGTGGTACTTGTCGGCAAAGTCTTGATCAAGAACACCGAAAAGGCTGTTGGCGATGGAGCCGATGCCGTTGATCAGCCCTCTCTTCTTGCGGCCGCTCATGTGTTGATGAGGAGTTAGTAAAATGCTGTTGTAGTGTCGCAGAAGTTCCATTTCATGAGATAATTGTCCAAGTGTCGTTTCACAATATCTCGGGTCAGTTTTGTGACAAAGGTCAATTAAGTTCTGAAGATAGTTTTCTACACGTTGTATACTATCCCAATAGTTAGTTAAGTTATAGTACATAAGAAGTGTCCACTCATCATGTATTGTTTGCATTTTGCCGAGCGCATCATAATAAACTGGCCGGTCGGACTCAAAGCTTGTAATATGAGCGCTTGGTCGCGTGCCACTACCGGCGCTATGTACTCCGGTTACTAATGTAAACAATGTTACCAATAGGGTTATAAATGTGTTACTGGCGGTCTTTTTTGTTTTGTAAGAGTTTGACACGTTTTGTTTTGGTTCAGTCGACGACGTTTCGCCCTCTTCATCTCTCAGTTGTTGTGGATTCTCCGTTTCTATAGGGAGGGGTGAAAGTTTCACGACGGGACGTTTAAGTATGCCTGATTGGGTTTTAACAGTTGTTACTCGTACACGGCCGTCGGAACCTGGATGAAGTTCTATGACCCGCCCCATCGCCCATTTTCCGGGAGGCATGTTATCATCCTTTATCAAGACGATGTCACCCTGTTGAATGTTTTTCATTGGTTTTTTCCATTTACTGCGACTTTGTAGTTGAATTAGATATTCGTTAGACCAGCTTTTCCAAAACTGTTGTAGCATGTTCTCAGTTAATTGCCATCGTCTACGAATGTCGATAGTTTTGATGTCGCTATAGTCCGAAAGAGGTAGAGTGAGTATTGGGCTGCCGGTAAGAAAGTGTCCAGGTGTTAGGTAGTTGTAGAATTCCTCCGGGTCTTCCGTTAGTGGACATAAGGGCCGGGAGTTCATGCAGGCTTCAATCTTCGTGAGGAGTGTTGTAAACTCTTCGTAGGTGAGTTTTTGTTCGCCTAGAACACGTCGTAGATGGTATTTTAAGGACTTTACTGCAGCTTCCCAGAGCCCGCCTGCGCTTGGCCAAGCAGGAGCATTAAAATGCCATTCAACTTCGAGTTTTCCGATTTCGGTGAAGAATTCTGGTGATAGGACTTGTCTGAACTCTTCAAACTCTTTGCGTAACACCTTGGCAGCTCCGATGAAGTTGGTGCCGCAGTCGGAGTAGACGTGCTTTGGAGTGCCGCGCCGCGCGCACATTCGTTGGAATGCCGCTAAGAATGTTTCTGTAGTGAGGTCCGATACGAGTTCAATGTGCACAGCTTTTGTTGCCATACACACGAAGATTGCAATGTAGCCTTTGGACGTTTTCACACCTCTTCCTTTGTTCAGTTTGACTTCCACATGGCCTGTGAAGTCGACGCCAGAATGCGTAAAAGGTCTGGAAGGTTGTGCTCTTTGTTGTGGTAGGTCGCCTAGGAGTTGGTAAGTTTCGGTTGGCTTATGACGGTGACAGCGGATGCATTGACGAAGTCTTGTTTTAACTGCTCTGTTGCCGCCAACGATCCAGTACCGCTGTCTTATGTAGGCTAACGTCAGTCGCGCGCCTCCATGTAGTACCCTGTCATGTGCTTGTTCTATGACTAGTTGCGTCAGTCTTCCATTTCTTGACAAAATTATAGGATTTTTCATCTGGAAAGGCAAGCTGGAGTTTTTAAGGCGACCACCAACACGAATGATGCCCCTTTCGTCCAAATAAGGGTTAAGTTTGCATAAAGGACTTTTATTACAAACCGTTTGTTTTTTAAAAAGTTGTTTGTATTCTTGTTCGAAGTCTATTTGTTGAAAATGTTTTAATATAAGTTCATTCGCAGTAGTCAATTCGCTGGTAGTTAGGTAGTTAGTGTCAAATTTCGAGCCATTGAGTACACTTATACTAAAGCGTCGTATCCATGCCGTCACACGTATTATGCGAGATAATGAACTGCATTTGTTTATAAGTTCGTCGATAAAATGTGTCTCGTGAGTTTTGCGTAGGGCTGTCACCGTTGGCTTGAGTCCTTTGTTAGTTGTATGTAGACACATTGGTACTTTCTGGTTTTCAAAAGTCTGTATAAAGTCAGGTCCTTTCCACCAAAGGTCGAAATTAAATAGTTTTGTTGCGTACATTCCTCGTGATGCACAGTCAGCGGGGTTGAGCTCCGATTTCACGTAGCGCCAGTTTTCAGCCGGAATGACCTGTTTGATCTTACTCACCCTGTTGGCAATGTATCTTTCCCATCTTGTAATATCTCCCTGCAGCCAGGCGATCACAACTCGGGAGTCACTCCAAGCCTGTATAGTTACGGTGTGTCCTTTAAAAGCTAAAACCGCTTTTTCTGCTAGTTGTGACAATAGAAGGGCACCACAGAGTTCCATACGAGGCAGCGTAATCTTTTGCGCCAGCGGGGCAACCCTAGTCTTAGCTGCAAGTAGATTTATTGTAGGTACGCCTTCGTTAGTAACACGGCTGTAGATTACGCACGAGTATGCTTTTTCGCTTGCGTCGCAAAAACATAGTAGGTCAATAGGCCCGTGCGTCCAGCCCAGCCATCTGTTTAGTTTAATTGTTTTGATTTGATGAAGGTCGGTTTTCAGTTTGACCCACTCTTGCTGTAACTCAGTAGGTAAAGTTTCATCCCAAGCAAGTTTACTTGTCCAGACCCTCTGAAATAGCAGTTTGGCAGCCACAGTTATTGGCGCCAACCACCCCAACGGGTCATACAGCTTCGAGATCTCAGATAGAAGATGGCGTTTAGTTAGTTGTTGCCGCGGTTTTTCTTCTAAGTCCCAGTAGAATGTAAATGTATCATTTGTAGTGTTCCAACCGAGTCCAAGAGTCTTTTTTGTATCTTCATGTTTAAAGTCAAATATTTGTTCTGTTGATATTTGATCATTACTCAAGTTTTTTAGTAAAGCCTTATTATTAGACGACCATTTCCGCAAGTTCATACCGGCGCCTTTAAGTAAGTTAATGAGCGACGATTGTAGTTGTTGAGCTTCGGAGATAGTGTTGTGGCCGCTAATTAAATCATCAACATAGAACTCCTCTTGTAGCGTCTGAGCAGCTTCGGGGTGCATGTGACCGTCGTCTATGGCAAGCTGTTTCAATGTTCTCATCGCGAGCCATGGTGCACTCTTCATGCCATATGTCACTGTACATAGGACATAATCTTTCAGTTTTTCTGAGGGCGCGTTTCGCCAGATGATCTTTTGCAGTTGCTGTTGTTCATCTGTGATCCAGATACAGCGGTACATTTTCTCTATGTCTGCAGTGTAGGCGTATCTGTAGGACCGCCATTTCAGAATAAGAGCTTGAATGTTTTTCTGCATGTTAGGGCCCTTCTCTTGTAAGTGATTGAGACTAAGACCGGTTGATGTTTTTTGAGAAGCGTTGAACACCACTCTAAGTTTTGTTGTAGTTGAATGCTCCCGTAGAACGCCGTGATGTGGTAGATAGCATTCTGGTTTAGTTGTGATTAAGGGCGCTGGTGCCATATGCTTAAGTTCTGTGTACTCTTTTATAAAGTCTCTGTACATACGAGCGAGTTTCGCGTTTCTTTCGAGCCGTTTTTCAAGCTGTAAAAATTGTGAGACGGCAATAGATCGGGAATTGCCTATATTTTCTTCGTAATTTGGAACAAAAGGCATTTTCACAATATATTTTCCATCTGAACTTCGCTGTACTGTTTTTGAATAGTATTCTTCGCACTGATCGTCCTTGGAGATGTCGTCCTTGCTGTCCTGAGTGATATCCTCGTGTTCCCAGAACTTGCTAATGCTGTTGAGGTCCACTAGAACGGCATGACAATTGAAAGTTTTCATTTTGCCACACAGAATCCATCCTAAGTGCGTTTGTTGTGCAACAGGAGCATGTTGACTTCCTTTCAGGACTCCCTCAAGGATAACATTCGAGTATACATCAGCTCCAAGCAGTAGATCGACCGGGCGAGATTTGTTGAAGTCAGGGTCAGCGAGCTTTAAGTTTTCTAAGTGTGGCCAGTTTGGCGTATTAAAGGATGAGTTAGGTAAGTTATTTGTAAGTTTTTTCAAAATGAGCGCTTGAGTTTCAAACGCATAGTCGGAATGTATCGACTGGCAGTTTAGTTGCAGACGTCCTTTGCAGTCTCCTGAAAGCGCTCCAACTCCCGATATTGTGGCGCTCATCCGTTTTCTAGGCAATCGAAGTAGTTGAGCGGCTTGTTCAGTGATCAAGTTCACTTGTGAACCTTGATCTAGGAGAGCACGAAGTGTGACGTAAGTTCCACTTGCAGATTTTATCTTAAGTTGAACCGTTGTAAGAAGTATCTCCAAGTCATTATTAGCGAGATGATTGGAGCTTTGTTGAGATGAAGTTGATGCCGAAGGAGTTACCTTATTATTATGTAACATAGTGTGGTGTCTCTTGTTGCATTCTTTGCAAGTTTTTGCTGACGAGCAGTCTGCGTCGCCGTGACTAAATAAACAATTTTTACATAAATGCAATTTTGATACAAGGTTGTTTCGTTGTGTTGTATCCATGTCGATGAATCTAGGACAATGCATCAGCACATGTCTTTTTTCACAGTGAGGGCACGTAATAAAAGCAGTATGTAATGTTTTTGAATGTTTTCTCTGAAACTCATAGTTATTTTTCTTGTGGGAATAATGTTGGTTGGTAGATTTTTGGGAAGCAGATGTTAGTTTTGGTACTTCTTTCTTAGCAGTTTTCATGCCTTCGTAAGCCATGAATTTGCTTTCTATAAAGAAAAGAAACTGCTCCAAATGTGGTAGCTCTCTATGATCTTGTAGATCTTTCATGTAGTCTGTGTATGTGGTGGCGTCAAGTTTCTGCGACATGAGATGGACGATAAGTGGGTCCCAAGTAGATGTGTTCAATCCAATGTTCGTTAATCCGTTCATACATTCAGTGATGACATCATGCAACTTCTTCAAGGCTTGGCTATCAGGTTGGCTGATAACGGGTGAATTGAGCATTATGTTAACAAAAGAGGTGAACTGAAGACGATGGTTATCGTAGCGTTGAGACAGTATGTCCCAACAAGAGCTATAGTTTTCAGCACTGATGTGAAGATGTTGTACCAATCGCTCAGCCTCTCCGCGCAATTTCGTCTTAAGGTGTTGCATTTTCTGAGCCTTGTTGATCATTGGGTTGTTATGGATGGTTTCTAGAAAGAGATCTTTGAAAGAAATCCACTTTGAGTAACTGCCGGAAAATTCGGGAACCTCAATTCTTGGTGCAGATTGTTGATAATGCACTGTCGACCAAATCTTAGAGTTTATGTTTCTCTTCAGTTCATCGTACTTATCCTCTATCGACACAAATATATTGTAGTAGGTGATGTCAGAGCCTTTCAGTACGGCCTCCAACTCCCAATGAAGTTTGTCGATCACGTCCCACTTAGACTTCAAAATAGACAGATGATCATCCAACTCCCATTTCTCTGTCATAGTGTTTAAGTTAACTTTAGACATCGCACGATCAAGCGCCTTGAAGTTACACTCTTGTCGTGTTAATAAAGTTTTCAAATGTTCATCGGTGGTTTCTTCAACGGTACCGCTTAAGTCAAATTTTACAGTTTTGCATTCATGTAGTTGATTCAATAAGCCATCCATATCATTCTTCGTTTTCTGATAGAGTTTCTGAGTTTTGGTGAAAACATCTTCCGTGAAGTAACTATGAGTCTTATCCTCAATAGCTTCAAGGAGAGTCATATGACGCCTCTCGAAGTCCCGCCATTGATTTTCGAGGGACTGGAGTCGAATACGAAGATAATCTTCCGTCTTCCTAGATTTACTATCTTTGGCATAGTTAGAACAAAGATTTTTGATGTTGTTGAAGCACTCCTCTTGTAATTTTAGTACTTCCATGTTATCGAAAGTCTTATTTATGTAGTAAAGAGATTAGAGAGTTAGATCGCTTCGGCACGTAGTTGATGGTGACGGAACAATGGATGTTAATGTTAGGTAGTTTCTAGATTGGCCACGTAGCTGACGGTGACAGAACAATCTATGTTGTTAGTTAGCTTCTAGCTCGGCCACGTAGTTTACGGTGACAGAGGAGAGCAGTGCTGGTTCACGACGAGAAGACGACAGAGTTTCCGTGGACTTCTGGTCGGTATAGGTATTCAGCTTCCCGTACTTCTATGACAATATGTGCGCCTTCTCAATTTTACTGGTGATTCCCGCTGGTGGGAGGCCAATTCAACCGATTCGCTATCGTCAAGAAATACAAAAAAGCATAAATACCTTGTTTCCTCGAAGGACCAAAATGTAAGGGCTAAGGGCTGCTTGTTTCCACCCTCCGACCTTACATGGAGAAGATGCTACGTAGGTTGATAGTTGTTTCCCTTACACGGCACCAACGATTCACTGATAGTTCATAGAGGGTTAGCTAGTTAGATTGAGCACGTAAACACCAGATTCACAAGTAAAGTTAGTGTATTCAAAGTTATGTTAATTACAAGGTAAAGGTGGCAAATCTTTCCTTGGTAGTGTCTCTGGCGCGAGTAGGTCACGTACTGAATGTTAAATGCTCTAAATTATTTGTTTCCGTAAAAGATGCAGCGCGTGCGATGCAAAGTAAATCGCAGCGCGCGCAAATTACCAAAATGTATGGTGAAACCGTACAGTCTCGAAATTTTCAAGTCTAGTTCTAGTTAGTTAATCTAAGTGTAGATTTGCAAATAAGTGAAGTATAATCAAGCATCAGCCAATAAGTATCTACAATGTTTGATATTAATATAAAATCATCAAGACTTTTTTCCTATTTTAGGCTATGTCAAAGCTATATTAGTCAAATTCTAAAGCACGCGCGGTTGCTTTTTGCGACAAACGCTGCGGATAACGCATTATTCTATTTTAATACATAATTACACGCAGCGGCAAAACGGAATGCGACGATAACGCATTATTCTATTTTAATACATAAAAAGCTTTACCATGGATTGATTTTTACGTTACATGCAGCGGCAAATGGAATGCGCTTACTTGAAATAGCGCACGTCAATTGCAATGCGTTCTCCGCAGTATTTAACGTTAAATTAACTTTCCACGTAACTAACCACGCGAAAACTCTTCATTGACTATTTTTTTAATAAGACCTAACATTATACTCATGCTTATGATATATTAGAGTATAATTTAGTGACCACGGATCCAGAATTGACTGTGTGTTTATTTTCATGTCAATTCAGCTTCAATTTAACTGAAATTATTTTATTAGGATGTTACTGGTCAAATAGTTAGTGTAGTGCGATGCAAAATTTGAGGTCTGTCCTATAAGATTAAGAAGAAATTGTGGATGTTTTGCTGTTAGAATACTAGGTGAAAATTTGTATGCTATCCCGAAAATATTTTAATATATTCACGAAGGCCAACAACATTTGTTCAATAACTCTTTGAAGATTGTAGTTTTTCATAAAAGAAATGCCTTGTTAAGTACAACATAATTTTATTCAAAAACTTGTAAGGCAGCGTTAGAGCAGTATATTTTATTAAATTTTGTGGTAAACTTATTGATGATGATAATTGTAGGTCCATCTTAATTTTAGAGCTACTACACATATTACAATGATAAGCTTAAAGTTTTCGGAGAAAAGTTTTGCATCATGTATACAAGGTTCTCAAAACTTGTTGACAGCCATGTTCCGAATCTCCCCCTTCCGGGATATCAACGAATTTACACTCAGGGTGAGTTATAATGCAATAGACTCCTATTTTTTTTGTAACATATTATCGTTGTGTGCATTAATATCTATGGAAAAATTTGATAGCATAAAGTTCACTAGTTGTGTCCAGGATTTTGTCCGAGGACTTATCAGGATTTGCCCAACGCTTCATTGATATAATAATTGGGAAAGGCGATAGTGGTTATGGGCGAGAAATGGGGGCTAACAAAATTCAGAATTTTCGTGTATCTCTAAAACTAGTATTTTTTTTATGTAGGTAAGTAGGTTCCTTGTTTATAAGCTATGGCAATAGAAAAGAGCATGAACAATTTTTTTTAGGCTTTAAATCTATTATTCAAATAAGAATTCAACTTTCTTAGACTTAAAATATATTAACAAAACAGAGATCAATGAAAGTATATCACCAACATAAAATTACTCTGCATTTATTGCTTCAATAAACGGAACCACAAAAGCTACTGGCTTGATAATAAATCTATTCTTTCCATCGCTTAATGAGTGGCGCTCAATGGTTCAATACTCAGTATACTGAGCACAGATTTTCAGATTAAAATCGTCTGAAAATGTTTGTGGTTTTGCCTATTTTTATGTTATGAGGTGGCAGGTTCAATTTCTGCTGCGGCACTAATGTTTGCATGATCTACAGATCTGATCAGGTTCTGGTGTTGCGCATGCATGTTTTATATTGACGATGAATAATTTTAATTTCTATATAAATAAATAATGCTGGACATTATCATACAATATCATTATTGCCCCAAACTAAACAGAGCTTTAGTTGTGGGAACTACATGACTGAAATAAACTACCTATGTTATACTTAAACTTATTATTACTTTTTGTGAATATACGCGTATCATTGATACATAGAAAAAATACGAAAATGGAATAATAATTTTCTTCAAAATAAAGTTATTGTTACCTGAGAAAAAACTTAACTACAAACGAAAAGCTTGCCCTCAAAGCGGAAAAATTGTGCCCTCACCGATCCTCAATGTTGATAAAAAAATGATTTGTGATAAAAAAAAAACATCTTCTATGTGAAATAACCATTTATTGATGATTATTTATTTCGTATAATTGGAAAAAGTTAAAATAAAACGACGATTTTATTCGACTGTTCGAAAGTCATGCTTAGGGTGGGTATTACGTTCCCATTATCTGAGTATTCAACTGTTGGATTCGAAAGAATCGATCACGGATGCTGAGTTAGTGTATTTTTCGCTCTATTGCATTTTTTGCTGTAGCCAATCTCTATTTGGGTATTTGCTACCCCTACTATTAATTTAACGATTCCAAAAAGGTCAATCTCAAATAAATGGTTGAGTAGTATTACCTACCTTAAAATGTTTAATTTCATATTGAGAGACATCGATGTAACTGTATTGTTACATCGATGAAGACACCGACAGCGTTTCGACTCATTATGAGAGCCTTCTTTAGGCTGAGTGAACGCGACTCTTTTTACTGGCTTGTTAAATAGTGTTTCACTGAATTAGTAGGTTGAGAGTGAAGAGGTAATAAATAACGTGAATGAATAAACATGCATTAATATACCTATAATTACATAATTTCATAGTAAATAAATATAATGCAAATTTTATTTGGGAAACAAATAGAATAATTACACTAATATTTAAATAATTTAAAATGAATAGTCATAATCCACAAAAAAAATCCCCTCATTTCCTTTCAGTTGACAGAACCCGGAAGAAAGTGGACAAACAATCAAAAATACATTTATTTTATTTTGTTATGATAAATAATATCATAGAAAATTACCATTGTCCTGTGCGGCTATTTACGCGCCTTTGCCTTGATAGTAAAACAACTTTATTTTTATTTTATTTTTTAATTTGAAACTAGGAATAAATCATAATACATTTTTTTCTTCAAAATATTATGACTACATTACCTAAAATGCATAATGAAATTTATTAATTATGTTTTATGGTTAATTTCAGTAATAAGTAAGATTCCAAAATTCTGTGAAAAATCAGTCCAAGCCTAGGTAGGCAAAAATCTATAGGTAAATCACGAAAAAAAAAAAATTTGGTCACTGGCTTCCCTGTTCCCCTGGCACCACTTGACGGGACTTCTTCGAGCTTGACACAGTACAGGTTAACAAAACTTCATCTTCATTTTTTTTTTGTATATTCAATAGTACGGGATAATAAAGCTCCCATTGAAATCCTTCAAATTTCCTGAAATTATTCATTCACCCATTTAATTTATTAAAAGCAGAGCCATTGGTTTTCACGAATGGCTACACTGAACTAACAATGATGATGTAATTAAATGAGTGCTCATTGAACCTATACTAATAGTAATTTATTATAATATAAGATTTTTGATATTAAATTAATATTAATAGAAAATTTCAAACGCCATTCCTAGTTTTCAAAAGTGTGGTGAAAGGAATTCTATTTTAATATATAGAACCCAAGCCGACCTCACTGAACGTGGTGCACTCTGCTAACTAACAAACGGGTTTTGGTGGTCGACTAATTGCAGCATAGCGCAGCCTAACACCGGCATAGCTAAACCCCTTGCCACCGATTGGCAACAGAAACGCCCGTGCGAGAAGCTGTACGCAGCAATCTTCAACCCGCACGGCCAGCGTGGGGACTATGGCCATATTGCGACTGTGCCGCGACGGCCAAAAGCCCATCGGAGACGTAGAAGATTTCGCGTTCGATTCCCACCCTAAGACAAATATTTGTATCTTCTGCAAATATTTGTCTCGGGTCTGGATGTTTACGTAGGTATAATATGTATAAATTTACAGAAAAAAATGTATTTTAGTATCAGTAATGTAGTTCTTGCAAAACAAGCTCTCTTTTAGTTTGGGGCTTTAGAATGATGTGTAATACTGTCCAGCATCATATATATTTATATTATCAACCACCTTTTATAACGACCTTATAGGCAGTAGACTAAATAAGCTGGTCTTGTCGTTAGTTTTACCCCTCCACTATTCTGTGTAAGGAAGGACTAAAAGACTTATAGTCCTTCTATAAAGTAGAAGTATTTGATTATGTGACCTCAGTAATGGGACCAAAGTTTGACATAATTAGAGTAGGTAATTTTTTTAAGTTGTGTTTTTAATCTTTCTTTTTTTCGCTCGAGGAGTATGAAATTTTAGTCTCGAAGATCTTCTAATTAATATTTATGGTTATGTTAAATACCCTGTTTAATATTATAATTAAGATGAAAATCTGATTTAATAGCAAATCAATTCAATCGACTTTCAGAATCAATTTATCTAAGCTCTATTTATTTTTAGCGCCAAAGTTATTATTTAGTAACGCCGTAACATCAACAAATTTTACCGAAAATATCTCGTCAAGCGGCTTTTTAATTAATTAAAATGGAAAGGCTAATCAATCTTGTTGACATAATTGCTGGATAGACCTTTGTAAGCCATGGTTTTGAAACGGCTGGGTTTTTAACATCGTGTTTTATAATATCGTTTCAACTTGGAAGGAGCCGTCCAGGCGAAGTTTACTTCTGTGTTATTAGCAGATCATCTTAGTGAAGAAACATTCTGCTCGGTCACAAGATGCATAAACTAAGATGACCGTTCAGTGACATTAATATCTCAGCGTTTCCGTGCTGTAGAAGGCACATAAACGCTGTGGAAGGCGCGTTAACGTGTTGATGACTGGGACAAACACGTTACCGTGCCTTCTACAGCATGGAAATGCAGATTATCTTGGTAAAATAACACTCGGCAACGCAAAAAATATCTGAGCTCTCCCGTGTAGTGTAAAAGGCACGGTAACGTATTGGTCACTGGGCCTAACATGTTAACGTAACTTCTACAGCACAAAAATGCAGATCATGTTGGTAAGGACTCTGCACGATGAATAGATATATATATTTCCTAGACCCCGATGCCTAGTAGATGTGGCAAAATTCAGGGAGCGTAAGTTATACCAAACACGTTATAGAAAAATGTGAATGTATCATCGACACAAAGAAAAAGAAGACTGCCCGGTCACAAGATGAGTGAACGTTCAGTGGCATTAATTTCTGAGCGCTTCCTTGGTGTAGAAGGCATGTTGACGTGTTGGTTCTATTCGTATAGTCATGTTGGAGGCCTTTGGGAGGCTTAACAACTTCTACCCCAGAGTTAACCACTAGCTCATACAAAGAACTTGGTAAAAGCAATCGTGGTGGCGGTCTTTCGTTTTTCATTGCACATCATTTTATGATCTATCTATCCGTTACCATTTTTGATTGCTAAGCCAATGTACACCAAGAAACTAACGGAGGTTAATTCAATCATTAAACTCATCTTTATTGTACTCAGAGCAATAAATATATCCTCTTCCTCGAATGTGTCGTCTATATAAATAAATAAATAAAATAAATAATGCGGGACGTAATCACACAGCATCACGTAGCCCCAAACTAAGCAGAGCTTGTATTATGGGAACCACATGATTGATATAATACACATATTTTTTTTTTGTAAATACATACATATCATACATAGAAAACACCCAGACCCGAGACAAATATCTACAGATCTTGCAAACATTTGTCCCGCAGCGGGAATCGAACCCGCAACCTTCTGCGTCTCAGGCGGACCTTCGCCCACTGCGCCACAGAGGCCGTCAAATATAACGAGTTGGCTCCATCTAAAGATTTGGATATCTATGACCCTAGGGTAAATAAGTTTAAACGATGTGTCCGTAGAACTTTGCTATTACCTTGTTTATATAACGATATATAATTTCCTCGTTTTTTTATGTTTTTTGGTTAATTTAATTTGTAAGTTTGCAACACTCTAAAGATGTCATGTTCACATATTTGATTACTAATCTAGATCTAAACATCTAAGGTAAACATTGTTTTAAACTAGCTCGATTGTAATCTGATTTGTGAAATCAATAAATAAAATAAAAAATAAAATATGCCTTGTTAATCTAAAAATTTTCTTCGACTTTTTAGATGTTTATTTTCGAAGGCCAAGTGGCCTAAATATTTTGATTCTAGTGGTACGAAACTACGTTACGCTTGGAGGATCAATGTTGCTTGCAAAGGTGACGCCCGGCTGAATGATACGCGCGGTATTGACACGTGCTGTACGTGCCAATACCGCGCGTATGGGCGAATACATCCGCCTTTACGTTGCCTCAATAATACTTTTCTAGAAAATGTATATAAAGATAAAGTTGGAAATCACTACGGATGGTCTGAGTTATGTGGTCTGCATATATTTAACAATCGTGTCATGAAAGACCACAACAATTTTATTGACGGAATTTTAAACAATTCAATAAAAACCCTTTGCATCGTAACATTTTCGTCAAAATTATTCCGTCAGCAAGGATTTGTTTCAGCGGGTATCATATCGGCTTGTGCTGATGCCTAGAGCTCAGCAGATAAAAAATTTTAAAAAGTCTCAAACGTGTTATAACGGCCGTATTAAAAATAAAGTTTTATTGATCCAATCATGTCCAAGAATTGATGTAACCCAGCGTTACGACATCCACTATCCCTCATTAAGGGAGTCTTATTTTCAGTAGTGGACTGCTATAGGCAGGGTCCTAAAAAAAACGCTTGATGCTGTACCTAGATTAATCTATCTAATTAAATTACCTACGCTTTTAATATTAAAATTATCTAATACATAGCGGTAACTGACGATTGAAATTTGGAAACTACGTTTAGGGTATAGCTAGAAACTACTTCACTCCAAAGTTCATCTGTCTGTCTGTCAAGACCCTTTTCTCAGGACAGGTATCAAGTTGAAATTAATAACAAATACTCTTGTCTACAATCCCTCCTTGTCCAATCTAGAATCGTGAAACTTGGCAAGAAGCGAATTCTATGTCTTTTAACATGTTGAGTAAAAATCCGAAAACCGTAAATTTAAAATGACACCACAAATAAATCATTAATACCAACAAGTTTATTCGGAAACCTAGATGTATGAGTACAACACACTAAGCCAGTTTCTCATAAACCAACCGCTCAAGACCGTCATATAACGGTCACCGGTTCTCAAACAAGCCTCAGTTGGTTCGTAATTAAAATTGGCTTAAAGCTGTAGTCTGCATATTCGAAAAGCTCTATTAAAAGTTGGACCAATTTTCATCAGTCTACCTACGTGGTGGTTATCATCATTTATTGTTTTCAAACTATCAGCTTGAATGTTCGTTCATTGTTTGATGAGTTTTTATTTGAGTTCGTTGTGTAAAATTTGTGTACTAACACTAATAGTAGCCAATAGTTTTAAACAATACCAACGAGAACTAACTCGAGTATTGGAACGGTTTTCCAATTGTCCAGTTACTATACGTTAGAATCTAATGGTAAGATAAGTAACTGGCCAATTGAAACGATAGATATCTAACGGTTAGATAATTATAAAAATGAACGTGTTTTTTTAATTTCTTATAGGTAGCTTTGGCCTTATAAAAATCAGTAAAAAGATAACGAATGTTTTAAGTATATCATCTCTCAGTTGGTTTATGAAAAACAGCGACAGGGCTAACTTTAAGCAATTGTTTTCATGTAAATTTTATAAGTATGGAGGTAAATGATTTAAGTCTTTGCGTGGTTATTGAATTATCTGACAATTGGCAAAGTTTCTAAAACTTGAATAATACTTATGACTTATGTGCAAAAGCTATTTTATATTTTTTCTGCAATTTTTATATAAGGACGTTACAAAAAAACAATGGTACGAGTATTTAAATCTTACTAACACACAAGTTTTCGCGTATTTTTAAGTAAGGTTTAAATCTCCTCCGCCCCCTTTTTGAGATAACAGACGAATATAATCATATCTTGTATAGCATTATTAAAAAGAAATTTGAAAATTTATGTAGGTACGTGTGAAAACAACCTGTTTTATAAATAAACTAACAATGGTGATGATTGAAAAATCGATCGAAAAGTCTAACCTTTTATGGTTTGTTCATAAATAACTGTAATAATCTTCCTCATTACTGTCCTAAATAACAGGCAAACAAAAACAAAATATACTGCCAAATATTTTCTATGCGAGCCAAATGACCACTAATACAAGCAGAAACTGTGAATAACGAAGGCTTTCATAAGTGCTACAAAAAGCTGCAAGATGTGACATTGACCGATCGTGTGGACATACCCGTCGCCATTAGGACGTAGGAGCTTTGCTTTTGCACTACCCACTACCCTGTATAAAAGGCTCCCCTTAGGGTGATATTCCACAAGAGATGTGCTACGCAGCTATAAATATTCTAATCTTCAATCTTTTCTTTTTGTATTTTAATCATTCAGTTAGTCCAGTTAATGGCCAGTGCGGGGCTATGGGAAAATCTCCCTTTATTAGGGGGACCTATGTAGAGCAGTGAATGGACTGATATAGGATACATATGTGGTGGTGTGGCAATTTACTAGCTTCCGCCCGCAACTTTCACTCGCGTGATAATGGGATAAAAAGTATCATATGTGTTAATCCAGGTCTTAAACTATATTATATTCAAAGTTTCATCTAAATCCGTTCAGCCGTTACGGAGTGACGCGACCACAAACATACTCACACTCACTCTCTAACTTTGGAATTTTTATAATATTAGTGTGATTCTTCCCGTATCTACTTTCGGTGAGAAACGCGCACATATTGTAGGTACTCAACGCTATGTCGACTAAGGAATATGATTGGTGAATATAAAACGCATCCATGCCAATATAGCATAGCACATCTCTGGTCGAAAAGCACTCTTATATTAGGACCAGACGCGAGCTTTTTGAGTTGCGAGTAAATTTAGTGGAATTGAAGATTTTCAAAGATTTCTAGAGGCTAATGATGACTGTACCTTTAAACAGTACAGTTAGAATTTTTTGTATTATCATGTTTTAGCTCACACTTCCAATGGCTCAGTCGTGACTTGAAAGCCGTAGTGTAATAATTAACTTTTTTTGTATTTATTTATACATCAAAACGTAATATTCAAATATGTACTCTGTAAAAACCCGTAGGGTTTGTCTCAGTGCCCACAGTAACATAAATCACAAAATTATTAAATAAACTTATTGGCTACTTTTTGGTGCCAATAAGTTTTTTTGGTGGAAGGTAGTCATCTGCGCTCATGGACATCTGCATCACCATAGGAGATTCTGATGCGCTGCCGGCCCTTAAAATTACTAATATAAAAGCTAAAAGCCTAAACTACCTACTATCTATTATATATATATTATATATTTTGCAAATAGGTATTTATGTAGTTTATGTATTATAATTATGTAGTCTATAGTTTTATATTTATTATATTAATATTTTATGTAGTAGGTATATTTTGTAGTAAGTTAGGTATGTGTATGATATTATTTATCCAGCTACTTTCGTATGTATGTACACCACCGTCTTTTGTTTTTCGTGCTATCCTGTCCATCCAAAGGTTGTCTGGAAGAGATCGCTATTAGCGATAAGACCGCCCATTGTACCTTTTCGTTTTAATTGTAATGTTTCTGCAAATTGTATTTTTTAATTTGGTGTATTTATCTATCTATGTATCTATCTAAGACTCTTTGTGACGATATAAATATACTTTGCTTTTTAAATTTCCCTTTTAATTTGACGAGACGCTTTAATTTATCAAGATCCATAGCGTCAACATAACCAAATAATCTCTGAACTCTTGCTTTATTTCCCAGTCACTCCCCATTAATTTGCTTTTCAATTTTGCGCGCTCCAAATTATAAATAATTAATATTGTGGACAGAACTCTGTCAGCCGTTATTATTATGATTCCGTAAAATCGTTTGTCTTAGTGAAATTCAACTGGTGATTATGCTGTGCAAAAGGAAATACCAAAAAACTTTGATCATTAATAAATAAATCAATAAATAACGTGGAACGTAATCACATAGCATCATGCAGCCCCAAACTAAGCAGAGCTTGTATTATCAGAACATCATAGCTCAATGACCCTGTAGATAATGAGTAAGCGGATTTGGTTCTTCAGTTTTTACCATAACAACATACTCTTCACATTTTATTTATTTATAATATATATTATTTATTATATATCATTTACATTATTATAGGTACCCATAACATTTTTAAGTGGTAACAAGTAGAAAAGACTGGAACATAATACTAATTTAATTTTATATGTAAGATTAATACTTAGAACGAGCGAGTAAAAAATAATATTGGAAGATCTACGAAATATATTTTTAGCAGCATGCACTTAAAAATATATAATTAATTAATAATAATCTATCAAACTTATTCACAAAAAATAAAAATTAATTAAAATCACTTACTTTATAGTAGTATTTACAAGTAGTTACAGATTAAAAAATAAAATTAATTTAATCATTTTGAAATTATACTCTTTTAATTAGTTAATCATGCTACTTATTTCAATTTGTGATCTTATTAAGAATATCGTTGTCTAAACGTTAAGTGTTCTTGACCATCCAACATAAACCAAGACCAAATTATATCTGTCACGGTATTTTATTCAACAAAGTTCTCAGAAACATCGCGACCGATACCTTTCCAATCAAGCCCAATCCAAAACTACTTACAACAGGCAAAGTTAGATTCTTCTCACCATAACAAACAGAAAACTTTGGAAATAAATAACTGTGGTTTAGACGGCGCGGCGCGGGCACAAACACCATCCGTCAACGTCATGCTACAATTCACTTGGATAGTGTAAACAGGCCCTCTATCTGTCCATATTACGCCGTGCTGTGAACGTGGCGGAGACAAAAATAGCTTCTAAGGTACGTGAGTAAATAAAATATATGGCATATATAGCTACCAATAATATTATGGCTAATTAACTCTGTAACAAATATTAATACGGGCTTCTATTAGAATCTTATTTTTCAGTTAGAGCCAAATTATTCAGCTATATACTTTATTTTAGTTAGTTTCTAATTATTTCTCAGTTTGAGCCAAATTTTTCAGTTAGAGACTATTTTTTTTGTTACAATATTTAGAATTGATCAGATAAAACGTAACTTTTTTTTTGTAATAAATAATGTTGTTGTTTTATATAGGGACACCAACATACAGAGAAACCACCATTTATTCGAGACTGCTTTTTTATTGAAGTACCCACAATTAATTATAATAAGGAAGGTAGGAATAATTAAATTCAACTGGTACCTACATCACCATATACATAACATTCCCTCACCCTTGTTTCAAAACAATTCTACTACCGTGTATCTTCACCTTAAGTTATTCTAAACCCTAACTTTTCTAATCAACTTAAACATAGGTAATTATTTAAAATAACAACAGTCAACAGAACCTAGGTTTTATACATGTTAAACATTACATTAATGATGCACATTACTTAAACAAGCAAACAGTTTAGACCTATATACAAATATCTAAATTAAACAGCTTAGCACTTTAATTACCTAGCGACTTATATCTAACGGTATACTACCGACCACTATGGGCGTGTATGTTATTAGTACTTAGGTAAAATAATACTCTTATGGTAAAAATAATTTTATGTGACAACAAAGCGTTGAACGGGTTTGCGGGTGCGCTTGGGCATAACAATTTCGTTCTGCTCTTCGACGGTTAACCTATTCTCGAGTACTGTCATGTTTTTGCTGCTTGTATCCTTATCGTTGGCTACTTCGCCCTCACAGCTGGGAGAAGGAAAAAGATCAAACGATGTGACATTAAAATCAGACATATTTTGATCAATAATAATACTTTTCTTTTTTATTAAATCCTGTTCATTAGTTGCGATCATGTTCTGAGATATTATGTGATCAACATGTTTTTTGTGAACCTTGTCATTCTGACGTACCTGATAAGAAACCGGTCCCAACCTTTTTACTATTACAGCATCTTCCCAACTGCATTTATTATTCTTGAATTGTTTAACACGAACCTTGTCACCTATCTCAAATTGACGCAACTTAGTGCTTCTTTTCTGGTTAATTAGCTTTTGTTTTTTTAGTACACTGTCTTCTATGTTAGGACGCAAAATGTCATAATGAGTACGTATATTTCTACCGAAAAGAAGTTGCGCAGGAGTTTTTCCAGTTAAACTATGTGGAGTCGATCTATAATGAAGTAAAAACTTATCCAATGCTAGTTGCAAATCTTCTTTTTCAATAAAAGCCTTTTTTAAACAATTTTTTATTATTTTTACCGTGCTTTCCGCGGCGCCGTTGCTACTTGGTTTGTAAGGTGATACTAATATGTGTTTTATATCACAACTTTCCATGAAAGTCTTAAAATCTTGACTGCTGAATGGCGGGCCATTGTCAGATACTAATTCACGAGGTAGCCCTAAGCAGCTAAATATACGTCTCAACCTTGCAGTGGTGAGTTTTGCCGAAGTAGTACCTATACTATGCGCTTCTATCCACTTGGAATGGGCATCGAACAGCACGAAGAAAGTCATGTTTTCTAGTGAAAAAAAGTCAACATGGACTCGATACCACGGAATTTGTGGCCATGCCCATGGATGCACCGGAGCCGCCGCCGGTGACGGTCGGGTGCTTGCGCAGGTCTCGCAAACCTGGCATTCTCTTTCTATATCAGCGTCTATGCCTAGCCAATAAACATAGCCCCTGGCTAAACTTTTACATTTCACTATGCCTTGGTGACCCGTGTGCAACATTTTCAAAATTGCGTTTTGTAAGGAGTGTGGTATCACCACGCGATGGCCAAATAATATGCAACCTGACTCCACGTTCAAAAACTCTTTTATAGCAAAATAACTTTTTAATTCGTCATCTTTACAGTATACCCAATTCGATTGAATAGCGTGCATCAACTTTTGTAACGTTACGTCCCTAGCTGTGTGTCTAGCTACTTTCTTATAATCAATCGGCGCTTGCTCTGAAATGAAACTAATATAAGATTCAGTTTTATACTCCCTATTATCTTCATGTATGGGGATGCGTGATAGACTATCGGCCACACAATTGTGTTTCGATCCTATGCATTTGACTTGGTAGTTGTATGCGCTTAATATTACAGCCCATCGTTGCAGTCTATTGCTGGCCATGGACGGTATGGCTTTATTTTCATGAAATATTGACGCTAACGGCTTGCAGTCTGTCACTAAAGTGAATTTAGTGCCATATATATAGTCATGAAACTTATTAACTGCGAATACGATGGCCAGCCCTTCTCGACATATCTGCGAATAGTTTCTCTCGGGCGGCGAGAGCGTGCGCGAGGCGTGCAGCACTGGGCGCAGGTCGCCGGTGCGCGTGCGCTGCGCCAGCACGCCCGCCACGCCGTACGGCGACGCGTCGCACGTCACGTACGTCGGCAAGGCAGGGTCCCAATGAGCGAGCACTGGCGCCTCGCGCAGCATTACTTTTATGGATTGAAACGCCTTCTCACACGCGCTGGACCATTCGAATTTTGTATTCGACTTTAACAACCCATACAATGGTTCTAGCACACTACTTAAATTTCTTATAAACTTGCCGTAATAGTTAACTAGACCTAAAAAAGCCTTTACTTCACTGACGTTTCTCGGTAGGGGCGTTCTATGCACTGCGTCTATTTTAGAAATTTCAGTTTTCAACCCCTCAGCATCGATAACATACCCTAAATATGATATAGATTTTTTAAAGAAACTACATTTTCTTTGTACTACCTTGAGACCACTCTCTGACAATATTTTAAACACTTTTATTAATCTTTCCATGTTTTCCATTTCATTTCCACTGCTGACAAGTAGGTCATCCTGGTATACGGCCACATATGGCATACTAAATAATTTTTCCATCACTCTTTGAAATTTGCTAGCAGCGCATTTAATTCCGAAAGGTAACCTATTATAGGTAAACATACCTTTATTTGTGACTATGGTGCAGTATTTTTTAGCATTATCACTGAGAATCAACTGTTGGTACGCCCGACTTAAATCAATTTTGCTAAATATTTTACCGCCCTGTAGCGATGCAAAAATATCTTCTATCCTAGGTAGAGGATATTTATCCTCCGCAAGCACAGGATTCAGAGTAGTTTTAAAATCACCGCAAAGTCTGACCTCACCGTTTTTCTTTATGACGGGGACCACCAGCGTCCCCCACTCGCTCCACTCGACGGGCGAGATGACTCCCTCCCTCTGGAGGCGCTCCAGCTCGGCGTCCACCGCGGGCCGCCACACCGGCACCGCGCCCGCCTTCAACTCTAATTCAATCGTACCTTTGTTAAACGCACCTATACTTGACGAGAATACCTTGGGAAACTTGGTCAGTAATTGATCGGTAGCTGATGACTTATTGAACTTGTCAACATATGCCACAGAGTCTTTTGGATCTACTGCCGAAGGAAATTGTATGCCAAACGCCCTCATCCACTTGCGACCGAATAACGAATTGCTATCATCATTATCTATAACTACCAATTTCAAGTTTTGTACAATTTTGTTATTGTATTGAACGCTACATACAAATTCACCTTTGGCCGCTACTCTCTGACCATTATACATTCTCAAACATGATTTGCGCGGAAATAATTCTACATTATTAAAATATTTTAAAAACGTACTTCTATTTATGATACTCATGCCTGCACCCGTATCGCCTTCCATGGACAACTTTTGACCGTTAATAACCACCTTCATGATCCACCTTTTGTCCTCTTCATTGTCACTCAACTGATACACCTGATTCCCCTCGTCTTCACTCGAGGTGGGATCGTCGTAGTAGTCCTCCCCTGAGGCAACTTTATGTACATTTGAACGCTTGCGAAAACGACACACTTTGGCTATGTGCCCCCGGTTACCGCACGCAAAACACTCCACGTTCACAAATGGGCAATTCTCTTGACGATGTGGTTGCCCACATCTATAACAACTTAAACGCTGCTGGGCGCCGGCGGTTGCTCCTCGCTGCGGCACTGGGCGGGCGCGGCCCCTGACAGCAGAGGCGGCCTGGCGCGGCCGCTGGTGACGCTGCGACCAGCCGCGGCCTGCTCCAGATCCGCTCCCCTCCATAGCGTGAACTTTATCTGCAGAATTGGCGGTGCTGACGGACCTTGCCGTCTCCTGTGAGTCTCGAACGCCAACTCCACAGCACGATCGAATGTCAACTCGGTCTCGGTCAATAATCTTTGCGTGATTTTATCACTTTTTAGCCCGAACACAAACTGATCCCTTAAATTTTCTTTTAAAATCTCCGTCGTTTGAAATACGCATGTTTTACTGAGTTTTTTTAATTGGACGATGTACTCGGTAACTGATTGTGATTCCGTTTGTTTGTAGGCTCTAAATATCATGCGTTCGGCTATGAGTGACCGCTTTGGCGCTAAATGCGTTTCGACTAACTTCACTAATTATTCGAATTCTGTATCTTCTGGTTTCTCAGGAAAACATAAGTCAATCATGAGATCCAATGGCTCCGTACCCACTACAGCGACTAGGTATTTTGAGTATTCTGTTGATTTAATGCTGTGTATAGTAAACCACGCTCGTAATCTGCTGACGTACGTTGGCCATCGATCAATATTCATCTTGAATTCTTGTAATTGGTTATTACTCATTGTAACTTTTGTAATTTCACTTTTTTTTGGGTTAACTTCTTCTTTTAAAGACATTTAGATGCCGCAAGGTTCTTTATTCGTCGCCAAATGTTTTATATAGGGACACCAACATACAGAGGAACCACCATTTATTCGAGACTGCTTTTTTATTGAAGTACCCACAATTGCTTATAATAAGGAAGGTAGGAATAATTAAATTCAACTGGTACCTACATCACCATATACATAACAGTTGTCAGTTGTGACTGTAAGGCCTCCATATAAACGATGTGACACTTGCTTGTTTCCCTGACCTAAACAAAGGATAACCATAATAAACGCTACAGACGAGGGAGTGAAGGTGGCAGTTCTGTTCAAACAAAATTTAGGTTGTTGTTTCCATTGACATGCAAGTAGAAAAAGAGTACCAAGATTTCGTGTACAAAAGTTCCGACCACGGCACGGTGCAATCGGTATTGTATTTAACTTGCTTGTCTCACAGTGGCTTATCTCAGAAGCTTACATCGTGCGTGTGTATTTATTTTAGTACTAGCGGTCCGTCCCGGCTTCGCACAGGTTAGGATACTTTTTTTTACATCTTGCTTAAGTTACACGTTACTTAAGTTTTCGTAAGGATCCCGAATCTTTTCTAGCAATATATACAGCCTATGTTTCTCAAAGTGAATGTAGTTTTCCAATTGTGAAAGAATTTTTGAAATCGGCTCAGTAGTTTTTGAGTTTATTTATTACAAACATACACACACACACACACACACACACACACACACACACACACACACACACACACACACACACACACACACACACACACACACACACACACACACAAAAATACAATTTTTTCTTCTTTATAATAATAATATATTATAAATATATAGTATAGATATGGAAATATATCATATGCGTATAAGTTCTGATATGGACAAAGCATTGGAATGATGATTTGAAGTCTGTTATCAAGTGGTTTCAGAACGTATAGCTTTGTGTAAAATAAATAATCCATTAACAAAATAAACTAAAAATAATTCGATAAAAAGAAAAAAATCATACTTTTTTGGATTTTATCCAGTGAAATTGAAAAATTAGACCATACGATTTGTAAAATAAAGCTAAGTTGCGAGTCTTCAGTAGACTTTCTTATTCAAATAGGTATTTTTAGAACGCTTTCAACTCTCGAATACCGTCTCCAGGGATTCCCAGGCGACAAGTTTGAATCAAATTTGAATCTGACCCTTTTAGGATTTATTTGCCGTCCCGCTTTCAAAGCTTAGTGGTTTTAGTGGTTGTTAATTTATTAAAGGATCTGGTTCTTGTTACTGAGATAATGAGATGAGATATAGAGTTTATAATAGATGTCCCATACACCTTTCAACTTTCGGATTAGCCAAAGTTGACTCAAACAATGTAGGGATACGGTTTAGACATAAACAAACAAGTAGGACTTTTAAAAAAAAACAACTTCAAATCACTTCTTACTTCTTGCAGTAAGGAATTTTGAAAATCGGTTCACAATTGACGGAGATATTGGTGATCATAGGGCGAAAATTACAAGTGAGGATGAGGTTTTTTGAGATTTCCGGGAAAAGTATCAATAACTCAGAAATGTATATGGAACCATCGGTGAGTATACTCATAAACAAAAAAAGAATTTTGAAAATCGGTTTACAATTGAAGGATCCATAAAAAAAGTCGAAAAAAAGGTTCCGATGAATTGAGAACCTCCTCCTTTTTGAAGTCGGTTAAAAAATAGATATTTATTTATTTGCCTCTGAAAACACAACACAACACAATAAAAATTAAACAAAAAAATGAGCAAAAGATTAAAACATGGTGGGATGTTCTCATGGGTGTGCCACAGCAGCAAAATGGCATCGACTCAGTATAACATCTACGTTGACTCGACTCCCTCGTAAATCGCTTCGTCTGGATAGATATCTAGATAGATAGATACAGCAGTTGTACTGAATAAGCCCTTCATCGTCATCATCATCATCAGCCTATAGGCTATAGCAGTGGACTGCTATAAATAGGACATGAGTCTTCCCCAATGAGCGCCATAGCGCACTGTTGTCAGCTCAACCCATTCAGCTTTTACAACCAGACTTTCGCAGATCATAACTCCATTTAACCGGAGGGCATTCTACGTTAGCTAAGACGCAAAATACACTCAAGAACTCCTATAACTCAACAGGTTTCTTTTTTTACATAAAATAGTCAAGCATTTGACCACTAACGCACGTTTGCCCTTGAAGAAACCGACTCACTCTGATTTTGAAGACTCTGAGATGTAGAAAGTATTGATCCGGGAAAACAGACGCCAGAAGCAATATCCACTCTTTACTAGTTTTTGGTAGATATGGCCACTGTTATAAACACTTCAAACAAACGATAAAAGCCCACCAAATAAACGTAAACATGTTATTCATCAAACAATTAATACAGATTCTCATACAAGAAACGATGTGGCACCAAAAGTTCAGTATTTCATTTACCCTGTTATAAATTTACAATCAGACTTACTGGCCACATTTCCATGGGTCAGACAAAAACGACATTGTCTCATGAAATATTCATGTTGTGAATTTATATGAGAGAAATATTGCCAAAAGCGTGTCGGGCATGCATTAGCCTTAGGTTTCATAGCACTATTTATGGTTTATCTTTTTAAATTTATTTGTTTCAATTATCATTAATAATATTTATGCTTTTTTTACCCATTTTCGGTTTAAATTCCCACCATGGCATGAAAGTTTGCGTGATCTACATTGACTCTGATCTGAGTTACGTAGTATTTAGAAAAGAGTGTATATATAAGTAGTATATATATACTCATACTGATACTTACTCATATATAAGTATAGGTACGAGGGGGAGTCTGAAAGTAGCACCTGTGGCAGATAAGGTGAGGAGTGGTAGACTGGCATGGTATGGGTATGTGATGAGGAGGGATAAATATCATGTGACTAAAAGAGTGATGAATATGAAGGTGGATGAGAAATAGAGGGAGACTGAAGAAGAGATGGATGGAGTTTGTGAAAGAGGATATGAGATTGAAATAGTGGATACAGATTTGACGGCTGATAGAAGTGAGTGGAAGAAAAAAACCCCAACCCCACCTAGTGTGGGACAAGGGCAGGAAAATGATGACTAATACTTCATAACTCATACTCATTAATTTCACCATAAGAACATAAAGTACACTTGACTATGTCAACTTTTAAAAAATTTACACCAAAGGATATAACTACTTTTAACATGGCCGTAAGACAAACTAAGCCGTTGACATCCATATTTATTTTCCACAACTTTAATACCTAGAACGTATAAATACTGATATCAGTCATGTAGCTCATAACATAACATAAGGCCTGCTTAATTTGTGACTTTGGAATTTAAAAAAAAAAACGGAACAACCTAAAGTGCTTCCTTATGAAACTGAAATGTTATTAAAAAACGAAACAAGTATAGTTTGACGAGAAAAGTTGGTACTGGTTATTTTTAACAAGGTTTTTCGTTTGCAGTTAAATATGTGACTTAGCCTTTCATACTTTCAAAGTATTCCTAATATACATTATGAAGGAAAAAATAAAGATAAACTTACAGACAAAAACACAATTTATCGACTCAGTAATGCATTTTCGTAAATAAAACAATCTGACAGTTAACAAAATGTCTATCTCTATGATAAAGGCCAAAATGAGAAGTTACGCTATAATTTTAGAGCTGTAAAATTAAGTTTAAAAAGTGCACAAAAGAAACGAAGTAGCTATAATATGATAAATGATAATCCAATAAGTAAACGAAATTATTATGAAATGAATAAATTCAAAACGTGTTTCGTTTTCAAAATATTCTAAAGAGATACTTATCTGACGATAAAAAAATCGGGCCTTATAAAAGATAAGATTATTCCCAAAACATGTTACCCATAATGAACACAGTAATGAGGTGTCTACAACAATTTGTAATGAGTGGGATTCGTTTGGTTAGCCACGCAGAAAATTAGGGGATGCTCCGTGGTAAGTAGATTAAAACACTGTCACAAATTCTAGAAACTTTGTCTTTGCGTTACACGAAATTATATTTTTTTGTACATACTTTGATAAAATATAATTATATTAGTTACTAGTTTCCGCCCGCCCGGCTTCGCTTGCATGGTATCAGGTCACCAACTATGCAAATTCCAAATTCCATCCAAATCCGTTTAAAAGTTTTTGCGTAAAAGAGTAACAAACATCCATACTCACAATCTTTCACATTTATAATATAAATATAATAGGATAAGATAGTAGGATTTCTTCGAAACAAAAGGAACTAAGCCAATTTAAACAAAATCAGCGGGGTGATCGGCTAACTCTGTTGCAAACACAAGTGATTGATACCGATTCTGATTTTACAAACTTTGACATTTTATCCGTCGAAGTTCAATGAACGTCAATTGGCATACGTCACAGTTTGATAAAACATGATTGATGTCAATCATTTCTGTTTGCAACAGAATTATCCGATCACCCCGCAGTTAGCTCTGAAGTGTCTCACAAACTAACATTCTGAAATTTAAAGTTTTGTAGCCATTTTTAAGCCAAATCAAAAGACGTGTTAGTTTGTAGTTACTCGTTTAAAACGCTGATCTTTGCAACTCAACTCAGTATACTAGAAAAATCGATTCATATGACTGGCCGTGAGGCAGTCGTGGATTCGATCCCCGCCCAGAAAAAAAAAACACACACACACACACCAGCCTATATCAGTCCACTGCTGGACATAGGCCTCCCCTAATAAAGGGGGATATGCCCATAATCCCCACGCTGGGCATGCGGGTTGGGGATCGCAGGGCACAGCTTCTCGCACCACCGACGCTGCTGCCCGTTGGTGGCCAGGGGATTTAGCTGTGCCGATGTAGGCTGTGCTATGCCGCAATCAGCCGGCTGCCAGAGCCCCGTTAGTTAGTTAGCAGGGTGCACCACGTGCAGGTGAGGTTGTCTCTGACGATGTGGGTTGAACCCCGTACACCCCAGAAAAAAACATTTGTGGTGAACATAGGTGCTTGTTCTGTGTCTGGGTGTTTTTTATAAGTAACTATGTATGCTTATCAGTCTCTGGTACCCATTTATAGTACATACAGGTCTTACTAAGTTTGGTATCAGTTGACCGTGTGTGAAATGTCCCGTATTTTTTTTTTTATTAGTATGCTAATTTTTATTTAACCGTATATTTTATATGCGACTATCAGTGGCGTACGTGATTTATAGCATGAGTAAACATAAAGATTATGCGGCGTTGGAGTGAAATTTATTATGGAAAACTCGAGGGGAAGAATATGTCTAACGGTGGAACAATGTGTGCTAAAAACCGTAAAAAACATGGTGAATTACTTATTTTATTGTGCTAAAGTAAAACATGAAAATATGAACTAAACTGAGGTTATTTTCAACTTTTACAAAGTTCTCCGCAGTTCCGCCTCTGAAGCTGTCCGCCCCAAGGGATACATTTCCTGTCTGTCTGAATACCACCCACTAGGAGACACTTCGAGGAGATTAGATAGGAACACTATTATTCAACAAAGTAAAACATAAGCCTATTTAGGGTCTAATATAATTCACCGACGTACGATTTCATGTTACATGCAATTGTTCAAATGATTAAAAAATAAATAATGATGCACACGGTGATGATGATGGATGAAAGTTAATTTTGATTTCTCAGATCACGTATCACGCAGATCTAATTAGTCTTGAAAAAATATTCATGAAATCCTTTTATTTCTTACGCGGCTATCCTATGTGTGCGATCAGGACGCGAACGCGAAGCGTGTCCGTGCCGAACCGCGCGCGGACACAACTCACTATTGATATCTATTGAAGTGTCCTACATCATGACCAAACGCACGCAAGGTGCGAAGCGGCGCGGCGCGAATTGAAGCAAACGCGATCATTTGACATTTTCGCGCGATCTGGACGATGATGTGGTAAGATGTACGATTCGCGTGCACGCAAGACACAGATATAGAAGACAACTAGATAAAGCCTTAAAATTCACTATGCTCTGAACGTCAACTCATACGGCTGATCTCTACTTTCTTATGTACATATATCATTCGCTAGAAAGGAATGCATACTTTATCTCAATGCGATTTCTGCGACTTTGTAACAGGGCATTTGTATGAACCAGAATAGAAATTTTTTTCGAGCGCCCTGGTACGATTATCTTTTTGATCTATTTTGAAGTCGCATTGATATATGAATGCGTCCCTTTCTAACTGATGATATTGGCCATAAGAAAGTAGAGATCAGCCGTATGAGTTGATGTTCAGAAAATAGTGAATTTTAAGGCTTTATCTAGTTCTCTTCTATATCTGTGACGCAAGACAAAATCGCCGCGTCGCTTCGCATCGAAATCGCATGTCACCGCGTCGGATTGCTTCGCAAGCAGCCGCGTTAGATATTTGCGCGTTTGCCTTAGCGAACGTACAACGTGAGACACAATATTTTATTTAGATCATAGACTAGATATTGTGTGAAAATATTAAGCATGACGACCTTTATTGCACAGTGAGCGAAGGGCCTAAGACGCAGAAGGTTTCGATTCCCGGCACGAGACTATAGTTTGTGTGATTTACAAGTATTTTTCTCGGGTCTGGGTATTTTCTTAGAATAATGTGTATTAAACTAAGTATTTACAAAAAAAGTATACTTGAGTAATCATATGATTCCCATATTACGAACTGTTCATAGATTGGAGCTAGATGATGCTGTGTGATGTCCAGAATCATTTTTTCTTTATTTATCAGCAAAGGGCTCTATTACAACAAGGACTTTACTCTCAACCCCACAAAGCTCAAAGTCTCTGCTTATGCCTAACAAGATTTCTCCGAACATCCTTAGTCGTAATCTTCTAAATATATTAAAAGGTAAACTGACTGACTTTGATAATATATCAACGAACAGCCCGAACCTCTGGACCTAGAGACTTGAAATTATTTTCAGAAACTCCACCCCGAGGGGATAAAATAGGGGATGAAAGTTTGTATGAAAATCCGCCAGTTTTCAGAGTCAGAATCAGAATCAAAATACTTTTATTTTGTTACACGAATAATACAGTTATCTATAGTGAGGTATAATTTTTTACAACTATGTAATAAAAATGGCTACCACTCAGCATATGCTAGGGCAAAGCGGAATGCGCTGCCAAAGCGTTGGTCTTCCGTGGTCACACTAAAATGCAGCGCACGGTAACTATTGCGACATACCACATATATTTAAAAATAATAAAACAGAACGAATAAACGAAAACGAAAACAAAAAGAAAACTAGAAGGTTACTTCTAACTAATTAAGTGGCACGTTAATAGAACTTTTTTTAAGCTATTGCATAGCTTCTATCGAGGGCCTTGAGCGCGGGGACCGAATCCAGAAATTCCGTAACGAAAAAAAACCTCACGCTCCCCACTCCGACGGCCACGGAGGTGTGGCTTGAAGGCCGTGCGTTGTCTAACGTCGTTTCTTTTCGGCAGTCTTCGACACGGTGTTTGTGTGCGTGCAACTAGACGTATTTTTAATTAATAAAAGAAAAAAAAATCTTATCGGTCACCACGCTAAAAAAGTGTAACTTTAATTAATATCAAAGAAAAAGAAATACTGCATAAATAAAATAAATAAATAATTATAATTGCATAAGTTGATACAAAATGATATGCAATAGCTTTACCGCGGCAGTCCCCGAGTGCCACATTTTCTTTTTTTTGGTTGTGGTTTAACTTTTAACTTGCAGCTTCAATTATATTAACATTTTTAAAAATTTAATTGTATAGATGTCTCGATGTGGCTTGACAAACCGGACGTTTTTTTTTGTCCATCAGATTCCTAAGATTAATTATGAAGAAGATTAGTTGTGGGAAGTGTGAAAAGATCCTTTTTTACACACGTCCCGACTCTCTGCACTCTTTTTTGGTTGTGAGGGCTTTGCCTTGCAGTGGGATCAGATAGGTTCAAATGTTAAGGTAAGATAAGTGTCTCGAGGTTTTTGATAATTTCACCACCGCACCGAAAGGGTCAAAAGGTTTGACAAAATCCACAATAACGCAACCGAAGCCGTGGATGGATGAAGCTAGTACATTTCAAAAGATGCAACGCCTCTGCAAACATATCTCCAACTATGTCAATCGTAACTAGGATGAACAAACACAAGAACAATGAGTAACTTTGTTCATTTCAATTAGTGAACAAGTCCCGAGCGGAGGCTTCTCACGTTTAACTTTGCCGGAAGCTTGGTTTGTGTAAGTAGGTAATTGTTGAGGCATTAAACCACTCAATTCTCATAGGATCTATTTTGTTGGTCTTAATTCTTTGATTGATCTTAGTTGTGAATTTCTTTCTTACAAAAGATTATTATTTTATCCGTCCCTGAAAAGGAAAAAAGGACCCTTATAGGATCACTTCGTTGTCCGTCTGTATGTCGGTCTGTCAATACCATTTTCTCAGAACCACATACAGTTGAAATTAATAAGAAATAGGCCGGCCGCATATATTCGGAAACCATATTTGATTTCCGAATTCGTTTTCCGCGTTCGGAGACCCGAATGCAGCAAACCGATAGAAAATATCATTGACTGCCGCACACATCGGTTTTTTTCCACCATTCGGAAAAATCCTAATGACGTCATGCGGAACGCAACACTTCCATACATTTGTTTATTCCGAATGCAAAAAAGGTAACGTCTGCGATAGGCACATGGAATTCCGAACGCGGAAAACTAATTCTGAAATCGAATACGGTTTCCGAATATATGCGGCCGGCCATAGTCAGGACTGCAATCCCTTAGAGTTATAATTAAATCAAATTCTAAGTCAAGGCAATCAAAAAATTAGGCCGTTTATTCCGCATATTTTGGTACATAAAGCAAAAACCAGGTCATTACTCTAACTACATTTTTATTTTGAACAGTAAAATTGTAAGATCGCCTAGCTGATATATAACTTGGAACCTTATTACATTGTCGCACGTTAATATTAAAAAGCTCAACATTTACAGAACAGACGTTATTATTTTCCTCACCAACAGAGCTATCACGTAAAATATATTTTCATTTTAAAATGTAGGAACGCGTGATATTTCACTGTTACACAGCTTAAATATATTGTTGGCTAGTTAAACTTTATAAACATCATCATCATCATTACGAGCCTATAGCAGTCCACTGCTGGATAAAGGACCCTCAATGAGAGCCATTGCGCCTTGTCAACAGCTTATTAAGCATCTTAGTAGTTATCAAGTCGGTATATGTAACCACTAGGGCCACTAGGGGGCCCAACGGGTTCATCCACCTAGAGGTTTTTCTTCACTATGCAAGAAATATAGAGTATGTTTCAAGTCTCTAGGACTAACGGTTTAGCCTGAGCGTTGATTGCCAATCAGTTAATCAGTCAGACATTACAGTCATCAGCTCCATTACAGTTTCATACTATTTCTAGATTACATCTCGCGATGATTTTCTGTATATATTGGCAAGGTTTTGACTTAGTTGAGATACATTGTACATGATTTACAATTCTTGTAAATTAACAGGATTCGGGGTGTAATCACCTGAATTTGACGCACCCTGGTGTTTGACAAACGGGGTTTTGGCGGCTGACTGATTATGGCTTAGCGTAGCCTAACACCGGCACAGCTAAAGCCCCTGGCTGCCAACGGGCAGCAGCGTCGACGCGGTGCGAAAAGCTAGGAGCTGGGCATATCCTCCTTCTTATAGCATAAGGCTATGTCCGGCATTAGAGTGAACATTGTGTGTTTGTTGTTGATTGTATGGATTTGCGGCTGCAGGCTGTGAGTTAGATAGCTTTTTGTCATGGCCTGTGGCGTTACCAAGTTTTATCGCTCGGCCGCACTAATGCTGACACGCGGCGTCGCTCCCACTTGACACTCATTAGGCGTCAGTTCGCGGCTCATATTCACAAACAATGTTTTAGACAACGTTTTACTGGTTCAGTCAACTGTAAATTCGCTTGAATATGTGTTTGTAGGTCACGATTTTGTTGTGATGTGGTTGGATTTTTGTTCAAATGTTAGAGCAAACATTTAGCGTTTCTCGTTGCATCACACTTTTCATAATTTTTCTAGTGTCCGCCCGTGACTTCACTTGCGTGTTACCTAGATATAAAGTAGCCTATATTATATGTAAGAACTACGTATCTACCAGTTCGATTACTTTAGTAGTCTTTTAGTCTGAAAGAGGAACGATATTATCTACATCTTCACACGTCCATGTTTCATATAAGGTGTAAAAAGACGTAAGACGTACCGACAACTAAATGTAGTGGTACAAAATGTTTGTTAACTATTGTGATATTGATTTGTTTCAAGATTTCAAGACTGTACAAGCTGGACTGCTTGCTGCATTCATACATTTTTTATTTAATTTGTTTTAAAAAGTCAGTTAGCTATTGTGATTCTGATGTCGATTCTTTTGTGCATTTTCCTAAACTAAACTTAATTTGACATTCCTATAAGTGATACTATCCCTATCTTTTAGGTGTAAATGACAAAGATAGCTATAACTTTAAAGCTGTCAAATTTAGATTTAGTTTAGAAAAGTGAACATCAGAATCGACTCTATTATGTTGTACTGTATGGATGTAATGTAACTAGAATAATAATAAAAATAACGTAGATAAGTAAAAAAAAAAATTTTTTTTCGCTAAATTTTCAGAATCATGGTCACAGAACACAAAACGTTGGGCGTTTTTCGGTAGTATTTTTATTACGCCCTTTATAATGAAAAAAAATATATATTAGTAGGATTGATAACACAAAGTCACATCTGAAATAGTTTAGTACTAGTTTCTGGTAATAGGAATAATGAATAATTAAAGTGTTTTTAAAAAGCAAGCACGTGAGGAATTCCCTAACCACGCTGTAATGAGTGCAGAGTGGTTGCGGGGCGCCTCTCTTTAAAATCTTATTTGAGAACGGTTCCAGTGATTTTAACCCAGAAAGATACGAGTAGCTAGAGCATTACTATTCCTTTCACATTAGTGAACCTTTACGAAGAAAATAATTATAAACATATTCGCAATGGTTGCGTTTAGAATCGATTAAATTTTTCAGTAAATCGTCAAAACGAAATTGGATTGCCTTTAAAATGAATATTTTTGTACATACTGTACTATTCG
Source organism: Horisme vitalbata (assembly GCA_951804965.1). Taxonomy (NCBI): domain Eukaryota; kingdom Metazoa; phylum Arthropoda; class Insecta; order Lepidoptera; family Geometridae; genus Horisme; species Horisme vitalbata. The sequence goes on from OX638101.1 coordinate 12,116,925, forward strand.
TAAAAGTTGGGCAATATGTGGGTACTTTAAGTTAAGTACGTTCAAGTATTATGTAGATTACGCACTGTAATTATCTTTTAAATCTTCCTATAGGACAATAACTTCACCCTTTTATGAAATCTAGGAGGAAATGGATTGGCAATGTGCTCTTTGGCAAACCACAAAACAGAACACTAGAGTACCTAAAATTCTTTCCTCTGTGTCACTGTCACTAGGTGTAATGTTAAACATTTTTGAAGCCTAAATGTTTTTTTTTTCTAAAACCAATAGATTCCTTATCATTCTCTTTAAAGTATTGATGGATGGTACAATAATCGTTAGCACATCGAGCCCACGAAATACGTCGTTAGCCATTGTATATGTCAAACTCGATAGCGGGTACAGTCGCCATAAAAAAGTTTTAAACGCATTTAACCATATTGGAGTACATGCAAGTGACAGGTACTTTTACTAGAGGTGTGGAGTGTGGGGTACGTATATTTTGAAAACCTGTAGGGAACGAGGGGATGTATTTGAACGTATACACCTGCAATTGACACGTATACGGAAAAACTGTAGTGCTCAGTGGTCCTACAAGGTGTAAGGTGTGAATTTATAGAGAATTCTTAGTTCAATATTTTTGCCGAGGTGTGAAAAGCAGTAGCATTTATATTTGATTTTGACTCTGACTTGATATTTGACTTTGCCTTCGAGAAAAAAAGCTTGTATATATTGTTATCATAAAATAAACTAAAGATTTAAAAAATATTTTGTTTCAATAACGTATTTATGATGTATTTATGCAATAAAACACGAAACCCATAAGCTAGTCTTGCAGTTAATGTTTTATAATCAAAACCATAAGGTTGAGATAGCCTTACTAACAACTAAAAGTTCCAATAATTTCTTTTTGGTAACAGAACGTCCTTTGAAATTAACCTAAAAAGCAAACGGTTGTAAAACATTTGTTTACCAAAACACCAACAGCTCACCAACTTTTCTCCCCATCAGTACATTGTTGGCAAGTGTTGTTGTACACCCGAAATGTTATTGGCTTGGCTGCTCGCCATATTGGTAGCTTCAGACGGTTAATGGTGTCTTGGGAGCAAGTTAGTGTTGTTATAGGTCATGCTAGATAAAGCTACTAGGATGTTTACAGTATGCTCTGTGCATCTGTTACCTGTAACAAGATATTGGTTAGGGAGCGTATTACTCTTGCAATATAATAAATCATCCTTCCTTTCTTCCACCATTCCTTCATCTTCTTATGACCAGCTGTTAGGGTCGAGGTTTTTTAGTCCACCCCAAGGCCTACGACACGACTGTTTGTTTTTGTTTTTAAAAGGTCTTTATTAAACAATAAACGTTATGTAAGTTAGACACAGTCTAACACATTACAACATGATTTATTTGAGTGACAGCACAAGCTACACACGGCCTATAACAGACCTCGCAAACACGACGCTTTGTCGTCGCACTTAGTCGCGAGCGTCTGTCATATCTTGCTGTCGCGATTGTCGCCGTGTGTGCGGAGCTTTGAACAAAATGTATGCAAATTGTCCCCCGCTGCTTGTTGTAGCGTCTAATCGCTGACGTTTCTCGTCCAATGTGCGCAGGCTGTAAGTCTTTTAATAAGATAACTATTTATGAGTACTTATATTATCTACTTGTTGAATCTAATTTATTACATTCAGTACTAATGCCTACATTTATGAGGTAGTTAAAAAAAGGTATGTGAACTTGGAGAGCCTACACTTTTAAACTATGAAAGAAACAAAATTTTAATTATCCTCAATACTCAATACTCAATCATTTATTGCGTTCCATAATGTAAATATACAGGTGTTAACAAATTTTCATTGTGATCATTGTAGACCCTGTTGGGTACAACAATAGTAAATAGGAGAGAGGAGGATGTCATAGATTATAGTCACATGATAGTATATCATATATGATAGTATATGATAGTAGTATCCTTACTGTTCATATATATTTATTTCATGTTTTTTACGACATGACTGAAAATACCAGTACCAGCATCATCTTTATTGAACTGTGCATACTACGCGCACGAACAGAGCATTCTGCATACATGCTCGGTTCGTGCGCGCGCTGTGTCCACACTTACGAAATGCTCCTTTCATGTTACATTGCTTGTTGCGTTACAGCAGTCTGTACTCACCGTATATTATATCTATAGTAAATTTATCAGTGTGAACTTGTGTAGTATGTTCTTGTTAGTTTGAATCACGTACAACATAGGGTGTTAGCACACCTCCGAAACCACCACCTGCAAAACCATAGCAGTGCAGTTTAAACACAACATGCCCGTTGTACGGCAAGCGAAACCAAAGCAAAACTGCCCGTTCTAACGCATAGGTTTGACTATGATTCTGTCTTTTCCGCATCTTTGCCAATCTGCCTGGACATTGGTTCTACCTCTTATTATTATTATTGATTGCGTGGCTTTCATATCACTGCGGCCATGAAGACCTATTGTGATCGCCACTTCTATTCAAGTCGCCCCTTGAAGCGGGGCGTTTATAGTTCACAACTAAGCCCTGCTGCTGACAGAAACCGTAGGACCTTTTTGGGTGTGAGTTCTCTTAGCTCCTCTGGGCTTAAAGTGAATTTGCCCAGAATAGCGCTACGTTTGTGCATTAGTAGCCCACACTCTCCTAACAGATGAAGGGGCGATTCATCCGCCTCTTTGCAGAACCTGCAGGTTGGAGTGTCGCAAAGCCTCAACTTAAACATGTGCTTGTTAAGGCGACAATGTCCAGTTAAGGTTCTGACCATAATGCGTAGGTTGTTTCTGTTAAGCGCTAAGACTTGGTTGGTATACCGTTTGTCAAAGGCTCTAATTAACAGTTTGGAATGGTTCATGCCCGGAGAGTTATACCAGTATCTGGTTGACTCTTCGAAGCAGGAATCTGTTAGGGTTCTTTTGGCCAGACTTTTCGGTATGCCACAGAACGGCTCAGGACCCAGCTGTGTACCGTTCGCTCCGGCCCTTGCAAGTTCATCGACACACTCATTACCGTGAACTCCAGCATGACCTGGAACCCATCTTAGAACCACCCTGTTTTTTAGGCTCAGAGTGTTCAAACGTGTCAGAGAGTCCTCTACTAGCTTGGACGTGATGACCTTCGAATCCAGGGCTAGAAGAGCTGCTTGACTGTCAGAATTTATATATATTGTTTGGTTGGAGTAGCGTTTCTGCAGATTAATGTATGCACATTCGAGAATGGCGTACACTTCCGCTTGGAAGACGGAGGCGTGTTTACGCAAGTTAATGCTTGCGCGAAACTTTGGTCGCTCTCCATAGACCCCGCATCCTACATCCAACCCAATTTTGGAACCATCCGTGTACCAGTTAAGGCACCCGGCCTCGCAGGGGAGCTGGTTGTTGAGCCAGTCTTCTCTAGAGGGCATTTCTACGGCGTAGTGTCTTTCAAAGACATACCGTGGAAGCATGACGTCCGATGTCATGCTTAGTATGCGTGATTCCATTGTTGAGTCCTGTAAGGATCTCAATTTATTAGATAACCAGTTCCTTCTGACCTGGGTATTTGCCCTGTACATGCTAGCTTTCGCCTCTTTAAGCAGAAATAAGTGAAGAGGCGGTAGGCCTAGCATTGCATCGAGCGCCAGCCCAGGGGAGGTGGACATGGCCCCGGAGGACATCAAACACGCGGTCCTTTGTAGACTACCTAACTTTTTGATAGCTGTCGACTGAAAGGCTTTGTCATACCATACCACAGAGGCGTATGTGATTATCGGCCTCACAACGGTGGTATATAGCCACAAGGAAATTCGGGGGTTGACGCCCCAGTTATTCCCCATCAGACGATTGCTAATTCCCAGGGCCATCTTAGCTTTTTGCAAGACGTTGCCTAGGTGAGTGTTCCACGTCAGTTTATGGTCGATAGTAACGCCAAGGTACTTTACTTCAGTGGGAAAGTTGATTGGATTACCATTAAGAATTTGCTTTACAAGTTTGTCCAGCTTCTTCTTTTTGGTAAATGGCACAATCACTGTTTTTTCTGCATTGCCTGAAAGACCGCTCTTGCCACACCAGTTCTACCTCTTCTACATTCAGTCTGTCATTCGTAAGTAGCTGTGGCAGTTGAAAAGTTGATAAAGCGAAACTACCTACTGCCTACCGCTATGGTTTTGCGACGAATTTGTGCTGATTCTCATGAGGTTGGACCTAGCTACCAGTAATTATTGTATTCAAATTAAGTATACTATGAAGATACCTGGAAAAAATATAACTATAATTAGGGCACCTACCATCTACCAATGAGACGGGTCGACGATATCAGAAAAACCGTGGGCTGTATCAGGCTCGGACTAGCGCAGGATCGAGTGGCATAATCAAAGAAAAACCCATGTCTAGCAGTGGACAGAAAATTGCCGAAATTACGATAATGCTGATAATTTCACGATATTCAAAAAACACAATATCATTTCTTATCAATTCAACAATTAATCTCTTTTCAGGTAAGTACAATTCACATTATTTTGGTGGCTGTCATGAACATTTTCTTTTTTATTAATTTCACTATTATAATATTAGTTTGGAGCTGATATAGGTATTAAATAACCCTTTGAAACGATACTTTGTGTCCAGAATAACTTTGTAACTTTTAATTACGAAAGTTTATAAGCTTACCTACCGCAAGCCCAAAACTTACATAGCTCCAGAATAAAATTCCTGATATTACAAAATAAACCACTCTGTTTATACAAGTAATTGATAGCCAAATACAACCCATTGAATGTATGACAGGCAATAATGTTTGAAATAATTCATAAAAATTGAGGCATATTAGCATTGAGGAAGCTACGGATGATGAATTGGTAGAATTAATATAACAATAATAAAAAAATATCATTTCAAAGTTTGGATAATCATTTGAACTCAGATACTCGTTAGAAAAATCTTAACTAATAGCTTATATATTCTCATAAAAAACATAGGTCTACTGATGAAAAAATCAATCCACCATTTTGGACAGAGCAGAGTTTTTCAAATCAGTATGTCTACTATATGAATGTACGCTATAAGATTTTTGAAACGTCCAAATGATGAAATGATTATGTTTCCGTAATTGTTATTTCTGTACCAATTCATCATCCGTAGCGTCCTCGCTATGAAGCATGAGTATTTCTGAGTTTTTGAGTATTGTTCATTGAGTACTATTGTCAGGGATACAGAAAAGGATATGAGGTGTATACAGGGTAGGGCAAAATTTACCTCATTGAGGGCCACTTTTTCTTTTGTATTTAGAAGGTTTTGTTCTGAGGAAACTATAAGTTTATTTTTGAGAAAAAAACAATTGCATAATTTAGAATTTTGAAAAAATGTATAGTCAGCTTAGAAAACAACATTACCAAAAAAACAAGTTGGTCTCAATCGACTCTATTTCCCAAAAGGAACACTTTTCCCAAAGTAACTTCCCAAATCAAATTGTAAGTTTTCGTGAAAATTGAGGTTACATTTACATAGAATCTAAATATATTTTCATTTACATTTACATTTATTTAGATGTACATTTTTTCAAAATTCTGAAAATCAATTGTTTTTTTTTCACATTACAAAAAAAAGGTGGCTATTAGGTCATTGTGGTAAAATGTTGCCCCTCCCTGTTACTTTTCATCGAGAAAAACCTTCTCACGGGTTAGAAAAATAGCTTTAACGCGAGCAAAGCCGCGGGGGAAACTATAGATCATAAACACCTCTAACTTACGAGCACAACCAAGTCCCAACACCTAGCTTTCATTTAGCAGTATAACTCACCTATAAACACGGTTCTACGTTTATTACCTGCTAGCTTATGTGCTCGGCTTTGTTCACGTAATATTAACCTAGTTTTTTCAAAATTAGTCAACCATTTTGCGTAACTTCAGTAACAAACAGGCTACTAAAACGACTACTTGGTAGGACTAATCTCACTTTCTTCTATATTACTAAACATTATTAAATTAGAGTAGATTAAATTCTTGCAGGGATGCGAATCTGAAGTTGAACAAAAGTCAAAGACGCTGAGAACCGCATTGGAATCAAAATGGAGGTAGGCAGGACACCTGGCAAGGCTGGATGGTGGAGATAACTGAATGGCGTCCAATAACCGGGTACAGAAATGTCGGTTGTCACAGGAGCAAGTTGGAGTGACGATATTGTATCAATCATGGGCCGAAACTGGACGAGACGAGCTGTGAACCGTGGAGATTGGCACGTACAAAGGGAGCCTATACCCAGAAGTGTGTGTCGTTGGGCTTTAAACGATGATGATGATAAGGGATGCTATTTGCTACTAGCTTGGGCCATCGCTCAGGGATTCTTATTTCTTCTTTTGGTTTCACGATATGATACCTAAATAAAGCATTTACTACTATTTAAACTAAATTCTTTACGAGTGTTAAACTAGGCGTATAGTAATAGATACTTACAGTATATTACCCAATATTACCCGTTAACAGATACCTGCCTAGTGCATTTTCTCGTAACCACACCATTCTTTACGATTCTTTTGTAGCTGTTTTATGTCGCTTTCGTATAAGAAACGGAAATGATGTATGGATAAGCAATGAATTTAACACTACTCGTAACTGTGAGGAAAGGACTAATAAAAGAAGACTAAAACACTAGTTTTATTTCGAAAATAGGTATCAAACAAAGGAACGTTTTGATTTTATTATGCTACTGCTACAGATCAGCAATCAACAGATATCCAACATTACCACACCACACCCGCCTATATCAGTCCCATGATGGATAAAGGCCTCCCCCAATAAAAGGAGATACGCCTATAATCCCCACTCTGGACAAGCGGGATGGGGAACGCAGGGCACAGCTTCTCGCAGCGCCAACGCTGCTGTCCATCGTTGGCCAGGGGATTTAGCTTGCCGATGTAGGCTGTGCTATTCCACAATCAGCCGGCCGCCAGAGCCCCGTTCGTTGTTTCGTACCCCCTACACATGCCCCCTATACATGCGGGTCGGGAATCGCAGAGCACAGATTTTCACACCGCCGACGCTGCTACCCGTCGACGGTCAGGGAATATAGTCGTCCCTGTGTTAGGCTGTGGTATGCTACATTCAGCCGTCGCCACCAGTGCCCCGGTTGTTATTCGGCAGAGTGCAGGGTACCACGGGTAGGTGAGGTTGGCTGGGATTCCGAAGATGGAGGTTGGAACCCTTTCACAAAACAGCAAACAACAGCAACATAATTAAATTAAAAAAAAACATTTGAAAACACTTCAAGCATTCCCTAACTAAAACTAAGGTACTTATCATCATCCCCATCTTCCTGCCCTTATAGCAAGTTTATCGGTCAGCACATGTGTTCTCCATTATCCTCTGTCCCTCGACATCTCAACACTCATTCCTTTCTTGTCTTACATACCTTATCTTCAACACAATCCATCTACCTTTTGTTTGGCCTACGTATGATGAAAAAAATGTCTAATCGATTTTTTTTTTCGACACGGAAAAACCCTATTATTTCGTGTCTTGACGCCTCCTTTTCATAAAAATATCCACGTTAAAAACTCGTTTAGAATTTTTTTTCATCATACGTAGGCCAAACAAAAGGTGGATGGATTGTGTGTACCACCACACTAGGGTGTGGGTCAAGGCTATTTATGTTACTTTTGGGTATTTTTATAAAAAAATGCATTTTGAAAGATTTTTACTAAAATTATCGTTAAACATAAATGAGCTGTCTCTTTCTTGTAGATGGAGATAATACGAGATGAAATGATTTTTAGCTAGTATAACTAGTGTTAGCGATAAATAGTGTTACTCAGAATCCCCCACATTTTCAGCCTATGGCAGTCCACTACTGGATATAAGCCTTAAATGAACGGTCAATAGAAAGAGGAGAATATTTTGGTTTAGGGTTGAAGAATTGCACAACTTTGTACAAGTTAAAGTACTAAGAGTGACATTTTTACCGAGGTGTATGAGTTGCAAGATATATAAAACTAAATGACGGTGCGATATGCAAGTTAACTTACCTACTACAAAACTTTAAAAAAATTCTTGATAAAAGTTGCTGATAGAGATAGATCGATCCAAGGGTAACCGCATTTATATAGGAAAAAACATGATGTTTATGACCGTTTGCCAGCATGAACCTTATTTTTTTCAGGTATTTAATCAGCCTTGAATAGTATGATTCTTAACTTATTAGAATGTTAACATTATCATCAATGTAATCATCGAAAAAATAGGTTTCACAAGCACTATCAGAATAAATTTTCTTTGTCTAAGTACATCTGAATGCAAGACCATACAAGACCGCTTGAACCCTGAGTTGGGAATATTCCTGAATATTTTTCATTAATATTTCGTTAAAATTATCTCACGGTCAACTGATCTCAATCTTGGAAGACCCCGTACAAGTATGTATCATAACATACCAATTGCCTAATAAGCCCCCACAGAACAATCATAATGTTTACCACATCGACACCGAAATTGTGTCAGCCCAGGACATAATTTTTGTGATTAACCAGTGGTAGATAAAGCTTGCAATTACCACAACAACAACACTAGCCTAAATCAGTTCATTGTTGGACATATGCCCTTCATAATATAAAAAGGAATGACCCATAATCATCATGTTTGGCATGGGTTCCATTGCGTTTCAAAGATAGAAATCAAAGATAGGAACCCGTTACACTTCGTACACTGTATCAGTACAAAAGGCAGAGTTATCATCATCTGCTATGAGATTTTTGTATTTTAAGTGTTAGCCCACACTTCAGAGAAATTCTAAGATTTTTTATATATCCTAAAAATTGCACTGCAGGTGAAGCCAACGGTACTTAGCCGTGATTGCCCGAAAATTTCAACAAGTTGAGGAGTTGACTCGATAGCGCAGTTTGGTTAGCACGTCCCGGTATTGATGGGAAGATCGCGGGTTTAAATCCCGCCTGAGTTGAAATTTTTGGGAAACATAAAAAATCTTAGATCTTAGATTTTCCCTGAAGTGAGTGTGGGCTAACACTTAATACAAATACAACAATCATAGAATAAGTAAAGCGAAACCTCTCATCGATGTACTAAACTATTAGTCATTGAGCAGGCTTGGAAGCGCATTCGTTCGCGCGTATTGAGCGCGCGTTTGACATGCGTATCCAATCAGGCTTGCTGCATGTCACGTGGTATGTGAAGTGTGTGCATATACCACGTGACATTTAGCGTGCGAATCGCCTATCTGGGAAGGCTCTCAGTGAAGAAAACGGTGCTTAGCCGCGACTGCTATGAGATGCCAGTCAGTATTACAGATCACTGTTTTCTATGTGAATGCGGCGAAAGGTCGGTAATATCCCGTTTCCATTCCCCTCGGGACGCTAACTGCCAGATAATAGCTTCCTTTGTGCAATCTAAATCGTTCCTGCTTTTATGATCGAGGTGAATTTTCTAATGAACGCGAAGGAGTTACTAATGAGTAGAAATAATTTTAATCTTAGTAATCTTGTTGTATAGGTCAAAGGGACAAGGACATTGCTATTATTTGTAAAACTGCAGTAAAACTGTTTCAAAATAATAAATAAATAAAGTTTATAGTGTAGAAATATAGACATTTAGACGACGGGCTGCGGCGTCGGTGGTGCGAGAAGCTGTGCCCTACGATCCCCAACCCGCATGCCCAGTGTGGGGATTATAGACATATCCCCCTTTATTATGGGAGGCCTAGTAGTAGTGGACCGATATAGGCTGATGCGGTTTGGTGGTGGTGGGGGTGTGTAGAAATATTGAACTTCTTATTATTTTGTAAACAACATGACTTTGAATTCATATGTCTACATGAATTCAAAGTTGACATATGAATATACATGGGGCTTCATGATGCTGTGTGGTATTGTCCAGCATTATTATTTATTTATTATTATATGTCTAAAAACATTTTGAACTTTGCTATTTTTCATTCTAGAATTGGCTTGTAAAGCTACGCCATAATTTAACTCGAAAACTTGTGAGGCCGCCCAAGAACAGTTGATTTTGTTTCACTTTGTCCTTGGATACCTGACGAGAAGTGGTGATGACTGGTGGTGCAAAAGACTATGAAGGTATAAAGTTATAACAGAATGATGGCCAATGACTGGGAAGAGAAGTGTATCGTTCAGTAGCGCGATGGATGGACGACATAGTCAGCGTCCTGGGCCGCCAGTGGATCAGGCTAGCTGGTGGCAAGTGGTAGGAGCAAAGGGATATACTCAGCAGTGGGTGAAATTGGGCTGGAGATGATGATGATGAAGATGTCCTTGCCAGGTTCTCACAACTTGTGGACAACCATGGTTACTTCTTTTCGGTATACTATACGAATTCAAATCCACCGTTTATAAATAGTTATAAAATGTTAATAGCGACTACAGTGATTTTACAGACTAAGTATAAAAATACTTTACAGGTCTTAAAATAGATTGGTACTAAAAGGCTAAGTCTGAAAAAACAGAACTAAAATAAAATAACTGAAAAATATACGTATACGTTATCCTCAAAAGTAAATTAACTCTTAGAAAGTCGTTTAGATAAAGGGAAAGTGTAAAATTGCATCGTAAAATTGCAGTTCTCCGCAGAACTAGCTCATCTATGAGATATCATGTTTATAGCATTTTTTATGGACCGACCGTGGTTTTTATTGCGGGACTCGCTATGAATACGGCTGGCAGGCATCATACCCAGCCGGACCTTTTCAGGCCTTCTAGATATTGATATCCGGCTAAAAAATAATTATACGGCTTTTTTTTTCTTTTTCGAATCTTTTTTAAGTTAATAAGAGTGGAGTGAGTCCAACAGTGGACTGATATAGGTTGGGGGTGATGACGATGGTGAAGAAATTAAGAAAATAACTATTTACTGTTTGGTTTTATCGTTTAACCGTAGGTATATGTACATATTTATTCTCTTGAACAAAATATATATCTTTTGACCACTACATGTTAATAGTAATTAAATTTATTTTAATTTAACCATAATATAAACTACTTACTACTTCTTTTTATGAGCTAGTGGCCAACTCTGGTGCGTAGTTTTTATATCAACAGAAGGCCTTCGGAAGGACATAACGACTGAAAAACGGGCACAACTTCTTAACGTGCCTTCCGAAGCATTGAAACGCTCAGATTTAAATGCCAATAAACGGTCACCAATCCAAGTAGTGACCGAAGGGAGTGTTGCGTAGCTAAGATGATCTGCTAAGTACACCGACGTAAGCCACGCCACAAGTACTTCAACTATTTACCTGTTTTTTTTTTGTAACAATGCCCCTAATACAGCCGCGACTTGATTTGATGTTGTATTTAAATACCTACTATAAACTCTTCCAGACAAAGCCCCCTTTTGACTGCAACTAAACGAATTGCTATATTATTAGAATAATCTTTAAAATAAGTGTACTTGTAATGACGTTGCCAAGTGTTCATATAAGTTCTTATGGTTTCGAATTAGTAAATTGAAATTGAAAATTGAAATATCTATAAAGTCCCAACATAAAAAATAATATTTCCGGCAAGTTTTTTTTACCAAGCTCTACAAACCACGACAATAAACGTGCTGATGTGTCGGGCGAGCATCAAGAGATTTATCTCACTTGTATTGTAATATTACAAATATATAGTTGCGTATATAGTTAACAAAGCTATGAAAAGTTATTTGATTTCGGCGATAGTTTGTGGGTGATTTATTCAATTGATACAATGTGACATGTGTTCTGCTTTTCTTGTTCCCAAAGTTACGAAACTTTGGGATTTGATGAATCGGTTACAGTAGTTTAATGTTCATTGTTTACAACACCAGCCTATATCAGTTCCCTAAGAAGAGGGATATGCTCATAATCTCCACTCTGGGCATCCTGGTTGGGGATCGCAGGGCACAGCTTCTCGACCGTCTTTGATGGCCAGGGGATGTAGCTGTGCTGATGTTAGCTATGCCGCAATCAGTCGACTGTCAGAGCCTAATTTGTCAGTTAGGATTGTGAACCACAAGCAGGTGATTATCATGATAATTTATTACCCAAAAACAACATATTACAATATAAGCAATAAATAATTCACAAAAGATGTCAGCCCCACATTCTATACACATAATTACGTGTAGCAGCCGTGCTATGTCGTACTTGTGTTACGAACTGCTAAGATATTCCTCACTTAGTAAACCATTATACAAAAAATGCACCCCAATCCGAACCCCAGTTCGTTGCTTGTGTTAATTTAATGGACCAATTTCTTGGTTTGATCATTGTGGAAACAGATTCATTGAACATCAGCAAGGTCTTCTTTTATTTTAATATCAATGTTTGTTTACAATTTCTAACTGTAAGCTTAAAATGACGTTCTTGCAGAAAATAAAATAAATCTTATGAACACGTTTTATCATTATTTCCTTTCGTAGCTGTAACTTTTAACTTCCCTACATAAATCAACTCCCACAGTGAAGTAGAAGAAAGATAAGTAATAAAAGAGAGTAGATATACGCTATAATAGATCTTATTTTTTCTTTTTTCTTTTTTTTTAATGGCCTCATACACAAGCTCAATGTCACACAACGGGCTATGGAGAGAGCTATGCTCGGAGTCTCTCTGCGTGATAGAATTCGAAATGAGGAGAGCCGTAAGAGAACCAGGGTAACCGACATAGCTCTCAAAATCAGCAAGTTGAAGTGGCAGTGGGCGTAGAACCGATAACCGTTGGGGAATAAAGGTTCTCTAATGTCGACCGCGAACTGGAAGACGAAGCGTGGGGAGACCCCCCACCAAATGGACCGCCGACATCGTCAAGATTGCAGGTAATCGGTGGATGGAGAGGGCTCAAGACCATTCTTCGTGGAATTCCCCCAAGGAATAAGGACCTATGTTCAGCAGTGGACTTCTATAGGTTGTTGATGATGATGATGATGATGAATAGATCTTATATAATAGTTTACTTTAGGAAAAATCTCAGCAACCTAAGTATTGTGGTATTAGTATTAATGAAGTAAAACACAATAACATAAAAAAAAAACAGTTTTAATTTTCATAACTCTCCACATGCTGTTATATTTAGTTAGACACCAACAAGTCAAAAATAACCTCAGGTACACTTTTTATTTAGTATGTATAGAAGAAAAATATTGTGCGGTTCAGATTATTTTCACCTTTGCTTCGACCAGTCTTATATAAACGGTACAATAATTATGTAAAATGGTTAATCTTAAACATGCGTAAATTAAAAACAATCTATTCATTTCTATTGAGATTGATGTCTAAAAAATCTAAATATTCCGAGATAACATTTGTTTACATATCAGATATTTAGATAAATACAATATAATAATGTATTATACGTTCTAGTAATCCTACTTATTTGTGTACACTTCAAAAATGATTGTTATTTATTGCTCACATTTAGGTACAGTCACATACAACTACAACCATATAATTTATGTATTAGTAACATTATTATCTCTGAAATTAAAAAAATATGTGAAATTATTAGACAGACTTTTGACATGAATAAAGGCTAGCAATTTTATTGATTTTATGACAGACTGTACTTAAATTAAGTTAACATTACAATAAAAAAAAAGCTTAGATTATAGTAACTAGCGAGTTTAGTAAGAATAAATTTATATAAAGACAGTGCATTATAATGAAGCTATTAGCTATTATAATGAAAATAATGAAACTTTTCTGCTTAGAAATTAATAAAAACCAATTATGTGAAAAAAACGCTATTGTTTAGGGAATTTTATGTTAGTTTTAAATACCTATAACAATTATTTACTGATTTCAACATTCATCACAATTGTATTTACCTAAAGTAATTATTTATTATCAACTATATATTAACTTTTGATTCTTTATACTCATTCAATAGTCAGGTATACCTATACTATATACTATACACAATTTAATGTACATTTCATATATTATTCTGTAAGAAATTTTATTAGTAGCTAAATTCAATACCTGAATTGCATCATCGCTTTTCTAAAACTACAAATTTACTTATAGCAGAGTGCTCATTTCTTATCCACTTTTTAATATCCATTTTTTTGTTATAATAATAGAGACAGAGTTACTAAAAAGTACACCAAACATACACATAAAGTATATAACCAAAATATAATAATATTTTAGGAATAATTAATCTAATGTAGTAATTTTTTCCCCGCATTATTAGGCAAAAAATCTTTATCAAGCATTTGCATAATGATCATTTGGTTGTTCATGATACAAAATTAATAAAGTTATAATTTTGATCAATATATCTACGAAAAGATCTATGCAATTCAGGCATTCTACAGATGATAGATTTATCTTATTAATCAGACCTGAAGCTACTGGTCCACAATCACTTACAACTAATTGGTATTTGAGTTTTAATGTTCTGTTTGACTAGTAATGAGTTTCTTTCATTGAGCACTTTTGATCGCAATAATGTTCCGGTAACACCTCTAAATGAACTACATTTACCGCACGATCAAAAGTCACCCTCGGGAGTCATCGAGTCAAAGTCACTTCTGTATCACTCGAACTTCGGGAACTTTCTTTGATAACGTCTAACTCTCTATTCGATAAAGACGAAGTACGAGAAAATTTATGGCCATTATAATCACTTTTATCTTCACAGTTATCACGACACATATTGTAATCTTTGATATCATCAATATCTTCATCATTCGCATTTACTTCTACTTCTAATAAATTATCATTGTCCTTTAAACCGAAAGCACTGCAAGTCTTTTCATGACTCAGACTACGTATCCTATCAAGATTCTGTTCTAAAGAATGAATTTCGTCATTCAAACACGGTGAGTCATCGAATTTCCACTTTATGTTGGAGTTAAAATGTTCTACACCGGGGTACATCCCTATGCTATTACTTCTATGCCCGAAGACCGGACAATTTCGGTACTCTCACAAGTCCGGATGCCTTCCGTTACATATTTTGTTAAAATTACCCTCATCCAGGCTTAAGTTCGAGCGGGAGCGGCCGCATTCTATGCCCGGGCTGGGTCTGAATAGGCACATGTCTGAATTCTTCAGTCTACATTGTCTCGAACATCCCGTTTCTATTTGGAATGCTGACCTATCTAGATGCCTGTATTCTGTAGGTCCATAACCATCGAAGAATCTCGGATCCTGTTTGCAGCTATTGTGACAGCTGTGTCCTTTGAAAGATCCGCTACACCTAAGTGGATCTCGGTGGCATGCTTTTTGTATAGCATGCAGAGACGTTGAAGAAACTGTTCTTTCTAAAATTTCTCCCCAGTACTTTTCACCGAGGCCTTCAAATTCACCTTTTGAGTGGATACCGTCTGATGTGATAGGAGAACTACAACATCCAGTCGGTTTCTCATAGTTTGAGAAAGATTTTGTTCGTCGGCAGCAAATCTAAGGAGATATTTTTTAGAGTTATTAAAAATCATCAAAGTCATTAAACAACATTAATTAATTTCTATTTATCTACTATATTTTAGTTTATTATATGTATATCTAAGAAGATGTCAATAAGCCTAATCTCGAAGCTATCCCTTCTTATTCCCACTTTTGAACTCAAAGTTTGTAGTATTTTCAATCGAATCCTGCAAGATTTCAAAAGCGTATTTAATACGGGATACAAAGAACTCACATAGTACTGCAGAAGCTCATTACTGATCCGTCGGAAGTGGCTATTGAGCAGCCAATACAGAAACGGATTCCAGAAACTATCACTCAGTGCCAGCCACGTCACTATAAAATCCAGCGAGGGTGGAACCTAGAAAATAATTGGTATAAATCTTGCAATCTCAAACCCTCAGGAAAAGAAATAGAATAATTGTTTTTCAGACTGACAAACACAAATTACTGCTATGTATTGAGAGTTTTTACCTGTCAATTATATTATATTTTGTTTGAAGACTACGATGGAAGTTCAATAGGCGAGGAGTGGGTTCGGGAGAAATGTTGCTTTATCTGCATATTTTGCTTGGGGTCGGGGTGTATGCCATCAGCATCACAGAACCTCGTAATAGGTACACATGGCACAGGTAATTTTAGGGTGACGTCAAAATTATGTATACTTTCTTTGATGTTATTATTATCATTATTATGAGCCTAAACTGTTCCACTGCAGGGCAAAGGCCTCCTTTCCTTCTTTCCACTCTTCTCTATTGAACGCTATCCCACGCCAACCCATCATAAAAGAGTTAAGTTCGTCTTTCCATCTTCGGCGCGGTCTGCCGCGTGGTCTCCTGATACCTTGTGGTGTCCACTGCGTGGTAGCTTTTGCCCAGAACAAGTCCGGCATGCGGCAGACATAGCCTGCCCAGTCCCATTTCGCTTTCCCGACTTGTTTTGATAAAATGTGAATGAAAATTTAAGTAATACTTCAAAGAGCAGGCTATATTCACCTTACAACCCGTACAAGCAGCTACTACTTCTTGAATGGTGGCTGGCGTGACCATGACGATGAAGCCAAGAGACATCGCCGCCATTGTTCTTGAAGTGCTCACACTGTGAGGTCGCACTGGTGCTTGAATCTGCAAGAATAATTTTATATATAGGAAACATAGATATGTCTGTCTTTCTTTTGAATATTTTTTTTAAATTAAAGTTTTACCATTTTACCGACAGACGGTAAACATTTTATTATAAACAAAACTGTAGAAGAAACTTTGGATTCTTATGTAAAAAATAATAATAATCTTTGTATTTTCTGTCTATGTTAAGATAGTATGAAACTTATCAAAATATTTTTATAAAAATCTTTCACAGATCGAGTACATAATAAAGTTGGGCACATAAAATATATTCTCAGAAATCTTAAATGGCTTACATATTGCCCTGGCAGCTCGAAAATATTAAGCGTTGTGATTTTATTTTATGTTTTTAGAATATTCCGAACTTTATATATTATTTAAATCTTGTAATAATAAAGGCATCGGTTTGATTCCTAATAGATTTCTCTTTATTATTTTTTCTATGAAGCTTCATTATTATATGATACTAGTGGCCCGTCCCGGCTTCGTTGGGTTACGTTAAATAAGTTTTAGTAAGGATCCCTTATCTTTTCTGCCAATAAATAGAGCCTATGTTACTGAGGGTGAATGTAGCTTTCCAATGGTGAAACAATTTTTGAAATCAGTATAGTAGTTTTTGAGTTTGTTCATTACAATTATACACACATACAAAAATACAAATTTTTCGTCTTTATAAATTTTTGAAATCGGCACAGTAGTTTTTGAGTTTATTCATTACAATATTAGTATAGATTCCTTAACGTGTACAATATTTTACCACAATTTCATCCCCATGCGGAGATTTTGAGCAAGGTAATGGCACTCCATTGGGTCTGACTGGTTCTGGCTCACATTTCCCTCTCGTCTTGCTGATGTGGAACCCGGAACCGTAGCAGTACATCAAAGCCATCGTCGTGGGGAAGTAGTACGAGCAGCATGCCAGAATTCTGTTGAGAAAGAGTAAAAAAAAGAAAGGCAATTTTTATTTAAGGATATATTTACCACAACATCTAAAAATAAATCATTAACTAAATAACCTCAATTGCTAAGAAGAAAATGAAGCTTAGTATGGATAGTGTGACGTGTGTAGTGTGTGATAAGTTAAGTAAGAAAGGAGTGTCTGTTGTGATGACTGATAAGAAAAGCAGGGAGATGATGATGATGAAATGATGAAAAAACAATAATTTGAAAAAACTTATTTTTATTTATTTTAATTTTCATACATTCTGATTGTGTCTGTTGAGATGACTGATAAGAAAAGCAGGGAGAAGATGAGATAAAAGATCAAATGATGAAAAAACAATAATTTGAAAAAACTTCTTTTTATTTAACTAATTTACATACATTCAGATTTTTAGGGGTGTTATTTTTTTCCTTAAATGGAAACAAACGGGAAGTACCCCTCCAAATATCATTTTACTCATTGGTTCATAAATAATGGAATAATGCGGTAACAAACATAAAAAAATAACCAAATTGAAAACCTTCTCCTCCTCAAGTCAGTTAAAAATCTACACACCACTAACTCAATATGTCAAACATACCTGAAAGCAACTCTGCTATGAAAAACATCACAGGCCATTAATCCAGCCGAGTTGAAGTAGTATCCGGATCTTGGAAGAACCATTATTGCGAATAAAGAGACGGACAAAATCCAAGTTATGCTTATTACTAGCACACAACCCTGGAAAAAAATGCATTTGATATAATCTAAGCACAGGATAATTTTAGTTATTGGGAGAATAACTATCGTATATGTAGGGGAGGGGATAAGAACCATCGTTAATTATGGAAGCGCCATTGTTTGAAATAAGAGTTTGCCATTTTTCACAATAAAGGGGATTATTATTTTTCAACCACAGTGAGCTTGAATCTAAGCACTTGTTTTTTTTTTTCTATGATCGGATTATTAGTTTTCTTTTTGATTCTTATTTTGTACTTACTCTACCACTTCGTCCACTGAATAATGTTTCTGTGACTACCTAGCACAAATCCATCTCATAAGTTTGTTCGACTTTAAGTTGAATCAAACATTTTTGAAGAGTAGTTTACTAAATCTGTATATTGAATATATTTGATATTTAACCACACAACCCATTTTATTACATACAGCTTTAAAAAGATCAGGGTACCATTATTTCAAGCCTAAAACCGAAATCAATAAAGTTCTAAATCCTAACCGCTTTCACCTCGCGTTCTGTTTCTTTGAGCAGCTTATCAAGTTCCGAGTGCCGTGACTGGAAATCTTAGAAGGTTCTATGTACGGTGCTAAGCCGAAGTCTTGAACCATTCGATTTTTTACCTTCTTGAATTGGAAAACAAATAGTAAAATTGTGGTTATAAAATTTGAAGTTAGGATAGAAAAGTACACGGTCACGGTCACGTGGTACTCGGATAAAAGTAGTAATCATGAATATTTCAAATTAAAAAAATAATAAAAAATTATGGAGTTCAGTGCGAACACAAACACAAACTTTCGCTATTATTTACTATAATATGTTGTTCATTTACAATCCTAAATTGAAATGACAGAACAACTAAGAAATAATGCTGATAGGACATAGGTTAAAGATAACGTTTATAAGACAATACAGGCCCGCATCAGCCAGACTTCATATAAGGCGTTGGATCAAGATTATCCTACTTCCTACTAATATTCTAAATGCGAATGTTTGTGAGTATGGATGAATGGATGAATGGATGAATGTTTGTTACTCTTTCACGCAAAAACTACTCAACGGATTTGGATGAAACTTGGAATTACACAGTTTGTGACCTGGATTAACACATAAGCTACTTTTTATCCCGGTACCACGCGAGCGAGAAGCTGCCGGCGGAATCTTGTTTATAATAAAGGAAGTTTGAATTGATGTTAGTAAATTAAATTGTCTTGATGAGATATTGTTCAAGTCACGGAACCGGGCCGCTGGGAACCCTTTGAAAAATTCTAACGTAAGGCACAAACGACAGAGATTTATTCCAGCTTAGATTACCTACCTTATTACAATACATTTTGGATAAGGGATCTCAGTAATGTAGTTTAGATAAGATCAACATTTGTTTGGTGAAAAGAAAAATTGCTTTGTACGAAACATAATAGGTCAAAGTGGGATAGATCTACAGTAGTCACAACGTTTCTGAAGTTGCCTGCAAGTAGTGAAGTAGTTTCTAGGTAAATTTGGATCACATTGTACAAGGATTGGTCGAATCGCTTACTAAGTCTATTTTCAGAAAATGACCTCTGTGGCGTAGTGGGCGAAGGCCCGATTGAGACGTAGAAGGTTGTGGGCTCGATCCGCCGCGGGACATATGTTTGTACGTTCTTCTGCATATATTTGTTCTGCATATATTTGTTGCGGGTCTGGGTGTTTTCTATGTATAATATGTATATATTATTAAAAAAATCTATGTAGTTTATCAGTCATGCAGTTGCCTTAGTACAAGCTCAGCTTTGTTAAGAGCTACATGTGTGATAGTATTCAGCATTTATTTATTTATTTACATAGATCCGTGGTGACTATTGTTGGTAGGGACTTATTAATAACACGAGATGGCTAACGAGCTGCCACTTTTGTAGTTTAATTCTTGTTTTTATTCTTTTGTTACCACTAGTTAACACTATTGTTCCAAGTTTTAAGTGGAATACTAGAACATTTTCCAAACGATCTACCCTTATTTGTATTTTATCTACTAAATTATCTCCTTTTTAAATCTGTTCACCAGTACTTGCAAATGCTGTAGATATACCTACACCTTTATTTGGTGCACATATCGGGAATACCTACTGTTTTTTATTGATTAAATATAGATATTTTTATAATATAGAAATTGGTCCATGGACGCCAAGGGATGGTTTTCTCTTATAATAGCAGCATTCACATCCCAAATTCAATTCAAATTCGTCTTCATGTCCCAAAATTCAACGATAAGCTGGCACCAGCGGGTGGACCTGCTGATGACTACTCGAGAAAATAAAACAAAAAATATACTTTACACAAAAATCAACAGTATTATTGTTTTAAAAAAAAAATGTTTTTATGGAAAAATAATATAATGATTAAATTTTGTGTAAAATCTACAGGCATTCAGGGATTTCTAAGAATAGTTGTAGATAGCAGTGTTACTTGAGTTGCAGATACCTATCAAAAACAGTAATTTTTGAAAAATTGTGGTTATAATAATTGAGTTTTTTTTCTCGACTAGTCAGTGAGTAGTCCAACCCGCTGGTGCCGACTTATCATTGAATTTTGGGACATATTGTATACGCTGTTGGTTTATTTCAAATAAATAAATAACACGAATAATGACTTACCTTTTTACTAGAATGTTTATGGTAAGTGTTTGGGTGTAATAAGTATAGATATCTATCAATAGCCATGCAGACCAGGATCACGGCACTCTGCTGACTCACAGCACCTCTAAGAAGAGCCTGAAATAAAGGTACAATATCAATCATTTGGGTAAACTTACAATTTTAGATTTATGTACGATTCACACTTACCGGCGCGCCTCGAAGAGCGTTGAAGCGCATTTTAAAACATGCTAGAGGTAATTAAAACATCCACAAAGCAGTTAAGTCCCTTATTTACATGCAATTTACGCAGCTTTGTCAAACACTGACATAAATAGATCCGCTGCGTAAATTGCATGCAAATAAGGGACTTAACTGTGGATGTTTCAATTTCCTTTAGCATGTTTTGAAATGCGATCTGACGCGCGCCCGTAAGTATGAATCGTACATTAATATTCTCACACACACTGTAGTGCAGGCACTACAGTGTGTGTGTAAAACACTCTACTTTTCACTTCGATTGCGAGAAAATAAAACAATTCAAAATTAGTCAATTTTCAGAAATTTTATTAAAAATTAATCAACCTTCATAAAACATCACCAAGACGGTTCTATTTTAAAAAAAAAAGATTGACGGAGCACCAAGAAGTCTAGTTTTTATGTAAGAGAACGAATGTTTTGTACGGGCTGATGATTTTAGACAAAAATTAAAAAGAAAAAATACTTTTTAGCCCGAGGTATTAAACTCGAGTTTTAGGCCCGCTAAGCTACACTATTATGATACACTTTTTTAGGAAGAGAAGTGAAAAGATTTTTTTATGTTCGAAGTTTGTGTCGTGCCTTACTTCAGTGTTCTAGCAGATCACCTTTGTTAAAGCAACAATCCACCAAGTCAATACATTGATGGATAATTGTTTAGTGGAATTTAGATTTGAACGCTTGGTTGCAGGATGTTGGTCCCGGCTTTTTCTGACTTTGAGCCATGTCGAATGTCTTCAGGCGGCCTAAAAACTCCGACACCAAAGTTGGTCAGTAGCAACAAAGAAGGAAGGTAGCCAAGTCGCCTTTACCCATAGGAATGGCATGGGAATGCATGTGGAATTGACTAGGTAATTTGAGTAACCTAACAATATGAATAGTGTAATCATGACCAACTCTAAAACAATTGAAATATCTCCATAAATTTACGTTAATACTCCTCCAATAATTGAAATATCTCCATAAATTTACGTTAATACTATTTTTGGAATAATTTAGCTCGGAACATACAATAAAATTGCCAACGCTACCACAATTGAATTTTCAACAATTGAAAATATTCATTTCCCGTTGATCCCAAGCCAAAGAATTCGTTTCGAATAATTTGCAAGCTCACTGAACGCTTACTCTAGCTATGTTTCTCTACTTATGACTAGCTTCCACCCGTGGCTTTGCTGGCATGGTACTCACATAAAAAGTAGTACTAATATACCTATGATATTCCAGATATATAACTATATATTTCCAAAATTTCAGCTAGCTTTTAGTAGTTTTGGCGTGAAGGCGGGACAAAAAATGTGTTCACACTATACAAAATTTAGCAATAATAATATTAGTAAAACCAACTTACAATAGAGTCTTCCTACTTATTTTAGCTAGTAAATACTTATATACGTTTTCTTATGTGTGCACATATGTAAAAAGTACAACCCAATTATCACTCAACTTGGCGTCACGGAAGACTAGCACTTTGACAGACCGTCTGCCGTAGCATATGCTGATATGCTACGGCAGACGGTTTACATATGTGTATTATATATATGTGTATTGTATTATATATGTGTATTGTGTGTAGTCGCCACTCAGCAGTGGCGACTAGTATCAACGTCTTTTTAAGACTACTCCTAAGTTGATTTTTCAGTGTAATTGTAAGAGATGTTGAAATAAGTGTTTAGTTTCTTGCTTTCTTTCTTCCGTCAGTGCCTTCACTCGCTTTCTAATGGTTATAAAATCGCCAAAAATAATCGTTCGTGGTCAAAAGATACATAAAAGTGCAAAATTTCAGCTATCCGTAGGGTGATCTCAAACAATTCAACATTTTAACCAATCGTAAGTGGCGTAAAAATGTTGGCCAATCAAAACTTTTTTTTGAAGCTAAACTTTCTCATTGGTCAATAATTTACATTAACATGAATATTTTTTCATTCGTGTTTGTGATCAAGAATTCTGTAGTCTTGGTGTGATGGAGAAATAAACATATATAGGTACTGGTACCCACTCACATTTTACAAACTTTCGCCTTTAGGCACCTTTATTATTAGTTGGCCAAGGACTAGAAAACTATTCAATTCAATAACAACAAACAAACATTGCCATTCACTCTAAGTTAGATTGTTAACAGCTAAAACGAAATCGAGTACTTAGTAATTCACGATTCCCGATTGTTGAAAGTTTGCCTTTTATGCATCGAGATAGTAAGGTACTCTAGAGCTACAATACAAACGTGGGAAAAACTCCGCACCAAAACTCGGCACACGCTGCTTATTGCGCCGATATTAAACACTTACCGTCCTATGAATATAACCTCCAATAGCTAAAATGGCGTTAAAATATCATGTAAACTCTATTATTTACATTTGAATGAACTGGATATGTTTATTTTATCGAGCACTTAAAAAGACAATTGGTTATGAATAATGGAGTATTACTATACAATGTCACGTCTAAATAAGGGCATACACGAGCGGCAAAGTGCCAACAATAAAGGCATCTGCAGCCGTCGACACCTGTCAAAGCGGCATTCGTTAATGGCTGCCGCCGACGCGTCAACGATTGCAGTTGCCTCTGCCGTTGGCGGCATCTCGCTCGTGTAAAAGACCACTTGGTGCAAATGTGGCATTGCGAACTATTTCTTTGTCCTCTTACTTATGAACGCTACTCAAAGTTAACCAATGCTCAAAGTAGGCCCTGTCACTGTGTCATTATCCAGTGGTAAGAGATGGCAATAGTCTAATCATCGTTTATCTTTTGAAAGATGTTCATAAGTAAGGCCATTGATGTTTATGTAGGTGGTATGTCAACGATACTCGGTCGCTTCATAATCAGAACAGTTTTCACTTGACAACTGTGACTTTATGTAGGTGGTATGTCAATGGATGTCTCGGATGCTTTATAACAGTTTTCACTGTGACTTTATAGAATTTTATTTCGATGCTTTCATGTCTCAGAAGATGTAACCTTGATCAAAACAAAAGCTGAAGAAAATAATGAGGCGCCTGGTTTAACATAACTCCAGTTAGTGCTAGGTCATTCGGAGCCATTAGCCTATTTACTGACACCCTGAATAGAGCTTTACAGGCGGAGTTTCGGTTATTTTATTGTTCGCTTCGTGGGACGTCAAAAATAATTGCTCCTTTCAGCGGGAAATTGTTCCTGTGTAATGTTTATACTTTGGTTTACTTCGCGCAACGATGGGTGGGAAATTAATTATAAGGTAGTTTTAGTGGGAAACAATTCTAAAAAAATATTTTATAACAGGGAACTAAAATTTCGGACTTAAATGGAACTGGTCCACTGTTTAACCCATTATGTGACAATCGCTATAGAACGTTAGGCACGTTAAAAAAACATGAAATGACGAAACTTTATATTGTATCTATCTATTTATTGTATTGTACCAGCTATCATCACCATCAAGCGCCTCAATACCAATTCCTTCCTCTTAACTGGATTCAACGCAGGGCGGAGAGAGGTAGGATCTCTGTGTGTATTCTATTGTCTGTACATACTATGGGGAGTGTTCCGAGGAGTTGTTAGGTTTGGTGCCTGCAGCCGCTTTCCACAACCACACCACACGTCGCAAAGTCAAATTTCATTCGCACAACCTGGATGGTTAGTTCGCCTCAACTGTATATGTTTTTTACGATCTTTCCTTCCACGTACGTGCAAGCTGTGGAACGGACTCGCTACTGCAGTTTTTCCTCAGAGCTACGATTCAAAAGGCGGGTATTTCATCACCTTAAGGAACCGGCAGCACATGAGTATCACCACTTTCCACTTTCCATCAGGTGGCCCACCTGTCTGTGTGCCAGCTTTGGCTTAGAGAAAAAAAAATCATCCGTCTATAGCAATTCACTGCAGAACACAGACCTCTCCAATGAGCGCCATTACGCCCAGCTCTCAGCTCAACGCTTCTAAGTCTTCTAACGTATCTAGCCAGCCAGTCTACCAGCAGTCTTTCACAGATCGTCACACCAGGCTAGAGGGCATCCTACACTAAGTTTACTGTGATGCGAGAAAATGTACCTCAATTCAATTTCAATAATATCAAAATTCAATTTTTGTTTGCCAATTAGAGAGAGAGTAACAAAGCGTTTCACGCTATTATGATAATAACTTTACCAATATCCCTGTTTTTAACTAGTATAGGTAATTAAAATGAACCAATTGAATGGAGATGTAATTTAATTACCTCTGGATCATTTGCAGCAAGCCACCCATCTAGTTCATAGCTAGATGAATAATTGAGATTAAAGTCATAAATTATGACGGCGAGAATATTATAATCGATGCCAATAACACAAGACTGGAGGATGGTGCAAACTTTGGAATGCCTATGTCCAGCAGTGAGTCAATATTGGTTGTGGATGATGATGATGTTTTATTTCATTCATTTCATATAAAGTCAATGCTTTTTGGTGATTTTATTTTGCGAAGTTATACATTTTGAACACACATTTTCAATATATTTATATTCAAAGTACCTAGTAGGTATATCAATAGCATAAATATATAAGAAGAAGAAGACCGATTGACGGCCTCTGTGGCGCAGTGGGCGAAGGTGGGCGAAGGTTGCGGGTTCGATTCCCGCTGCGAGTCAAATGTTTGCATGTTCTGTAGATTTGTCTCGGGTCTGGGTGTTTTCTATGTATGACATGTATGTATTAACAAAATAATAATAGTTTAAAAAAACTAAAAAAACACGCTTGCACGCATGCGTAGTTCGCGCACTAGCTCTGTCTCTCTTACTCGCATGCAAAGGATGCGGAAAGAAATTAATTAATCCTGGCGAATCTAATTAGGATAATCGGATATTTTTATCGGATTATTGCATTGTCATCGACCTTTGACAGGTGTGCAAAGTTTGAATCAAATCTGATCGTTCAAAGTAGGGCAAAATCGAGCTCAAAGGAGTCGGTTACATACATACATACATACAGGTGAAACTAATAAAAGCGTGTTAAAAAATATTATATGTGTAGTATATCAATCATGTGGTTCCCATAATACAAGCTCTGCTTAGTTTGGGGTTACATTATGCTGTGTGATTACGTCCCCGAATCATTAGTATTAAGACCTTTTATGGGTTTTATTGAGTCGAATTTGGTTGAATAATTGGCCCTTAAATATTGCTACTAGAATTTACTGCTCTTAATTTGCAATTATTACAAAGATTTTTTAAAAGTTATCCTGTTGAATATTTATGACTCAGTTCAATTACATTTTAATTCAACCTCTCAATTCCAAAACTTTTTTCAAGAAACTTTCCTCATTTTCCGCAGTCTCTTGTTTAAACAAGTTTAAAGACGGCTCTTCGCACAGGATAGAACAAGTTGCTGTTTGATGAGGACAAAATAACATAGTTTACCTGTACTACCACCTTTATTATATTAAAAAAAATTGGACATCCTATGAGGACTATAGGGCCCTCAAAAAAAATTTGGACATCCTATGAGGACTCTAGGGCCCTCAGTAATTTTACCACGTAGCCCTAGGGCTACAGGAAAGGAATGAGCTATCTTCTTTCCAAAATGTACTTGAAAGACAACTAGAAACTTTCTCGGTGCGAAGTGCTTACTCGATTTCGGCTTTTTTACCCCAAAATGGTGCCTTCGTGCAGCCTAAAAACTCCGACACCACAGATAGTTACTGACTTGACTTTGATAAAAATAAAACATTGCGACCAAGATTTTGAACATGATTCTCAAAGGTCTGGGCGGTAGGAATGGTTAGTTAGTGCATACATAGCCGTAAATTCTGGGCTCAGGATCCACCAGTTCCAAATATTTTGGATAGTATTTTTTAAACTTTCACGAGTATCAAACATAATCATTATTGTTTAACCGGTCTTCCTCGCGCTTTACCTTTTTTTCTTTCGAGTACTCCAGTCATCCCGTGAGCACGATCGTTGCAAGACGATCGAAACGTCGGGAAATAAAAAAGCTAAAACGCGAGGAAGACCCGTTAAACAATAATCTTTATATTATGGATATCTTTTATCCAAGAAGGTACCTACTTATACTTCCTTCTTTGTAAGAGTGAGTGGCCAACTGTGCCTCCGAAAGGGCTTAGTGACTGAAACCAACATCTTAACGTGCCTTCCAAAGCACGGTATCACTCAGATCTAAACGGCCACCCATCAAATAGTGACCAGGTGGATTGCTGCTTAACCAAGATTATCTACAAAGAAAATCAAAGTAAGCCACGCGACGAGCGCATCCCACGCAACGAGCACTTACTTAATTTATAAAAAACCTTGTTCCTTACCTGGATTTGGCAGAAGATCTCGCCGTACGGCCAGCACTTGTAGAGGGCAGGCAGGAATGCAACTGGTGCTATGAGGATTCCAGAGAATAGATCGTTTAGGGCTAATGACGTCAGGAGGTACCTTGGCTGTAATTTGAGGAACTTTAAGACACTTTAACTTGTTAGAACTTGTTCTTGTTTGAACAGCAGATGTCACAGGAGATTAAGTTTAAAATAGTATTTCCGTTATATCTATATTGCATCTGGAGAAGGTATTGAATCGACTATTATAGAACAGGTAGGTATCTAATAAAGCCCTTGAGTTAGTATTAGGATTTTGAAGATATCGTCTAGACTCTTGAGAAACCATATTTTGAAAATCATCTCCACAGTCTAGAGAATAATACGAAAATTGGCATTACAAAAGGGTGCAACAGATAAAATTTTCACAGTTAAAATGTGGACTAATCACAATTCAACTATGCAAATTCTATTGCAGAGACAACTTTCATTTTACACTCTGCAAATCGTTATCCAAAAAATCCAACAAAATTTTTAATTCCGCTTGAAATTTGTACTCAACTTTAAAACTCGTAAATTTTATTAGTAGGGTTCCCGTAATATTAGTTTAACCACTTTGATGCATAAAATTAAATCGCCACAAACCAAGTTGTACGGTCGTGTCATGTGAAGTTTATTAGTTGCCGAATGAATAGTGATATAAGTTGAAATTAGTTTACTTTGAGAAGTTGCACGGTCTTGCTACTTTGTGAGCTTCAACATTGATTGAAATATAAGCGCATGTTGAGAATTTATATAAATAAATCAAGTATCTACTAAAAGTGTTTCATGATGTTAGATTTTTAGTTGCATATGAATCATATAAAACAGAATTAAATATATATTGAATGTAAATTCATAGCTAGTATATTCCTGGTCCCAATCAGCAGAGGCATTTGAAAAGTTTCCGAATCGAGTCCGTATTTTTCCATTATATTTATATACCGACGGATTTCTAGAATTTAAAAGCTGCTTATGGTGATTCTGGGGAACGCCACGACACGATGGTGCATCACAACACAACAATAGTGTCATTCTGGCTTAATCGTCACTGTCGGATTCATAGATTTACTATAAAATAAATCTCTGGTTGGATTTGACTCGGAAAGATTTCAAACGTTTGAAAATAACCCTGCAGCAGGTAGAGAGAGCCATTAGTTAATTTTATGCGTTTCTTTATTGCTTATTAAGTTCAGTGGCTCAGTAACCTATATCTATATCTACTAGTACATTACGGGACTAACTAATAGTCTAAAATAGTGTAAGGCCTGAACCTATGCATGGTATTGAATATAAATCGAGATAGGTCATCAGGATGCAAATTTTTGAAAATATTCATAGAGAAATCTCACGTCAGTTTACTTACTAGACTACCTCAGAGATATATCATGTTACCAAATTTTATCATGTTTTTTTTTTATGGTTTATCTTGAACAATGTTTGTTCATTGTTTCTTTCTATCACCCTAACTGTTAATATTAGGGGAAACCTATAATTCGCCATCTATTTCTTAAATTGCTATTGTATTCTTTAGCGCAACCTAGCCTTGGCTGGATCTAAAATGATAATTTTACACAAATTCTACTACGAATAGCTAAACTTACCTGATTATCAATATAGTTGATGTACCTCCGATTATTCAGCACACAGATCAGCACCAAGTTCCCAAATACTATTGACATAGATAGAGCAAAGATAAAAAAAGCTTTTAGTATATCAGCCGGAGCCGGAAACGTCGACGGCCAGCCTTTCCCGTTCAGCCAACACGAGCTGTTGGACAGAGATGGCGCCACTAGCAATGCGCCCTTAGTCGAGTCAAACATAGTCGGCGACTGCAGATCGCAGCGCAGTCTTCTCTTGAATAAGACATTTATCTAATTTCAAAATTAGAGGTTTATGAGTCACATGAGGCAGACTTATGCCGTAAATTCAGTTAGTTATTTAATTGACTCGTAATCTGTCTGCTTTGGGTGATTTATTTCAATTTGCAACGTCAAATTATTTTTTCTATTATCGTATGAGGTCTGTGTTTTATCAGGTTACGCGATGACATTCTTCTGTTTTGATCTGTAACAAAATTAAGATTATGTGAGTTTAAAGATAACTCTATTGCGATTGATGTTTTTGAATAAATAAGACTGGACTAGTTTTCAGGCAAGTTAGTTGACGTTAGGTATGTATGATTGTAACAAAATCAGTTTAGTTTATTTATTGCAACATATAACTTATTGACAAGTACAATTACAGTGTTCAGTTATATGCACCCTGTTCATCCACATCCACATCAGCCTATATCAGTCCACTGCTGGACATAGGCCTCCCCTAATAAAGGGGGATATGCCCGTAATCCCCATGCTGGGCATGCGGGTTGGGGATCGCAGGACACAGCTTCTCGCATCACCGACGCTGCTGCCCGTCAGTGGCCAGGGGATTTAGCTGTGCCGATGTAGGCTGTGCTATGCCGCAATCAGCCGGCCGCCAGAGCCCCGTTCTTTGTTTAGCAGGGTGCACCACGTGCAGGTGGGGCTGGCTCGGGTTCCGAAGATACGGGTTGGAACCCTGTACACCCCCCTGTTTATAGGATGTGGCAAATACTTATCCTAAATTAATTTATAATCTAGGTAGGTATTTATAGTATCTACAACAATTAGGAACAATTAATATCATAAAAAGCTTGTATTAAATAATGTGATAAACTTTGCTTAACCCAGTATTCGCAATCATATATGGCCTTACTTATGAACATCTTTCAAAAGATAAATGTTTAGACTATTGGCATTTCTTACCTTAGATAATGACAAACAGTGACAGGGCGAACTTTGAGCATTGATTAACTTTAAGTAGCGTTCATAAGTAAGGGGGTTAATATTTACAGTTTCCTCTATGCGCAATCTCACATAAGATTTAAAATAAAACCAACACAATTTGTTACTCTTCAGAGTTAGTCAGCTCTGGTGTAAATAAAATCCAAGATTTACTTCAATTTGTCCGTATGTACTAAATAAACTGCCTGAAATGTGATTGAATCACTTGACTTGGTTTTAACTCCTCGAGTTGCCGGTGCAGTTAGTTCGGGGTGGTCCAGCTTGCTTTATGCGAGCAGTTTTTATATTGAAACACATAGACTTTAAAATAACGGTACAATAGACAACCCTATTGCTTAAACTAACTTCGTTTAGGCAATATATGGATAGAGAGCAACTATCAAATATAACTACAAGATTAAATAAATATCCCTAAAATCTCACGAAAACGGTTAGGTCTTTTGTACACGTAACGTGGAACGTGGAACACTTGACCCAAAATTTACTTTACTCACGCCAGATTTTAGCCACTCACTGACACGGAAATATCCTTGCGAGACCCCTCATGTTTACTTACATAGTTACTTTGTGTGTACCTACATTTGAACTTACTATTACTACAGACAAAATTACGGCAAATGCGCCTTTACACGCTTTTATACCAGGTCCCTGTCACTTACAATCAGTTGTTAGTGAAAAAAGAGTTATACCACTCAGAACATAATATTCTAGCGACTTATTTCCTTCTCTTTTTTTAAGCTATTGCATAGCTTCTATCGAGGGCCTTGAGCGCGGGGACCGAATCCAGAAATTCCGTAACGAAAAAAAACCTCACGCTCCCCACTCCGACGGGCACGGAAGTGTGGCTTGAAGGCCGTGCATTATCTAACGTCGTTTCTTTTCGGCAGTCTTCGACACGGTGTTTGTGTGCGTGCAACTAGACGTATTTTACGACTCTACGAAGCTCGTTTATTTAATAAAAGAAAAAAAATTGTTTTCTTATCGGTCACCTCGCTCAAAAAGTGTAACTTGAATTAATATCAAAGAAAAAGAAATACTGCATAAATTAAATAAATAAATAATTATAATTGCATAAGTTGATACAAAATGCTATGCAATAGCTTTACCGCGGCAGTCCCCGAGTGCCACACGTCTTTTTTTATATAATATGGGCCAGCTCTTCTGAGCACAAGCACCATCGTAAAATTTGCTCTACTCTAGCTTTACACTACTAATGGTAACTAACACTAATTTCAACTCTGCTGTAATTTAAAATGCTCTGAGAGCAAAACGTCCTCAATTTAAAATGGTTTCGGAAGCTTAATGGCCTTTCCTATAGTTAGTCCTCTAGTCATAATGTCTCTGACTCAATTTGAACAATACGGAAAAACGACCAAGGAGCAAGTCGTCCTTCATAAACTCAAACTCAAACTTAAAATTTATTTATTCAGTAGGAACTGTATAGTACACTTTGGAACGTCATTTTTTTAATTTACCACCAATTCGTAACGTGACCAAACAGAGAAGAATTGGCAAAAAACTCTGCTCGACTTATATTTTTTTTAACGTCATTGTTCTTTATTACTATTACATTGTTTTTGATGGAGTTGGAGGCAGTTTCATCCCAAGCTTATTTGTCTTCTAAATAATCAGATATTTTATAATAAGCTTTATCACAGAGATTACGTTTAACAACATTTTTGATTTTATTTACAGTTAGATTAATCGCGTCATTTGAGATTTTATATAATTTCAAAAAGTATTTATTTTATTATAGTTTTACGTTTTTTTATTTACAGGTAGAAAATATGTATTGAATCTTTTTCATACCTTCAATATCACATATTTTCAAAAGAGGATTTAGGCAGACAGGATTATAAATGTCTGGCATAGGTACATTTCAAATTGTGGACATTTAACTCTCATGACGTTTTACATTGCAAATATTCAGTAATAAGGATTTTGTGCTCTGAAAACTAACAGTTATTTTAAATTAAGGACGTTTCGCTCTCAGAGCATTTTATTTTAAAGTCGATGTGCACCCAACAACATTTTGCTTCCAAAACCGCCTGATATGAAATGCTAACACTTTTTGGCCTCACTGCGGCTGGTTCTCTTGCATGGACTCTACTACTGCTTACTACTAAATATAGAGTTTCTTTCTTCAAATATCACGCAAAAACCACTTCAAATAGTAACGATTTGAAAGCATAATAAAAATCCATTGTTATCTTTTTTTATCCATTATGGTAGATATAATCTGACTAACAAACTTCTTAAATATTTAAGATTGACAAATAAACTTAAATTTCTCCTATTTCCCAGAGCGACAGGCAGATACCACGGATTACTATGTTTCTTGAAACACTTTGGATGTAAATCAAATAATAAAGTTGAATAGAAACTTTTTATCAGATTACTTTTCCAATAAAAAGTTTCGCGTAGTCTATAGAAATGTTCAGCAGTGACTTGTCTATAATAAGCTGATGATGATATAATTAAAGAATGTAGTGTCAACTTTTTTACATCAACTTCTTTTAAGTTTGTTTGAGTGAAGCGCTTTGGCGTGGTTAACCGCGTTGTTCTTAGCAAACCACCTTGGTTAAGCAATACTACGCCTGGTCATTACTTGGATGGGTGATCGTTTAGTAACATTTAGATTTGATCGAACTCCGACACCAGAGTTGGTCACGCTCGTATGAAGAAGAAGAGTGAAACATTATTACATGTTGTTACTATTACTTAAACTATGTTTATACTGAATATTTAAACAGCTCTTCCGCGCTAAAGAGCATGGCGGTCTCATTGATTTTGAATTCAGGTTTACGTAGCGTTAATGAAAACTCGAGCCAAGACCCATTTTGAATAGGGTTGCCAGAATTTTGCTTACAAATTAAATGAATCTAAGATCCGTATTCTCGAAAGAAATGCAAACGTGATCGTGACTTGAGTATTTAAGTATATTTGAAACTATCGTATGAATCTAAGTAGATTTTTTTACAGAATACAAAGTGGAAGAGGACTGGAAAGAGAAGTGTCGGTCGTCCAGTGGCACGATGGGTTGACGACATAGTCAGCGTCGTGGGCCGCCAGTGGATCAGGCTAGCGCAAGACCGTGGCAAGTGGCAGGAGCAAAGGGAGGCCTATACTCAGCAGTGGGTGAAGTCGGGCTACGGATGATGATGATGATGATGATGAGAAAAATCAAGTTCGTGATCTCGTAAAATTTATTCGGCGCGTATATGCTCGTAGATGCGCGCCTTTTAGTACAAGCGCAACTTGTACACGCGTTGACGCGCTTATAAGCTCATATAGCCTCGAGAGAATAAAGAACAGCGGTTTTAACAAACAAAATAAGCACGTTCGATTTTTTGGAGCTCAAAATGTAGCGCGTTTCGCAACTGCGCCCTTGAGTAAACTGATATGAGCTTTTATACTTATACGCGCAAAAAACGCTAGTCTAAAACTGCTTTAACTCACAACATAGTCCTTTGGTACCTAAAATTATCATAGGTACTTGATAAGGTATTAACACAGGCTTTGTATTTACCCATCGTATGGTTTCTTTTGCAATTGGAAGATCGATGAATGATAAATGTTACCAATTCAATGACCTCACAAGCAAAATGTATCATCAAAGGGCCAGTATTTTCGACTCAGAAATTATGTTAGAACCGTCCTTTCTGCTAAACCTTTAGTCGTTTCATCACTGAGTTATCATCTGATAAACTAGTAAATAGCTTAACATTGAATCTGAAATATTGAGGAAATTACGCGTTCTATTTCAAATTATCTAACAGAGGCTCCATTAGGAGAACTAGCGAAAAGTATTCGTATCGTAGACGTAAAATTTTGGCCAATGAGAAAGTTTCAAAATAACGCTATGTCATTGGCCAAAATGTTTCATTACGTTTACAATACGTCAGTATCAGACATTTGTGATCGCACTACAGATAGTGGTAAATGCCGAATGGAAAAGGAAAACAGGCCTATGTGTATTTTGAACAAAATACATATTTTAAAAGTACCCACAGTTTTCCAACACAACACCCCAGAGGCTTACAAATTATCTTGTTAACAACCCAATAAAAATCCGTGCAGCGAACTGTTCCCCCTTTTGGGAAATTTTCCCTAAAGTTAATGTAACATTAGGCGACGACGTGTCTGGGATGCCAGCTTCGCATGATATGATAACTGATAAATATTGTTATTAAAAAAAACTTACGTACACATATTTTATCGAAAATTAAAATACAAGCTTAAACATCATCTTAATTGTTTTCCCGAAATGGATTTCTTAAACTTACTATGAAATTTTAAATAGAATACATTTTATTTTTCAAATCAAAGAAGTGCATTAATTTATTATTATTCAAATTATAAATACAAATTAAACCAAAACAAACATCAATTTCACATATTTTTCGTTAACGCAGCTGGTTATAAAAGAGTTCTCTTCCTATTTCTATTCGTCATGCAAAGTTTCTGACAATTTTAAAAAACTTTCGATGTATCCGTTTGTTTATTATGGAATCCATTTGTGTAGGTAAACTTTTTATAAAAGGGGAAGAGGAAGATCTCAGACGACTTGGATGACGAATGTCAATAAGGACATGAAAATCCTTGGCCTTACAAAGGATGACACAAAACAGCGGAATACTTGGCGCCGCATGATTAGGAAAGCCGACCCCGTGTAACGGGAAAGAGGGAGGACAAAGAAGGAGAAGAAGATATTATTAATTATTAATTTTTCCAGTTGGTGGCCAGGGGATGTAGCTGTGCCTGTGTAAAGCTGAGCTATGCTGCAATCAGATCAGCCGGCCGCCAGAGCTATTATTCAGCAGGGTGCACCCCAGGCAGGTGAGGTTGGCTCCAAGGATTTAGGCAGGAACCCCTTACATACTTTGATCATCATCATCATCATCATCATCATCATCCGCAGCTCGATTTCACCCACTGCTGAGCATAGACCTCCCTTTTACACCCCATAAAATAAATAAATTTAGTGCCTATTTTGTAGAAGTAGAACCACCATGTATAACATTTTTATTTTGGATATTTGTTTTTTTATCGCCTTGCTAAGAAAATTCACAGTTCAAGTGTTTTAATCTCTGTGAACTTTAAAGATTTGTGAAACAAAAGCTTTTTGCTCTAAGTATCGGTTTTAGTTTAAGTAGCGGTTTAGGTAAATACATCGTATTATGTAAAGCCTTATTCGGTTTTATCAATTGCTTATTTGAATTGTAAAGTTATTTTGTAGGTACTTATCAGATTTATCCAAAGTTTTAATACTTCTACACAAAGTATTGTCTTATTTTGAATTGAAATTGGTATGTATTTTTAGCAAAAACAGTATTAACTGATGTAAAATATGTTTATGATATCATCATCATCATCATCATCGGCCTATAGCAGTCCACTGCTGGACATAGGCCTCTCCTAATGAGCGCCATTGCACCCTGTCCTGAGCTCGACGCATCCAGCTTTTATCAGTAGCCTTTCGCAAATCGTCACCCGACCTGGCCGGAGGGCGTCCTAAACTACGTTTGCCGAGCCGTGGTCTTCACTCAAGAACTCGTTTACCCGAACGGTTATCGGTTCTTCGGCAGATATGACCAGCCAGCGCACTGCCACTGCAGCTTGCTATTTCTCTGACCTTGTCAACAACTTTAGCTCTATGTCACTTATATTTATGTAACTTATGTAAACAACACACAATTTAATAAAATATTTTATAGATTACTTTTATAATAATCTCAAAATATGGTTTTCTGATTATAATTAATTGACTCAGTCGTGACTTTCCGGAAATCTATTACAAGATATTCTAAAAGGCAAAATGTTTAGTACGAACTTTAAGTTACGGTAAGCCAGTGGAATTCTTACTAAATATTTTGCCTTGTAGAATATATTTTAAAAATACTAAGGTAGAAAAAGAAATTGGCTTACAAATAGCTTTCTTCAAAAACATCCAAACATATTTTGTAGCAAAGTAAGTGGATCAGAATACTATCATTTACTCAATTTATTATAGTCAACTCAACTTCCAACTTACAGCTAAGAGCCAGTCCACACGGCGCGTTGCGTTGCGTTGCGTCGTCGCAACGCAAATATTTTGACGCATAGCCGGCCACACAGGCGCTGCGCCATCGCAGCGTTACTACGACGCAGTCTTAACGTTCCGTCGGCGCAGCGGCGACGCACAGTTGTGGCAAGCATTTTGTAAAAAACATCGCAGTCAGTCTATAGGTAAGCATGGATTGGAAAAGACGTCTAGCATTGCTCCTATTACTACGTCACCGCCGAAATCGACGCAAGATCACAAGACGGTTTTGGATCTGTCCTTTCATTTCATTAAGAAATAGTAATGGAGAGTTTTTTTTGTTAGAATATCGGGAGTCGGGATTAGACGAAAAGAAGTTGCGTGTATCCTCCCTATCAACGCACAAGCAACTGAGCGCTGCCGCTCCGACGTCGCAATGAGTACACCCCCTCCCGCTTCGTCTCGGGGGCTGCTGTCCGTCATGTGTGCGTTGCGACGACGCAGCGCGCCGCGTGAACACCTTGGTTATTTGTATGTAAAACAACGCAACGGTAGCGCTGCGTCGACGCACCGCTGACGCAACGCGCCGTGTGGACTGGCTCTAATAACTCATCAAATACGACTACGCAGACAGCGGACAATTTGTCATAATATTTTATGTACGGAATTACTGAACATCTCACAAAACCTATTGAAGCTACCACTCGGGACCTATAAATCTTAGAGTTTTACGAGACTTGACTTTAGATTACGTTTTTATTGTGTAAAATTCGCATTTTGTAATAGAAAAATCTGGGTTACCTACATTACATAGGTAGGCCCTCCTTGAAAGAAAGAAAATACATTTATTTTTAACCAGTACAACACAATGAAATAGACAGGAAAATAGCGTAAACTATGCTAATGCGTACGGTAAAAATAGGTCTCAGCTATCGCATCAAGCACGTAAGTAGGTACCTAGTTAGGTACCCACCTCCGCGCTGATGCAGCGCTGGTTTTCAGACAGGGCCTTCTGTGAGGTCATGATGTTTTTTGACGCCTTATAATACTTTGCTAGCTTTTGCCCGTAGCTTCGCTCGTGCATTTTTAACCCGATACCTTCGTGGTATCAGGTTAAAAATGGTTAAAAAGTAGCCTATATTATGTTAATCCAGGTCACAACCGTAGGTATGTATACTTATTCCAAGTTTCATCCGAATCCGTTAACCCGTTACGGAGTTGAGTGGAGACAAACATACTCTCTCTCCCTCTCACACCCACACACACACACACACACACACACACACACACACACACACACACACATGCACTTCCGTACTTCTAAATATTTGTGTGATACTTCGATGTTATTAGCTAATTATCTTGGTCTAAGCAACACTCCACGCGGTCACTTCTAGGATGGGTTCCGTCGAAATTACAGGAACAAGAGGCCTAAAACTTTCATGCCTCAAGTTGATGGATGTAAGGCGATGCATCGTCCCAAGATGCGAGACATATGAAGCAACTGTAATTAGTTTCTATATCAGAATGAAAACTTTGTCAGTGTAACTCTACAATGTATTGATATTTAAGCTGCTGGCGTTCCTATTAAAATAAATAAATAAACACTTTGTTATAAGCAATGATTACCTCTTAACATCAGGTGGGCCAATTGTGCATGTTTCGTCTTCAAGTAGTATGAAAGAAAATAAACTATACAACTAAGTCAATGTATAGTTAATCATGAGCCTATTTTATAGTTATAAAAAATGGAACATTACCAATACCAAGTACTTATTACCAGATACAAGTACCTACATGATTTTATTTATGTACATAAACTAATTATTTAAAACACCTCTGCTACGTATTTACATAATAATATGTAAACTAAGTAACACCCCTGAGACCAATAGATTTGAGGTTTGCTAATAGTATTATAATCTCTAGGGTATAAATCTACCTTCATTGTGGGAAGCTTAAAGTTATCAGGCAAGGTCGTTAGTCACCGAAAGACGTCATAATCCTAACGGGCAGACTGCCAAACTGATGCATGAGATCTCTAACCGGCACGAAT
Source organism: Horisme vitalbata (assembly GCA_951804965.1). Classification (NCBI taxonomy): domain Eukaryota; kingdom Metazoa; phylum Arthropoda; class Insecta; order Lepidoptera; family Geometridae; genus Horisme; species Horisme vitalbata. The sequence continues at coordinate 12,155,162 of OX638101.1, forward strand.
ATTCCCTTGAATAGGATCATTATAATGTTGCTGGAAACATTTAAAATGATAAATGTGACGTGCATTAAATAACTTTTAACCAAGTACCTATCTATGAAACAAAAACCCGTCCCTTTTGTAGTCCTTACATCCGTCCCTAGTCACACTTCTTATTATTCTACACTAGCTTCTGCCCGCGGCTTTGCTCGCTCGGGACCGGGATAAAAGTAACTTATATGTTAATTCAGGTCACAAACTATGTATATTCCAAATTTCATCTAAATCAGGTCAGTAGTTTTTGCATGAAAGAGTAACAAACATCATCCATTCGTCCATACATTCATACTAACAAACTTTCGCATTTATAATATTAGTAGGATTATACGAGTATTCTCAATCTATTAATAATGATGCAGACAAATCCATTGACACCTTGTTTGTGGAAATTGTTAAGATTTTGATGATACCTTTCGAATTCACCGTGAATTGAAATGAGCTTTCATGTTCAATAATAATGAAGAAGATAACAAGGTTAAAATATTACACTTTTACGTACGTAGAATCAAAGTCTAGACCGTTCACATTATTCTAGTTTTTATTTCGCATCGATCGGTGCAATATTACCGAAGTTATAAGCATGGGAAGTTTACGTAGGTTTTTTAAATCTCGCTAGTGATCGCGAGTAGCGCGTGACGTCATCGCTCGGCGGCGGCGGGCGTCCGTAGTACATTTCGCTGCTAAGTTGTTTGCTCTCGTGCGCTCTGGTTATTTTTTTTATTAATTTAAAAGAATGCTGATTGAGTGAGTGTATCGTGTAAATTATTGTTTTAGAACTAAAATGGAAGAAGGATTTAAAAAAGGCCAATCTAACAACCTTCCCATAGTTCACGATATGATGGTGGCAGAATATTTTATAAAAATAAAGAAATCATTAACCTTGGAATGGTTCAATAAACTGCGAGTCGAGTACCCTACATACCTACTAATATATAAATGCATCGGGGAGCCCCCCTTAATTCATTTTAATTTAATTAAATTATTTATTTTTGAAGTAAATATATAAACAAAATATTCTGTGCATATTTCAAGCGTCTACCTGTTGCTATTATTAATATCGAGCAAAAAAGCGGCAAAAAAGTGGCAACAGAAATACATCATCGGTGAACATTTCAACTGTCTAACTATCACGGTTCATGAGATACAGCTTGGTGACAGATAGACGGACAGACAGACATACAGACGGACAGCGAAGTCTTAGTAATAGGGTTTCCGTTTTTAACCTTTGGGTATGGAACCCTAAAAAGCATATTACTAGCAAAAACCAAGCACCTACCTAGTCTACCTACTAGGTACTTAGTTAGTATTTCACATGGCAAGGTTAAGTACCTACTACTTAGTATTTCACATGGTATTTGAACAATTGACATAGAAATGATCCTCACAACAATATATATGCCGTTGTTTTTGGCCTTAATGGATGTGCTCTTCTCATAGCATTTGTCCATTTTTTCTGATTTTCGCATCCTTAGGAACGTAAAAAAATAACTTTTCGGGTGTTTTTGTGGGCCTATTTTTACACTGAGACACAATACAACATTTATTTTATGAACTCATGTAGTTTTTATTGTTTCTTATTTAAAATAAACAAAGTAGTTCCGCGCGACGGGCACATTGGGGTAAATGCTTCGAATCCCCGAGTCACTCGCGCGGAGGCAGGATCCGTGACGTCATCAACGATATCGCGCTCGGTCCGCGGCTTGGACCGAAAATGTTAACTTTGCACTTTGATATCTTGGTTAGTTTTAGATATAAAAAAATAATAAAAACACAGTTGTTCTCGTAATTTTTTGTAGATTTTGTTGGCATATATAACAAAAAATGGTTTTCTTCTTCATTGTAATGTATGAGCTTAGCTCTTGTCGGTGTAGTGATGCAATTATATCTATTTTTTTGTATTCTGAATTACCTCATTGTTTTTTCACTTTTCATATAGCCAATGTCACTCTCGTGTTTCCACGACACCTAATTAGTAATAAAAATCCATCCACCCATTTGGGCTGGAGAGGGAGCCAAATGAATTACATACATACAAACTTACATACATCCTAAAAAATTTACCCTCCTCAGCAGGCTAAAAATAGCGCCCTATATTTTTTCCAAAAGATTTGTATGTTTAAATTTTTTGTTCAACTGCTGCTATTTTTCTTTTTCAGTCTCATAACTCTGATATTATGCATGTCCCTTTTTGATCCCTTGGAGAGGAGGAGCTGGAGAGGTCACTGGTCCATACTTTTTTTTGCCAGTATGGCATACGCACGCATAAGTACATTATTATATATCAGATGTGTACAAACCTAACGTACTTATAGAGATTACTCACTAGATACCTGATCCTTACTTTATACTCGAACTACTTTGTCAAACCTAACCTAACCTAATCATATTTCTCATACAAGTGGCATTTTGTCTTTTTTGAAATTAATTATTTTGTTAATTTTTTAACTTAAAATCCGAGGAAAATTACCATTTTATTTTTCCTCGCACGTTAGTCTAGGACCTAGGTGTTATAAGGATTTGCCATATTTCAAAGACTTAAATAGGTTGGTAAGAGCAGTATTGGTGTTAAACAACCAAATTGAGAATGCTGGCTGCCTATCCCTTTTGTCCCATATACCTACCACACACCTCATAAGACATGGAAGGAAGAACGGGCATTTATTCTATGCCGGAACCAAAGGCCAAGGACACTGACAGCGCTAAAACTATAATAAATCTCCGCATTTCGCTTTGAAAGAGACAGATGTATTTAATTTTCATTTTGCTTTACGAAGCTGTATCACAAAATAATATTAAAGTGTATTAATGCAGTATTCAAATTAAATTAAACTAAGTCAAGTTATAAGAAGCTTAAATACCGTATTCCTAACGTCGAGATCCGAAGTCGAACAAAGGTCAAAGATGTTGGGAACCGCATAACGGAACTAAAATGTAGTTGGACAGGACACCTGACAAGGCGACAAGATGACAGGTGGAGTAAGGCGATAACTGAATGGCGTCCAAGAACCGGGTACCGGAGCTGGATGAGATGGTCTTTGAACCGTGAGGATTGGTACATGCAAAGGGAGGCCTCCATCAGTGGGTGAAGTCAGGCTGTGGATGATGATGATGATGAAGTCAAGTCATGCTTTAGAAGTTGCAGCCACTTTTGTTATTAATTAAATAGTTGAAGCACTCGTGACGTTGCCTATGTTGTTGTTCTTCGCAGATCATTTTGGTTAAGCAACACTCCTCCCGGTCAATACTTGAATGGGTGACCGTTTAGTGGCATTAAGATTTGAGAGCCTCCATGCTTCGGCAGGCAATTTAATATGTTGATCTTGGCTTTTTCAGTCGTTAAGCCATGTCAGAAGCCTCCGTCTGGAGGCCTAGTAGGTAGTATAAAGGAGGAAGTTGGTTTGTTAGATAGAGAACCTACTAAAGAATATTTAGTTAGTTACTAACGGCACGTATTTATATGGGATCTTAGGTATTGTATTAAAAAGTATATGGAAAAAATTTAGACACATTAGAGCTTCATAAAATAAGAATAATAATAAAAGAGCTTCATACTCCAAAATAATTGTGTATGTTGGAAAATTTACAAAGTGCTCGTGTATACCAACTTTTTTGAAGGTTTTAAAGTAAAACGAAAACTGCGTTTGGCGGCATGCCACTTTGAATACAACAGAACTACTAGTTCTTGTTGTATTCGACATGTTTATTACACACAGTGTCATAAAATTCCTAAAATGGAAATCGAATAATATATTTTTAAAGCCTCATTTTTACTGCCACAGACATAAAATACCTCAGCGATAGCCTCAGAAATGTAATTGAATTTGTTTGTTAGTAGTTCTCAATAGATTTTCCTCACTTGAGAGTTCAGGAGAGAGATTCAACCTTGTTATACGAGTGGAAATAACGTTACGAGAAAAATAAACATCACGTCTTTGTAAATCTCACTGTTTTTTTTTACTAAAGGTTTTTTTTTCGAACCGTATTTACGAATAACATTAAAATAGGGATGACGACTGGGTAAAAAAATAATAATTCTAAATAGTCCAACAAAATATATTGAACAATGTATTTTTTAAATTAACATCTAAATGAAAATTTACGTAGGTAAAGAGCGTCAAAGTTCGGGAGTGGGGCCTCTTGACGTCACGGCTATCTAAAAATTGTACTAAGTCGTGACGTCACACGGAACTTCAATGCACTATATGTTTGTCATTATTTGTTTCATTAACAAAGGAAAAAAAACACGTGTCCAATATTTTTTGATAATGCAAATGACGGACTTATTAGATTTTTTTTAAAATCAGTGATGTGCTCATCAAGCCGATTATTGTAGTTTGATTGAGTATGTTTTTTTTTGTATTAGATTCATCATCATCATTATCCGCAGCGCGATTTTATCCACTGCTGGATATAGGCCTCCCGAACTTTGTGCCATCCACCACGGTCTTGTGCTAGTCGCATCCACAAACGCATAGCGACGCGTTCGATGTCGTCGGCCCATATCGCAAGTGATATTTGATTTATTTGATGTTGATTATACAATATTAATGTACCTTTTATTATCATATTGATTTTACATTATTGAACGATATAGCTTGCTATAGAACTAAAGTTGTCCCCATAGCTCAGAGAATTAGCAAGCTAAAGTGGCAGTGGGCTGGCCATAACTGCCGAAGAACCGATAACCGTTGGGGTAAACGAGTTCTTGAGTGGAGACCGCGGCTCGGCAAACGTAGTGTAGGACGCCCTCCGGCCAGGTGGGGTGACGATCTGCGAAAGGCTGCTGGTAGAAGCTGGATCGAGCGTCGAGCTCAGGACACGGCGCAATGGCGCTCATTAGGGGAGGCCGATGTCCAACAGTGGACTGCGATAGGCTGATGATGATGATGATGATAGCTTGCTATTGTAATGTCGCTTTTTATGTCTAGTGTAACAGAGCCTAGGTACATCACATCGTAGTTAGAAATTAGGTAGCCTTGAAAATATATCTCCAAACATAAAAATAGCCTTGGCCATAAAAAAAGATTTAGAAGTGTTTATCTACATTACAATCATCAAAATCATCAACCGCAGTAGCATAGCAGTCCACTGCTGGACTAGGTATCTTCCATGGTTCATCATTGAGCCATCATTTTTAAGAAAAGAGTATTTTTATATCTCTAAACTGGTTTTCATAAAAATAAGCAGTAATTTGAAAGGAAAACAACAAAGTATAAAATATTTCACTCTTCAATTACTCCGAAAAGATATTTTATAAATCGTTTTTCAATTGCATCGTAAAACGTTGGATTAGGATGAAAGATTTTCGAATAATCGCCAAATAATTCGGTCGTTTCATTTTTATGTGGGCCGTAAACATTGGGCCATAAAAGGACATTTAGCTACTATTGTCCCAATTATTATCTTCTTTCCGGGTTCAGCGTCAGCTTTTCTAGTATTATCTTTTATAGATATAATACCAACTTATTGATTATTTTTATTTTCACGTGAATGGGGTTGGGGAATAATAAAAAAACCTTTCGAATTTCATGTTTCAAGTGATTTAGATTGCGGAACTTTTCCCCCTACATTATTGTTTGCTGTTGGCTGGTTTTATATTTTATTTTATTTTGTTTGTGCATTCTCACTAACTTTATGTTTTGTTTTATGAAAGACTAGTCTTTGCTTGTGGCTTCACTTACATTAGAAGCAATTTTAAAAGTTATTGTATCCCTTGGCAACAGTAAATTTTCATGGATGAAAGGTACCATATATCCTTTTCTGTACTTCTGAATCCCCTGACAACTTATATGCAAAATTTCATGATGATCAGATGATTAGTTAAAAGGGGTTCCAACCTCCTCATTCCGAATTCAAGCCAGCCTCACCTGCCCGTGTACCCTGCTAAGAAAACAACGGGGCTCTGGCTGCCGGCTGATTGCGGCATAACGCAGCCTAACACCGGCATAGCTAAATTCACTGACTCCCAAAACGCAACAGCGATGGAAAACAGCGACGTGAAACGGTGAACTGTGATCCTGATGCCAGCGTGAGGATAATGGGCATACTCATCCCCCTTCTTCTTAATGGAGGAGGCCTATGTTCAGCAGTGGACTGATCTAGGCTGTTACAAAAAACTCCCTTTCGCCATTTATAATAGATAAGATTAATTACAAAATATGCCGCTATCAACCCAGAATCAAAATCATTACAACAAACATTATGATCTTCGGGGATAAATAAATAGACTATTTGGAAGATGATATATTTAGCCACAGTGCGGACTTTTTTCTAATTAGCAAGTAATTGGTTACTTAATTGGGATGTACGGGGTTCCAACCTTTATCTTCGGAACCCAAGCCAACCCCACCTGTACGTGGTGCACCCTGCTAAACAATGAACGGGGTTCTGGCGCCGGCTGATTGCGGCATAACACAGCCTACATCGGCACAGCTAAATCCCCTGGCCACGGACGGGCAGCCACGTCGGTGGTGCGAGAAGCTGTGTCCTGCGATCCCAAACCCGCATGCCCAGCGTGGAGATTATGGGCATATCCCCTTTTATTAAGGGAGGCCTATGTCCAGCAGTGGACTGATATAGGCTGGTGTGGTGTGGTTACTTAAAAAGCTTGATATGCGTTCATGTTCATCAAACGGTTTTTAGTATATTAAGTTTAAGTTTACGTTTAATTAATCTAGTAGATGGTCCTCCCCACATGCACCCAAAATCTTTATAAATATAAATCCTAAATAATCTATTTAAGTAAATGTGCATGATGTGGTCACCCGTTAAGGGAGCACTAGCCTTTAAGATTGAGTACTAATATTTTGTTTAAGTCTATGTATCTCTTGTCGGCGACCCAATAAATAAATAATATCCCCGAAGAAATAAATGTCTTTACCTTAAACTGTGTTACTTTCAGGGAAAGAATGTCACTCCTGTTGGCACTTGAGGTAGCCGTAACAAGTAGCAAGACCAGAGGGCTATCCCATCAGTGGAAGAAATCAGGCTTCGGATAATGACGCAAGCACCATCAATTTTACGCAATCAAGTACACTCGAGTTTCTTGTTACAACAATACCCAGCGGGTGAAGCGAAAACAAAAATGAGAAGTAATTGTACAAATGGAATAATAAAAAGCCCCGCATAGGAAGTGGGATTCTCAATTTTCATAAAACAAAAAACAAGGAGTAATAGAAAGATACTTCGCTGGTATATTATGGAATTCATTAAACTATTGGTCATTGTGTATATTATGCTTAGTACCTTATACTTTTTAAATATATTATAAAACTTTTAAAAGTTTTATATATTATAAAACAGTAATGAAGTTGACTGACTGATGATCAACGCACAGCCTGAACTGTAAGTCCTAGAAACTTGAAATTGGGAGGGTATGTTGACGTCACTCAAAAAGCAGCCAGACTAAAGTGGAATTGGGCTGGACACGTCTGCCGTATGCCCAACAAACTTTTTGAAAAATAACAACAAATTGGGCCCACAACGATGGAAGACGACATCGTGGCAGACCCAGATTAAGAAAGCGCGACGACCTGGACTGGTTTTAAAAAAGAGATTGGACCACCACAGCCTTGGATTGTGAAAAATGGAAGGGGATAGGGAGGCTTTTGCCCTGCAGTGGGACGATGTAGGCTGAAAATAATAATAATAATGTTTCTTGCATTGGGGAGGGGTGTACGAAGGAAGGATTTCCTAAAATTCAGCCCGTGAAGGGGTGAAGCGAGGATAAACCTATACGTAGACAATTGCAGGGCACCCTCTTAGTTCACTGTAAAAATAGAACTTTTAACATCCGCTTTTAAACTCTACCGTTTTTAAAATATCTAGACTATTCTATAATAAATTATGCTTAGCCTGCTGTTGAAGAAGAAGCTGTATGCGTCGAGTTCGGGACAAGGCTTAATGGCGATCATTAAGAGAGGCGTATGTCCAGCAATGGACTGCTATAGGCTGATGATGATGATGATGATACTAATCGCGCATTTTGGTTTTGATTAAACAATAATTAATTCACCGCCTGGAATCAATGACTGCCTATAATTATCCTTTTAATATTACTCTGACATAAAAACCTTGCTAAGCAATTTGGTCTCAAATATGCGTTTTCGCTTTCATCAAGTCAACCAGACCGAATCAAATGTTGTTTTCGTCTCTAGAATGAAACGTAGATAAGTATCTACCATCAGCCTATGTTATTGGGAATCTAATTTATTTTATCGCATTTAGGTCACATTTCTTGCCCATTGCCTAGTATTTCCATATTATGCTTATCTATATGCCTATTTTTTAGGGTTCTAGCTGAAGACAGGGTTCCGTATCCAAAAGGTAAAAACGGGACCCTATTGTAAGACTCCACTTTCCATCTGTTTGTCGGTCTATTTGTCATCAGGTTGTATCTCATGAACTGTGATAGCTAGATTATCTATTATCACAGATGATGTACTTCTGTTGCCGATATAACAACAAATACTAAAAAGAGAATAATATAAATACTCCCATACAATGGTACAGAACCCTTCGTGCGCGAGTGCGACTCGCACTTAGCCGGTTTTTTATATCACTTCCTCTTCTCTCCTATTTATAATTGTTGTGCCTGACAATGTCTTTAAAGATCTTGAAAGCTGTAAACACCTATAAATTAACAGTATGGAACGCATTAAATTATTGAGCATTGAGTATTGAGTATTTCTTTATTAATAGGTAGTTATACATTTCTAGCTTGACTATCTCCCGCACGCGTCTTTTGTTTTAATCGCCAGGTCAGCATCCGACTTCGGTCTCCAACAGTTCTTGTTCGCCCCCACGTTTGACGCATGGCATACAATTTTTATTCATACAATCATATTTCATACAATCCTTACCTACTTGGTAGATACGCACTAAGCAATTTACTTCTACTTTTATATGCGAGCTGCTAAGGATTGAAACTCTCTACCGGCCTCTGTCTTTCATAATAACTATAATCAGGGACTATTTAAGTCTAGGTGTCTTCTGGACCTTCGTGCTCCATCTTAGACCACAACGTTACTTAACATCAGGTGAGTTCGTGGTCTAATTCTAATTCTAATTTGAAGTGGGGGGAAAAAGTTCGGCACCGACGTCCCGCATTGGGGTGTATTGTGCATTGCCCCCCTGCTAACCTGGCCCCAGCCAGCCCAACTCCTTAAAATAACGGAGAAGGACTCTGGGTTGGTGACAACATTGCTCTAAGATCCCCGTTCCTGCCTGCGTTTGCGAGAGTTGATCAAGCAGTTTTTGTAACCCGGACTTAGTTCTGGCTTCGTTTGTGGCAGTGCAGTGTAAGATGACGTGCTCCACTGTTGCTTCAGCTTGAAAGCAGCCGCGACAGGTGCCGCTGTCCGTTGCTCCTGACTTTACTAGGTGGTGGTTCAGGTCACAATGGCCTGTAATGACACCAACCAATATGCGTAGGTCGTCACGCTTCATTTTTAACAGGGTGTTAGTTATTTTGTTGTTTCTACTTGGTAGCATTAGTTTTGAATTTTTGCAATCCTGTCTCCGGTCCCACAATCTTTGGTGTTCGCTTTCAGAGTGCTCTCTTAGCCTTTTCTTGATCTCCACCGAAGGTGGGTTGGAAAGGCCAATATCAGTGGCGGTTGGAGTGAGCCTGGCTCCTTCCCTTGCCAGCGAGTCAGCCTTGTTATGTCCAGGGTTTGAGCCGTGACTCTGCGTCCATGTTATGTTAACTGTGTAGTCAGTTGTTAGTTTTTGAAGGGCACTGTGACAGTCCGCAATCGATTTGGACCTCGTGTCTGGACTGCGGAGTGCGTTAATCAGTGCCGCGCTGTCTGTTATAAACATGAGCTGTGATTTATGATTTTCTGATGTAGAGTCAGTGTTTTTTATTGAGTAGTCTATCTCTGAGGCCCCTAAAAGAAGTCCTAGAGTTTCTGCCTGAAATGCTGTTGTGGTTCTGCTGAGAGGCTGTGCTTTGGAGAGCCCTGTTTCGGGGCAGTAAAAACCACAACCCGCACCACTTTTTGTCTTGGATCCATCTGTGAATATATGATAGATTGTGTTTGACGTTGAACCGTATGTATCCTCTATATTGATTATCCGATACCCTTTGCTTGTAAGGTACGTCGTGGCTACTCTGTCCGTACCTTTCGATGCTTCAGGGATGATATCTGTTGCCTTATTTAGTATTTTACAGTGGTTTGTGGTCCTGCTACTGCCTTTCCACTGGTCTGTTGACTTTATTCTGAGTGCAGCGGCCATGGCTTCTTGCTGTATATGCAAGTGCAGTGGCGTTAGTCCTAATATAATGTCTAGCGCAGCTGATGGGGTTGATTTTGTACAACCACTGATCAGCGAGCATGCAAGTCTTTGTACCTGTTGTAGTTTGTTTATAGTTGTTACTAAATTTGTTCTTGGCCACCATACAACAGCACCATAGGTTAGTACTGGACGGACCATGACTGTGTACATCCAAAGACTGAGTTTGAGTTTTAGTCCCCAGTCCTTGCCGATGGCACGTGTACACTGCCATAGCACATTTGTTGCCTTTGTTGTGACATGGTCTAGCTGTTTGTTCCATAGAAGTTTACTGTCCAGCCATATCCCTAGATACTTAACCTCCTTACTGAGGACCAGTTTCGTTCCGAATAAGGATGGAAGTTGTAGTGAGGGTAACTTGAGCTTGCGAGTGAAAAGCACTAGTTCTGTCTTGTTCGGGTTTACAGAGAGACTGTGCCTGTTGCACCAGGATTCCACGATACGGAGTGCCTTCTGCATCTTGTCGCAGAGGGTAGATTCAAACAGCCCTGATATCATAATAGCCAAGTCGTCGGCGTATCCTACTGTTTGAAAGCCGTCTGCGTTTAGGGAGTCAACAAGTTCGTTAGCTACAAGCACCCACAGCAGGGGGGATAGTACTCCTCCCTGAGGGCAGCCTCTAGTTACTAGACATCTTGATGTTTCCGTGCCCTCTATACTCGCTGCTCTGTTAGCGAGCATTTTCGTTATCCATTCGTTTAGATTATCGTCGACTCCCCGATCTCGTAAGCCTTGTTCGATACTGGGGAAGGTTGTTTTATCGAAAGCTCCTTCAATATCTATAAACGTGACTAAACATGATTGTTTATTTTCTAAAGCGCATTCGATCTTGTGAACGACTTGATGAAGAGCCGTTTCGGTGGATTTACCAGACTGGTAGGCGTGTTGGTTTTTGTTCACTGGATTATCGACTAGTGGTCCACTTCGTATATGTCTGTCGCACAGTCTTTCCAGGGTTTTCAGTAAAAAGGAACTCAGACTGATCGGTCTGAATGATTTGGGGTCAGTGTAGTCTGACTTACCTGGTTTTGGGAGAAAGATGACTTTCACTTCCCTCCATGAGTGTGGAATATATTTCCAGGCAATGCAACTCCTGAAAATAGCAGTTACCGTGGCTTCGATTTTTCTCAGGTTCCACTGCAGGAGGCCCGGGAAAATTTCATCGGTACCAGCGGCTTTGTATGGTTGGAAGGTTTTTATTGCCCATAAAAGTGTTTCTTCAGAGACTATTGTTTGGGCCAGCTCCCAGTCATTATGTTGCGGTGTGTGGCCCTCATTTGTCTCCCAGTTGTTTTTGTTACTTAGCGTACAGCCAGGGAAATGCGTACTAAGGAGAAGTTCGAATTGTTCCCTTTCTGTTAGCGTGTATGACCCATCTGGTCTTTTCAGGGTACCTAACTTGACTTGTTTGTCTTTAGATAGTATTTTTGTTAAACGAGCCGTCTCACTTTGCGTAGCTATAGAACTACTGTACTTCCTCCAAGTGTTGTTCCGGCTATGTTTTATTTCTTTTTTGAGTTCCTGTCTCTTCACTCTATAGTCTTTCCAGTCTTCTTGGCTGTCGGTGTTCATCGCCCTATTGAAGTGATGTCTTACCGTTTTTCTAAGTTTGGTGAGGTCCTTGTTCCACCACCTGTCCTTGCGGTGAGCAATTTTATTGTTTTCGGTGTTGAGAGGACACGAGCTCTCGTAACTTCTCTTTAAGTTGTCAGTGAGAGACATTAGAGTCCTCTCTCTCTCGCAGGGCGTAAGCATAGTTGAGGATTCAATTTTTGACTGCTTATCTAACGCCTTATTTAGTAATTCTGTAAAGAGCACAGTGTCTGTTCTCTTTGGGTTTCGATATGTGCGGGGTTTAGATTCTCCCGTTTTCAGGCTATATCTGATCCACCTATGATCCGCGCATGACGTTTCAGTGGTAGAGACGTGCCATTTACTTACATGTTCTGCTATTTCATTCGTTGCTAACGTAATGTCTATTATGGTTCGGGCCCAGGACGTCACAAATGTTGGTTCTACGCCTCGGTTTAGAATGTTGAGGTTATGCCTTAATACGAAGTCCAGAAGTTCGCTGCCTCTTGCATTCGTGTTTGGGCTTCCCCATACTGTGCTGTGGGCATTGGCGTCGCTGCCCACAATACATTCGATGTTGTGTTTGTTGCAATGGAGGAGAAGTACGTCGAGTTCCTGTGGAGGAGCTTCTCTGTTGCTGTCCATGTATGCGGATGCTATGATGATAGTTTTTAACTTACCTTCTAGCCCTGTTTCGATTTTTACCACCGTAAGGTCATCTGTACATAGATGCGTTACCAACGATGATTTAAGTGTTTTCGGCACGTAGATGAGAGTGCGTGTTTCGTAGATGAGAGTGCGTGTTCGTGGTCAAACGAAGGTCCATCAAATGTAAAAAAAACATAAGATGCTTTGAAAATTTTGATTGCCTCGATGCGTTACGGTATGCATCGTAAACTTACTTGTTAAACTAGCTGATTGGCATTAAAACGGTCTTATTAACAAATTAATACTACCTACAGAAAACTCGGAAGATGTAGTCCTAATATTTATCCTTCTCTTGTTCCTCAACTTTATTGACGAAATAATAGGGTATATTTGTCTAAATTTACCCTATTATTTCGTCAATAAAGTTGAGTCCTAATATTTATCCTTCTCTTGTTCCTCAACTTTATTGACGAAATAATAGGGTATATTCAACTTTATTGACGAAATAATAGGGTATATTTAGACAAATATAAATATATAGATATATATAGGAACAAGAGAAGGATAAATATTAGGACTACGTCTTCCGAGCTTTCTGTAGGTATAGAAATAATATAGAAAACATCGTCCTTTACAGGTGCGGCGGCGTCAAGGCGTTATAGCACTGATGCCGCGCAAAACTCCGCGTAGTAAGCTACTCTCTGTCGGCGTTATGCGCTTAGTTCGTCAGTTTAACCTCCTCACAGTTCCAGTGCGGTGTTCTAGCGTGGCGTCAGTACGCGGCACTATTGCACTTTCTGTTTGAACAACCCTGACGTAACACATCAAGCCACCTAACAAACAACATTTCGGATAAGTTTGTAGTAATAAAGACAGTATGCTCAACTAAACGCCAAACTTGCCCCATATCGGCAATCCAGCACTATGCTATGGTAATCTCTTCCTGAGTTACCACATTACCGGGTAATAAAACGAAAGAATTGCCATTGTACTACAAAGTTTAGTCAGCTTATTTTGTTACTTGATATGCGAAGCTGAATCCTATGACTGAGCCTAAAGAATTAAGTCCTCAGCGCACGAGACCTGAGTACCGTGATGCACTTTGCATTACCCTACTGGATACTGGTCCTGATATTTGCCAGTTTACCGTCTGCTTCATAACCTACTGATTGGTAAGTTGGACGTTAAACCCATTATATGCCTAAAGATTCTCGATAATAATTGGATTCTATGCCTAAAGAATTTTAGTAGCATATAGCAAAAGGAACTTTTATGTCAGCACGTGGACCGTAGGTTTATGTAGACTGATGCTACCGAGCAGTGCAATCGTTAGGAATTCGTTCCGAATAACCAAACGGTTGGTTGGTAGAACCATGAGAAGGGTCGAGGGTTGTGCCTAAGGAATCAAGAATCAAATCAAGGGCCGAATAGTCGGCTTTACCGACTTGTCGGAAAATCTCTACTCATAAGTTATACATACTCTCATAAAAAGCTATTTCTGAATTTAATTTATTTTCCATGAGGTCCCAAGATATATTTTTTTTTAAATAAATGGGACATCTCATACACTGTCAACTAATCCCAAACTAGGCAGAGCCTGTACTATGGGTACCAGAGACAGATAAAAAAACATCCATGTTCACCACACAAATGTTTGTCCTGGGCGGGGATCGAACCCGCGACCTGCAGCTCAGAAGGCAGAGTTACTACCAACTTAGCTATGAGGTCAGTCAGATAATTAGTAGGCTGAAGTGGCAGTGGGCCATAAATGCCGACGAACCAAAAACCGTTGGACCAAACGGGTATTGGATAGGAGACCCCGTTTAGGCAAACGCGGAATGTAGCTGGCAGACAGTGGATGAGAAGAGCTGAGGATTGGGCTCATTGGCGAACCTTGGGAGAGACTACGTCCAGCAGTGGACTGCGATATGTTGATGATGATGATGATGATGAGATGTTTGCCTGTTAAACCTTCCTACATGTAGCTTAAGACCCTGTATTTCAAATAGTTTTGTTAAATCTTCATGTTACTACTGTTGGCAAACCTAAATAAATAAATGGTTGTTAAAACATGATTACAACGATGTTTATCACCATATCAAAGTAATGTGAAATTATTTTAAGAAACCACTGTAATTAAATCAGGAAATTCCTTACGAGCTTTTCCAAGAATGTAAGTACAACTCATTAGCAGCAGCCCAAGTTTGCTTTAAAACCACCTTAGCGTCTCATTTTGAGTAAACCTTAAAATTGTCATGAGCCTCATTATTAAATACGAGCTGACCCGCCCGCAACTACATTTGCGTGTACTTGTTTGCTTGATTATGGTTATTTTATGCGGAATCGTAAATGTACTGAAGTTCGAAATAAAAGTAGGAATTAACTGACAAATAAATAAATAATGCTGGACTATCACACAGCATTATGTAGCCACAAGCTAAGCAGAGTTTGTTTTATGGGAACCATTTGGTTGATATATTAAATATATTATTTTTTTGTAAATAAATACATATCATACTTACGTAACACCCAGATCCGAGACTAATATCTGCAGAAAATGCAAACATTTGTCCCGCGTCGGGAATCGAACCCGCAGCCTTCTGCGTCCCAGGCGGGCCCACTTCACCACAGAGGTCGTCATAGATAGTATTGTTATCTGCCTCGGCGACGGCCTCTGTGGCGCAGTGGGTGAAAGCCCGCCTGAAATGAAGAAAATTGCGGTTTTGTTTCCCACCGCGTGACAAATGTTTGTATGATCTCCAAATATTTTTCTTGGGCCGGGGTTATTGTATTTCCAAATAAATATGAACAGTATATCAGTGTTTTGGTTCATACTAGCTCTGCTTAGTTTGGATCTACTTGGATGCTTTATGATACCATCCAGCATTATTTAACTATTTATTTATTATATGTGACGATTTCATGCATTTTTTTGAAACACAACCTATGTTCAACGCCGGTAATGTAGCTTTCTATATGTGTAAGAATTTTGAAAATCGGTTGGTATTTTTTGTTTATCAGTAAAAAACAAACACAAAATATCAAATATTTCCTTTTTATGATAGTAGTGTAGAAAAAAATAAACCGACTTAAAATAAATCACTTCTTACTTCTTGCGCTAAAAAATTTTGAAAATCGGTTCACAATTGACGGAGATATTGGTGATAGGGCGAAAATTACAAGTGAGGATGAGGTTATTTGAGTTTTTCGGGAAAAGTAGCAATCTCTCAGGAATAAAATTTATATGGAACCACCTGTGAAGTATACTCTTTTAAACAAAAAAAGAATTTTCAAAATTGGTCCACAATTGACGGAGTTATCAGTGAACAAACATAAAAAAAAAGGTTCCGACGAATTGAGAACCTCCTCCTTTTTGAAGTCGGTTAAAAAGACAGAAAGGTTTAATCAACACATTTGAAAAATAAAAGAGGCAGTCCGTTTCACAATGCCTTATGCATTTTTATATGTGGTGAGGTTTTTCATTATCATAAAACGGGACAATCTTTTAGAAGGACCCTGAGTCCTCAATTTGACGTGTTTCTACAGTAAAATATGTATGAGCATGATAAGTACTAATTTAAAAGCATTCTTACATTAAACAAGACCGTTAAAGTGCGAGTTAACTTGCCTACCGCGGGTGACGTCAATTAAGTCTAATTCATAAATTCAGTATTGTATTCTCGTGGATACCATAGATTGAGAAAGTGAGTTAGTGAGGGAAATATATAGTTTTTCTCACTCACACTCGATGTATGAAGAGGGGTGGGAATTTTTCGACCCCTCTTCATACTTCACTTTTCTATAGGATCTACGCTGGCCACCATAATTTTAAACAGTAAGTGAAGGAATTAAAGTAGTTTTTTTTTACCGACTTCAAAAAAGGAGGAGGTTCTCAATTCCGTTGTATTTTTGTTCGTAATATAAAAACTGTACGTCTTAAATAAAAATAAAATCCTGTTATAGAATAGGCAAATTAAGGCCTTTCAGATACTTTGTACCCATGTAACTCTCCTTAAAGCTTGACCACCGATTTCCTTACATTTTTAATTTTAGCCCTTGGGTGGGAATATGCATATATGTAACTTAAAGTTTGCGTTTTTATGGTTTGTATAAAGATTCATTAATGAGTGCAGTCACGAGCTGAGGACAAGGCATAATGGCCCTCATTATTGAGGTATAGGCATGGATATAAGTCCAGCAGTGGACTGCTATAAGCTGATGATAAGTATGATGATAATGATGAGTAATTACTATATCAGGCACTGTAAGCTTGATTTTTGCATGTGACGCTCAGGTAGCTATTATCTTTTCTTATGAGCCTCACCACACCACACCACACCAGCATATATCAGTCCACTGCTGGACATAGGCCTCCCCTAATAAAGGGGGATATGCCCATAATCCCCACGCTGGGCATGCGGGTTGGGGATCGCAGGGCACAGCTTCTCGCACCACTGACGCTGCTGCCCATCGGTGGCCAGAGGATTTAGCTGTGACGATGTAGGCTGCGCTATGCCGCAATCAGCCGGCCGCCAGAGCCCCGTTCGTTGTTTAGCAGGGTGCACCACGGGCAGGTGAGGTTGGCTTGGGATCCGAAGATAGAGGTAGATAGAGGTAGAGGTTATGAGCCTTATCCTTATGAAGGGCAAAGGCCTGTCTGTCCACATTGCCCGATCTTGGTATTCCGTTTGCCAGGATTAGAGATCGATAGAGGTAGAGGTTATGAGCCTGATCCTACTGAAAGGTAAAAGCCTGTATTTCCACATTGCCTGATCTTGGGATTCCTTTTGCCAGGATTAGAGATAGATAGAGGCAGAGGTTATGAGCCTGATCCTATTGAAGGGCAAAGGCCTGTCTTTCCACATTGCCTGATCTTGGGATTCCGTTTGCCAGGATTAGAGATAGATAGAGGTAGAGGTTATGAGCCTGATCCTACTGAAGGGCAAAGGCCTGTCTTTCCACATTGCCCGATCTTGGGATTCCGTTTGCCAGGATTATCTTACAGGAGGTCACTATTACTTGACTAAATTCATCATCATCATTATCATTCACAGCCTGAGTTTATCCATTATTCACGAGGCCTTATGAAGTGTGTGCCATCCACCATGGTCTTGCGCTAGACACTTCTACGTACGCCCGGCAACGCGTACAATGTGGTCTACCCTTCTCGCTACTTGTCTTCCGAAATTTATAATTTATTAGCTGATATTATGTATGATAGCATTGGTCAAGAGTATCTTGCTAAAGCAAGGCTCGAGAGCTTGAGCCATCGTCGCGAGGTTGCAAGTTTGTCGGTCTTTTATAGATTGTACTTCGGAGAGTGTGCGCAGGAGCTACATGACCTTATTCTGGCTTCACCTTTCTTCCATAGAAGCTTCAGATGCACTGCTAACTACCATCCGCATCAAGTTGATATTCCATTTAACAGGACTAAGCGCTTCCAAACATAATTTATAATGCATACTGGTAAAATATGGAGTCAGCTGCCAGCGTCTGTTTATCCATTGTCTTATGACCTTAACAGCTTCAAAAAGAGAGTTAATAGGCATCTTCTGGGAAAGCTCGTCCCATTATCGACCTCATTCTTGCCCACGCAAGCCTCGAGGTCAAGAGCTGGCCCATGCTAAATATGAAAAAAAGACCTATGTTCACCAGTGGATTGATATATTCCGATGATGTTGATGATGATGACGAATTATGGGACCTCACATATACATTTGCACGTAGCACGCCGACTAGTATCGTCACAGTTTCTGAACTTTTGGCTTTGACGCCAAAATACGAGTCAGTTTGAAGCCAAGTGGGGCAATACATCCCTGGCCTATTTTGAACTATAATATTTTTAAAACAAAATACTGAAGTAATGTAGTATAATACTTGGCCATTTGGCAAATTCATGGTAGAGCCTTGACATAAATATCTTTTTAATTTTATTTGGCAAACCCGTCCGGATGTTCCGCTCTTTGTTTCGATGGAAGTGACACCATTTTGCTCGCGGAGCACAAACATTCTCTATTTTCTGACTAGTAAGTTCAAGTGCTGTCGACAGTGCATTTTCGGTTAAAAACTTGGTAGAACTCTGGAAAAAGGACTGTGATCAGACAATACGGTTGCTAGGGAAAATACGGAACGAAAAAAAGTATGCAAGAAGTATTTTGGAAATATATTTTACTAGCTGACCTGCTCTCAAATTCGTTAACGTGTATACTTGTATTAATATTACAATAGGATTAATAATTTCCGAACGCGGAAAGAGGAATAACATACAAACATATAAATTTCAATCTGGTGAAATCGATACCCAATACTCAATCATGTTTGAAAATCATGATCCTCTTTGGAATATTATACATTCAGGCTATATAATTATGTACTCAAATTGTTTACTCCGTGACAATTTAAAATAAAGTCTTCATATTTTTATAGGTTAGTTACAAGTGAGCGCCAACTTCGTCCGCTTAAAAGTTTTCATCCGTTCCGAGGCCTAATTTTCAGGAAAGCCTTATTTAGTACACCTCTACCTTGTGCATCTGAACAAACAAATTTCAATTACTTGGTTCTTGGTTGTGCGTTGTATGTTACTCCGTAAGCTAGCTTCATTTTTATATTAGAGTTTAAAGTAAGGGGTTCCAACCTTGGAATCGAAGCCAACCTCATCTGTCCAAGGTTCACCCATCTAACTAAAAACAGGGCCCCTAGCGGCCAGCTGAATGCGGCATAGTACAGCCTAACACCGGCACAGTGTAATTCCATGATCACTGATTGGCAGTGCGAGAACCCCAACCCACATGCCCAGTGTGGGGTTTATGGCCGTATCCCCCTTAAGGAGAGGCCTATGTCCAGCAGTGGACTGATATAGGAAGGTGCAGCACATACCGGTTCACCGTTAAATCAAATATCTCTGTTTTGCTTCCATACCAAACTAATTACGAAAGACACTAGTCAATCCATCTCTCATGAACTCCCTAATTTAAGCTGTGAACTACTGAGACAAAAATCATTATTATACGGAAAACTGTCTATTATTTATCTAGGATTTATTATGCCCTATCTAACTACCGAAAACGAGAGGCCAAGTGCAAAAGAAATGGTTAAATGAATCGTGACCAGGCTCATAAGTATCCCAGTGGGAGTCTTCGGCACAGGAAACGACTTCTGATTGGCACTGCGAATATTTAAGGGGTCTTGAAAAACCCCAGAGAATTTCTTTATTCGTTCGAATTTAATTTACTTCGAGAGACACGCTACGGTTTATGGATTTGTCGTTATTATTTTACAGCTTCCGCTTGCGGTTTTGTTCGCGTAGCCTTAGAGCAGAAATTTTTAGATTCAAGATCACAAATTTGCACTCTCACTTCACACTTACTCACTCTCACACAACATTTTAAATCAATAAATTCAATTAAACTTAAACTTTATGTTGTTTTAATTTTCCGTTTTTCATGCTTATCAAACATTTAAGTTCTGCTTTTCCTTTTCTTCATAATTAGTTCTTGTGTAAGTGTTAGAACCTTGTACCCTAATTTTGGAGATGGGTGTGGATATCTGTGACACAATATTATTTTACTCCTGTGGATATCATGGTTTTTGATTACAGTTTTTGCAAATTAATTCGTTCTAGAATAGCGGAGAGAGTGTCACGTCAAGTGCTATACTGAAGTGAGGCTGGGGCGGGTCACGTAAGCCTTACATATGCGCTGTGATACATGGGCATCGATCGCCACCTAATGGTTACCTGCAGATGGGCGAAGATGCAGGCCTGGGGAACGTTGGCGTGACGATATCGATGCCTTTTGTACTAACTGGTGGGAGGCAGCAAGCGATCGTAAGTCGTGGAAAGAGATGGGAGAGAACTTTACCCAGCAGTATATCAGCATAGTTTAATAAAAAAAGCTCCGAACAAAGATTATTAATTATTTATTTAAATTTGTGTTTGTTTATTTTCACAATCAGGTCTAATAGCTTTTTTTTCTCACTCGTCGTGCCGATATTAGTATGCAGAAATAAGAAAGTTATTTTGCTATATCTAAG
Source organism: Horisme vitalbata (assembly GCA_951804965.1). Taxonomy (NCBI): domain Eukaryota; kingdom Metazoa; phylum Arthropoda; class Insecta; order Lepidoptera; family Geometridae; genus Horisme; species Horisme vitalbata. The sequence goes on from OX638101.1 coordinate 12,175,745, forward strand.
GTAAATGTGTTATTATTTTCCTTATTGACGTATTATTTGTATTCGATGCGCGAGTACACAACACAAGATTTTCGTTCACGAAACTTTTTTCGTCAATAAAAGCATGCATTAAGTCAAAAGCAATATGAAAGTAAACTTTGCCCTGACTGAAGAATTCACGACTAGACTTATACACCGTACAACAATTCCTCATATTATTATAAACAATTTAAGTGATAGTTAGTGACCAAATTGTGGAAATATTATACCAGACGCCATTTAATAAACATATGAGCAAATAAATAAATAAATAATCCTTGACGTTATCACACAGCATCATGTAAGGTACCTGAGGTAATTAAAGCCCGCGGCATAATAAAGCCCACTTTCAAAATTCGCGCGGTTAATGACTAAAACCAGCTTCCATCTACACGCACACATGCTCCATTAGCATAAACCCCCATCGCGTAAAGAAACCGCGGGCTGGCGCCACCATCTTGTCAAGGGCAAGCTCTAAGTTGTGAAAGTGAGACGTGCAACGTGATTTTAGAAGATTTGAATGCAAAAAATTGTAAGTTTCTTTGTCTTTTTATTACTATTGTACAAAATTACTTATTCAGATCGTATGTTAGGTCAAGCTCAGTGTGATTTCAATGCTTGTTAACGTAAATATCTGTTTGTTTCGACATGTTGGGGTTTCTTGCTGAACTTACCTCTAGGATAATAAGGCCCAGCAAAACAAGCGCTGGGCCTTATTTTCCTTAAGGAGAATGAAGTCAAGTAGCCTAATATTTTTGTGTTTGTTTTTGCAGATATAGCCAATATGCCGCCCAAAAGATATTTATGGATGGAAGCAAATCTTCAATCTGCTATTGTAAGCAGTTAAACGGGGGCAACTAATTCGCACAGCGTACTGCAGCTGTTCGGTATAATATCCCAAGGCGAACGTTAAGAAACCATTTAAAAAGTGGGATTACCTTTGAAATCTAGGACGTTGTTCAATAATGTCACTTGAGCTACAAAATGATCTCGTTTTTAGAATAGTAAGTTTTACTAATATAGGAATGCCTCTGAGACCTAGACTCATTCGCACACAAGCGTTAATATTCTGTGAAACATACAAATTCAAGTACAATTTCAGTAAGGAATCTGGACTAGGAAAAGGACTGTTTAAATACATCAAGAATAATTTTTGATAATGTTTGAAGAGTTTTTAAAAGCTCATAGTATATAAATGCTGCCAAAATATCTATTAGGCCATTATAATCCCCTATAGTATAATAAGGCCCAATGGCTGGTTTTTTGATTAAAATGTTTACTGATTATAATTGTTGTATTTTATTGGTATTCCCATAACTACATCATCATATTTCTTTGACCACTTCGCAAATAAAACTGAGTTTTGTAGTGGGCCATATTTTACTGCTGTGGTAAAATAAGGCCCAAAGGAAGGTTTTTTTTGAATGGGCATAACTTTAACTTTTTACTATAAAGCATTTTATTTTTTTTATTTACATACTAGCATATTGAACCAAAGTTTAGGATTAATCCAGATTTTATCTCATTAGTCCTGTTACACAGGATTTCTATCACTTTCAAGTTAGGTGGGCCTTATATGCCGCGGCTACCTTAGACCCAAACTAAGCAGAGCTTGTATTATAGGAACCACATGATTGATATACTACATAGATACATTTTTTTTTGTAAATACATACTTAACATACATTTTTTTTGTTTTCTCTAAAAGCCCAAACATAGTCTTTGGTAGTGGTATTAGAGGCTAATGGAAACGTATGTTTAGAAGATTGGTCTCATCATTCAAAGGTCAATGAAGACCTTATGATATTAGATGTTCCACTGTTAGTTATTTCAGATACTATTTTTAGTATAGCTTTGAAGCGATCTTTTCCAGGAATTATGGGTTTTTACTTACTGTAGATAAAATATAATAGAAGATAAAACAACAAGACTTCCCATAGTAAGTACTTCTATTTATGTTTTTATATTATTTTTTACCAATACTAGGATTTTTATTATTTATATAATTCATTTTTATGAATATTATTACGGGTATTCTGTAATAATATACAGGGTGGGACAAAATTTTACCTTATTGAGGGCAGAAAAAATATTGGCATTTTTGGATTTTTGACAAAACGTACAGTCAGCCCGGAAAATTAAATTTGTAAAAAAAAACAATTTGTGCTCAATCGACTCTATTTCTAAAGAGAAACACTTTTCCCAAAGTAACTTACCAACGAATCGTAAGTTTTCGCAAAAATCAAAAAAGTTTTCCATACAATTTTTATACTTACACCAATATAAACTTAAAGAAAAAAACGGAAAATAACAGAACGTACAATGGGTGGTCATAACGGTATGTACTTACCTAACTAAGAAAAACTTCAACCTCCCACTGTCTGACCCCTCATAGACTTAGAAGTCTAATATAAAATCAATATGCATTTGCATTCTCCAGCATATGACACGTATTATGCGACAAACGTTCATTTTATTCATGATCAAATGGCGCGATTAGAATATAATATTTTACATTATTTTGCACATTAGGGCTACAATTCAATTCAAGGTTGTCAGGTTTAGATCTACAGAAAAATGAGATGTATAAAATGCTTTCAACGATACAGTATTTTAATAAAAATGCAAATTTAAAACGTTTTTATGCTGTAATGATAAAATTGATATTTTATCATCATTCCCCTGCTTTTGTCCCATTCTAGGTAATGTCGGATAAAAATGTATATTTTTGGGTATACCGTGGAAAAAAAATAAAATCAGTTACTAGGGTACTTTAAGATGAAACAAGCACGTGGCTCACATCATGCTAAGTGGTAACCATCTATCATAGATTTGTCACGTAGGTTTCGCATGTTAGGAACGAGCCCTACAATGCAAAATTTTGCATCAATTAACATGAGGCATGAAGGTGAAAAGCCTCATGTCTCATGCCTGTCCTTACACCGGCACCCATACCTTCTAAACCGAAACACAGCAATGCTGCTTCACCGCAGAAATATACATGGTGGTAGTGGTTCAATTCCCGACACGAGATAAATGTTTATATGTTCTGAAAATATTTGTCTTGGGTCTGGGTGTTTTCCAGTAGTTTATTATACATCAGTCATGTGATTACCATAATACAGGCTCTGCTTAGTTTGGGGCTACATGATGCTGTGTAATAATCTCCAGCATTATTTATTTATTTATTTATTTAGTATGTTCCCGGACGAGCCCTCCACAAAGAGCTCTAATACCACTCAATCTATTTTATGATACATTCAATAAGTATACAATAAATAACTAGCCTCCGCTCACAGCATCCATTGCGTGGTACCACCATAAAAAGTACCCTATATGTTATTCCGGGTTAAGATTATTTTCATTATTTCAGTTTAATTTGTTAAGCAGTTTTGGCGTGAAAAACAGAGAAACAATTCATTTTTTTTATTGTACTTGACATAGACCAAATCATTATTCAACAACAGAAATAAGGAGCAACATAAATCAAAATCGACACCCAATAAACACTTCAACATTCAAAGTGATATTGTAAACGACTACTACACATTTCAGTAGAACTATCGCACCGTTTGTCTTTACACAGTACAAAGGAAGCAATGGGTGGCAGACAGCTGCCTAATGGTCTAATGGAAGTATGGAACCACTCGGATGGCGTTTGGCGTCACTTGCTTTCACGGTAATGCATCACGTTTTCACGTCGATAGGAGAAGACAAGTGTTTACGCTCTGATTGTAGGTATATAGTCAAAGCTGTACCTATGCTTACCTGGCTACCCTAAAGACTGTATTTAATTTATTTTGTTCACTGGGAATGTATGATTTCTACTAACTTATTAATTTTGTTTACTAAACGATAACCTATTAGTTTTTTAAGATTATTATTTTATTAACCTTTAAACGCTCAAACAGTAACCACTTTAGATTAAGTTTTTCTCTGTAAGTGGATTTATAATAATTCTTAAGAGAAATAAATATTTTGAACCGTTACTTACTGCAGCTAGCTTATGATTAAAATTACCTTTTTCTCGTAAAAGAATTCCGTCACTAAATTTTGTTGTTTGTAAATAAATAAATTAATGAATGAATGTATATACTAGGCACATCTTATTTAATGAGTCGTTTTTTATAAAGAGGATAAAAATATGGTTGATGAGGTACACCATACTCCAAGATGATATACCATACTAGGTTTAACCATCATGGAGTCAGTACTTACACCTCACTCTTAATATAAAAGCGAAATTGAGTTTGTTTGTTTTTCACGCCTTATCTACTCAACCGATCTTGTCTCTGCCTACTTTTTCAGTCACCTGTTTTGTTTCGACATCACATCTTGGAGATCGTTTAAAAAGTGATTAAATCAATTAGGTTTATAATATTTTGGTATAACTTATAATATTTTGGCATGAAAAGTTTTATTGGTTGGCTATTTCAAAATAAAACATAGCCAAGCACATGTCATGATTTCTTTAAAATTATAAGTTTTTTTTAACAATCATTATTATTCAATAATCCATTTCATAAGCAAATAATAATTACCGGATGTAAAAAGTAATAATCATGTATATATATATTATGGGAACTCAGAACCTGACTGACGAAAACCAGAGAGCTAATCTCTGGTTTTGTCGATGGTTGGATTTTGGAGGGAGGTATTGTCGGAGAGTACCTAACGAAAAATGGCGAGGCTTGGGCATTCCGAAAAGTGAAGCGGTAGCGACAAGTCGTCTTGAGAATTGAGATTGAGCCATAAGCCTCGTTAGTTTTTGAACAAAATGATCTCCAAGTAACTCTGTGCAATAATATCTAGAAAGTATCTAAAATGGATCCAAAAGCAAAAATAAAGTCTTATCCCAAGATAAATGTGTATCATTTATCACACACATATTTTCAGAAACTTGCGCTCTGTAATAATAACATTAAAGCATGCCAACGTGCATACAATCTCATATTCACCGAGACAAACCCTGTTCGGGTTTCCACACATGCTCTTATCAGTTCCACGAGACCGCGCAGACCCGAAAACTTCGCCAGTTCAACCAAATCGAATAAGTTTTCATACTAACGTAATTTATGTTGACTGCACTTGGCTTGGGTGTAAACCAAGTGCAAACGCATAGTTTGCACCCCAATGAGGATTTATTGGACAGTCGGGCGTTATAACTTGAAAACGAAGTCACGTACGTGACATGTCTTTGTGTCATGGCTAGCTTACTCTACGATTATGATTTGTTTTTGCAGCGAACATAACATCGTAGAATAAACTGAAATAAGTACGTAGGTGAGTAATAATCACCGCTTATCTTCACATTACTGACTTAAATGGCCTTACTTTAATGGAATCACTTAGGTGTTTTGATGGACATGAGTATAATGAATTATCAGTTATCAAGTTAAAATGCGTTACTTAGTAAAATAATATTTAATCGTAAGAGTTGGACTAGCGCACAAACAAACAATTCCGTACAAACTGGTAGGTATAAAATCATTTATTTTGAGATTTTACTCCAAATTGAAAGAAGAAATTGAATAAACATATTTTCATTTTGGTTTTGAAATTTACGGTTATTGACGACCTCTGTGGCGCAGTGGGCGAACTTCCGCCTGGGACGCAGAAGGTTGCGGGTTCGATTCCCGCCGCGGGACAAATGTTTGCATATTCTGCAGATATTTGTATCGGATCTGGGTGTTTTCTATGTATGATATTTATGTATTTACAAAAAAATGTATATATGAAATATATCAATCATGTGGTTCCTTTATTACAAGCTCTGCTTAGTTTGGGGCTACATGATGCTGTGTGATATTCTCCAGCATTATTTATTAATTTATTATTTATTGGATTTTTTCGTGATTCTAGGTTATACGAAAAGAACCCCCTACGAGGATTACTAATACCCCCAACGTAATAACCCTTGAGATTTTGATTCCTAGGTGAAGATAAGGTATCTTGTGATTGCCTTGACTTAGAAGTTTATTTTTGCCAGAGCTCCAAGAGATTGCAGACCTGAGTATTTGATACTAATTTTAACTTAAATAACGCGGGACGTAATCACATCATCATGCAGCCCCAAACTAAGCAGAGCTTGTATTATGGGAACCACATGATTGATATACTACACATATAACATTTTTTTTTTGTAAATACATACATATTATACATAGAAAACACCCAGACCCGAGACAAATATCTACAGAACATGCAAACATTTGTCCCGAAGCGGGAATCGAACCCGCGACCTTCTGCGTCTCAGGCGGACCTTCGCCCACTGCGCCACAGAGGCCGTCAAGTCACTTAATACGTGGTCCCACGAGTCTCGACAGACAGACAGTCAGACTAATAGACAAACAACGAAGTGATATTATATAAAGGTTTCTAATAAGGGTTTCTTTTTTCCTTTTGAGGTTGAAATCCTAAAAATAATAACACTTGCTTCTTCACTTGTTTCAAAGTGACCCAACGATCTAATTGATAAAGAGTTTATATGAATTTGACTTTAAATTAACTTTGTACATGAAACTATGTTAACTGCTTTCAAGAATTCAAAAAAAACGATGCGGAATTGCCAGTATCCCCGATTGAATTTTATTGTTAACAAATAGTTACGACGCTAAAATTGTTCACCCCCAACATAACTTAGCCGAAATCAGAGAAATTAGTTAATTCCCTTACTAATATAATCACGCCAATCTACTTGACAATATCACAATAGCTTTGAAACGACATACTGTTAATAGGACAGAATAGATGTGATATGTGTACGTATATATGATACGTCTAATGGAACTTGATGGAGCTCACGGATGTTGTAGCTACGTACCTTCATACGTATAGATTCACAGACTGCATTATCTACGTTCACGTTACGGTGTGTAACTTAACAAGAAGCGGTATCTTGCTTCATAGTAAACTAGCTTCTGACCGCTGCTTTCCTCGCGTGGTACACGAATGAAAAATAACTTTTTGTTTTTGTTTTTTGTTTGTTTGTTTAAAAACTTTATTGCACATAATTCAATATGTTACAAAAGGTGGGCTTAATGCCGTAGGCATTATCTACCTGCCAACCTGTAACAGGTTTAGATAAGAGGTTGGCGTGCTAACCTTAAACTAAAAAAGATAAATGATGCGAATAATATACGTACTAATAATATACATATCAACACTAAACCAAAAACTATATAAATATAAAAATATTATATAAACCAATTAACGTAAAAAAAAAAAACTATTTATACATAAAAGATTACCGACATACCTGTCGATACAATATTCCGAAAAGCAGTGTACAACTTTGCGTGGACAAAGATCTATGAGTAAAACCTCTTCAAATAGTGCTCCCGCAATAGTCGCTTAAATGTCTCTCTAGACTCAACCCCTCTGATATCAGGAGGCAGGCCATTCCACAGTCGAACTGCCTCAACAGAAAAGGAATTGCCAAGAAAAGAAGAACTATGAAAGGGAATTTCCAATAGGAGATTATTAACGGATCTGAGATTTTTGGCGTGAGTATCTGCTAGAAAATTAAAACGATCCTTTAAATAGCCAGGCGTATGTGGTTCCTTTAGAACCGAGAAAAGTAAACATAGGATCCTGACATTCCTGTGCTCCCGGATAGGTAGCCATTTGAGTTTAGCTCTGTACTCACTAACGTGGTCATATTTACGGAGGTTAAATATAAAACGGATACATGTATTCAATAGACGGGCAAGCTTGTTAAGGAGGTCTTCATTTAGATCTATGAAGACAACATCAGCATAATCAATTATTGGGATAAGGAGAGAGTTAACGAGAGTAACTTTGGTAGGAATAGGGAGAAAATTTTTAAGACGAAGAAGTGAGTGTAAGCTGCCATAAACTTTTCTAGAAATTTCTTTAATTTGAGGGATCCAGCTTAATGTTGAGTCCATACAGAGTCCAAGATTTTTGACAGTAGGAGAAAGAGAAATGATGGAGCCATCATATATTAAGGGAGATACATTTACTCCTTCTAATTTAGCCAGCTGACGAGAACTACCGATCATGATAGCTTGGCATTTGTTTGGATTGACTTTTATGCCAAATTTGGTTGACCATTCCAGTAATCCAGCAAGGTCACCATTGAGGATCCTGATGGCATTTTCCAGATCATTTACAGAGGAAGAATAATATAGCTGGAGATCGTCGGCGTACAGATGGTAGTGACAGAGAAGTTTGCGAGTAAGGAGATTAATAAACAGTGAAAACAGGAGTGGGGATAAAATACCTCCTTGCGGCACACCGGATTCGATCTCCAACCAACCCGAAAAGTCAGGGCCATTACGGACTCTCTGTTGGCGACTGTTGAGGTAAGAGGAAAACCAAGCGACTACTGGCGGTGCAAAATTTATTTGAGGAAGGAGTGCAAGAAGAAGATCATGATCGACTGCATCAAACGCACTACTAAAGTCGACCAGGACAAGTATTGTAACTTGAGAGTTCTCCATATTTCTACGAATATCCTCTGTGACATTCAGCAGTGCAGACGCAGTACTATGACCTTTTCTAAAACCAGATTGAAAGGGGTTTACAAGGTTGTTACAAGAAAGATACTCCGTTACCTGAGCATGGACTATTGCCTCTACAACTTTCGAGAGAAAAGGGAGGATTGAAATTGGACGAAAATGACATAGAAGGGTCGGGTTAGGGATCTTAGGAAGGGGGATCACATGGGCTTTACGCCATTGATCAGGGAACTGTGAAGACGTAAGGGAAGAGTTAACGACATGAGTGATAGTAGGAATGATTTCGTTCAGAATGTGGGCGATCATTAAGCGGCCAATGTTGTCACTGCCCACGGCACTGGATTTAAAGGAAAGCAGAGTTTTTCTAATCCTATCTTCACTGACAGTGGTAAAGTTGAAAAGTTTGTTGTTAGGGAGAGGTAATCTAGAGATTTCAGTGAGGGCTAAGGTTTTGATAACAGGATCGAGTTTACCTCTTCTTGTGAAATGATTGTTCATAGAGTCAATATCTGAGACAAGTTTAACATTGAGGCACTTCTGCTTTCCTATCCCAAGTGTATTAAGGAATCTCCAGAGACCGGCTGGAGTAGAAAGCTCAATTTGTTCCATTATGTAACGTTTTTTAGCGTTTCGAACCAACATGTTACACCGATTGCGCAGCCACTTATAGGAGTTCCAGTTCTCATCACATCGATTTAGTTTGTATTTACGGAAAGCTCGATCTCTCCTACCCATGGCTTTCCTAATTAAATCATTGAGCCAAGGCGCAGAGGGTCGTTTAATTTTAACCAGGTGAAGAGGCGCATGCACATCATACAAGGCAGTAATGTTTGAGGATAAAAACTCCACCTTCTCATCTAATGAAGAAAGAGATACTACCACAGACCAATCCACTGATAAAGCTGCTTCAGTAAGCTTTGTTTTGTCAAGACGTGAGAAATTACGTTGTTTGACAGCAACTGGTTTGGGCTTTGGCGGTCGTAATTTGTAAGCTACGAAGAGAAGGTCGTGTTTAGAGAAAGCGGGTGCAGCAAGTTGGCCATGAGTTTCAATGCGGTCAACATCAGAAGTGATAATGAGGTCAATTAAACTATCACTATCAGAAGTGTGATGAGTAGTATGTGTGTTGTTTATTATGTTTAGGTTCACTGAGTCAACAATATTCCTAAGTTTATCAGCTCTCCACTTCAGCCTGTCCCTGAGAAGACAGGTATTTAAGTCGCCTAAAATGATGGTATGAGCATAGTCGGAGGTGAGCTCTTCAAGTGCTGCTTCAAGTTTTGCAAAATAGTCTACAGTGGGTGGGCAGTACACAACACCGATTAATATTTTGACTCCAATGTCTATTTCAAGGAAAAGGAACTCGGCTGATTTGTTGTAGAGTGATGGAGACTGTTGGAGAATTTTGAAGTTAAAGTGACTTTTTAGATATATGGCAACCCCACCACACCCCTTACCAGTGCGGTCATTTCGAACCAGCACAAAACCAGGCAGAGGAAAGAAAGAGGAAGGAAGTGATGGCTTTAGAAAGCTCTCTGAAACCATAATGACATCAGCACAGCCAGAGCCAAAGGATTCCAGAAGATCAGAATAGTGTTGAGGAATGCTTTGGGCATTAATATGACAAAACTTTAGAGTTTTAGGATAAGAGCTAAACACTTCGACTAGCAAATCTCCTAATGAAGGTGAATTCTCATCACTAGCACTATCAAAAGAGGTATCAAAGGCAGAAACCGCAGAGTGAAACGATTCCTCGCTATCATCAAATATATCAGACATTATAAATTAATTGATTGATCGGCAGGTATGGTCTGGACAACTATTTCTTTGTACTTACTATAGCCAATAAAATTAAACCTAAATATAATATACAAGAGCAACAAGCACGTTAAATATCTAATAAATTTACTAGTATGTACTTACTATGCACCTAAACCATGTCAGCCATTGTAAGTTTACGGTCGGTGGACCAACAAACACTTTATCAATACATCAACAAAGATAGTACAAAATTATAGAAAGAATAAAACAAAAGCCAAAAAAATTTAAAAAAAAGAATTAAAACAAAAAAAAAACGATAAAGCGCTTGATCACTGACTGCTACATTGCTTGAATTGAATTGTTTGACATGGAATGATAGACAATTTAACAGTATGACATTGACAACCTAGTTGACACTCGACATTACTGACGTTTGGCAGATCCTCTGCCACTGATTTAGTACAAAACAAAAAACAGTAAACAAAACATGCCAAAAAATAATGCAAAAGAAAGTGGGTGTTTTTTAAAAGTGGTCCGCCAGTGATACATCGAAATCGTGGAAGGGGGAAGCTACTTTGGGCCTTTGCGGCCCGCAGATGCCGCCGCCGCCGCGGTCGCTCCCATCTGCTTGCGAGTCGTGGGCGGTAGCGGCGCCGACGACGGCGCCCCTGTCGCTGCTAGGCGTTTGGGATCAGCTGCCGTGGTCGATAGGTCCGTCTTGGGTGTCGGTATTGCCGTGTTCGGTGCGATGGGCATACCCGGCGTCGCGGACCTAGCAGTCACCGCTGGATATTTCTTAGTGAGCGCTTTGAGCTCCTCCAAGGACACTATACGTTTCCGGTCGTTGTTCGGAAGTTTCACGAAGACAGCACCGTCCCGTGTCCAGCAGCCTCTAATGCCGAAATGCGAGCGAGCCATAGTGAAAATAGCTTGTCTTGGTTTTGTCAGAAACTCGCTAATGACTGTAGAAGAGGTTTTCAGCATTGTTTTTTCCATCCAAACGTGATTACGAGTTTTGATGTTGGTGAACCGTATTAGTATAGGACGGCAGCCTGTGGGTTTTTTCATGCCCAAACGATGGCAGATTAGAATACTGTTTGAGTTGATGTCACACAGTTTCATTTTGGAGTTGATTATATCAAGAATAACCACAGAACAATCCTCGTTGTCAGATTCGGGAATACCATTAAAAAGTAGTGCATTCCTTCTGTTGAAAGTGTCAATCTCGTCCACCTTTAGTGAGAGAGCCTCTATCTGGGAACGCAGGCCCTTCATAAATGACCAGGCCAAATCACGGAAGTTTATAAAGTCATTGGCTAACTCATCTAGACTTATCTTGGAGCCACTGGAGGCAGCTTGCTTTAGTGATTTTTCATAGGCATCCATCCTTGATGAAAGTGAGGCCTCAATGCAACATTGGGCATCCAATAGCTCTTGAACCTCAGACATTGTGGAAGATATAGGTTATGCCAACAGGTTAGTGCACAGATCACTCAATTACCACATTCAATAGGCACAAAACAAATAATCTATATAAATTGTAGGATTTTATGAATAACTAAGTACTTTTTGCAGACAAGAATAGAGAGTTTATTTATAATAATTTAGATTGATATAGGAGAAGGATATAAACAGTGTTAACCAGTTGCGCGCCTACCCGCGAATCCCAAAATGTTTTTCCTGGTCTAGAACTACAAATTTAAATTTCAGCTCAAAATTATAGCTTTTTTTGTGGTTTTGGCGGGTAAAAGTAATAATATAATAATAAACTAGAGGTTGGGTGGTGCGCGAGCTGCACGCAGCTCGCGGTTTTGGCGTGCATTGTAAAGCTATACGACAGGATTTAGAAGTGAAAGAAGCAATTATTAATGATATTGAAGTAGGAGGAGCAATCAATGAAGATTTAGAAGTGGAAGAAGCAATCAAAGAGGATATCGAAGTTGTAGAAGCAAGCTATCAGAGTGGGTTTCGAAGAGGAAGAAGCAATCAAAGAAGATATCGATGTGGGAGAAGCAATTAACGATGATATCAAAGAAGAAGAAGCAATCGAAATCGAAATCAAAATCGACCAACAACTACCCTACACCTAACCTACAACAACCCTACAACTACCCTACAACTACCCTACAACTACCCTACAACTACCCTACACCTACCCTACAACTACCCTACAACTACCCTACAACTACCCTACACCTACCCTACACCTACCCTACACCTACCCTACAACTACCCTACAACTACCCTACAACTACCCTACAACTACCCTACACCTACCCTACAACTACCCTACAACTACCCTACACCTACCCTACAACTACCCTACAACTACCCTACAACTACCCTACATCTACCCTTCACCTACCCTACAACTACCCTACAACTACCCTACAACTACCCTTCAACTTCCCTACAACTACCCTACACCTACCCTACACCTTCCCTACACCAACCCTACAACTACCCTACAACTACCCTACACCTACCCTACACCTACCCTACAACTACCCAACAACTACCCTACAACTACCCTACACCTACCCTACAACTACCCTACAACTACCCTATAACTACCCTACACCTACCCTACACCTACCCTACAACTACCCTACACCTACACCTTCACCTAACCTACACTAAATATCTATACGATTTCACCAAACATCGACACATGTTATTAAAGTAAAGAAAAAAAAAAGTTTTGTATGAGGGGGTGAAAATTTTGTATGGGATATTTTTTTTTTGTATGGGACCCCAATTTTTTTTTTCGGATCCCTATATTAAAAAGCACCCTGAGCAATATTAGTTTGAGCGCGAACCCTCTACGACCTATAGTTTCCGAGATACATTGGGGGTGGGGGTGAAAGGGGGTGAAAAGGGGAAATGTCAGATTTTTCCTGAGGTCGCCCCCACTCCCTCTATACAAATCCACCAAAAAATTTAACCCTACGAGGTGGCATCTGGGAGAACAATCATGTCAATCAGTGAATCAGTGAGTCAGTCAGTGGTAATCGAGCTATATATAGTATAACTAGAGGTTGGGTGGTGCGCGAGCTGCACGCAGCTCGCGGTTTATGTTTTAAATTGTAAAGCAATCAGAGAGGGTTTCGAAGAGGAAGAAGTAATCAACGATGATATCGAAAAGAAAGATGCCATCAAAGCGGATAGCAATCGCAATCGAAATCGAAATCGAAATCGAAATCGAAATCGAAATCGAAATCGAAATCGAAATCGAAATCGAAATCGAAATCGAAATCGAAATCGAAATCGAAATCGAAATCGAAAACGAAAACCAACACCTACCCTACACCTACTCTACAACTACCCTACAACTACCCTACACCTACCCTACACCTACCCTACAACTACCCTACACCTACCCTACACCTACCCTACAACTACCCTACAACTACCCTACAACTACCCTACACCTACCCTACATCTACTCTACAACTACCCTACAACTACCCTACAACTACCCTACAACTACCCTACACCTACCCTACAACTACCCTACAACTACCCTACAACTACTCTACAACTACCCTACAACTACCCTACAACTACCCTACACCTACCCTACAACTACCCTACAACTACCCTACACCTACCCTACACCTACCCTACACCTACCCTACACCTACCCTACACCTACCCTACACCTACCCTACAACTACCCTACACCAACCCTAAACCTACCCTACAAATACCCTACAACTACCCTAAAACTACCCTACAACTACCCTACAACTACCCTACAAATACCCTACAACCTACCCTACACCAACCCTTCACCTAAACTACACTAAATCTATACAATTCAATCTGGGAAAACAAACATTGCCATAGAAGTAAAGAAAAAAAAAAATTGTATGAAGGGGTGAAAATTTTGTATGGGATAATTTTTTTTTTGTATGGGACCCCAATTTTTTTTGTCGGATCCTTTTATTAAAATGCACCCTTAACAACATTAGTTTGAGCGCGAACCCTCTACGACCTATAGTTTCCGAGATACATGGGGGGTGGGGGTGAAAGGGGGTGAAAAGGGGAAATGTCAGATTTTTCCTGAGGTCGCCCCCACTCCCTCTATACGAATCCACCAAAAATTTCAACCCTACGAGGTGGCATCTGGGAGAACAATCATGTCAATCAGTCAGTCAGTGAGTGAGTGAGTGAGTGGTAATCGAGCTATATATATTATAATATAATAATAACTAGAGGTTGGGTGGTGCGCGAGCTGCACGCAGCTCGCGGTTTATGTTTTCAATTGTAAAGCAATCAGAGAGGGTTTCGAAGAGGAAGAAGTAATCAACGATGATATCGAAAAGAAAGATGCCATCAAAGCGGATAGCAGTCGAAATCGAAATCGAAATCGAAATCGAAATCGAAATACCTACACCTACCCTACAACTACGCTACAACTACCCTACAACTACCCTACACCTACCCTACAACTACCCTACAACTACCCTACAACTACCCTACACCTACCCTACAACTACCCTACAAATACCCTACACCTACCATACAACTACCCTACACCTATCCTACACCTACCCTTCAACTACCCTACAACTACCCTACAACTACCCTACACCTACCCTACAACTACCCTACAACTACCCTACAACTACCCTACACCTACCCTACAACTAACCTACAACTACCCTACAACTACCCTACAACTACCCTACAACTACCCTACACCTACCCTACACCTACCCTACACCTACCCTACACCTACCCTACAACTACCCTACACCTACCCTACACCTACCCTACAACTACCCTACAACTACCCTACACCTACCCTACACCTACCCTACAACTACCCTACAACTACCCTACAACTACCCTACACCTACCCTACAACTATCCTACACCTACTCTACACCTACCCTACAACTACCCTACAACTACCCTACAACTACCCTACAACTACCCTATAACTACCCAACACCTACCCTACCCTTACACCTACACTTCACTAAATATCTATACGATTACGAAAAGAAAAAAAAAGTTTTGTATGAGGGGGTGAAAATATTGTATGGGATAATTTATTTTTTGTATGGAACCCTAATTTTTTTTTCGGATTCTTACATAAAAAAGCACCCTGAGAAATTTTAGTTTCAGCGCGAACCCTCTACGACCTATAGTTTCCGAGATACATGGGGGGTGGGGGTGAAGGGGGGTGAAAAGGGGAAATGTCAGATTTTTCCTGAGGTCGCCCCCACTCCCTCTATACGAATCCACCAAAAATTTCAACCCTACAAGGTGGCATCTGGGAGAACAATCATGTCAATCAGTCAGTCAGTGAGTGAGTGAATCAGTGGTAATCGAGCTATATATAGTATAACTATATATAATATAATAATATATAATGCTGGACGTTGTCACACAGCATCATGTAGCCCGTAACTAAGCAGAGCTTGTATTATGGGTACCACATGGCTGATATATTACATTAAAAAGTAATAATCATGTATATATATATTATATTATGGGAACTCAGAACCTGACTGACGAAAACCAGAGAGCTAATCTCTGGTTTTGTCGATGGTTGGATTTTGGAGGGAGGTATTGTAGGAGAGTACCTAACGAAAAATGGCGAGGCTTGGGCATTCCGAAAAGTGAAGCGGTAGCGACAAGTCGTCTTGAGAATTGAGATTGAGCCATAAGCCTCGTTAGTTTTTGAACAAAATGATCTCCAAGTAACTCTGTGCAATAATATCTAGAAAGTATCTAAAATGGATCCAAAAGCAAAAATAAAGTCTTATCCCAAGATAAATGTGTATCATTTATCACACACATATTTTCAGAAACTTGCGCTCTGTAATAATAACATTAAAGCATGCCAACGTGCATACAATCTCATATTCACCGAGACAAACCCTGTTCGGGTTTCCACACATGCTCTTATCAGTTCCACGAGACCGCGCAGACCCGAAAACTTCGCCAGTTCAACCAAATCGAATAAGTTTTCATACTAACGTAATTTATGTTGACTGCACTTGGCTTGGGTGTAAACCAAGTGCAAACGCATAGTTTGCACCCCAATGAGGATTTATTGGACAGTCGGGCGTTATAACTTGAAAACGAAGTCACGTACGTGACATGTCTTTGTGTCATGGCTAGCTTACTCTACGATTATGATTTGTTTTTGCAGCGAACATAACATCGTAGAATAAACTGAAATAAGTACGTAGGTGAGTAATAATCACCGCTTATCTTCACATTACTGACTTAAATGGCCTTACTTTAATGGAATCACTTAGGTGTTTTGATGGACATGAGTATAATGAATTATCAGTTATCAAGTTAAAATGCGTTACTTAGTAAAATAATATTTAATCGTAAGAGTTGGACTAGCGCACAAACAAACAATTCCGTACAAACTGGTAGGTATAAAATCATTTATTTTGAGATTTTACTCCAAATTGAAAGAAGAAATTGAATAAACATATTTTCATTTTGGTTTTGAAATTTACGGTTATTGACGACCTCTGTGGCGCAGTGGGCGAACTTCCGCCTGGGACGCAGAAGGTTGCGGGTTCGATTCCCGCCGCGGGACAAATGTTTGCATATTCTGCAGATATTTGTATCGGATCTGGGTGTTTTCTATGTATGATATTTATGTATTTACAAAAAAATGTATATATGAAATATATCAATCATGTGGTTCCTTTATTACAAGCTCTGCTTAGTTTGGGGCTACATGATGCTGTGTGATATTCTCCAGCATTATTTATTAATTTATTATTTATTGGATTTTTTCGTGATTCTAGGTTATACGAAAATAACCCCCTACGAGGATTACTAATACCCCCAACGTAATAACCCTTGAGATTTTGATTCCTAGGTGAAGATAAGGTATCTTGTGATTGCCTTGACTTAGAAGTTTATTTTTGCCAGAGCTCCAAGAGATTGCAGACCTGAGTATTTGATACTAATTTTAACTTAAATAACGCGGGACGTAATCACATCATCATGCAGCCCCAAACTAAGCAGAGCTTGTATTATGGGAACCACATGATTGATATACTACACATATAACATTTTTTTTTTGTAAATACATACATATTATACATAGAAAACACCCAGACCCGAGACAAATATCTACAGAACATGCAAACATTTGTCCCGAAGCGGGAATCGAACCCGCGACCTTCTGCGTCTCAGGCGGACCTTCGCCCACTGCGCCACAGAGGCCGTCAAGTCACTTAATACGTGGTCCCACGAGTCTCGACAGACAGACAGTCAGACTAATAGACAAACAACGAAGTGATATTATATAAAGGTTTCTAATAAGGGTTTCTTTTTTCCTTTTGAGGTTGAAATCCTAAAAATAATAACACTTGCTTCTTCACTTGTTTCAAAGTGACCCAACGATCTAATTGATAAAGAGTTTATATGAATTTGACTTTAAATTAACTTTGTACATGAAACTATGTTAACTGCTTTCAAGAATTCAAAAAAAACGATGCGGAATTGCCAGTATCCCCGATTGAATTTTATTGTTAACAAATAGTTACGACGCTAAAATTGTTCACCCCCAACATAACTTAGCCGAAATCAGAGAAATTAGTTAATTCCCTTACTAATATAATCACGCCAATCTACTTGACAATATCACAATAGCTTTGAAACGACATACTGTTAATAGGACAGAATAGATGTGATATGTGTACGTATATATGATACGTCTAATGGAACTTGATGGAGCTCACGGATGTTGTAGCTACGTACCTTCATACGTATAGATTCACAGACTGCATTATCTACGTTCACGTTACGGTGTGTAACTTAACAAGAAGCGGTATCTTGCTTCATAGTAAACTAGCTTCTGACCGCTGCTTTCCTCGCGTGGTACACGAATGAAAAATAACTTTTTGTTTTTCCTGGTCTAGAACTACAAATTTAAATTTCAGCTCAAAATTATAGCTTTTTTTGTGGTTTTGGCGGGTAAAAGTAATAATATAATAATAAATATATAATGCTGGACGTTGTCACACAGCATCATGTAGCCCGTAACTAAGCAGAGCTTGTATTATGGGTACCACATGGCTGATATATTACATTATAGTTTTTTTTGTAAATACATACATATCATGTAGGTATAGAAAACACCCAGACCTGAGACAAAAATATCTGCAGAACATACAAACATTATCGATATGTCTTTAACTTATATAATGTAATTCCGTTAGCGGCCGTCTGTTTAGTATATAAGAAAACTCGGTGAACTCTAAGAGCAGTGGATTTTGAGAATATATTAAAAAATTGTATGATAAATTTGCTGAAATAGGTAAAATACTTATTTTCATTTAAAATATTTAGTTTGTATGTTTTTCAATGTAAAAAAATAAATAGTAGTTTTACAGTCATTTTAAGCTCATAATCCATACCTTACCGAAGGTTGGTACTTTAGTTCAAAGCTATTTAAACAAGGTACATAACACTAGTTTTTAAGACTTTGTAATCATAGTTATGCTAGTTTTATGCTGTAGTAAATACACAGAATACACTGAGTAACCGAGTTAATATTATGAAAATATTCTAATATATAAAAAAAATCTAATTCATATTCGAGTGTCAATATCCAATTTTAATAGAGTTTAAAAAGATTATGCTTTAGTCATTAATGAACCAACAGACTGCTATAGCCTGAAGATAGTGAGGATGATGAATAAAAATACCTACTACGAAAGTTTCAGAAAAATACAACTACGGCAATAAACAATAACATTGAAACAGAATAGCTCTTCAAATAAACTGGAACAATGAGTCGGATAACATTCTATAGCACTATTCAGCGCATATACGCCTTGTTTTGACACATGATGTGTCAACACATTTCCGATATCGAGAGATGCCCATACTTGAGATAGCCGAACGTAGCTACATTGTTGCTGACACTTGATGGTGATATGATACGAAGCCGGATACTTCAATAAAAAATATTTTGGTGCATAAAATGCGTGATAAAATTGTATTTTTCTGTATAATTTATCAAATTGAGTTTTATTTATCATCATTATCAGCCTCACTGATAGGCATAGGCCTCCCCTAATGAGCGCCATTCATCGATATAGTCTATGTACTCCACGAACGATATCTATTGAACACGTCTGCATTGACATTGAACACTTTTCAAGTAACATATGGTCTAAATTAGTGTAAATGTGGTATTTTGATGTTTATGTATATCGACGAGGTTTGGACGATTTTTGGCCAAACGTTCCAAAATCGTCCAAGGTCACTTGGAGACTGTGCCTTTATTTAGTACTATCTTGATAGCGCCGTCCTCAGCTCAACGTCTCCAGCTTCTGCCAGCAGCTTTTAAAAAAGTATCTCTCGAATCAAAATTATTGTCGCTAGACTCAAAGGTGATTTTTAACCATATCTACAAGAAAATGTAACTGATGTAATTTTAAAATTGTAATATTAGGTCCTTACCTATGGAATTGGTGTTTTTTCTCTCTATTTCTATTTGCAAATATTTTATTTTATTCAATAGACATATACAAAATTAATTTATTTTCTGAACGTAACATTATTGCAAAGATTGAAAATTTTATAAAATACAATTTTTGAGAAAGTTCATCAGCAAAAAATAAAACTTAAAAATTTCACGTGTTGTCACTTTTAATGCTTAAATTCGTAGTATTTTTTTATGTGTTACTTTTCTTATAAATAAGATTACGTATACTTTTCACAATGTTGTCCAATCAGACACAAAATTTTACGTGAATAGGTTTAGTAGTTCCAGAAAAAAATACAAAAATGTCTGTATGGAGAAATCAATTTTCTCAAAATTCTCCACACGAAACGCCAATTTCAGTAAGCACCTAGTAATAATTATTATAAAACTATATTATTAAGGGTTCTATATCTGATCACAACAAACTGCCAGCTATGCATATTGTAGATGGATCTCAAATCGGAGGAAAGCTATTGCTTCTCTCTCATACTGATGAAATATTGGATTCGAATTACTAACATTTACATGCAAATATATCCTTGACGAAAGCTTTTAAACTCTTGTCACGTCCAAGTATTCAAACAACTACTCTTTTGAGCATGACATAAGAGACACGCACCATAATGATGAGGTTTAAATTGGGGGACCTTTTGAATATCTGAAATAGCTGCGGGGACGAGGATGCCTTCAGACGTGCCTGCTGCTACGTGACGAATTCCCGCCCGCCCATCAATTTGGGCGGATAAGGAAATGATTTTACCCTAGATTGACCCATTTATAGTTTGATTTAATTTTGCCATCGATAGAACCTATTGGTTTGGAATTCAATGATAACATCAGTCGTCATAAGTACGTTCGAAATGCTTCGAAAATGCTTATCTTAGGCTCTGAGAATATGAAACTAGTCCTATTGTTGAGTATTTTGTGGGCCTATTTGCTTGCTTATCTATATTATTGATCGCTAAGCACTCGTGGCAAGGCTTACTTTGGCTTAGGAGATCATCAGTGATGCTATCACTTCACGCGGTTGTATTGGTAAATGTTTAGTGGCCATTTGTATCTGAACGAAATATTTGATGGTATATTATGGTCCTGGCTTTTCAGTCGCTAAACCATGTCAGGGGTCTTCTTTGACTCTAGAATTGGCCACTATATATTTGGTTCGAAAGGAAAACGAAAAGAAATAAACTATTTAACTAACAGAAAAAATTCATCGTCACCGCTTTCCAATAGTGTTGTTATACAATGTCTAAATAAAAATGATAGCTGCAGCAAAATGTCACCTACAAATGTCCACAAAACAGGCTTAATAAGAGAGAACTAGGTAAACCTAAATAAAAATCTGTGAGATGAATAGCAGTATGCACTACAGTAATGAACTCGCATTCAGCAGTTGAAAATGTTTTCATGGTACAATTTTCTGAGCTAACCTTTTATTATGTTAATCCGCTAAGATTCTATTTAGCTTATCTTAAGCTGCTTACTGAAAATGCTTCACTACCTATTTTTAGATTGACTATTTCCATTGACTTGACAACTCAAATCTTCAATAGCTTGTTTTTTTTATAATGAAAGGTTAAATTTAATTCATTCTTGAAATCATATGCATATCACAAAACAAGCAATGGCCCTGATAGGGTTAAAACCTGAAAACTTTTGATCGGAGGGTCGATCTAGACTAGCGAAAAGCGTAAATTAAAAATAACGTTTTGTCATTGGCCTAAATATTTCGTTACACTTACGATACGTCAGGTTGAAAATTTAATATAAGTGATATCTACAACCTGACGTATCGTAAGTGTAACGATAATAATATATATCTCAGTAGATATCACGAATATTTAATTTTCAACCTGAAGTCAGACGCGATTGCTATAGCAGAAAATAGAACCTGACTGAAGACTGGACTACTGGATTCATAAACCGTACTATGTTGCCTCATATTATTATGAACAATTAACTTACTTGATTCTGGTGGAATTGTGGAAAACTATCCCAGACGCCATTTAATAAAGAAGCGCAGTAAAGTCAAACTCATTTAGTTTAAATGTACAACATCTCAATATAAGTATGAATTTTCTTTATACTACTTTTTGCCATCCAACGACAATCCCCTTTTCTACATGAAGACACTTCACTAAGCTTGTAGCTACAAGTTGACAAACAGAAAATATTTTATTCTTCACGCTTTTTAAGCCGAACGCATAAACGTTATCACGGGTAAAGTTATAACTGAAATTCTGTGTTTTCTCTTTAAGAAAAATAATACGTTAAGTATTACCTTTTTATCACACTATTATTTTGATCTTGTATCAGTATCCCTACTAAAACTACTAAAATTGTAACTACCTAAATAAATAAAATGATAATTTAAGTATGTATAAAATTACGTGTGTTTGTACATGCAAATAAAGATTTATCTATCTTTATAATTTTTTCTGTGTAGGACTCCAGTCAAACAATCGTTCGTGGCCTCACTAGGCTTTCCCGTAGACCTGATAATCTAATTCTGAGAATCCAAGTCGAACCCATTGCGATACATATTCGTCGTAGATCACATGTCATGAATACTGATGAAATGACATGAATTTATACGCAGGCCTCATGTGGGTTGATGTACCTACCAGCCGCTAGCCGCTAATTGAGTTTATAATATCATCTATCACACGACCCTATATCAGTCCACGGCTGGACATAGGCCGCCCCTAGGAAAGAGGGAGGGGGCCTGTGTTACGCTATGCCGCAATCAGCCAGCCGCCAGAGCCCTGTTTGTAAGTTAGCATGGTGCACCACGTGCAGGTGAGGTTGGCTTGGGTTCCAAAGATGCGGGTTGGAACCCCTACTTACACCCTTATATATGCATACTTGTATCATTTTGTACTAATTTAATCAATTGACGCTTTGAGTGCTAAAAACACACTTGTGAGTAAGTGGCACGTCCTGCTCCTCCACGCGGATGGCGTCAACATGCTACGTGAATAAATACCTACTTATAAAAAAGGTACTCAGGAATATTTAAGTTACTATAAGTGAAATAATTTTAAACATGGTACCGTAGAGATATTATATGCACATTATACAAATACTAGCTTATTTCCTACTAGCTACTAGTTTATGGCTTTGCTCGCGTGGTATCCAAATAAAAAGTAGCCTTTTAATTAATCCAAATAGCAAACTATGTATATTCCAAGTTTCATCCAAATCCGTTCCGCTATTACGAAGTTAAGTGGGCACAGACATATACATACATACATACACACACACACACACACACACACACACACACACACACACACACACACACATACACGCACACGCACACGTACACGCACACGCACACACACACATTTTCGTAAAATAATAGGGCCGATCACTAGTCACTATATAGAAATGTTCTTGAGAAATGGAATGAGAGATGGGTGGAAATCACCCATATAAGAAGGCTCTTAGGCGAAAAAAATCCCGAAACGTTTGAAGTCTCCTATGATTTTGCCATTTTTACACCGATTGTAATCATAAGAGTAAAAAAACATGCTTATTATCTGCTCTCAGGCCAGTTTGTTCTGCCATTATTATTGTTTTGAATGATATGTTTTTTTTCTCCTACTATTATAATTAAAATTTATGACTTAACCTTAAATATATAATTTTAAAAGTACGCTATAGCACCGACAAACTTCAAGGACTTTTATGTCCAGTATCGAGGGACCTCTATGAAGTAAGTGGTCACTTTGGTACATCGTTTTTTTATTTAGGATCTTCATTTTTTATTTTTTATTTTTTTAACATCAGTGGCAGCCTTTGCCCAGAACTCATCCGGCATGCGGCACGGATTTATTATTTGTATAATATCTTATTTTCATCATAATCTAAGCCCTTTTCAACTGTCAGTTATTTCATAATCATTAATTTATTCATGCAATACAGTACATTTATTGGTATCATATGATATTAAATTGCATGTTACAGGCTATAGGTATCTCACATAAACCCTGTCTAAGGGTAGGTATAGCAATATGGTAGGAGATTTTTATTGTCCATTACAGTGGTTTAACTTAGATATGATAGGTTGCTAGGTAGGACCCTGTCAGAGCGCTCAATTCAATGGATCCATTGAATGAGTTTGAAAAATGTATAAAATTACATGTTCTATTTTAAAATAACTAACATCATTTTAATCATATATCGTCCCGTTTGTATCGTAGTGCACATGAAATGAACCTTAGTCGATAGTTAAGGATCTTAGCTTTTATATAATATCAAATAAGTTTTGTTTATATGATTTCTGTGACGATTTACCATGTTACTGTTGGCACAGAGACAACTCCTATGGGTTTTATAGTGTCCTCCTCCTGCTCCTCGCGTCGCACTCCTCATGACTGAGGGTCGTGATTCCCCCGTAGAATCTTCTTTTTTACAATATCACGCCAACTCTGTTGGTCTTTGGCTGCGTGGAGCGCATCGTGTAGTTTCGTATCCAGAGTTGAGCGGATTGGTCTGTCCAACGAAGTGGACTGCGTCCTCGCGATCTTTTGCCATCAACCTTCCCGGTAATCATGAGTTGTTCCAGGTTATCCCCACCTTTTCTGGCTACGTGACCTAAAAACTCTAAAACTTTGCGTAAGCATACGGTGGACAGTCTTGTTTTGATTATCAGCTCACGAAGAATGGACACATTTATAGTGTACAGTGTTGAATATAGTACAACATATTTCGTTTGTTAAATAAATAACTACAAAATAAAAAGCTAAGTAAGGCTTTTCAATTTGCTTAAAATTTCATAGTATACGAAATATAAACAATAATTTTAAGAAAATAAAGTTGTTTTCGCAGATATATAACTTCATTTACTTAATGTTGTCGGTTTCTCAAACTTTTTTATTACACGTAATAATATTGCTTTCGTAGAAAATTAGTTAAGTTGGAATAAAAGTTTACCTTTGCAGAAGTTTTCGTATTAGTCACTTTCATAACGTCTTTACTTTTAGTCTCGACGCGTCGCTTCGGAACCATAATAATTATTTTTAAAGTTACTAAACTCAGTTAATTTTTATCTTATTTTAGTTGTTCTAGATGAGTTTTTATAACTTTTCTTTCTAAGTACCCAAAGTACCCTAAGCTATTCGATACGATTATGAAATCCTAAAAAATAAGAACAATGGTTTTCCAATTGAATTTGTTGACATAGGAATTTTATAGATATAATGTGAATGTGAATGTGAACCAATATGGTGAATGCACAGCTACGCTTAGCAATTATTTAAATTTTGTATTATTACTAACCAATCATGCTGGATGCATCTACGCGTCAAGCTGTAAACATGGCGGTATGGCACTCATTAGACCTACTTTGGGCGATTAGAACGGCTTTGAATCGCCTACAGCCTGGCCCAAAGTATCTATTATTTATTTTAAAATTTTAAATAAAATTAAATGTCTTAAAGTTTTGCTAATCGTTGTCCACCCACTGCTGGGCAAAGGTCTCTTCCATGGACTTCCAAATATAAACAAATAAAATCCTTCCCGAGCTACCTCTTACCACCCTTTTTTGAACGTAGCTTCATAAAATGGCATCACTATCAGCAAACCCTGGCATTAAGATACGATGCCTACGCAATAAAATAAAACTTATCTCCAAGAAAGCAAATCTACCTCAATAAAATTAATTTTGAATTCTAATGGCTCGGAATGAATCTATTCTTTGCGTCAGCAGTCGCTCTTGTTATAATTTCAATATGTTTCTCTTGGCATTAGGCACAATTATAAAATAATTATGGAGTGAAAGAAATGGTAATGTCTCAGTGGCATTCTTTCCGATAAAAAAAGCGAAGCTGTTTTCCTTTTGAGGATTTTCCTTGTAGATTGGCAGCTGTGAAATAATCAACGCTAATTCTTACTAATGTCGTAGGAAGTGAAAGAGGCTGCAATGGAAATAGAAAAATGGAGGGAATTTTACTACTAATCCGAAAAGTGCAAGAGGTTCTTCAATTTAATAGTAATTCAATTAAAAGAAATGATGAAGACTAATTTGAACTGATTAGTTAAAGAATTGGATACGATATAAATATGATACGAGAGTGAAAGAAGTAAATATAGAGTTGACAGCTGATAGGAGTGAATGGAGAAAGACAACATGTGCCGACCCCATCTAGAGTGGGCTAAGGGTACAGAAATTATGAGTTAAAGAATTTGATAGTGCTTATAATTTAACTTTTCTTACGGACCATCATCATCATCCACAGCCCGACTTTATTCACTGCTGGATATAGGCCTCCCGGAGTTTGTGCCATCCACCACGGTCTTGTGCTAGTCGTATCCACACTCGCTCGGCAACGCGTTACTATGTCGTCGACCCATCTCGCTACTGGTCTTCCGACGCTTCTTTTGCCTACCTTCAGCCACCATTCCGTAAATGTCTTGGTCCACCTGTCATCACCACGCCTCGCAATGTGTCCCGCCCATCCCCACTTGAGCTCCATAAGTCGATTTCCAATGTCCTGGACTTTTGTCCGTTTTCAGATCTCGACGTTAGGGACTCAATCTATAAGTATGATGCCGAGCATAGCTTGCTCCAGGGCTCCCTGTGCTACTCTATAATATATTCACTATACATATTCTTACGGACCAGTTATGAAAAAATATTTATTAGTTGCTTATAAATCCTAATCCAAATTTATAAATACGAAAATGAGTATATTAGTTTGATTGTTGTTACACTTCACGCCTTAACTATTCAACCGATTATCATGAAATTTTGCATGTACACGTTGTCGAGGAGTACTGCAAAGAACATAAGGTATTTTTATTCAGTAAAAAAATCCCAAGGCATAGAAAAACAACTCGAGCAAATTGACCTGCTTCTACCTACAGCCTTTCGCAGATTGACACACCCTCACCTGGTCGAGGGGCGTCCTACACTACGTTTGCCGAGCCGCGGTCTCCACTCAAGAACTCGTTTACCTCAACTGATAACGGTTCTTTGTTTTACAAATAACTAAGTTAAAGAAAAATAATATTTAAGGTGCTAAAAAAAGTCTATAGTACATAAGATTAAGCTTTAGCGCGTGATTCGTGTTGAAAATTTAGAATAGCCTAGCGATTTATTTACTAGGGTCCAAACCCGTGAAACCACTGAATATAAGATGGTAATAAGAAAACGTTATCTCTGAAAATTCTAAAGGTTTGTTAAATGCGAAGGTAATTTTGTTTGTTATTACAAAAACGTTTTTGTTATTCATTATTATCCATAACAAAGTGGTATTATGAGTATTACCCTATTTAGGGTTCCGTACTTCAAAAGAAAATAGGGAACCCTAATTTTTATCCTTATAGGATCACTTTGTTGTTCATCTGTCTGACGAGACCCTGTTTCTCCGGAACGCGTTTACGAATACGCGAACGAATTTACTGCAATCCCTTGGAGTTGTGGAAAATAAAACTTCTAAGTCAACGCAATCAAAAGATATGATCGTTTATGCTAAATATTTTGACATTTGCAAAGTACGCAAAACCTGTGAGGGTATTCGTCGTTGACCTAAAATCATAAAATTTTGCAAGAAACAAGTTTTGCAAGTGCTCAAAGACATTACTTTGAAAACAAGTAAAGGAAAAATCTGAAAACTCTGTCTTTTCTAGTATGTCATCACAAAAAAAATTACACCTATAAGTTTATACGGAACCCTCGGTGTGTGAGTGTGACTCACCGGCCGGTTTTTATAATTTTATTATATATAGTTCAATAACTAGCCAACTAAGGTAGGTGCTAGGTTAGTGTTCCAATAAAAAGCGGCGATGGGCTTGCAACATGTCACGTTTAATGCTAGCTGCTTGCAAAAAGTGGGCGTGTATCGAACGTAATGTTTGGACTTGCCTCTGACTACCCCCAGTAAGGTATCCTCAATAGATTTGCGTACTGAGCAATATCTGAAGATATCCATAATGGGGAAAAAGTCGTGAAGATGTTTGTTTTTTCAAAATCAAAATCAAAATCATAATCAAAATATTTATTTGCAAACACGGGTTACAGTTGTATGAGGTTGTTTGTAGAAGTCCCATACAATGTCTTACCAATTAAAGGCATGCAAATATAAAATAATTTGTTTGTACCTACTTATTTAAAATGTCACATGGCATACAAAACAAGTATAATTGAAAATTGGACTAACTTACCTAAGTGAAGTCCAACTGTAATTTTATGAATGTTGATCTGAAATATAAATTGATTTACAGTGTAGTATTCCTATCGCTACTCAATGGCATCGCGGTTTTATTCAGAGTATCTTTAAAACAAAAAAGATTACTCGGATAATATTGTGTTCCGCATATGGCAACACCGTAAATGTCACTGATTTAGAGCTGAACCCAGATGGTCTACCTGCTCACAAGCACTAACCCATTATGCTTGGGATCGGCTTACAGCTGATACTGTAAATATGTTAATATTAAATCCACCAAACTATTCAATTATTGAATAGTAACTATAATTTAATTAGTATTTATTATTATACCGGTGAGATCTACATATTCATAAAATACCTAAGTAGTTAGGTACTTATTCATTTTATAAGTATGTAATAATATACAATGTCTTAGAGAAAGTAGGAATGTATCCTAATCACAGTTTGACCATAGTGAAGGTAGTTAATGTATACTTATTTATTACTAATTAATTGATCTTATAGTTATTCACCCAAATTAAAAATAACAAAGCTGAACAAAGTAATGTACAATGATTGTTGACCTGGTTAGGTAAGTTATAAAACTTTGCCAAGGTCAAAGAACTCTCAGACCAGCCAGCTGTTTTCCATACATAGACACTCTGTTTTAATATTAACTGCTGAGGTGATGAGGTAATTCATAATAATTCATAATTCATTTATATTATAGGTAGCTGAGTGTCAAGTATTATGTTCTGTAAACTTGTATAATATAAATTCAACTCTTAATAAGTGTATTTTTTAACCACCTCTATGATTAATGATTCCACATCTCTTATCTGAGATGTGTTATGGATTTAGTCTTTAAGTATGCTGGCTGAGTATTTTAAGAATCTTAAAGAATTGGATACTGTTATCTTATCAAGCTTAATAAAGGTAAGGGTTTGTACCCGCTGGGCAGTCGCCAAGGCTAGTCAGGTTGGTAAATTTGGCTAGATAATTCAATACAAGACATGGGTTCCTATCCTAAGCTCAGTGTTATAGGGCTTAACAGGTTTAAGTCTAAACACTCCTCTTATGAATTGTTTAATTCTGTTGTGTCTTCTTTCTCATCTATGAGAAGGCAGGCTATGATAATACCTTCTCCGCTGTGAGAAATTGAATGATGTATGTATTCAGTGAACTTTCTAGCAAACCTCAGCATCTGAATGCTTGCCGCAGGAGATGCTCTCAGGATAAGGTGACTGAACAGAGGGTAAGATGTTTTGCTTTGTTGGTTTTTATTTTCATAATACATTCTGAAATAAGAGAACATGGTGAAAAGGCATACCAAATGAGCTTTTTGATTACTCCAGTTGAGTGTCAGAACATTCTATGTAATATACATTAGTTATACTCTTTTCCATGAGACATAGTTGTCACTCTTGATGATTCTAGATGCAAATAGATTAATACTTGGAGGTCTAAGTCAATCCTGAACTAAAAGGTAAACCTCATTGTTAGTTCCCACTGTGTCAATAATTGTATTGCAAGATTCCAAATCTGCGTACAAATTATCTTTTAATTTTATGGGTATATAAAGCATCTTTCAGTTTTCACACCAAGAATGGCTATTATTATTTAAGTCTGGGAATTGAATCCTTTTAATATTACATGCAATGACAGTAGTTTTGTCAGTTCTAAGTAAAATGTTGCAGTGACTATGGATTTTGTAATGTATTTTAATCCGAATAGAGCAGCTAAATTATTATTTATTATGCAGTTCTTATTTCGAATGTGACCATAGGCCGCCAACACTCTGACCATTGCAGTGTACCCCCAGCCAACCAATATCACATCTGAAAATATTTGTAGGTTTAATTATCTACCTATGATATTTATATGTCATCAATTATATGAGACCACCATATAAAATAAAATAAAAAAGATCCCGCAATTCCATTGTGGCTCCATAGTTTTATTGGTGATGTAATAAAGTCAAATATTTTTTACTTTCCATTTATTAGTGTGTATCATAGAATAAGGTACAGCTGTATTCCAAGGAACTTCCAATGAGTACTTTGTATTTATATACTTTTTTCATAATTTACAATCAAGCCCAGGCATTGAAATATATGGAGAGTTGCATCCCAGTTGGCTATGCATAATCATCATATATGAGGTCGATGCCTACATAAGTAATCAATAATTACTTATCAATCAATATAGATTGTTGATAGAAAATCTTGTTTCCGGAGTATGCTGACCACAGGTTTTAGTAACTTGGTGAAAGCACTCTAGGTGCCATAAGTGCCAAGTGCCATAGCTCATGGACCAGGTCGGTGAACTGATACAGATTATCAAAATCAAAGCTTATGTTTTTGGGCAATGGAAACTAAACAATAAAATCCTTTGAGAAGAATGG
Source organism: Horisme vitalbata (assembly GCA_951804965.1). NCBI lineage: Eukaryota > Metazoa > Arthropoda > Insecta > Lepidoptera > Geometridae > Horisme > Horisme vitalbata. The sequence continues at coordinate 12,206,051 of OX638101.1, forward strand.
AGCAAATAAAATCTTATTATAAAATTTTACAGCTGTTCTAATATCTTTCATCTAAAAATGCCACTAATTTATGGAGTTTAAGATTAAGTATAAATCTAACCTTCCCATTAGGCTTTGATCTAAGAAATATCTTGGAGAAATCTAATGATCAATACAATGACTGCACAAACAGTGCAGCGCTAAGTTCTAATAAGTTAGATATAGCCTGACACATATTACCAAGCTCTATGTCAGGTATGTGGCTAAACTTTTTGGGCAGGTACTTTAAGGTATCAGATATGATTACCCAGTTTTGTGGCACAGCGTCAACAGGCCTAGAGCAATATTGACTGTTTGTACCTACCCCATTCATGCTGTGATCCACATTGTGCAACTCTCTCGGAGCGCTTGTGGCTGTAGCGTGCGTCGCTGGTGCGGCGGCGGCTGTGTAATACAAGTTCTGAATCCACCTCGTGATTCCACCTCGCTGGTGTACTGCTTGGTTTGTGTTTGAGGTAAACCGTATTGGTCTTCTATTGCTTTATTTCTGTGCTTAAGTCAATGCCATAAAGATGTTTATTTAGTTTGGCTTTTCCAATTGAGGAGATGAAGTTTTAGTCTAAAGTCAGAAGCCTTTCGGAAGCTCATGTCATTCAGAAAACATCTGTAATTTTGTTACGAGTTGCACTTTGTCAACATCATTGCACTTAATTTAAGTAGGTCATTATTTGCCTTCAGCCATCCCTAGCTAGAGTTGTACTGCTTCAAGAGATTTTTCTTATGTATCAATAAATATATTTTGATATCCCCATAATACAATATCTGTCTTCTACTTATTCCATACATTTAGATTTATGGTTGCAAAACTTTGTTATTTGCTTAATGTGGTTTACATATTCCACCTAAAGCATTTGGGAAGGCAGCCACTATGTCTTGATTGTCTGTCTGAGATATATTTTCTCCCCTGTTTAGAGCCTTGTATTTCAGGTTGATACCATTACCACGGCGTCCAGCTAAGTTACTTCTTCCTCATCCACATCTGAAAGTATCAACCGCATTCTAAGACGGGTTGAAATTTAGTTTATTTTATACATCACATCGGTTAGAACAGGTTCGGATCGGTTAGAACATCTCGTATTCTATTTTGTAGGTTTATAATGAGTACCGTATCTTGTATGCGTATTGTTGGATATCTCATACTAAATCAAAGCTGTGGTATCTCGTACCATGTCTGATTTTCATGCAAAAAGGTGTTTGTATTTTTGGGTATCTCGTTCCGAAACAGAGCTCGTACCTAGTCTGATCTTTGTGCTAAAAAGGTATCTTGTACCGGCACAGGCAGTGGATTTATTTGTGGAAGTATTTCTGGGTATCTCGTACCGAATTGGAGCTGTGGTATCTCGTACCAGGTCTAATCTTCATACCAAAATGTATCTCGTTCCAAATCAGAGCTGTGGTATCTCGTACCAAGTCTGATCTTCGTGCTAAAAGGTATCTCGTACCGGCACGGGCAGTGGATTTATTTGTAGAAGTATTTCTGGGTATCTCGTACCGAATTGGAGCTGTGGTATCTCGTACCAGGTCTAATCTTCATGCCAAAATGTATCTCGTTCCGAATCAGAGCTGTGGTATCTCGTACCAAGTCTGATCTTCGTGCTAAAAGGTATCTCGTACCGGCACGGGCAGTGGATTTATTTGTAGAACTATTTCTGGGTATCTCGTACCGAATTGGAGCTGTGGTATCTCGTACCAGGTCTAATCTTCATGCCAAAATGTATCTCGTTCCAAATCAGAGCTGTGGTATCTCGTACCAAGTCTGATCTACGTGCTAAAAGGTATCTCGTACCGGCACGGGCAGTGGATTTATTTGTAGAAGTATTTCTGGATATCTCGTACCGAATTGGAGCTGTGGTATCTCGTACCAGGTCTAATCTTCATGCCAAAATGTATCTCGTTTCGAATCAGAGCTGTGGTGATATCTCATACCAAGTCTGATCTTCATGCTAAAAGGTATCTCGTACCGGCACGGGCAGTGGATTTATTTATGGAAGTATTTCTGGGTATCTCTTGCCTAATCCGAGCTGTGGTATCTCGTATCAAGTCTGATTTTCATGCTAAAAGGTGTGTGTATTTTTGGGTATCTAGTTCCGAATCAGAGCTATGGTATCTCTTTACCAAGTCTGATCTTCGTGCTAAAAGGTCTCGTACCGGCACGGGTAAGTGAATTTGATGGGTACTGTATCTAATATGCCAGGAAGTTCGGAAAAACACACGTGATAAGTACCTAATGTTATAATTGGAAATTTACCTGGAGCATCCGAAGGTGGGTCCGAAAAGGGGAAAGCATCGAGCCGTAGACGTGATCTAAAGCGGCTTATGCTTCAGCTTCGACTACGAGGGTTCCTTTGAGCCGGTAAAGACCAGCTCCAACTCCAACGAAAACAATGTTATGAATTTCATATTTCTCATCACTTTTACACAATTTTAATCACTGGGCATTTCTTCCGACAACCTATTATCACTTTTAATGTATAATATTAAAGGTTTTTAGAGTATTTGCAACAATTTTGCAAAAATTCACACGATGCCGTACAGAGCGCGAAAGAAAAGTGACATTTAGGGTGTTGCCATATGCGGAACACAATATTATCCGAGTAATCTTTTTTGTTTTAAAGATACTCTGAATAAAACCGCGATGCCATTGAGTAGCGATAGGAATACTACACTGTAAATCAATTTATATTTCAGATCAACATGAAATAAAATTCATAATCTTGCGGCTAAACGAAAAATGTAAGGATAATTAAATGAATAAATTATCGCTATCTAATATTTTCCAAACAAAATAATTATACAATGTCAAAATTTTATGAAAAAAAAAAGTTTTTTATTGTTTTACAATACTCAAAGTCACGACGAAAATGTTAAAAGATTGCTAAATCTATTGAGGATACCAAGTAACAAGCTACTACGATCGACATACCAACAAACAAGTTAATATAATCAACCGAATACATTTTTCAAATTAACTTTCTCATAATTTTCGTTGCTGAATAAAGTCATTCTTTCCACAACTTCCTTATGGGTCCGTTCAAAAGCAACGGACGGACAAGAGATCCTTTTAATAGGGTTTCCGTTCCTACAGAACCTTATTCCAAATATTCGTTTATACCGACCTTGCTCTTAGAGCCCTTAACGTAAGTTTACTGAGCTCTTTTCACAAGGTTACGAGTTGCTATTGAATTCGTCGATTGTCAAATATTAGGCAATGTATTTTGGTTAAGAACGATTTTGTCCACAATACTACCGGATGGTAGTACCGGATGGTAGTATCAGGGTGTAGTTTCAGTATTTAAAAGAAAAAAGAAAAGGAAAGAAAACATTTATTTCAACATCAACTTACATATGACACAAAAAAATTAGGTTGCATAATAGACGTTGAAACAGGTCGTCACTCAATATGTGCTACGGCAGAGGGCCTGTCGAAGCGCTGGTCTTCCGTGACGCCAAGTTGAGTGACAATTGGGTTATATTTGTTACATAAATGCACACATTATAATACAGATATAAGTAAACCTACTAGATACTATAATTAGAAAGAACATCTATTTATTGACAATACCTACTACCCAACACAATAGGTGTTGGGTAGTAGCCCATGTTAAGATTCGGCATAGAACAGCTATATGTTTGCGGGAATTTTTGATATTCCAATAGTAATTTTTTGAGGTTGTTTTTAAAAGCACTAATTGATTCTGGTTTCTAAGAGGTGGGGGCAAGTTGTTCCAGCATTTCGTGGCAGCATACCAAAAGCTGCCACGAAAAGCAGCCGTTCTGTGCCGATAACAAACCAAGCGTACAGCATGACGCGATTAGAAAAATTTAGTTTAGCAAACAAATAAGGTGGCTGTCAATTTTTAATGACACCAAAGAGAAGGGTTGCAAAATGTAAAAAGCGCCTTGACGACATATTTGACAGTCCAATATTGTTAATGTATGGCGAGATGTGGGCTCGTCGCCCACTTTAATTTAAACGTAAATTCCATGTAAACCCTTGTACCTGCTTCTTTCTGCCGTGAAGCAGCATAGATGTGTTTCGGTTTGAAGGGAGTTTGTGCCGGTAAAATTAATGCACTTCAGGCTTATCATACCTTAATATTTTAGTTGATATATGTAATAGTTACCTAAAAGTAAATTCATCTTTCTATACTTTTAGTATAATTAAAAGCTACTTTTTTGAGATAAGTACTAAAACTACCCTTTGCGTGGGGCTTAAAATACGGCGTGATTATATATCTCAATCATCATGTGATCAATCATTGGACCTGAGAAAATGTGCCTCAATATTTATTTATCTTATACTAACTTCCGTCCGCGGCTTCACTCGCGTGGTACCCGGATAAAAAGTAACCTATAAGTCATTTAAGGATTTTTAGGTCTAGATCTTCATATTATAAATGTGAAAAATTTCAGCTCATCATAAGTAGTTTTAATACTTTTAAGGTATTCAAATAAATTACTGAATTAAAAAAATTGTCACAAACTTATAAATAATAGTATTCGTTTTAATATTCTCAACAAACGTGTTAAATAATATTAGTCATAAACATACTACACCCAGTAAAATCTGGACATTGGCCGGTTGAAGAACAAGTTACTGTATGAGGAAATGATAAAAAGGACGTTTTATATTTGCTACGCAGTGTTTGGGTCTACTTGAAAGAAATTGAATATTTGGAGAGCAAACTATTTACTTACCGAATTGGATTTCAGTATCAGATCAGTAGGTAGAAGGCTAGATTTTGGTCAATTCTCAGCATGTGCCTACGTTATTTAAAGATAGACAACTATTTATTTAACAACTTATGCATGCATCCATAAGTATGGATTATTAAGTAATAAGGACTAAGTCAATAAGCATTTACTTATTAAAAACGAAACACATCAAAATAAAAGCCTGTAATATTGTTACACATAACATTATTCACATTTACAACATTCACACTTAACCTTGAAAAAAAATTAAAATATAAATCTTATTTTTTTTAAATATTAATAAATGAGGATAAACATTTTTTTTGATACGATTTCATTTAATGTATTCTCCAAATATTCTTCCTTTGGTCTGTGATTCTAACTGAGCATAGATTTAATTCTAAATACTATCAAGTCGGTTACGGAACAAAACAATATTAAATATGTTTTCTGTCGACGTCGCTGCAATACGTTCATCATGAAGAATGATACTTAATAAAATAATAAATAGGTTCAAAAATTAGTTTCAAAATGTATTTCAAGGAAGTAATAATGTGATATCGAAATAAATAATACAAGATTCAAGATATTTCCTTAATACTTCGTACCATCTCAAGAAATTGAGGTTTCGTGACCATTCCCTTCAGCCCTTACGATCAAAGTATTAGAGGTTGGTCCATTAGCAAAGGGTAAACTAATAGTTAACAATCCGCCCTAATCGTCCGAAACCACGATCCAACCGCACCGACCTATTGCCATGGACCGAAAATAGTAACTGGTTCAATTTTGGGCCGTAAACGGCAGATCATCTATTCTGTCGTTTTGAACTTTGCCACAGCTGGATTAAGACAAAAGGGGGCCCTGACGTGCTTTCCGACGTTATTGACATTACCTATGTATTTTTTACATTATTTGAGATTTTACCTTCTCACTTTTAGGACATTATTACCAATTGACTTGATTGCATATTTGCAACTAGCGACCCATCCTGGTTGCGCATGGGACGTAGAGCAAATTATGCCTACATGTTTTTTTTTCTATCATAAGGTTGCATCAGTTTGCTTATATAAATAAATAATATCGTAGATATCATAGATAAAACCCCGTCTACGGCTACTTACGGGATTTGGCAGCATTTTCGACGAAAGCTCCCAGGCGGCGTCTTGACTTTTTCCTACATTTTCAACAATTATAAATATTTCAACCAGCTTAAGCTAAATATTACAAATTATACAACTTAACCCATTGATATATTTTGTTACTCTATAACTGAATCTTTTTCATGAATGACCATGTCTGCGTTTTAATTAGTGTATATTTGAGACACATTACTAAAAAATATTTTATTATTTTGTTTCGTATGCATAGCGACGAAACGATTCGATATCTTGCTTAATTTTGGACGTACACACTCTAATAGTGACCTTATTACCCACCAACTTTTGTATACAAAAATGTAGGTAGTAAACAGGAGCACCCTTAAGATGAAGATACAAAATAACATTTTTTTTTTTTTTTTTTTTTTTTTTTTTTTTTTTAAATTCATTTTCTATTTGCAAAAGGATAGTTCAGGCAGTTTTTCTCGTAGGCTTTTGCGGATGAAGCTGCCAACATGTCCCTGAGTTATAGGTTCCGAAGTGCGGTTTTACGACTGTTTTCTTCGTGGTCCAGTTGATTTTTTCTTCGTTCATCTGTTATTTTTGTTACTCGTGTAAAATATCAAATATTTTTGGAATCAACTAAAAATATATATAAAAAACAAGAGCTTGGCTCTGAGTTAAAAATTTTAATTCATACTAATTTCATGAATGTGAAGTCTATTTTTTTTGGATGTATGTTTATTCGCACTCAACTCCGTGACAGCTGAACGGATTTCGATGAAACTTAAAGTTAGTTTGCCCAGTACCACGCGAGTGGAACCGCGGGCAGAAGCAAGTCTACAAACGCTTAGAGGGTAGCATTCTTAATTAATAACCTACGGGGTATTCTGTATTCTACGCTCTTACATCCTGATAAATGACCTTATAGGCTCGTTTTACGAGTATCTCCATAAGCGAAGAGATGAGCGGAGCGTTGACTGTATACAATTTAGGATCTTGAGGCATAAAACCACACGATAATTGTCTCAAGACAATTGACTGCAATATCAATAGAGAGCGTTTCAAAAAGGGCGTTTTAACATTTTAAGGGTTATCAACGCGTATGTGATTCCTCTTGATGTTACAGGCGTCCATAGGCTACGGGAACCGCTTACAATCAAGAGGACCGTATGCCTGCTAAGTTAGTAGTATAAAAAAAGATCTAGATATATAAGCCTACTTATTTATGTTTTGTGCCTTGTAAGTTGGGCACCTCATTACTAAGACACATATTGGTCCACAGCTGCTTACTTAAACTAACATGACCCTGTTGGCTGGCACTTATTGCTAGTTGTACCTAAGCCTTTTCTTAGGTCGTGAGTTTAATCGTTTTATGTTGTTTTATGTCTGGGCGTTTTATATATATAATATCATCATCATCATCATCATCATATAGACATCCACTGCTGCACATAGCTCTCCTTCAAGGATTTCCACGAAGAACGGTCTAGAGCCCTCTCTATCCCCAATTACCTGCAACCTTGACTGTAATCTGGTGTGGAGTCTCCCTACATGCCGTTCTAGATCGTGGTCACCATTCGAGAGCCTTTATCCCCCAACGGTTATCGTTTCTACGAGCTATACCTATAGCCTGGCCCTTACTACTTTAGCTTGCTGATTCTGAGAGTTATGTCGGTTACCCTAGTTCTTTTTACGTGAGGGAAACTCTGAGCTAGCTTAAGCTATAGCCCTATATGTATATATGTATGCATGTTTATTAGTCTTAACAAGTACAAGCTCTGCCTAAGTTGGGATAAGTTGTCTCTTAGTCAACACTATTAAAACTAATTTGAAATGAGTTAGTGGAGCAATGACGGAAAGGACACAATGATTGAAAACCCTACCTACCCGTCATGACATATGGAGCCGAAACGTGGACACTCATAGTAGCTAGTCCAACAGTTTAAAGTCGCTCAACGAGCTATGTAACGAGCAATGCTCGGAGTTTGTATGAAGGATAGGATCCGCAAAGAGACTATTCGACATAGAACAAAATTGGTCGACAAAGCTTAGAGAATTTAGCAACTTGAAGCGGCAATGGGCTAGCCACATCTGCCGAAGAACCGATAACCGTTGGGGTAACCGTAGTGAAGGACGCCCTCGGGCTAGTTCGAGTGATAATCTGCGAAAAGCTGTACTCAGCACGACGCATCCAGCATCTACCAACAAGATGCTGGATGCGTGGGGCTGAGGACAGGGCGTAATGGCGCTCATTATTGGAAGCATATGTCCAGCAGTAGGCTTTTATATGCTTATGACGATGATAATGATGATTTATCAGCTCTTAGGTCCTTGTCATGACACGCACCTCATTTCAAGAACTATGCTTGGCGTAAAGTGGTCCCATAATCCCTTGGTAAGCGCGCAGCTTATTGCTCCATAAATTTTAGATGGCTTTGCTTCCTTACTTAATGTTAATTATAATAGATCTTGTGTTTACTACGAAAATATCCTTTTTGCTCAAATTACCTTGTTATTTTATTAAGCATTTACGCATTAGTAACTAAAATTAAAATGTAGTTTCTAAAACAAAACGTAGATCATGAAGAAATAGTTGCTGTTGCAAAAATCTTTGTAATATCGAATACATACTCGGTCAGTTTGAAAAGAAAGAAAAAAAATGAAGAAATAAAAACGATAAAATTCAGTAAAACTGTACGTACCTACTAAACAAATGGCAAAGAATCCAATAACACGCTTTTTTATTCATTCCGTTTTTCACAAATAAGCGTAAGCTGAAAATTAGGTTTCAAATTCAGCTGAAGAACTGAATTAGATCACGCCTACACAATAAATTACTGAGGCTCGTATCGCATCAATCGTGAAATAAGCATTATGCTTATATTTATTATTATGGAGTTTCTAGAATTTAAGATGTCGAGAAAAATTGCTCGTATTAGAACACTAGACCATTATAATGGCCACTGCCAGAGGCCTTTTTCAAAAAGCCACTCTGAACCAAACCACCGAACTACAGCTAACATTGTTTACCCTTATTTGTTTTGGACCGATTTTTCAATCGTCAGTTAACACTATCTGTGGCTTGAGTGCAACAAATATACCTTACTACAAAGTTTACTATAACTATAAATATTTTTGTATGAAAACGTCAAAGTTGTACAAACTTCCCGCCAGGGGCGCTGCTCTAGTTTCATACAAAAAAATATATAACGCAAATCTTGTAGTAAGGTGTGTTTTTCGCACTGTTACAAGTTATAAGCCACTGTTAGATAATATAAAAATAGAACGCAAATTTCTTCATCGAATAAACTATTTACTGTATATGTGACTATTTTTTGTATTACCCGACTATAATTTTTTTAATATATTCTTCAAAAAGTTAAAACTGCATCATTATTCACTATTACCCAATAAAAATAACTGATTACATCAAAGTCCATATAAAATTTAAAATAAAATTGTTTATTTGAAACAAAAACATGTAAAACCTTTATGAACTTAGGTGCCTAATCTTTTTTCTAAAAGCAGGAAAACTAACAAACAAAGCTCAGAAGTAATAACAACAATCTCTCTCAAACTGGCTTCTTCACTGAAAACTATTATCTTGGACATTGTATAAAATACAGACATAGAGTTGTTACAGCCTCTCATAAAATTTCCACGAGCCAACAAACCATACTGACGGCGCGTTCCGCAGTCGGGGGCATTTTATAAACCTACTCATCCGCCGATTTGCTGCCAACTGTTTTTTTCCGTATCATAAAGTATGAGATACACATTTTGTGTTATTTATTCAAGTTAAAAGTTGGATAAAAAGGTCTCAAAACTAAACTCAATAGTTATTTTGAAGTTGGAATAAGGGCCAAAAACCCGTTCGAAAATCTTCGGTAACGTCTAGCTATGAACTTCTAGAATCTCATTTTGGTATGATTTAAAAGTTAAGCAATGAACTTAACAAATTAAACTTTGGCGTCAGTTTTATTATAAAAAATACATAAAAAATTGTGAGCCTCAAACATCATAAAACACCTCAGTAAAAATCGTAAAAAGTCTATTCAACTTTGCAACTTTGTACTGAGCAGGCTAGAGTTTTATGTGTGTGTTTTCGTTTCCTTTTTGCAATCTTTCTTTGAGTAAAACGGCTGCCCCTGCCCTAGGCTACCACACTGCTTGCGATGCGTCTATATTTGTAGCATTTTGAAGCACCGAACCATACCCGTGCCTGCAACTCCCACGAATAAAATATTACTTACCTACATGGTTTACTGAACCACCGCGTAATGATCAATTTTATGTACAGTATATGTTTCATAAAGTGAGTAGGCATTTTCTAGAAAAGCTCGCCCTATTGTTGACAAAATCATTACCCACGCAAGCCTCAAAGTTAAAAGCTGGCCTTAATATATGTGATCATTTAACAATACAGAAAAAAGTGAGAGTTGGAATGACAACCCCAAGCGTGGAATAAAAGCAGCGGGATTATAATGGTAAAATAATTTAAATTTTTAGTTTAGACTGTTTTTTACACTTTGAGTGCTGAATAAAACACACTTGCCCACCGGGTTGCTGCTGCTCCACAGTCAACGCGGTAAGCATCGACCAAAGTGTATTAATTTTATAACGGGGATCGTGTTTGATGCGAATTAATGCTAACAGACAAAAATCTCAAACTTATCCGCAAACCGCTGCACTCATAAAACAATGAATGCTACTAAACCATACGATAAATGTGGTTGTAAATCCCGTTCTTATCTTATTTTATTCAGCGGCAGATAGAGTTCAGAGAGATGCAAATGGCGTATTGTGTTATTTTATTTGTAAAATCTCTTGTGCAAGGTCTCGGAAAAACACGTACCGCGAACGTTGCCAATTTGGGTAAAAAATTACACCTTAAAATAGATGCTGTTTCATTTTGAAGCCTGGCACAGTATTTACTGAGTAAATATTTGATTTTGCAATTCTGAATTGCAAAACTAAAATGTAGCAAATTATTGTATACAACATTTGTAATATGGCTTCTGTAGTTTTATTACTAAAACTATAGTAATTACTCAATAAACTGTATATTATATTCCCGGTCACAAACTATCCGTTCTATTCTTAACAGTTCTTTCTATAAACCTCAGTTAACTAAAATGGCGTTAAAATATCATGTCACCTCTTTTTATTTACCTACATTTAAATGACAGGGACAAACTTAATTTATTGTGCCGTGTAAGTTCCTACATTAAAAGTTTCATCCAAATCCGGTCAGCCCTTACAGCGTTAAGTGGGAACAAACTTACTATCACACAAACTTTTACATTAACTGTTATTAGTGTGATGGGTTTTCTTTCTTAAGTTACTTGAAGATGGCAAAGAGCCTACCGTTTTAACTATCACCTATATAATAAGTAATTGCATCGTAGGAGGTCGTGGGTTCCAATCCCAGCCGTGCACCAATGGATTTTTCGTTTTGAAAAATGTATGTGCGCCACGAGCTCGAAACGGTGAAGGAAAACATCGTGAGGAAACCGGCCGGCATGCCCTCGAACTAAAAAGTCCGAAAGGTATGTGCCAGGTTAGTGTTCCAATAAAAAAGCGGCGATGGGCTTGTAACCCGTCACGTGGAATGCTAGAAAAAAAAGTGGGTATGTATCGAACGTAATGTTTGGACTTGCCTCTGCTTACCACCTTTAGGGTATCCTCAATAGATTTGCGTACTGTGCAATATCTGAAGATATCCATAATGGGGAAAAAGTCTTGAAGATGTATTTGTGTATTATGAAGATGTATGCATCGTAGGCCACGCATGTTAGAAATGTGCCCTATCATGCCCCTTGGCTCTTGAACTTGAGGTATGAAAATGTTAGACCTCATGTGCCTATAATTGCATGTCGGAGGCCTTTGGCCGGCCTAAAAACTCGGACACCAGAGTTGGCCACAGCTCATACGGAAAAGAAGAAGAAGAAGATAATTATAGAAATAAAGAAGAAATAGGCATGGTACTTCCCGGACGAGTCCTTTACAAAAAACGCTTCTGCAAAAACCTTTTGATGATTTGATAGATCACTTGACAAGCATTGTTCAGTAAACATCTTTGATTCAACAAATAAAAAACTTTTGTAAGATCAAGCGAAAAACTGCCATTTCCAACAAAACTGCAGTCAGTCGACCAATATCCCTGAATCTCGGGAACGGTCCCGACCTCAAGCATGTTTACGCATTCTACTCTGATTTGTTGCCAGCCTTTTTATTGTCTTCTCCTTTTTATTTTTCCCCCCAGCCCGTTGGTTTTGTACTGGTACAGGTTTTATGACACAGCTTGTTCAATGCAACAATTTTAGCAAAATAATGGTTGATTGAGTAGTATAAAATAAAAAAAAAAAACCCCGACTCAAAAAGTCAAAAATAATACCACCGCTGAGCCATCAAATTCGATTGAGTAATTTGCGTTGGGGTACTATTTTGTGGGGTGGTATTATTTTTGACTTTTTAAATGTTTGCTTATTAAGTCGGGTTTTTTTTAATTTTTTCGTTTTTAAGAGTGTACCTACTTCATAGTGTGTTGGATATCCTGGCTGCAGTGACAGCTCATCGTTTTGCCACCATTGCATTCTTTGTAGAATCAAATACTGATGATTACATACATACATACATACAAATCTTTTTATTTTAAAACCGTTAATATTCCTCATGTTCTCCGTTAATACTCCTCCGTTAATACTCCTCCTTTGAATATAGTGTATTTTATTCTACTAGCCAAGCCCTTTTATATTTGATACCCATTATATACCCATATTTAGGGAATTGTGAAAAAAATTCTAATCTGGTTTTTTTATGGTGGTGGCCATCTTGGGCCGATTTTCATTAAACATAGCTATATATTCTATTTCAACGCCATTGTAGCTATTTGAGGTTTATAGAACTGTTATGAAAAGGACGGTTTGTTTCATCAACCTAATCAACACTTCGACTCTACCATCTTGGTTAAGGAAGTGCGAGTAAGAATCGAACGTTAGTTCTTTGCTCTGGCGTCAACTTCGAGAGCAACTACTCTCGAGTCTTTTGGTTTTGCTCCGAGGGCCATCCCAGCATGGGTTGGCTTCCCAGAGGCTTACGTTGTCCAATTTTTGGCTACGGAAGTGGATACTGTTCCGGAGAGTTGGGTGTCTCCAGGAGCTCGTGAGGTAGAGGTCACCATGTCGGGCGTGTAGAGGCGATGGCGTTAAGGTGTCCGTGACGACTGTTTTCTACGCGGTCATACATCCTTTGCGCTTAAGGTTTGTTTCTAGTCGTCACCTTATTCACTGTGGCAGCGATCCCAAATTACGTTGTTCCACTTGCTTCTACGCGAAAATTTACGCTGTGGTTGGGTTTAATCGAGATATTTATTTATTATTCTTACATTTTATGGACTTACATTATAACTTTCTGTTAATATTAAACATGCGTGATGATAAGGGTTAAAGTGGGTAGGCTTCAGAACGCATTATGGACAGGTTTTGTAAAAATAATACCAAGGGTTTTTTGCTGGGTTTTTGTTGTTCTGGCGTGTGAAATTATAATAATTTCAAAAATATAGTTATTTCACAAACTTCCGCTTGTGGATCCGCTGACTCAAAATAAAAGCCGATGGTTAATCTAGATCATAAACTGTATATTCCAAGTTTGATCCGAATCCGTTCAGCCGTTGCAGAGTTGAGTGGTAACATTAAACAACAACAACACCACACCAGCCTATTCAGTTCACCGCTGGGCATAGGCCTCTCCTATAAGAAGGAGGATATGCCCATAATCCCCACGCTGGGCATGCGGGTTGGGGATCACAGGGTAAAGTAATTTAGTTTTGCCGGTGTTATGAGGAGCTATGTATAAATGAATAAATAAAATATTTATTTTCCGAAAGGTTTACAGTTCCATACGAAAACCATATTACAATTACTACTTTCCGACGACCTATGTGGCGCGGTGGGCGAAGCTCCGCCTGGGTCGCAGAAGGAATCGGGTTCAATTCCCACCGCGGGACAAATGTTTGCATGTTCTGTAGATAATTGTCTTGGGTCTGGGTGTTTTTAGGTATAATAATTATGTATTTACAAAAAAAAATATCTATGTAGTTTATCAGTCATGTGGTTCCCAAAATACAAGCTCTGCTTAGTTTGGGGCTACAAGATGCTGTGTGATAGTCTAGCATAATTTATTTATTTATATATATACTAGTATATTTTTGTGATATAAATGTAAACCTTGTAGAGTCTAGCACATACATCAACTCCTCGCTTTTATTAAGCTTTCCCTTGTGTGTAGACACGAGGGAGCAGAGATCCCTGGCTGTATGTGTAAGTAAATAGCTGTTCTGTGTATTTATAAGTAGAAGAATTTATCGATAAACACTCGCTTACTAAACTATGACGTCCCGTTAGAATAACGAGTGCGAGTGAGACAGATGGACAATACCCGCCAAGTGCGAGTCGGATTCGCGCACGAAGGGTTCCGTACCGTTGTATCGGAGCCTCGCTTTGATATTTATTTTATTCTGTTTTTAGTATTTATTGTTATAGCAGCAACAGAATATATCGTCTGTGAAAATTTCAAGTGTCTAGCTATAACGGTTCTCATAATTATGAGATACAGCCTGGTGACAGACAGATAGAAAACAGTGGTGTCTTAGTCCTAAGGTCCCGTTCTTACCATTTGTGTACGGAACCCTAAAAATGATTTATGACAAAAATTCTAAGTTCATGAAAGCCCTACTATATGACTATAGTAACAGAATATAATATCAAATCTACTAGAAACTACTAGACTTGTAGTAGCGTTCCTAGTGTGGCTTACTTCAGTGTTTTTAGGAGATGATCTTGGCATAAGCAACACTCCTCGCTGAGTGCAAGAGTTTTTTTTTTTTCATTGTCATTGTTTTGTGTTTTTATTTTTTTTATTAGCATTTTTTCATAATGATTTTTCGAACCTGTTGACATTTTAATCTAGGATTGCATGCAATTTTATTAAATATTTTATAGTAATTTTAATATTTGTATAAATTAAATTGCACGCCTGAGTTGGGTAGTTATACAGTGAAACCTCTAAAATTATGTAACACCTTGTAAAAGCTGTATTATGATATTTTACTTTACTTTAATCTACTCGGTCACTACTTGGATGGGTGACCGTTTAGTCGCATTTGACCTAGGGCCTGATTCTGACGATTCTATATACTTGATTCTATTAGATATATATCGCGAGAACTGACAACTTTCATACAGTTTTGACAGTTTCCGCGATATATATCTAATAGAATCAAATATAACGAATCGTCAGAATCAGGCCCCAGAGCGCATTCGTGATTCGGAAGGCACGTTAAGATTGTCTCGGCTTTTTCTTCTTCTTTAAACCATATCGGAGGCCTTCGGGCGGCCTAATAACTTCGACAATAAAGTTTACCACTTACTCACACGAAGAAGAAGTAATAATAGAATACTATAATAGTAATGCTACAGATTATAATAATAATAGGAGTAAGTAAACATTTTCAGTGATAGGTACATTTTATCGCTAAAAACAAAACCTATTGATCTTTATTATATTTTTATCGAGTTCTTTAGTGAGGGATAACGAAATTTCTCCTTTTTTTCACCATCAAAAGAAACGGCTGATGTGGTGCGTCTGATGTTCCGCCGCAGAAAATCTACTTAGAAACCTTTTAGCTGGAGTGGTGTAAAAGTTGAATCAATTGCTTTATTTCAATACCTACTTGCAAAATTGTACTTATGATTTATAGAGATATACTTATTTGTTCCTTATCAATAATGAAATAATTTTTATACGGCTTAAGGGTAGATTATATACAAACATTTCAGGGCACCACTTACTACATAAAAATAAAAAAATGTCTGGCTGCTTATTATTTTGTGTCCTACTTAAATTCTATTACTAGCTTGCGCCTTCGGCTGCGTTCGCGTGGTACCGGAATAAGTAGCCTATGTGTTAATTCAGGTCACAAACTATGTGTTTTCTAAGTTTTCATACAAATCCGTTCAGCCGTTACGGGATTGAGAGACTCTCTCTCTCACTCTCAAGAAAATACTTTAGAATAGAATGGAATAGAATATAATGAGTTTTATTTAGCACAGCATACAACAATACACAGAAGAAACTTAAAAGACACAATAGGTTAGAAGTTACCTAACATAAAAAATTGTCGGTAATTTTTAGCCAAGCGTGAGCTTCCCTTTAAAAAATAATAAGTCACTATTTTTTTTAACATAATCGTCTCATTTTGATCCCAGAAAGTATCTGCTATTGCCGAAGGCCTCGGACAAAATCAAGTAATGTAATAATTGCAATAAAAAAGAACAAACGGTTTTTCTGTAAAAAAACACTGTCAATACTTTTAGCTCATAATTTAACCAGACTCCATAAAAATCCATTTGTGTAAGTACCGTCTTACCATACTGTAAAACTCCCATTAAAATCAATAAAACGCTCCTAAGTTAATCTTCCCCAATTCTTTCAAAGTCCGTATACTGAATATTACAATGTAAACCATTGGAACAGTACCACAACTGCGAATTTTTTTATAGAATTTATACCGACAAAAAATAATGCTGGTTACTATTACTTAGCATCAAATAGCCCCAAACTAAGCAAGCTTATTTAATGGGAACCACACTACTGATATACTTAAACAATTTGCAGAATACAAACATATGTCTCGCAGCGTGAATCAAACCCTGCACCTCAGGTAGACTTCCATCCACTGCGTGACAGATGTTGTCAAAGTATGTATGTTACTCAGAAAAGCTTAAAAGACCTAAGCATGTGCTTCCATTAACGAACTTCATTAGAGCTACTGTCAGTTTTCCTAAGCTCAAAGAATAAAGTTACCTGTTCAGCTAAGATAGCAATTTGCACTTTATTAATATTGTTTTCTTCACTACCTTCTTATATTTTTTAATACTAACTAGTCTTACAATTGTATAATAATTATTGTAACTATTTTTTTAATAGTAATGACAACGTATTCTAAAAACAATATTTGTTCGCAAAACAATTTCTTTATATGAACATTTAAACGTACGTCGTTAGCATAACACAATTAAAATAACCTAAATAAACAGTAGCGCAATTCTAAAAACGTGAAATGCTGAAGGGAAAATTTAATTACCGTTATAACCGGATTGTGACTAAAAAATTACTCCAAAAACCCTTTTGTCACTCTCTTTCTACTTTGTAACTGTATAACTGTACATTGACGAATTGGTAAGGAGAGATGAACTCACAAAAAAAATGGGGAGAGGGCCCTATTTCGAGAGCCCATGACTTTACTAGCTTGAATTTTTAATCACATCATATCACATCCACCACACACCAGCCTTTATCAGTCCACTGCTGGATATAGGCCTCCCCTAATAAATATGCCCATAATGGTTGGGGATGGCAGGGCACAGCTTCTCGCACCACCGACGCTGCTGCCCGTCGGTGGCCAGGGGATTTAGTTGTGCCGATGTAGGCTGTGCTATGCCGCAATCAGCCGGCCGCCAGAGCCCCGTTCGTTGTTTAGCAGGGTGCACCACGTGCAGGTAGCGTTGTTTTGGGTTCCGAAGATGGCGTTGGAACCCCGTGAACCCCTTATGTGTACACCCATATCAGAACACATCACACTAATTTTTGCAAAAGTTTGTGTGTGTGTGTTAGTATGTTTGTTCTCTCCCATAACGGCTGAACGGATTTGCATGAAACTTGAAATATACATAGTTTTTGTGCCCCCGGCATCACGTGAGTGGAACTACGGATGAAATCTAGTATGTTATAATTTTTTTATGTTTCACTGATAATTATTTTCGTTTTTAACTTCTTCTTCGTATGAGTTAGTGGCCAACTCTGATGTCGGAGTTCGCCCGAAGGCCTCCGACATGGCTCAACGACTGAAAAAGCCGGGACTAACATCTTCACGTGCCTTCCGAAGCACGGAAGCGCTCAGATCTAAATGCCACTAAACGGTCACCAAGTAGTGTCCGGTTTAACGACCATAATAGATTAGGTTTTAATCAACAGTTGAGAAGGGAAAACGAAGGCAACATAAAATGTCCTCTTAACCTAATTGGCTTCTAAGCTGCAGGTCGCGGATTTGATTCCCGCCCAGAAAAAACTTTTGTGTAGTAGACGTGGCTGTTTGTTTCGTATCTGGGAATAGGAGTCATCAAACACATGGTCAACTGAACCTAAGAAGTGAGTCTAGGAAGAACTATAGGTACTAATAAACATACATAATGTAGATACTCCTTCCTATAACACCCAGATACCGAACAAATCGCCACGTCGAACACACAATCGCTGTCTTGGGCGGGAATTGAACTTGCGGCCTGCAGCTCAGAAGCCAACTGAGCTATGAGGGCAGTCTAGGCACTAAACCATTTTGAGTAATAATAATGATAAAAAGCTAGCTGGAAAAAGGAACATTACTAAAAATATTTTTTTTCGTTAAATATTTATATTCTTTCCATTCTTGGATGTCTGGAAGAAATCACTTTGAGCGATAAGACCACCCATTGTACCTACATTACAATTTCATTTCTCTGTTTCTGTAAATTTTTGATTTTTTTATTGGTGTTGTGTGCAATAAAGAGTTCATCTATCTATCTATCTATCTATCTATTGCCGTTGAAATTCTGTCCAGAATTACTTTTACTTATATAACAATACTCAAAGCCATATTTATTATCCTTTGAGTATTCAGTGTCAAAAAGTAGTTATCATAACATATTACTATACATTAGCCTTGACCGAGCATTATATGAGTCTCTCCATTGCCGTGGATATATACTAGGATACTACATAAGTAGATAGATAGATAGAAAATTATTTATTGCACAAGATAAAATACAAGTACACAGACGAACTTAATGCTAAATAGCATTTTGTTCAAGGATAACCTTTGTGTAGTGTGGAGATAGATTGGTAATAAGTACATAGGGCACAACATCTATAATAACACGCCAATACAACAATTTATATTCATATTACAATATTGTTATTTACTGTCTGTTTTAAATAAACTTTATTTTTTAGTCAACCTGCATCGTCCCACTGCTGGGCAAAGGTCACCCCCAAATTTCTTTAACCATCCTTCGATTAAATAAGCTTTAACTATTTTAAATCAGATACTTAAAACCTAAGTGTTAAGTTCTTAAATCAATTAGCTTCGCCCAAAATTAAAAGATAAATATGTAGTTAGATTCGTCGAAATAGATTTTATCATAATCTATTTGTATTTTGCAGAGAAACGCTTCAATTTTATTTGAACGTAAAGATAATAGATAGAACGGAGAAGCTTTATTTCGTTAACTCACCCCCAACAAAGTGAGGATCGTCCATTTTCAGATATCTACTTGCTTTTCACGTTCCAATATTTATTTGAGAGCAATATTTCATTAGTAACTTGAAGACAATTTTTTGAAGCTTGTTTTCTAGCAACAAATTCTATTTGATCTAAAATCTTCACAAAATGTTACTCATATTTCAAATGCAATTTTACATTTTAGTATTCAAAGGTCGTACAGGTTTTTGATAAAATATTAATATAGGATTACCTATATGACGTTTCATTTCCTTATACTGGTTTTGTCAAAAGAGTTTCAAGGTTTTACAAATGAAAACCCAAACACTTTAAGAGCTCCACATTTCTTCGCTTCACACATAACTTTACGAGGTCAAGCTGCAAGCAAAACCTCACTGAAGAGTTCTGAAAATCTCATACAAAATGCTAAAACACTTACCATCCCATAAACAGTTAACACTCACAACACTACACTACCGCAGAAATCACTTGAGAATTAATTAGTTGGAGTTGCCCGTATCGAGGTGTTATCTCTAAGGGGTGGGAGCACGTCCTGCTCCCGTGACGTCTGAATTCAGACTGAAGTCTAGAGCCGGGATATCAGGAGGCTGCGGCTATGAAAGTCGAGATAAGTCAAGTGCGCTAAGCTGATTACGACTGAAGATCTTAGTACGGCGTGACAGGATTTTACGCTCTAAATCAACTCTACTGCTTTTAGTAAGAACAATTTATTACCAATATTTTTCATAGTTTTTTTTCTGTCTCTAAAAATCTTGCTGTAGCAGGAAACTTACTCAAGTTTCCTCATTTTCACGTAACTTACGTGGGTTAAGTTACGTATGAGTCACTTAAGCCATAAATATATTTAACGCAGACATCATCAGTTTTAGAACAAATACCATGTTTGTTAGAGTTGAAGTTCAACATTACGATACCTAAGTTTAAAGTTTCACTTGATTTACCTTGATAGCGTGCAGAAAATGTTTGGACTGAAATTTTCGATGTAGTAAAATTTGGTTAGAAACATAAAAAAATTACGCGCCCCGACCCCTATTTCCTGGAACGTGTCGAAGATTCCCTTATACAGGAAGTGGCTAATTCAACACATCCGGCTGTGTAGATATTCTTGAAAATATTCAGGCCTTGGGTCTTTTCCCTTCAAGGTCGTAAAGTTGTATAGCCACTTCTGAAACAATGGCCTATTGAAATTGGTTCTTTGTAATGCTACAGGGTACGATAGATTGGCGTAGGTTTAATGTCTACCTTTGTTTTGTTTTAGCTAATAGGCTCTATTCATTATTTTAAACCAGACTTTTCAGTGTCATTCATAATTTTATTTGAATTTATAACGTCAATATTTATTATTATATACTTATTTTTATACCGAATTTCCATTAATTATTTTATTTTTTCACATGCCTTAATAATTTTTTAAGTATTTTTATGGTTATCCGCTGATTTTAGAGCGATTGGAGGTATTCAACATTATAATGTCTATAGTCTAACAAAATCAGATGTTAATAGAGGCTAGTTTTAGGCAAAGATGCAGGATGCAGGTTCATATCCCGTCTAGTTACAACATTGGACAACATTCCATCGCATTTTAGATATGTTACGAAGCCTAAAAACTCTGATACCAGGGGGTCTACTCTAATTCAACGAAGTACGAAATTGCGTGTTTCGTTTCTTGCGATTGGTACTCGTTATTCTAACAAATAAACCACAATTTCCACACAAAGTTCGTAATGTGTGACAGTCCAAACATTGCGCACCCTATTTCACAAAACATACGACTGAACTATTGGAATTGACAGTAAAAAATTCGATCAATCGCATGAAACGAAACCCGAAATTTCGTACTTCGGTGAATTGTAGTAGGCCCTCTGGGGCTTGATTCTAAGAACTGTCAAACTTTCATAATTTTGACAGTTTACATGATTTCAAATTCGGCCGCTGATGCCCATTATACTTGATACTGGCGAAATTGTGGAAACTATCCCAGAAGCCATTTAATATAGAAGTGAAGTGAAGTGAGGATTGTTTTTGTATTTGGTGTATTCTTAGCGATAGGCTACTTTTATCAGGGTACTGTGCAAGCGAAGTATTAATTTAATTTGCCAATATAAAATACGTTTGTGAGTTATTATTGCAACAATATGGCTAGCACGAATGCACTTTGATTGCATTTTATGTTCGTGAAAGCTGTCATTGGTTCAGCTATTTCTTATTTAATGGTTGGTAGCTCCAACTTCCAAATAGCTAACTTATTGTGCTACTTACTTTGACTAGTGGCTTTGCTCGCATTAATGGAGATTTTATTTATGTTTTATTTGTTGCCCTCGGGAACAGTACATTTTCTAGTTGTTAGTTACCCTATGTTTTTTTTTCTACCTTTGACAACGTGTAGACGAAACTTCGCATCATACAATTCCATGATGTGAAATTTCGCATATAATATATGCAATTTCATGATGGATCATCTGTATAGTTATGGCATGAAAGCGTTACAAACAAACAATTTCTTTAGCATTTATAATATTAGTTATAAATAACAATCGAATTGAACTTAAAGTCAGGAATCACAAGAAGCCTGTAGCTTGAATAGCCTTTACTGTAAATTATATGAATAATTGGGATAAATAAAACTGGCCTTCGCGATTCTGAAAGAAAATTAGGCTTTTTCTTACATGCGCTGAGATTTTAAAGACTAATTATTAAAATACTTAAAGAAGTAAAATGCCTTATGCCATGTCTAAAGTGCTTTATAAAAATACTAACTTAAGAAATTGAATTTTAAGGGTAGTATTTTTTTAACTGTCTTGTTAAAAAAATACTACTACTGGGCAAAGGTCTCCTCCACAGACTTCCAAATATCTCTATCGTGTTGTGGACGGGACAAGATACACATATCGATTTGTAATAATGAAGGAGTACTATAAATTCTTCAAATTTAAATGGAACCATCTTAACCTGCCTAAACAAAAAGAGAATTTTGCAAATCAAACTCAAAATCGAACTCAAAATTCAAACTCAAAATTAATTTATTCAGTAGGAACTGTATAGTACACTTTGAAACGTCATTTTATTTTTTACCACCAATTTGTAATACGACCAAACAGAAGAATTGGCAAGAAACTCTGCTTGGCTTATATTTTTTTAACGTCATTGTTCTTATTGACTATTACATTGTTTTTGATGGAGTTGGAGGCAGTTTCATCCCAAGCTTTTTTGTCATCTAATTATCAGATATTTTATAATAAGCTTTATTAAAAAGATACGTTTAACAACATTTTTGAATTTATTTACAGACAGATTAATCACATCATTTGGGATTTTGTTAAAAACTCGTACACACATCCCTTTAAAAGATTTACTAACTTTATGGAGCCTTACAGTAGGAACAGCTTGTTTATCTTTATTTCTAGTGTTAACATTATGATAGTCGTTATTTTCTTGAACATGTTAATATGTTTTTGGACATACATTAAGTTTTCATATATATATTAGCACGTCACAGTCATAATATATATTTCTTTAAACTTAGTTCTGAGTGATTCTCTGGGGCCCATATTATAAATTGCACGAACAGCCCTCTTCTGCAACACAAATATGGTGTTGATATCTGCAGCCTTCCCCCACAACAAAATGCCGTACGACATAATGCTATGGAAGTAGCTGAAATAAACTAGTCTAGCCGTTTCTACGTCAGTAAGTTGACGGATTCTTTTGACTGCGTATGCTGCAGAACTGAGTCTGTTCGACAACCCCAATGTACACCACATTCAGACTCAGTTGTGAGCGCCCCATTGAAGCTTATTATCTAAAGTTATGCCTAAAAATACAGTAGTGTCCACAAGATTTAGATCTTCATCTTTTATTTGAATGTTAGGTTTAACTTGTTTAACATTTGATTCATAAATGACGGAATTATTAGTTAACAAGAATCTAAAATAGTAGCCAATTGAGACCTCCTTTTCAGAGAATGACACCAGACAGACTTCAAAAAAGTAGGTTCTCAATTCGATTGTATATTTTTGAAGTAAGCTAAAAATATACAACAGGGTTGTACAGGGGTGTACAGGGTTCCAACCCCTATCTTCGGAACCCAAGCCAACCCCACCTGCACGTGGTGCACCCTGCTAAACAACGAACGGGGCTCTGGCGGCCGGCTGATTGCGGCATAGCACAGCCTACATCGGCACAGCTAAATCCCCTGGCCACTGACGGGTAGCAGCGTCGGTGGTGCGGGAAGCTGTGCCCTGCGATCCCCAACCCGCATGCCCAGCGTGGGGATTATGGGTATATCCCCCTTTATTAGGGGAGGCCTATGTCCAGCAGTGGACTGATATAGGCTGATGTGGAAGCTAAAAATGCCTGATACTTATTCAGAACACATAAAATAGTAATGTAACAAGCAAATTGTCTAAAATGTAAAAATACTATGAAACATTTAGTTTATTCAAATAAACCTACATAGTAAAATGATTTTTCAGGGATTCCAACCACAAGCCAACATCGCCTGCCTCCGGCTGACTGCAGCGTCGGGAGTGCGAGAATACTGGCGGCGCGAGCACCGCTCGGTCTGACGCCACCTCGCTACGCCCGGGCATTATTCTTTCGAACGTTGTCAAGTAAACTTGTCTGGTTTTGAGTACTTTATGCAAAAAATATTATGACTGTTCTTAATAATTTTGAGTAAAATTAATTCAGATAACTAATTCTTTTATTTTATATATAGATTATAAAGTTATTATTGATTAGTTAATATAGGGGATGCTTATATCCAGCAGTGGACTGATTAGGCTGGTGGTGGTAAAATTCTGAAATCTGATTTAAACTAGTCCCTGGACAAATAAAGATTTTTTAAATGTCAAATTCTATCATATTCAAAGCAGACATTTCTCAATTTGTCTCATTTCATATCTCATTTCCATTCCCTAGCAATATTTTCAAACTTTTATACCCACACTGGCGGAGTTTGAAACATGGTGCGTTCATGAATAATGGTGAAAGTTGAAACAGTTTAAAATTGAACTGTCTGTATTTCGGTTGGATATTAATTTTGAGGATTTCACTTGCCATTCTAATGAAAATTAATATTGCGTAATGATGTTCAGAGTATAATTGCCTACTTAAAAAGTAAGTCATTTTCTCATAATTCAATATCATCATCCATCTTATTGCTGAGTGCTGGTCCTTCTTTTAACTATGCCACTCCCCTCAATCCTGCGCTAGTCTGAGCCGCCGACGTAAGACCATGCTTACAAATATCGTCAACCCATTGCGCTGGAGAATCCTATTCCTGTTACCAACTCTCGGCCACCACTCGGTTGGCTACTATATATACTCGTACTATGCTTAATATCACCAAATTATAATAGCTTATTCAGATGATAGAGACTATAACCCACGTTCTAAGCCTAGAGAACTAGAGACACAAGTCGCGTCGCTTGGTGGCTTACGAAGCTTATCAAACAAAGACAACATAAGTTCCGAAGGTTATGCGCCTGCTTTGAAAGGCATATTAAGAGGCTTGTCTTGGTTTTTTCAGTCGTCAAGTCTCCAAGACCTTGAGGCGGCTAAAACCTCCCTTGTCACTAGCTCATACGAAGGAAGGGAGATCGAACAAGCTGTTCTAAGCGTAACACACAACATACATACATGTTGTATTATGAGAATTGTGGTTGCCACATTTCATAATCATCATAGAAGTCTATTACTGGACATAGGTCTCTTTCAAGGTACGCCACTAAGCCCGATCCTCGGCTCTTTTCATCCACTACCAGTCTACTAGCTACATCACGCAAATCGTCACTCCATCTAGCCAAGAGGCGTCTTACGCTACGTTTACCTCAACGCGGTCTCCACTGTGACACACGTTTCAACGGTTGTCAGTTCCGCATATATGGCCGGCCCACTGCCATTTCAGCCTGCTAATCCTCTGAGCTATCCCGGTCACTTTCTTTTTCTGTTGGATGGACTACATGATTCTATCTTTAAGTTGCCACATTTGTTGATGCAAAATTTTAATTTTAGAGGTTGTTTAGTATTGAGATAATGTCTTCTATCCCTACGTTATTATTACTTGATGGTGATTGGAATGAAGACGCCCATAATTCCATTACTGATTTATATTTTTTATAACTACTACATGTGTACACGGGTTGAGCGGGGAGAGACGAATGGCGACGCGATACCAAAATCCACGCGTCAGCCCGATTGATACTTGTTTTTGGTACCGAGTCGCCACAAAATAATATTTTCTTAATCTTTGAAAATGTGGCGTCACTACGAGTCTATGAGTATGTCTGGTGAGTGTCCGTGCCGAACAATGTCTACGTATTAGTACACGTGTTGCGCAAGTTGCCTCTTGGTGTCGCGCATATCGTGACTCGGTCTCTACGATCAAAACAGAACCTTTATTTTATTGCTCTTATAAAAGCACCACGGTAAGATAAGAAACATGAGAGGCAAAATAAGCCCCTGCGGTGTAGGTAGATAACGGCATGGCATAATATAATTTTGAAGACTTGTCGAATTAACTAAGGATTTCTCAAAAATAATATAATAATTTGTCATTAAACTTTTGCAGTTTGTTCTAAGCTTGGCACTAATAAATATTAAATAAATAAATTAAAATAATTATGGACAATTACCACGTAGCATCTAGCTCCGTAATACAATCTGTATTTTATGGGAACATTTTTATTGTTGACGTCAAACGTTTTGGCCAAAATAACGCTTTGTTATTGGACAACATTGTTACTTTCTTACAATATGGGGTGTAAGGGGTTCCAAGCGGGGTAAGGGGTTCCAACCGCCACCATCGGAACTGAAGCCAACCTCACCTGCTCGTGGTGTACCCTCCTAACAACCAGGGATCTGGCGGCTGAAAGCGGCATAACGCAGCCAAAAAACCGCTGTGCTTTACGATCCCCAACCCGCAGGCCGACAATATGTCTGGTTGAAATATTCGAGAGCGCCCTAATTAAACCAATTGAATAGCCTTTATTTAACCATCTTAATAATTTCTTATCTTATTATATAAAGTAAGTAACTAATCTATACTAAAGTAGGTAGGTAACATTATATATCAATCTCTAAGTTAGACATCGGTGGTGGTGTTGATGAGACTGTTTTGCTTTCCAGCTTATGCCTCCCCCAGACTCTTCCAAAGTTCGCGATCGCGAGCTTTCCTTCTCCATATTGTACCAGCTGTCTCTTTAAAGTCGTCTTCCAATCTCCGGAAAGGTCTTCCTCTCGCCCTTTTCCCTTCTCTAGGATACAGAAAAATAAAAAAAATAAGAAAACCTTAACTATAAATCTTTTTTTTTCTGTTCAACCTGCATCGTCCCACAGCTGGGAAAAGATCTCCCCCAAATTTCGCCAACCATCTCTATTCTTCGAAATATCCCACCATCCTCTTTCGAAGGCCTTGAGCTCGTCCCGCCAATCATTTTTAACACGCTTTTATTAGTTTCACCTGTATGTATGTATGTATGTATGTATGTATGTAACCGACTCCTTTGAGCTCGATTTTGCCCTACTTTGAACGATCAGATTTGATTCAAACTTTGCACACCTCTCAAAGGTCGATGACAATGCAATAATCCGATAAAAATATCCGATTATCCTAATTAGATTCGCCAGGATTAATTAATTTCTTTCCGCATCCTTTGCATGCGAGTAAGAGAGACAGAGCTAGTGCGCGAACTACGCATGCGTGCAAGCGTGTTTTTTTAGTTTTTTTAAACTATTATTATTCAATCTAATCATGTAAATTACCAAACATTCGTAACTTTCTATTGACTAGGTACTGGTGAAATCACTATAATCATGCAACAATATTGGTATTCAGACGTAATAATTTAGTCCCATGAACGGTAATTAATAATTGTTTTATGCAAATGGCCTACCCTTATCAGCTAGAGCAACATTGTGTTAGCGTGTGTTCGTTCTATACAGTAGCTTGTTACATGGACATTTTGGTAGCAATTGGCCAATCAGCCGAAGTGATGAAAATTTCGACATTTCGAAAATGTCGACGTCGCCTTGGTGTATTTTCATACAAAATTCCATCTAAATTTCTAACTTTTCCGATAGAATTTCAACGAAAATGCTATCATCAAAATATCTTGTGCTGATGATTACGAACACAATAAAAAAATGTATGCCAATGAGATATATGAAGCACACTAAAGAAAAAAGACAATATAACATCAGAAGTTACTATAACGTCGTGCTGCGTCCAGTTAACGCTGCACGAACCTTCGCCGAAAGAGTCATTTGAAGACGCCACATTATTGTCAGTCAAAAATTAAACTCAATTTGCGATTGTTCAAAAAATATATGAAAACCTGCATTCATATTAAATTAAATAAACGGGCTTAAAAATAACACTACTTTAAATATAAATAAAATAAAATATTGATTCAATAGTATATGTTAAATTCTGTAGTTCAAGTTAGAGAAAACAGGATTAAGTACAGTGTAAGCACATCACCTGATCACAAAAATACTAAGGGACAAATGACTCCAAGAAAACCAATATATCTGAGAACCTTTTTATCCTGGATACTTTATCTCTGCCAGAGCGGAATCTTTAGAATTTGGCTAGTAGAAAATGCCATGGCAGTAAACCCATTCTTTCATGCTTTATGTGAATTATCAGCGGGTGCTCATACCCATAAACCATTAAGAATCCTAAATTATATTTTCAGGTTTATTTTGCAACTTTGATATTGTTGAACGAATTACTTTCATATTTGAACGTCTTTGTGACCCTAGGAAGTTGTTTGCTTATAAAAAAGTAACTAGTGTGATTTCCTTAAGTTTTAAATATATTGTTTAAGTAGGTACTAAACATCAAAATAGGTTGAGCGGTTTAACCTTAAAAACGTAAGAATATTATGCATGATGTAGTATAAGAGTTAATTTTGTTTACATCTACACTACAATTTGAAAATAAATATATTTGATTTTTCTTTTGTGTCTCAGTTTGATAAATTTTAAACCAATTTAAAAAAATATTTCACTGACAGAAAACTACATTGAACAAGTAACATAGGTGGTACGTTATTTTCAAAACAAATAGAGTTATAGAGTAAGATTAGGGTTCCACATAAAATAACTATAATCGAGTAAGCAAGTACACTCAAACGTTGCGGGCGGGTCAGCTTGTAAATTTATAACTTCACAAACTTGAAAGACAAGATATCAAGTGTTCCGTTTGTTTATTTCAAGTAAATTCATTGAAGAAATTGTTAACTAAAATGTCACCCACCTTATAAATCAAAAAGGTAAATCCCTAATTAATTAGTCGAGTTTGAGTACTGAATTACAAAAACAAAGTTCACCCTTTGAGCCCAATCACCGCTGTGTTTAATTACTTAAACGTCAGACAAATAAGGGACTGAACTGACGGATCAGTTTGGCGCCAATACAAGGCTGTGCTTAAGCTTCTAGGAGTCATCTCGCCGCGCACTAACGCTAAGCCAAAATGCCTCAGACACAGTACAACACAACACGGCGTTTATACACAGCGTCAGTACGCGGCGCAAATTTTCGACCAAGCCTTTACAGCAAACGTTTGATACACTAGTAGGTATTTTATTATATCTGTCCTCTGTTTGCTTCCACTCATCAGAATATACCAGTTTGCTACAGTACAAAACCATGGATGAATTTTGCCCAAGATTCTAAATCAATCAGTCACTTCTCACTACTCAGTTTGGTTCGTCAGTTGCTGTTTTCCTGATTTTACTCAAAATACTTATTTTAAGCATGTTTAAATTAATGAAACCCCCCATCAGACACTCAATACTCATGCTCTAATACTATGTTCAGCAACGGACTTGTATAAGTTATTAATGATGATGATGATGATGATGATGGTGAAATTCATCATCCTTGCATTAAACAAAAACTGAAGGTGCTTATTTCAGATTTTTTATAATCTGAATCACGATATAAACAATTAATTGATTTGAGTTACAAGATTCCCCTTATTCCGTTTTGTATTAAATTCACTGTGTATTTTTAAAATTAATACCTTAAACTATCTAATAAGTGTGTTAGAATTCCAAAGAGTTTACACACTGTACGTCATACCTCAGATAAATAAAATAATTATCCTGCAGTGTATTTTACTACTTCACTTATGGTATAGAATGACAGTATCTTCATTAATCATCATTAAAAAAAATTCAAGCCTTTTGTCGTGCGAACAAAAACCGCTCCGTATATAACCACCACAATAAAACTTTCTGAATAAAATAATTCATTGACTCGTGGAAACAAATCGAAATTTGTTCAATCAGGATTATTGAAGTCCCATCGCTGGAGTTGGTTGGTTTATCTTCATAACGAATGACTACAATTTTCAGTTATTCTGAAAAGTGAATGGAAAACATTAAAATTGCAGATTAGCCTGTTCGTTTAACTTAATTACGACTCCGTCTATGGTTTATTAAAGTTAGTGTCGAGTTCAGAGTTTGACTGGTTTCAATGAAGTTGAATTATTCAATGGTTACAATTAACAGCGGTGTAAGCGTCTGCCTAATTATTTTTCTTTAAACTTGGCATAACAATTTGTGTATTTATTTACACAAAGCATCTGTTTCGTGCACTTTTTTCGTAGATATATGGGGAGGCCACTCTTTTATAGTTACACTGGTTTGTTTCCGAGAGAATTCACGGCTATTACGGACTGCTATATGCTAATGATTATTATACAATCATTAGAAAAAGATACGCTTTGTGCGCTAAATGCATCTTGAAATGTTATTGAACTGGCAAGACTGTCCAATTTTTCATCACTCAAACGAAATTTCACACGGGTCAGCTAGTCTGTAATAAATATACTGACTGAATTGAATTGTATCGTACGTAGGTATATTAAAAGCATCTATTTTGGACTAGAAAAAACCTAAATTTTAAGGTTAAGGGTCAGAACCCTTTACACCCCGTAAAGGGTTCTGACCTCCATCTTTGGAACCCAAGCCAGCCTAACCTGCACGTGATGCACCCTGCTGAATAAAAAACGGGGCTCTGGTGGCTAGCTAATTGCAAAATAGCGCAGTCTAACACTAGCACAGCTAAATCTCCTGGCCGCCGACGGGCAACAGCGTCGACAGTACGAGAAGCTGTGCCCTTATCCCTAACCCGCATGCCCAGCGTGGGGATTATGGGCATATCCCCCTTCTTATAGTTGAGGCCTATGTACATTAGTGGACTGAATAGACTGGTTTGGTGTTGTTGAATCCGTAATAAATAAATAATGCTGGACTATCACACAACATCATGGAGCCCCAAGCTTAGCAGAGCTTGTGTTATGGGAACCACATGGTTGATATATTACATAAATACATATTTTTGTAAATACATACATATCATACATAGAAAACACCCAGACCCGAGACAAATATCTGCAGAACATGCAAACATTATAAGAAACATAAATGTATTTTATTTAATTAAATTGTATATTTCGTATATTTTAGAAATTTTGACTAAGCCTATTTGAGAATAGACAACTAACACTTAAGGCGACTATAAGGGTCAAACCTCCCTCTCGCTCGCACTATTCAACATTATTGCTGAACCTTTGTATCGTTATTTTCTAGGCCGTGAAGGTTTGCTATTTCGCATAACTACATTCAATGATTTTATATCTTCAAAATTGTTGAATAGTGCGAGCGAGAGGGAGGTTTGACCCTTATAGTCGCCTTAATTTAGAACAGCTAAAATGTTTGGCTGAGGAGATAGTTTTCCTACCAGCATTCAAAACCATCATCGCTCAGTCCAACAATTATGCAGCTGAGATAACAAAACATTATCTTAACCGACACAACATCGCACATCTGTTAGGTGCTGATAAACGAAATCTGATCGGGGCTATCTGAAACTAATTATCGACCCTTCTAGGTAAATCGTATCAATCAAAGTCGCCTGGATGCGGGTTTGACCTGACATGTAGGATATCTTGACGCCCGTTTGATTGGCACCCCAATCTAGGGCAACTTCCTAAATGCTTCCTTTTACTTGTAATTATACTTTTTTTTTTAAACTTGGCATGTAATTTAGGTATACAGTGACGAGTGGTAACATTTTACTGACTGAACGGTACGCTTAAGTAAGCTTTCAATTTTACAAGGGAGGCAATGTAAAATACAATTCAATGTAGGAAGTTTGTTTAATTAGACTAAAACAATGCGTGTTGAATAATAGAGTTGTTTCGCGTCGGCTAGTCCAGTTGGGTTAAATAATATAAAGTTTACTGATCTAACGTAATTTATTTTGGGTTTTTCACTTACAAACTTAGTTTTTTATAACTTTAAAATCAACTTTTTATCGGGAAAATAATCACCCTTCTTCCCGCCTATTTTCCGACTGTCAGTCCACGCAGGGTTGCCAACAGTCGGAAAACCCCTGAGTGACATTGATACTATTCGTCCAGATATCTTTAAGGTATCCGGATGGACCGTGCCGGTCTGAGGCCCTTGGCACACGCTATACCCTCCCCCGAGAGTCCTTGATGGCGACCTCGCTCATGGACTCGTTGACTTTCGGAGTCGGTATGTTCGTCGGAGCTCTGACTACTTTCGCACCGACGACGGGGGCGTCCTCTGACGCGTTTTGGATTAACTGGATCTGTGAGGGATCCATCTCTATCGTGGAAACGAGTTAGTTCGGAAACATGGAATTTACCCAACACATTTTTAGGGTTCTGTAAAGTAGAGATTAAGTAGGAAGTCGGACTGGATTGCATAACTACAAGGTATGGGCCGTCACGTTTTGGGACAAATTTAGCCGAAATATTTTTAGCAGCATTACTCAAAACATGCGACTTCAGAAGAACCTTTTCACCGACACAAAATTCTTCATGCTTACGATCTTTATCGGCACACTCCTTTCTTCTATCTTGTTGAATTTCCACGCGATCTCTTATTGAGATCAGATTGTCCAGGAATCGCTTTAAGTAGGGAGTTATTTGGGGAACAAAGTTTTCTTTGCTTAAGACTGCTCTGATATCGTAATGTATACTGAGTGGTGTTCGAAGTTCTCGGGCAAAACTAAGATACGCAGGAGAAACACCAGTTGTCTGACACACCGCGGAGTTTATAGCAAACCGGACAGAAGGCAGAAATTCCGGCCATGATTTATGCTGTGTATTAACCAACTGAGCAAGCTGGACCTTGAGATCTCTGTTTTTCCTCTCGGCGGGATTGGCCTGAGGATGGTAAAAGGGCAACAGCTCCTGCTTGATTCCTAGGACGAACATGCACTGTTGCATAACGGCAGAAATAAATTGTACTCCATTGTCAGAGATGACTCTACGAGGGAACCCGAAACACAGGAAATATTCTTCAACCAATAAGCGCGCGCAAGCCTCGGATGTTGCATCTCTCAATGCGTATAGCTCCACCCATCGAGTCGCGGTATCTTCTACTAGGAGAATCCACCTTTCTCCTTTATCACCTGTTGGCAAAGGACCAAACAAATCAATGGCCAGAACTTCACCTCGTTGGTTAAGTACCGGTGTTTGTAATAAACCGGAAGTTTTTTCATTAGACGCCTTATAACGTTGGCAAGTAATGCATGTCTTTACGTACTCTGCAACTATCCGACGCATGCCCGGAAAAAAAAATTGCTGTGCCAACCTCTGGAAAGTTCTATCAACGCCAAGGTGACCGGTGATAGGAGAGTCATGGCATTCCTTCAGTATATCGAGACGGAGACAGGCCGGAACAACTAACTGCGGTTCCTCGCTATCAATGTCAGGGTTGTACCTGTACAAAACTCCTTGCTGGGTAAAATATCCTCTTTCTGACCAACGCTTAACACCGACTGAAGTTGGCTCAAAGTCCAATTCTAGCTCGAGGATAATCTTTTCCAGCTCCGGATCACTAAGCTGAGAGACTCGTAAGTCTGAAGGGTTTCTAGATTGTAAGTCAACGACTACAGAACATAAGCCACATTGCTCTTTTTCATCCTCACTACACGGAGGTCGACTCAGCGTGTCTGCAACCACATTAGCCTTTCCTGGGGTATACTGGAAGTCTATGTTGAACGACTGTATCTTGAGAGGCCAACGAACAAGTCTACCCGATGGCGATTTTAGGGTAAGAAGCCATTTTAATGGCTGATGATCACTAGCGACCACGACTTGTTGCCCTTCAATGTAACACCTGAAACGTTCCACGGCCCAAACGACGGCGAGAGCTTCACGTTCAGTTGTGCTGTAATTCCTCTCAGCCGGTATAAGGAGACGGCTGGCGTATTCGATAGGCCGTTCATTATGGTCCTCACCCTGTAACAAGACTGCGCCTAGTGCATAATTACTAGCGTCCGTTCTGAGGATAAAAGGCTTGCTAAAATCTGCTTGAGAAAGGATAGGCGTTGACGTTAAGCGCTTCTTTAATTCCTTGAAAGCTTCTTCTTGATCAGTTTTCCAAATCCAAGGCTGGTTCTTTTTAAGGAGGCGAGTAAGCGGCTCAGCAACAGACGAAAAGTTGGGGATGAACTTTCGAAACCAAGAGCACGTCTGGAGGAAAGTTCTCAAATGGCGGAGTGTTGTGGGCGCTTTCATCTCCACGACCGCCTTGACCTTGTCTTCGTCCGGTGATATTCCATCTTGTGAGATAACATGTCCAAGGTATTTTACCTGTTCACGCGCGAAAACGCATTTTTCACGATTTGCCCTCAAATTGAACATGCGTAGTCTGTCAAAAACAGCACGAAGGTCGTTAAGATGTTGCTCGAACGACTCACTTATTACAAGAAGATCATCTTGATATGCCAAAAGGGTGACGTTTTTCAAAGATATGCCAGAGCGCAACCTGTCGATAAGACGTTGAAAGGATGACGGAGCATTTTTAAGCCCAAACGGCATTCTCTTAAAACGATACGCACCGCAAGGCGTAATAAACGCGGTCTTATCACGATCCGCTTCGTGAACACCAATCTGCCAAAACCCACTTCTCATATCGAGAGTGCTCATTATACAACCTTTTTTGGTTGACTGAATCAGTTCGTCAATAAGCGGCATGGGATATACATCCGATTTTGTGATAGCATTAAGCTTACGATAATCGACGCAAAAGCGGACTTGACTATTCTTCTTAGGAACGAGAAGTGCAGGGGCCGCCCATGGAGATTCGCATTCCTCTATGATATCATCAGCCAACATCCTGTCAAGCTCAGCTTGCATAATTTCCCTCTTAGCTGGAGTCAAACGATAAGGGGGAACTGCAATTGGAGGATGATCACCAGTGTCAATTCTATGTTCAGCATAACTTGTTGGATCTCCCCCTGGCTGAAAGATGTCCTCATTATCAAGAAGAAGACGAGTCAGTTGCTCACGTTCAAAATCTGAAAGGGATGCCGCTTCACTAGCTCTAAACACATTCAAAGTCGCAAAAAGATTATCTTCGTTGATGGCCGAGGAGTTCTCATATTGGAGTTTAAACTTTTGTTTAGGGTCTTCTGCAAAATGCCAGAAAGAGTCCCCAAAATTTACAGATATATTAAAATTTTGTAAGAAATCTATCCCAAGTAAAGTCTCGTTGTTATTAGCCTCTGGAAAAATTAAAAATTTGACTAATTTATTTTTATGTTTTAAAGAGACCTTTACTTCCGTAGTCAGAACTTCCATAACTCTACCAACTCCGTCAGCCAGTTTAACATTTTGTGTACTAGGGTACATCGGATGACCTTTTTCCAATAATAGAGCATATAGTGTATGCCCAGCCACACAACTTTTTGCTGCAGAATCCACCAGAGCTGTGCCATTTTTGTTCACAATTGATATATTCATAATTGGCCGTTGGTTACAACTATTGTTATTTTGGGATACCTGTGAAAAAGTTTGACATTCACTGTAAGTACCCATCATTGATGAAGGTTGAGCATCTGTGGTTGACTCTGGCAAAAAGTGTTGATCCAGATCAAACTGTTGAGAATCACTGTTGCATGGATTAAAACTATTTGTAACATTTTTATCACCATAAACAGTTTCATTTAAAGCTTCACAATCACCACCATCCGGCTCAGTTAGATTGGTGTACCAACTTGGGTAAGCAGTTTGATAAGCATTAGCTTGATCCAAAAATGGGAATGATAAACTATCATTGTAGGTGCTGGCTGGTGGTATGGTGTGATGGTGAGGCCTTTCAGTTTGGTTGTAATAACATGCTTTAAAATTACATAACATGTTAATGGTATGTGTTATATCAGTTTCTCTTAGAAAGTTGGAATCATTGTCTAGCTTACCAGTCGCAGTCTCTAGAGAACAAAATGATTGTCCACGAGTACCTGATGAGTTGCACCTTTCACACTTGGACCGTGATACATTTGGGGTACCGCACCCGTAGCACTTGAACGGCTCACTTGTATTACCGTTATTTTTCAACTTAAGACAGTTATCACGAACATGTCCATAAGCTTTGCAATATACACAATGTAACCGATCACTTGATGATGGTGGGTCGGAGACGCGAACAGTGTTGGTGGTACGTGGCTTGGGAACAGCGCTGACAGGCACTGTAGTGCTGGTACAAGTGGGAGCCAAGGTGTTACATGGTGGCTGGGATCCCTGTAACGTTGGTATGTTGTTGCTAGCACGTTGAGAGTCTTCAATGCCTCTTGCTTTTATGAGCAGTTCATCAAATGTTGTAAGAGTGTCTCTGTCCAACCTTTTTCTTATTCGGCGATCAAGTAAACCAAAAACCAGGTCTATTTCAACTTTTTCAGATAGGTCACCTTGTGGAAGTTTAGCCAAAAGGGCTCTTGCCTTAGAAATGAAAAGGTCAGTGGACTCATTTCCTTGTGACAGCGCAAACAACTCCTGGTAGATACGGAAAGGGGGGCGGCGTTCTCCAAAAGCTCCTCTCAGTCTAATTAGTGCATCACTCCATGTTTTAGTAGTGGCTTTTACTCCTTGCCACCATATTCCTGCAGAGTTAGTCAGGAGCATAGCCAACCCACGTAAGGCATGTTCATCTGTTATGTTCAGACAGGACTTGTACACTTCAATAGCGTCTATAAAGCCCTCCAATGATTCATTGGTGCCACCGCCAAACTTCGCTGAACACTTAGCGAAATTGGCAGGTGGAGCCGGCGTGTAGAATGAACCACCAGCAACTGGAGAGGTTGGAGTCGATGATCTAACCTCGCGCAAAATTTCTTTATAAAACGTCTGCTGTGAATGCTGCAACGACGTGAGAAGTGTGGTCAGGTCATGATGGGACATCGTTATGTTGCCCGATGTTTGAGCTGGTTGTGTAGCTTCTTCGTACTCTTCGTCGCTACTAATGGGTCCGGCACTGGCAGCAGCAGCATCGGTAGGTTGTGCATGTGCATTGGACCGTGTGTTCGGCATGTCGGAGGGCGAGTCGGTGAGCACAACGATAGACAAAGATCAGTCCAAAACGGAAATTGGACTCTTTGGGAGGTGCGTGAAGACCGCGAGACAGTGCGAAACGGACACGGGGAAAACTGTTCACAATTTACAACTGCACACTGGCTACCATTATCCGAACCAAACTTTTCACTTTACACGAGAAAACCCAAATCCACGTTAGGCGCCATTTTCGCGTCGGCTAGTCCAGTTGGGTTAAATAATATAAAGTTTACTGATCGAACGTAATTTATTTTGGGTTTTTCACTCACAAACTTAGTTTTTTATAACTTTAAAATCAACTTTTTATCGGGAAAATAATCACCCTTCTTCCCGCCTATTTTCCGACTGTCAGTCCACGCAGGGTTGCCAACAGTCGGAAAACCCCTGAGTGACATTGATACTATTCGTCCAGATATCTTTGAGGTATCCGGATGGACCGTGCTGGTCTGAGGCCCTTGGCACACGCTATAGTTGGCCACTATCTTATAAGAAGGAAGTTATTATTTATAAGTAACATTAGAATATATAGTAGGTACACATAGGATGAGCAGATGTACCCAGATGCGCTATTTTCTCCTCACTAGGTCTCTTTTGAGCCTGCACAGCGGGGTCTCAAGTTAGTATAAAAATCTTATTGAAATAATCAGTACAACTTATTAAAAGTCCACATTGAGCGGGTCAAATGTATAAATAATTTAGAACGCTACCAGCCTTCGACATTGAAACGTGTCAATGCTATGCCTTTTTGCGACAAAATGAATTATGTATACTGCGGTCATACTCGGTAACTGACCGGTAAATACTGTCTTACAAGAGTAAAACTGTTCCATTTGCATCAGAAAATTACATAATTTATATTATAACTTACTTTAGTAAGCTGTATCATTATAAAATTAATTAGGGGATCAACTTTGTCCGTACACTTTTAGATTTCCCGCACACTGCATTTATTAAGTTTCTTACAGTATATGTTATGTTAGTTATATATATTATTTTTGAAAAATGATATTCCTAACCGGTAAAACCGGTTAAATAATTTTTCATGATCGGGTTCGGTAAAGTCAAAAGGAAGGGTTTTCTTAGCAATCTATGTAGGTATTTTATCATCTTCCACATCCACCTATAGATGTCCTCTGCTAGAATTGTGACTCTCCCAAGGTAGGTCACCGAGCGTGATCCTCAGTTCTTTTCATTCACTCTCTATTAATGTATGTGAGTAGGTATCATACGTTTTTCTGTGAGCATCATTTTATTATGGTTGTGAGAATGTCTGTTCCCACTCATCTCATTAACATTATACATAGTTTGTGACCTGGATTAATTCATTGGCTACTTTTATCTGGGTACCACGGAAGGAAAGCCGAAAACGGAAGCTAGTCTCCTATATTTCTAATACTAAGAGTTATTTTATATTATTTTATTTATTTAGGTCTACCAACAGTTTTAACAGCTTACAAACTATTTTTTATAATTAAGTGTCTTATGTTACATGAGTGAGTTATTGCCTTTCAGATACTATTTTTGCAATATAAATAGCTAAAAATGTGTAAGTATATTAAAAGCAACGCATATAAATCACATCGGGAACTTTGGATCATCAATTTCAATTTGTCCATCCGAACAACAGGTAGGTAGGCCAATAATTTATCGTCAGTGGCATTGTGGTTCACGTTTCATTCAAAATGTCTAGTCTGGTTTGTTAATTTTATTATTATTTTCATCAAAGGCAAACATTTTGTTAAGTGAGACTGGTTAAGCAATAAAGGCTTTGTTGTTCGTTGTGTGTGATTTTTAGAATAAAACTCAACGTGAAATCTTGAAAGGAGAATGCCGTCTGATGTATGGCGCTCGGTACCAAGACTAAAGTGAGTGCGTCAAAAAAATCTCCAATAAGTTTTTAGTCGATTCTACTGTCAAAATAATTAAAAATGAGGGTTATTGCCATAGTAACACTTTACATCAATGTTTTTTGCCATAGTAACGTATATATCATTGGTTTTTGCAGTCTAATGGTGGCGTGCGGCGGAAACCAAATAACAAAATATTTTTTTACTTGATTATTAATCCCGTCGGTGTGTAAAACTAAAGAAAATGTTAGTGCCATTTATAAAATATAATAAATTTTATGCGATACGTTCGGTTTTGACGCAATTGGTTCGGGTTCTCGGCATTCTCCTTTATTTACTTTTTTATTTATCGAAATAAATATCTTAACACAACCTAGTACTTTGAAATTATCATCCTATCGTAGTACATTTTGACAGTTGTACATATTGACACTATAACCCAAGTAAGTACTAATATGGCCGGTTCCTATATTATACCGTTACCGATTACGCCTCGTTTTCCCCTGAAAAACTGTCAAATTTTCTACGCCTCGTTGTTAATTTTTGACAGTTTTTCAAGGGAAAACGAGACGTAATCGGTAACGGTATAATATAGAAATCGGCCGTTAGTCATTCCAACTATAACCTTTTGTTTAGCTAGAGGTAGGTCACTGAGTTAATGGTAATCGATAAAAAATAGTACTAACTCATAGAATAGATAGAGTAGTTAGAGGGAGCATGATCACATTTCATTACGGGAAGTCGGGAACCCACTGTAAACCCGTCACTGCTATAGACTAAACCATCTCCACTCCCTACATCAACTAAATACAAAAAAACCAAGGTACGTAAAGATCTGACTTAAAAAATATTAAAATATTAATTTCGGTTACTTCATTACGATCACTTTTCTTAAATACGGATATCTGATCGAAAGCCTCAAATTGATGGAAGCAGGGCGTTGCATTGTAAAGCAAGTTTCAAACATGCGTGACCTTCGAAACAATATTTTGTTACAAATAATTTTTACCAGATAACATTAGAATGTGCTACATTCATCTCCAGGTATTATAAACAATATGTTGATAAAGCACAAGTCAATAATTATCACAACAAAGCATCTATTACCGTATCTACCCTTGATATGAGCATCAACCCAGAAACGTCATGGCATTTGTTGACAGCGGGTGAAAATTAAATTGTACAAGGCCTTGGGGTCACAAAGGCCTTGGGGGTTTATCGTTCTGCGAGACACATGAGGTACCTCACAGAAAACTTACATGAAGTAGGGCAAGTTAAAGTCACTTTTGAACTAAGGACTTGGTAGGTAGGAACACTTCAGGTACGTGAGTTTATTATGTTGTTGTCAAAAACAGACCAGTTATTTGTGTAGGTCAGGAGGGTAAGTGGCTGCTGGACTTAACGGCCGTAGTTTCTTGTCTAAGGTTTTATCGGATCCAACTTTACGTGACTCAAGGCTGACTCAGTACTTTACTTTAACTTATATTCCTGCAAACATAGAATAAATTCATAGGTCATAAGAACTCTAGATTCGAGGTGTCGCGTACTGTCGAACAAAGCAAATCTTCTCATTGGAGTGATTTTTTGTAGTGTGTCAAATTTTTACTATAATTATGTTGGTACAATAATCCTATCCTTAGCGTTGATAGGTGAAAGTTTATAAAAAAAAAGTTAAATGTTTGCTCTTTCTTCACGCCAAACTACTGAAACGATAGAGCTTGTTTTTTTACACATGTAGAATTTTTTTTGCTTAATCTGCGACTAGTCATCGTACTATGAGCGAAAAGGTATGGTGTTGGTATGTTAGAGAAATGGTCAAGCGATCATTTCCTCACTCTTATTCATCGTGTATTGATGTGTTATCTGCGCAGCTCTGTGGGTAGCTGATGGTACCTAGTTAGGAAGAAAAAAAAGAAAGAAAGAATGTATTTATTTGACACACAAAAAGGAAGGTTCGCAAACAAAAGAATGATAGTGAATTCTAACAAAAACAGTAGTTAAGACACAATAAAAAACACACAACACACATACCTACAATCATTTTAGCCCCTCCCTGTTGCGGCCGTGTTAGCTGTGAAGTCAAGTGGTTAGGGTAATCATACCGCCTTTTTTAGTACTTTGAATACTATAATTTTATTTCAACACACAATAATAACCGTTAGCGTAAATTATTTTAATATAAAAATTTAATAAATCAGCGTGTATCTTCGGTTTTTGAACGAACGCACGACAAGGGAGCGAGCTTGAAGTGTCACTGTAGAGTAGACGGCCCATTCAAACGAGAATAAATAACTCAGACTCATAACAAATATTTACTGGTTTAAAAATAAACATCTACAAGTATCCTGGTATGTTTTACTAATTTTGCCAATACAATGTAGGAAGTTCTAGAACAGGAATAAAATATAGGTTACTTTTGATCGCTCCACGTAAACGAAGCCACGGGCAGAAGCTAGTATAGTAGATCGTAGGTACAAAGGGCGGTTTTATCGTTTACAGCGGAGTAGTAAAATAAGTTACTGTAGCTGAATTCAGCTGTGGCAAGGGTTACATCCGGTGTGTAAGTGACAGCCCCGTGTCCTAATTGGCGGGATTCAATCATTATGACTCCACGTCTTGTCAAATTGCCGTTGGAAGTTTATTTACTGCGACCCTCCATATACCAGTAATAAGTAGGTACATAATATACTTGATTGTGTTAAGGTCTTTTGCATAGATACATAGGAAACTCTTTATTGTATTCACCTTAAAAATACAAGACAAAATAAATTGTGGATCATGATATATTTTTTCCTAATATTAGTAGTAGGTATACTTATTTCTAAGGATGTTCTACCAACTTTCTAACTTTCCTTCGTATAATAAATTGAAAATTTTACTTAAAATATAACGTAGTTTAGGCGCGGGTGCAACTAGAAAAGCAATGGTTCGTTTTATGAATATTTCAAACCTCAATGGAATCGGATTATCTTTGGTTTGAATGCCAATTTAAAAGTTTGCATATTTATCTATGACATGTATGCGTTTTTAATTGGGTAGGATTGTATTCAAAGCACTGTTTTTACTTGAATAAAAGTCCACAATTTCCACCACGGATAATCCATACTTTTGCAATGTTGGTTGGTAGTTGAGTATTATCATCATCATCATCAGCCTATAGCAGTCCACTGCTGGACATAAGCCTCCCCTAATGAGCGCCATTGCGCCCTGTCCTGAGCTCGACGCATCCAGCTTCTACCAGCAGCCTTTCGCAGTTGAGTATGGAGTCTAGTATTTTTGTTTCTGGTATTTGAAGATGGAACCAGCAAATGGCCCACCTGACGTAAAGTGGCTTACGACCTATCGTAAAGCATTGCATTGTAGATCACGTTTTTTCGGAACGTGCTCTACGCGTCTATCAATTTGAGGCACGAAGATGTTTGGCCTCTTGTGCCTGTAATATCACCGGCACCAACACCCTTCAAACTGACACACAGCACAGCTGCTTCACGGCAGAAATAGGTATGGTGGCAGTACTTCCCCGAACGAGCCCGCAACAAAGAACTTCTACTAGTACTGACCTACTGACAAATGAAATGCATAATTTACACCACACTTTTGTACAAACAACAACAAATAACCACACCAGCCTATTCAATCAACTGCTGGACATAGGCCTCCCCTATAAGAAGGAGGATATGCCCATAATACCCACGCTGGGCATCGCAGGGCACATCACCGCCAACGCTGCTGCCCATAGGTGGGCAAGGGGCTTAGCCGTCACGTGCAAGTGGTAGGCTGCGCTATGCCACAATCAGCATGCCGCCCCGTTTGCCATACAGCAGGGTGCACCACGGGCAGTTGAGGTTGGCTTTGTCCAAAACAACCGCGCACTTATACAATCAAAGTCAATATTATTTCAGTTATGGTGGTACATTATGTGTCTTAATCTGAACTGATTCAATCTGTACTAATATTATAAATGCGATAGGTTGATTGTGTATGAGTATGAGTGTGTGTGAATATGTTTGTTCCCAATTTAAAGACCAATCCCAAATTTAAATCCCTTTAAATTCCGTTACGGATGAACGAATATGGATGAATTTTGTACTAATATATATATATGTTCGTGTATCTGTATATGTATGTTCCCATTCAGTTCCGTCACGGCTGAACGAATTTGGATGAATTTTATTTAGTTCTACAGTGCTGTTTACAATAAAGGATCGACACTATTAAAATATGTTAATTTCTGTGTTTTATTTTGTCAAATAGCCTGCGGGAAAATAAACAGAAATGACATTAAACTTCAGAACATTTTATTTCCGCACGCGTAAATGCTAACATGTTATTGGATTATGTCTACAAATCCAGTTCCATTTTTCACGTCTTTTTTCACATGTTTTAACGCAGTCAACCTAGTATTGACTGACTGACTGACTGTGTATTTTCTGTCGATAAAGCCGACAAGGTATGGACTAGTGAAACCATCGGAAGCCAAAAATGCTTCTGACCTTGAATATTTCTTTTGTAGGTGTGGGATCGCTAGCACTTTTAACATTTTGTTAATAATGATGTTCCTGACATTCGTACCAATTTTGAGCTTAATGCGAATATATGTAGCCTTGAATATCTATTTTGACTGGATTTGCAATCATTTTTTGTCTTGGTATCGCGTGTCTAAGACTTAGCCCCCCCACCCCTCCCCCGGTTACCATACTCCTATAACAGTATTCCCTATATCAGTATTCCTTCAGTATTTCCTATTGGACTGATGTTTTATCTTTAACAAGGATTCCAGATTTACCAAGTGTCAAGTATCTATACATAGATTGGGTTCAAAACAATTTAAAACCAATATTTATTATGTGGTTAACGGGAATATATTTTGAAAATAAATAGTTATAATCATGCTTATAATCAAGTCAACCCTACTCTAGTAGTTGTGTTTATTGTTTCAAATATTAGCAATATCACTGATAGGGTTATTTTTGAAGAAGGCTTTCACATTCTTGAATAATATCTTCGCAGCCACCTCTATCATGGGACTGCCAAACTCCACGGAGATCTGTTTCCAATTCTCGTTCAAGAATTTCAACATAGCCTCACCTGGAAATACACATGTTTTTGACAAAAGTATACACTAAAAAATAATTAGTTAAAATATTACTACCTGTCAGTTATACTAAATATCTAGGTATTCAATGAAAATAGTAGACAAGCGAGCGATTTGAATCACACTTCTAACTAAACGAATTAGTTCGTTTAGTTGTGCGCGTGCGCTCGCTTTAACTTGCCATTATTATTAGTAGTTAGGTACTATTACTTTGTTAATATGCTCCCGGCCTAGTTGTTTTTTCTAATTCTGTAGGTACTTTCATTTGTTTATATCGAGAACCTAGTGTCTAGACAAACCTAACATAGGTTTTAAGGCATTACTAACAAGAGTTTTGTTAAAAGTTTACGGAATAAACAAATATCTATCTATCTATCTAATGCTTCAACAACATTCATTAGTTTTTGGGTAGTATGTTTGTTCCCACTCTTCTCCGTAACCACCATACCAGCCTATATCCAGTTCACTGCTGGACATAGGCCTCCCTTATTTACGGGGGATATTCAAAATAATCCCCACACCGGGCATGCAGGTGGGCATGGGGATCGCAAGACACAGCTTCTCGCATACCCGACGCTGCTGCATTGCATACATAAGATTCAACTTTTTATTTGTAAAACGAGTGGCCAAACCTGTTGTTTTGGCATGGCTTATATCGGAAAAAATCAGGGGCCAATATCATTATTGCCTACTGAAGTAATCATTGCTCGTGTCTGTTTATGAGTCGGCTTTCTATTTATCAAGATGGCCAATGAGCCATCAAATAGGCCCGAATAGGACACCGAGGCTTTCCTTGATAACCTATTCGACGGGTGGATTTGACATAAATCCATGGTTGGCAGTTGATGCCAAAAGAAGATAGACAAAGCGAGGTGGCCAAAGAGCCATCGAATAGGCCCGAATAGGTCAACCAGGTTTTTCTTGATGACCTATTCAACGTGGATTTGACATAATTCCATGGTTAGCAGTTGATGCCAGAAGAAGATAGACAAAGCAGGATAGCAAAGGTGGATGTTACGGCCTAAGCTCCTATTCTGCTGAGTTGCCTCTTGTGGTATCTATGGGAGAAAATCCAGGGCCTTTACTAACGCAAACCGACCCTTAGAGGGAGGACTTTAAAGGCGTGGGTTATAGCAGCCATATTGGGCAGACAATATATTAAGGCATGTGTGCTGCTACAAAGGTGGTTGATATTTTAAGGCAAGGTTGCTGTAGTTGCGATAGCCTCCGCGGG
Source organism: Horisme vitalbata (assembly GCA_951804965.1). Lineage (NCBI taxonomy): Eukaryota > Metazoa > Arthropoda > Insecta > Lepidoptera > Geometridae > Horisme > Horisme vitalbata. The sequence continues at coordinate 12,250,780 of OX638101.1, forward strand.
TGTAAGGCATGCGAGCATTCTACTAATGCATGTTTATTGAAGTAATTTAGGATAGCATAGCCTCATAAGGTTCCATAATAATAACTAAAGACACCCGTAACTTTTCCTTAAGCTTTATAGTTCTCTATTTAACTTACTTAGCTCCTTATTTCCATTGAAAAGGTTCGTTAAGTGGAAGTTGGCGTTGTCTCTGACTTCAAAGTCGAAGTGCAGCTTCTTGGGAACGACGTAGTCTTTCTCGTCGTCACCTTTTTCAATTTCGTAGTTTATTGTGAATACGATTTGAACGTTTTCTGCGAAAAATGTTTGCATAATTAAATTAATAGTCCCCTTATAAATATTTATCAAGACTTTTATTGCGCGCAATTCTTTTTATGTTGAAGAAGTGCTAGATCAATTTTCTTTATTTGGTATCAACTGGTATCTATCAGAAGTGCTAGATCTAAACTTACTCAGTTTAAGTTTCATGTCACCGTCTCCAGTAATAGGCAAGATGAGGATTCTTCCACCAGCTGTGTAGTGCCCCTTCACGGTGGCATCCAGGTGGTATACGACCACGAACTTTTTATTTGATTTGTCCCAGCTAAAAAAAAGAACGCTATTATTTGGAAGTCTGTTCTATTTATGTCAGTAGGTAGTAAGGCTCTTTGTGAAGGGCTTGTCCGGAGAAGTATTGCCACCAGGCCTATTCCTGCCGTAAAGCAGCTGTGCTGTGTTTCAGTTTGAAGGGTGTGGGTCCTGGTAAAATTACAGGCACAAGAGGCTTATCATCTTCATGCAATGCGTGATCTACGACACAATGCTGTATAATAAGTAATGGTTACCAATTAACATGAGGTGAGTCATGTACTTGTTTCTTCTTCAGGTAACAAAAAAATTATTAAAAGAAAATTTCGTATTAAACATTTTTTTTATCATTAATTTGGTTTTCCAAAACCTTCAGGTATTGATCAGTACGTGAATGTATGAGGATACCGCGTAAGGAGAAGTCAGAGGCAATTCCAAATGTTACATGAGGTACACTCACTTTTTTTTTTTTATTAACCTGCATTGCTCCACTGCTGGGCAAAGGTCTCCCCCAAATTCCGCCAACCATCTAGCCTTTGATCTCTATCTTATTTTTTTTTTAAACTTATTTTTAATCTTTTAAAATGATTCAATTCTAATTTACAAAACACTAGTTATAATATTTCCAGGTTGATTTTGGACAGCTATAATATTATACTCATAAAATACAGTTTTGTTTTATATGTATTTTACTAGTACCCACCTAGGTAGTTGTTATTAGTATTGTAAAATTATTGCCGTGTTTTTCTTCAAAACAAGGAAATAATGAATGATTTAAAAAAAAATTCAAATTATTATAACCTGCGTTTAGTTAATTTACCCAGGTTATTATAGTAATCATGTTTTATCGTGTTTGTTGTATTTTACGTGACAAAATATATTTTTATCACAAAATCACAGGATCTCTTTTAGTCTGTCCATTTGTATACTTTAAAAATTCATTCTAAGCTGTAGGTCGCGGGTTTAATTCCCGTCCAGGATAAACATTTGTGTAGTGAACAAGTGGTCTGTTCTATGCCTGGGTGTTTTTAAGTATCTATGTTATTTTATTAGGTACCCATTAAGCACAGGCTCTATCTAGTTTGGGATGATTTGACAGTGAGTTTTTTCACTGTAGTGTCGGAGTTTTTTTTTCGAAAAAAAGCAAGTTCACGTTTAAATTCTGCTAATCAGTCACCCATCTAAGTGGAGACCGTGCGGAGTGTTGCCCAAACGGTGTTATTAGCACCGGTTGGGCAACACGGGTTCAGTGTTATTAGCGGTGTCACCGAATACCTAAATTAAAATTACTGTAAGGTGTGACGATCTGGGAAAGGCTCAGAACAGAGCGCAGTAGCACTCATTATAGGAGGCTTATGTACATCAGTGGACTGCTATGACCTAAAGATGATGATGATGATGATGATGGTGTTAAGTTTGTTACCACACGAATACTATTGAACGGATCGAGCTGAACCTTGGCATAGAAAGGTTTAGTCTAGCATATAAGCTACTTATGTTCAGTTAAATTATGCGCCACAGGTAGAAGGTAGTCAAGAATTGAAATAATTTTTCAGAGAATCTCCAGCACTGTATTGAAATAGGACAATCAGGTAAATTTAGTTTTGCCCCAAACAAACGTATAATGTAATGAGAGGAGCTTTAGTCTACAGTCAGACTAATTAGGGTCTGTCTGGAAGCAAGATTGAAGTCGTTAACATTTCAGATTTTGAAAGGCTGCGTTTGATGAACTAAACTATTTTAAGTGAATGTAACGAAACAAATGTTTTAAAATGTAAAGCCAAACTGTAGACAAAATAAGAAGGAAAAAAAAATAGAAAATAAAGAGATTTGAATAATCGGGACAGAGCGCAATTGCGCTCAAAGAAACCTATCCAGCAGTGGACTGCGTTATGCTGATTATGATGATGATGGTCTTGATGATGAAATCTAGTGAAAATATGGTCTTGAAAGCCTCCCAGCTTGAAGGGCAGTGAAGGGTTTGTAACCCTGTGCTCTTTTGTTATACTTTTAAGTTCCATGCAGTTGGTGCCAACTGGTCTCTGGTATCGTTCACTTAGCTTTAGTACTCACCCTCGGCTTTATGGGCAGCAGCGTCGATGGTGCAAGAAGCTGTACTTTGTTATCCCAAAAGAGTTTGGATTCTTTTTTTAAGATAAAGATACAAACAAGTGAATGAAGTTAAATGCTAAACATGAAGCATTCATGAGTGGAAAAGAGGAAGACTATGATAAACTTAGCCACTGATTAGGCCATTGATTATCAACTAAACCTCACTAGTTCATCACAGATGCACATGTGCGAATAATAGGAAGTCATTGTCAATCCAAAACGTGTATAATTTTTGAGATCCCTCAGGTCATCTACTGGTAAATCAATGCTTATCCCGAACCCCTAAGCCCAGAGTGGGTATTATGGAGGTCATCGTGGAGGTTATGAGGTCTGTGTCCAGCAGTGGACTGAATAAGCTGATGTTATACAAGTCTTTAAAGTGGTTTAATCGTCGGAAGTCAGGAAACGAGCCAAAGTTATAACTTCCATAACCACTTACTTCACACTATCTATCACGGAGTTCTTCAAGCCCTTCAACTTTCCATCTTTCAAAGAAAACTGTAGGCCTGACAGATCAAACTTGAAGTCTTCCATGTCCATCACATCTAGGACCGGAATACCCATCTCTTGGATGCCACCCATGAATACTGGGACCGCTTTTTGGAACTGTTCTTTCAAACATTCCTTGTCTTCTAGACTGCATTTTTCTTCTGGAATAACTAAAAAAGAAAAAAAAATCAGAACATCCAACAATGACGGACGACTTGATGCCACACTAAGACTTTTTTATATGTCGAGACTATTAGATCATTCAGTGTTGCATTATTATTGTGACAGAATACCAAATTTCAGATCGATCAGACTTCTAGAAATTGCTCAGACATCATTTCATAATTTCCCTGCCCTTATCCCATTCGATGTAGGTAGTGTCGGCACATGTTTTCTTTCTCCATTCACTCCTATCAGCTGTCAATCCTGTATTCACTTCTTTCACTCGCATATCTTCTTTCACACAATCCATCAATCTCTTCTTCGGCTATGATGCAATGATCTGAGCAAGAGTAGGAGGGATCCTACTCTTGCATCATCAGGAACAGCGCTGATGATATTTAAACGGCTGAACAAATTGTTTTGAATCTTAGCTAAGGACAATCTCGATCAAGTCAAACTTCAAACAAAAAAACTAAATCAAAATCGGTTCATTCGTTTGGGAACTACGATGACACAGACAAACACATTGATACACAAATACACGTAAAACTTATAGCACTCATGTTTTTGCGTCGGGGGTTAAAAATAAGTAAACAAAGAACCCTTGAGTGGACTTAAGAATTGATTTAATCAGTTAAAATGTCACTCAAGCGACAAAGCCAAGGATAACTGGTTATCTTATGATAATGATCCAGTTATACAGAGACGTTTATTTTATGCTCATTAAATGCAATTTTCCTATAAAGATAATGATGATGCAGAAGACTTTGTAACTGTTAATCACTTCTTAGTGTTTGATGGCATAAATTATGTTTAAATCGTACTCGTTAATATGTTCTCTATGTTTTACCAAAAGGTAGACCCAATGGCAGCTCCTAGGCAAAGTAGAAAGTCCTAGAAATGTGAAAGGTGTAGTATTAATGTTATGTAAGTTAGTTCAGTTTATCGATAAATGTATTCTCTTTAGACTAAATATAAATTATTCTGAACTGACTTTAAAACTACAGGCCTAAATAAAACTTAAAATTTTATTCTTTGACATAAAAATCTCAAAAATAATCTAAAAATGAGCTTATATTTTTGGTACAGTATTATTATGTATTTTAGTAAGTTTTTCATTTAATTTTATTTCTTAAATAAGTTTTTAATGTGAAGCCTTATTTTTTAACTTGATCTTTCTGTTTTCAGTTCTTATTTCGTCATAATAAACTGTTTCACTTAGATGTCCTACTAATCATACATAAATTGTGCCTATCCTATTAAAAGACGAAAATAAGAAATAATTTTGTTGTTCGATCACAAAATTAAATTATTTCTTACCAGCCGATTCCACGTAGCAAACCAGAGAAAAAGCCAAGCACAATATAAACTTCATTTTCACGTATTTTTTTACGTTTTACCTTATGCGTTACAAAGTCAACTGACCGCAAGGCAGGAAGACAGAATCCTAATATAGTATTCTCGAGATTATAATGACATCTGGTCAGTCGGGCAAAAAAGTTTACTTTGTCTCGTGACTTTGCTCTATATTTTTAATGATTTGTTTCCTAGACTTGTATAGGCAGATTTTGCAGCGGTGCCCACACATTTTTTATTTATTACTAGTTTTTGACCGCGGCTTTGCTCGCGTTTTCCTGGATAAATTGAACTAAATAATGTAACTAAAATAGAATAAAATTCATCTTTATTAGGAAAAGCAATACGTGGGTCAGACAAATTAAAAGTTCATGAAATCTGCAGAAGTATTAGATCTGTGTCGCAGAAATCATCGCCCTGGTCCGAGAAGTTCTGGCGTGAAAGAGGAACAAATATTTCACATTTCACGTGTTCACTGTCTACATTATACAAATGTTCGCCTTTCTAATCATAATGTAGGATAAAATTATGAATATGTTATAAAACAAAATAAAAAACATGACCATTTTGAAACATGAACAAATAAAATAAAATAAAAAAATAAAAAAAATAAAACGTGATTCGTCAAAAGGGTTTTTTGGCAATATAAACTTCATAAACATGATAAAGATAAAATCACTGAGTTTTGACAGCTTGATATGATTTTAATTATCAAGCAATGACATTTTGGCAGTGACCAGGAAAACTAATAGTAATTCCATAAACCTGACATCAGGGTGCCTAGTACGAGTTTTTTTACAAGCTCGATCGCGTTTGCGTTTACAGAAATTTGGAAAGGAGTCAGTGCCATACGTTTTTTACTAGATGGCGCTACCTCGATTCCATATAAATTTGTGCAAACGCAAACGCGATCGAGCTGGTAAAAAACTCGCACTAGGCACCCTGATCCAGTCATGGGTTTGAATTTCAGCCGTGAAACAATAGATTTTAGATTGGAAAGATAGTGCTCAAAATGTTTAAATAAAATATCCTGAGTAAACCCGCAGCTCCTCGCGTATTGGCCATGTATTTTCTGTGGATAAGGTCGATAGGCTGAGAAGATGGTACAGGTGCAGGGCAAGCCTATTCTATCTATCCCAGGCACTACAGCGTCCCGTGGCTTGAGTGCAAAGAAAATGCCTAACCTCAATGTTTGCGTTAACTATATCAATCCTTTGTCCTGAATGACTGACGGATCATCGCACAGCCTAAACAGCGGTTTAGGCTGTGCGACACCCTCCAAGTTTCAAGTCTTTACAACCAGCGGGTTGTAAAGACTTGAAACTTGGAGGGTGTGTTCTTTGTATGACGTAGGCATCCGATAAGAAAGAATTTTCCAAAATTCTATCCCTAAGGGGGTGAAAATCGGGGTAAAGTTTGTATAGGACAACGTGATTCCTTGGTCCAATCTACTTCAAACTTTGCATGAACATTATTTAAAAGAATTGATGGAAGGTGTGGTTCGTATATTATTGAAACTCATCGCCTAACAGGGTTAAAAAAGGGTAGAAAGATATTTTAGGGTGATTTGTATCGAAGTTGATATCAATACTTTACTCCTTAGAGCTTTTAATTTCAATACAATTTTATTTTGACAAACTTGAAAACTCAATCCGATCTGTTTAAAATTGGAATCAATTCATCGAGATATTATACTCTAGAGCCACAAACATAGAAAAAATTGTCTGCACCAAAACTCGGCGAACGTTGTCGATTGCGCCTACATTGATTAGCGCAAATTTGGCATTTTGAAATGTATTTATGACAAATCCTCTTGGACGATTTATGTCAGTTTACGCTTGAAGACTGTAACTCTATAGAGTACCTTTTTTATCGCGATGTGTCAAATATGGTTAAAATAATTTTAATCAAAAACACTAAGGAGTTCCATTTGTTAGAGTATCAAGACAGAGTACAATTTGGTAGGTTTGGTACGTTGTATTTGAAAATTTGGCTGGAAAGTATACCTATGAGTTTTATCAGAGAAGGGGTCATCAAAATATGGAGTCCAAAAGAGACCAAAAAAAATTAACCTTATGTTAATTAAATATATTGAGTGAGGTGTCATATGAATGGGTTTTGTTTGTTGTCTATGTTAATAGATAAGTTAATCGGTGGTAGTCAAAGGGAAGTACAATATGGTGTTCGGCACACATGCCTGCTTACTAAGCGCACAGTGCTCACAGTCAGAGCACAAAAATCAGTTCGCTCCCTAGAACAAGTGTGTTAAACATGTCAGCACTCATACACTAGACACTAGCATATTGACTGCGGGCCTCGCAGCAGCGGGTCGAATAGCAGCTCGCGCACTAGAGCAAGTGTGTTTTCAGCACTTAAAGTGTTAGGTACTGAATAGTAAGTCTATGCAATGTGGGAAGGCTAGATAAGAGATGAAAGTTTTCATGGAGAGGAACCAATTATTTATCAAGTTACGAGAAGGGATATAATAACTTATAATATTATTTACGTATATATCAATACTTTTTAACTGGCTGTTGACTTGGCGAAGAGTCGCCAACGGAAAAGGAAGCAAGAACAGGCTCGGAAAAGGTAGCGGAAGTGGGAGTGGGAACGGGAAAGGGAACGTAAACTCGCCCGGGTACCGACACGGACCTAACCTGGTAATGTAGGTAGGTTTTAGGTAAGTTTGAGGTAGGTTGTACTTTTATTCCATACATAATTAGGGATACACATGCATCATGAAAAGAGTATACACGCAAACGAAGTTACGGGCGGGTCAGCTAGTATACATATATACCTATACTTTATAACTGGCTGTTGACTTGGCGAAGAGTCGCCAACGGAAAAGGGAGCAAGAACGGGCTCGGAAAAGGTAGGAAGGTAGGAAGAGAAAGGTAGGAAAGGTAGGAAAGGTAGGAAGTAGCAGTGGGAACGGGAAAGGGAACGCGCCCGGGTACTGACCCAAACCTAACCTGGTAATGTAGGTAGGTTGTACTTTTTATTCCAAACATAATTAGAGTTACACGCAACATAAAAAGCGTATACACGCAAACGAAGTTGCGGGGGGGTCAGCTAGTTTTTGTATGAAAATGGAGCAGCGCCCCTAGCGGGAAGTTTGTAAAACTTTGACATCTCCATACAAAAATATAGTTAACGCAAACTTTGACGTTAGGTATTTTCTTCGCACTCAAGCCACGGGTCAAGTAACAATTCTTTTTTTTTTTTTACGAATTTTATAATATAAAAATCCGACGAATATGACAAAGATAATTTTATTTTATTTTATTTATTAGGCAAAGCCAACAGCTCACATAATGAGCATTTTGTAAAACACTGATATTGATAATATTAAAGAATGTGTGCCAATAACAGGCATGCACAGCATGTAATAATTTGATGTTTATCTTGTTTCTCTAGTATACAATATTTTTTACTAAATTTTTTGTTTTTCAAAAAAAATATTACGTCAAAAAGTCTGTGTTGTATCTGTTGTTGTGTGACCTACGCATTATTGTCAGAACCTTAACTGGACATTGTCGCCTTAACAAGCACATGTTTAAGTTGAGGCTTTGCGACACTCCAACCTGCAGATTCTGCAAATAGACGGATGAATCGCCCGTTCATCTGTTAGGAGAGTGTGGGCCACTAATGCACAAACGTAGCGCCATTTTGGGCAAATTCACTTTAAGCCCAGAGGAGCTAAGAGAATTCACGCGCAAATAGGTCCTACAGTTATTATTATTATTTATTTATTTGCTTACATGTACTACAATTTATATAAACAGGTTAGGTTGGTATTGTAGCCTGATTGTGGTGAGTAGGTACATGTACCCTATAAGGGCACTGCAAAGTGAGTTTCGTCGTAGTTAGTTATACAATTAAAAGGAATAAAAGATAATTCAAAACAACACATGTCAACAGCTAAAGTTTAGCTAGTTTCAGCTAGTTTCTGTCAGCAGTAGGGCTTAGTTGTGAACTGTGAACGCCCCGCCTCAAGGGGCGACTTGAATAGAAGTGGCGATCACAATAGGTCTTCCTGGATGCAGTGATATGAAACCCACGCAATCAATAAAAATAATAATGTTGCTATTAACTTAAGTTATTTTCATAGAAAAGATTTAAACGCGTATTTACTTTTTTATATATATTTACAATATAATAAAAAAGCCACCACCGGCCTGTGTCAGTCCACTGCTAGACATATGCCTCCCCTGCCATATACCTCGCCAGTAAGAAGAGGGATATGCCCATAACCCCCACGCTGGGCATGTGGCTTGGAGATCGCAGGGCATAGTTAAAGTTTCTCGCACCGCATGCCCCGTCACTGTGGCCTGTCGGCGATCAGCTAATTTGGCTTTGCTGGTTTTAGACTACGCTATAACACAATCAACCTTTCGCCAGAGCTCCATTGTTAGCTACCAGGGTACACCACATGCCAGTGATGTGGACTTGGGTAGAAGATGCAGGTTCATCATCAGCCTACAGCAGCCCACTGCTTGACATAAGCATGAGATGGAGTTTGGAACCCCTTAATCCCATAAAAAGTAGTCATTGTAGCCTAATTACTTCAAGATATTAGGGGATCCCATCATTTCGGCACAGGGTGGCTATATGGGGCTTATATATTAGGTGCTTTTATAAATCTACCTTGGCCACCACCTCTGCTCATAGGTACTAAGCTTTTTTTTTATATACCTTTGTGATTTGTGTTTTATAATGTAACTATTGTAGTACATTGTACAGTGTCCCTGCCTTCTTGTGTCTAAATAAATGTATTTTTCTTCTTTTTCTTCCATCTAAATAACTTAGGAATAGATCTAACAGCAAAAATCTGTCCTACATCGGGAATCGTAAACTCAATCGTGCACTCACTTTTTATTTTATTTTATTTTTAAAACTCTCTTCGCCTTAAACACAGGATAACATAGTTCAGACTCATGATGTTATAAGGGTAAACCTTTAATATTTTTATGTTACGAATTCAAATAATTTTAAATAAATTATTTTATTTATTTACTATGCACTATGCTATCAAAGTCATTTTGACCTGCCGTCACGGGAATAAATTACCGTATGTTTTTTGTAATTATACCGCAGTTTGTATATTTTTTTTGTATCAATTACCTACACTATTGTTTTCAGTAGTACTCTAAGTGAATTGTTCTACCTATTAGTACTACGCTTGTTACATCATTTATCATAATAGATATACCTCACGCCAACATAATTATGATTTTACCTGTCTAAAAATACGTTCAGTCCCGTCTGTTGATTTGTAGACCAACAATAACAATAATAGCACCAGCCTATGGAGTCCACTACTCGTAATACGCCTTTTTTAAAAGAATAGAATAGAATGGAATGGAATGGAATGGAATGGAATGGAATGGAATGGAATGGAATGGGATGGGATAGGATGGGATAGGATGGGATGGGAGACAAGACACACGACAAGAGTGCACAGCATCAATCAGCATTGTTTGTAAAATTTTACGTATTTCTCAAATTATTTGATAGTGTGCAGCTGTGTTTGACGTGTTTTTCAAACAGCCTACGTGTTTGTCGTGTTTGATGAAAATCTTGATTGATTTCGTGGCATGGCAATATTACGGACAAAGAATTGATGTTGCATATATCTGTTTATCGTGATATGCCGATGTAATGGAAAATACAATCAAAAGATTATGGACATGAACAAGAGAAGCATAGCAATTTTTTTTTTAATACAGTGCTAGAGTCAACGCCAAGTGCCAATACTTCATTTGTATTACATTAATGTAAGCTCTCAGCACGACCACGTCACGTCACGAAGTTTACAAAGGAGAATGCCGATAACCCGTACCAAGTGCGTCAAAACCAAACGTATCCCATAAAATTGGCTATATTTTATGAATAACATTAACATTTTTTTTAGTCTTACAGACCGACTCGATTAATAATCACGTAAAAAATTCTTTCGTTTATTTGGTTTCCGGCGCACGGTGCCATGACATTGCAACCACCCTCACTTTTAATTTCAGACAGTAGAATTTACTGTAAACATTGGAGGTTTTTTCACTTTGTATAATCAAAGAGGTTGGATCAGAAACTTTTTTGTGGTACTACTAAACTATCTCCTATTTTTATGTATTACTAGAGTGTTCTGTGGCATTGTGTAGCAGTGTTTATTCTGAAAATAGATATTTTAGTAGACATAATCACAATAATGAACGATAAACAATCGAGGCATCCATGGCCTTTTCGTCGTTGTGACTAATGTGTTAAGATCTTGGATCTTAGCTTGGATTTCACCTTCACCAGTAAGTACTAATACCTATTATAATGATGTAAATGCCTATCTACTTTCTAGTCACTATCATTATTTGAAAATAATATAAAGTAGAACACAGTAGTAAAACACCCTTTTACCTATCTTTGTGAGGTATATAAACCTTTTCTTATAGATATTATCATATTTTAATGTTTATAGTGTAATATTTATAATAATGTAGACAAAACTGAACACACAAGGTCTCGGGAAAGCATTTTTTCAAAAACAAACTCTAAAACTAATATCAAATAAAAACAATTTGTTTACGTTTATCTTAAAAAATACTAAGTATTCCATGAATAACAGTAATATCTTTCAAAAAAATTAGGTTTCGTTTTGACGCAATCACTTTAGCATTGGTACCGAGCGCCATACATCAGACGGCATTCTCCTTTGTTTGATCGTTTAAGCGTTTGTTTGATGTAAACGTGAAGTTTCACCACCAAATTTGTCAAGCAAATATGATCGTTTACAGGGCGCTTAAGGCTGTGTTATGCCGCAATCAGCCGGTCACCAGAGCCCCGTTTGTTAAACAGTAGAGTGCACGATAGGGTAGGTTTTATTGGCTTGGATTCAAAAGATGTAAGTTGAAATCACTTTACACTCCTTTGTGATTCATTGTAAAGTTTTTTTTTATACTACTAAGCAAACAGGCATACGTTCCTCCTGATGTTAAGAGGTACCCGTAGCCTATGGACGCCTGTAACATCAAGAGGCCTTTACATATAAGGACGGTACAACAATCCTATTTATTTTTACGAACCGAGTCATCAAAGTGGTCGCAAATTGTAAGCTTGTACTTACAGGGTAAAACTTATAATAATGATTATTTTAAATTGCTTGTTTACCACAAAATAGTCATTTAAAAGACATACCTAACAAGCTGATAGCCATAAAGTGGTTTAACTAGATAACGTACCTACCTACCCAAGGTATTATTCTGTTATAACAAATAACCATAATATACCTATCAGTCCACCATGGGACATAGGTCTATGAAGGAGGATAATTGTTCATAATCTCCACGCTGGACTGGGTTGGAGATCGCAGGGTACAGTTTCTCACACCTCCGACGCTGCTGCCCGTCGGTCGGCTGCAAAGAAATTTAGCTGTGCCGATGTGGGGCTCCACCATACCACTGTTAGCCGGCTGCCAGAGTCCTATTTGTGATATAGCTGGGTGCACCATGAGCGAGGTGAGTTTGGCAATTTTTGGCTTGAGGTTAGACCTCCATCTTTGCAACCCACGCAACTTATTTCCCATACATTTATTTAATAAACTCAAAAAGCTGAATTTTGTTTAGATAGCCCGTTTCACCCGACGGGAATTGTAGTGTTTGCATGAAAAATACCTTCATAATTTTTATTTTTAACCGACTTCATAAAGGAAAAGGTTCTCAATTCGTCAGAACCTTTTTTATGTATGTTCACCGATAACTCCGTCAATAGTAAACCGATTTTAAAAATTCTTTTTTTGTTTAATAGAGTTATACTTCACAGATGGTCGCATATAAATTTTATTCCTGAGGGATTGGTACTTTTCCCGGAAAACTCAAAAAACCTTATCCTCACTTGTAATTTTCGCCCTATGATCACCAATATCTCCGTCAATCGTGAACCAATTTTCAAAATTCTTTAGAGCAAGAAGTAAGAAGTGATTTATTTGAAGTCGGTTTTTTTTTAAATCCTACTCGTTACTTCACATAATAGTTACTTTCTTTATATCATTTAGACCCCACAGTAGGATTTTCTCTTGTGTTGTGAATATCAGAAACCACTCTATCATTACACCCAGACATGGAGAAAGTATCTGCAGATCACGATAACATTATTTTTTACGGGAATTAATCCCATTGCTGACTTAACCGTGATTTCAAACTCTTATCTATATATGACTTATACAGATGAGATTAATGGTGGCCATAGACGATCCAGTCCATCGTCCAAACGGTATGATACTGCCGATCGGATCAAGTAGAACTGACCGTGGGTGCCCGTGGATTGGCATGACAGTCATAACTGTCATTCGATTCGTTCAATCGGCATGACACTGCGGATTGGACGATGGACTTGATCGTGTATGGCCACCATTAGGGTTAGAGTTTTTTAATGGCTTATTACACCACGCGGTTTTCAGTCTATCTTAGTAAGACTGTCTTACTGACTAACTGGATTTCCTACCCAACACGTTTTCCTACCAAAAAATTGCACCAAAATCGATCACATTGGTACAAGTTTTTTGGTAAGAAAACGTGATAGAGTCAAAATGATATTATTGCTGAACTTTTGTATTGTTATTTTCTGGGTCGTGAAGGTTTGCTATTTTGCATAACTACGTTCAGTGATTTTATATCTTCAAAAATGTTGAATAGGGCGAGCGAGAGGGAGATTTAAAATGAAAAAAATGAAAATGAAAATGAAAAATATTTATTTAGCAGTAAAACAAAGACAAATTATTGTAAGTTAAGGTAAGATACAAGTTCTACTAGACAACGTTTTACTGAGGACTTAAAACTAAACAAGGTATGCTGTGGAACCCACACTAGATAAAATCTGTATCGTGGGTGCCCAATACGATTAACAAAAAAGAAATGAAATTACGCCTCGGGTTTTTTCAACAAAATAAATATGAGTTATATATAACATGGCTACTTTTATATACTTACATAGATTGTAATTTAAAAATATACTTAAATAGGACCCATGAGAATAAATATATATATATACATATACACAAACATATACATATACACACACATAAACATACATACATACAAACAGTACATATTATATAACGTAATACATAATAATAAACGCAAAAAGATTTAAAATATGAAAATGCAAGGATAATAGGTTAGCACAAAGTGGTTAATAAGTATTCTGAACGATCATACGTTAATGTCGAGAGTCTTCAAGACAGATCTTTGTGCCTTCTCTATTTGGATCATAGTGGTCTTAGAAGCACCACCCCAGCAGGTTATACAGTAGCTTAGCAGAGACTGACACAAAGCAATATATGTTGATTTAACAATTTCGAAGTTTGCTGAACTCCTAAGATGCCGCATTACATGTATAATTTTTCTTACTCTTACTGAAAGACAAGTTATGTGAGCATTAAAATTAAGGTTTTCGTCGACTTGGACGCCAAGATATTTTATAACTCGAGCTCTAGCAATGTCATCACAGGTACAGGCAACATTACTGTCTGCAGGATTACAAGTGTGTATTTTGATAGAGGATAAAGGAGAAGGAGGCCCTGATGCTTTTGTTTTGTGGAAACAAATGAATTTCGTTTTATCCGTATTTAATGTAAGTAGGTTAGTTTGCAGCCAGTTATACACTTTTTTTAAGCCCTGCTCTGTATTATTAGTGGTTTCATGCCATGTCAAGCCGTAAAAAATTATCGCAGTGTCATCTGCATAGCAAAAGATGTCTGCGTTGCCCAGTGAAAGATCGTGGATATTATTCATATAGATGATAAAGAGAGTGGGCCCCAGAATACTGCCCTGAGGGACACCAAAGTTTATATCGTGTGGAGGACTTAAAATGCCATTGACTTTTAAACACTGTTTTAGAGCCGTGAGGTAGCTTTCGAACCACTGGAGTGCGATACCTCTAATTCCATAAGTTTCAAGTTTCTTCAAAAGTATCGGAACGGAAACAGTGTCAAATGCCTTAGCAAGATCCAGGAACACACCAAGACATTTTTTTTGTTTGACAAGTATAGTCGCCTTAATGAGCTCAATGGCGCTCATCGCGGGAGGCCTATGTCAACAGTGGACTGCTAATGATGATGATTATGATAAATCTTAATTAAATATTTTGTAATTGATAGTTCCTCAGGTCAATTAAATTCTATCAATACGTTGTTTTATTTTCAGATTGTATCCCTGATGGTAAAGACAGACGAAAAAAAAAAGAAAGGAATCCTTCAATTTTTTTAAGATAGCGTTGCACGATCAAGTAAAAAAAGTATTTATTTCAAGCTAGCTCATATGCATAAGAAAAATAGACACAAAAGAACCTTAAAAACTAATAGGATTGCTGGAAGGTGGCGTTTACAGCAGTGCCTGGTGTACGGACGGTGTTGGAACTGACCCTAACCTGCGCACCAGGGAGACGGCGCGCTTCCGCATGGTAATATAAAAACAGTCCACCCGCGCAGCTGCAAACATCCTCGTTGTATACCTACACCACCAAATTTTAAATTTAAAAAATAGGTAACGTAGGCAAAGTTTTTGGTTTTAATGAAACCAAATACTTTGTCATTTCAAGTTTCCAAAAATACTCCTTAGACCTCCGCCCAACCAGCTACGATTCGGACCGAAGCGTGCGCAGTCCAAGATTACCAGAGCCCGAACAGCTGTGCATGCGTAGAGGAATGTCATTATGATCATAGAACAATAAATACACCAATAATTCGTAAATTCTTTTTGGTTTGGTTTCTATGATAAAACTTAATCTACCTACAGGAACTCCACAGCCCCAAAGGTTAGTTGGAATTCCGGAACAGTAACTTATTTTTTATTTTAGCTGAAGATGCTCGAAATTCAGCTGCTTGACGCTACAAGACGCTCGACCGGGAGACTTGACGTCACAGTGCACTGGCGAGAATTCAAACAGTCATAAAAACTGACAGAGCGTGCAGAGAATGAAGCGGAGCTCGACTATAAGAAACTCTGCGCTTATAGATGCCACTCTAATGAGTGAAACAGCCCATTCTCAAACATTTTTGATGTTTGTCTCGGGTCTGGGTGTTTTCTATGTATGATATGTATGTATTTACAAAAAAAAACTGTATATGTGTAGTATATCAATCATGTGGTTCCCATAATACAAGCTCTGCTTAGTTTGGGGCTACATGATGCTGTGTGATTACGTCCCGCATTATTTATTTATTTATTTATTATTTATTTATTTATAGTAGAATAATGACAAACAATTCTTACACACCGAATAAACTACAGGAAACTGGATAAAAAAAAATACCAATAGCAACACTAATTGCGTTTTCGCAAGATGGCCGGCCGAAACGAAAGCTCATTCATTGTCCACCAGCAAGAAACAAACTACATCTATACATGAAACGGACCAATGATACAGGGATAATCATTGAACCATCAAAAACAATAGATTAAGATAAAAAATCTGGTAGGTAATATGAGTAAGGGGCGCTAAACAAATTATTATTCTAATATCCTATGCTAATATTCTAATACCCACTCGCGTAGGTATCCTAATACTATAAGGGTTATCTGAATGGCTTTTATTTATCTAATACCATACTTTTATTTATATGTACTTACGATGTATCATACTTATAGACAAAAATAGATTATCTTATGATGATTCCACTATAGGGCCCTATCCTCTTTCCAAACTTCTCGAACAAAAAAAAATAAGATTAGCGTCTATTTTCTATAATTTTATAAAAAAAAAACTGATGCAAAATAAACTTATCAACCAAACTAATTTAAAAATAAGTAGGTACAGTCAGCAATAAGAATGAATAGGTATTTAAATACATAAAAAAAAAGGAATAAGTACCATTTTGTAAATTAACCAAATCTTGGCGCGCCTGTACAGTTACGAAAAGAGCTGCCTTTGACTTAATGTACGATTCACATTTACCGGCGCGCGTCAGAGAGCATTTTAAAACATTGCTAGAGGGCGCGACCCACTCCCGTAAGCGGCCGGCTGCTCTCGGTTCCTCGCGGCCGCTCGCGGATGCTCGCGGATGCTTGCGGTTGCTCGCGGCTACTGTTTCGGCTCGACGCGTCCGTCAGTCTCCAGTCAGATTGTCGCATGCCCGCGCATCCACTGCGACGCGTCAGGTGTGAATCGTAAAAATTGTAGCATAACTAAAAACACGATAATCCATAAATAACAAAACAACAACATAATCCTAAAAATTGGCGATTTCATCCAATGGCATCGAACTCAAGTAAGTCTTTATAGAGTTGTATATCTTCTCGATGGGTTGGTCAAACACAGGTAGACCAAACTCAAGGGTCATCGTCTTCCAGTTACTGTTCATGAAAGTGTGAAGGGTGTCACCTGAAAATAAAGTACAATATTAAACCATGGATTCCATATTGTTACGTATTGGTCAATATTTAAAGATACTGATATGCACCGATTGTGCATGACTTTAATATCGATAAATTTATCAAAATAATTTATTCATTGTTTGATGTATTCTGTCATTTGTTTAAACAATAAAGCACAAATGCAAAGACTGAAATATTTATTTACCAGAAAAATATTTCTTTTCATGTGTTCATGGATATTTGTTCTGTGTGTAAGTATTTTTATCAGTCTTTGGTACACACAGTACAGGCTCTGCTTAGTTTGGGATCAGTTGTCTATGAGCGAGATTTCTCTTAAGTTTATTGTGCCTGAAATATTTAATGACGGCCTCTGTGGCGCACTGGTGGTGAAAGCCCGCCTGAGACGCAGAAGTTTGCGGGTTCGGTTCCCGCTGCGAGACCAATGTTTGTATGACCTACAAATATTTGTCTCGGGTCTGGGTTTTTTTTCTGCTTAGTTCGAGACTACATGATGCTTTTATTATTAAGTTATTTATTCTGCCCGCGACTTCGCTCGTGAAAAGTAGCCTGTTTTAATTCAGGTCACAAACTTTGTTTACTCTTAGTTTCATCCAAATCAGTAATTTTTGCGTAAAAGAGTAACAAACATCCATTCATTCATTAATTCTCACAAACCTTCACATTTATAATACTAGTACGATAAGAAGTAAAATATGATATTGAATATGTTCAAACGATATGGCATAGCACTATGCCACCTTCGTGACCACTATTGCTTGAAATAAAATATTAGGCGCAGCATATTACAAGTTGAAAATAAATGTGTTGGTAACACAGTGGTGAAGTAGTCGCTAGAACGAAATGGGTGATTTCTGCTAACAGTAACTTGAGAAATTTGTGCCTCCTGCCAGCTTGGCAACCGTACTAACAACCGTAAGATAAGAGATTTGTCGGCGAAAGAATAGAGAGAAAGAATATTTTTGGCTGTAGATGTAGCAATATTTTTACTACATGGATCGTTTTCTAATAAATGTTTTATCCATTATAAGCATTTATGACAAAAATAGACATGTCTTGAATGCAGTAAGGCCTACAACTAAAAAAATACGTATTATTCTGGTACTCTCTATCGAAGAGATAAGTATAGTAAACACGGCATTCTAAGGATACTAGCAGTTCATAAATATGAAATAGCTATGTTTGATTTAAACTAAAACATTCAAGGCCACAAATGCCAAATAATTATCTGAGAAAGACCCTCATCATGTGAAGAGAACTTCTGAAGTGACGTCATAACTGACATACTAAGAATTTGATACGTGAAGTCTCAAGTAGTTGAAATACTTTTTGAATATAAGATATGGAGATAAATATATTTCATCATTATTATCATCATCAGCCTATAGCATTCCACTGCTGGATATAGACCTCCTCCAAATATGAGCTATTGCTCCCTATCCTCAACTTGACGCATTCTACAAGCAGCCTTTTGCAAATCGTCACTCTTTAGGGTGCCCTACGGTATGTTTGCCACGACGCGGTCTCCACTTAAAAACGTTTGTCGGTTCTTCAGTCATACCTGCCGAAGAACTGTTGGGGTCATATCTATTTAATAGGCTCAAATTTGCCGTCAGTTGTTCATTTAACTTTTTCTTTATTTAATTGTGAAAATTTCTTGATCCGTCACTTAAAATGAATAAACATACACAAAACTTAACCTACCTAGTAAGTATATATGTTACTCACTCAAAGCCTTGTTCCCGTTGAAGAGATTAGTCAGTTGGAAGTTGGCACCGTCTCTCACGTCAAAGCGATATTTGTAGCTTTTCAGGTTGATAATATCTTTGCCGTCCTTATTCTTTGCAATGTCGAATGGTATGTCCATGATTATCTGGCAATTTTCTGAAATTCAATGAGAATTAATTTATAAATACTCAATATATTTAGTGTAGGTAACAGAGTATACACAATTTAGTGTGATAGTATCATGTGGAACCCTTAAGCAATGACATTATGTTAAAGGCAGACCAAAGCTTTCATTCATCAGACTATAGGTCGGTAGGTATTTTATAATTTAGGTTTTAAGCAAGTATACTCGTACAAACTTACTCACGTTATAGCTTATTGTGATAAGTTTTATGTTTTATAAGTATTTACCTAAAAAGGATGATAATGAATCTAGTGTAACCCAAGTATCGTTTGAGGTGCAAGAGATTTTATTACCGTTAGAACCGAAGGAAGCTAACATCGAGGTCCGTGGTGCACCCTGCTAACTAACAAACGAGGCTCTGACGGCTGGCTGATAGCGGTATAGCGTAGCCTCCCTGGCGGTACGAAAAGGCATAAGTCACGCCTTTTACGTGACCTACGATCCCCAACCCACATGCCTAGCGTGGGCATATAATTAGGGGGGGTCTATACTTCCCTTGATAAGAAAGTTTCTACAAAAGGTCTAGCAGTGGACTGATAGAGGCTTGTATTGTTGGCTTGCTTGTATTGTATGGGTTATTGATAAAAAGTACCGAGTACCTGCATTATTGCTCAATTTATTTAATACTAGCGGCTAGTCCCGGCTTCGCACGGGTTAGGGCACTTTTTTACACCTTGGGTACTACTTAAGTTTTAGAAAGGATCTCTAATATTTACTCAGGGTAAATGTAGCTTTCCAACGGTAAAAGAATTTTTGAAATCGGCACAGTAGTTTTTGAGTTAATTCATTACAAACATACACACCCACAAAAATACAATTTTTTCCTCTTTATAATATTAAAGATAGATGGATATAGACGAAGAAGATTAAGATTATTTTATAAATAAATATAGCTAACCTAAGTCACTGCCTCAAAAGATGATAATGAGGTGCTTGTTTAAATATTATTGTTAAGTAAAACGAATCAGCCGCTGTACTGTAAATATTTTTTCGTCCAAAATACCACATTCTTGGCCAAATTTTATCATATTGCTAAATTAATTATGTATTCTACGTAATACTCAAATAGTATACTGAGCAAACATAACACAGTTATCCTAAAATAGTTTGTTTTGACGGACAAAGACGTAAGTTAGGTTCTAGTTTAATATTAATAATGAGTAATTATTTGAATTTATACTTGCGCACTTAGAATAATTTAAACTAAGCCTGCGCATGAATTTCTATAACTAAAACACCTTATAGGTGTGACTAACATTCATGTTCGTTATCATCATCAGCTTAATAGCAGTCCATTGCATCCAGCTTCTACTAGCATCCTTTCGCAGATCGTCACTCAACCTGGCCGTAGGGTAACCTATATTACGTTTGCCGAGCCGCGGTCTCCACTCAAGAACTCATTTACCGCAAAGGTTATTGGTTCTTCAGCAGATATGGCCAGCCCACTGCCACTTCAACTTGCTAATTCTCTGAGCTATAAATATTTTTAAATATCATAGTAGAAGAAACATATTTTTAAATCATGGTGATTGTGCAAATTATCTAAGCACACTGGAACACGTTAACGGCTCAGACTGTACTGGACAAATTTTCCCTTCCATAACTACCATAAAATTTGCACCTTTAGTCGAATATATACTTATTTTAGTTATTGTAAGGCCAGATTGTCATCATCCTCAACCTGTTGAAATTCATCATCATCATCATCATCATCAGCCTATAGCAGTCCACTGCTGGACATAGGCCTCCCCTAATGAGCGCTATTGCGCCCTGTCCTGAGCTCGACGCATCCAGCTTCTACCAGCAGCCTTTCGCAAATCGTCACCCCACCTGGCCGGAGGGCGTCCTACACTACGTTTGCCGAGCCGCGGTCTCCACTCAAGAACTCGTTTACCCCAACGGTTATCGGTTCTTCGGCAGATATGGCCAGCCCACTGCCACTTCAGTTTGCTAATTGTTGAAATTGACTACTTTTAAATGATACTTTAAGATGGAACCAAAAAAAACTACAATGGAAGCCTCCAGTGTGTACTAGATCAGAGTTGCACAGAGAGCCATGAAGCGTACTCTGCTCGGCATCAAGTCTGTAGACCATATTCCTAACTTTGAGATCCGAAGTCGAACAAAGATCAAAGACGATGGGATCCGCATAACGGAACTAAAGTGGACACCTGGCAAGGCGACGTGATGACAGGTTGAGTAAGGCGATAATTAAATGGCTTCCAAGAACCGGGTTCTAAAACGTCGGTCGTCTAGCAGCAAGATGGGCAGGCAATATTGCACTAATCGTGAGCCGAAACTGGATGTGACGAGCTTTGAACCGTGGAGATTGGCACATACAAAGGAGGCCTTTACCCGGCAGTGGGTGGGGTCGAGCTGTGGATGATGATGATGATGAAGATGGAACTAGCACATTACCCACCTAATCATCATGCCCTACGATTTAATGTCTTCAAACCAAAACACAGCAATGCTGATTCACGCAACCAATAAACATGGTCCCCGGATCAGCCCTTCACAAAAAACTCTACAACTTCTATTTCCCACGACTACAACGCTTCGTTTGAACTAAGGGTTTGTATTACACAATCTAATTTTATTATTTTCTATAATGACATAAATGATAATTATTATATGCCTAAATTATATTTACTATTTCAAGAAAGTACATACCTACCTAAACTACATGATGGATTCGGCAGAATACCAGCTTCCGCTGCTAAAACAGCGGATATAATGCTGAGTCGAAGCCATTTTGCTGCTGTAGCACACATCCCACCATGTTTTATTTTCACTTTTTCTCTATTTTGTTTGTAACGTTTTTATTTTTGTTGTGTTGTGTGTTCAGTTGCAAATAAATATATGTCTATGTCTATGTCTATGTCTTATAAAACTTACTTATTTTGATAACACTATCCCCATCTCCACTGATGGGTAAAATGAGCAGTTTCCCAGAAGCTTTGTATTTTCCCCGCATTGTGATATCTGCGTGGAAAATTATTTGCATTTGCTTCTTGCCCATGTCGACTCTGAAAATTATAATAAAAATATTTTATATAAATGACTCGGACTTAGCGTAGTGTAATAAGAGTAAGTCACTAAGTCCGTCATAGAAAAACTAATTAGTCAGTAAGACAGTCATACTAAGACAGACTGAATACCGCGTGGTGTGATAAGCCTTTTAGCGGTAGGTAAGTTAAAGAAATAATGAATGAGTGTAAGCAAGCAAGCAAAATGGGAGCGAGACAATGTCGCATACCTTAGGAAAAAAAACTATCAAAAGATGCGATATGGTATGGCTAGATACATAATTTAACAGTGCTATACAAGATTATTCAATTATGTACATAAATTACTAATAGTATCATTACTAGACAAAAAAAAATAGCCACTAAAAGTGTTTCAACTCAAACTATAATTTTATGGAATTTTAAGAAGAGTTCCGTAAAGTGAGAAATACCTACCTCAAAGGGTAATGAGACAATTCCTGACATCCTACTTCACTATACTACATATTATAAAACGAAGTCACTTCTCGCTGTCTGTCTGTCCCTATGTATGCTTAGATCTTTAAAACTACGAAACGGATTTTGATGCGGGTTTTTTTAATAGATGGAGTGATTCAAGAGAAAGGTTTATATGTATTACTTGCACCCGTGCCCGGGGTGGGTCGCTAGTATATTATAAATGTGAAAGTTTTGGAGGATGGATGAGGATGGAGAATGTTCCTACTGGGCAGCAATCAAACCCGCAACCTGCAGCTCAGAAGAAGAGCTACTGCCATCTGAGGCCAGTCTTTTTTTTATATTGGATAGGCTTGCGTTTGACTATAACTGGCCTGATGTTAAGCGAAGATGCTGTCTACGATGGAGCACGCTTGCCTAGAAACCTGTTCACCCGTGCCTATAACCTTCAGTCAAAGGTTATTAATAAAAAATGCCCTAAATAAAATAAAATGAACTAACCTCAACTTTTCAATAATAGTATTCCTCAACCCCTTTATTACAGCATCCTTGACATTCAGTTTCAATCCAGACAGATCGACTTTTATGGTATGTACTACCATGGGATCTAGGACTTCAGTGCCCAGCTCTGGGATTCCAGCAGTGAAAACTGGTACTGCTGGCTGGGCTGAAGCTTTGATGCAGCTTGAGTCTGATAGCTGGCATTTTTCGATCGGTGGTACTAAAATTACAAAGAAAAGAATATTATAT
Source organism: Horisme vitalbata (assembly GCA_951804965.1). NCBI lineage: Eukaryota > Metazoa > Arthropoda > Insecta > Lepidoptera > Geometridae > Horisme > Horisme vitalbata. The sequence goes on from OX638101.1 coordinate 12,273,969, forward strand.
CGCAGAATATATTTTTTAACCATCTTGCTTTGTATCGCTGCTGGGAAAAGGTCTCCCTCAAATTTTGCCAAACATCTCTATCTTTCGAGTTATCCCACCATCCTTTCTCTAAGGCTTCGAATTTGTCCCGCCAACGCTTTCACACATTTTTCCCGACCAGGTGCTCGCTAAATAACTAGATAACTTTTTTAATTGAAGTTTGGATAAAAAATAATAGATAAGTATTTTGTTAACCAACTTACATCGTCCCACTGCTGGACAAAGGTCTCCCTAGAATTTGGCTAAACATCTCTATACTTCGAGATATCCGACCATCTTCTGTCGAAGGCTTCGAGTTCGTCCCGCCAACGCTTTCAAGGCCGACCATGAGCTCGCCAAATAACAAAATAGGTCTTTTTATTTTTGTCTAGAGATCTTCTTGATCAAAATTGCTATGTATGTCAATGGTATACATAATCAAATAATTTTCCTTAGATTTAATCATGCGTAATAACTGCAAAAACTTCATTACTACAACAACCTTGTATTGAACAATTTGCCATCAAAGGCAAATTATCTTTTTACCATCGATTATTGTCATAGGCACGGAAATATCCCACTTTGAGGAATCTTTCTTTAATAAATAAAATATCATTATAATAGGTACGTCTATAGATGCAGTCCACTACTGGACATATCGTGTTGAGGATAAAGGGCAATGGCGGTCATCGGGGAGGCCTATTTTCATCAATAAAAAACATAATAAGTAATATATATTTCGGAATGCTTTGGTAGCTTAAACGAAATAGTACGTACTCAATTGGTTGCTGCACAGCTAAATTACCTATTCTATACTTATATAGAACTACTTTATGTGGCTAAGAATTTATTCTAAAATACGATATTTCAAGCTTTTTTAAACCTCAATTTTTACTATAGGCTTAATATTTTATTTTTGAAAATTAGGAGCCTTAATTGAATGGGTACTATCAAGATAAGACAGATTGATAACTCTTAATTGTACACATAAAATACATTTATTTAAATTAACTAGCTGAACTATAACACTAATATTCGGTTGTACGCTAAGAATTTGTATCGCTAAAGAGAATCAAAAGGTTGAAAATCTAGATCTTTATACTTTCTTGGACACATTTTTAAATTTCAATCGAGACGTCTCGGTCGTTCTATTTGTGAGCAGTGAAGGGGCAGAAAGACCTTATTGTAAAGGTAATACTGACTTTTTATTTTGTAGTTTATGCCACAACAACATACATTTTGCTACCCATCAATTCAATCCAAATACAGACGTACGTTTATTGAAACCATCAACCATTTACAGTAGAATAATGACGAAAAATACTCACACGCTGAATAAACTACAGCAAACTGGATCAACAAAAAAATCCCATTAGCGACACTCATTGCGTTTTCGCACGATGGCCGGCCGAAACGAAAGCTTACTCACTGTCAACCAACAAGATACCAACTGCATTTATACACGGAACGAACCAATGATACAAGGATAATCATTGAATCATCAAGAACAATAGATTAAACAAACAGATAAAAACGCCGGCAATATTAGAGGACGCCAAACAAATTATTACGTGTTCTAATATTAAATTGCGTATCCTAATTTTTTTAGGGTTGTTTCAATGTGAAACTCAGGGCCCACTATACGTTTTAAATTATATTTAAAACAAGAACGCGTAATTTATCTGTTTATTTATTTAAAAATAGAACGTGTACCAAGAAGGTGAATCATATAATCTGTATAGATACTAATAAGTTTCTTGAGTGATTTGATTACATATTTCTTCTTATTTAAAATGAAAATATGAGAAAACAAATAAAATAATCTAGCTAGACAACGAAAACATTATTTATTACTGAGTTTTTAGTTTATTAATAAAATAGGTCAATGAATGAATGAATTAAAATACATAAATATTGAACACGTCAAATAAAATAAAAACAGAATCTTAAAAAAATACAATGAGCGGTCTTATCGCTTGGAAACGATCTCTTCCAGATAGGTATCCTTTGGATAGAGAGAATAGTGCGAAAATTTTGAACTTTATATTTTTTTTTGTATCAATGATCATCATCATTAGTCTATAGCAGTTCACTGCAAACAGGACTATTCGTCATTCACTAGCAAATTAGATACAGTCATTTATGAAGCGTTTAATTTAACATCAGAGTGATAACTACTCGTAAAATACTATAAAATCCATGCTAATTTGTATGACGATAGGTTGATTATAAAATTCATGTACCTACACATACATACACATTGGTATGTAGGTATGACCGTGGTTGCCTAGTGGGATGTACCTCATCATCCCATGCGGTGATCGTAAGCTCGAATCTTTGCCGAGCACTAATGGATTTTTCGTTTCGAAAAATTTATATGCGCATTATCACGTGCTCAAAACGGTGAAGGAAGACATCGTGATGAAACCATTTTGGATCAGGAGGTTTTGGAAGCAAAATGTCCTTGGGTACACATCGACTGTAATGTAAAATGCTCTGAGAGCAAAACGTCCTCAATTTAATATGGTTTTGGAAGCATAATGGCCTTTTCGATAGTTAGTCCTCTAGTCATAATGACTTTGAATCAATTCATTACGGAAAACAACCAAGGAGCAAGTCGTCCTACTTAATTACAGAAAGTATTTATTTAATTTTTGTTAATGAATCTTTTTCATAGCTTCATTATCACGTATTCTCAAAAGAGGATTTAGGCAGACAGGATTTAAAAATATTGGGCATAGGTACATTTCAAACTGCAGCCATTTTACTCTCATGACGTTTTACATTGCGGATATTCTGTAATAAGGACTTTTTGCTCCGAAAATCAGCAGTCATTTTAAATTGAGGACGTTTTGCTCTCAGAGCGTTTTACATTACAGTCGATGTGCACCCAAGGACGTTTTGCTTCCAAAACCTGATCCTAAATGGATGAAACCCGTGGCGTATTGACTATGGTCTTTTGAGTGGGTAAGACCGACTAGGCTGAGAGGATGGTATAGAGGCTGGGCAAGTCTAACAGCCAACGCAAAACGCCAAGAAAGCAGCATAATATAGCATCGCTACGACATCTCGAGACCTGGGGGTAATCGCCCCCACGAGTTGATGCCAGGGTAATTACAAGATATCGGGGCCTTTTTCTACACCCAAGATGGTAATTAGACGACCACGGGAAGCGAATGGGCAAGCCTACTCTATCTCAGCATGTTGCAGGCATTACAGCGTCTTAGTCAATGAGTAAGATACCACTTGATGACGGCCTCTGTTGTGCAGCGGGTGAAGGTCTGCCTGAGATGCAGAAGGTTGCGGCTTCGATTCCCGCGGGACAAATGTTTGCATTATTTTCAGATATTTGTCTCAGATCTTTGTGTTTTCTGTTTAAGATATGTATGTAAGTATTTACAAAAAAAAGTAAATATAGTAAGTCAGTCATGTGGTTCCCATTATACAAGCTTTGCAATATTTGGGGCTACGTTTGTATGATAGTGTCCACCAGCATTATTTATTGACGATGTATCATAATCGTTGGGTGTAAGGGGTTCCAACCCCCATCTTCGGAACCCAAGCCAACCTCACCTGTCCGTGGTGCATCTTGCTAATAAAGAAACGGAGCTCTGGCAGCCGGCTGCTGACGGCATAGCGCCTAACACCAGCACAGCTAAATTAACTAACCGCTGACGGGCAGCAGCATCGCCGGTGCGAAAAGCTGTGCCCCGCATGCCCAGCGTGGGGATTATGGGCATATCCCCTTTATTAGGGGAGGCCTATATCCAGCAGTGAACTGATCTAAGCTGATGTTATTGTTCATTTTTGTTGTGCCGTATAAATTATCTAATTACACTAGATACAGATGCCCAAGTTATGTACGTATAATTTATTTACGAATCAAAACACATTCATACACGGAATAGCTTTTGAAATTTCAATACTAGGAACTACACAGCATAATGTCAATGCCCTTAGTGCAAAGCAACAAAAGCAACCTGAACTTGGTCAGTTCCCAATGTCAACAACTTGAAGTACTAAGCAGAATTGCCATAATTATGGGCCTGTACGCAGTTTGAACCGGAAAAACCTAGGAATACAACATTTAAAACATGTTTAATTGAAACTTGTTTACATGCACGCGAGGGGTCGAAGTGTCAGGTAATTTATATATCTAGTTAGTAACCTACATAAATAAAGGCTTAAAGTACGCCTACAAAATCTTTTAAATCTACTTAGTTATTCTCTTGACCTATGCCGGGATTTATCATCATCATCATCATTTAGCCCGTTAACTCCCACTGTTGGGTATATTCATGTTAATTTATTAAACCATATTATTGTTTGTTATACAAGGCAAGTATAGGCCTCTTTATAACGCCACTCTATTCAGTCCCTTGCAAGCCTCATCCACAGATTCCCAGCTACGTCCAGTGTCGTTCGACCAATTTCAATATTTTGGTAGTAAAGCTTAAATTACCACCACCGCAGCACCTGGATGGTTGGCTCTCGGCGACTGTTCGTTTTGCACAATCCTTACTGCCACGTACGTGCAAGTTGTAGAACGAACTCCTTTCTGCGGTTTTCCCTCAGAGCAACGATAAGTCCTTCAAACGGCGGGTATTCCATTTCCTCAAGGACCGGCAACGTATCAGTATAGCCTCCAACAACTCCCCATCAGGTAGCTCTCCAGTTTGCTTGCCAGCTTTCGCATAAAAAAAAACTGTAGCGATATGTTTGTTTCGTTGTATGTACTTTGATTTCCTTATTTCAGCCACAGTTTTAGCCAGTACCTATATGTATTCCGGTGCTTTGCAGGCTTCGAAGTTATTAAAAACATGTTTAATTGTTCCAACAGTCCTGAGTTCCTGAAGAACCAGAAGTTTTGCGAAAAAGATAACCTGAAGACACAGCAAGTTGCGAAGGCGGCATAACTTTGGATGGAGAGAAACAAACCACCAGTCCAAAGCAGTATTTTATAATTATAACACTGAAGATATAAACATCTAAGTACTAATTATTCACTTATAATTACAATATTTTGTATCATAAATTATTCTGGTAGGTATAATAAATCATAGTTAGCAGGTTCTTACGTATGCAAGTTATGACTTTGAGTCCACGTGGGTCTAGGTTGGTAGGTATTTGTACACTCACGAGCAGTATGTTATTCCTGAGGCATTTACTAACTCAGTTATCCACTGAAATGATAAGCACCGGTCCTTTTTTACAAATTTTGTCAGTTTGTCAATTGACGTTCTTTGAATTTCGACGGATGAGATGTAAATTTTTGCAAACAAAGGTCCGTTGCCGACCATTTCAGTGTGCATAAATTTTTACATTGCTCATACGTTAATTCAATGAATCTGGTGCGTCTTTGTCCTTAATCTTATATCGTTCTAACTCTGTTTACATACCTAGGACTGCTTGTGACTGTACACAGTTTTAATTGGATTAATAGGCTCACTGTTAGTTATGTATTGTGATGATTTGTGTGAGCATAATGCTCATTCATGTCAAATAAATTAATAAAGGATAATTTTTCAAATTGCCAGTAATCCAGTAAATAGCTGAGAGCTTGTCTAGTGGCCGGTTCCTATATTATACCGTTACCGATTACCCCTCGTTTTCTCATGAAAAACTGTCAAATTTTCGACGCCTCGTTGTTAATTTTTGACAGTGTTTCAAGGGAAAACGAGTCGTTATCGGTAACGGTATAGTATAGAAACCGGCCGTAGATGGAGCGATTTGCGACGTCTGGACGCACGTCACATTTTCCTTGTCATTTTGTATGCCAAGCCCCACAGATATAGGAAGACAACTAGATAAGGTCTTAAAATTCAATACGGCTGATATCTACTTTCTTATGTCCAATATCATCAGTTAGAAAGGGATGCATACATATATCAATGCGACTTCAAAAAGTTAAGGGCGCTCGAACAAAGGAGAATGCTGAGAACCCGTGCCAATTGCGCCAAAACCGAACGTATCCCATAAAATTTATTATATTTTATAAATGACATTAACCTTTTCTTAAGTTTTACACACCGACTCGATTAATAATCAAGTAAAAAAATTTTTTTTTTAATGGTTTCCGTTGCACGCCGCCAATAGGCTACAACAACCAATGATATATATGTTGCTATGGCAATAAACATTGATGTAAAGTGTTACTATGGCAATAACCCTCATTTTTAATTATTTTGACAGTACAATCGAATAAAAACTTATTGGATATTTTTTTGACGCACTCACTTTAGTCTTGGTATCGAGCGCCATACATCAGACGGCATTCTCCTTTCTATGCAGGTTCATACAAATGCCCTGGTACGAAGTCGTACGGAGAAATCGCAGAAATCGCATTGAGATAAAGCATGCCTCTCTTTCTAGCTAACATATATGGACATAAGAAAGTATAGATCAGCCGTATGAGTTAATATTCAGAGCATAAATGAGTTTTAAGACTTCTTCTATGCTTTAGTCCTATTTCTTTGCCAAGCCCTGATTTTTATAATTAGACATAAATGTTTCATTTTATTTAAAATTTAACAGCTCTCACGACATTATGTCTGATATGACAATAATCTCTATTCCTGAAAATCGGGCTCCTGATTGGCTACGCGCGGCTTGACGCGCGCCTAAATCGCTCTGGACAAGCCACAGATATAGAACAGAACTAGATAGATATTCTTAAAATTCACTATGTTCTGAACATCAACTCATACGTCTGATCTACTTTCTTCATGTTTGAGAAATCGGACCTTGAACTTTTTATTAAGTTACCTACCTATTATGAAAATGATACTCATTTCTTCAAATTTATTCTGATCATACTTGCTTACTAACATGATTTCAAAACGAAGGGACATCTTCGTTTCTAATTTGCATCACCATCATCATCATCACCATTATCTACGCACTAGCAAATAATGTTTGTCTGTTCATAAAATACGTGACAAAATTGTACCTATATCATTAAATTTTTAAACCAGAATTAAATGGTATGTGTTAAGTAAACCGACATCCTTTGCTTGTTCTATGTCAAGGATAACTAGACTTACTGGGAAATGCTTTTTTGCACACATATTTATGGTTCCGTACCCAAAGGGTACAAACGGGACCCTATTACTAAAACTCCACTGTCCGTCTGTCTGTCTGTCTGTCACCAGGCTGTATCTCATGAACCGTGATAGCTAGAAAAATAAAATTTTGACAGATGATTTATTTCTGTTGCCGCTATAGCAACAAATACTAAAAACAGAATAAAATTAGTATTTAAGGGGGGCTCCCATATAACTGTCAAAACGTATTTTGCCGTTTTTTGCTTGATATTCTTAACTGCAACAGACGCTTGAACACTCACAAAACTTTCACAGAATATTTAGTCGTCACTTCAAAAATAAATAATGCAATAAAAATAAAATAAATTTAGTGGGGGTCCCGCACATGTATAAATAATGGTACGGAACCCTTCGTGCGCGTGTCCGAATTGCACTTGGCCGGTTTACTAATAAAAATTGCTAGTCTGAAGAAACATGCGGGAACATGATTTTTTTATGTTGGTTATAACTGTTTATTTAAGATCAAGATAATTTAAAAGTCTAAGCACATCTCAAATCGAACCAAATTTTAACACAACTGAGATAAAAACAAGACCGGTAAAGTGCAAGTTAAGTTGCCCACCGCGGGTGACGTCAATTACGTCTAATTCATACATTCAGTATTGTATTCTCGTGGATATCATGAGTAGAGTAATGAGTTCTTGTGAGGGAAATATATAATTTCTCTCCCTCACAGTCACACTCAATATTTGAAGAGGGGTATGACTTTTTCTACCCCTCTTCATACTTGGCTTTTTTATAGGTAGTTGTATCCACGTAGCTGACCACCATAATTTGAAACAGTTATTGAAGGAATTATCTAGTAGTTTTTATCCGACTTCAAAAAATTAGGAGTTTCTCAATTCCGTTGTATTCTTGTTATTAGTAAGTTTTGTTCGTAATTTAAAAAACTGTCGTATAAAAATAAAAACCTGTAATAGAATAGGCAAATCCAGGCCTTTTAGATAACACCCTATTAACCGTGCAACTCTCCTTAGAGCTTAACCGACGTTTTTCTTACATTTATTAATTTTTCTACAAAACCGTTTTACAGAAATCAGGTTTTATCTTTGCAAACTTCGGAGATAAGGGGTGGGGGGAGCGGTAATTTTTTTGGATGTTTTTCATCATAGTAAATCCAAAACGGTGCATGATAAAACTGTTTCGTGCAGTACATTTGGGGGGGGGGGGGATGAGACACTACTTTTTTCCCCTTTCTTAGGGGTAGTCAGAGGCAAGTCTAAATACTACATTAGGTACTCATGCCGCTTTTTGCAAGCAGTTAGCATTCCACATGACCAAGCCCATCACCACTTTTATTAGGACACTAACCTAACACCTAGCCTTTCGTATTTTGTTCTAGGGTATGCCGATTTCTTCTCGATGTTTTCCTTCACCGTTTCGAGTAAGGGGTGATGCGTATATAAAGTTTTCACAACAAAAAATTATTGGAGTATGGCCGGGATTCGAACCCATATAAAGCAATAGTCAGGATACATCTCAACATGCCAACTAATCGCAAAAACTCAAAAATGGCTCGATCGATATGTTTTTGTTGGTAATCTATCACACATTCGAAATTTACAAAACCTTGAATCATTTGACACAAAAACTATTGCCAGATTATCACTATGGTTTTTTTTTCTTTAGACAACAGTACCTTTTGATCGAAGTTCTGCAAGTTCCGAATTAAGATTTGCCATACAATTATTAGAACGAAAATACGTTTTCCACAATATTACTAGATCGAAATTACCTTTTCCACATTATAACTAGATCGAAAGTAGCTTTTACATAATATTACAAGACCGAAAATACCTTATCCATAATATCACTGAACAGAAAATACCTTTTTCATAGTATTTCTAGATAGAAATGGGAGCCAATATTGCACAGCCTGATTATCCATGTACACACAATAGACAAGACTTAGGCTTCGTTTACAGTACTTACCCGGGGTGCCAAGAATAGATTAGGACAGTAATAGTTTGTTGTCTGTAATACAAGGAACCCGGACTTGAGTATATTAGGTTCTAAATATATCACAGAACCGACGCAGAGCACCCCTAGCATCGCAGATAGCATAGCATAGCAGAGGTGACAGAAGAGGTGTATATAGAGTGTATATTTTTTATACACACTGTATATTCAATTCAATTCAATTCGTTTATTAATACAAGATATAACATTACAGAATTATCCAATGCTCTATACCGATCTAAATTTGCAATAGTTAAATAAACTTCAAAATAAACAATATTTAAATAAATATAAAACGTAACATGCTGGCAATTAATGTGTAATCACAATTATACATCATAAAATATTCTAAGCATAAACATTAATTAAAACTTTATAATGGTAACATCTAAATACTTTTTGTAGGTACCAGGATGACTACAATATAATTAAAAATGTAATCTAATTTACAAGCCTTCGCAATAACTGAGACACTTATGTTCGATCGTCGTCCATCCATCCGCAAACACATCAAACTGAGGGTACTTGGCAATGAGCGTATTGAGATGACGTTGCGCCCGCGAAATATGTATTGTGTATAAAGTATGTATAAAAAATGCGAAGCTAGAAGCTCGCGTGGGAGATCCTGAGTGGAGCTAGCCCGCGAGGGCAAGTAGAGCGAAGGGGGGAGGTGGCGAGCGAACCTCAGTAGCGGAACGAAGGATGAGTGGACGAAGCGACACTCAGGGGCGACCTCGCGAGAGCTCTGGCGAGAGCCCATGCCGAAGTCAAATATCCATTTTTATTTATATTTAAAAAATGCTATCGTGCGTTGTGATGATAGTAGGTTGTTGGCAATGTCAACGGAAATCAAATATTAGAGAGATATCACCCTAATATTAAAAAGGCGAAAGTATGTGTCTATGAGTACGTATCGTTACTCCTTCACGCTCAATCGGTTGAACGGATTGAGCTGAAATTTTGCACATAAGTAGTTTTAGACCAGGAATAACATAAAAGGCTACATGAAAAATGAATATTCGGGAAAACGACTTTATGGAAAGAACATTTCGGTAAATTGATTTAATGGAAAATGAACGTTCAGTAAATTTATTTTATGGAAATAGAATTGTATGCAATACAAACACGCGGTATAATAATCATACAGCAATCTTTACTGCGGTAAAACGTTTTGTTGGAAATTAAAATATCTGTAAATTGAAAAAAACTGCATCTAAAAATGTGGCCTTTGTAAAATAGCAATAGTGTTTTCGGCCAATAGAAAAAAAAAGTGAGTTAGTAAAAGGAGAATCGTTTTCGGCAGAATGAAATTCGAATCTTTAACTTTCGAAACAACAATAAGTAACCAAGTACCTACTGACTATTTGCTTTACCATTGAAAAAGTCTTATAAGTAGACCCTTTTTTTATCAAAATCGTGAATTTATAGTTGCATACTTGTTCCATCTTAGACCACATCTTCACCTGTTTCAGGTGTGATAGTAGTCAAACGCTTGACTATTTCGTGTAAAAAAAACTTTTACAAAATGTGGGCTTTTGAAGAGTCGGCGCCTACGCATTGCTTGAAAGCAAGTTTTCACTCCAAACTGCACTACATTTCTCATCATGCGATCAACTTGCAAGCGACACATTGTTCTTTGTATTCGTTTTTTCTAAAAATAACATTTAAATGTTCAACAAGTTTCGGAGCTAACTTTTAGTGTTCCCCTGTGCTCAATCACTTAATAAGGATTATGTAGCTAAATACCCGGATACCTATCTGCAACGAAAAGGTATTTTATGAAGATCTATTTTTATCAATAATTTGAATTGATTGTTACCTAAATAAAGAATGTGGGCTTGTTACTTTGCCTAATGGCACTCATTGTCAGCGCCTACGAATTGCTTGAGAGCAAGTTCCCACTTCGACCGTACCTGGGCACTACATTTCTCTCATCATTCGATCAACTTGCAAGCAAAACATTGTTCCTTGTATTCCTTTTTTCAAAAAAGGAAAAAACATGTTCCACAATCACTCATTATAGAACGTTTAATATAAAAGTACCTACTGAAATATAAATATGATATCAAAGATCACAAAAGCAATTGCATTACGAAAGTCCAATCATCCAGAAAATGGATTTGATTTATTTCCAAAAGGATTGGAAACAATCGCAATTTTATTTCGATCTGGAGAAGATGACATCTGATCTCATTTCTATGATAATTGAGGGAAAATGCTTGACGATCGAAATAATAAATAGAAAGATCAAAGCGCTTATACTGCATAGGTAGCATTGATAGCGAAAGACTGAATTACCTATTAGGTAGGTTTAACAACTTTTTTTCTTCAATTTTTGAATCTAATTCATTTTTATAGCCACTGAAAGACTGGCAAAATAACGCACAGTCCTGTCCCGTCAAAACATTTTTGACAGTGCGTCCGGTCTGTTGAAAAACATCTTAGCAATCGTAGTTGGTAATAAACAAACTAATGGACCTATTTATAAGTATTTGGCAATCCAACAATCAGCGAGCAATCAGCTATTCGTCTCGTACGTACATTTTTTTTTTGGTTTATTGAATACGATCGTGGAGCTCAAGACAGGGTGCAATGGCGCTCATTAGGGGAAACCTATGCCCAGCAGTGGACTGCTATTAGACTGGTGACGATGACGATAATGATGATGAATACGATTGATACAGTAGATATTGTCGTATTGCTATTCGAAATTTCGAGGTAACAACCGCGGAAGATGATGTTGAAAAACCGCAATTGAAGTCGCTCGAGCATCTTACTGGTAGGTATCTACCGGTAGGTTAGGCAAGTTTAGAGGTTAGTTGCTAACTAAAACGTGTGTAGAGATGTGTCTAGACTTTATTTGATTTTATTTGTACAATTCATTTGAAAACTGTTATGGCTATAAGTCATTTCATACTTTTTGAAGAACCGCCAAGCAGTTGGCTATGAATAATCAATGATGTACTAATTTGTAAATAAACATGATAAAAAGGTTTTCAAAGAACCGCCAAACAGTTGGAGTTGCCCTGTGTTGTAAAATTACAGGCGCATAAGGCTTAATACCTTCAAGCCTCAAGTTGGGCAGGTCGATGCTTTGTAGGGCACGTTCTAAACATCGTTGACCTACGAAGCAATACTTTGCTAAAGGTAACGGTTACCACTTAACATCAGATGGGCCATGTGCTAGTTCCAACAGTAGGTAATGTAAAAAAAGCTATTGCCAATGAATAATCAAAGACGGTAAAAGAACCAAGCCTTACTCCAATTTCCACTCATAAATTTTCAAAGCGCCTAGCTACGTCTGTAGCTAGTTGAAATCTCTAAGGATATTACTGATTTAAACTAATATTAGATTAAACTGTGATTTGCTCGGTAGTTCATCAACGAACCCGTTAAATTTACCTGGGGTTAATTTGCAACGTAGTAAAGTTATTTGCGTTCAGGAAATGACCGTCCCGATTAACAGGAAGTTAAAGCTTATAGCAAACATGTTTAAATGATTGGATCAATTTTAATTAACTATGAATACAAACTGCCTTAAATCTTCGATAAATGTTATTTGATAGGTTGTGCTCAAATTTTGCGCATGATCACTATAACACTTCTACATCACTACATAGTTACTTCCCCTAAATTAAAGTCACTTCCCGCCGTCTGCCTTATATATGCTTGGATCTTTAAAACTACGCAACGGATTTTGATGTGAGTTTTTTTTAATAGATAGAGTAATTCAAGAGGATGGTTTATATGTATATCTTGCATCCATGCAAAGCCAGGGCGGGTTGCTAGTTTAGAATATGAATTACTAATAGACAAGGTACTTTTATCCGCGGTGAAAACTAGTGTCGCATTAGTAATAAGCGAGAACATAAATAATTAGATCCGACTACGAGGTACAGCTAAATCACGAAGTCTCAAATCAGCATGTCCCAAAGTCTCGACCTATTTTGGTCAATATTGAACTTTGTAATTAAGTTTTAACCCCCAAACTAGTGACGTGTCAACCCTTGTCAATACAAAAAGCTGTACACTTACGAAGTTTGGAGATAGGCATCTCATTTTGGGACCCCAAATTCACATAGGTACCTAGGAATTTTCTAAAAGCGAGGTAATAGTTGGTGATGTATGCATATACTTTAACAAAAAATGTTTTTTCTTTGGAAAATAATGTGGAATTTTAACTTATTTTTTAGGGTCTGATGCTACAAATTACTTCATTCTTAGTTTGCAATGAATAAGTCGTTTAAATTTTATCATAGTTTAACACTTCAAACTCTCAACTATATTTTGCTTCAGGAAAATAAAACTAAATCTGTTTGATTCAGAGAATTGTATGCAACCCCAGCAGAATGATTTGTGTTAGCTTTGTGTAAAATCTCGAGAGAATTTCATTTTATTAACAGACCTCAATTCATTTCATTTACTGTTTTACAAATAAACCAAGTCAGCTTTTGCATTATATAAAGTTTAACTTATTTTCACAAATAAAACACAACCTAAATACTTAGTAGTCACATGTACACTTGACCCACACAGGAATCTCCCCTGTTTCGTAGGTATCACGAACTATGAGTACACCATTGGTACCACAACACCTAGACCCAGAACAAATACCTAAAAAAACTGCAAATTATGCAAACATTTGTTACGCCAGCGAGTATCCAAGCCACCTCTTGATTCTCTACTGCCTATATCCTCGTTTTACCAACAATACAGAACGACTTTTACAGACTTTTGCTTCACTTCACAAAAAAAATCCACTTATCGCTACCCACCCGGTAAGGGCTTTTCTATACTTCATCTTCTGGTTTATCCGACGACGTTGCATGTTCGTTTCCTGCCGCAAGACGTCTGTCTCAGATCTGTTTTCTAAATGTAATGCTTATTTTTTTACCTATTTACATAAAATATTGTAAGAAGTAAAATATGACCGATAGTCATATGGTTCCTATTTTACAAGTTTACCTGAGTTTGGTGCTTTAGGATGCTGTGTGATAGTGTCTAAAATGTGTTGTTTATATTTGAGATTTTTTTCCCCAATCGTAACTTTTTTTACCCAAAATAGCATTATATTTTATCTTTAAAAAATCACTCAAATTTGGACCATAAATTTTTCAGATCCAGATGTTAGACTACAACTGATGCAATCCCCAAAATTAGACAGAATCTAATTCTCCTCTCGGGAAATTGGCTATAAATTTTCGGTCATTTCGCAGAGTGTCCCGAGTCTTTAAACGTCTTCCAATTCCCATGGTGCCATCGAAACTTCCGGGTACGAAACCACGTTTATGGCTAAATGGTTGCTTCGTATTTAACCGGGACGTGAACGGGACGAATCAGTGATTATTATGGCCCTTCTTATGGCCTTCTTGAAGTTATGAGTTTTACTTTTCTATTTTACGTTCTCTATGTATCCACTATCTCCAGAAATTGTGTAGCAACATTTTTTAAGCCTGTTTCGTCCCACTACTTCCAAACAACTCTATTCAGAGCTAACTTCGCCACCCGCTTTTGCAGGCATCGAGCTCGTATCCTCAGCCGACCTTGACATCGTTAACCCACAGGTAAGGTGAGGGATTACATTTAAAAAATCAAACGTTTTCGAAAATAATAATAATTGTTTTACATAAATTGGTTTGTAAAATTATTAACTTTAGACGAGATTTTCCGTTGCGTATGGCATGGTCACTATGTGACAAAACTTCTCTGTAATACAATAAAGGTGAAGAAAAAAAATGTTACCGAATTTTGTATCTAAGAGACCTCAATCCTCCGTCCCGTAAGGCTATAAAAATAAGATATAGCTTTGGCTATGTTACTAAGAAGATAGGTACTTACTTTATTTTAACAAAATTAGAAAATGCATTGTAATTTGGCAAGGGGTTGGCCATATCTGCCGAAGAGCCGATAACTGTTAGGGTAAACGAGTTCTTGAGTGTAGAACACAGGTCGGCAAACGTAGCGTATGACGTCCTTCTCATGGAGTGACGATCTGCGAAAAGCTGTTGGTAGAAGCTGGATGCATCGAGCTGAGGACAGCGTGATTAAGGGAGTTCTATGTCCAGCAGTGGACTACCATAGGTTGATGATGTGATTATTGGTAAATGCAATTGTAATATATGTCATATTGCCAACATGATTATAATATACAGTTTCATCTAGCTAGGTCTATTAACGCTTAGGCACTACTCATGATAATTACATACACTTCTTCTTCTTCTGCATCGAGGTCTCTTTCCTTCTATTATCCCACACTTCTTTCTTTATAACTTACCTTCATTATATCGTCTTTATTATTACTTACTTATCCGTACCTTACACGACATGAAAAATTATACGTTTACGTTTAACTGTATACGCAACGTCATAGAGGGAAAAGGAGAAAGTAGATGTAATTTTGTATAGGGAAGTACAGGAAGTTAAAGGCTTTGGACAGAAGCAGATGGAAGGAACTGACAAGAGCACAGCTCTTAAACAAATGATGATGATGATGATCCGTACCTATCATTCACAAAACAATAAGGTCGTACATTGTATTGAAGAAAATGATACGGAAATCGTAAAAATATAGGTATCTGAGGCCCTAACACGACGTAGCATTTTGATCAATGAGAAAGTGTAGTTTCAAGTTTACGTTATTCAAGACCAAAATTTTTTTTAAATATTAGTGATCGGCCAAACGAAGTTCATTTCTAAAACGTAACGTATTCGCATCCAAAAGAGGACATTCTGAAACTCATTAGAAAAATATAAGGAAGCGGAGGAAAATAGGCTTCTAGAAAACTTGCAATTACTCAAGACGCTGGCCGCCGAGATAGCCCTCGCTTGAGTTGACGCGATAATTAATTGCAATATGATGAGGCAGGGGCGTATTAAGGGCTTTGTACTAAAGAGTGCCCTTTGCTCAACAAGCCTTTGCTGGCCATCCGTCTACCTGTCAACGGGCTGTATCTCTTGAACCCTAGGTAGAGAGTTAAAATTTTCACAGAGTGCGTTCCTATTGCCGCTATAACAACAATGAATAAAAAGTAAATAAGTGTAAGAAGTAGAGTTTTTACGAAACCCTTCCTGTACGAGTCCGACTCGCACTTGGAGTTTTTTTTAAGATCAATCGATTCACTAGAATGAAGAAGTAAAGATGTAATTTTCTGTTTCTAATTTTTCAACCGAAAACGTATGTTTAAATATAGATATGTTAACATATTACAAATTTTCATGATTTCTTACTAAGTATGTATTTGTTTTATGTTTTATTTTTTATTTTTGGGTTAATATATAATTTATTTAAAAAATTCTTGTAAAAGAATATAGATAATTATAGAATAATATATAGAAACTAGAGGTTGGGTGGTGCGCGAGCTGCACGCAGCTCGCGGTTTATGTTTTAATTCGTAAAGTTATCAGAGAGGGTTTTGAAGAGGAAGAAGCAATCAAAGAAGATATTGATGTGGGAGAAGCAATCAAAAAAGATATGGATGTGGGAGAAGCAATCAAAGAGAATATCGAAGAGGAAGAAGCAGTCACAGAAGATATCCATGTTGGAGAAGCAATCAAAGAGAATATCGAAGAAAAAGAAGCAATCAAAGAAGTTATCGATGTGAGAGAAGCAATTAAAGATAATATCGAAGAGAAAGAAGGAATAAACGAAGATATCAAAGAAAAATCGAAATCGAAATCGAAATCGAAATCGAAATCGACCAACAACTACCCTACACCTACCCTACAGCTACTCTACAGCTACGCTACAACTACCCTACAACTACCCTACACCTACCCTTTACCTACGCTACAACTACCCTACACCTACCCTACAACTACCCTACAACTACCCTACAACTACCCTATCCTACACCTACCCTACACCTATCCTACACCTACCCTACAACTACCCTACACCTACCCTACACCTACCCTACACCTACCCTACAACTACCCTACAACTACCCTACAACTACCCTACAACTACCCTACACCTACCCTACACCTACCCTACAACTACCCTACAACTACCCTACACCTACCCTACAACTACCCTACACCTACCCTACAACTACCCTACAACTACCCTACAACTACCCTACAACTACCCTACAACTACCCTACACCTACCCTACACCTACCCTACACCTACCCTACAACTACCCTACAACTACCCTACACCTACCCTACACCTACCCTAAAACTACCCTACAACTACCCTACACCTACACCTTCACCTAACCTACCCTAAATATCTATACGATTCCACCAAACATCGACACATGTCATTAAAGTAAAGAAAAAAAAGTTTTGTATGAAGGGGTGAAAATTTTGTATGGGATATTTTTTTTTTTGTATGGAACCCTAATTTTATTTTTCGGATCTTTATATTAAAAAGCACCCTGAGCAATATTAGTTTGAGCGCGAACCCTCTACGACCTATAGTTTCCGAGATACATGGGGGGTGGGGGTGAAAGGGGGTGAAAAGTGGAAATGTCAGATTTTTCCTGAGGTCGCCCCCACTCCCTCTATACAAATCCACCAAAAATTTCAACCCTACGAGGTGGCATCTGGGAGAACAATCATGTCAATCAGTGAATCAGTCAGTGAGTCAGTCAGTGGTAATCGAGCTATATATATTATAATAAAACCAATTGACTATTTTTACGCAATTAGTAAATGTCACGTTGATGTCATTTATAAAATATAATAAATATTATGAGATACGTTTGGTTTTGACGCAATTGGTACGGGTTCTCGGCATTCTTCTTTCGTATTAACTTCATTGCAAGAAAAACAAATTTGAATATTTTTATTTGTAAATATTATTTATTTATAAGTGAATTTAGCATGTAACTCGGCCTCTGTAGTCTCAGTTCGGCCCTGGTGACACATGAACATGACACGCCGAGACCTGCTGACCCGTTTCCCTCCAACCACCTGCGACTAGTCAATTTACCTTTAAAAAATCTCGGCTACCTGAAAGAAAGCAGTATGTTGACTCAACACACATACCCACATACGATATCGTTGCGACCTCGTTTCAGCGCCACGGGAAAACTCACACCACCCCTTTGATACCCTTCCTTATAAGGTGCATATTTCTTTGAAGGAGATGTGGTGGTTTAGTCGTTTTTTGTTGTGTTTTTAGTGGAATGCTTGGGTTGAGACCTGAAACGTGATGTTTACGGTATTCAAATTGCTGTCACATGGTCACAGAGGGTGTAGTTGTATAGAGTTTAATAAAAAATATTTCATTCATGTTCTTTCTTTGTTTTTATTCGACTGTTGTGCTGATGAGTTCTTTACGGAATATTTTTAGAGGCAAAATACCGTTGCGACATTATGAATCATAATTTTTCAACTTAAATTAATAAATTATTTCAGTGGTAGAGTTCTTTTTGGCGGGTTCGTCCGGGGAAGTACTGCCACCATGTCTATTTCTGCCGTGAAGCAGCTGTGCAGTCTTTCGGTTTGAAGGGTGTGGGTGCCGATGAAATTACAGGCACACGAGGCTTATCATCTTCATGCCTCAAGTTGATGGACGCAGGGTGTTTTATCGTAGACCTGCAATGCTTTGTGATAGGTAATGGTTACCACTTAACATCAGGTGAGCCATGTGCTTGTACCATCTTCTTCAAGTACCTTAAAAAAATGTGTTTTGAGAATAAAGTTAATTGAAGATAAACTATTTTTAAAAAAAATGTTTTTTGTGGGACTGTAGGTATCTCTAGACCTTGGTGTACTCAGGTACACAGATCTTTAGTGATTCTTTCGTCCCACTTCGTATGAGCTAGTGATCTACTCGGGTGTCGGAGTTTCGAGGCTGCTCGAAGGCCTCTGATATGATTTAAGATACACAGATTTTAGTGATTCTTTCGTCCCTTTTCGTATGAGCTAGTGATCTACTCAGATATCGGAGTTTTGAGGCTGCTTGAAGGCATCTGTTATGATTTAACGACTGAAAAGCAGCAACCAACATGCTCGGAAGCGCTCAGATTTAACAATCCAAGGAGTGACCAAACGGAGTTTACTTTACCAAGGTGATCTACTAAGAGTAGGTACCGAAGTAAAACCACGCCACGAGCGTTTCACTAATCAGAGATAGTTAGGTATATGCCAGTAAAAATATGATAGTTTCTTCCTTGTGGTGTAAGACGCGAACTCAGCACTTATACACACTTATACAGCTTAGGTAATAGTCACTAGGCATTGCATGTGTCTGTATGGACTCCTCACCCAACCACCAACGAATAAAGACGTACTACAATGAAGATCTATCACTGCACTGTGCCTCCCATCACCAACAAGTATCTTCCTTCATTACATCCTAAACATATACCTACTTATTTTTGTTAAGGAACATTTTCTACCTACCCTATTTATCATAAGACATAGGCATGAAGATAATGATGACTTTAATAATATTTTTTTTTACAATAGGAACCTATAGAATATCCTAATCCATCAATCACCATCAGTCATTCAAAAATAATACTCTTCACTATCCAGAAGTATGAATTAAAATGTGAATCCATACCACGTTCCTCGTATTTGCTCGGATGAATCATCTTTCATATCTGAATGTCATTATTCATTTTCACTCATTCATTCACTCCCTCTTTCATATTACGAGCTGTGTTCATACTCGTACAAGTAAAACGCTTGCAAAGTCGTACATAATGCACGATTGCATTTCAAATACTATCCGGATCTTCGCGAGCAAGTGAAAGGGTGAATTTGGATAGAAAGCCGGTTACAGGCGGCGCCTGTTTTTAATCTTCACGCCCCCTTTGGCTATGAAAATATTAGTTTTTCTAAAATCCACAATGTGCTCTTATTGGAGAAAACCAGCTTCAGCTGAATAAAAAGTAGCCTGTAGAATATTCCAGGTTAAGATTAAGGTCAAGGTCATTATGTGCAATTTTAGCTCAATCCGTTCAGTAGTTTTAGCTTAAAGGAGTGACAAACATTTCACATATCAATAAAAAGCGGTGATGGGCTTGTAACCTGTCACGTCGAATGCTAACTGCTAGCAAAAAGTGGGCATGTATCGAACTTGCTTCTGACTACCCCTGTTAAGGTATACTCAATAGATTTGCATAGGTACTGAGCAATATCTGAAGATATCCATAATGGGGAAAAAGTCGTGAAAATGTCTGTTTTGTTCTGTTTTGTTTTTTAGCAGTGGACTGATATAGTCTGGTGTGATGTGGTTTTTAGGCACAGATTTTAATACTAAGCGCGCACTCACTCATAAAATCTCCTTGCCATCATCTCATTCGTTGCAATGTAAACTCAACACAATAGTTGACTATCTGACTCGTTCTTAAGCCCAAGTTTTAGTATACTTACATCCATCATCATCAGATGATTGAGGTGGCGTCAATCAATTAAGACAACTTCTATGACTCCGCTTAGAATAGTCTCAGGGGAGAGATGATGATGATGATGAATCAAAGTAAAGAACTAAAGATGAACATTTTCTTAACGGCTAAAGAGGCTTATGCTCCAACTGCCTCTATTTATTTGACCGATTCTGTTTTCTATGGAAATAAAGCCAAATGAATAATTTATCCAAGTCACATCGTAGCAAAGTATGTATGGATGCAAAGCAAAATCCGATCGGTGACTGTTTGAGAAGCTGTATCGTTTTGCATACATCCATCGTACACAGTGTTGTAACCTTCTTTTCCAATTACCAGCAGGAACCTTTGACGAGTAACTATTTTAATTATTTTGAGGCTTTGGCGTGAAGGTGTAACATACATTGTCTCATCATCACACAATTTCGCCTTCTCAATAATATTATACGTACACATGTATCTACCCTTCTCAAAATAACTTTTCAGTACACCCAAAAGTTTGCTGTAAGAAAACATTCAGGGTTAAGCTCGCCTTTGCATGTCATTTATGTTAATTTATTTCTGTATTAAGTAATAGTGTACAATGAGGAATTAAAGAATTAATAAATCGTGTTGTAACTTTACCAATTACCAGCAGAACCTTTTAGAGTTTTCATTGTTCATAGGTTTTGGCGTGAAGAAGTAACAAAAATACTACATCGTCCATCTTCACAAAATTTCCTTCATGATATTAGTAAGAAACAGGATTGCTAAATTTTTAAGTCTGTGTCGAGTAATCTGTTATCAGATTAATTTATGTTCTGCTTAATTCTGAAAAATTCGAATAGTTTATTGCAAACAAATTATTTCTACTTACTATCTTTAGGTGTGGCATGATGCGTACATAAAAAGTAAGTACGACTTCATAAAATAAATTAGGTTTTTTGTCATATATTTTTTTAAATTTAATATGGTCCATCTCTTGACCTCGAGGCTTGCATAGGCAAGGATGAGGTCGACGATGGGGCGAGCTTTTCCAGAAGATACCTATTAACTCTCTTTTTGAAGCCGTTAGGGTCGTAAGTCAATGGAAGAACAGACGCTGGCAGCTGATTCCGTATTTTAGCAGTGCGCATTATAAATGATTATAATTATTATTTTATGATATAATATTAAAATTACTTTTATGTTTCAGATTTTTTTAAAGTGAATGGAAATGCAGGATAGGTACCTACTTTATGTAAAGGAAGGAGTTTACACTTCCTATGTAACCTAGCGGAAACCAGTAACCTATTTCATTAAATGAGTTATGGAAACCTTTCGAACGTGTGTTGGTAAATGTGTTAATACGGAAAAAGTAAGTAAAAGTATATAAAGAAGAAACAACCAGGATTTGCTATTAGAAACTATGAACAAAATATAGTTTCTACGCAAAGAAAACTTGAAAAATCAATAAAGTTGAATACAGTTAAAATCAATAAAATAATACGAAAAAAAAAACATTTTGATAATGAGTATTTTATGATACCTAAAATATGTGTATTATGTTATCTACCAATCTATCTATGTCTATTTATCTACCTTCATCAAAGTAGGGTAATATGCCACAAAAGGTCTGAGTTACCTAACCTTATAAAACCTTTATAAATATGAGTATTTTTCTATTCCCATTGTTACTTTACTACGAAACAAAGAAACACATACCCATTTTGAGGGCATGGGAAATGAGTTTATAATGATGTCAAGATTGCTTTAAACAATTTAATGTTATTCATTCAAGAGGTTTTACTTTGACTAATTGACGTCCCACCATCCGCGTCAAGGGTATTTCCCGTTGCACCCCTTTAAAGTAATTTCAGGAAATTCCTTCTTTCCAATTCCTTCGTTTCCTTTCATAGCTTTACTACAAGCTACTAACGCTCGTGGCGTGGTTAACTTCGGTGCTCTTAGCAGATCACCTTGGTTAAGCAACACTCCACCCGGTCATTACTTGGATGGGTAACCGTTTAGTGACATTTAGATATGAACGCTTCCGTGCTTCGGAAGGCACGTTAAGATGTTGGTCCCGGCTTTTCAGTCGTTAAGCCATCTCGGAGGCCTTCGGGCGGCCTAAAAACTCCGACCTTAGAGTTGGCCACTAACTCATACGAAAAAGAAGTTAAAAACGCAAATAATTATCGGTGAAACATAAAAAAATTATAACATTCAAATTCATTTCATTCGTAGTTCCACTCGCAGCCGTTACGGGAGAGAACAAACATACTAACACACACACACATACAAACTTTTGCATTCATTAGTGTAATGTGATGTGATTTGGGTGTACACATAAGGGGTTCACGGGGTTCCAACCCCTATCTTCGGAACCCAAAAAAACCTTACCCGCACGTGGTGCACCCTGCTAAACAGCGAACGCTTTTTCAATCGTTAAGCCATGTCGGAGGCCTTCGGGCGGCCTAAAAACTCCGACACCAGAGTTGGTCACTAGCTCATACGAAGAAGAAGAGGACTACTAAACTTAATCCGCGTAAAGGTTTTTTCTACCCCTCTGCTGCTTTTTGCACCCTTTCAGGCTTTAATGATATCCTTTTTATTCTACACTGTGCATGGATCAGACAATCCAAATGTCAGGTCCCTACTGCAGCTTTATACATTTTTATATATTTAAATTTCTAATCATAAAAATGTTTTAGTATAACGAATTTTTCAAAATTAAACATATCTTTAAAAAAATCTTTATCAAAATTTAAAAACCACATGTCCTAAACTAAGAAAAGTGTTTTAGGTACTTTACACTACAAATTTACATTGTAAAATATCCTGGAATGTATGAGTAACTTACCATTTTTCCATAATACTAACGGCCCCTCAAGGCTTCGCACGGGTTAGGGCACTTTTTACACCTTGGGTTACGTTATTTAAGTTTTAGTAAGGATCCCTAATCTTTTCTAGCAATAAATATAGCCTCTGTTACTCAGGGTGAATGTAGCTTTCCAATGGTAAAATAATTTTTGAAAACTGCTCAGTAGTTTTTGAGTTTATTCATTACAAACATACACACACATAAAAATACAATTTTTTTCTCTTTATAATATTATTATAGTGTAGATGTAGATGTAGATTATGTAGATGAAGATATTAGTGTAGATAAGGTAATTCAACTCTCTTTAATTTTAGAATGTATGTACTGCAGATTTCTGTAAACTATATTTTAAAGATATATTTTGTTACTAAAATTAGTCAAATTGACCACTATAACATCCGATGTTTCAACTGTTTTCACAAATCCAACTGCACTTGTTTGTTTTTATTAATTTCATTTTAGAAACAGAATAATTTCTAAATTATCTGACAATCGAAAAATTTACTCATAAAGTGATAAAATCTACAATCCGAAGATATTTAAGACCACCCGAGAGAGCGTTCCAATTCCGTACAATGTTGTAAAATTGCATTACCTTTACAGAATAATACTGCCGTTCATACTGAAGTCCACTCAGTCCTAAATTGTGTTACTTGTTTGAAAATAAACTTCCTCACTGAATTTTGTACTGATTCTATTTTTACTGTATTTCTACAATGAAATTATTTTGGTAATTCTTGTACTTCTTGAGGAGGGGTGTAAGGGGTTCTAACATCCAAGTTCCGGACCCAAGTCAACCTCACCTGCACGCGGTGCACTGGCGGCCGGCTGCAGCCTAGCACCGGCACAGCTAAATTCCCTGCCCGCTGACGGGCAGCTGTAGAAGCTGTGTCCTGCGATCCCCAAACCGCATGCCCAGCGTGGGGATTGTGGGCAAAAAACCCCTAATCCCAGAATTGCGCTCATTAGGGGAGGCCTATGTCCAGCTGTAGACTACTATAGGCTGATGGTGATGATGATGATGAGTTCTTGTACTTGGGCCTAAACTTCTAGTTTAGATGATTTATTTAAGTGGTCAAGTGGTATTTTTATTTTAACACGTTGACGCTCCGCGCCATGTGGAACAGCACGTGCCCGTAAGCAAGAGTGTTTTCCCTCGAAAACCTTTTTCTGAAGGAAAAGTATCATAGTAATTCCATTATGATCGGTTTATTTTTTTCTTTGATTGTTTGTTTTGTTTGTCACGCTTTCACACCCTATCTACTCATAGGTATTGACATGAAAGTGTAATGAACAAATAAGTATACTCACTTTGACTTTTATAATAGGTTTGTCCTTTGCAATCCTGGAAAACTCTAACCAATCCTTAAAAAATATTTCCCTCAGACAAAAAAAATATCATTTTCATAATCTCAGCCAAGAAAAATTAAAACCGATATTGTACAAAATTTACACGCAAACAAGAAAGCTTTTGTGCATTTTCTATGAAAATTTTCTTACGGAAGCACCTCTACAATGGTGAATATCCTATAAAATTTTCATTTTAGCCATTTTATCAGAAAAAATGTGATCAACATTTCGCCTCACATTATTTTCTCTTAAGCTTTTTATTTTTAAGTCTTCTGTAGACAAACAAAGAACTATCTTGATAAAAGATTCAATAATTCTGTTCATCTAACCAATACAGAACCCAATCAAATCTACGAAATGTTTGACGTCCCCTTACCAACCAATAGGTTATGAAAAAGACAATTAAACCGGCAAATACCAGGACCTCCGTGCAGTAGGTTGCTGCCGAGATACAAAGTACACCACGGTACTCAGGTGAGTTACTCGTGTGCTTACTACCATTTGTCCATGCATGGTACCGGAACTGTTATGTCGCTCACTACCCGCTAACTGAAACCAATACAGTAAAACATTGTTATATTATTCATTAAGTCAAAAGATTATTTATTTCTTGCGATTCTGGGTAAGGTCAACTTCTCTGTACCGTCAAAAAATTAGAGGTAGAAAATTCGTCGCCCGTCGAGTTTTGTCCGGGCCAGATTACACATGTTTGGTTAAGTACCTTTACAAATTTCAGATTCAAGTCTAATTGTACAGCAAAAAGTTTAATGTTTTATTGACAAGTTATTCCCAGATTGGGCATATAGCCGGCCGAGACGCAAACATTTTGGGTTCGATTTGATTCCCGCTACGAGACAAATGCTTACATGATCTGCGGATATTTATTCCGGGTCTGTTGTGTGTGTTTGTTGCTATATCATGGCGTTCTCATAGTCCTGATACCTGCGACACAGGAGGTAAGCTTAGAGTGGGTTTTACCCTAACCAAGAGTTGAGACCTGAGGGGTTAGGTGCTATAGGTAGAAACTTTAGTGACCCAATGTTTATAGAATATGCTAGACTGGACGCAGAGGAAGAGCGTCGCGTTCGCTAGCCCTGGTGAAACCTCTGATGGAGTAGAAACGCCGTTGGTGCTTTCACTGATGTAAGGATACGCAAAAAATCCCATTTTTTAATATGAATGAGTATAGGATGGCTGAAAATTTATCTATAGCTACCCTGAGGGCAAAAGCACCTGATCTGATACTACAAAAATATATATTTTATGTATGTATGTAATAAAAACAAAAAATATTGAAGCTGTCCATAAAAATACCGTGCGTCAGTCCCGCTAAAACTCTAAAATGACTCGAATGATTTGCATTTCTATCAGTTTGGTTCGCATCAATACTGGGGTGGTTTAGGAAAACCCAAAGGAACGTAAAATCTAAACAATCTTAATTTATAACTCTAAATGAGAATTAAAATAAAAAATAATAAGGCTGGACGTTATCACCAACATCATGTAGCCCCAAACTAAGCAGAGCTTGTATTATGGGAAACCACATGAAGAAGAATTTCCAATTTATTCATCAATAGATGGTACGAAGTTCACCGGGTCAACTAGTCATACAATATTATGAAGAATGTGCCCCTTTGAATTAGTCTAACATGCTTTTAGGATGATCCATTGTTTAAATTGGTTTTAACCAAATCCTAATTGTACTTCTTCAGACCCATCTCAAGTTTCAGGTTTAACCAGTATGAACATCATATAGAAATCCACATGCTTCCACGCACGGCTTCGGTCGTGTGGTACCCGGATAAAATGTAGCCTATTTGTTAATCCAGATAACAGATAAACGGTCCAGAATATACATATAAGTTTCATCAAAATCTTCACAAACTATCACATTTATAATATTAGCGCCCTGCACATGTAAAGTTCGGACTGCGTTCCAAACCGCAGTACGATATGTACGGTTTGGACTGCGGATCAAACTGTCGTGCCAATGGCGCGTAAAGATCGGACCGCGCATCTGGGACTGATCACTGACGCGATGCGCGGTTAAAACTGTGAGATTTGCCTTCGCATCGACATGCCAGATCGGACTGTCAGCCCCGCGCATCTACACGTACGTTTCGGAGTGCGGGTTGGAATGGCGCGTGCTGTTGGGCGCTATTAAGTAGGATTGTCATCATCATTATCGTCAACTCTGCCTCCCTATACCTACTAACGTCGAAACTACATCACTAAGTTATGTCGACGCATCGCATTCTTCAAACCCATCTCACAGTCTGAACATCATATATAGATCCATTGAATTCAAAATTCAAAACAATTCAAAATTCATTAAAAAAACAAAATGTTGAAATATTCAAATTTTTTTTCATCATCATCATCATCTACCTGACTCCCGAGAAAATACTTTATTGTTAAGAAACGCAAATCTTTTTAGGATTCCATAAAGGAAAATGATTCAGAAAAAGTACAGATGCCGCTTTTTATTATTATTCTTAAATTATCAGATAAAATTGGCAATGATATGATCGAAATAATGTGGATACTACCATAAATTCATTCATCATCATTATATCTGCCTCCGTATATTTTAACAGCCAGGCCACACCATTGCGCTGCAACGACGCACCGCATTTTTAGAACCATTTAAGTTTTGACCAGCCTGATCATCATTTATATGAATACATTCTTCTTTTCAGTTGTTCAGTCATCTTTTCTTGACAGAGAGTGGTCGTTATGTCGGGACGGCGGCCAGCCACACAATCAATCCCTCCCAATTCCTCTCCCACCACTTCACACAACAATTTTCATCATCATCATCATCATCATTATCTACCTGACTCCCAATACTAATCATGAACCCCTACTATAAACTAAACGAGAGAAAGAGAAATTGTTACTTTATTGATTTTAGGTGTACTGCAGTGTACACTGCGTTGCGACGCGGACGCAAAGCAAAAATAACTATGAAATTTCTACGACGCGTTGTACAGCGTCATCATAAATTTTTGCTATGCGTTGTCGCACCGCAGCTCAGTGTTGAGACCTTTCAAAATATTTCATTTACTTAAAATATCATAGGAATTCTACAAAAGTAAAATTGCACGCCTATTTATCGATGGTGTGATATGTAAAACTATGTGAAAAATCTGATCGTGTTTAGCATACTTTATACAATAAACCACTTTATTTCATTTCATTTTGTAAGACTACATTTCTATCCAATCGATTATTTATTTTGAATAAAAAGACAGTAGGCGATGTATGTATGCATGTATTTTTCTTCTTCAAGACTTAATACTATATTCAACAATGTACACTGTAAAAACCCGTAGGATTTGTCTCAGTGCCCATAGTAACTACGTAAAACATCGCACAAATAATTTAGACAAAACTTATTAGATAGGTACATAACAAATAAAAGCTAAAATCCATAACGCCATAACTAAATATCTACTGAAGTCTATTCAACGTGCACTACGTTCGACACGACAAGTCGGACCCACATACCAACAGCTGTGTAAAATGTAATGTAAAAGACCCATGTGTCTTTGATGAATAAATACCGAGCCAGGTTCTTCTAAACAAATTATTTCACATGAGTTACTTGAAAATGTTTTCGATTTGTTTCACCCGCACAACACCGAGCCCGCAGATATAGAGTAATGAAACCTTCGAGATTCCTAAATAACGCAATTTGTTAGCATCGGCCGAGTACCGCTCTTGTTTTTTATTAAATTCCAAAATTTTTGGTATTTCTTCGGTTTGAGTATATTACATATTTCATTGATTTGCCTGCAAATGTTGACTTTATTTCAGTTATTGTTTTAACATGAGTTTTTTATAAAAAACTTTAGGATAGATTAAAAACACTTTCATCAAACTTTTTTCTCCACATAGATTAAAAAATCATTCCGTGTTTTAGGAAGTCCATTTCGATTCATATTCCTATCATTTTAAAAGACAATGGACAAAATTGGTTCAAGAGCCTCCACTGATGAGACTTGCTGTAAATGAAAGGGCATAGATGTTGTATGATTCTGGCAAAAGGCTATTAAATTATGTCTGGGGTTTTTTTATTGTGGTCATGTTTGTTCTTACAATAAATAATTTTATGTTCATTTTGGCAAGTTCTCATTGTACCTTAATCTAAGTATCTTGAATGCCATGTCACTTACTCTTCTCTTTAACCTCCCCGCGCGCACCCCGTCCCACCAGATACCGTACCTACCAGAGGGCTTACCACGAGTTTTGATAGTTTTCGAAAACTTTATAAGTTTCGGTATCTTTCCCAGTGTTGCTGTTTTAGCATTTTTTATGCTAAATTTAGCATATTTTCGTGTCTGTTATCTTGAAAAATTCGCATTTAGCATATTTTTATGATTAACATTTTTTTGTACGTTACCTAAAAATTCAAAATTCCTAAAGAATTCAAAAGAAAAATATAGATTTTATCATTTTATTTAGCATTTTTTAAAGTTATTTAGCATTTTTTGCAACATGTTTTAGCATTTTCTCCAAATAAAAAACGGCAACACTGATCTTTCCATACATTTTCGTAGTTCATGCACGTTTCCCTAGAGGCGCTGTACAAAAATGTATGGAAAGATACAAAACCTAAAAAGTTTTCGAAAACTATCAAAACCCGTGGTAAGCCCTCAGAACACCGATATGACGTCATCGACGCCAGGTGCAGAGAAGTAACCGTGTAGCTCATCTATGTTGTCGGCTCTGGTCCATATAAAAGAAACGAGGTGGAAGAGGGGGGTGTAAGGGGTTGCAACCTCTACCTTCGAGACCCAAGCCATCCTTACCTGGACGCTGTGCACCTTGCTAATTAACGAACAGGGGTCTAGCGGCTGGCTGATTGCGGCATAGGCAGCAGCGTCGACTGTGCGAGAAGCAATGTCACCCACCCGCATACCCAGCGTGAGGATTATGGGCATAAACACCCTTAATGATGGACACCAAATAGAAATAGCCCCTAGTTCCCGGCCAGCCCGCTATTCCTGGCTATCGTAAAGGCGGGGCAGGAGGTACTAATAATAAGGACCAGGCTTGCAGGTTTTAAAACTGCTGAGGGATATATCTATAACCCATACAGTATAATTTGCTCCTGTGTTAAAATGTACTGCATTATAAAAGCGTTAGTCAATATTAAATGGTACTAATGTGCTAGCTATAATAAATGTAATCCTTTGAATAAATGTTATTAATTTACTGTATTAAATAATTAATCACTAATGATCAGATATTTTTGTAATAATGTTATAAATGTTAATTAATAAATAAAATATAATGTATCTCAAGTCAGGTACATAAATTTCAGTAGGTCTAAATTAAATAAACCAATAATAAATGTGATCTAATTTAATATAAATCAATAAATAATAAATAATAAATAAATAAATAATCCTGGACGTTATCACACAGCATCATGTAGCCCCAAACTAAGCAGAGCTTGTGTTATGGGAACCACATGATTGATATACTACATAGATACATTTTTTTTTGTAAATACATACATATCATACATAGAAAACGCCCAGACCCGAGACAAATATCTGCAGATCATGCAAACATTTGTCCCGCAGCGGGAATCGAACCCGCAACCTTCTGCGTCACAGGCGGGCCTTCGCCCACTGCGCCACAGAGGTCGTCAATATGTATGTCGTGTAATAAAATTAAGATTAAAGATATAATTCGCCAATGTATGTAGAAATTATACATTTAATAAGGCAAATTGTAAGCTTAATTATACAAATAAAGAAATAATTAGGTAATGAATATAAATGTATGTAAATGTATAGCTTTGCATGAATTAAAAATAATGTTTATGTATTATTTATTAAAATAAATAAAGAATGGGTTTGGGGGGGTGGACTACCTAGTTTATAAGTTTTTGTTTTGAAAAATAAAGACCTAAAGCACCGCAAAATAAATAGCGGTGAGAACAAGAGGCGTTTACGCCAAAAAAAATATAAAAAAAGCCCTGGCTACCTATAACCGACGCACTCTGAGGCTTGTCAAACATCTAGTTGGAAGTAGAGCTCAAGAACATTAGGTGGCATGTTCTGGGGTTGTGTGAAGACCGTACAGAGGGAGAGGACACCATTAGGTATCCTAGACTCGGGCCATCATCTGTACTTCCGCGAACCATACAAGCTAAATTCATATTTTATAGAACAAAAGGATCATAACAAAAAACCCCGGGTCAGAATTTAATAACCTTTTGCCAGAATCATACAACAACTATGCACTTTCATTTCCCACAAGTCTCATCAGTGGAGGCTCTTGGACCAAGTTCCATACATTTGTGCCCATTGTCCTTAAATTTCAATGAATTAAAATAATCTAATAACCATATAGTAAGCTTGATTTGATATTTTGAAAGATTTTATATTTTTATTTTGTATTTTCTTTCTTTATAGTGGATAGAATAATGTTAATGGAAAGTCGTAAAACTACTCTACACATAATCCAGTAAAAGTACAATGGGCCCTTAGTGATACGATTGTGCAGCGTCGTCGGGCAGACTACTAAGTGCTACAAATCCTTCGCCCGGCACCACCCCAGTAAGTCAGTAACGTATTGACCGACCGCGCAAAACATCGTTATGGCCCCAATAGCTCTAATTCTTATATTACTCGCAAACGTAGAAACGGAAATCGACGGAGCTACTACGGATTCCAGGTTAAACCAGTTACTGGAAACTTTTCCTGCGCAAATCAGGACGGAAACGACGCCTGCGGCCTCCGCCGGAAACAATCTAAATGACGGCGCAGGGGCGCAGCCAATCAATAAAAAAGATTTCCAGGCAATCTCGCAAACTTCCCTTCTTGAAAACAAAAAATCAAAAGACAAATCACGTTCCATTGGCTCTAATCAGAGAGATGGTGAAAGAATAAATCTGATCAAGCCACTGCCGATGGTCTGGGAAAACTGTATGGATACAACGTTTAAAGAAAATCCAGGGGATTCAGTGAAAGCTCAAGATATGGAATCAGTTGTTAAAGATTATCACGATAACCGCAAGGAGTTAGGCTCTTGGAATAAGAGAGACGCTAATTATAATGTTACTGTAGCTAGAAATGCTTGGCTCGAGAGATATAATAGTTTGTTGAATAGCAAAGCAGATGAAAGGCGGCAGCAGAAACCTGATTTAGTTCCAGTTAAAAAAACTACAACTCTACTTGAAACAACAGAGATTGCAACTACTACAATGCCTACCAATCCCACTACGACAGTTTCTTCTTTACCTATAAGAATACCAACCATAACTACAATAATTCCAACAACATCTACTCCCAAAATTAATTTTGATGATATAATTAATGATGCCACGACTACAAGCTTCGAGCCTGTCCCAATCATTCCAATTACCAGAGAAGTGTTCCGTGAAGAAATTGAAATACAAAATACAACTGACAAAAATATCATTTCAAGTTATACTGAAGACTGGTTTGATTTGAAGATAGTGAAGGATAAGACAAAAATAAGGTTTAGCAGCCTGCCTCAAAGGACGACGTACTTGATACCAACGTTGAGACTGGATGAGGGGTTTCACCCTTTCAGTTTTATGTCGGATTTTTTTTATCTGATCTATCCCTTCGAATTTCCAGTTGGTAAGTTTTACGAGTTTATCCGACATAGAACTAAAGTTGTCGACATAGCTCAGAGAATTAGCAAACTGAAGTGGCAGTGGGCTGGCCATATCTGCCGAAGAACCGATAACCGTTGGGGTAAACGAGTTCTTGAGTGGAGACCGCGGCTCGGCAAACGTAGTGTAGGACGCCCTCCGGCCAGGTGGGGTGACGATCTGCGAAAGGCTGCTGGTAGAAGCTGGATGCGTCGAGCTCAGGACAGGGCGCAATGGCGCTCATTAGGGGAGGCCTATGTCCAGCAGTGGACTGCTATAGGCTGATGATGATGATGATGATGATGAAGTTTTACGAGAATAAAGAAAAGACAAAAGAGGTTTTAGGTCTGTTGAGGCAAGACCTAATTTTTGTATGTTTGTTTGCTAGCTATCATGACAAGATCATCTATTTGGTGATTTCCTACAGCTTTGCGTAGAACCTTTATAATATATTTTGCTAACAGCATGCTTTAATTGATTAGCCTCATAGCTCAGTTAGTTGTAGCTCTACCTTCTGAGCTGCGAGTTCGATTCCCGCTCAGGACAAACATATATTTGTGTGATGAACATGAATGTTTGTTGTATCTGGGTGTTATAAGAGTATCAATGTATGTTTATTAGTCTCTGGCACGTACAGACTCTGCCTAGTTTGGGTTCAGTTGATCAATGTGTGAAATATCCTTTAACCTTGTTAATTATTCCTTTATTATTAATATTATACAGGGTGGGGCAAAGTTTTTCCTCATCGAAGGCAGCCACCTATATTTTGTAGTTAAAGGTTTTTTTCTAAGAAAACTATGTTTATTTTGAAGAAAAAAAAACAATTGCATTTACGGAATTTAAAAAAAATTACAGTCTAAAAATGTCATATTTCAAAAAACAGTTGGTCTCAATCAATTCTATTTCCCAACAGGAACATTTTTCCCAAAGTAACTTATCAAATCAAATAATCAAATCGTAAGATTTGGCGAAAATTAAAGAAATATGTTTTCCATAATATTTCTCTGAAGCGCCATTATAATATACTTGTAAAGATTAATTGAAGCGCGATATACAAACATAGTATGTATGTTTATCTGTGTCTACCCATAGTAGGCTAGTTAACATCAGTTGAACATGCGCGAGATATCTCCTATATTTCTACATCTAAACTAATATTATAAAGAGGAAAAGTTTATATTTTTGTGTATATGTATGTTTGTAATGAATAAACAAAAAACAACTGTGCTGATTTCAAAAATTATTTTACCATTAGAAATCTACATTCATCCTGAGTAACATAGGCTATATTTATTGCTAGAAAATATTAGGAATCCTTACTAAAACTTAAGTAACGTAACCCAAGGTATAAAAAAATGCCCTAACCCGTGCGAAGCCGGGACGGGCCGCTAGTATAATATCATAAATAATTTCTCAGTAGATTTTATAATATTCCAAAAACTTCGACTCAGGCGGGATGTGAACCCGTGACTTTCCCATAAATACCGGGAAGTATTTCCCCCGTAGGTGGAGCCAACGGCGCTTAGCCATGACTGCTCGAAAATTTTGACAAGACGAGAAGTTGACTCGGTAGCACAGTTGGTTAGCGCGTCCCGGTATTTATGGGAAGGTCGCGGATCTAAATCCCACCTGAGTTAAAGTTTTTGGGGTACTACAGAACTCTAAGATTTTCCGAAAAGTGTGGGCTAACACTTAAAATACAAAATCAATTTCTCAGTATCGAAAATAACTTAATTTTAACACTGATACTTTCGATGCCGAATACAACTATGCTATAAATATGTAGTTAACTGGGCCAATGTCGTACCTTTTAATCTCGTTAATAGTAGCGAGTGAATAATCTCATTAAATGTCACTTATAATAAGACCTTTGCAAAATACTGATCGACCCAAATTACACACTATTCACGTTTACCACGCGTAATCAATAAATAATTAATTAATTTTGTTGGTTTATATCTACTTCGGCCCGTTTCCACTCCGAATATTGCATTTGCTATACCCAACACCATTATTTGTTTCTAACTGTTTTAATAAATAATAAATAAATAAATAATCCTGTACGTCATCACACAACATCATGTAGCCCCAAACTAAGCAGAGCTTGTATTATGGGAACCACATGATTGATAAACTACTAATATACATTTTTTTTTGTAAATACCCTCGAGAGCAATGAATCCGGGTCACTCAAAAAATCCAAAAAATCTCGGAAAGTAAGAATGCTAGGTTAATGCAATAAATTGTATTTAATAGACAAAATTTATGCTCTACAAGCACGATGGAAGACACAGAGTGTATAGAAGACCAGGGGAAAGATTCAAGCAAGCATGCATCGAAGAAAAAGTAGCCTACGGTGGTGGGTCTGTACTTGTGTGGGCCGGAATTTCCTCTGAAAGTCGCACAGAGCTGGTGATCATAGAAAACGGCTCTTTAACTAGCGTAAGATATGTGGAAGAAATCCTCAACGAACACGTTGGTCCATTTATGGTCAATTTGGGTGAGGATGCTATATTTATGCATGACAATGCCCGACCTCATACAGGTAGGATTGTGAATGACTACCTTCAAGAGATGAACATTACTTGTATGGAGTGGCCAGCGCGCAGCCCGGATATCAACCCGATCGAGCATGCTTGGGACGAGCTAGGGAGATGCGTAAAACAACGAAACCCTCCCCCAATCACGCTTCCTGAGCTCGAAATTGCTCTCACAGAGGAATGGGAGAATATTCCCCAAAATCGTATAAGGAACTTGGTGTACAGCATGCCAAACCGCGTAAACGCAGTAATGGAAGCACGAGGAGGTAATACGAAGTATTGAAATTCAAGAAAATCGTCATAAAGTTCAAAAATTTCATGTTTCCTATTTTTGTTTTAAGGAGAGATCAGCAGTTTTTTTTCTTTATGTAATTTTGTGTAAATAAAATGTATGGTGACTCATATTTTTTTAACTTTCATTTAAGGAGTATTAAATTGTCTATTAAATACAATTTATTGCATTAACCTAGCATTCTTACTTTCCGAGATTTTTTGGATTCTTTGAGTGACCCGGATTCATTGCTCTCGAGTGTACATACATATCATAAATAGAGAACACCCAGAAACGAGACAAATATCTGCAGAACATGCAAACATTTATCCCGCAGCGGGAATCAAACCCGCAACCTTTTGCGTCTCAGGCGGAACTTCGCCCACTGCGCTACAGATGTCGTCGTTTATCACGCGTAAGCAATAAATAATTAATAAATTTTGTTGGTTTATATACCCACTTCGGCTCATTTCCACTCGGAATATTGCATTTGCTATACCCTACACGGGTCCATTATGTATTGTGTCTAACTGTTTAGCTTAGAATTATTAAGTTCAGACAATGTTACATGATTATTGCAATAAATTACTACAGCCGTCGATTAATTATTTAAATAATTATTTTAGCCACTTATAACTTCAGTTCTAAAGTGCTTATCGTGAACCTATTTTCTGAAGCCATATCATCATAGAATCTTACTACAAATGTACGTAGCGGTCAATATAAATAAATAAACTTTAAAAAAAAGCAAACCGACTTCAAAAACATCACTTCTTACTTCTTGCCATAAGAAGTGAAAAATAAACTTTATTACATATTTAATTCAAAGAAGAAAATAGGTACCTAATGATCTGTGTGAAGTCGGTGCAGTACCAACCAACGTAGGTAGGAGCCCTCTACGCTGAAACATTCACGCACGCGTTGGTTGATGTGATGTGGCGGGAGCAGAAGTATGTTGCCTATCAAACCTATCTAAATGGCACCTACCATCCTATCTTGAATACTTCGAGTTCGTCCCCTGCCAACGCTTTCTTG
This sequence comes from Horisme vitalbata, assembly GCA_951804965.1. Classification (NCBI taxonomy): domain Eukaryota; kingdom Metazoa; phylum Arthropoda; class Insecta; order Lepidoptera; family Geometridae; genus Horisme; species Horisme vitalbata. The sequence continues at coordinate 12,310,071 of OX638101.1, forward strand.
GCCGTCCACGACTCCTTGTATGGTGGGTTTATTTTGGGATTCCTAATATAAAATCTAAGAAATTCCTATTCTATAAAAACCAAATCATCATCACTTTGTTTATTTCAGGCTTGGTGAAGGACATTGTTTGGGGAGAGTTGACGTTTCCATACTCCTTCTTGCAGGTACGTCAAAGAAAACTATATTACAATATTTTTATTTCACTTTTAATTATCTATTTTATTCAAAAATACTCAGATTTTTGACCACACTTTGGTTTCACCTCAAAAACTATATCGTTCTGTTTGTTAACATCCAATTTAAAACTTCTAACTTATTGTGATCTATCCGAAATTCTTTGTTTTTGTTCAACTTCACATTTACAACGCAAACTCCTAACATTTATACATCAAATTATTATCCCAAATAGTTTTTACTAATAAACATACAGTCACTTATGCTATGAGCTCATCTTTGGGCACATTGTGGAAAAATGTCTTTACGTTATTGAAGACGATTTTGACAAGTCTGTCGAGAATAGGGCCGCCAAACTCTTCGACGATTTGCTGCCAGTTCCCGTTTAAAAATTGGAGTACTGCTGAACCTGAAATCAAAATATAACATTTGAACTAGGTATTTATAAACTACTTTATTTTCAACTAGCTTCCACCGGTGGCTTTGCCCGCGTAATAACCTTTGTATTAATCCAGGTCATACTATGTATATTCCAAGTTTTATCCAAATCCGTTCCGACGTTACAGATATGAATGGTAACAAACATACTCACACACAAACTTTCGCATTTATGATATTAGTCTGTTTAGTGTAAAGTTTGACAAGGTTCGTTCTCTTAGTCAAAGTCATGATTACTGTCTTGATATTTGTAATTGGGTCAGCCTTCATTAAAGTAGTAAGAATAAACAATAAATATAACCTTTCAAATTGACTCACACATTAATGTGATATTGACCCAAATACTATAAATGGTTCGTTATTAACTAAACTATCCAAGAGACTTAAAATTTGAAGGTCCTTGCAAAGTGTTGGAGTGCATTAATAATATACAACCTGTAACATACGCAATGCAAGCGGATATTCTTTAAAACCGTCACTTAGTTAAGAATCACTTCGCCCAGTCACTTCTTGGATGAGTGACGGTTTAATGGAAATTAGATCTAAGCGCTTCCGTGCTTCGGAAGGCAAGTGATAATATTGACCTAAATGGTTATAAATGGTTTATTATAAACACTAATATTATGAAGACTAATAGTTACAAGTTACAACAGTAATATTGTTATCTTAAGATCATTCCAAATCCCATGTCTTGAGCGTTCATTTCTGTATTCACCTATATTTTTATGTACAATAATAAGAACTTAACTATCCGAGAAACTCAAAATTTGGTGGGTTTTCCTTGTAAAGTTATAGAAGTGCATTAAAGATTTGTGATAGACGCAGTGCAAGAGTGGATATTCCCTCAAAACCACTATAAATGCGTCACTTCGCTTAGTTACTACTTGGATAGACGACTGTTTAGTGGCAATAGATTTGAGAATTTCCGTGGTTTGGAAAGCAAGTGATGATATTGACCCAAATATTTAAGATTGTTCGTTACTACTGCAGTGCTACTAGCACTAAAGATTTTCTATTAGACAAGCTGTGATATACGCAATGAAAGAACGGATATTCACTGAAAACGATCACTTAGATAAGCGTCATTTCGCTCGGTTATTACTTGGATAGGCGACTGTTTTGTTTAGAGCGCTTCTGCCCTTCCTTTGCAAAGCACGTTAAGATTGAATTCTGATTGGCCTCTGTGGCGCAGTGGGTGAAGGTCCGCCTGAGACGCCGAAGGTTGTCCGATTCCCGCCTCGGGACAAATGTTTGTATGTTCTGCAGATATATGTCACGGGTCTGGGTGTAATATGTATTTACAAAAAAAACTGTGATAAGTGTAGTATATCAATCATGTGGTTCCCTTAGTACAAGCTCTGCTTAGTTTGGGGTTACATGATCCTGTGTGATTATTTATTTATTTTTTATTGTTGTACCGGTTTTTCAGCCATTAATCTATGTTGGAGGCCTTCGTGCGGCTTTATAACTCCAACGCCAGAATTGGCCACTAGCTCATACGAAGAAAGAAGGAAGTTGTAAAACCACGACGAATTTCTTAGCCTGATCTTTTAATCATCATCAGATACCACTATTGGACAATTTTTTTTTATGTATTGTGGGCCAGCTCTTGACCTTATGACTTGCGTGGGCAAGGATGAGGTCGAAGATGAGGAAAGCTTTCTCAGAAGATGCATATTAACTCTTTTTTTTTAACCGTTGGGGTCTAAGTCAATGGAAAAGTAGTTCTAGCAGTAGTAGAGTTCTTTGTGGAGGGCTCGTCCGGGGAAGTACTGCCACCATGCCTATTTCTGCCGTGAAGCAGCTGCGCTGTGTTTTGGTTTGAAGGGTGTGGGTGCCGGTGAAATTACATGCACAATAGGCTTATTATCATCATGCCTTAAGTTGATGGACGTAGGGTGTTGTTGTTGTTGTTCCAAAAAACGTGATCTACGATGCAATGCTTTGTAATATAATGGTTACACTTAAAATCAGGTGGGCCATGTGCTTGTTCCGTCTTGAAATGCCATTAAATATATGATATTATATATGATATTTGTTAGAGCTTAGTCCTGTTAAGTGGAATATCAACTTGATATAATCATGATTATTTGTCAATTAAAAACGGGCGCTCCATTTGTCATTTATAAAACGATGCGTTTCGTTATTACGGTTTCGTTTTCGTTTTAGAAGAGTCGGTGCATTTACTATCACTATAACTAAACTACATAATTCGACTTTTATTTTAGCGGACCGTAGAAAGCACTTACTCAATTCCGGATTTCCTTTAAACAGATTTGTTAGGACAAATGAAACTTTGTCGCCATATTTGTGCTTTATCTTATAGTCTTTGATTTCGTAGTAAGTGACACCATCGCGGACCACATCTTGGAATTTGATCTTAGCCCCGATTAAGACGTTGGCTGCAAATAAATAAATAATTAGTTAACACATAACAAAAAAAATACAACAAATTACAGTATATTCAGTTTACTGCTGGACATAGACCTCCCTATCAAATTGGAATATACCTAAAATCCCCACGTTGGGCAAACAGGATGGGGATCGCAGGGTACAGTTTCTTGCACTGCTGACACTGCTGCCCGTCGGTAGCTAGGGGAGCTGTGCCGATGTAGGCTGCGCTATGCCGCCATTAGCCGGGCGCCAGTGCTTCGTTCGTTATTTAGCTGGGTGCACCACGTGCAGGTGAGGTGAGGTTGGCTTGGGTACCGAAGATGGACGTTGGAACCCTGTACACCCACAACAGTAGATGCTATGCTAAGTTGATGATGTCATTTTGCCGCTGTAACACACATACCACCATGTTGCATGTACTCTTTTTCTCTCTTTTTGTGTTCACTAGCAAATAGATAAATATCTATGTATAAATAATCTTTGGTTGATAACTAGTCATCAGATCCTGTTTCCTGTTTATTTATTTTATATTTTTGCAAATATAATTTAAAGATATCTAAAAATATCGAATGAGTGTCAACTCTAATTATTATTGACCTTGTATTATAATAAAAACTTGTTAATTATATACCTTGTAATAAAATATTATTGGCGATTTGCTAGTGTCATTAAATATATATTAAACTAGCTCTTGCCAGTGGTTTTGCGCACGTGGTACATAAATCAGAGCCTACTTATGTGACCAGGTACCCAGTTGACCCAGGTAACATTTTCGAAATTTCATTCAAATCCGTTCAGCTGTTACGGAGTTGATTGGGAACAAACAAACATACAAACACAAACTTACAAAAAAAAAACATCTCTACGACTTTTTCCCCATTAAGGATATCTTCACATATTGCTCAGTACGCAAATCTATTGAGGATACCTTAACGGGGGTAGTCAGAGGCAAGTCCAAACATTACGTTCGATACATGCCCACTTTTTGCAAGCAGCTAGCATTCCATGTGACAGGTTGCAAGCCCATCTCCGCTTGTTATTGGAACACTAACCTAGCACATACCTTTCAAACCTTTTAGTTCGAGGGCATGCCGGTTTCCTCACGATGTTTTCCTTCACCGTTTCGAGCTCGTGGTAATGCGCACATATTTTTTTTCGAAACGAAAAAACCCATTGGTGCAAGGCTAGGATTCGAACCCAACGACCTCCAGATCGATTAAGTCGGGGTACATCCCAGTAGGCCACCACGGCTTACTTTTGTTTTTTTGTTTGTTGTTTTTGTATTTCTTAGACTTAATCTGGGTACTATGCAAGTGAAGCCGCGGCCGTTAATAAAAGAACTGAGCGTAAGTTGACCATAGGATTAAATAACTTACATGCTCTGATCTTGGCATCTCCGTCTCCGTTGATAGAAACAATCAGGATATTTCCTTGGGCCTTGTATCTGCCCTTGATTGTCGCGTTACACCTCAAAGATAAATCGGCTTCATCGTTCTTATATCTGTAAAAAGTTATATCTCATCAATACAGATACAAATACAGATACAGATACAGATGCAGATACAGATACAGATGCAGATATAGATACAGATACAAATACAGATACAAATACATGTACAAATATTTTTATTACCAGACAAAATCAAAAATACATAGTACAGCGATTACCAGTGGTCCCCGCACTAGGAGTTATAAATATATAAAGTTGTTATTTAGCCTACTGATTGACTGACACATCCTATACAACGGCATAACGGAGTCCTAGAGACGTGTAAAGGGTGTTATTTGTGTAAGGGCCAGTCTTTACACTTGCATAATATACACTTAAAAACACTTGAAAAGGTTTGAGTTTTTTTATGAAACTCGTTAGAGAGAGTTGGCGGGATTTATACTAAATATTTTATCTTTTAAATAACTTGAAAAGGGTTACATGAAATGCCAATGAAAGGGGTGTTGTGGGGAAATCTTTTACGCAGATGAAATCGCGAGTCACCGACTTGTATTATATAAATGCTGACTGAGTGACTGACGATAAATACATAGCCTAAACTGTAAGTCCAAGTAACTTATTTAATCTACGTACTCTACTCTACGTTAGTTACATACTCTTGCATAGTCTAGTGTAGAACTATACAAAGAGAGGATTCCTTAAATTCAGCCCCTAGGTGTCCCACCTGCAACTTCGTTTGCGTGTTTACTTAAAATTTCATGTAAAATATGTATTTCCCAAATTGTTATTTTACGCAGACCTCGGGATAAAAAGTACCTGCCTACCACCTTTGAACGTCTCTGGTAAGTCTAGTAGGTACCTATTTAAACTAAGTTTGGAGACGATTAGCGTTAAAATTTTCGACAAAACTTTGTCACTCCGTTAAAAATCCTGAAATAGGTATTTCTTAGTTTCCTACTCAGGGTAAGTAGATATTTAATCTGAGTTTGACTGCTGCCCGCGTCATTTTTTGGGGAAGTATAATGAATAAACTTTTAAGCGAAAGAAGTAGCGTGACGTTTCTAGTATGATCATAGTAGGTATTCACTGATGATTCATTTGGCCAAGCTTTTGAATATGCAAATAATGCGAATAGAAAAAAATATACGTATGTAAATTGTGTTTCTAGCCGATGAACAAGTCTATAAATCATTAATATTACCAAAATATAAAAACAAAGCATTTGCGATGACTAATAATTATAGTATTTGTGACGATTTGAGTAGTAGTAGAGCCCTGTACGTGAAAGGCTCGTCCTGGGAAGTACAAACAATGCCTATTTCTGCCGTGAAGCAACATTGCTGTGTTTCGGTTTGACGGGTATCGGTGCTGGTGAAATTACAGGCACATGACGCTTGTCACCTTCATGCCCTCAGTTGATAGACGCAGAATTTGCATCGTAGAGCGCTTTCCAAACCTGCATTACCTACGGTACAACAATACTGACTTTATAACGATAATATGGGTCGTTGATGGTATTTAATATCAGGTGATATTCCAACTTCAATTATTATACTTATAAAACTATTGTCTATGATATATCCCAAAAATTTCGACTCGGGCGTGATTTGAACCCGCGAGCTTCCCATCAATACCGGGACGCGCTAACCAACTGCGCTACCGAGTCAACTCCTCGCCTTGTCGAAATTTTCGGGCAGTCACGACTAAGCGCCGTTTTGCTTCACCTACAGGGGAAACGTTTCAGCTTCCAAGCCTGCTCAATGACTAATAGTTTAGTACATTGACGAGAGGTGTCGCTTTGCTTTGATATTGTCTATGATGTCACAATGGTCAAATACCATGCTCTTTTTTTTTGCTAGATATCACGTAGGTACACTTTTTAGAGACTTAGTATCTTGATGTTTAGAGAGAGGGTTTCTAATAAGTATGTGTACGTATACCAACTTATTAGAAACTCTCCCTCTAAAAACTTTACTTAAGTGATATTTTAGATAATGTTTTTATGAACCTTCCGGGCAATAAAATAAATGATGTCATAAATTGGAAAATACATTTCCTTATGTCTGAATATTATTTACTACCAGTTAGCCATGGAATCTAACCACTCAATGGCAAATGCTGCTAATAATTTAGCTAATTAATGTTAAGATGGATGTGTGGTGCGACAAATACGTATAAAATAAGGCACGAGTATATCAGGGGAACTTGAAATTTTCACCCGTGGCAATTAACGTGAGAATGGTAGACATGATCATGGTATGGGCATGTGTTCAGGGATGAAAGCCATGTATCTAAAGATTGATGAGTAGGTATGAATGAGACTCGATGTACGAGTTGAGTCACTAGCTCATACGAAGAAGCAGATGTACGAGTAGAGAGAGGCCGAAGAAAAGATGGATTGAGTGAATGAGCATATGAGTGTGAAAGGAGTGACTACAGAGTTGACGGCAGATAGGAGTGAATTGGAAAGAAAACATGTTGCGCTGACCCCATCTAGAGTGAGTACAGTAAAGTAAAGTACTTTTTATTTAAATAAAATCCACATAAGTACAATAATAATTACCTAATCAGGTAGAAGCTCCGGCTCCTGAACTAGCGTTAGCTATATGATAGAAGTCGGTTCCAAAATCTAGAGTACAACCATTGAGATATGATATATTATCAACTACTATAGAGTCACAGTCTTCAAGTGAAAACTGACAAATATCGTCCAAGCCTATTTGACATAAATAAACTTCAAAATGTCAAATATGCGCTAATTTATACCTTATACCTTACCGTTGTTTGAAAATTGTTTTTTTGAAGTCCGCGCAACAGAGCGCGGAGTTTTGGTGCAGACACTTTTTTTCCACGTTTTCCACTCTAGAGTGATAATAATATCTCAATGGGGACAACACAAAACACTTATTTATTTTTAAAAGTAAAATCATTATCTAAATGGCGTGTTAATGATTTAATATAATTATGTGTGGGTGTAAAAATGAGGGTGGGCCATCCGGTTCCCTCCCAGTCTCTTATGAGTCTGGTTATCACAGGATGACCCACGGTGTGTATTGTGTGTGTGTTTGTGCATTTGTTCCGAGGTAACGGCAGATGAATGATGATCACGAAGTCACACATCACAAAATATTTTAAACATGGTACTAATAATTATAAAAGGTCTTTTAGAAGCTGTTTCCCCATTTTGATATAAATCCGATTTAGACTTAATAAAATATCCTCATAATAAAATATAAGGTTTAACGTGACCAATGCTCTATTAGATTATGTTAATTTTTATAGTTAATGCGAATATGCAAAATATTTGTTTTGATTTAATCTAACTAGAGATCAAGGTGACCTGGCAAGGTCTTACTTATTGGAGAATTATTCACGATCAACAAATACAAGCAATTTTTTTCTAAATATAAAGGTGGAACAAGCGTTTCCTACCTGGTTTTAAGTAGTAACCATTTCAATAACAAACAGTAGTAAAGCATTGTAGATCGACCCAAGAATGTTTAGCTCCCAAAACCTCCTGATCCGAAATGATTTGAAACATGTCCTACGAATTTATTGCCCTGCATAAATCATGATCATCATCATTCTATAGCAGTCCGTATACTGGACATAGGCTTCCCCCAATGAGCGCCAGTACAACCTGTCCTCAGCTCGCCGCATCCAGCTTCAACCAGCAGCTTTTCGCAAATGCTCACTCCATCTAGCTGTAGGGTATCCTACACTTCGCATTTCTCAAAATCGCTACCCATATGTATCTATCCATCGCTTAGGTTTATTTTTTCACTGCTATGCATCATAGTTTTCAACTCCATTTTTTCGCGGTCCTATTAATAGGACCACCAGGGAGAACTGTTTCTTGTTGTCCCATTAGTATGTGCGGTTGGGGAAATTTTCGTCCTGTATCATCATCAGGCTATAGCACCCCACTGGTGACACATACCTCCCTCAATCAATGCCATTTCTCCCTATCTTCAGCACTGCATAATTTGCACTTGAGTAAGATGACCTAATCACGTTTTATTTACAGATTAGTGTAGCGTACCTATCGTTAAAATAACCCCGTATAATAACTTTTCAAAAATATATGCAATGATATTCACCTAGAGGTCAAACTACATTTACCTAGGTTTTAAATTATCTCGCCAAATATTGTTATGTCACTTCAATGTCAAAATCTCTATAAAACTTACGCTACATCTTCAACGATGCACTTCCTCAATCCAGTGAGACTGCCATTGTTCAGATGCACCTTGAAAGAGCCAGGCAGTTCCAAATCCACGTTATCATCCCTCAGAGGGTCAGTGGAGATGACACCAAGATCTGGGATACCCTTCGTGAAGAATGGTATAGATTCTTGTATAGTCTTTTTTAGGCAGTCTGCTTTGAGGCCAGGACAGACGGTGATGAAGGAAGCTGGTGAGAAATCATTTGTTTAAATATTAGATGTTGTATTAGGTTATCTCTACAAAAAGTAGTTGCACAAAGGGTGGCTATATCTGAATCATTCTTATTGTGCAAAAGAGAGAATTTATGCCGCATTTTAGGATTAAAAAATTAAAATTTCAACCAAAAAATCATACAATAAGAACGTTTTTTGTTGGTAAAAAATGTTCAATACAACTTTTTCCGTGATTTTTTTATTTCATCCGGGACCAGACGTTGCAGTACCAGTCTTCTAATAATATCATACGAGTACTTTGTTTTGAAAAATGCAAGCGTAAGAAATAATATATATGATATTCGGATTACCCGGGAAGATGGTACACAATTAGAATCATCACTTAAAGTTGTTAATCGGGGCGTACCCCAAGGCTCAATTCTTGGACCATTACTATTTATAATTTACAGTGCTGATATCTGTTGGGGCATCAAAAATTGTAAGTATCACCTTTATGCCGATGACGTGCAACGTATACCTACCCATTCGTCCTAATGATGTACCTTGTGACATAGAAAAAATTAACGATGACTTGGGACGAATAGCGCTGTGGTCGCAAAACAATGCACTTGTTTTAAACCCATCCAAGTCTAAGTTTATGGTGTTGGGTTCAAAGCGTTTGATAGACGGCATCACAAGACACAATTCTGATGTAAATATACTCGGTCACTGTATTGAACAAGTAACTGAATCCAAAAATCTTGGGATACTATTTGACAGCTTACTCCGATTTGAAGGTCACATACTAAGCTTGGTTAAATCCTGTTTTTTTAGATTGAAACTACTTTATAAAATAAGAAAGTTCCTAAAAGAGGAAATTCGTATAAAAGTCTGTGAATCTCTTATCTTGTCCAAGCTAAATTATGGTGACTTGGTATACGGTCCACGTTTAACCGCAAAGACCTCTCGGCTCGTTCAAAGAATTCAAAATGCATGTTGCAGATTTTGTTACGATATCCCGCCACGAACGCATATTACTCCCTATTTAAATAATTCGAACACCCTCAACATGGCGTCGCGAAGATACCTGCACTTGGCAGTACTAGTTCATTCTGTAGTAACGACTGGATTTCCTGAATATCTATATTCTAAACTGAACCGACATCAGAATAAATACAGCTCTAGACCAACAAGGGACCTGCTTCACTATAATAAGCATAAAACAGTAGCGTTTAGGGGCAGCTTCCGGTACCAGGCAACCAAGTGCTGGAATAATATACCTCCACCACTTCGACTATTAAAATCAAAATTTTATTTCAAAAAGCGATTTCAGTCTATTATACTTCAAAATCAAAAAACTGGGTTGTCTGGTACCGAAAGCTTCAGAGCGCCTTTTACCTGCTAAAACATACATACATGCCTTTTACCAGCTAAAATACTGCTTATATATTTTTTATTTTTTATCCTATTTGACATCATATTCTATAATATTAATCATTTATTTTTTATTTACCATTGCTTTACAATAATCTGACATTCATATTTAATTCATCTTTGACATACTTCATCATTTCATATTTCACACTTCGATAACTATTTACTTATTTTATTTTTATATCCTATTAGACATCACATATCACTTACACAATTTAATCTTAATACTTTTATTATTTTCTATAATGACATACATAATAATTATTATTTGCCTAAATAGTATTTACTATTACCTACCTAAACTAGTCTTAATTAGTCTCACAGGGTTTAATGGCTCTACACATGATGGATTCGGCAGAATACCAGCTTCCGCTGCTAAAACAGCGGATATAATGCTGAGTCGAAGCCATTTTGCTGCTGTAGCACACATCCCACCATGTTTTATGTTCACTGTTTCTCTATTTTGTTTGTTACGTTTTTATTTTTGTTGTGTTGTGTGTTCAGTTGCAAATAAATAAATGTCTATGTCTATGAGTGACAATTCTGAAAAATTTTACTAAACTTAAGGCGAAATCTAAAGTAGCTGTCTCTTCTCTCTGAGATGGAGATGGGTACGAAATGACAAAGCTATTATGATTACTTTTGACGATAAATAATGAGAAATCAGATAATTATAGAGAATCAGAATCGCTGCCCGTATGTAAATATCACTTACACATGTATATAAGTAATGTTTACATACGGTTAGCGATTCTGATCTCGCTACGGGGCAAACATTTGAACTTGAAATTGAATCGAACCCCTAATCTTCTGCGTCTCAGTCGAGCTTTCTCTCACTGCGCCACAGAGGTCGTATGTCTCTCATCATCATCATCACCCTACAGCAAAATTATATTATCATATTTTTTTCAAAATACACTTACCTGCCTATCGTAACAATAACCCCATTTGATAGCTATGTAGTACGTACTTAATGTAAGTACGTTAAGTGCGTACCATTGATTTAGATTGCTTTTTATTATGAGACATTAAGTCACCATTGTTTAATTATTAAATAATAGGTATTATGTTTGATTGCAAGCAGTTTCTCAAAATAATTATTAATTCTAAACAAAATGAATCAAAGAATATATTATCCAGTAGAATTTTAATAAATTTTCTGAATATTGTTGCGCTCGTGGCGTTGTTAATTTCGGTGTTCTTAGAAGATCACCTTAGCAACACTCCGCCCGGTCATTACTTGGATGGGTGACCGTTTAGTGACATTTAGATTTGAGCGCTTCCGTGCTTCGGAAGGCACGTTAAGATGTTGTTCCCGGCTTTTCAGTCGCTAAGCCATTTCGGAGGCCTTCGGACGCCCGAAAAAACTCCGACACCAGAGTTGGTCACTAGATCATACGAAAGAAGAAGAAGACCTATTTTACATAATATAGAATACAATATATTCATTTAGCACAACACACACCAATACACAAAAGAATGTAGCAGAGACATCATAGATAAGAAGGTAACATCAAAATTTGTCAATAGGTAAGTAGGTAGGTACTAGTACAAAAAATAGCAAAATATATATGGAATAACTAAACAACATATTCAGCTTTACAGCTTTTAAACTACCTAGAAAATAATGAAAATCCATCTTCTATAATTAGGAAAATATATGAAAAACTTACGTGCAACTTTTGCAAAGCTCCCATTGATAAGAACAACAGCCACCGCTAAAAACTTAAACATTGTTATATTATAACAAATATATTATACAAGCGACAATTATGTACAATACTGTCGGTATCTTAAACTATACTGACGGATTTAGGCGGGGTCGTGCGTAATAAAAGGTACAAATTATTATTTTCCAGTATTTTTTTCGCATCTGACGTTAGAGTTGGACGTGAACCGGTTTACTAATTCCTTTTATAGCTTTAGTAGGCAAGGATTACACTGTTTTTTCTTGATAAAATAAATTGTATGATGTCAGTGTTAGTGCTTATTAGTTATGGTTCTAGGATGCTCGCTTATCATGCGGCATATTATTTCTTTTTGACACTAAACTTATAAATATTGTAAAGTTTATAATACCGCACGAATAGCCGCTCGCGGCTTCGCTCGCATGGTACTAAGTTAAATACAACTATAGTGTGATAATCTAGATCTTAAACTTTGTATATATAAATATTCGTACAAAGCCAACCAGATATAACGAAATTGAGTGGGAACAAACATACTGACACACAAACTTTCGCATTTATAATATTAATGTAATTTGTGATATGTGAGAATTTGAGAGAGGATGGTGAGATATCTCAAAGAACAGAGATGGTTGGTGTAATTAAGGGGAGACCTTTGCCCAGCAGTGGGATGATAAAAAAGGTTGAATAAAAAAAAATATTTTGTTCCCGTTCCACTTGCTAACTTCGACTAAAGAGAGCCTCTACCAACAACATGGTTGGCAGCTCATCACTTCCTTAGTAACCGGGTGGTCAACAATTGGAATTTGCTATCTAAGATTTTGTAATATATAAGAATAAGATAAGCTCGGCATCTGTTTAAATCAATAAATGATAAAAAAAAGTGACAGACTAATTATTTTCTTTTATGGTACTTGAAGATGGAACAAGCACATGGCCCACCTGATGTTAAATGGTAACCATTACCTATCACAAAGCATTGCAGATCTACGATAAAACACTCTGCGTCCATCAACTTGAGGCATGAAGATGATAAGCCTCTTGTGCCTGTAATTTCACCGGCACCCACACCCTTCAAATTGAAACACAACAATGCTGCTTCACGGCAGAAATAGGCATGGTGGCAGTACTTCCCCGGACGAGTCCTCCACAAACAACTCTACTTCTTCTAAATACATCTTTTGAACACAGCCTGAAATATAAACATATCTCCTGCATCAAGCTCCTTGATAATAATAATAATAGCGACAGAATAAATGAAGATAAATACTTTTATCCTGGAACCATAAGCAAACAAAGCCACGGTTAAAAAGCGAGTAAAAAGAATTGTGTTCATAATTTCTTGCGTGCATTCTATATGCGTTGATATTTGCAAGGCATTCGCCATTTGGACGGCCATTAAGGTACTTCACAAGTACACAAGATGCTGAACGTACAAGTGACATTGACATTTTAAAAGGATCGCTTCCGGTAACTTGATATTGCTTTTAAACGTAGTTTCGGTTCGTTTTGATGTCCTTTTCACACCAAGTTTATTTGATACTGTTTAAACAATCTGAAGTTGATAGTGTCAAGAGGATTTTGAGAAATAATGGATTGAGATTTCTTCTAGCATGTCTTTTAAAAGATTGCTGTTTGCTAGATTGCTAGATTGCTAGTTTATTGGTGGTTCCAACCTAAATATTCGGAACTAACCTCACCTAATGCTGCTGCTCCCTGCTGACATACAGAGCGCTGGAGGCCGGCTGATTGCAGCATAGCGCAGCCTAGCACCGGCACAGCTGTTGGCCGCCGGCGCCGGTGCGAAAAGCTGAGCCTTGCGATTCCCAACCTCATGCGGGTTGGGGATCCCTGCGTGGGGATTATGGGCATATCTCTCTTTTTATTACGACAAACCTATGTCCAGTAGTGGATTGAAACAGACTGGAGTTATTGTTGTTATTTTAAACTGAGTGTTTGTTCCCATGGCGCCAAACTTTTTAGGAAATTTTCTAATAGAAAATTCCATTATCACCGACCACTATTGTCACGACCATTGATCCTTACCACAAGGCCATCAGCTCACCAGTCAGGCAAAACAATTTGTATGGATCTCCCATCGGTAAATCAAGTTGATTGGTCTGTTTTTATTGCATCCTAAACAAAATCTGAAGATTTATCGGCCAATTCGAGTACTAAAGTGTGATTACCGGTGGGGATGCCCACCCTCGTTTCCCAGAATGTCTACTTTTCCAACAAATCATCTATATCGTTATTATGAGAGTTTTCTTTTCTTTTCCTTTTGATTTTATTGAAACCGGCATCTTTTTGTATTAAACAATATGTTTTTATAAGTTGGAAAGTACCTAGAAAGGTTTATAACTTTAGAAAAATATTTATTAACAAATAAATAATTACAATAAAAAATAAAAATTAATAATAATTTTGTTCTTATTTTATGTAAAAAAAGCTATACTTAACGCAACTTTTGCGTAAACTATTCTATGGTTTCGCAAATAGTATGGCTAACCAAACGGAATGTAGGTGATTTTTCGTAGTAGAAATAACTACTTAGTTAATGCTAATATATTTAATTATATTTCCAAAAAAAAGTATTTGTGTAGTATATCAATCATCTGGTTCCCATAACACAAGCTCTGCTTAGTTTGGGGCTACATGATGCTGTGTGATAGTGTCCAGCAGTAGATATTTAATATTATTTATTAATTAAATTTGTATGAAATATTTTATACTCGCTTCCTTCCACGACTTTTCTTGGGTGGTAGTCGCATACGTTATTTTAGGTCTAGAACTACATTTATGCATAATTTCAGTTTCACCGTTCAGTAGTTTTTCCGTGCAGCCTCGTCCACACCTACCGAGCATGGCTCGCGCGGCAGCCTCGCGAGCAAATGCCTCGGTCTGTGTGGACGTGTCTTGAGTTTGGACGTGTTTTTCAAGCGTACGTTTCCTCGGCTGAGCGTGCCTCGTAGTCGACCCATATGCTGTCGGTAAACGGGACGCGCTCAATGGTGCCTCAGTGTGCGTTTTGTAGCACACCTCTAGCACCCACCGTCCACACCGATTGTGGACGGTGGGTGATAGAGGGATTTTGATGGCTCGGCCTGCCCCGCGAGCCTCGCCTCTGTGTGTCCGGGGTGCATCGCGAGGCTTGCCTCGCGAGCCACTACATCGAGGCTGCCGTGAGAACCCATGCGCCGGGTGTGGACGCGGCAAATAACAAACATACATATGGACAAACTGTAGCATTTATAAATATTAGTATGATTGTGATGTACTATGTAGAGGTACATTTTTAGTAATATTAATTTGATAACGATAACATTTTGCGTTAGTTAAAAACTTTTTTGTTATAAGAATGTTCCTTGTTTTTAAAAAAAAATTATATATGTAGTATATCAATCATGTAGTTCCCATAATACAAGCTCTGCTTAGTTTGGGGCTACAAGATGCTGTGTGATTACGTCACACATTAACCCGCATTATTTCAATACTCAATACTCAATACATTTATTGCTGTCACATGGTAGTACACAGATGTTACATAGGAGGGATATGTATCACACATGAACCCTGTCTAAGGACATAGCAACTGAGATAGGTAGGCAAACTGAGCATTTGTCACACAAGCAATTTATTAAACTTATAATAAATGTAAGATTTTTGTATATCCCAAAAATTTCGACTCAGGTGGGATTTGAACCCGCGATCTTCCCAGCAATACCGAGACGCACTTACGATCTGCACTACCGAGTCCCTCGCCTTGGAGACCTTCACCTACAGGCGAAACGATGCAGCTTCCAAGCCTGCTCAATGACTAATCTACATCTACACTAATATTATAAAGAGGAAAAATTCTATCTTTGTGTGTGTGTATGTTTGGAATGGATAAACTCAAAAACTACTTTGCCGATTTCAAAAATTCTTTCACCATTGGAAAGCTACTTTCACCTTGAGTAACATAAGCTATATTTATTTCTAGAAAATATTATGGATCTTTACTAAAACTTAAGTAACGTAACCCAAGGTGTAAAAAAGTGCCCTAACCCGTGCGAAGCCGGGATGGGCCGCTAGTAGTTTACATATAATGGAGTTGACTCGGTAGCGCAGATGGTAAGCGCGTCCTGGTATTGATGGGGAGGTCGCGGGTTCAAATCCCGCCTGAGCCGAAATTTTTGGGATAAGCAAAAATCTTAGATTTACCCTGAAGTGTGGGCTAGCACTTAAAATACTAAAAATCATTGCGTAAGCAAAGCGACACCCCTCTTCAATGTACTAAACTGTTATTAATGTAGAGGGTAAGCATTATGCATATTATGTTATATACTCTAAAAAAACTAGTCATTTTGTTTCACCTAATAATAGAATTAATTATTTAATGTTAGGTATTATTTTTACATGTCAAGTTGTGTTTTTAATTATTTGTATATTTGATGTAAGTTTTTCAAATAAGTGTAGTGTATGGATATAATGTAGGTAGGATATGAAAGATTGGTGGCGGCTAGTTTTAGTTCAGTTTTTGAGTTGGAATAGAGGTAGGGTATTACATAATCTTGTTGTTTTATTTACTTCCTGGATATATACTACAATAAGTATATTTATTAAGTATATATTATTATACGTTTATAAAGTCGTATCTAATTATTTTGAATGAAATTGATTTGAGTTTCATAAAAAATGGCCTATCGGTACTTAGTACAGGTACCTACTCGTCAATATCATAAAAACACTTTTCAATTAAAAATGTTTTATCTTTTTAATAAATTGTGCATCTTTTTGTGTTTCTTTAATTTTAAATAAATTAATTTTAAATTATTTCCTTAATAAATCAAAGGTATAAAGGTGGCCTCGTATACTTTAGGTTATTATGATGTACTAATAAGTAAACAGGGCTTTGAACCTTTGTCATTGAAATTGAGAACTGAAGCTTCTACGGCAAGATGACTATCTACATCAGCATACGAAGCACATGTCATAGTGATAGAAACCTGATAGCACCTGATATCATTAGGAATACATAATTATGTTATTATTCTATGTTTTTTAATCATATTTTAAAGAACACTTAGCTTGGTATTAAAGCTATCCTACATAAAATAAAATAAAAAATCAAAATCAAAATAAATTTATTCAATAAGCACATACAGTACACTTTGAAACGTCAATTTTTTAAATTAGAAATTTACCAAATTGTAACGTGACCAAACAGAGAAGAATTGGCAAGAAACTCTGCATGGCTTATATTTTTTTAGTCTTGTTTTTTAGAAAGTTTATTATTAACTATTACATTGTTTTTGAGGGAGTTGGAGACAGTTTCATTCCAAGCTTTTTTGTCATCTAAATAATCAGAAATTTTATAATAAGCTTTATTACAGAGGTTACGTTTAACAACATTTTTGAATTTATTTACAGATAAATTATGCATATCATTTGGGATTTTGTTAAAAAACCGTATGTTTTGCCCTTTAAATGATTGACTTATTTTATGGAGCCTTACAGTAGGAACAGCTAGAAAGTAGAAAGATTTGTTTTAAAAATATATATTGCGCCTTCCTTATAAATATATATTAATGGCCTCTGTGGCGCAGTGGGCGAAGGTTCGCCTCAGTCACAAAATCAGTCTGGGTTTTTATTACGTATATCATACGTATTATTATGTATTGACAAAAAAAATGTATATTAGTAATATATCAGTCATGTGGTTCCCATAATACAAGCTCTGCTTAGGGGCTACATGATGCTGTGTGATAGTGTCCAGCATTATTCCTTCCTTCCTTCCTTTTTTGTATAGATGCAGTACTCACTTACTACTTATTATAAAGGTGAAAGTTTGTGAAGATGTATATTCCTCCTTTACGTCAATAATACAATGGTAATCCTAGGGCCGCGGTCTCGAAGTCAGCGATTGCGGGGCGGCGGCGGCGGCGGCGCGCGGAGCGGCGCGGCAACGGAAACTCGGTTTCAAACTCAGTGGCAAAGTTTTTTGGATGGGTGCGCCTGATAAAATAAGTTTAGAATTTGTTTTGTCGTCTCTTGGAGGCGAATAATAAGTTTGAACATTATTGAGTTGTTTCATTTTCTGAGATATAGACGCGCGGTCACCGCTAGAGTGGCGCGCATCGCTCGTACGCCGCTCCCCGCTGCTCCCCGCGCTGCTGACTTCCAGACCACTTCCATATAAATCTATGCATTGAAACGCGCCGTTCCTCGCGCCGCCGCCGCTGCCGCCCCGCGCCCGCTGACTTCGTGTCCGTAGCCTAACGGCTACTTTTTAACTAGACTTGTAGGTACAAAAAAATGTTAAATGTAAAATCTTATGTACTGAATAAATGTATCTATCTATCTATATATCTAGTAAAATAACAATATTCTTTGGTTTCAGTCGATAAAAGTGGAGTCTACATTCCTCGCATGCATCGTCATCTTCGCCTGTATAGCTCTAGTGATTCCCTGCTACCTCTTCATACTAGCTGTGTTGGCATTGTTCTCCAAATCCAGGTGCGATGATGAGTTGGAAACAGGAGCTTTATTCCCTGAGGTGGACGAGTCAGATTGCAATGACAGGGTGCTGGTAGTTCTGACACTGGTCGTCATTCTACTTGGTTGGTGAGTTTCATTTACAAATTGAGAATTTGTGTGAGGACTGTCTAGTCTAATGGATATCCGTGAAAGCTAAATGTTCAAATCAAAGTCCCAAATATATACTATGTACAAAATATGTTAAGTCACTTCCGAGGAGCATCGCATGGCTTACTCTATGTTCTTAGCAGATCATGGCTGGGTGACCGTTTAGTGGCATTTATATCTGAGCGCTTCGGCTTCGGAAGGCACGTTAAAATATTGGTCCCGGCTTCTTCAGTCGCTGGCCTTCTGGCAAAAGGCCTTTGCCAGAAGGGCTCCACATCGGAGGCCTTCTGGCCTACACTAAAACTCCAAGACCAGAGTGGGACACTAGCTGAAAACTAGAAACTGACTGCTTAATGATTTGCCAGAATGTACTCCATATAAACTATAAAGAAGAAGAGCAGACAGAGAGAATCCGCAGTGAGACTATCCGCCATAGACTAACGTGGTCGACATACTCGTAGCTCTGAGAATTTGAAAGCTAAAGTGGCAGTAGGTTGGCCATTTTGCCGTAGAACCGAGTTTTTGAGTGGAGACCACGGCTCGATAAACGGTGTAGGGTGCTCTCCAGCCAGGTGGAGTGAGGATCTGCGACAGATATTTCTTTCACCGCTTAGAGCACGTCTTGCCCACTTACATGTTATTTTATCGAAAAATCTATTGACCATTATTCGAACCTTCCAGATCAAAAGGGTACTAATATAACTAAGCTTGGCATTCTCAACTAAACATAAGCCAAAGTCCATTCCATAATTATACCAAATTTGTATAAATAAATTTTCCTAATAACCTTATTTGGTTTTCAATCTCATTTAGTTATGTTTGTTTTGTGACACAAATAATACAATTGCATCTAAGTTTCGTATTCTGTAATCATCTCAATGGGTGGCCCGTTATAATAAACAGCCTTATTATACTATACCCATTGTGTTCTATTGCGTATATCACACAACTCTACCATTCTAAGGTTATAAATATAGCATGAGTGTTTGAATAATATGCCTAGTTACTCGTACTTATAATATCATTGTCATGATTTCAACTATGGCTTTGAACCTGGTACTTATAAACGTGGCTTAGCCGAAATATGATATTTGTACGAAACCACAGCTATTTTAAACTAAAGCTTAGACTATGTTTATGAATACCACAGTCTATGATTACCAACAAATGTTCTTGACCTAGTCTGAGTAGAACGATTAAACAACCATTTTCGGGAGATAATTTTATTTTTCCTTAAATTCTCGCCGAAATTATTGTCATAATACAGAAATTGAGGGTTGGTCACTAACTTATTAGAAGAAGAAGAACAGAATTAGTATAATATTACTCTTTAAGCGCCTTACTACTTGATAACGCGAGCGAAGTAGCGAAGCCGTGGGCGAAAGCTAGTCGAAAGCTGTTGAAAGTGACGCGATGCCATTTTTATACGATTAGTATGTCCAAAGTACAAGTACAATAGGCAATAAAGATGCCAAATATTTGAGAATCAATAAAATGTTCCAAGCTGTGAAAACAATAATAAGTACTTAAATATCTCGCTTCAAAGAACTTGCTTTAGAACAAATATTAAATGATGAGTTTGCCCAAACCACGCATTTTTTGCTGAACTAGTAAACAAGTTTGTATGTTATTTACCGCTGATTCAAAGTGGCCAGGATCTTATTGAATAGAGATTTTGACTTTGATTTTGACTTTGTTTTCATCACTGTGTCTCTCTGATTCAGCCCGTACCATTATTTTTAATGCCTTTTTCAATCAGTTGCAATTTTTTGTATGGTGTGCAATAAATAAAAATTGTTGTTATGTTATGGGGGGCCATTTTTTTTTCATCTTAAATGATGGTGTTCATTTTTGTTTGACTGAAGATAAATGAAATAAAATGATGTGAACTAGCACATGGCCCACCTGATGTTAAGTGGTAACCATTCCATAAAACAAACTATTGTTTCGTAGGTCACATGTATACGGGCTATAATGTTTCAAGATAAATCGGTACATCTCACAACGGTTATCATTAAGTTTTTTTTTTTGTATTTTCAGTGCATTTCTAACCGGCATGGTAGTGAGCAATGAGCAAGCACACTACGCAGGATCCAGTATCAGAAACGTCATCAACTGCGCGTTCACTGACATAGCTGCTTGGCTCTCTGCAGCAGCGAGGGAACTGCATCATAGCCTCGTGCCACCGGTAGACCTGGTACTACATGCATTTAAGGAGGATTTGAAAAGTAAATAGAAATGGTTTATTTACTAGAAATATGGTTACAAGGTTCATAGGTGCTATGTTACAAGATTCTCATATTTCACCAAATACATTTTAAATAAGTAAAAGTAATATTTATAATAAACAATATCATGTGAAGAGCTCGTGGCGTGGCTTACTTAGGTGCTCTTCGCATCATCTTGGTTAAGCAATACTCCGTTCGATCACAACGCGCTTTAGAAAGCACTGTAAGATGTTGGTTCTGGCTTTCATGGCCTTTGGGTGGCCTAAAAACTCCGACAATACAGTTGGCCACTAGCTCATACTAAGAAGAAAATGAAGAACTAAAACTTAACTTTTTATAAGCTGAAACGCGAATCACAGTTCTCTAACATATTTCATCTCCATCCAAAGGAAATCGAAAAAATCACTTCCAAGCGATTAGACCTCTACCTTTTTTAACGCTATGACTGCTGGAAACACAACCATGAAAGAGCAGTAGCGTAGCAGCAAAGTAACCGAGCTCGTTGACTGCGGGCCTCAACGTGTTAATATATAACGCTTTGAGTGCTGAAAAACGCAACGGTGGAAGCGCAACTGTCAGAGGCTCGCAGACCGCAGTCAACGTGTCAAGATTCTGTTTGTTGTTTTTTTTTAAATTAAGATGTACACTTAACTTTGTTTGTTTGTTAGTTTGTTAGTTTGAAAACTTTATTGCATATACTTCAAATATGTTACAACGGGTGGGCTTAATGCCGTAGGCATTTTCTACCTGCCAACCAGTGACAGGTTTAGATTTAAAAGAGGCTGTGTTAATAATTAATAATTTAATTATTAATAAAGTATTTTTATTGATTCATTAATTCTTTTTCAACATTAATCTAATTAGTAGAATCCGTATTAATTAGTATGTTTACGTTTCAGATGTCGAATCTCTGCTGGGAGAGCCAATACAACAAGCTATAGCATCGGAGAGCGGTATAGATCTCGTGTTTGACTCTTTGGCTGACATTATCGAAGGTAAACCTTTATGACTTAGCTAAAGACCTTCACTAACGTTCGATCACCAAGTCTATTAGTTTATTATCATCTTACAGTTAAACTTAATAAAATAACTGAACTTGATTCAAATTCAAGCTTAACTTTATAAAAGAACTGAACTTCATTCAAATTCAAATTCGTTTGTTATTACAAAGATCAACATTACTGAATAATCCAATGCAATATACTGATCTAATTTAGCAAAATTAAATGTTATTATATTCTAACAGTTGAGTCAACTTTAAATTGATCAACCTTGAGAAAATGATATTATACAATCAAATGTCATGATTTTTTGTTCAATGGCTTCATTGAATTTTTTACCTTGTATTTTGATTGATTTGTACAAAACGATTTTTTTTTAAATTAGGTATTTCACAAAAGGTCCAGTAATCCCAAACTAGAAAGAAACTGTACTATGGGTATCGGAAATTAATAAATATATACATAAAAAAAACATCAAGACACAGAGCAAACATCTAAGTTCACCGCCATGTTTGTTCTGGGCGGTCGTTGCTGTAGCGCATTAGGCAGTGTTATTATTTCCTGTGTTATTACCTGCTACCAAGCTATCTGTGAAGATAGTTAGATTGAACTAAAAATCTAGGAATTTTATTCAGTTTAGGCTTTCAATCGCGGACCAGCTCTTGACCCCATCCTTGCCCATGCAAGCCTCGAGTTCAAGAATTGGCCCGCAAAAAAAACGAATAATTCTAGTCTGGATGGTATTGGCTTATGATTGTTCATGGATTGAAATCTTTATATTCTAACCAATGTTTAGAAGTTAATTCATATCTGATCAGACTATTATTGATCAATTGTAGGTACCTACATTATAAGTAAAGTATTTTAACAGAAGGTTTTAAACGGAGTTCATTTTTGTTCCGCCATTCATCATTATTAATGATTGGAATTAGGCGGGCTAAAATACCTAAAGTTCAAAGAACAGAGTGTGGAGACTTCCTTACAGTCAATTTTTAACAAACTTCAAAAAGGAGAAGGTTCGCAATTCGTTGGAACCTTTTTTTACGACTTTTTTTTATGTATGTTCACCGATAACTCCGGCAATTGTGGACCGATTTTCAAAATTATTTTTTGTTTAAAAGAATATTATACTTTACAGGTGGTTCCATGATATTTAAAAGACAAAATATTTAGTACAAATTCCGCCAACTCTCACTGACGAGTTTCATAAAAACTCAACATAAATTCGACAATGTTTCGCCTTTCCCATAAGGAAAAATGAATTGAATCAGGCATGAATTTGCGGAAATCCATTACAAGATTTTTTTTTCTTGTTATGGATTTCCGCAAAGTCACGCCTGATTCAATTCATTTTGCCTTATGGGGCAATCAATTCGTTAATTTCATTAGGTGGTTCCATATAAATTTTATTCCTGAGCGATTGGTACTTTTCCCGGAAAACTCAAAAAACCTCATCCTCACATGTAATTTTCGCCCTATGATCACCAATATCTCCGTCAATTGTGAACCGATTTTCAAAATTCTTTAAGGCAAGAAGTAAGAAGTGATTTATTTGAAGGCGGTTTTTTTTTTAAAGTCCTACTTGTATTTGCCCAATACGGCCCAATACGGCCAAAAAATACAAATACATTTGATATTAATGTTAATAATATTGTGAACTAGTTCAAATTATTTTTCTTTTATAACTTACATTTATGTTTTAATTGTTATTAACTGCTGGTTGACGGCGTGTTTCGCATTTCAAGAGTCAACGTGCGTGTTTCACTATAAATATGTACTCCTATAAATGGATTTTAAGTACAAAAATACACTGAAAACCGAGACAATTGGCCCGATAAAATATTTAGTTCCAAGGCGTCTCCACTATGTTACTGTTATTTTTCGAACATTAGGTATTTTAGCCCGCCTAATTCAGATCACTGATCATTATAAATTGCAAAACGTATGTGCACAAAAAATATTAAAAATAAAGATATTCATTACTAGCTTTTGCCTGCGGCTTTACTCGCGTTATTGTATAAATTAAATAATACATATATTTCAATGCGTCTTTTTTTTATTTTTTTGGAACAGTATTTTTTTCTGGACGACAACCTTATTTCTTTTTCGGTACTCATGGTAGGCCATGTTTTCGTTCCATCTTCAGTTACCATAAAAAAGGTGACTCTTAATTTCCTTTGAATTGACCTCAGAACATAATCTACACTAATAATTTAAAGACGAAAAATTTGTATTTTTGTGTGTATGTATGTTTGTAATTAATAAACTCAAAAACTACTGTGCCGATTTCAAAAATTCTTTCACCATTGGAAAGCTACATTCACCATGAGTAACATTGGCTTTATTCATTGCTAGAGAAGATTAGGGATCCATACTAAAACTCGTGCGAAGCTGGGACGGGCTGCTAGTTTATTATAATTCAAATGATACTTCAAAACGACCTCTGTGGCGCAGTGGGCGAAACTCCGTCTGGGACGCAGAAGGTTGCGGGTTCTGCAGATATTTGTCTCGGGTCTGGGTGTTTTCTTTGTATGATATGTATGTATTTACAAAAAAAGTATATAGTATATATGTTATATATCAATCATGTGGTTCCCATAACAATAAAATATAAACAAAATAAATAATGCTGGATTATGTCCAGCATTATTTATTTATTTATTTAGAAATCATCAGTCGGAACAGCAATGTTTTCACTGTGAATTCCGCAATGTATATTTTGCTAGTAACCATAGAGTTATTGTACTATTGTAAGGAATTTATGCATCTAAACTTGGTCTGAACTGACCAACATGTGCACGGTTAAGTTAACTTAAGCTTAATTATGTTACTGTATTATTATTGACTGGGTAGTTTATTATGTAGTTAGATCATTATTTTGCGTTCAATATGAAGCAGCGGTTCTTAATAGAAAATTATTCCAATATTCTCTCTCTGTTTTTTAGATTTCCGTAACCAAAAGGTAAAAACGCGACCCTTTTACTAAGAGTCCACTGTCCGTCAGTCTGTCTGTTATCAGGCTGTATCCATGAACCGTGATAGCTAGACAGTTTAAGTTTCACAGATTATTTTTTATGATTGTATTTCTGTAACCAATATAACAACAAATAAAAAAAAGAATAAAATAAATATTTAAGTGGGGTCTCTTTAAATATGTATCTTTCTTATTGAAACTTCTTTGTATAAGCTAAATTCTGTTTGCCAACTGCGTTGTTGGAGTTGATAAGCTGCCTGAAGTCTTCCGACATAGCTTAACGACTGAAAAAAGCAAGATCAACATCTTAACGTGCCATCCAAAACATGAAAGGGCTCAGATTTAAATGCCACTTCACGGTCACCCATACAAGTAGTGACCGGGGCTGCCTAACCAAGATGATCTGTGAAGTACACCGAAGTAAGATAGATAGATAGATGAACTCTATATTGCACACAACACCAATTAAAAACCAGAAATTTATTTAATTTATTTATTTACTTGAAGAAAAACCAGCAGCTTTATTATAAAAGACTAACCATAGTTTTTACAATAGAAAGCCAATAAATAAATTTCTACATTTCGGTGAAAATATAGAATGTTTGTGTTATTAATTATGAGTAGGACACACTCAACTTATCGCATACTTACAAACTACACTGTTGTTATAAATTGCAGTCGTTAACTAACCGCTCTGAAAATTTCTCTGCTCAGCTGCACTCGTGCTGAATTTGCAAAAACATTTAATAGAATTATTATTAAATAGTAATTAAATAATGTAGATAGAATGGGCGGTCTTATCGCTTAAACGATTTCCATTCTTCCAGACAACCTAAGAATGGAAATAATATAATTAAAAGAATTAAGCGGTGGTGCTTATAATACAAAACTAATTACCTACCTATATTAGTTATACTACCCACATATTAAAAAACAGTTAAATTATACCTATACTATTAAATATAGTTTAGGAAATAGCCTATTATAATAAACCAAGTATAAATATAGATTCAAAGCCAAAATTATCAATAATGTACTATTTAGCTAAGCAGTTGATATGAATTGTGAAGGTAAAAAAAAATCTTTGACACGTTTTTTATAAGATACCAATGAAGGAACAAGTCTTATAGATACCGGAAAAGTTCCAAAGCCGAATATCATCCACTGAAAATGAGTCTGTATAAAATGTGGTATAATGAGTAGGTATTTTCAAAGCAATACTGTTTGTAGACCGAAGTGTATGAGGATTGTAGCTAATAGAGAAACTCAAAACGTTCTTTGAGATACGGAGGGGAGACGGATTAAATATAATATTAAATAGTAGAGAAAGAATATGAGTATTCCGACGGAGGTGAATCGGAAGCCACATGAGTTTAACGCAGAACTAGAAAACGTGGTCTTTGCGAAGTCCAAATAAGTACCTTATCGCAAAATTTTGAAGGCGCTCCAGCTTATCAAGATGCTCCTCAGTGAGATCTAAGTAGCACGAAGTCTAAGATCTAAGTAAGCCACGCCATGAGATCATATTGAGAAGAAATCCTGATCTATTATAATCTTTATCAGCCTTAAGATATAATAAAAAATATTATTCTTTCTCAGAGAGTGAAGACCTAGCTACAAAGATATCTTCTCTTCGTGACGTCAGCGTCAAAGCCGGTGGCCTTGCGTCCGCAGCGTCAGACAGGATCGGAGACCTGGCGAGGCAAATAGACAATCTAAAGAAACACTGCATCTTAAAGGATATGCCGTTGTGTGACACTGTCAATACAAACTCCTTGGAGATGAAGATGAAGTTTGATTTGGTAAGGTCTTATGAGCTAGTGCTCTTTATGATTTTTATAAAAAATTGTCAAGCTTTTAACCATTATTACACATGATGCAGGTAAAGATGTGGTCTAATATGGAGCACGCTTATCTAGAAGGAACCGATTCACTCAAGTTTTTATCTTAGTTTAGTAAGCGGTCGAAGGCTAAGCGAATGAAAAGCCGAATCACGTCTGTGAAAGTATGTTGACTTATACAGCTTTAGTTGGTATGTTATCCCGAAAGGAGGATTTTTGGACCATACTTATACATTCACAAGTTAAACAGCTGTTTCTAGGGCTGCCTCACATGCTTTTGAGTAAAATTATTTTGTGTATAGTATAGTAAAGTAGTATAAGTTATTTCTTGAATGAAAAACTACAAAATACGACCTTTGGGAGACCTTTGGGTGTAGATTAACCCCTTTCCGGACGAGCATACAAATTCAATCTCACCTTGTGTTTGTTACTTCTGCACGTCCCGGACTGGTCTTCTTCTTCTTCTTATGAGCTAGTGACCAACTCTTGTCAGAGTTTTTTGGCCGCCCAAAGTCCTCCCGGACGTATGAAATTGTGTAAGAACCTAGCTTTTATCGTAAACACAGAACAGAATTTATGGCCTGGGCAAACAATTTTTTTCGTTATTATTATTTTAGTTTTGAAAAGGCAGGTACGTAGTAGGGAAATACTTAATGTGTTTTTTTTTCTATTAAATCTTTCGCTTTTTAAAAAAGATTCTAGTTACAAAAGTAGTTACTTTTTATTACCCAATCATCTATCGGCCCTATCTGAAAACCAGCGCTGCTTGCATTATGTGGTGTAGCAACTATGTTGAGATAGGACCTTTTTTAGCCTACATTAATTCTGACATGATCAGAATTAATTTTAAAATATTTTATTTTTGTTTGTATAATTATTGTTTTATTTTTCTCATTTTATGATTTATGTATATTCTACAGCAACTATGTTAGAAATAAACGTATATCTATATCTATAGAACTACAAAATAGTACTAATAGGCTTTATAACTGGGAATATGCAAGCGAAGCTGGGGAATGAATATGCTAAAGATCATTTTGTTTTATGCCCAAAGTTTGCTTCTACTGTGGAAAATAACGCAATAATCGGAATAAAATCAGAATCATAATAATTCAATGCTATGGTATTTTGTTGAAAAATATTCCAAGCTTCAAAAGGTCAAGACAAAATATAAACAAATCATATATTGATGTTCAATTTCCTGTACACACAGTTCTGAAACATTCAAGGCAAACTAGAACTTATTTTAGCTCAGATATAAAAAATAATTAAAACGCACTTGAAGTTTCAAGTTGTAGAAGACAGGTGCTTGAATTGATATCATCATCAGCCTATAGCAGTCCACTGCTGGACATAGGCCTCCCCTAATGAAAGCAGTTGCGCCATCTCCTGAGCTCTGAATATTTATACCGAAAATAAACTTTAAACTTAGCTCATAAAAAAAGATTTCTAAGTTGTAAACCAAACCGCACTTAAAGAAAAGAAAATAGTTTTTACTTTTCGTTTTGTTTTTGGAAGATAAATAATTCAAACCTATCTCGTTAAAATTATTATTTATATATATTCTACTAGTTTCCCGTGGCTTTGTTCGCATGGTACAGAGTTGAAAAATAGCATAAGTAATTCAAATTGTCACAAACTTTGTATATTCCAAGTTTCATCCAAATCCGTTTAGCTAGTATGAGGTTGACTAGGAACCAGTATGCTCACACAAAGACCATTTTTTGTATTTATATTATTTGTATAATTATGACAAGGAAGAACAAAACATACATTCCTTCTTTCTTACAAACTTTCGCCTTTTTGCCTATACCTATGTAATGTGAGTAGGATAAATAATTACAGAGGGATGTTTTCTTTCAGATACTCCACGAGCAGCAATTACTGCAATTGCGATCGCTTGGAGTGGAGAATCTCACGAGAGCCATTATAAGCGCAAGGAAAGAATTCAGGTCCTTACCAGCAGCTATTACATCACAAACAGAGCAAGTCAGGGAAGGTATACTAAATTATAGACTTATTATCTACGGTGACTACTGAGTAATTAGAGTAAAGTAAGAATAAAAGTAATAAATACATAGATACCAAAATCAATTGCCATGGGTGTCTTGTAAAAACTAGAAAACGGCTCGACCAATTTGAATTATTATTTTTTATCAAAGAAACAGCCAACAAATCTAACAGATCAAAATTAGTTAATTTGTATGGTAATTACTACTTCTTACGAAGTTCATACCACCGGTTTAGCCGCAAGTAGTTTATTCATAAAAAGACATTTGATTTGATTGAATAATTAATTCATTGTTGTTATGCACCACTTATTGGCAATAAATATATCATTCCTTTATTCATTCATTCACTCAAATCATTCACCCATTCATTCATTTTGATTCACACTTTTTGATTGATTGATCAAATTGAATGAGTACAGCGGGAAAACTTCTACGCAGACAAAGTCTTTCCAACCTCCAACGTAACATAAGCCAACCTCAGCCCGTGGTGCACGCTGTTAACTAAAAAATGAGGCTCTGGTGGCTGGCTGATTGTTGCATACCTCAGTCTAACACCGACACATTCACAACCACATCGCGGTACCGTCAGCGATGCGAGAAGCTACCCCACGTGGGAATTATGGGCATTTCCCCCTTCTTAGGTCCATGTCCAGCAGGGGACTGGCGTTATTGTTGTGTTTAGACAAAATAGTGAAGCGCCCACTAGTAGTTAGAGGCGTCGCCAAGGACTTATACCAAAAAAAACGCGACTGCGATTCAAATCCAACCTCGGAATCGAGAGCTGGCGAACATTAAGTGACCATGGCTCTCAAATCACTGTAGTCAACAACAAAATAACATTGTAACAACGTTCTTTGAAGATCTAATTAAGACTTATCTGTTAAAGTTCAGTGATCTAGCTCGAGGTCTCAACGCTTTCTAGATAACTATCCACAAACTGCAATCGAATAAGTGTAGTTTATCACGAATAGTTGAAGGAAAATGTTTAGAAACTAATTAAGATAAATGGATAATGAAGAAAACATTTCGGTAATGGTGTTTGTTCTTGCTTTTTTAGTTTTACTGGAATCGCTGAGTTTGAAGTTTGCGACTAAAAGTTTGACCAAATTCTGATAAATAACCTAACTTAGAACTATATTTTAAGTAAGGACCTGTTATTCTGGTTTGTAGCTGTTTGAATACTCAAACAGCTACAAACCAGATAACATAACCAGATAAATACTCAAACTCCCTAGAGCCTATTTGACCATACGGTCAAATAGGCTCTAGGGAATTTAATTATTTATGTGCCGGTACAGATCGTATAGATAAAATGTCTACATGTTTTTCATGGTTAAGACCTACAAATGTGCAAAATTTCAGCTCAATTTGTGCAGTAATTTTAGCGTGAAGGAGGATGCAACAAATATTTTTTTATGATACTTGAAGATAAAACAAGCACCAAGTGGTAACCATTACCTAAAATTTAATTATTATTTTTGAGCCATCATATTAGTAGGTATTGTGTGTCAGATTGAGTCATTTTCATCGGGGTACCGCTTTGTAATTTAGACCCTTCATACTATTAATTTACTAGCATTTCCGACCTAAACCTGGGAGCGCTATGAGTTTGTGAGTTTGTAATTTCCACATCGAGTTAAAATAGTAACAATATATATCAATGTTATTATAGGTATTTAGTTATTACTTTAAACTTAGCGGTACCCCGACGTGAATTACTCAATCGAGTTTGGATGGCTCAACCTTTAAGTATTATTTTTGACTGTACTTACACCTAGGTATGGTGTTATTACAGTCAGCGATAAAATTTGATTGACACTTGAGATTTTCCAAACTAAACATTCACGCCTAATTTTACAATTTGCCTTGCATTGTTGTCGTTTATTTAATAAAAATGTCTTCAAGTCATAAGCATACAGTAATAATAATTAATTTTAAAAGACATTTTTTTAATCGACTTTTTGTTCAATATCAACCCCGGACGAGCCCTTCACAAAAGCTCTAACTACAAAGTATTTTACATGTTCAAACATTCACAAGCCGCTATCCTTGAAAAAAATAATAGTAAGATAGTATTATGAAAATAAACAACAGAATTATCACTATAGCTTTATTTTCAGAAATAATCCGTGATATAGTAAACAGGAGACAATCAGTCCAGAGCTCAGTAAGAGTGTTAAACGACATAGTGCGCCATCTAACGGCCGGCCTGCACACTGCATCGAGGCTTCTCGAATCAGGTTTCGAAAGGGTACAGAAATATGAGTTTGCTAGGTGGACTTTGATGCTTGGTAAGTTGTGGAATATTTCTAAGAGCCTTCCCAGATGTGCGATTCACTCGCTCGAGTTGCTCGCGTGATTCACATGCGTATCCAATAGCGCCCTGCACACATAAAGTTCGGACCGCGGGAAACAGCACGCGCCATTCCAACCCGCACTCCGAAACGTACGTGTAGATGCGCGGGGCTGACAGTCCGATCTACGGGGTGTACGGGGTTCCAACCCCTATCTTCAGAACCCAAGCCAACCCCACCTGCCCGTGGTGCACCCTGCTAAACAACAAACGGGGCTCTGGCGGCCGGCTGATTGCGGCATAGCACAGCCTACATTGGCACAGCTAAATCCCCTGGCCACCGACGGGCAGCAGCGTCGGTGGTGCGAGAAACTGTGCCCTGCGATCCCCAACCCGCATGCCCAGCGTGGGGATTATGGGCATATCCCCCTTCATTAGAGGAGGCCTATGTCCAGCAGTGGACTGATATAGGCTGGAGTGGTGGACAGTCCGATGTGGCATGTCGACGCGAAGGCAAATCTCACAGTTTTAACTGCGCTTCACGTCAGTTATCAGTCCCAGATGCGCGGTCCGATCTTTACGCGCCATTAGCACGACAGTTTGATCCGCAGTCCAAGCCGTACAGATCGGATTGCGGTTTGGAACGCAGTCCCGATGCGCGGTCCAATCTTTACGTGTGTAGGGCGCTAATCAGGCTTACTGAATGTCACGTGAAATTTGAAGTGCGTGCACATACCATGTTACATTCAGCAAACCTGATTGGATACGCATGTCAATCGCGCGAGCAAATCGCCCATCTGGAAAGGCTCTTTCTACGTGTAGAAAGTTTGAATTTATTTTTAATTCTGAATAATCATAATCAAAAATCATAAAAGCATGTACATTTCTTATTAAATGCTTGAATACTTATGGTAAGATTATTTTCATGGTTTGAAGACAAAAGAAAAAATCTAAGCTATTATTGCAGTGTAAACCAGAGACAATTCTGAAATTAAATAAGAAAACAAAACAAAATGCTTTCTAAAACTTGGTAATCACAGACAAGTTTAGTGTACCTTGGTACTAACCTTAAAATCTTAGTAAGTATGTATATTAGGTTCATAAAATTCCCTGCCTATGTGTGCCTATTCGTTTTAAAATTTAAATAGGTTAAATTTAAAAAAGCACAACAAAGTGGGTCTCGTTGAAGTTTTTTGTATGGATGAAACAAGCGCTACGAAGCTACAGTGTAGCATTTCTAATTACAGTCTTGTTTTCAGCTTGCGTTGTTATTTTGGGCTTCGTTACCGCAATTATACTAATGGCACTACTGTGCGGGTGTGGACATGCAAAAAAACATGCACAAAGAACTCTGAAAGTGTACGTATTGTTTAAAAAATAAGCTTTATTGCCGTGTAGCAAAGTTGATAATAGCAATTTTCAGGTCGGCGGTGTGGATATGCATTGCCTCTCTTATTCTGTGGGGGATGATATCTACGATCTTCCTTATTACAGGCCACGCTGAGGTAAAGAATTTATTAGAAAATAGGCTCTGACTGAACCATCTCCTTTTTTGAAGTCGTTTTATAATATAAACTTATTGATTTTGCCTTCTGTATTTGTCACAAGTAAGCTATTTTGTGTGTGCTATGCTGAATTTCAAAAGTGTTTGAATCTGAATTCATCAATCAGGATATAAGTTACAATTAAGCAGTCCTATTTACGGATTATCAAATACCATAGCGACTTTATACACCGACAAACTAACGATTGGATACGGTTTACGGAAAGCCGTACTATAAAGATAGTATGCACCAACCAGTTCTTTTTGATAGTTAATGCTATCTTTTTTCTGTTAACATAAACGATAGTTAGGTTTTACTAACCATGTCAAAGTACCTACTATGACATGAGCCTGACTGACTTTTAAAACGTAGCCTTGCTATAAATAAGGTTGTGAAAATTGTTTCAAATAAGTTTTATTATTTAGTCACTTCTGACCGAAGAATAAGGGATTTCCTGTACAATTACTACAAATTCAGCCAAAATATTATAATTTTTCTAAAGTCATTAAAGTTCTGTTTATATTTCTTCGTTCGTATTTTTGTGAGTTGCTAGAGGGCGTGTTGCGATAAAATTTTTGTAGGCGCTTACTTAAAAATAAATTTACTTTTTGTTACTAAATAAAGTGGGAGTTGTTTGGTTACCCGTTTTCGTCTGGAGAGTTGGGCCTGCAGAGTTTCTGATTGGATCTGGTTGGACTATTACTGATGGTAAACGGCACAGAAGCAGACCATTCACCATTGGCAAGAACTTGCACAAGACCAGCACAAGTGGTCACGGGTGGGGGGAATTTTGCTCAACAGTGAGACATGATGATGATGAATAGAAAATACTAAAGAAGTGAATCATTATCATTTAGGAATTATTTTTCAGATATACGTTTGTCATGCTCTATGGGACAGTCCACAATACTCAACCTTGAGTGAGCTCCTTGATAGACCATCGCCTTTACTGTCGAACAACGAAGGGATATTTGATGCTCTTTTTAGAGATCTAGAAAATGTCACTGTTGATGTTTCTGTAAGGGATGTTCTAAGGTAAGACTTCAGTTTTTTTTGTAAAATATTTACATAAATTATTTACAGGGGGTGGCACCTGGCCTAGATTAGCTCAGAATCGAGCCGAGTGGCATAATCAAAAGAAGGCTTATGCCCAGCAGTGGGTAAAAAAACGGCTATTGAATATGATCTTCTTCTTCTTCGTATGAGCTAGTGACCAACGTCACTAAACGGTCACCCGTCACCACATGTAATGACCGAGGGGAGTGTTGCTTAACTAAGGTAATCTGTTTAGAACACCGAAGTAAACCACGCCACGAGCGCTTCATTGATTACGATGACGATGATGAAACTTTTGTCATCAAATAAAAGTCAAGGGAAAAAAAGATTTTTTTTAAATCTGATAATGCCTAATAAAGTCTAATCGTACCTGTAACCTGTGGCTAGAGTGTGAAAAGCATGCCTTACTACAAAGTTTGCGTTAACTATATTTTGTATGGAAATGTCAAAGTTTTACAAACTTCCCGCTAGAGACGCTGTTCCATTTTCATTTAATAATATAGTAAAAGCAAACTTAGCCACAAAAGGTAATATGTATTTAAAATCAAATGGACAAAACTATTGGCGGTGGCCAATGTCCAGCAGTAGATTCATATAGGCTAATGATTGTGATGATGATGGACAAAACAAAGTACTTCTAAGTAAGCCTTCGTCATATAATATTCATTATGATGACAATGCATAAGCCGTGAAATGCGCAAAGTGACCAATAGAGACCGAACTAGTATGGCGACCAATGTCCCTCGTTTGAGCTTTTTTAATGTAAAACTTTCCGTGAAGTAAAAACAGGGTGATAAAAGGCTTCAACCCTATTTTTACACCTTTTTTAGTGAAAATATTTTATTATCTTTACGAGTGTGTTTCAATTTCGTTTCTATCCTCCTTTATCGTATGAGCTAGTGGCCACCACTCTGGTGTCGGAATTCTGAACCGAAAGCCCTCGATATGGCTTAATGACTGAAAAAGTCGGAACCAACATCATAACGTGCCTTCCGAAGCTTCGGTGCATACAAATCTAACTGTCACTCAGCGGTGAAACATCCAAGTAGTGAACAGGTGGAGTACTGCTTACCAATGCTTACCAACCAATATAACCTGCTATAAGAAATCCGAAATACGCCACACCACATCCTAGCGCTTCGTTTTTATTACAGTATGCTGTTGTTGTTTGTAGTTATTTAAATAAATTATGTATTTTACAGAGATTGTGAAAAAGACAGACCGGCGTACGTTGTCTTTCAATTAGACAAGATACTGGACGTCAACAAGGAGACTTCTTACTTCGAATGGGCGGAACTCCAGGCAGATTTGGGACGTCTCAAATCGTCTGTGGATGTTGGACTCTTGAAAACTATTTCAGCTTCATTCAGTAGGCTTTTGAATGAAATGCTTGCGGTATCTGACGTGAATTTAGCTAAATATAGGTAAAGTCTTTTGTAAGGGGCTTGCAACCTCTATCTTCAGAACCCAAGCCAACTTCTCCTAAATCATCATCATCATCATCATCAGCCTAAAGCAGTTCACTGCTGGACATAGGCCTCCCCTAATGAGCGCCATTGCGCCTTGTCCTGAGCTTGACGCATCCATCTTCTACCAGCAGCCTTTCGCAGATCGTCACCCCACCTGGCCAGAGGGCATCCTACACTACGTTTGCCGAGCCGCGGTCTCCACTCAAGAGCTCGTTTACCCCAACGGTTATCGGTTCTTCGCCAGATATGGCCAGCCCACTGCCACTTCAGCTTGCTAATTCTTTTATCCGACTTTTAAATCAAGTCCATCCAAAGGTTGTCTGGAAGAGATCGCTCTAAGTGATAAGTCCGCCCATTGTACTTTCATTATGGTTATTGTTTATAGTTATATTTGTCTATGTTGGTGTGAGTACAATAAAGAGTTTTCTATCTATCTATCTATCTAATTCTCTGAGCTATATCGACAACTTTAGTTCTATGTCGGATAAACTCGTTACGAAATTTATCCTTCAGAGAAACCCCGAGCATAGCTCGTTCCATAGCTCGCTGAGCGACCTTAAACTGGTAGACTAGCCGTACTGTGAGTGTCCACGTTTCGGCTCCGTATGTCATGACGGGTAGGACGCACTGATTGAAAACTTTTGTTTTCAAACATTGCGGTATGGGTTACGAGAACTTCTCCTACCCGAAGTGCAATCTGCTAGCTAACAAACGGGGCTCTGGTGGCTGGCTGCAAAGCGTAGCCTAACACTGGCACAGCTAAATCACCTGGCCGCCGACGAGCAGCAGCATCGGCAATGCGAGAATATGTGCCCTGCGATTCCCAATCCGCACAACACTGCCCCCAGCGTGGGGATTACAAGTATATCCCCCCTTTTTATTAGTACCCTATGAGGGTTTTTAGGCTCGGTGACTTTGTTTCCGTAGAAGTTTTTTCCGCACGATGTCTTTATCCACTGATCCGGGCATGAATGGTTTCGTTTAGTCTACACGTTTTCTACACCGTTTTATTCACGCACTATTACTTTGATTCTTGGGATTTAATTGTAAACAATGTATGATATTATATACCACTGATAACTTTATTGGTAATTTAAGGATGGATTACAACGTTCCAGTGGTGGGGAAGGATCTGCCATCTCTGGTAGATCAACTAGAGAATATTGCGGCTCAAGTCACAGATTTAACTACAGCTGGAAGATTGGAGACGTTAGGTAAAGCTTATTATTTCTCATTTTCAGGCATCGACATAATATATACTGTTGTTACCGCTTTACAGTACCTAATAACATCGCTTTATAAAATTTTCAATTTTTTATTGTGTAAAAAGAGTAGTTTTTACATGGGAAACCAGGGGAAAGGTTTTGAAAAAATATCTGAACCTGATTGATAGTTCTTAATATAAATACCCTAAAATCGAATTCCCCTTTCCTTCTTCCTCTTTTGTGTAACACTGAAGAAGGGAGGGAAACGAGACATAACCCCTATGAATACATAAGACACAGATTTTTTCAACGAGCGTCTTCCCTTGTAACGTTAATACTAGTCATTCATGGTAGGTATCTATGTACATTGGCTTTGCTTTTAACCACCCATAAATACAATAATTTTATATTTCATTTTAAAATTGAAATACGTGTTTCTAATTGTTATGTCAAAACTAACCACAAAAAGTCTGATGGCAGAAGCCTTGCAGAAGCTATTGTATTTCTCGTAGAAATAAAATTGGTATTTTTTCCGTTTATTTATTCCTCTGAGCATGCATTTCAATACCACAATCTCCTAATATCATAGCCAAGACTTATGTCCCTACTGCAGGGTAATATCATAAAAGGAATTGTTTGTTCTGTTGTTTTCCTCATAACGCTTCAATAACTCGAACAACGTACATTTTATTCTGACTTGCACATTTTACTTTTATGTCTTTATTTGTTTATATTTTATCTTTGTAGGTATATATCCCATATTAAGGGGTTTTTTTGCAATCAACAAGGGATGTCAGGTCAAGGGTTCTAGCCTCCATCTTCGGAATCACGACCTACGTGAAATTTCACATAGGCATTATAGGCGAAATTTCGCATAGGGTTACAGAAAAGGACGTAGGACACAGAAAACACTGTTTTGTGTTATTGAAAAATAACGTTTAGGTAGATTGGACAAAATCTACATAAATGCAGGTGAAAACGCTACAAAAGAAGAAGAAGACATAAGCATTAAAGAAGAAAAATAAATTAAAATTTCATATTTACAGCGACAAGAACCCAAAGACTTCATACCACGAACATAAAGCCATTGGAACAGCTGAGAGCAGAGGTTGTGTTCAAACTGACAGAGCTGGAGCTCCAACTGATGCCGTTCAGACGGAAACTGAACATCTCACTAAGCCACATCCATACAGCTCAGTTTTATATCGATAACCAAGGAGATGTTATTGCTCGAAAGGTAAACTACTTACAACGTATCTTTTCGCTTGTG
Source organism: Horisme vitalbata (assembly GCA_951804965.1). Classification (NCBI taxonomy): domain Eukaryota; kingdom Metazoa; phylum Arthropoda; class Insecta; order Lepidoptera; family Geometridae; genus Horisme; species Horisme vitalbata. The sequence goes on from OX638101.1 coordinate 12,347,547, forward strand.
TAAAAAGCTCTAACTTTGATTCCAACTACCTTTTTTTTCTTTTTTTTTATGGTACTTGAAGATGGAAGAAGCACATGGTCCAACTGATGTTAAGTGGTAACCATTACCTATCACAAAGCATTGTATCATACATCACGTTTTTTTTGGAACGTGCACTACGATGCAACGCCCTGCGTCCATCAACAAGGCATGAAGATGATAAGCCTCTTGTGCCTGTAATTTCACCGGCACCCACACCCTTCAAACCGAAATACAGCATAGCTGCTTTACGGCAGAAATAGGCATGGAGGCAGTACTTCTCCGGACGAGCCTTATCACGGAATACTATAGCTGCTGGCTTTAGGCGGAGATTCAGGTTCGAGTCCCGACTAGTTAAAAAAATTTGGATACTTTGTACTAATTTTTTTTCAAAACTATGTTAAAAACAATCTTATTCTTATTTCCTACATTCACATATACACATTAAAAATATTTTGTTAGGTGTCAAAAAATAACAAAATTCATTACACTACTCTAATCCAATGATATCGCAAAAATATTCAAGTTGACGCTAGTAAACACAATTTTGAAAAAAAAAACATGTTCACAAACAAAAAAATATCTAATAGAGGAAAATAATTTTGACATCTCTACAATAAATAAATAACGCTGGACCAGCGCTGGACGCATTATCATTATCCCCAAACTAAGCAGAGCTTGTATTATGGGAACCACATGACTGTAAACTATATAGACATATTCTTTGTTAAAATATGCATAATGGTACCTAGAAAATACCCAGACACCTAACAAATATTAGAAGATCTTACAAACATTTGCCTTGCGGCAGGACTCGAGCAGGTTCGACTGCAACCTTCTGCATCTCAGGCGGACCTTCGCCCAACGCGCCACAGAGGCCGTCAAGGAACCTCTGTTACGCTACGGGATCATTTTTAGCATTTTCATATTTATACATTACTAGCTTCCGCCCGCGGCTTCGCTCGCGTGGTACCTGGATTAAAAGTAGCTTATGTGTTAATTCAGGTCACAAACTGTGTATATTCCAAGTTTCATTCAAATCCGTTCAGTAGCTTTTGTGTGAAAGAGTAACAAACATTCATTTCATCCATTCATCCATCCATCCATACATCTATACTCACAAACTTTCGCATTTATAATATTAGTAGGAAGTAGGAAGTAGCACTGAAGAGTTTTGAGGGAGGAGACTTATGCCCAGCATTGGGTTCTCAAAAACTGTAAATTATAATAATGATGAAGGAAGCCAACAAGCATACAGTCCTGTTGAATAGAATAGAATAGAATATAACTTTATAATATATAACACATCTTGATGGTAAGCTGTTCACGCAGGCCTGTAACACTAAGAGATTATCACACGTGCGTTGCTGACCCTTAAAAATGTATTATATTTTTTTCAGAAGATATCCCTATTCGTGTCCCGTCTGATCTCCCACGCTGCTGGTTGGCGGACCCATGTACTAACGTCGACGGGGAAACATGCCGCGCGGTGTGGTCCGCTTTATACCGTGTATGCTGCAGTCAGGACCTTGCTGTGCACCAATTATATCGCTTCTTTGGTAAACTATATTGGACAGTCCATTTTTTTCGTGTAGAAGTTTTTCCCCTTACACCCTTTCAACAATAAAGTGAAATGTAATGAGCTAAGCAAAGTGTACGAGTTGAAAGAGTTACAAACGCGATCACAGAGTTCAGACTTCAATACTCTTTCTGGCAATTACTTATCTGGATTTAAATAGAAACTGATCGAACAGCGTAGGTAATGGTCAGGTAATCTTCTCCCAGATAGCAATACTATCACTTTGGTAATTAACGAAAGGAAAAATTACTATAAAATTGAGCTAGAAGACATAAATTAAGAAAGTTTTCGAATTATGCAAAGCCATGCTGACTTCAAATCTCTTTCTTATTGAAAGAAAAACTATTTTGCTCCGTTGCGCCCAGCAATTTTCAGGTCACGGCGTGGGACAAATACAACACGCGTCGGGCGTTGGCGCGGGCGCGGCGCCACTTTTTTGATATTTTGTACAAAATGTATAAAAGAGGTGGGATGCGAGATACTGAGACGGCGTGGCGTGGACGGGGCGCGGACGTGGCGCGGGCTGAGCGTGGGTGCCGCTTTCTCGCAATTAGCACACCCGCAGTTAGAAGTGGCATGACGCACACTTGTCCCAATTCATGAAATCAGGGAGTTAGAGGTCGAAGTCCGAATTTTGATCTGATTTTTTGTAATTATTGTCTTTGGGTGATTCTAAACCTATTTTTATAGAATACGTTTTTTGATATACCTGCCCGTTTTCAATACAAAAAAGGTTACGTTTTTTGTTGTATGGTGAAAAATCATTTTTTGTATTTAATTCGTAAACGAGCTGTAATGTTAAAACTTAACATTGTAGGGATTTAAGAAAGCATTATTCCTTGCAAAACTAAAAATATTTACTTTTTATCTTTGCCCGCTTAGAAACGGCAGGCATTCAAAAAAAATATTTTTTCGTTTATTAATTCGTTAAACACGCTTGATTGATACTTGAATAGTGATAATTTAATACTGTTGCTTCATTTTATCGGTATAAATGGAATAATAATAATAATAATAATAAGTAGATAATATTAGTAAAAAATGTGTTTCTAGTAAAAAATGTTTTTAACGAATTTTAAAGTATAATAAAGTGTCATAATAATAACAATTAATAATTTAGTATAATTATGGTAAAAAATGTATTTTAGACGAGTTTACAATTAAATAAATTGTCATAATAATAATAGCGCAATAGTTTAGGTGCCTGTCGTATTACTTTTAAATAAAAAACAAAAATACTCCATACGAAAAAACATAACATTTTTTTCTTGAAAGCAGTTATATAAAAAAATATTCTATAAAATAGGTTTAGAACCTTAAATACAAAAAAATCTGATCGAAATTCGTCCCGCACCTACGCAGTGGAAGACTGGCGTCAGATATTGTCAGGCGCTGGCTACTCATCATCCAGCTCTTAGTATCAACCAGGCGCTATAAGACTCGTTTAACACGTTGGCTGCTGGCCTCGAGGAGGACGACGTGCAGAATCACATTTGTGTTTTCAGCACTCAAAGCATTATACATTATTTAAAATAAAAAAATATTCAAAATTTCTTAAATTGGCAACATAAAAATATTAAAAGGTACAGAAATCTTAATCAAACATAGGTATAATAAAAACAAGAGCCTTGAAATAGGTAATCCTGTGTTTCAGGCGAAAAGAGCTAACAAATAGAACATAGGAAATAAAATGTGTGATTAAAATAAAATAATATAAAACAAAATAATAAGCTACTGCATTTTATTATTAAGGTACGACTAAATATTTAATAGGTATGTACATTATAGTGAATTAAAATTAAATCAAAATAACAGTCTCTAATGACGTAGGTATTTGAGCAATCTTATATAACTTAAACTTAACTTAAAATAAAACTAAACAGATTAATTGTAGACTCTTTGAGACTTCAAGTAGATAGTAAAATATCTTGGGTAGCCTTAAAATACCCACACCAGGGTAGACCGGTATAGCAGTAGAATCGCTATTCGCTCGTGACGTGGCTTCCTTCGAAGTTCTTAGCAGATCATCTTGGTCAAGCAACACTCCGCCCGGTCACTTTTTGGATTGGTGACCGTTTATAGTGGCATATAGATCTGAGCGCTTCCGTGCTTCGGAAGGCACGTTATGACGTTGGTCCCAACTTAAACGTTAAGCCATGTTGTAGGCCTTCGGGCGGCCTAAAAACTCTGACACCAGAGTGGGGGACTAGCTTATACGAATAAGAAGATGAAGATACCTGTGACGACTTGATAAAGTCATACCGTAATGTGATAGCATTTTAAAACTACTACGTGTTATATTAAGGTCGATTTTATAATGTGTTTTCAGCACGGCTGGTGGGTTTGCGGATTCTTCCTAGGCGTGTTATGGAGTACCGCTCTAACTCCTCTAAGTGTTAAATTGTGGAGGACATACGGATGGAAGATAAAAACCCGAGAGGCGATCAATCTAGCTACTTTGGGTGCAGGGTAAGATTATCATCTTGAACGACGGTTGTCAATTTTATTAAATTTTATTTTCTAGTGTTTTTTCTAATGTATGTCGTTTAATATTCATGGTATTATAACCGATAAATGTTAGTTATAAGACACAAGTATTAGTGAAATGGAATAAAAGAAGATTGAACGGGAATTCTCTGATGAAGAAAATTGTGCGCCGATCGTTTTTTGTTATAGTCGCCATGGCTATAGCAGAAAACAGGACCTGACTGAAGACTGGACGACTGGACTTATAATCCGTACTACGTTGCCTCATATTATTATGAACAATTATTATACTTGATACTGGCGAAATTGCGGATAGCTATCCCAGAAGCTATTTAATAAAGAAGTGAAGTGAAGTGAATCTTCAAATGTTGTCTAGTTCAATAGTATAATAAAATTGCTGCTGGTAGAAGCTGAATGCGTTGAGCTGAAGACAGAGCGCAATGGCGCTTGTTAGGGGAGGCCTATGTCCAGGAGTGAAATATAGCTGATAATGATGATGATGATTACTTGCAGGCAGCAAGAGACACCAACGACAGCACCATGTGACAGCAGTAACTGGAATACTCCTGGGTATGTTATGGTTTATGAATTGCGTAAAAAGGCCTAAACTATAGTAGATTATTAGAACATTAGATACTGCGTTATTTGGAACAAGAGGTATGATAATGTAAATGGATGGATTTATAAATCTTGATTTAGCAGTGTTTCTAGAATTCGTGCAAAAAAGAACCGGTGACGAATTAATCTAAATTTCGTTGATAAGCCTTGAAAATTAATTAATTAATTAATTTCTTTGTTCCATAGGCCACCAGCACCGCCCCCTAGAAGTGACAGCTGGTGAAAGCTTCCATCAAGATAATTATAATATAGCCTTACAATGGTCAAGAATGTTGACATTATGGAATTACTTTACAGTGAAGGTTTTTTATGTAAAATGTGATTTTAATTATAAAGTGATTCACTTTATATTGTAATCATTTCGTAGAAACTAAATAATTGTTTGATTTTGTAAGTACTTATTGTATTTCATGATAATTGTTGTTAACTATTTCTATCTCATTTTCTGTGTACTAATAAAGAGTTTTATGAAATTGACTAGCCTTTGCCCGTGGCTTCGCTTGCGTTGTACTAAAATAGCCTATATCTTATTAATCCTAAAGCTACTTTCACATCATTTTCACAATATCGAAGCTGTTCATCATCATCATCATCATCATCCACAGCCCGACTTTACCCACTGCTGGATATAGGCCTCCAGGAGTTTGTGCCATCCACCACGGTCTTGTGCTAGTCGTATTCACGATCGCCCGGCGACGCGTACTATGTCGTCGACCCATCTCGCTACTGGTCTTCCGACGCTTCTTTTGCCTACCCTCGGCCACCATTCGTTCAATGTCTTGCTCCACCTGTCATCACCACGCCTCGCAATGAGTCCCGCCCATCCCCACTTGAGCTCCATAAGTCGATTTCCAATGTCCTGAACTTTTGTCCGTTTTCGGATCTCGATGTTAGGGACTCGATCTATATGTTTGATGCCGAGCATAGCTCGCTCCATGGTTCGAAGCTGTTAATTGTGTAGAATTTATATTTTTAAACCTATAAATTCATGATGCAAAATGGCTATACACTATTTTCGTCTATGGCTAGTTACGATAGTAACAGTATATATATCAATGGTATATGGGGTTTAATTTTAAAATTGGAATAGTAAGGCTGTAACTGTACAATTAGTAAATAGAAATAGAAAAAATAGAAATAAAAAAATATTTATTTACTATACATACATGAAAAGAAAGGTATTACAAACAAAAAGAAGTAAAATATTATATAAAATGTACGTGTATCGTAAAACGGTCTCTGACTCAGCATAGGTTGGTTGACTGGCAACCAACGCTGGTCTTCCGTCAGAGCCGTTCGGTGATGTCACGGTTATCTTAACCACAATACGAAGAAACAAAGGAAGTACAGTACAGTGCCATAAGTTTTTGTTGGAAGTGGCGTTTTAAGCAACTAAAACTAGAAATGTGTTTGACGAGTGGAAGTGTACAGACAACAACATCTACGAATCACACAATACAATAGTACAATGTACATAATTTTGTACTAGACCGTTAGATTGGACTGTAAATGATTTCTAGCTATGATCGTTTATCTAAGGCCGCGGTCATTGAAATGCGCCATTCCTTGCGCCTTCGTCGACTTCGTGACCGCGGCCTTAGGGTCTTCCTCCAGCGAGATAGGTCAACGATATTAGAAAGACCGTGGGCTCTGGCTCAAACGAACGTAGGATCGAGGCGAGTGGTATAATCAAACAGAAGGCTTAAACCTAGCAGTGGGTTGAAAACGACTGATAATTATGATCGAATGTTTTTTTATATGAGCCCTCGAGGCTTGTTTTGACAAGGTTCAGATCTACTATGGGTATGATATCTTTTAAAAAGGTATTTACTTAGAGATCATGCATACAAATTGGACGAAGGGACGAAACGGGAGTAGAACTCGAGCCTCGTGAATATAGTAATCGCATTTCTCCTTTGCAATATGAAGGTTGTCGAAACATTTATAGTAAAAAAGAGTGTAAAAATGAGATATTCTCAATTAAATCTGTCATGTGGTCACCTTGGTAATCTGATGGTGTGCTAGAGAAACGCGACGCGACGCGACGCGATACGACGCGACGAACGCGATCAAACCAACCAACGGCATGCCTTGCTCGTAGCCTATGGCTGGCGAAACTTAACTTTATATGTATTTACTAGCTCCCGTCCGCGGCTTCTCTCGTGCTCAGTACCCGGATAAAACGTAGCCTATATGTTAATCCAGGTCATAAACAGGTATATAGGTCTTCCTAGTTCGGGCATATTGTAAAATTATTAACTCCATTTCAATATTATAATCCGTATGTTAATTTTAGCACTAAGAAAATGAATAAAGATTATTCAGCCAAATCCGTTCAGCTATTACGGCTTGAAGCGAACACAAACATATTTACACACACACAATATAATATTAGTGTGATGTGATAATCTGTCCTGTTGCATCGCTTCGCGTTGCAATCTTTGCTCACGCAGGACAAAGTCTTAGTACTTATCTTTCGGCTTTAGAAACATTACCTACTTATTAGCAATCAAACTATCTACATTAACACATACCTACTGGTTATTTTTGCATACATTATGAACAAATATAGAGATCATAATTTGAATAAAATCATAAATGTACGATATTATCGTTGAGTTCTGTTTAATTCGAATATTAGTTACTATGTTGAGGGTTCGATTTAGTTTACAAAGTATTAAAGTGGATTAGACCATAAACATAATACCAAAACAGTTCTGGAAACCGTCTGATTGCGGAATAGCGCAGCCTAACCAGCCCAGCCACATCTGCTGGCTGCCGACGGTCAGCTGCGTCGGCGGTGTAAGAAGCTGTGTCCTGCAATCCTCAGCCCACGTGTCCACCGTGGGGATTATGGGCATATCCCTCTTCTTATAAGGGAAGGCCTATAAATAACAGTAGACTGATATATGCTTAGAGGGAGAGAGAGTGATCTTAAACGCATTTATGATTTTCAATATTGCTTATTTAGTGCTATGTCAGTCTGATGATGTATTTCGGGAGCTTCCAAATCATCATTTTTTTTGAGTAAAAATACTTACATTGTATTCAGTTTACTCTAAGTAGGTAAAGTAAATACCTAATATTTACTTTTTCACTAACTGTACACTGTATTCAATTTACACTAAGTATATACTCTTTTCGCCAACTGTACTTTGTATTCAATTTACGCTAAGTACCTACCTATTTACTTTTTACACAAATTGTACATTGTATTAATTTTACTCTAAGTAATTACTTTTTTACCAACTGTACATTATTTACGAAAGAGATTGTTTATCATAATCTGGAACATATCACAATGAAATCTATAGCATCTTCGGATCGGAAAAGAACCCCTGTTGGATATAAGGATGAATACACACAAAATAAATCATTCTGTCCATTCGTTCATAATTCACGTAATAGTCAGTTTTCCTTTATTTTTTTCTAAATTATGAGGCCTAGTTCCACCCTCAGCCCCGATAAATTGTACCCTCAAAACGCTGATACAAAAGGGTGGAGATAAAAGGTAAAAGAATTTTGATGATACCATTATAACATGTTTTTGATACTTACATAAAAATAATTGTAGTTGAGGTAGATTGTTGGAAAAGTTTATGTACCCGCCCCTGAAGGTTTGTTATCGTCTGCCCCTCTGTTCCATTTCAAATAGCTTTTTGTACATTTTGAAATGAAATAGGGCTTTATAAATCCATCGAGAAAGAATTACTATTGTGAAGCCTACTATATAATTTACTGGATAGCACATAATATATACTACATAACACTAATATGTATTATTTATGCTTCCCAGTAAACTACTGGGTAACCTTAAATATTGTAAGTATTTGTGATATAAGAAAATACTATCGATGTTGGTAATAATTTCTAACTAGCTTCCGCCCGCGGCTTCGCTCGCATGGTACCGGGATAAAAAGTAGACTCTGTGTAAATCCAGGTCACAAACTATGTATATTCCAAGTTTCATCCAAATCCGTTCTGTAGTTTTTGCATCCATACATACTCACAAACTTTCGCATTTATAATATTATAGTAGGAAGTAGGATAGTAGGACGTAGGAAGTAGGATAGTAGGAAGTAGGAAGTAGGATAGTAGGAAGTAAGAAGGAGGATAGTAGGAAGTATTATTACCTATTTTATACTTAGTGATATTATATTTATCTTCATCATAATCATCATCAGCATATAGCAGTTCACTGCTGGAAACAGACCTAATCGACAACCTATGTTGTTGATGACGATTATGATGATATAGCTCACTATAAATAGGTAGGTACAAACTTCTGTGCAAAAACCGGTTTGAATAAAACATTAAAATTCATAGAGCAGAATGATTACAATTACTTTGTGATTATAGAGTAGCTCGTCCAGCTATCGACAGAGAGGCCTCAATTTTTCTGTTCTGGAAATGTTCTGTTTTTTGCAAATTGGAGTTGTTAGTTTTGGTTATATATTACTATTGGTTTGTTTGTATGCATAGAACTGAGAAAAAATAATAACAATGGAAAAAATCATCAGGGAGCCTTAGAGTCTAAGTAGTTTCTAAAATATTATATTTTATCATAAAATTTTAATACTTTGATAATTCTGTGTAATAAGTTTGAATTAATATAGATTTAGAGAACCTTATTCGCAGTATTTAGTGTAAGTTAAGAATTTAAGATAAAATTACCTTTACGAAATTTAAAATGTTCACTGCCGTCGAAAATAAAGAAGGTCCCTGTTTGACAGCCGCAAAATTCAGAACCACTTTCAAAATTCAAGATAACACACACTTATTTACTTGTCTAAAAACCCAGATCATATCGAATAGCACGAAGCTTAAGGTCGAAGTAGATGGGCAGGAAATACACTACGTTGACCTGGGCCAGATCCAGTATCCTTCCAAAACAGGCAGGATCGAGAAATCGATCGTCGAATCCAAAATGCTCTTAGGCTATAGAAGAACTGACCGTATACGAAACACTATGCTGCGTTCCTTAACTGGCATCGCCATTGAGAATGGGCGGGACACGACACCCGTAGGCTCCCAGAGAGATGGGCAAACATCACCACGAAATGGACACCTTGCGGACGGCGACATCGGGGTCGGCCGAGAAAGCTATGGCGGGACGATCTTGATGCATTTGAGAAGGAATGGTGGGAGACCGCCAAAGACAGGGACGCGTGGATGAGTTTGGGGGAGGCCTTAGGGAGGGAGACGAAATAGGATAGATAAAAAAAAATGTTGTAAAATTTGTACGAACAGGACATAAATTTACGCTTTTCTGGCATTCCAAGTTTGCGCATTTTTAAAATTTTTCGTTTTCTTTTTTTCAATTTATAAACTATTAACTGACGTATTTTTATATCTAAAAATCAATTTTAGGCTTTGGTTACACAAATTCTCGAAAATAGCTCGACCTCTCCGCACGCATAAGGCCTAGTTAGGCCGGCGATTCAAGGCTAGGCAAAAGTTATGTTTGCTTCGCCGGATTCATTTTTTTTTGTTTGTTCGCCTCAATACTGAGGTGTTTTATGAAAAAAGGAAATTAGGAAAACCCAAAGGAACATCCAAAAGAATCGATAAAAATGAAATCGGTTATCTATTATCACGCAATAAATAAAAATTAAAAATTAAATAATAATTTAAAATTAAATTTAATAATAAAATAGAATAATTCAAATCAAATAATAAATAAATAATCCTGGACATTATCAGACAGTCTCATCTAGCTCCAAACCCAGACCTTAATATTTCCAAACCTTACAAACATTTGCCTCGCGTCGGGATGCAAACCCTTCTTTCTGTATACGGGCCTTCGATAACTGCGCTAGAGAGGTCGTCCACAAAAACCTTAACAATCAAATCCATGAAGGTAAGCAAGTTACATCTGGCACCTTCTGTTCAATATTAACTCTATGGCCAGTTGCGCAAACGCAGCAGTCTTGGATGTAATGATCCATCTGTGTCGGCGACCGCTTAGCATTTCACGTGGCCTTAACATCACAAAAATACATTGTGCTTGCGACAGTTGATAGAGATCTAATAAGCTCGTTTAAGTTCGACCACCGATTAATTTGTCATGACTAGAATACCTCCACACTCTCCAAGTTACAACTTAAGCGACGATAAGAGCTATTTGTGTCTTTTTGGAGACTTTCGTTTCATTCAAGAATGAATATTTTACTTCCAAAAGAACTGTTAGTCATTCACTAACATTTTATCTTGAAGAAAGATAGATATATATAGCTTTACACATATCACACCATACAAAGTATGAAAAAGGCAATAACAATACCTACCTAAGTAATAAAACTGTTTTTTTTAAACATCTGCGTTCTGAGGAAGCGACGCGACGTCGCAGCTCTATAAATATCTTGCGTGCATTACTACGTCAAGGCGAAGGAGGTAGCGGAGTACTTGCGCGCAAAGACTAAGAACAACCCCAGAGTCAAGCGGTTGGAGTCCCGCCACAGAATCCGCTTCATCTCTTTTGTGGTGCGCGTGCCGATCTAACATCTGTCGACTTAGGTACATGAAAAAGGAACTCTAACTGAAGGATGTCCGGTTTTGTCGATTCCGAGAACGCGCGGACGGTTAAAGGACACCGCGCGACCCACGTTGCATATACGTGGCAAATAATATTTTGAGTGCTTATTTTATTCAGGTAGATTTTTAAGTATTACTTATGTGAGGTGTGAGTATATTAAATTTATATTTTTCTGTAAGTTAGTCTATAAGGTTTATATGTATATGGACCCTAGAGTAAGTTATTTAAGATCTATGTACAAGAAAAATTCAGAAAATGCTTTCTAGCATTAAATCCACCATTTGTATTACATCTCACATTTCTTTAACATCATCATCTTTAGTAAAGTGCAATAAATAATTAAATAAATAAATAAATTAGTACAATATTCTAGTGTTAAGTTGTCCGAGATAAAGTTTGTGTAGAACCCGTGGACTTAGTCAGCTCCACACGTATATTGACCATGTCTTTCGTGTGAGTAAAGACTAGGCTGAGACGATGGTATAGGTGCTGGGCCAGCCTACTCCATCTGACCATGACCCAGGCAGTACAACGTCCTTTTCAGTAAGTAAAAAGTTACCACTTGTCACTTAAATGACCTAGAATACCTAGATGCAAAGGCTTTTAGTTACACCTTACATATTATTGCACGTTACTGTACGTAGAAAAAATCTTCAAGATACTTCATAATTGATGAACATGTTAGTGGGCTATATTAATTTTTTCAAGTACATACTTAATTAAATTAATTATTTACATTTCAACCACTTTTTTTACGTAGCAAAATCAGTTAAATTTAACCAGCAAAGAAAGGTACACAACGATTAATGCTCTTGCGATGATTCTACACAATGTCCTTCATCAGCAAAATAAATTTATTTCTGTCATTTACTTCATTCTGCAAAAAAATCCATTCAAGAAACAAAATTACCTGAGTTGATAATGTATATAAGTAAGTGTTTTATCAGAATTTCATATTTTGCTCATTTTAGGTCAAGGATTTGTTAATTTTGAATCAAAAAGGTACTTGCCCAACGATTAATTGATCCTAATTATATTTTACAAACATTGAAGAGCAAAAGGTACAGTAATTACGTGTATGATTATTACCTATTTAGTATCCAAGTGCAATCTTTAAGATATTGCTTCTACTTATCTTCTAAAAAGTAGAAGCAGTAAAGGTAGAAATTTTATCTATTTTTGATGTTCTTCTATGAAAGATTCTCAGTGTTTAAATACTTCCCTCCTTCGTTTGAACTAGTCCTTCTTATGGCCAAGTCTTGTGTCAGAGTTTTTAGGCCGCCCGAAAGCCTACAACATTAGCCGGAACTTATAAATCAACGTGCCTTCCGAAACACAAGCGCTCAGTATACTGAGTGCGAAGAAAATACGTAACGTCAAAGCTTGCGTTAACTATATTTTTGTACGGAGATGTCATGGTTTTACAAACTTCCCGCTAGGGGCGCTGCTCCATTTTCATACAAAAATAAAGTTAACGCAAACTTTGACGTTGGGTATTTTCTTCGCACTCAAGCCACAGATTTTAATGACACTAAACGCCCATCCAAGTAGGGACCGAACGGAGTGTTACTTAACCAAGATGATCAGTTATGAACACCGAATTAAAGCATGTCAAATGCTGAACATCTTACACACCGGTACCTAACCTACTCAACATCATAATAACCCAGTTAGCAGAGCTTTGTTACGGAAATCATAAATACTTATATAGTAAATACTACTCACTTATAAATATATTTTTATAAAATTATTTTTAATACTTATAATGATTGCAAAACAAACACACTCAAGGTCACGAAACAGTAGCTAACCAAGTAAGCCCATTTCAAAGCATATAATGGAATCTTTTTTTGCAAAAAATAAATATGTTCCATGCGTACATACAATATCCAGTGGATCCCAGGCAGGACTAGCCTGTATTGCAGGCGACCGAACAAACACAATCTTATGAACAAATAGTAGCATCAAGAACAATGCAAATCTACTTTCAAGAATGTATGTACTATGAGATAAAAACTTTTCGCCAATATTCTTAAGTAGGCAGTAGCAATCAGTCTTGCTTTGAAAATAGTAGGTTAAAAATAGGTATAATGAGATTGTTCTATGCAAATTAGATCTTCAGCGATTTCATTACTTCGTGAGTTACGAAAGCACTGAATATTTTTAAATGTTAAAGACATTATTTGGACCTGTGTCTACTGTAATACTTATCATATTAAGGTGACTTGAATTTTAGTAGGGTACTTACTTATGCAATGAATTTTAGATCAATTTTTTAAGAGATTAGTTTTGAATATTTTATTTATACCGAACGCACAATTATCACTCGTAGAATTAACTAGTATAGCGCTCATAGCGTAGCTTACTTCGCTGTTCTTCGCAGATCATCTTGGTTAAGCAACCCTCTGGCCACTACTTGGTTGATTAACCGTTTAGTGGCGTTTAGACCAGGGGGTCTACTACAATTCACCGAAGTACGAAGTTTCGTGTTTCGTTTCGTGCGATTTGTCGTATTTCATACTGTCAATTGCAATATTGCGGTCGTATGTTTTGTGAAATAGAGTAGGATACACAACGTTCGGACTGTTACATTACCAACTTCGTGCCGAAATTTCGGTTTTCGTTTGATTATGGGTACCAATCACAAGACACGAAACACATAATTTCGTACTTCGGTGAATTGTAGTAGGACCCCTGAGCGCTTCCGTGCTTTGGAAGGCACGTTAAGATGTTGATCTCGGCTTTTTCAGTCGTTAAGCCAAGTCGGAGGCCTTCGGGCAACCTAAAAACTCCGACATCAGAGTTGGCCACTAGCTCACACGAAGAAGAAGAAGACTAGTATACTAGTATATCTTGTGTTGCGGATACAAAACACGGCCATGCTTTGTCAACTATGAGTATAGCATGACCATGACCATGATATGAAAACTATAATACAAGGTCAGTTTGAATTTATTTCTGTTAACCCAAAAGCCGATGATTTGAACCGATGTCTGGTCCACAAGTTATAAGAGTAAATTCTTCAAAATACGTGATTCACATCTGTAAATTTACGACATAATTTAACTCAAAATCTTGTGGTGGCTGGTCCACAAGTTATAAGAGTAAATTGTTCAAAATACGTGATTCAAAACTTTTCTCCATTATCTTTATGAAGTGTGTGACAGTCCAAAAATTGAGGAAATTATACAATTATAACCATCATTAAGTCAAGGCAAAACTTTAACACAAAATCAGGTGTTCTAGTATCGCCTCACAAGTTTTTGAGTTAAATTATGGCATACATTTACAGATGTGGTTTACCTTAAGCAATATATTAGATTAAGATTTACCCCTTTTTGGGATAACTTACTAATTCAAAATCACCGTGTATAGATTTAGAAGGTCCCATTTGATACTAGGCGATGACGTGAAAGACCTAGAATGTATGGCGAGACGAGCTTGTATGCTCATATTTACCAACATAACCGGTCACAGCGTTAAATCGCGAAGAGTGGAAGGAGATCGCGTAGAGTGGAGGGGAGTTCTTTGTGCTGCAGTAGGACAGCCTTGGCTAATTAATCACACTAATATAAAAAAATGCGAAAGCTTGTGTGTATGTTTTTTCCGACAGAACTAAATTTGTCGACATAGCTCAGAAAATTTGCAAGCTGAAGTGGCAGTGGGCTGGTCATATTAGCCGGAGAACCGATAACTGTTGGGGTAAACGAGTTCTTGAGTGGAGACTGCGCCTCCGCAAACTGTAGAGTGTCGATCTGCGAAAGGCTGCTGGAAGAACCTGGATGCGTCGAGTTCAGAATAGGGTGCAATGGCGCTCATTATGGGATGCACCAGTGTCCAGCAGTGGACTTATATAGACTGATAATGATAATGGTGATGTTTATTCCCACTCAAATCCGTAACGGCTGAACGGATTTTGATGAAACTTGGAATATACATAGTTTGTGACCAGGATTACACAATCAAACCCTGTGTTTCAGCTGGTTTTTCACTCCTTGCGCCAAGGAAATCGGCAATTACTTTAAGAAGCAGGAATAAATCCGGCTTTAAGCCAATTAATATATTTCAATTCAACGAATTCTGTCTGCGCAAGATTTAGTTGCATCGTATTCGTTTTCAATTTACAGTAAATCTCAGGGTATTAAGTTTTGGTAGTTCATTTCTGAAAATCTCAGAGTTTTTGGGGGGAATCGCTATGTGATATTGAATAATTGGTGCACTTAGTTTCATAAATATACCTTATTATGGCTTAACAGACCGAACTTGCTTTTAAATACCCTATCACACTTTTGACATACAGTTGACCGCAGAGCTATAGATAAAAAAAAAATATTGTGTTATGCGTTAAATCTACGAAGTGGCGACAGCTTTCTTAGGCGTAGGCCTCACCTGTATGACCTGGCGCGGACATGGCGCGGGCGCTTTCCTATTCCATTGAAGTTTAATACAAAATGCACGGAAATAAAGCACAATTTAGCTCGACGACTTCGCGTCATAAGCACGTCCGATCAACGACATACCGTGAGTCCTAAATTGTGCTTTATTTCCATGCATTTTGTATGAAATTTGAATGGAATAAGAAACCGCCAGTGCCTTGTCTGCGTCCGACGAGGTCACATTCATCGGGCACGGACATGGCGCAGACATGGCACAGGCGGTTTCCTATTCCATTCAAATTTCATACAAAATGCATGGAAATAAAGCACAATTTAGGACACACGGTATGTCGTTGATCGGACGTATGACGCGTCATTTCGGCGCCCGCGCCCGATCGCCGCCAGATGGGCGTCAGATGGCCGCCAGTTCGTAGTATGTACTTGCTTGCGACATATGTCCGTTAGTGATGTAAAAATGCATGACGAATGACGATATCGAATTTAATATTGAATTTTTTGAATTGATTGTAAAATATGCAACGCTTTATGATCATTGTCGTTCCAATTATTGTAACTGAAATGTTCAAGATAAATTGTGGCTGGAAATCGGAGAGAGATTAAACCGGTACTAAGATTTTTTTATGTAATACCCATGGTAATACTAGCTGATCCTTGTGCAAATTCGTTTGCGCGTATTTTCTTCAACTGTATCAGGGCCCGATTTGGTAACCCGATGAAGAGGTTTTCGGCAGGGTTTTTCCAAAAGTTTAGTTAACCCTCTCCGTATGGTTTACACTATTATTTGATAGGTTAAACAATTCAAAACCCTTTTGATTAGGTTATCTGATTATGAGGGTTATCAATAGTATTATTCCAAAACCCATTCCTTAGGGTTACCCTTTTTATCATTGTAACACGGGTTATAAGTGGGTTATAGGAGATAATGGAGAAAAGAATTTCGGTCAAAAGATTAAAAATAATTGCGGTAATTGTGTTCTAAGCATTAAGGGTGGAAATGCAGACTACTAATTGTTTATTTTACGCAATAATAATTATATTATAATAAAATTGGAATAAATTTTCAATGACAGCTGTCAAACTTAAATCGACCATATCTCGAGAACTACTTATCTTAGACTTGCTTTTACTAGCTCAAATGATAGCTATTGACAAGACCTTAATTTTCGATGACAGCTGTCAAACTTAAATCGACTATATCTCGAGAACTACTTATCATAGACTTGCCTTTACTAGCTCAAATGATTGCTATTGACATGAACTTAATTTTCGATGACAGCTGTCAAACTTAAATCGACCATATCTCGAGAACTACTTATCTTAGACTTGCTTTTACTAGCTCAAATGATAGCTATTGACAAGACCTTAATTTTCGATGACAGCTGTCAAACTTAAATCGACCATATCTCGAGAACTACTCATCTTAGACTTGCCTTTACTAGCTCAAATGATAGCTATTGACAAGACCTTAATTTTCGATGACAGCTGTCAAACTTAAATCGACCATATCTCGATAACTACTCATCTTAGACTTGCCTTTAGTAGCTCAAATGATAGCTATTGACAAGACCTTAATTTTCGATGACAGCTGTCAAACTTAAATCGACCATATCTCGAGAACTACTCATCCTAGACTTGCTTTTACTAGCTCAAATGATAGCTATTGACAAGACCTTAATTTTCAATGACAGCTGTCAAACTTAAATCAACCATATCTCGAGAACTACTCATCCTAGACTTGCTTTTACTAGCTCAAATGATTGCTATTGACATGAACTTAATTTTCGATGACAGCTGTCAAACTTAAATCGACCATATCTCGAGAACTACTTATCTTAGACTTGCTTTTACTAGCTCAAATGATAGCTATTGACAAGACCTTAATTTTCGATGACAGCTGTCAAACTTAAATCAACCATATCTCGATAACTACTCATCTTAGACTTGCCTTTAGTAGCTCAAATGATAGCTATTGACAAGACCTTAAGTTTCAATGACAGCTGTCAAACTTAAATCGACCATATCTCGATAACTACTCATCTTAGACTTGCCTTTAGTAGCTCAAATGATAGCTATTGACAAGACCTTAATTTTCGATGACAGCTGTCAAACTTAAATCGACCATATCTCGAGAACTACTCATCCTTTACTTGCGTTCCGTTATCCGTTACTAGCTTACATGACAGTTTTTAGTTTCTTATTTTAAGATCTTTAATGCAGTGACGCTCTTCCTTCAACCAAATAAAGCGATCCGAACTTATACCTAATGATTGACGACATAAATCAAGAGTCAAAATCTAAATTCCCCCACCCAGTGTCAGGCGTAATGATAACCATTGTGTAACATTCAAAAAAAACCTATCAAGAGGTAACTCCATTCATTCGTTTAACCTCATAACAGGTTACCCTGTTATGAGGTTGACTCACTGAAACTCAAACTGACTGAAAACCAAAAGGAACGGGTTACACTTTCGCTTGTGTTAGGAGGAGAATACCCAAACGAACTGTATAACCCAATGAAGGGGTTTCACTTTCGAAGCAACTAACTCGAAATCGGGGTTGTACGGGCCCTGATCTGATATTAATTTATTGTATGCACGAGAGCAAGAGCATCTTCGTCTTCTGAGGATGACATGCTGACACATCGATATCGGACAACAGACTGCACTACACATGTGCCTCTGTCACGTCATTTCTGCGTCATGTCCGAGCCATGTCCGCGCCATGCCCGTGCCATGTCCTCGCCACGTCCGTGCCACGTCCGCGCCATGTCCGCGCCATGTCCGCGCCCGATATGTGTGACCTACGCCTTAGGGATAGGTTTGCCTTCCTTGAAGCCGTTGCGGAAACGCCTCCTCACAATTTTCAGGTGACGCGGCCAGTTCCTGTGGTCTTCCTGCGCTTTAGATAATAGATATATGAATAGGGCACATTAAATCTGATGAAAACTTAGTGTATCAGTGATACAACATGATAGTCTAAGAACGGGCCTTACTCTGTGTAATGTCGAGTAGGTATTGGCAAATATAATCAACACAAGGAAGTAAAAAATTCCGAGAAACCTCAATACTTCGAAGGACTTTCTACATTAATATTTTTATACCCAACAAAAATCTAAAAGTTTTCTTGTGTATTTTCTAGAAGTCCTTAGGCGATGTTTCCACTAGCCTATTCCTTGGATCATTAATTTTGTTTTTGTAAGCATGTTTAAAGGTCGCCCGGAATATATTGACCTTTCAATTATGGTAACGAGAGTAAAGACAGCGATTTGCATTTCATTTGCTGTTCGTTTTGTAGGTACGCCTACGAGGCTGACGTTTTAATCATAGACCAAATTAAATTAAATTAAATTTACTGGTCTTTCAATGTTATAAATAGTTTAATAGCAATTTTATAAATAGTACTTTTAAAGTCAGTGGTGTAAGGGGTTCTATTTCCGTTCTTGGAACTGAAACCAACGTCACCTGCCCCTGCACCCTGCTAACTAACAAAAGGTTGATTGCTTAGCGCAGCCTAACACTGACACAGCAAAATCCTTTGACCGCTGACGGACAGCAGCGTAGAGCGGGAAGCTGAGTCCTTCGATCCCAACCTGCATGCATCACCACGCTAGGTGATTATCACAAAAGCAAAATTCTTTTATGTTACTGGTAGCAACACGGACGTCTAGCACTGACCATTATTGCGCAGAAGTCAAAATTAAGGTATCATAAGGAGGCTAGAGTCGAGAGAGAGGAGAGGACCATGCACAGACGTTCAGCGCTAGAGTTACGTGCCGCTAATTGTATTGCAATCTTTCGCAGATTACCCGTAATTTTATAAGATACCTTATACATATCAACCTTTATCGTTGATAACGATCTACCATAAAAATACATTGTTTTATTTTAAACCTGTTTTCTCAAAACGCTATAATGAAGAGCAACGAACTCTTTATTGTACCTACAAATTGCATAGTACGAGTGTAGCTATAACCTTAAACTAATGGCTTTGTAGCACACATTCTTGTTCGATCAAACAGCTGAGATACACACTTACATGAAGCTACACTAACCAGTCTTACACAAGATGTCTAATGCGCGAACTATCGCGACGATAATGGGTCATATCTGCATGTATCGTATCATTGCACGAAGCTTCGTCCCGAAAAACACAAGGTACGACCCCAGCAATATTCTAATAAACTTAAGAGTTAGTAATCTTATACTTTTATGTAGTAAACAAATAAATTAGATAGTTAATTTGACTTTAGGGAATAATTACCAAATTAATTACTTTCGTGCACGCTAATCTCAAAAGCACCCGACCGTTTTCAATAAAATTTAATTGTGTATGATTGATTCTAGCTTAAAAGAGTACTGGACTCCATAAATGAGGTCTTGCGTTGACGAAGACGGATCTACACTTTATTTTTAAATGCCAATCATATAAACCTATCAAGTAAAATGAAGAAACCTATCCTATCCTATCTATCCTTGTAACCGATTTACCTATCATATAAAATAACCTATGAGGTAAAATTAAGAAACCTAATCTATCGTATCCTCTCTATCCTGGTGGAAACCTTTCTAATTCAGATGGACTAAACAATGACAGTGACGACGAGTAGAGTGAATACAAACCAACGCAGGTTTTATGTACGGAAACTTTTAGTAAATTGCTCATAAAAGCTTGTCTTCTCTTTGGTGTCATGAAGCACAATGCTCAAGCTTATCTTTTTTGAGTTGTCAAACACAAGATCCTGCGAGTGTCGCCAATGTTAGATGCAGCTTTCAACCCAGTGGCATAGAACAGCAGCCGTATGAAAAGAAATGGAATCGTTTATAACATGGAGTATAGTATACAAGATTTTATTATTTACATAGTTTCACATACACCACCGATAAATCGGCGTGCAGCAATGATTAATTGTTACATAACATACTATGCTAAACGAGTGCTTAAACACCTACCTACCAAAATGAAACAGCAATCTCCATTATATTCTTAATTCATGTACGAGCGCCATACACGGACTGAATGAAGATGAGTTGTGCTCTTGAACTCAATCGAGGTCGGATCGACTCAGGCGCATCATTGCACTTGCGTAATACTTGATTCAGCGGTCGACGAACTTTGTTATGGAATCATCTAGGTAACATAGATGAGTAATGTATCAATGTTAGAAGGCACTTGTGTTTTTTAAACTGCCCTACTATTTTTTTATTTTCCGGAAATTTCCGGAAGTTTAAATGTGGAAATTTTCCAGTGTATCGAAAGGTCTTATGGGCATTCTTCGTGGAAATCTTTGAGAAAGGCCTTTTAGAGGTCCTAATTACGTGGTTATTGATTGTGATAGTGAATTTTAAAAAAGGCACGGTAAATTACTTCAATATTGCTGTGATTTTTTTTTACAACTCTATAAATAAATAGAATAAGGTTTGTATGAATACATTTTTTTTTTTCAAGTTAAACCTCAATACTTGACTTGCCTCTGTGGTGCAATAGTAAAGTCCCGCTTGAGTCGCAGAAGGTTCCGGGTTCGATTCCCGCCGCGGGTCAACTACTTGTATGTTCTGCAAATTTTTGCCTTGGATCTTGGTGTTTTCTATGTATAATATGTATGTATTTACAATAAAAAATGTATCAGTCATGTGGTTCCCATATTACAAGCTCTTCTTAGTTTGGGGCTAGATGGTGCTGTGTGTATGTCTGGCATTATTATTATTTACTTACTTTAAGAACTTAACGCACAAAAAAAAGTACAGGTTTGTTTGCATTTATTTTCTCATACATTACAATACAAAGAACCAACAGGAAATCACAGATAATGAACATTATTGATTTAAAACCTACATAAAAATTTAGGCACACCTATTAGAAGGTATGTACTACTATGATTTCTTAAACAACTGCCTATTGGGATTCGTCTTACAACATATTCCCTACGAATTTTCCAGTACCTACCTAGACTTTGTTGCAAAACTAAACACGTTAGTCTGACCTTTCACCACAAAAGTCTAGAGTATAGAATGATCTAGATTCAAGATAAATGTGTGTGTCCGCCGGTCTTACGAAACCAAGTCTTAGGTCCGTTATCTTACGCAGAGGAGAGTAGAAATCTACTTTAATCATTGTTATCTTAGGCGTAGGTCACACATATCGGGCGCGGACATGGCGCGGACATGGCGCGGACGTGGCACGGACGTGGCGAGGACATGGCACGGGCATGGCGCGGACATGGCTCGGACATGACGCAGAAATGACGTGACAGAGGCACATGTGTAGTGCAGTCTGTTGTCCGATATCGATGTGTCAGCATGTCATCCTCAGAAGACGAAGATGCTCTTGCTCTCGTGCATACAATAAATTAATATCAGATCAGGGCCCGTACAACCCCGATTTCGAGTTAGTTGCTTCGAAAGTGAAACCCCTTCATTGGGTTATACAGTTCGTTTGGGTATTCTCCTCCTAACACAAGCGAAAGTGTAACCCGTTCCTTTTGGTTTTCAGTCAGTTTGAGTTTCAGTGAGTCAACCTCATAACAGGGTAACCTGTTATGAGGTTAAACGAATGAATGGAGTTACCTCTTGATAGGTTTTTTTTGAATGTTACACAATGGTTATCATTACGCCTGACACTGGGTGGGGGAATTTAGATTTTGACTCTTGATTTATGTCGTCAATCATTAGGTATAAGTTCGGATCGCTTTATTTGGTTGAAGGAAGAGCGTCACTGCATTAAAGATCTTAAAATAAGAAACTAAAAACTGTCATGTAAGCTAGTAACGGATAACGGAACGCAAGTAAAGGATGAGTAGTTCTCGAGATATGGTCGATTTAAGTTTGACAGCTGTCATCGAAAATTAAGGTCTTGTCAATAGCTATCATTTGAGCTACTAAAGGCAAGTCTAAGATGAGTAGTTATCGAGATATGGTCGATTTAAGTTTGACAGCTGTCATTGAAACTTAAGGTCTTGTCAATAGCTATCATTTGAGCTACTAAAGGCAAGTCTAAGATGAGTAGTTATCGAGATATGGTTGATTTAAGTTTGACAGCTGTCATCGAAAATTAAGGTCTTGTCAATAGCTATCATTTGAGCTAGTAAAAGCAAGTCTAAGATAAGTAGTTCTCGAGATATGGTCGATTTAAGTTTGACAGCTGTCATCGAAAATTAAGTTCATGTCAATAGCAATCATTTGAGCTAGTAAAAGCAAGTCTAGGATGAGTAGTTCTCGAGATATGGTTGATTTAAGTTTGACAGCTGTCATTGAAAATTAAGGTCTTGTCAATAGCTATCATTTGAGCTAGTAAAAGCAAGTCTAGGATGAGTAGTTCTCGAGATATGGTCGATTTAAGTTTGACAGCTGTCATCGAAAATTAAGGTCTTGTCAATAGCTATCATTTGAGCTACTAAAGGCAAGTCTAAGATGAGTAGTTATCGAGATATGGTCGATTTAAGTTTGACAGCTGTCATCGAAAATTAAGGTCTTGTCAATAGCTATCATTTGAGCTAGTAAAGGCAAGTCTAAGATGAGTAGTTCTCGAGATATGGTCGATTTAAGTTTGACAGCTGTCATCGAAAATTAAGGTCTTGTCAATAGCTATCATTTGAGCTAGTAAAAGCAAGTCTA
Organism: Horisme vitalbata; assembly: GCA_951804965.1. Classification (NCBI taxonomy): domain Eukaryota; kingdom Metazoa; phylum Arthropoda; class Insecta; order Lepidoptera; family Geometridae; genus Horisme; species Horisme vitalbata. The sequence goes on from OX638101.1 coordinate 12,370,791, forward strand.
AGATAAGTAGTTCTCGAGATATGGTCGATTTAAGTTTGACAGCTGTCATCGAAAATTAAGTTCATGTCAATAGCAATCATTTGAGCTAGTAAAGGCAAGTCTATGATAAGTAGTTCTCGAGATATAGTCGATTTAAGTTTGACAGCTGTCATCGAAAATTAAGGTCTTGTCAATAGCTATCATTTGAGCTAGTAAAAGCAAGTCTAAGATAAGTAGTTCTCGAGATATGGTCGATTTAAGTTTGACAGCTGTCATTGAAAATTTATTCCAATTTTATTATAATATAATTATTATTGCGTAAAATAAACAATTAGTAGTCTGCATTTCCACCCTTAATGCTTAGAACACAATTACCGCAATTATTTTTAATCTTTTGACCGAAATTCTTTTCTCCATTATCTCCTATAACCCACTTATAACCCGTGTTACAATGATAAAAAGGGTAACCCTAAGGAATGGGTTTTGGAATAATACTATTGATAACCCTCATAATCAGATAACCTAATCAAAAGGGTTTTGAATTGTTTAACCTATCAAATAATAGTGTAAACCATACGGAGAGGGTTAACTAAACTTTTGGAAAAACCCTGCCGAAAACCTCTTCATCGGGTTACCAAATCGGGCCCTGATACAGTTGAAGAAAATACGCGCAAACGAATTTGCACAAGGATCAGCTAGTATTACCATGGGTATTACATAAAAAAATCTTAGTACCGGTTTAATCTCTCTCCGATTTCCAGCCACAATTTATCTTGAACATTTCAGTTACAATAATTGGAACGACAATGATCATAAAGCGTTGCATATTTTACAATCAATTCAAAAAATTCAATATTAAATTCGATATCGTCATTCGTCATGCATTTTTACATCACTAACGGACATATGTCGCAAGCAAGTACATACTACGAACTGGCGGCCATCTGACGCCCATCTGGCGGCGATCGGGCGCGGGCGCCGAAATGACGCGTCATACGTCCGATCAACGACATACCGTGTGTCCTAAATTGTGCTTTATTTCCATGCATTTTGTATGAAATTTGAATGGAATAGGAAACCGCCTGTGCCATGTCTGCGCCATGTCCGTGCCCGATGAATGTGACCTCGTCGGACGCAGACAAGGCACTGGCGGTTTCTTATTCCATTCAAATTTCATACAAAATGCATGGAAATAAAGCACAATTTAGGACTCACGGTATGTCGTTGATCGGACGTGCTTATGACGCGAAGTCGTCGAGCTAAATTGTGCTTTATTTCCGTGCATTTTGTATTAAACTTCAATGGAATAGGAAAGCGCCCGCGCCATGTCCGCGCCAGGTCATACAGGTGAGGCCTACGCCTTAGATCCGCCTCCTCTCAATGTGAATGTTACTTTTATCCTGAATAGATACAATTTATTCTTTTTATATTTTAAAAGAAACAATTGCACCTATTCAGTGTAAAAATTACAAGGTTAAGGAGCTACTGCTCCCTTTTTTATTTGTCAATTGTCTTGCCACTATCTGTTAGATAAAAATGAATAAATGAATAGATAAGTTTTAAAAATGACCGCGCATATTTTTCGAATTTATTTCACAGTTACTATTAGCAATAATTATTTTATTTCAATAGTGGTAGAGTTCTTTGTGGAGGGCTCGTGAGGGGCTAAACTACCATGCCTATTTCTGCCGTGTATTGTATAGTATTAGTGTATTGCTATGTTTCGGTTTGAAGGGTGTGTGGGTGTGGATGCATCGCAACGCTCTGCTAGAGGCTGCTGGTAGAGGCTGGAGGCGTCGAGCTGAGGACTGGGCGCAATGGCGCTCAGTGGAGAAGGCATATGTCCAGCAGTGGTCTGATATAGACTGATGATGGTGATGGTGATGATAAAGTACTATTATATAAGACAAGATAACGTGAATTAGGTAATTAGGAAAAACTATATTAGTGTAGTAGTTTTTTTTGTGTGCTACAAAACGTACGGCGTGTAGCAGTTGAGCGAGTTGATCTAACGAGGTTTACAAAAACGGATGCTCCGACAGCCCCTTTTTGTATTTACAGATATGGTTGTATGGGCCCGAATGGATATTCAATCAATTCCAACCCCGATAGCATTCTGAGAATGTGATCGAAAGTGCTTCTCACATCTGTGTGCTTGCTAAGGAACAAATGGTCTGGCAATGATGTCATCGTTCCCTTTTAGGATCAACCTTTTTATCTGATTACCTACCTACGGTCAACTTTGTTTGTTGTTCCATAATTGGTTGAAACTTAAGAAAATATTGTTTCTTTTGTATTTTGAAATAGTTCAGAATTGTATTTTGAAGTTAAGCATTTAACTGTCTTAATCCAGAGTTGTTCAACATTTTGTACCTACCAATTTATTGAGAAATGTAAATATATAATATTTTTCTCAAAGTAAAAAAGAAAAACGAAGACTATAAGGGAGACTTTTTTAGCAGAAATTGACTAGTCAATTTAGCGTAATTATTTCAGTTGATGCTCTATGGTTCATAATAATATATGTACATACGTATTTACATAAATTAATATCAACCTTATATACATTCGTACATATATTTTATATCAACCTTAGCCAAATAAGCAGCGCAAAATCTGGTCTTCTGAGTTCTGTGTACATTATATCTACACAAATAAATTAACAGGCATTTCTGTCACAAGATTTTATGTATTGCCCATCATCACGATGGTTACCACGTTAGCACTAACCATCAAACTTTGTCAGTAAATATGGCCCCTGAGGCCTAATTTTTCAGTTAACAGTTACCACTTTGTCCAATTCGAATTTATCAATGGATAAATTTGAAATACCTATTATAGAACTTCGTCATTTCCAAATCAAAGCGTCTGTCTATTGAAATAAAATAATGCTTATTATAAACGAATTACTTATAAATTTTAATGAGGTAGGTACCTCGAAATTAAGAAACAACACACTGCATATACTGAGTATTTCGTCAGCGTATGCAGTGTGTTTTTTGATCTATAAGACGTAAACAGCTGTAAGGGTTTACTTTGAGAAAAATTGACCTATAGACATTATTAATGCGTCGTTTGAAATGCCTGTCGCCTCGGTTAGTTTCGAAATGCGCCCATATGACTAAACCCTACACTCACATGATTTATGGACTAAAGCCACTTTTATAAAATCTAAGGTTCTTGTATAAAACATAACTATACTTGAGACTGCAAAATTGAAATTACTTTGGATAAAATCTTTGCAGAATGAGCTCGTAGAAATCAGATCTCAAAATACTTTATCAAGTAATTTTATATGTATTCTTTTTTTGCTTTAAAGTTCTTTGGAATGTTATTACATTTACTTATATTAGGCGTCCAAGGTTAAAATAATTCTATACATTAAAAACTTATGGCTTAGTATTTTCAGTTTAAATAAACTGACATTTTTAGGTTCCTTTTATTTGGAAAAAAAACCCTATTTTTTATCATCGAGGTGTTAGTCTATAGAGTCGCAGTCCCCATGTAGAAACAGACAAAAATCTTCCGAGTGTCGGCGTTGATTCACAAAATCATCGAAATGCCACATTTGCAAGACCTTAAAAAGTGTTAACTGTCGGCACTTGACTGTGCAGATTGAAAACCATATAAAGCGAATGGAAATAGATGCAATTTTATTTAAATATAAAATACAAAATAGCAGACTTTAAGGCGTTGCCTATATTAGATAAATGTAGCAAATTTGTGAATATAATTATAGTTCCATGTGTGTCAAGGTTTACATTAAAACGATAGATCTGCCTATTAACTTATTATCAGCAAGATAATGTTTTTAAACGGGTATATTTGTGTATCTAGTTCGCAATGTGTGAACATCATCCTCATCATCAGCCTATAGCAGTCTACTCAGTCCATTACTCCAGCTTAGCAGAGGACTGTATGGACTGATGATGTCGAAAAGCCGATATCCACATAGGCCTTCCAAACCTCCCCATAAGCGCCATTGCACCATGTCCTCAGCTCGACTCATTCAACTTCTACCAGCAGCCGATCGTTACTTCAGCCAAGCCCAAGACAGATATTATAAATTATTTTAGTTCTGTAGTACTTTCGATGTGCTTTGTTTTTATTTTTGTGAATTGTTATTTATGACCTAACTAAGTGTTCTATTATGTACCCACAGTTAAAATAAATGAAATGAAATGAAAAATGAAACTTCACATGGCCGGAAGTGGAGATAATGTACGTAAGTCAACTAATTGTCTGAATAAGTATGACAGCATCAATGGCGCTCATTATGCTAGGCCTATTTCCAGCAGTGGACTGCTATAGGCTGATGATGATGATGATGATGATGAATGGAGGTCCTAATATACACATAGTTTTTTACCTATGTGTATATTAGGCTTACACAGACACACACTTTTGTGTGTGTCTTTGTAAGCCTCCCTCAGCCCTCAATAACAAATTCAGGCATTTCTTAACGTAATAGTATTTTTTAATACACAGCATCCTTTTTGCTTCATCGCGTTATGAAATCTCTTTAATTAGAAAGAAAAATTACTGCAATTAGCAAGATCCACTGAGTAAGACTTGACTCAAGTTTCGAAATATCTGCTGTGGGAACAGCTGAGTCAGACTGAAGATTCATTTAGATTTATGGAAGAATAGATTGAACCAAAAAATATAAGTAGTAAGCGTTAAAAATATATTTTATAGAATTTCTACCATCAATAAAATATTAATTGAATGTTGGTTTATCCACTGTGCATATTTATTTAAAATTATTTCACTAACATTTTTTTTACAATAATCACATTTGGTTTACTTTTTATGAAGTAAAATCACCTTTTACGGCAATTATATCTTTTGGAATGGCAAAGGTTCCGTAACTTATAAATTTATCATTTCGTGTTTGAGTCATAAAATGCGTCTGCGCAATTGAGTTAGGCCGAAAATGGATCCGTATCAAGATCACTTAGCACGTTTTGAAAGAATCCTTTTGTAACATCTGTCCATTATCTTGTTAAAGTGGATATCGAAATAATAAAGAATATTATTACTTATTATCGCATAAAATGAATTTGAGTTAAAGTGTGTTAACGGTCGGTGATTAAAAACTTAAGCATTTCTATCTATTCTACATTATTTATACAGAGTCAAGTGGTAACTTACTAACTGACCGTCAGCTGAACAACTGAACGCTGTAGTACCTGTGACATGGTGAGATGGAGTAAGGCCTGCGCAGACTGGGACAGCATGGCAATATATAGAAATACGATACAAATTCCTATGCTTTAAAATAATGCCGTGTTAAACCTTTCGATGCCACGGCAGTATTTCTATTTCGATAGGTTTTAATGTCCATTGATAAAAAAATCAAATCCCTTGCCATGCCGTCCCGGTTTGCGCAGGCCATACCATCCTGTCAGCCTAATCGGCCCTACCCACAGGGAAGACATGGTCAATAGATGTGGAGCTGACTAATCCACGAATTTCCAGCTGATAATGAATAATGACAACTATCAAAACGTAAAATCTAAAATGTATTCTTAAGATTACATTTATATAGTGATAATGATTCAGTACAAAATGATAAGAGTGTGACATATGCATGTGGAGGAATGTTCTGGTAGAGGTAGGCTAAGGAAAAGATGGATGGACTGTGTGAGAGATGACATGAGTAAGAAAGGAGTGCGTGTTTAGATGACGACCGACATGACAGAGGGAATTGGAATAAGAAAACATGTTATGCCGTGTCTGTTATATATTCACGTGGGATAAACGCAAATAGATGATATACTGTATAAAGCATGACCATTTTAATCTTTCATAACATACGAAGATAGATCATCGCTCAAATAACTTGATGTGGGGATACTGCTGAAAAATTTGCCGTATATTTTGAAGTAGTAACCTATAGATATAGCGTGGAACGAATAACCAAAGGCATCCTGTATTGTCTTCCAATGTTCGTTGAGGTAAGCGAGGGTGTCTATAGCTGAAAAAAATATAATGGCGTTTTAAATATTGGATTAAACACAATAGCTTCGATGAAAGCTATCGTACAGCTTTTCCCGCTTGACTTGTCTCCAGATCCAGATTTTTTTTAAATGGGATGATGAATATCTCTATGATCAAACTATCATCACATAAGAATTACATAATGTTATTTTAAGAATTGGTGCAATGCTGGCCTGTTGAAAAAGATTTTTTCATAATTTTCAACTCCAAAGGAGAATGCCGTCTGATGTATGGCACTCGGTACCAAGACTAAAATGAGTGCGTCAAAAAATCTCCAACAAATTTTTAGTCGATTCTACTGTCTAAATAATTAAAAATGAGGGTCATTGCCATAGTAACACTTTATATCAATGTTTGTTGCCATAGTAACGTATATATCATTGATTGTAGCAGTCTAATGGCGGCGTGCGACGGAAACCAAATCAACAAAATATTTTTTGGCTTGATTATAATCTCGTCGGTGTGTTACTAGAGAAAGTTACTAAAGAAAATGTTAATTTAATTTATAAAATATAATAAACTTTGTGGGATACGTTTGGTTTTGACGCAATTGGTACGGGTTCTCCGCATGCTCCTTTTTGTATCTATTTTTTTTTAAAGTCACCAACTTATAAAAAAAATATATCTAAAAACATCACTAGGATAGAATGGTACTCACTGATATCCTGATCATTCATCATAATATTATCAGCTGCGATAGTAATATTATTCAATACCACTGATTCCCACACCGCCTCATCACGTTTGATTTCAATGTAAATTTCTCCATCGTCATGTCTCACAAATGCAAATGGATAATCTAACTTCATGTACCAGTTTTCTGAAACAATAATTACCTGTTACATTATCTTTATAACTATCCCTTATATGTTATCGTTATCATACTATCACTTTTTACAAGTATATTACTGTTACACTACTTATACCTAATAATATGAGAGTGAAAGTTTGTACCAAAGTGTGAGACAGGGAATAACAATAAATGATATTTTTTATAGGGATACCACACGTGCTAAACAGCGGGCTCAAGACTTGCATCAATATCTAAAGATTTTAAGATAAGTCGTGATCGATAGAAGATAGAAAGGAAACATCTTTCTATATGAATTAATATCTATCAAAATATCTATATAAAATTATATTATGCATGCCTATCAAACATTTTCTTTTTTTACTCAGTACTTTACTTTGACTGAGCTCAGTTTTCGATTCCCACCCAGGACAAACCTTTGTGTGACGAACATTGATGTCTGTTCTGTGTTTGGGTGGTTTAAGAGTATCTATGTACGTATGTATAATAGTTTCTGGTATCCATAGTACAGATTCTGACTAGTTTGGGATCAGTTAACCGCGTGTGATATGTCCTGTACATTTTCTTATTAGTAAGTTCAAAACGTACCTTACCTAATACAATAGATCCTTTCCCAGCTCCATGTACATTGCCTAGGTATTGTGAGAAGAATGGATCTGATAATACTGTGTAACTGCCTTCTATGACAATTCGGTCGCATATAATTTCAGCCGACTTATGAAATTTTACCAAATCTGTCCTAAAACAATGACACATCAAAGCTCTGTAATCTGTTATGTTGATCTACATAAAATTTTAGCACGTACGCACGTAGTCGTTTGCAATAAACTTTATATTATTTACTAGTGGACGCCCCGCGACTGCGTCTGCGAAAGTGGTTTTCTTCTTATCAAACCGCTGCAACCTAGAAAGTTTCCCCCGTTCTGAGATGTATTTAAAAAACCTCAAATAGCTCCAAAATATTTTCGAACGGGGGATGACTTTTGTTAGTTTACAAAAGTCATCCCCCCGTTTTGTGGACACTGAATTTTCAAAGTTGTTATTTGAACAAAAACTTTACTTTACTTTACAACAGTTACATCCCAAAATCTATAAGGATAAAAACGATTTTCTAAAGTGGGGAGCCAAGTTCACAAAGCTCACCACATTCATAAAAGAAAAAGTAAAAGTAACTTAGTCTAAGCAATGAAGGTAGGTAACATAATTGGCAGCCTTATCGCTGAAGGCGATCTCTTCCTTACAATCTGAGTTACGGATAGGAAGAACAAGGCTGTAGATGATGGCGATGCACTAATACAAGAAGATTACTATGTATAATATGTACAATATTACAATTAAATACGATGATAAGCAAAAATTTGTGACTATAATAAAACACTAATAAATAACATTCGTAGTTGGCATAACTGACCCTCATATTCTAAGATGTCACCTCGAAAATTCGCCACCTCAACTTGAAAACCTTGAAATTGTGTTTTGATAGTTTTAGTTGAGAAAATTGCCTCCAGACAAGGACAGCAAAAGTATCCTAAACTAAAGATACCTCGCTACGTACCTTGAGGTTCATAATGAAAATTACGTGGCGACAACTAGGAATGAGAAAGAAAAGCTTGATTTTTATAATTATCATCATATTCATTATCAGCATTATTCAGTTCTTCAATGAAGCGCTCGTGGCGTGGTTTACTTCGGTGTTTTTAGCAGATGACCTTGTATATGCAACACTCCGCCCGATCAATACTTGGATGGGTGACCGTTTAGTGACATTTATTTTTGAGCGCTTCTGTGCTTCGGAAGGCACGTTAAGATTTTGGTCCCGGCTTTTCAGTCGTTAAGCCATATCGGAGGCCTTCGGGCGGCCTAAAAACTCCGACACCAGAGTTGGTCACTAGCTCATACGAAGGAGGAAGAAGGAAGAAGTTCTTCGATTAATTTAAAAAAATGACTTATTTTATACATATTTATTTAATTTATTATATCTTAAATTTATTCAATACATAAATTATTATCATGAATTTATTCAAAAGCTTTCTTACTATTTAAAATGTGCTCTAAATTATTATTGCAAGACGTTATTGAGCAACTCATGCTTATGACACAAAATTTATATGAATTTACTCTCTTTCTAACTCCAACTGTAGCAGCTAGTCATCAATAGTTGGTTTGTGTACTGCAAGGCCCTTCTGAAGGGCCTTAGCTATAAACCTTAAGAGCACGCTTTTTCGCTCGCACAAGGGCTGCGTAGGCCATCGATTCAATATGAAAGTTTGTTTACCAAGATTAATAGCTTATATAACTTACTCATATGCTAAGACAGTACAAGTTCCAATTCCCAAACAATCACCCTCATTCAAAGTCATATACATTGTACATGTAGTCCAGTCCAGTAACATGTCCATTACTGGAATTGTTATATTTTTCAAATGGTAAGGATCTAGGGGAGGAACACCTATTTGGGCAATTCCCGTTGGCGAAAATGTCCTTCCCACAGTTTGGAAGAATATCATCTGACATTTCGGATCCTTGATACTACATTTTGGAAAATCTGAAAAATAAACCGAATTGAGAACTTTATTTTTTAGACACATTACTTTTTAATATTATTACACAGAATCTTATAGCTCTCAAACTACATTTTACATACATATTATACATAGAAATCATCCGAACCCGAAACAAATTTTTGCAGATCATTAAAACATTGGTCTCGCGGCGGGAATCGAACCCCATATTTTGCGTCTCAAGCAGGTCTTGCTCAATGCGCCACAGAGGTTGTCAATAACTGCAGAATAAATAACTTTATGAAACTCACTCAAATCACTATCACAAAAACCATAAGAAACTAGTACAGAAATTAAAATGATAAAATTCATTCCGATGTATTTTATAGTTTCCTAGCAAAATTAATAGATAATGACAGATCTGAAGCAATTCAAGTAATTTTATATCCCGCGTAATTATGTATCTAGTTTTTTTGCCTTAATTTTATTTGTTTGTTGTTTTATTTTATCTAGGTATGTTGACTCTACAAGAAAAGTGCCATAAAACGTACTTAGTTTATAGAAACTAAGTACGTTTTATGGCACTTTTCTTGTAGAGTCAACATACCTAGATAAAATTAGAGCCTAAGGCCGACTCCACACGTTGTCGCCAACGTTAGACTGTTAATTTTGTGAGGCGTACACAGCAATTATGCCAGTTCTCTCCCGTCAGGGCCAATGTAAAGATGTCCGATACAGAAATTAAAATTGCTCTATGCGCTTTCACAGTACTGAGTGCGCATTTATATTTTCTACTGAGAAAAAAGAAAAACCCAAATCAAAGAATATGATGGATGACGACACATTATGAAACACAGAATCAGTGAGTACAGATACGTACGGAACGCACTCAACGCGTGCTGCAACGGGAGCGTTTACGCAGATACCTTTGACGAAACCGACACGAGCCGGTCAACTACTAACGTTCGTTTTAACGTTGGGGCCAATGCCATACGTCACAATCATCCTCACGTTTGACCAACATGACTGGATTGGCCAACGTTAGCCCCAACGCCACTTTTCGAAGTGTTCACAACGTGTGGAGCCGGCCTAAGACTATTTACACCACAAAATAGTTCAGAATTCGGAATAGTACTGATGAATTACGAAAGTGCTTGTTATCTTGAGTATTTAAGTCCTTCGATAACATATATTTATACTAGATATTATGTCACGACACGAGATATTATTTCTGCAGTGAAGCAGCATTGCTGCGTTTCGGTTTGAAGGATGTGGGTTTCGGTGAAATTACAGGCATAATAGGCTTATATCACCTTCATGCCCGAATTTTATGGGCGTATGCATCGTATGGCACGTTAGCGTGACCTACAATGGCAGGTGGGCAATGGGCTTGGTCCTTCTTTAAGTACCATACCCAAAATATTATAGAAGAATGAGCTGACTCACCTTACGTTTGCGTGTACTTGCTTACTTGAATATGGTTCTTTTACGCGGAACCGCGTAGAAAATAAAAAGTAGTAGTACCAATAAATTCACGTAGGTAAGATTACCTACGCGTTGTATTTTCAAATTATCTGTAAAAATAAATAACAGTAACTGAAAATTACAGAGTGGTGGCCTAGGGATGTCTTTCGGAGTGTGGGACGTCCGGCTGCAAGATGGGCAGACGACATTGTCAAAGTCGCAGGCCGTACGTGGGTTAGACTAGCGCAGGATCGTGGTGGATGGCACAAGTTAGGAACGCCTATACCCAGCAGTGGGTGAAATCGGGCTGTGGATGATGATAATGATGATGATGAAAATTTCACTCAAGCAAATTATTTTCCTTTGGCAATTATTTAAAAAAAAATAACTTTTTGATTACCTGGGTCACATTATTGCAATTATCCTGTTAGAATGCTGATAATATAACTTTGTAAAGGTGAAAGAATATTTTAAAATCGGTTGAGTAGTTTTTTATTTACAAACAAACAAACATACAAAAATGTAATCTTTGCAATAATATTGTAGATAAGAACTAAATAAATAGATCATCTAGCTATTTTAATTTAAAAAAAATTACAATACTTATTTATAACGATCTTATAATAGGTACAATATGGTAGGTAAATTCCTCAGGTTTAACACCGAAATAAATCACGGAAGACTTGTATCACCAGAACTCAAAAAACAGAAACTTATATAATAAAAAATAAACCGACTTTAAATAAATCACTTCTTACTTCTTGCCCTAAAGAATTTGGAAAATCGGTTTACAATTGTACACATTGCACATAAAAAAAGTCTAAAAAAAAAGGTTCCGACGAATTGAGAACCTCCTCCTTTTTGAAGTTGGTTAAATAGATTTGACTAGCAATTATTTCACTACTCTTGCCATAAGATCACGTCATTGCTCGAGTTGCAAACTGCCGATTCACATTGACCTAGTTATCCGAAGGCCATCAGCAAATGTCAACAGGACCTTTGGATGAGAACAAGAGCACATGCCAGCAAATTACAAGACTTAATTGCATTATGCAACAAATCGGCGAATTGAACAATATTTTGCATACTTTAGTCGTAAAATTCATGATCTTAATGTTGGTAAGGTGTGAATGGAGTGTTAATTTTATCTCGCCTTATAAAACTGAGTACGATGCTATTAGAACAAGATTTTTAAGATACATATGCTTATCTAAGATTATTGTTGAGTGGTGAAGACACAGATATAGAAGAAAAGTAGATAAAGCGTTAAAATTTCACTATGCTCTGAACGTCCACTCATACGGCTGATCTCTAATTTCTTATGTCCTATATCATCAGTTAGAAAGGGACGCATACATATATCAATGCGACTTCAAAGGAGATCAAAAAGTTAATCGTACCAGGGCGCTCGAACAAAATTATATGCAGGTTCATACAAATCGCATGCTATACCTACATGTGTATAACAACTAAAATTAGTTACTTATCTAGAAGGACTAGATGCGAAGTATAATAAATATTGTAAGGGTGGTAAGGGGTTCCAACCACGACCTTCCGAGCTCAAGCCAACCTCTTCTATTCATATTGCACCAGTGCACCCTGCTAACTAACCAACGGGGCTTTGGCGGCCGGCTGACAACGCAACAGCAAAATTCCCTGACGGCCGACTGGCAGCAGCGTTGGTGGTGTGAGAAGACCCTGCGATCCCCAACCAGCATGCCCAGCTGGGGAATTATGGGCATATCCCACTCCTTATTAGGAGACCTATATCCAGCAGTGGACTGATATAGGTTAGTGTTATTGTTTTTACTGTATGCTTTAATCAACGGTTCTGGTTTAGGTATATCATAAGAGTTAGTTACAGCGCTAAATATATATTTATTGCTTTATAGCTTCTGCCCGCGGCTTTCCGATACCGGGATAAAAAGTAGCCTATGTATTAATCCAGGTCATAAACGATGTATATTCTAAGTTTCTTATAAATCCGTTCAGTAGTTTTTGCGTGAAAGAGTAACAAACATTCATTCTCACAAATTTCGCATTTATAATATTAGTAGTTTTAAAAGGCATTCATTTGGGAACAAATTAAATCAGTTGCATTTTACCAAAACAAAAGAATTATAACTGTTTTGTTTGAGGGTTGTAAACTTATTTGCCAACCTAACGAATAAACATTTACTAAGCATTGTCCAAAATGTCAAAAATATACAATTCACTTTCCCAGAGTATAATGGCCATCTAAATAAAAACTTATACTTATGTACATAAGCACCAAATAAACCAAAAATATAGGCAATAATAAAACATCTTTCTCAAAACCAATATGTATTTATTTTCCGCAGAACAACTTCTTCCAAATTACCCCACGGCAGTAGTTCGGTTTTCGTAGCAATTGAAATGTATTTTCCTGGCCCATTTTTCGTCTACTTCGGACTTTCCCGTCATTATAAGTTGGCTTGTTGTCGTTGACATTACAAGAAGAATAAAGCTCACAAGAGAACAGCTATTTCATTTCATACACAATATTTTTATTAGGTACTTTTAAAGAATGGAATTTATAGACAATGCAGTACATAATAAGTAGGAAAATATTCTAGCAAGGCATCCTAGACTTTTAGAGATATTTTGACTTTGTCTTCTTCTTTTTCTTCATATGAGAACTCTGGTGTCGGAGTTTTTAGGCCACCCGTAGGCCTCCAACACGGCTTAACGACTGAAAAGCCGGCAATAAAACCCGCACCTTTTCTTAACTTTGCAACTGACCCGCTATTCCTGTATTTATAAAGAGTTATAATAGAGTTTTCTACTCATACGGTGAGATAGATGAAGATCTTTGACACCTAGGTCAGCTACCACTATTTCTTAACAGATCTGGACGGAGAGTGATAGCATAGAGATCACTCACCCTGATGAAGGTTCTCTAAACGATTCGAAACGGCGTCGATTACTTCACCAATGTACGTTAAACGGTATACGGATCATTCAAGTCATCTGTAACAAAAAACTGCTTCAGCTGGTTATCATATAGATGTGGCAAATTTTTCGTCTTTGTGATAAAATTGCCTTTCGTACTTTCCTCATTCGTATACAAAGATCGTTATTTGAACCCGAAAATTGCTTACTCTCAGGTGCGAGGTTGAATCCCCCTGACCCACGCGTTCTATATTAAAACTACCATGATAATATTATTAATAAGAAATAACACTATTAGAACATCTACAATTCTACTCATAGAAAACCACTTCACTAGCCAATACTATAACTGCACAACACTTTTTACTTCAAATTTTATCTTTAGTTTTGTTCTCCTACTGTTATTATTTTATTCTTTTCTGGCTTTCCGTACTTTTCATGATAGGAGTCCGAAACCAATCACTGTAACCCTACAATACAGGCTCACTTGAGACCTAGTGTGGGAGACAGAGTTCCGTTGGTACTTAGGGAAAGGGAAGAGGGAGAAAGGAAGGGGAGAGGATAAATAGCAAATAAAGAGAAAAATGTAATTGAGTTTTAGTGATACTTTGTTACTTTTTTCTCTTTTTATTGTTATTATTATTTTTAGGTCTCTCTGTTCTATTCTTAGCTTTGAAAGTACCAATCGATGTATTGTACCCTGAAGGAACTAAATAAAGATTTATTTATTATTAATATTATTTATCGCATCTTCAGACAGCTCTTTCAAAATAGATTCTATATTCACACACTTTTACGTAAGTACCTTCTTATAACTAAATCCACTAACATAAACGCACACTATAAAAAGCGATCTGTTTACCTTTCATCAGCTTAGGAAACAGACGTAGATAAAAATAAATTATTAATAGTCACTAAATAGATGTAGGTGAGGGTGAATAGAGCAGTTGGAAGGGGAAGCCTTCAACGTACGTTATCCGATCAACTCGTAGACATGCTGTATAAAGGCTAGGTCAGGAATACCCTAATCCGACGAGCATGTATGAAGAATGTGATGAGGGTGAAAGAAGTAAAAGTTAAGTCAGGATCGTAGCAAGTGGAGATCCGAGGACTCTGTATATCCTTTAAAAAATAGGCGTGACTATATAAATGTATTGATTAATAGTTATCGACTTTATGCCTTTATGTGATGTTATGATCGCACTAGGGTCTAATTCGTCAATAACGTCGTTGACGGCCTCTCTGGCTGTGGTTTCGATTCCCGCCGCGGGTCAAATGTTTGCATGTACTGCAGATATTTGTCTCGAATCTGGGTGTTTTCTATGTATGATATGCATGTATTTACAAAAAATTAATATAAGTAATATATCAATCATGTGGTTCTCATAACACAAGCTCTGCTTAGTTTGGGTCTACATGATGCTATGATAGTCCAGCATTATTTATTTATTTAATAGAATTATATATTTTTAGTAAATTTTATTCACCATATACACCACAAATATTGAAATGGAAAAAATAATTTTTATTAGTTCTTGCGGACCATCGTTTCTTTGCCCTTATCGCACTCTATAGGTGGGGGTGGGGTCGGGCCTTTTTCTTTCTCCATTCATTCCTATCGGTTTGCAACTCTGTATTCACTTCTTTCACTCTTCTTCGGCCTCCCTCTACTCGTACATCCAGTCACATTCATATTCATCACATGGTTTTCATCTCTCCTAATCACACTCTAATACCATGCTAGTCTTCCACTCCTCACCTTATCTGCTACAGGTGCCACTTTCAAGCTTCCCCTTGTTCTTGCGAACAATTTGGAATTATTTTTGTTCAGGAGTTTAAAAAAGTAACATAATACTAGCTTTCGCCCGCGGCTTTGCTCGCGTAATACCAGACTAAAAGTAGCCTGATCTAGAGTTACTTAAAATAAATAAGCAAAATTTCGTTATATCAAAATCGTTACGTCAATACGTGAAGGATTAACAAACAAACACATATACCGACTTTCACATTTATAATATTGGTGCGGTTTCTCAACAAAAAGTACTCGTGTAAAATACCAGCAACACGCTAATACTGCGTTTGCTAAATTACCACTTGATATAATAATATAATTGGATGGACTTTTTAACTGAGCAACCATTTCGTAGAATATGGTATGATCATTTTCCTTATGGAAGGTGGCTAGAAAATGGCGGGATGTGTACCTACGATACGAACAATATCATCATGTCGAAGGTACAACAAATTTTAATATTTGATATAAAATCAGCAGTTAACTAAATTGCTACCAAGCTGCAGGCGCAAAAAGGATTTTTTTGTGCCTAGGTAATTTTAAGGAAAAAATCATCATCATCATCATCATCAGCCTTTAGCAGTCCACTGCTGGACATAGGCCTCCCCTAATGAGCGCCATTGCGCCCAGTCCTGAGCTCGACGCATCCAGCTTCTACCAGCAGCCTTTCGCAGATCGTCATCCCAAGGAAAAAATGCTTGATTAAAATTAGTTTTATTCTGATTTAGGTTTCATAGTGTTTTATATTTTTTTCATTAATACATATTATATTTAAAAGCTACGGTAAACGAGTTCTTGAGTGGACTGCGGCTGGGTAAACGTAGTGTAAGACGCCCCGGGCCAGGTGGAGTGTATCTGTGAAAGGCTGCTGGTAGAAGCTGGATGCGTCGAGCAGAGGACCGGGCACAATATAGCGCTCAATATTAGGGGAGGCCTATGTCAAGAAGTGGACTGCTACGCTACAGGCTGATGATGATGATGATGATGATGATACTTACATTCTCTATCATACAAAGTGTAAATTAATAATGTTATGTAGTAGGTAGGTATCCACCTAATTATATTAATAAGTATTTCTACTCAAATGATAATATTGTTTCGCCTTTCTTATTTTGTAGAGTTTTATATTTTTTAAATATTTCAACCATCTTATCACGGTTTTATGCAAATAACGTTAAAAAACAGCAGGAAAATTCAAGTTTAGGCCAATTTCATCAAATTTTTTTAAACTTATTTTTATCTTATAAAGTGCAGAAAAAAATTAAGCCTATCTATTCAAACCTAAAAGGTTTTCTGTATTTTGGTACTACGTGTATGTTAGATAAAAAAAGGTATTTAAGAAATATAATCATTTTTTTTGTTTTATTGAAGAAACCAACAGCTTTACTTATACAACAAGATAACTTAAATAATGTAAAGTTAACAGCCAATTACAGGTCTCTCTTGATAGATTATTTATACTATATTCCTACAAGTTTTGACAATGTTGTGATAGCTACATAATTAAAATGCTAACTATGCTAAGGGATGAAAGGGAATATATAATATGAAAGGGAAAAATACTATGTACTTACTCAAATATTGTGTGTGTGTGTGTGTGTGTGTGTGTGTGTGTGTGTGTGTGTGTGGGTGTGGGTGTGTGTGTGGGTGGGTTATCCTGTTCCCCCCAGTCTCTTGAGAGTCTGGTTATCACAGGTATAACCCAAGCAGTGTGAAGAGTAAGGTTGTATCATGGTATATTCGTGAATGTGTGAGGTACACCTATCATGCATGTTATAATGAAAGAATGTCTATTATAGATTTTTTATATTTAGATTTGCTACAGTTGAAAATGTCAACACTCGAAAAGCGTTTATTATATTGAGAGCAAATTCGGCTTAATGGTGCGTTTCTTGTATAGTTAGTGCTAAAATGAGGGAGTGAAAAAAAAAAGCGTATGATGCGTTCGCCTACTTGGTGCACAGAATTTGATGGAGGCGAGTAAAGCCGGGGAGTCCAAGTTATGATTCAGAATGTTGTACAGGAGCATATTGTCTAACAAAGTGCGTCTCAGTCATCAGTTATGTGGTTCCCATATTACAAGTTCTATTTAGTGTAAGGCTAGATTAGCCTCAGCTAAAGTATTAATATAATGTCCAACATTATTTATTTTTAATCAAAATATGTATAGATTAATAGCTGACTTCGTTTGCGTGTAGGTATACTTGTATTTTACAATCTGATCAATGGTTTAAGAACGAATAGAGGAGAAACATACAAACTTTGATTTTTATTTATATAGATATGCATTGTTTAAGAAATCAATCACCATCTTCATTATTGCCTTTCTAATGAAATATTTTCAGTTTGTTTCAAAGTCTATAGCGGACATATAGGTAGAAACATTTTTTGGTCTTCTTTATAATTGTGATAATGAAATCAGAACAAAGTGGTGCTTTGACTGTTTCAAGCCTCCACTAACAAAAGCCACAGTCCACTCAAGTATCAATTTATAAACATTTAAATACTTTTGAAATGACAACAAAAACCAACTGGAATGCATCCAGCTTCCGAGGCCAAGCGACAATGTAAATATGAATAACAGTAATGACGCCTTCATATTGAAAACTGGAATTTCCACGTACAATTACATCGTTGAAGGCACCGACGCCGTTTTGGCTCGTTCAGAGAGCTTTATAAGGGTGGGTGAACTCTGTCCCTCCACATCCCATCAGACACTGGGTATACCCGTTTTTCAATATGAATGAGTTAATTTTTCATAAAACTAACGTTAATTAACGTTGTTTCTACCAACAATAATTTGTTATGATTATTTTCATAAATACATGTAATGTAGCTTTATTCACAAGCATTGAACCTGGAAATAAAAACCAAATTGTGTTGCTCTGAAAAGAGAGGATTTTATTAAACAATGCTTTACAATTATTGTTTTAGACTTTGTACGTTTAATACAACTTATACAAATTCTTACCTGAAAAGAGAAACATCAAAGCTAATATTTCACGAATTCTTTATTTAACTAATCTTTTAACGTTTTATTTATCGTAGATACTCTCGTCTTACCACAGATTACATAGCACATTCAAATCTGTGTGTCATACTTCCATAGATCTATTAGGTGCAGCCACAGTTCACACATGAACAACATTGCGCAAATTCAAATTAAATGAAGTATCATTAGCTTCATTTACATACAAATAAAAAACAAATAATTTAATCTTGGTTATCTTGATTCCATAGACACATCGTGCATAAAGCAGTCCGTTGCTGGGGAAAAGGGTGCCCAAAAAACACGTGATATCATTAAAATACCTACTTACTTATCTCGCTAATCAACTCAAATTGACTAGTGTAAACGCTTTATTGAATGTAGCCAACGGAAAGACGGATCAAGCAACTTTTTTTCATTCATCTAAATTAGCAAACAGTCCTGCGTGGTCCTGCGTCTCAGCCAGTCTCGCCAACTACGGTCGTCAAACTTATTAAACATAGACTATGACAATGGACAACTTATAAAACATAGAGGCTTTAGTTGTGATACTGAATATACGTTTCCTTTAGTAAAGCGGTACACCGTTACCTCATGACGCTGCCAGCCTACAAAGGTTAGGCGCATCGCCAAACTAGTGGTTATTACTACAGGGTGTTCCAAAATTATAGATGTTATGAATGAAGGGTGTACAGTAGTTGTACTAGTAAAAGTGCCGAGCGCGCCATGTATTAAACTTTTAGACCGAGTCCCCAATACCGAAATCTGCAAGCAGACGAAGATCCAAGACGTCAACTAGCGGATATTGGGGCTCAAATGTAGTTGGACAGAAGACTTGGCCAGACGGAGTGATGACAGGTGGACCAGAGCACTGACCAAGTGGTTGCCGAGAGTTGGTTACAGGAATATGAGCCATCCACAAGCGAGATGGGTCGACGATATTAGAAAGACCGTTGGTGGCATCTGGCTCAGACGAGGATCACGAGTGGTGTAATGAAAGAAGACATGCCCAGCAGTGGGCTGATAATGATGATGAAGTGTTTCATGAAACAGTACATTAAATCGTAAGAGGTTGGCACATCCGCCTAGCACACGCTAAGTGCTACACCTAAATGTTACTTGAAATAAATTGCAATAGCTGCCACGGATATATCCTCTGTTGCGCAGTGGGCGAAGGTCCGCCTGAGACGCAGAAGGTTGCGGGTTCGATTCCCGCCGCGGGAAAAATGTTTGCATTATTTGCAGATATGTCTCAGGTCTGGGTGTTTTCTATGTATAAAAAATTAATTATGTAGTATATCAGTCATGTGGTTTCCTATAATACAAGCTCTGCTTAGTTTGGGGTTACATGATGCTGTGTGAGTGTCCAGTATTATAATGTTATTTATTGCTATGTTGGAAAATACCTATGGTTATAGTATTATAGAAATGGTTAAGTAAGTTATTCTATAGTAAAGTCAAATATCTCAGATACCAAAGTCATGTTTTTATAGGTTTTAATGGACATAGCTTACGTTCTCACAGATAAATTGTTTAATCAATATTTATTGATTTGATTTGTACTAGTCCAGTATCAGGTTGTTGTGATATCAGATGACTTTATTGCCTTCTGTCAGTTTTTATCAAGGAACTTGTTAACTCCATTTATTAGTCACTGGCAACTGCCTGAAAAACAATTTATGACCAGACCAAGTTGGGTAATTTTACCCTTTGGCTGTTATTGGTACCAACAATACAACAAAATAATCCCCAGGCTCTGGGCGTGCATGCGGACTGAGGGTCGCATGGTACTGTTTACCGCCGATGCTGCTCGATGGCAGCCAGGGAATTTAGCAGTGCCGATACTGTGTTAAAAAGAGATTGAGATTGAATCGACCCTAACGGCTTCAAAAAGAGAGTTCATCTTCTGGGAAAGCTCGCCCCATCATCGACCTCATCCTTGCCTATGCAAGCCTCGAGGTCAAGAGTCCCTTATTTAATTTAAAAAAAAGAGCAGAATATTTGCTTCTTAATTTTTTCATAATAAATAATAAAATGACTACCCTAAATGTGGACTAAAAGTAACTCTTGGTGAATGAGTTATTATTAAAATCTAGGTCATGTTTAGAGGTCCCGTCAAATGTTTCACCAATTTGGCGTAAGTGTCGAATTACTTTAGTAATAAAACTGCTACTAAGTCCAGTACAGACATGTGCAAATAAACTAGCATGAGAAAACGGAACTTGCATACGAATTAATAGGTACAGTTAGCAGAAAAATAGAAGGATGGAAAGATTTATATTGTGACGATATTCACAAAATAAATAAGTAGAGCAGTTGCTTTGGTCAACTGAAATCCTGTAACTCCTAATACTCTACCAAAAGAAGGTAAGGTTTAACGCGTTTATTGCCGGGTCTTGGACGTGTCACACTCGAGCTAGTCATGAGTCTCCTGCACAGTTGAGGTTTCAGGAAAGCAACGCTTTGAGTGCATACAGGCCTGCAAGAAATATTTTCTGATCATGATATCGAACCCACATCCTATTGTGTCTAGTGCGGTTCCAGTATAGTTTTTCAAACGCTTGTGTTTTTCTGCCAGCAGTACTATAAACATAATATGTACAGTACGTACGTGTCATATATAATCCAAATATTCCTTTTTTGTAGTTTCCTCCATAGTTTTTAAAAGCTTGTGTTATCTGCCATCAGTATCAGTATCTATGATTCGAATACTCCTTTTTTATACGTAGTTTCCGGCATAATTTTTCAAACGCTAAGTTTTTCTGCCAGCAGTACCATAAACGTATGCCCAGTATGTATGCAAGGTCGTTGTTGGGCTATTACGATTAATCGCCTACAAGAAGCCGGCTCCGCTAAGCTCTATTGATTTTGCCAATGTAAAATTGGTATTTAAATATGGGTGATTATTTCTCAGTACTCTAGATATTAAGATTATTAAACATGTTGAATCGGAAAATGATAGATTTTATTGCTTATGAATGATAATATACGTAGATAGTATTTTTATCCTATATCTGGATTTTTTTTCTATTATAATGCTACTAAAAAAGGGCTGTAAGCGGTTCTACCCTCCATCAACCCTTTTTTTTAACTTGTGGAAATCCTCATGGATACCATTCCATTACGGGGTAACAGGATGATTATGCCGGACTACCGGCCTATCGGCCAAAACTACCACGATGTTCCGTCCGTCCTAGTGCCTTAT
This sequence comes from Horisme vitalbata, assembly GCA_951804965.1. Classification (NCBI taxonomy): domain Eukaryota; kingdom Metazoa; phylum Arthropoda; class Insecta; order Lepidoptera; family Geometridae; genus Horisme; species Horisme vitalbata. The sequence goes on from OX638101.1 coordinate 12,392,448, forward strand.
GCCAAAACCATGGATGCTCTTGAAGACTCTTCCACAGATACCCTCAACACAAGCCAACCTCACCTGCCCGTGGTGCACCCTTTTAAATTAACAAACGTAGCTGTGGCTGAATATGGCATAGCACCACCTAACACCGGCACAACTAAATCCTCTGATCACTGACAGGCAGCATCGTCATCGTGGAGCGAAAAACTGTTCCCTGCGATCCCTAACCTACATGCCCAGGGTAGGGGTTATAGGAATATCCTCCTTATTATTAGGGGAGACTTATGTCCAGCAATAGACTAATATAGGCTGGTGTGGTTTTTGTTGTTGGTGCTAAAAATCCAAGATGCCTCAAACTGTTTTCTATTTTTCAATATTTGACCAATATCTGAAATGAAAAAGTCCAATTAAATAATCGAGTTGAATAACAGACCTCGCAAACACGACGCTTTGTCGTCGCGCTTAGTCGTGACCGTCTGTCATATCTTGCTGTCGCGATTGTCGCCGTGTGTGCGGAGCTTTGAACAAATTGTATGAAAATTGTCCCCCGCAGATTGTCGTAGCGTTTAATCGCTGACGCTTGTCGTCCAATGTGCGCAGGCTGTAATGATTTGTTTAACTTACATAATCTAGCGCATACAGAAAAACTGCTTTACCATATGAAATCCTTCAAATTTGAGATTTTGGTACTGAAACGTCCTTACCTCAAATGTTAGGCCATCGCATACCTACCATCAGAAAATGGCCTGAACGGCGGACGCTCCCTTGAAAGCGTTCCCTCTGGTTTTAGCACCAGCTAGGCCCCGCATATGGTGAGAAATTTTCTGGATCCGAGCGTCCGACATCTGTGAATAAAATGTCGAACATAAGTTTTGCGGACCGTTTGTGCCCATTTTAATAGCATTTAATTTGAGTAGTAGATTTAGCCGTCAATGACTATTTCAAAACTCTAGATAGCTGGACTTGATACTGACCGAAACTTACGCCAGAGGATTAGCGATTACATTTTGTACAATTAGAATGCTGCAAGGTCGCAATGAGCTTTGGAAGACAATCAATGCTCAATCGATTGTTCGATGAAATCTGATTCCAATGCCTTTGAGTATTCAAGGCTCTGTGGCTAATTCGTAAATTCTTAAGTCCTACTAATATTATAAATGCGAAAGTTTGTGAGTATAGATGTATGGATGGATGGATGAATGTTTGTTACTCTTTCACGCAAAAACTACTAAACAGATTTGGATGAAACTTGGTATATAGATAGTTTGTGACCTCGATTAATACATAAGCTACTTTTTGTCCCGGTACCACGCGAGCGAAGCCGCGGGCGGAAGCTAGTATTTAATTATCCTAGCAATTATAAATGCATAAAGGTGCTTGAGGGACGACTCAGGGCCAATAATTTTTTCGAGTTTTGCGGATAATACCCTTAGGAATCTAATTTCTATGGGACCACTAGTGATGTTATACTCTTTAAAAAAAAATTTTTGGAAATCGCGGTGATTTCGGTGAACATACATAAAAAATATTTTAATAAATCCAACGAATTGTGAAGTCGGTTAAAAATTGAAGTCATATAACGTTTTAACGCCATAAAGAGGTACTCGTTCATTATGAAATTTTACACACTCGTTGGCAACGGTACATAAAAAGAAATAGGGCACCTTTCATTCAGAAAAAAAATCCAGTTAAAAAGGGGTTAAAGCGTTAACATGAACGAATCCACGGGAGAAAACTAGTTGTCTAATAAAAAAACCTTTTACCTTTGTATCTAATCTTAATTATACAGCATCAAGTGGCAATTTTTAAAAGTGTGCTGGGACGTGGTAGTTTCTGTGACATGATTAGGGAGTAGGCTTGCCTAGCATCTATACCATTATCTTAACCTAGTCGGCTTTATCCACAACAAATTTATTGTCAATACATATGGAGCTTTTTATGCTTCCCGTAATTTTTTTCGAAACAAAATGTCGATTAGTTTCCTAGATTCGAACCCATTACCTACCAGATTGGAAGTCGGTATTATATCCCACTGGACCACCACTGCCTTGGTCTAATCTTTTATTTAGTTGGTATGCATGAACGCTTTTGTAATACTACCACCCAAAGGATATGAATTCCAACAACAATAGATACATTTAGGTCACACCTACACGAAATACTAACATGTTTGAATGTTAAGCCAATAACTTTGTCCATTGACATAGCTTAACAGCTGCAAAGGTAACTACTTTGATTAAAATGTTCTACATCTGGAGCTCTATAGATATCTATCTTGTCATAGACTAGCTGACCTGCACGCAATTGACGGCCTATGTGGCGTAGTGGGCAAAGGTCCACCTGAGGCGCAGAAGAATGCGGTTACCATTCCCGCCGCGAGACAAGTGTTTGATCTGATGATCTCGGGTTTAGGTGTTTTCGAAAAATCAAATAATCAGTAATATGGTTCCCATAATACAAGGTCTGCTTAGTTTGGGGCTACATGACGCTGTGTGACACCGTCCAGCATTATTTAATTTTAATATTAATATATGCTATTTAACTATAAAAGTCCCGTCAAAAATAGATTTATTATTTTTTGCGTATAATTTTACAGTTTCTTTTTAGAGATTGTAATGTCGGTAGATGTTTGATAGACACCTAAAACCAATACTTTTGGTTCGTAGAACCCATTCCAGTCCCTTCTAAGAACTTTGTGAAGTTTAATTGTACGGTAGACTTGTAGGCGACTGTCTTGCACGGTCTAGTAAGGGACCTACTCAAAAAGGTACGAGTTCTCGCAGAATTATCTAGAGTCGAAATGTTATAAACATGAGAATCGATAGTGATCTTTATGATATTTACTATCATGTACATGTACACTTATATTATGATCATCATCATCATTATTATTAGCCTTTTTCGATCATAGCTTGGCATAGGCCTTTAGATTATACTAATCGCCTCGATCCTGCGTTAGTTTGAGCTAGATGCCCACGGTATATTATGTACTTATACATAATCCTCGTCTATATTGTGGGCCATATCGTTATACAGTTTAAAAGCCCTGAGTTATTCCAATTTCGTATAGTCTCTTTAAAAAACAAAAAATCTTATTTTAATTTGGAAATTGAGATAAGGGATAGAGATAATTTATTTCACACAAAAACTTAAAACAGTTACATTACCTTACTTATTGTGCTATTTCTAAAGGCTACTTCAGCAACATTATCTATAAGAAGGCAAAAATAGCGCAGGCACTATGTGGTTCAGAGTTCTTACCTCCCGTGCTAGGTGAAAACGATGTTACGGCGAGGAAAATAAACTCTCCACCCCATTTATTACCCAAAGTGTGCTAATTGCTGCAGAACCAAAAAACACTAAATTAAGGTCTGATAATAATATGGTAGATACAGTTCTATTACAGTTATTAGATTCCTAGGAGACTTAGGGATGATTCTCACTACACCGTGCCGTGTCCGGGCCGGGCCGTGGACGTGGCCCAGACGGGGTACGGATTAGACACGTTACATAGATTTTGTATGAAACAGTAGGGGACGGGGCGGGTCCGTGCAACAACCGCTGTATAGACGAGCGTCGTCCGGGCACGGACGGGACACGGATTATGCACGGTGTTGTATAATTTTTTTCATACAAAATATATGTAACGTTTAAAATCTGTGACCTGTCCGGGCCACGTACACGGCAGGCCCCGGGCACTGCCCGTTCTAATGAAAATCATCCCTAACATACTATTCAAATAAAACAACTAAAGACAAGGTAAGGTAAAGCATTAAAACATTAAAAGAAATAACAAAATATACTTACTCAATGGATGCATGGTATAAACAAGTAGGTACTTGTGATCTTATCACTATAAATACTGCCAAATTGAATGGCCCAAAAACAAATAACAATGAATCTTCTTTCTGAGTAGGTTGAGCCCTCGCCAGTCGCCACCCTGTGAACAGCCGATTGTCGATTGCTCATGAATATCGATAAAAAGACTTATTTATGAGATGAACCATGAATAAAACATTGCTATTGTCCGTAGTTTAACACTTTCTGTAATGGCGGGTACAGACTGCTGTAACGTAACATGAAATGAAACATGAAAGGAGCATTTCATAATTGTGGACACGGCGCGCGCACGAACCGAGCATGTATGCAGAAATGCTCTGTTCGTGTGCGTAGTGTGCATAGTTCGTGCGCACAAGGCGTCTACACTATGGGAATTCTGTTACATTTCATGATACATTACGACAATGTGGACCGCAAATTCTTTAATTTCGTAAGTCGTAAGTCACCATAATAATATGCAAAAGTAAGTTTGGTTGTTTGTTGCCTTGCTTCAACAAGGGTATGGAATGATGGTAGCAGATATCGAATGATGAATGACTGTAATGAATAGCTTGCTGAGTCAATGATTTGACTTAGACATCACAATGAAATACAATTATTAATGACGCAAGCAACAATGCTGTCTTAAGTGAATCAAAGGTATTCGTTGATATATATCATAGATCATCATCAAAGATAGGTATCGAATTTAATTTTGGTAGGTACTAGACTAGTCTACAAAATAAAAAAACATCGCCCCAGGCACTGTTATATTATTACCTTTATTTCACGAAAATACCTACTTATTTATACGGTCAAGACATTTCGATACACGGACAATACCATTGTTCTGAATGAGCTGAACACAAAAGGTAAAAGATAACTGGAAATACCTAAAGGTTGAATCGACATTTCAGACTTATCATTTACACATTTTTATAGTAAACTTTAACCATTTATTGATGTTCACCAGTAAAAACTTATATATTTAGGACTTTTACCTATGATTGATAATAATATAACTTTTAAATTCAGTTTAGTTATATCGTACATTTCATTTCTATTTTAGTTTGCATGACAAAATTGGTGGAAATAGCATGGCACGGTTGAACTTTTATTTTAAGAACCTTGAAACCTTATTTGAATAATTTCATTGATGTATTGATTGATTTAGATATTTGCACTGTGTCTAATATCTTTAATTTTGTACTAAATTCCGCCCGCGGATTCACTGATATAATTTACATTTTAAGTATATGTACCCGCATAAAATGTACCATAATATGTTAATCCAGGGTATTGAAAAATTTAAACCCGTTCAGCTGTTCGTTAAGACGTGAAGGTAACAAACATACAAGTATTCAAACATATTTTAGAATGTATATTAGGAATTAGGTGTGCCTACATTTTAACTAACTGGATACCTAAAAATAGAAAAAGAGAAAAGCCATTTAAAAGGTGGAATGAAGACATCATACAAGGGGCTTGAAAAATATAAATTTACGAAACATGGAAATTTATCACCAAGAAGTGCCAGAGATAGGGAAGAATGGCGTTTCTTGAAGGAAGCTTTTACTGCCAAAGGTTCAAGCACAATTCAAAACACAAGCCCAGTTTTGCAATTAGCGAGAGAATTACATCGCTTTTCTAAAATCGACAAAAGAAAATAGAGCCGAGACCGTTGTATTGTCATATTAAACCACTTTTTTATTTAAAGTTCGGTTTTAAGGTTCGCATCATCGTTGGCTTAAAGTCGGAGTTTAAGGTTGCACACTGGTTTGACCGCTCTGTACACCTGGCCCTATAGGACACCTATAGCTATAACAACCTTTAACTCGTTTATCGTAATTTATTCAAGGCGGTTGCTGTGAAGTTGAATTGATATTGACTTATAAAAAGCTGTTCGATTCAATAAATCGACATTCAATAGCCAAAAAGACAAATAAAATGTCAACGGAGGTAAATTTATACTACATACGACCGACCATTATTTCTTAAATAATAACAAAAACAGTGTAGCTGGTCGATGACTTTATGAATTGAATGAATAAGTTCCTTTATTGACGCAGTCCTTTCATCTATATTCTCGTATACATTCTCCACAATGAGTAATAATGATTTTACTTTTTAATTTTCAGGTGTTGCTAATATGCTGCTTGGCCTTGGCTAGTGCTGGTACACTCGGCACCGATTACTCTCCAGCCACAGCTGTTTCATACTCCTCTATAAAGATTGGAGCTTCAAGTTTTGAACAGAATCCATCAGTTGGATACGCGATCAGCTCTTCTCCAACGTACAATTCTCAGGAAAGATACAAGATAGACGAAGAAAGCATCTACAACTATAAAAAACCACATACTGCACCCACATACACTGAAGCAATTTTTCCACGATACGATCCATCTAGATCTCGTGTTTTGAATTTAGTAAGACCTTTACCAGCCAGAAACATGCCACAATCGCCATCACCCGAATTTGCTTCAGTGCCGTCAGTGTTGAAAACTGAAGGACTTTCAGCGTACGCTTCACCAAATTATGCATCAGAACTGTATTCAGCACCTGAAGCAGCAACAGGATTATCTAAAGCTTCTCTCGGACTGTCAGCGTACACTTCATCTATTGATGTTTATGCAACAGAAAAAGCACCGGCTGTAGCTTTTACGGCGTCTGCTTCTTCAATTAGAATCCAACCAGTCAAATCTGCCTTGATATACTCAGAGTCAGTGCCTTCTGGATTTGGAGGTATTTCAGCTTATGCGTCTTCGAGTGATACATCTGAAGATCAGGCTAAAGGCTACCCTGAAACTCCTGTATCTCATGTGTCTGTCAGTAGTTCAGGAACAAACTACTCCTGGTAATTGTAATGTTTATTTATAGAGGCGCGACTGATTTAACATAGTTTATAAGTTTATGTTTAGACTTATGTATGTTTTTTGATTAAATTATTTCATTCTAGACTTTGCTTTGGTTATTGATATTTTTAATAATATAGTGCTCAACGTCTTAAGTACTGGCTCCTTACAATATGATCTTCCAATGTCGCACAAACTAACTCGCAAACGAACTAACTAATGTCGCAATAACTTTACACATACCAGATTTTATAAAAATTCTTGATAAGTTCTACTTTATTTTTCTACTATAGGTACTAAGTTATGGGTCTCAGGTTTTAAGTTCATTTAATGACCATTTTGTTTCGAAGCATCCACACCTTGTAAAGTCTTGCTAATTAGACGACATCAGAAATGTTACCAGCATAACTAAGTATTTCATAACTTTAATAGTAGACAATTATGTGATAATGGCTTAAGTTTGAACCACGTCATTTAGGGCCTAGGACATTAAAGCTGCCTACGTCTAGACTTTACTGAATCAACATTCTGTGAACCAATTACGTACTTTAGTCACATGAGTGAATAACTAACAGAAGGGAAGATATTTTAGTAATAATGTTACATTTGGATCCATTAGTTATTTGTGTCGGAGGATTGTCAGGCAATCCCATGGAATTAATATATATACTTACTTATGGCAGTCGACATCGTCCCGACATGAAGATCACGACCGCTCTGTCAAGAGTGAATCGACTAAAAAGAAGTCTATGCAAGACAATAAATGTCTATGATACGAAATCAATACAAAACATTTTTTTACCAGAAGATTGGTTGGTTGAGTGGTTTGATAAGCAAACGAAGCAAGCAATTGAGTCTCAAACATGAGTCAACTAGAAATACATAATAATAAAACTAGAAGTACATATTAATCGTTACTTTAAAAGAAATCATTGTAGTAAAAGAAAAGCAGGAAGTTTCAATATTAATTATAGTGAAGCTTTTTCTCTTTCTATTTATATTTTACTCGCGTGCTTAGATTACACAACCACATCCTTTCATGTACTGGAACAGAGGAAACTTGAGATAAATTAGTGTCGATCTCAAGGGCACCTGGTAAAATTAATTTGGAAATAATTTATGCGAGATGGGATAGTCATTTAATCAAATTTTGGAGATTGTACTCGTGTGTGCCTATACGTCAAATATTTCAGGATTGCTTCCGTCCGCGGCTTCAGTTGCGCGTTTTTTTATACTACTAAGTTAGCAAACATGCATACGGTCCTCCTGACCCGAATAGTAACCTGATAGTAACCCGAATAAAAAGTGGCTGTCGGCTAATTCCTTTTCTTAATACTCTGTACTATCTTATATGAGGTCTAAAGCTACGTATCTATCTATGTGCAAAATTTAAGCGCAATCAGTTGCCTATATCAGTCCTTTGCGGGGAATAGGTCTACCCAGATCAGAAAGGGGAATGCCCCTAATACCCACACTAGGTTAACATGTTGGGGAAAGCAGGGCTCAGCTTTTGACGCCGCCAATGCTACTGCCTGTCGACGGCCAGGGGATGTAGCTGTGTCGGCCGCAATTCATTAGTTAGAAGGGTGCACCAAGGGAACGTGGACTTGGTTTGGTTTCCGAAGGTAGAGGTCGGAACCCTTTGCACACCATCCTCTATTTTTTTATTAACTTTTGTCAGTTCATCCTCACATCCTTACATCCAAACTTTTGCCTTTATTAAATTAGTAACTTTACCATATTTCACAAGAAACGTGATATTAAAACAAAATTAACCAGGAACTTGAAGTAATCGTGGGGTAGATTGCTTAGTCGTTTTTGCCTGATAACAAAGATTGTACTTACAGGTTTTGTATGTTTTTTGTATGTTTTGAGCAAGGGAGTTAATGGAATTCAATACTGAATGCGTGCGTAAATAGGTAAACAATTTTTGACGCCTTCGCTCACACTAGTATAGATATGCTCCCCGAATAGTCCACATTACGGATGAAGAGTGCAGCTAGCAGCCTAGCGGAACTAACAAAAACGTTTTTATAGTCAACAAGGGCAAATCAGAATGGCCATGCCTACGAAAATTATGCCAAGTTTTATGATTAAAATACGAAGCATTATGCTCTTTCCGCAAAACGTCGGTGAATGCATCATATTTTGTTTGTATATAAGTATTAATTAATACCATTCATAATCATCGTTTTGGCTACTATCATGTCAGTAGGATATATCAATATTCAATAAAATTATAGGTACGTGCTTTGTGAAAGCCAGAGACCACTTTTAATGAAACTTATCATTTAATATCTTGATATACTCTAGATATAGTTTAAAATATTCTTGTTTATTATTTAAATTCATATAGAAATTTGTAATTATTCGAAAACGAAGGTTTTTTATAGGATTTTATAGGATTCATAGTATTTTTTATTTAGGAACCACAAGTAATTTATTCATATACCTGTAACTTCTAGTTACTAAAATATATTTGATTTGATTTGAAGTACCTTATTCCAACTGAACTAACTCGCTTAATCTGAGCGTGGATATGGTGAGGTTAAATCACGTTTATGAATAAAACAAAGTACGTATCACATAAAGGAGAAATAAACTACGACATAGACAATTCGCAGAACCTGCTCTATCAAATCCAGTTTGAAGATTTCTTAACCAACTCAACCAAATAGTTAAAACGAAGTATAGAGGTGACACTCAAGTAATTAATTCAATCTTTGGTAACGATACGAATTATACTAAAAACACAAAGGCGAAGTTTGTAAAAAAATGTGATCTGTGTGATATTTCTTCAATTTCACCCAAAATTTACTGCATTTGAGCTGAAATTTAGGACATAAATGTAGTTCTGGACCAGTAAATTACATTATAGGCTATTTTTCATTCTGGTAGGTACCACGCGATTGAAGCCGCGGGCGGAAGATAATAACAATAATTTTCACAAATAAATAAAAATAAAATAAAATAAATATAATTAAAAAATATAGTAAGCTGATGCATATAACAAAAACAACTAGAACACTACCTCATGCAATGAGTAAGAAAATAAGACTGTTTTAAAATGCCTTATATTCCTTACTTAGAAAAACAAAAAATGCTTTTTATCTTGCCCTCATTCTAAGAAAAATGCTTTTTATCTTGCCCTCATTCTAAGAAAAATACATAATTATCACATTAGATATCGCGAGAATTGACAAAATTCTATATAAATTTGTCAGTTCTTGCGATATATGTAATTATGTATATTTCCGAAAATCAAGAAGTTTTAAAAAAAAAAGCCAAGGAGTTTCATTTCTTTAACTGGCGTGTTTAGATAAACAGTCATAGGTAACGATACAAAAGGTACATTTCTATTACGGGTTTCTTCCAATGGTGCACAATGGTGTTTGTCGGTGGTGGTGTAAACTAAAACGTTTCGAGGAGGTAGGCTGGCAAGCCACGATTGACCTGTCCATGTGAATTGCAAAACATTTTAGAAGAGTGGTTTCTATGGCGGCTTGTAAAATGGTTTATTTCTACAAAGTAGTTCCTTTGAGAATATAATGGAACCATACAGTACACTATTAGGTACTGTCTACTTCGAGCAAATATATAGTATCTCGATGACTGTCTAGCGAGAAAACTGATTTAATAGCTTTAACAAAAAGGTGGAATGTGTGAGATAAAAAGTCTTAATACGGGATTCTTTTTATCGTGATAACGATTGATAAAATACTTGGCCGTCTTTATGAATGAAAAAAAAATAAGTAAGAACTTCAATGAAATTTCGTCATCATAACCTGTAGCATTATACTTTCTTGCATAACATTCAAATAACAAAAAACAGTCTGTTAAAAACGACTTCTAAAATCAAACAACAAACCTTTCAATCTACCTAAATTCCCGCTTTTTTTTGATGTCGTCTATTTATCTGGCAAGTCTGACGAGACTAACCTATGTAGCATGTGAACCTTTCTTACAAAGTCACAATGTTCAACCCCAAACAAAAGCGCATGATATGTGGTAAGTTCACGTTCTTTGCATGATCGGAAACATGCCTAAGCTGAAAATGTTTCTATCATTTTATGCTGCTGTCTGAACTAATTACATAGTACTATAAGTATCTACGTACTTACTTATTAAGTAACTATTCTGTGACTTCATAGAAAAAATGATCATTATTAATCGGTTAAAATACGTACGAAAGTATTCATTGCCTCTAAGTCCATTGTAAACTCGTTTGACAAGCCTACTCCATCTAAAATAAAACTTATTACTTTTTTTTTATAATACTTAAAGATGGAACAAGCACATCACCTGATGCCTATGCCTGATGCGATATGCCTGATGTTAAGTAGTAACCATTACCTATAACAAAGTATTGCAGCGTAGTTCGCACATGCTTGGATCATAACCTACGATGCAAAGCTGTGCATCCACCAACTTAAGGCCTGAAGGTGATGGTGACAGCCTAGTGTCTGTAATTTTACCTAATATTACATCACTCACTCTTTTTAATGTGTAAAGTTTCCAAAAGGATATAATCCACTACTGTAGAGTATGTATATATACTCAAATATAACACTTAAAAATCTTTTAATTGGCTGTCAAAACCTATTCACTTATTTACTCATGTACCTAGCTGTAAGTTTTCCTAGAGAATAAAATAAAATTAATAAATAAATAAAATATATCTATAACAAAACCTAGATCGATGTATGTGTAGCGACACTCGCAGTCCATGTGGTACGAAACAGAATTCTAAAGATATGTTTGAACTTTTGGGAATACAGTTTTGGGACGGTGTACATCGGAAAAAAATAAAAATAAATTATTTATGTGCTCATACATAGGTAGATGAATGTAACCAATATAATATTACGTAGATTTATATTTTGTAGCATCATAAATAAACTAACGATTCCTAGTTCGTCCAATCAACATTCTATAAAAAGGAAAACTCTTCAGAAATGTTAATTGATTTGATCATGAATACCGACACCATCAAGATTTCAGTTTATGGCCATAAAAATGTTAGTAACATAATTTAATTTAATTTTAGCCATATCGCTAGGTGACATACTAATTTAGTATGCTGTATTAGTTTCATACATTTTGTGTCCTAACAAGCTTGTATGTAGTATGAACTAGATTCAGTACTAAGGTGCGCCTGCGCACGGGGGTAGGCCGCTTGGTATAAAAGTGCCACACTACACTTAATTCGTATCACTTGCCGTAAGGATTTTATATAACAAAATGGCAGCTAAGGTACAGCATATTATATAAATGAAGTTCTACAGTGTATTTAATAAATGTGAACGAAACTATTCAATGGAGTAAAATGAAAACCGTTATGCAACCCAGAATAAAATTGAATTTTAATCCCAAAATTTTCAGTGAGAATTGGACGAATGAAATTTCCAAATTATAAAAAGGATACTCGATTTCCTATAGCCCTGAAACTCAAATCATTTTTTGTGTGCAATTTTAATTACGTCAATTTAAAATTGCTGTCATTATAACTGAGCTTTATGTACTTTCTGCAATAATTTTTGTTGGTTTACCTTTTTTTCTGTCTAAATTTCCATTAGCTGCAATCTTCAACAACATTGGAGCATTTATGTTAAACGTGTTTCCAACACAATTATGATAACGACCGGTTTATAAACAAAGAATGATAGCTAACATGTGCAGGATTTCCAGTGATTGAGCTAATACCTTGTTTCAGTTCATCGTTCTTCTCTGCGCGTTGGCGTCCGCACGCGCTGGTGGCTTATACGGGGGTGCTTACGCCGCCCCCTACGCCTCATACGCCGCAGCGGCCCCGTCTTACGCGTCATACGCCGCCCCATCCTACGCGTCATACGCCGCCCCATCCTACGCGTCATACGCCGCCCCATCATACGCGTCTTACGCTGCACCAGCGGTGTCATACGCCGCACCCGCTGTGTCGTATGCATCTGCTCCTCTGATCAAGAGCTACGCCGCTCCAGTAGCGACCTACGCGTCGGCTCCTATCGTAAAGAGCTATGCCGCGCCAGCTCTCTCCTACAGTGCACCTGCTGTATCATACGCCCCGTCTCTAGCGTACTCCACGCCTGTGGTTAAGGCAGTGGCTCCAGCTGTGTCATCCGTCTCTTCCTACTCTACTCAGACCGCTCACGCCACCCCAGTTGCGGCCTACGCTCACGCCCCCGTCGCGTACTCGGCCCCTATTTCAGCTTACGCCGCTCACGCCGCCCCCCTGACTTACGCCGCTGCCCCCGTCCTGAAGTCAGTGGCGTACTCCGCCCCTGCTGTCTCCCACGTGTCCTACAACGGACTTGCCTCTAACTACGGCTGGTGATCAGGTTATCGACTGTTTGTTTAGTTGTTATATTGTGTATATATTTTATACAATGAGAATAAAATATTAAAAGTGATACTTGTATTGATTTTAATTTATTGTTCCTATGATGACAGTGCATAAATAATACAACACGCATGAGAGCTTCTAAAAATGGAGTGAAAATTTCTTTAGATCTATAGCCATAAATTACTTGTCTGCTAAGTTAGCTAAGTAATAATTATCTTCATAAACGTAAAAAAGTTTTTTCAAGAGGGCTTGGGAGGTACAATCAGCACATATTTTTTTAATACTTTCTGAAGTTGATAATTTCTGATATTAATGTATCAACATTTCGCAAGTATCTCTAGCTACAGATGAAGATGTCTACAAAATGATATTCATACCAAATAGGCAATGTCCGGTTACATGAAACTTTGTAGAACCAGTTTTGATTGCCTCGGTGCAAATTCAAACTGCCCTTTAAAACTCTGTGGGTTCATTCAAAACTAGGTCATGTTGTAGAATATCAAGGACTTAGCTTCATTGAATCTTAATGTGCAATGAACATATGTAACAAAGTAAGCTTTCTGTATAAAAGTAGTTATAATTGATGTACTTAAAACAGGTCTACTATAAACGGCTTGGTCACTGAATAGTATAATGAAATCTGTCAGGATTTGTCAGCGGATATGGGTTGACCAAGTTGTGAGATAGTCAATGTATAATATATTTAAAATATACACTATTTGACACAGTGCAAACTCTAGAAATTATCTAATATCCGGCAATATTGCACGACATAAATCAATAAATTCAAATAATTCATAATTATGATATCTAAACGCTTGTAACTTTTGCCTTTAAAGATGGATACTTAAATAAACTTTGATTAAAGAAGCAAAAATTCAAGTTTTATCTAAAATATAGAGTACATAAGTGTATCTTAATGTAAGAGGAACTGTTTGTTTTGCAAATAATAATATTTACACTAGTTTATATTCCCTATTATAAAGTTTCCAATACGAATGAGTAATTTCACGCTAGTTTCATGGGTAAAATTAGTGTATATGTTTATTCCCTTGCAACTTCGTAACGGCTGAACAGATTTAAATGAAACTTGGGATACACATAGCTTGAACATCTGATATGAAATAACATAAATATAATATACCATTCTATCCGGGTACCACGCAAACGAAGCCACGGGCGGAAGGCTACTAAACATTACAGGTGATAGAGCGCTGCTCGATTAGTATGTTCAAATAATATGTTTGTGGATACAAGACATTTTTTTAAATATATATTTACTACTAGAATCTGCCCGTGACTTTGCTCGCATGGTACCTACTCGAAAAAAAATCCTGTGTTAATCCAGGTCACAAACTATTTTTATTCCAACTTTCATCGAAATCCGTTCAGTCGTAACTAAGTTAAGTAACAAAACTTACTCACACATACACACATAACTTTCGCATATATAATTTAGTTTGACGACCTCTGTGGCGCAGTGGGTGAAGGTCTGTCTGAGAGTCAGAAAGTAGCGGGTTTGATTCCCGCTGCGAGACAAATGCTTACATTCTGCAGATATTTGTCTCGGGTCTGGGTGTTTTCTACGTATGATATCTATTCACAAAAAAATGTATTTAAGTAAAATACAAAAAAATGTATTTAAGTAAAATACAAAAAAATGTATTTAAGTAAAATACAAAAAAATGTATTTAAGTAAAATACATTTTTATGAACCACCATGTGGTTCCCATAACACAAGCTCTGTTTAGTTTGGGGCTACATGATGCTGTGTGATAATGTGTAGCATTATTTATTTTATTATTTTATATCTGCCGTATACCGAAATGTGTCATGTTGTCTGACTTTACACTCGTATTTGTACACCTCATGATCAGGTCACGATGACCATGGTCCAATATTTTATGGGCAACATTTGTCACTAGAACGCGAGATCGTTTTGGACACATCTGATTTATCGTGGCATTTACAAAACGATGCGAGAGTCGCGGTAACGTACACGTTGCGTGTCACCATTCGTGCTTAATCTTCATATGGTTGCCATCATTCCTTTGTTGTTACTGTTTTACTGCTGTTGTATGACATATATACGAGGTTTCTCTTTATGTTGGAAGTTAGTGTTGTTATCACAAGTTATTATAGTTAAAACACGGAAAAATTGTTATACAACCGGAATTACACATACTTTTAAGTAGGTACTGAAAAAATGGGATAAGTATAATATATGTTTTTTTGATGGACGCAGGGCATTGCATCGTTGTAGCATGTTCGAAATAAACGTGATCTATGATAGGTAATGGTTACCTCTTAACAACAGGTGGACCATGTGTTTTTCCATCTTCAAGCACCATAAAAAAACTATGTTGGCAAAATGGCGTATCTTAAAATTTTAGTTCAATTTCATTCACCGTTCGCGAGCTAGCTATTAAAATTATAAGTATAGCAAGGAATAGGAAAACGAGTTAAAACATTCAAAATTCATCAATGTACCGATCGATATACGACGTACTTGGTACCGACATACCTAGGTTTTCTTGCACAAAATTAACTACCAAGAGTCTACTACCAAGTCCACTAGTGTCTAGATCAATAGAATCGCACCCCGTAGACATCAGAACACTCACTTTAAAATAATCACTCACACTAAAGAGCCACACAATCACACACTTTAAAATAATTCCCACGCCGCTGATGCATCATTGAAATGTCACAATGTTTGTTGAACTAATTACGTAGTGTCATAAAACAACAACAATTCATAATCATGCTATGATAGCAATCACTTCAAGCCTCATTGTTACAAGAAGGCCAAGAGCGATGTTGAAAACTTGGGCCTAGAATCCTTGGCTTGTTGCCACACGCTTCTATGAATGTGACAAATTATACCAGCTATTCATCAACGCTAATTTAAAAGTACTTACTTGAATTCTTGGAGTTCTCTGTATGTACTTCCAATGAATAAAGACTTTTAGGTGCAAGTATTTTGTTTTCATATGTCACATATCTAATGAATCCGTTACGTCGATAGTGAGTGCATATAAATACTAGAAAAAATACTTAGGAGGTAAAATAACCCACAAAAGGTAAAGTATCCCACAGAAAAGCCTGCGGCAGCGGTTAGGCGTAGTATTCCGTTGTGATTGCTTATTTTTGTATTTACGTAACAAGACTTTACACAGGTGCGGCCGTGATTCGGCCTGAAGGCTGCAACTCAAGCTCCACCCTTTTTTTGCAAAAGACCTTATTCAAACCATTCTACCAAAAAGTATCAATTTTTGGCAGAATGGTCAAGGACTTTAGCAAAATTGCAGGCCGAGGCCGCGGCCGAGGCTGTGTATTACATTGTGTATATTATACACAACCTGTGGCTTAAGCTGAAAATCTTGTAAGAATCGTTGATCCCGGACCATCATGAATGAAGCAAGCAAGATGAAGCATATTAACAGAAATAACCGACAAATTATTATGAACTGTCCGCTTTTGTGTCTTTTATTATTTTTTAATAAAGTTTTTAAGACACAATTTAAGCACCCACAAGACATAAAATTCATCATCCTATGTTAATCATCATCGATTAGATAACTCCATTTGATAACACTGTCGTCTATTTAGTGTTCATCCATTCCATAAAATGACACCAAAACATGACCATCTATCACGATATCCAATTCCAAGGTGATACACAAAATAAATAATGTATTTCGATAATCAAGGAAGATCATGATGAATGAATTCATTGAGCACAACAGAATCATCCGTGTGAAAAAATAAATAATTCCCTATATCAATATCTATGATGAAACTCGTTGAATAATGCAACAGACATTCAATGGACCGGAAAAAATATAACAACATTACCTGTTACCAGCATAGAATATAGAGAAATATATTCGGTAAAATAATAATTCTAGTACTTTTTTATGATACCTATTGATGGAACTAGCAAATGGTCCACGTAATGTTAAGTGGTAACCATTACCTATAACAAAGTTTTGCTTCGTAGGTCACGGATATTAGGGACGTGCCCTACGATGCAAAACCCTGTGTCTATCTACTTACTCATGAAGATGTTAAGCCTCATTTGCCTGTAATTTCACCGGCACCCACACCCTTCAGACCGAAACACAGCAATGTACCAGAAATAGGCATGGTGGCAGTACGTCCCCGGATGAGCCCTTCACAAAGAACTCTACTCCTAAAAGTAAAGTAATTAAAAGTAAAGTACTTAGTTCAAAAATAGTAGTAACTTACAATTTTCGAAATGTTTTGAAGGTATGAATGACCGTGGCACGAGGCTCAGACTACCATAGGAACGAAGAGAGTGGTATAATCAAAGGCTTAGTACCAGTAATGGGCTGAAAATGGCTGAAAAGATAGACAGACGGATAAATTATTTATTGTACACTAAAAAAAATCAACAATTTCCAGGAAATTTTACAATTTAAAAGAATGTACATTGGGTGGTCTTATCGCTGAAAGCGATCTCTTCCAGACAACCTTTAGAAGGACCAGACAATAACAATAAACAAAATACGGCGGTGAATAGACGAGACTAGCTACTTATGATGATGATGATGATGAATAAATTTAATCATTTTCTTTATTTAATTTTTGTGCAATAGTCTAATTTACCTAATTGTACATACTTCAATAACAAGTAGATCTACACTGAATCCTAAAAAAACGAAAGTGTGTTGAAAAATATAGTGGTGTTTGTTTGTTTTCTAATCAATCTTGCATTAACATTGTCAGGGGAAGAAAAAAGACTTAGGATATCGTCTTAGAAATTTCTCATAAGTTCGTTTATGAGCTTGTTATCATTTATCTTGCTGTTGAAAATATCGAAAATGAATAATAGGTAGTTTTTTCCCTCGGCTTCATTCGCGTTTATGCAATATATTTATCAAACAACCAATCGCATATGCTTTAATTTCACTGATATATAAACTAAAACGTACAGAGTTGTTAAAGTTTTTAAGCCGAATAAAAAAATACTATTATTTTGATCCGCTTTAAATACTCTTTGTTTCCAGTAACTTCCTCATTTCAATTGCATTTTAAGCGGCATATTTTTGGAAAGGTTGCCCTTTGAAACTAAATCTGGTAACTAAAATTTATCATCCTACTTTCGAAGGGTTCCGCATTGATTTGTAGTATTTTCTTGGTCTTTGAAATTCTTATTGGCTTAATAAATCTTCTACTAAGGCCATGTTTACAAAACAAAATCAGATGTTTGTGTCACCTTGAATAAGCCCTAAATGAGTTCCTTCAAGGTAGGTTTTAAAAATAAACTCACCTTATAGCTATTATTAGGTATTATAACTCATAATAAATAATGTGGGACATTACATTATCCAACAGCACCATCTAGCCTAAGGATTAAAGAAGATAGACTAGTTAGAAGTCTATATTTCTGAAGAATTACTTAAGGGCTTTTTGATCAATATTGTCTACTTTACTAACACCATCATCACTACATGAAACACTAGCTGTTAACTACATGCCATGTTTACGTAAATTACCCTAATGACCTGCAAATTCAATCAATCATTTTGTCAATAGTTGCCCAACCTATCTCAAACAACGCTGGGGGCTAACCATATTCGCATGTTTCGAAACAGTCCATACTCCATAGTGTACCTATCTATTCTAATATCGCCAGCAGTTGCAATGTTATATGTGTCGTGACCAGCCTAACCACTGATCTAATGAGCTTTCGGGTCGTTGAACTTCTTGCATGACTTTTGACCTCACAGTTGGATGATAATGATACGCTCACCTACGATGATACTTGTGACTTTTCAGAAGCCAAATGTTAATAAATAATTTAAACTTATTTGTGCACGAAATCTAATATTATGATAAAAAAATTATTATGAATTTCAACAAATATCAGTGTTATCCATAAATTTTAATAGGCTGTCGATGTAAGCCTAACCCTTGATTACATTTTATATTTGCCGTCGTAGCCTAATTAATGTTATACCATATATCTTTTTTGAGTTAGGACAGTATTTTCATTATTACTATTTTTTCGAGCGGAACCTAAAATGCTCATCCTCGTACAGCTTCCTGTTTTTAACAAACGGTCGGCGTTTCACCTTCATTTTAAAAATATTCTTTAAAATATTAATATTAATACAAATATTTTGATACAATTATACTGCTATATAACTAAAATCGTCTAGAACGTGACAATAGCGAGGTCGCTTTGTTTCCGAGATTTGGTCATATATAAAGCTGACATTTGTACTATTGTGCATTCAACACATCATTTTCAAATAATACACATCTAAGGCAAACCAGCAAAATGATCGCTAAGGTAAATATAAATATAATAATATATGTAATGTATATCTATTTAAAGGGCTTACCGATAAGAAAGATTACTATCAAAGGGTTTAACAAAATGAAAGGGTACAGTTCACCTTTGATTTACGACGATCCCATTGTATACTTGTAATGAGTACCTAGGCATTTAAATGCTTATAACAGTATTTTAGAGATTTTTGTGAATGATAATCATTTGAATAAAGATCGTTCACACCGATTTTAATTAATTAGTAATTGGCTTAGGCAGATCATGAACACTTTGTCAAAATCGAAAAAAGTTCTATGTTCTAAATCGGTTTACATAATCAAATTTTGAAATTGTCAACTTTGGAAAAGGTATTTCAATGCCTAGAAAAACTTCAGTATGTTAATTAGAGGTTGATATGAGGTACATACACGTAATGATGATGACGAATAATGACGAATACCAATTTTGTTTATCAAACCAATGAAAAGTCATTTTGGATTACGGCATCGACACCTATGCTTATCAAATTGTAATCAACATTTTTTTTACAGATTGTAGTGTTCTTGTGCATTGCCTACACCGCTCAAGCGGGATACATTGGCGGTGGCTACTCTGGCCTGGGCTACTCTGGTTTGGGCTACTCTGGCCTGGGGTACTCCGGTGTCGGCTATCATGGAGTTGGCTACGGAGTGGCTCCTGCCTACACGGCCTATTCTGCACCCATCGTAGCTAAAGCTGTCATACCTGCTGTGTACTCCGCTCCTGCTATTTCCCACGTCTCCAGATACGATGTCCACGCTCCTATCGTCAAGTCCTATGTGGCTCCGGTATCTTACGGTGGTGTTTACGGTGGTTACGGTGGCTACGGATACGGTGGACTCGGAGGCAAATATCTGTGGTAGATTAATTGTCTTTTCAAATGACTGTGACACTTTTTGGTCTGTGCTAGAAAGTGATAGGTCATTGATGAATGAGTGAGCTTTGTCCATATGTGCACTTTAAACTTCATCTTTCGTTATCAGCTTTGACTACGATCTTGTATCTAGCGTACGTAATAGTTGAATACTTTTGACTCATGCAGTTTACCGTTTAACTGAAACGATAACTGACTGCTTAAATAGATAAATTGTAAACGCATGAGCTATGGCGTCAGTATCACATATACGGAGGAAAATGCAAGATTAAGTTAAAAACGCATTAATTTGGACTTTAGCAGTTGTGGTTGATTGACTGGAAACATCACATGTTTAAAAGTAATATTATTGAAGATGTGTTGAAATAGTAACGTACACTTGCTTAGAGAGAATTGTTATATTACAGTATTTTTGAGGCATTGTTAATTTTGCTGAATTCTTGCCCGAGATTAGAAAATTGTATGAGAACGTTTCGCCACGTTCTGTCTGTGATATAATTGTGTAACGATTAATATTTATGAAAAAAATATATTCTTTTAAAATAAACTTATAAATTAGATATTTCTGTTTTTTTTTATTGCTGCATGTCAAGAAAAGCTATATAACTAAACTGAAGTCCAAGAATTAGAACAGGCTAACCCCCCTAATTCATAACAAATGTCATTTTGTAACGGCTTGATAAAGTAAGTCCATGTAATTTAAATGTATATAAATAAATAAATAAATAAATAATGCTGGACTATCACACAGCATCATGTAGCCCCAAAGTAAGCAGAGCTTGTGTTATGGGAACCACATGATTGATATATTACATATATCCTTTTTTTTTTTTAAATACATACATATCATACATAGAAAACACCCAGACCCGAGACAAATATCTGCAGAACATGCAAACATTTGTCCCGCGGCGGGAATCGAACCCGCAACCTTCTGCGTCCCAGGCGGACCTTCGCCCACCGCACCACAGACGTCGTCAAATATAAAAAGAGGAGTCAAGATATTTTAACGCCATTTTAGCTATCTAAGGTTAAAATAACTGTTATGAATAGGACGGTAACACTATAAAGACCTATAGGCTTCCCATCCCTAATTTAATTATTTTATTTTTTCACAATTGAATGACTAGTTACAATGTTACATTACGAGTAATAACCAATTGATATAAATGTATTTATTAGGTACTTACCTACTTAGGCAAGATACTGCTATAGGCGATTCAGTCAATCATCCTATCATTATTTTCATTTTGCATGATAATTAATATCGCGTATGATAAAATTATATTGTAATTTCTCATAAAAATACGAAAATTGCTCTATATTTTGAAATTTGCGTGTAATTATTTTGTTTGATTACATACCTAATTAATATACGTACTCGTATAATAAACATTAATCGGCTAAAACTGCCCGTGACAAATCTAACGAACACAGATGAAGGAAATTTTTGTTTTTGTTAGTAATTTTAAATAAAAATTTGCATTTCTTTTATAAATATTAAATGACTAATAACAGTTAACAGTAGTACTTACTTCACTCACCCATGTAAATGTGCAGACATTCAAAACATTGAAATGAATTCTCATGTCATTGGCAATACTTTTAATGCATAATACAATAAACCCGATGTTAGATACGATCTTTTTCATCAAAATAAGAATAGAGCTCTTTGTTGTCTTGTAGCAAAGTCTAATATTGTCTGTTTTTTTGTGAACATGTTAGTAAATTATAGTTGTTGCAGTTTAAGATAGTGCTAATTAAAGTGGTCATGCTCCGTTTCTCATCCAAAAATCTAATGGAACCTTGAAAAAAAACATTTCCTTTGTTTTAGGTATAAAAGCGTGTAACAATAGCTTTGAATCACTCAACTCGTCATTGAAGATACAAGCAACATGTTCTCAAAAGTAAGTAATGTACTACATTAAGTTACTCATTAGTATAAAGTAAATAAATCATAATATAATAATCCAATCCAATGTAAAAAGTTGGGTTCCTTCTTCGTTGCCATAAAGCTAAACTCATTCATACTACAAAGATTTATGGTGACAAGTACTGCAAATTCTAAAATCTTTGGACTCACATAATAAAGTTTTATTGCAGATCTTTGCCGTCGCAGTATGCCTCTTTGGGTTCGCCCATGCTGGAGGTCTTAGCTCTCTTGGCGCTGGCGGATATGGTGGCTACTCTGGCCATGGTGGATTAGCAGGCTACGGCGGTGGTTACGGTGCCGGTGGCTACGGCGGTGGTTACGGTGCCAGTGGCTACAGCGGTGGCTACGGCGCTGGATCCCACGGTGGATACGGTGGATACGGTGGCGGTGCGGGCTACGGACTAGCTCCCGCAACATCATACACCACGGTCACTAAAGTTATACCCGCCTCTTCCTCTCACTCCGGTCTTGGACTTGGCGGTGCCGGACTTGGCGGGTGGTCTGGTGCTGGTCAACACGGTGGATGGTCCGGTGCTGGCCTTGGTGCCGGATACTCAGGTGCTGGTTACTCAGGCCACGGTGCTAGCCTAGGCCCGGCCACGTCCAGCGTACATCGCGTCGACTCTTATGGAGCTGGTTATGGTGGTGCCCACGGTGGATACGGCAGCTCCCTCGGCGGGTACGGCGGCGCTCTTGGAGGATACGGTGGTTCCCACGGTGCCTATGGTTCTCAGGGTGGATACGGTGGATATGGCAGTGGCTACGGCAGTGGCTACGGAAGTGGCTACGGCGCTGGCGGTTACGGAAACAAACTCGCCTGGTGATTAACATGAGGACCGATCTTATCTAATCTGTGATATGTAAATAAATACTCATAAGTATTGTTAAAAAAAATTATATCTATTTTAAAAACCTGCACCTATGTACCTATTGTATATAACACGCAAAACCTATCATTTTGGATAATTGTCAGTAGATACATCATTCATCATTATTATAAAAGTAAAAAAAATAAAATGTATCTACAAAACTACCCTGTTTTTTAAAGATTCAGCCTAAATTTGTGTTGGTGCAGTGGGTAAAGGTCCGCGTCAGACGCAGAAGGTTCCGGGTTCGATTCCCGCCGGGGACAAATGTTTGCATTATCTGCAGATATGTGTCTCAAGTCTGGGTGTTTTCTGTATATAGTATATATTGTATCCATTTACTAAAAATTGCATATAAGTATATATAAGCATATATCAGTTAAATGGATCCCATAATACAAGATCTACTTAGTAGGCCTACCTAATACAGGGGAGAGCCGGGCCAGACGGGGTATTGGGCAAGAAAGGGTAGCCGCTTTTTCTCGCAAACTAATCAACCAAACATAACTGTTATCACGCGTGACAATGCGTTGCCATGATACCATTTAGTCTCAACAATAACCGAGTAGCAAACACAGACCATACTTTTTATTTCCTAGAAAAACCTGTTTTTGCCGATTTGCTTATCTGTTTTGTATTTCACTGTGAACGTATTTATGACGTGAACAACATCAGTTCTGATTCAGCTCAAAATTATCCAAATGTGTCTACAATCAGGGTCACAAATAATAACTAGTTCGTCTTGACACGGTGCACTGTTTGTTAAAAAAAAAATTAAAATCATTTTGCCATGAATGGGCAAGATGGGGTATCATCCGCATCTTGCCATATCGAGGTACCTCATCTTGCCTTCAGTAAATCTAAACCTTATTTAAATATTTTTTGACTATTCAAGAAAGCTAGAAGCTTTTCCCATCTATCGGTAAAACCTTTAGCTTGAATAAAAAACGTGAAAAACCACTAAAATTGCTTTGTCACCTTTGCAAAAATGATATACTAGTCACTATGAAAAAAATAAATTTGTACAAGATAATAAACACGAAAAAATTTAATAAGAGCATTGAAAAGCACGAAAGTGATAAAAATATATTATGTGCAAAGAAAAAACAATCAAAAGTTTGTGCAGCACTAGATAAATGTGACTGCGACACTAGAACTTATTTCCATGGGTTATGTTGCGAAGGTAATTAATTAGACTCGAATAAATGATGGGCTGCATTTGATTATGTGACAGGTGGCCTCATTGCATCTATGCTGGCGTGTAGGACAAAGACGGTGAAATTACTTTCATCTGCGAGCTTTGTAAGCAATTATCCATGGGTACCCCATCTTGCCACCAGGGATATCCCATCTTACCCGCAGGGTCGGGTAAGATGGGGTATTTGTTTTTTTTTTTGATTTTGTTTTGTAGATGAGTAATTATAAGACAATTATTATTCCTTGCGAATTAAAAAAGATAGACTGATAACCTAACTACAAAGTACCATTATACAATATTAGGTCACTCTAACAGTTTTTATTTTATAGCACACATTATGAATGTGCTTAACAGAAATATGTAGAGACTCACTTCCGAAAGGATTTCCTTATTAACCCGGATTGCCAGAAAGGTAAGCACCATCGAGATTACTCAATTTATCGGGTTTGCCTTGACATTGAAACCACAAGCGCCTGCGGCTTCAGGCCCACGGGCCATCAGCCACAGTACCAGTTTGCACCCACTGATATAAAAGCGAAAGTGCTCCAATAATTATTACAATCAGCAGCAACGTGCCATACAAACATGTACTCCAAGGTACATAAGGATTTTGTTAACATTTAATTGAAATTCGATCGGTGGTCAAGTGATCTCATGCAAAAGTTCAAGTTCACAATCGAAAAAACCGTTTTTTGCAATTTAAATTCCCTTAAAAATATTTTTCAGTTATCTAATCGAAAGTGTTTCATTTAAAAACTGTATCTACATTTTAAGCTGTAATGGCCTAGTAAGATGTACCCTGACTTCCAATCCAGAGATCTTCGGTTCAAATCTCAGCCATGCCCCAATGGATTATTCGTTTCGATTGAAATACGCATTATCACGTGCTCAAAACGGTTAAGGAAAACATCGTGAGGCAGCTGCATAATCAGCTCCATGACCATGGCTTTCCTCTGGGTAAGGCCGATTAGGTTGAGAGGATGGTATAGGTGCTGGGCAAGCCTACTCCATCTGACCTTGTCCCAGGCACTACAACGTCCTGGTCAGCGAGTAAAAGTTACCACTTGACGCTGTACATTTTTGGCTGAGCAAGCTTTTCTTAATGTGTGTTTTTAAATAGCGCTAACGGAAAATGTATTGACAGGTGGTGATTTTCCTG
Source organism: Horisme vitalbata (assembly GCA_951804965.1). NCBI lineage: Eukaryota > Metazoa > Arthropoda > Insecta > Lepidoptera > Geometridae > Horisme > Horisme vitalbata. The sequence goes on from OX638101.1 coordinate 12,417,814, forward strand.
TGCGCGGCTGGTATTGCCTCCGCCGGCAACCTCCTGGCTGCCGCCCCGGTCCACTACAGCTCAGCACCAGCTGTATCATCCGTATCTTTCTCATCTCACTCTTCGCATGGTCCCGTCACATACGCCGCTGGTCCGGTTGTGGCTAAGACCTACGGTGCTGCCCCCTACGCCTACGCTGCTGCCCCAGTAGTCAAGAGCGTCGCGCCTGCTGTATCCTACTCTTCAATCTCCCACGGATCTTCCTACGGATACGCCAGCCCTGTCGTTGCCAAGACCATCGCTGCTCCTGCTGTGTCATACTCTTCGATCTCTCACGCTGCTCCCGTTCAGACCTATGCTGCTGGCCCAGCATACACTTACTCGGCCCCAGTTGTTGCTAAGAGCATCGCTGCTCCTGCTGTGTCATACTCTTCAATCTCTCACGCTGCTCCCGTTCAGACCTATGCTGCTGGCCCAGCATACACTTACTCGGCCCCAGTTGTTGCTAAGAGCATCGCTGCTCCTGCTGTGTCATACTCTTCAATCTCTCATGCTGCTCCCGTTCAGACCTATGCTGCTGGCCCAGCATACACTTACTCTGCCCCTGTTGTCACCAAGAGCATCGCCCCCGCTGTCTCTTACTCCTCCATCTCCCACTCTGCCCCCGTGGCTTACGCCTCTGCCGCTCCCGTTCTTAAGAGTTACGCCGGTCCCGCCTACTCCTACTCTTCTCCCCTAGTCACCAAGAGCATCGCCCCCGCTGTTTCTTACTCTTCTATCTCCCACTCTGCCCCCGTTGCGTACGCCGCTGCCGCCCCTGTCCTCAAGAGCTACGCCGCTCCTGCTTACTCCACATATTCTGCCCCCATTGTCACCAAGACTGTCTCTCCCGCTGTGTCTTACTCCTCCATCTCTCACGCCTCCCCTGTAGCGTACGCTGCTGGCCCTGTATTGAAATCATACGCTGCGCCCGCGTACTCTACCTACTCCTCCCCGGTCTTGACCAAGACCATCTCCGCTCCCGTAGTCAAGACTGCCGTTACCTACTCCGCTGCACCCGCGGTATCCCACGTCTCATACTCAAGCTTGGGATCCAACTACGGCTGGTAATCAAATAGACAAATATTTATTGAATATTTATTATTAAATGTAAATATTGAAAATATGTGAAAATCGAATAAAAATTCGGATAATTTTACGCATGTGTTTTAACTACCTCACAAGCAGTTACATACCATTTTCTTCCGTATTAATTGTTACGTGAGTTCCTTTAATACGGCGTAACGGAACAGCAATTCTACGCTAACATGCAAACAGACTGCAATGTTAGATAACAAGGTACGTGACAGTAGGTTAGTAGAAGTAGGTATTTATAGGGCTAATACTGATATACCTAACTTATCTTAGATTAAAAGAAAATAGTTTGAGAACTATTTAGTAGAGTTCTTTGTGAAGGGCTCATCTGGGGACTTCCCCGGTAGTACTTACTACAACCATTCCATTTTATGACCTACGAAGCGGCTTTGTTATAGGTAATGGGTATCACTTAACATCAGGAGGGCCAAGTGCTAGTTCCATCTTATGGTATCATAAAAACAAGATGCTTAGTATCTCTAGTAAACCGTTATCAGAATAACAAGGAAGAAACTCCGCCACATCCGTGATCGATATTTTAGAAAAAACAAGTTTGTTACTGCAGATTAACGTCAAAGTTTATGCATGGCACATTGACACAAAGCTGGTTTTGCAACGGCCTTCAAACAGGTTCTCAGTGGATCACTTGGATAACGTGGCATATAGCATAGTAGACACCGCCGGTGTCGTAATAGTCATCAATTTAGTTGTTACTTCGTTATTTTTGTTCTACTTAGAAAATTAAATGTCACAAACCACGAAATCATTCAACAAGTTTGTTTCTAGATTTTTATCGACTAGATATCTACAGAAGTGTGCCATTGTCTACAAGCTATCCAAAATTTACACCATTGGATATAGTACGCTGATGGCTTTAGGCAGAGATGCGGTTCAAAACAGTCTAGTGCAAAAATCTTGGATAGCATTTAAAAATTTGTTTGATAACCATAAGTGTTGTATCACGAAAATATGATATATTATAAACTCGTTACTAACAGGACATTGGCTAAACAGGATTAGATAAAATAAAACCAAGGAAAATTCGTTTTCGTTTATTGGACAGCATTTTAAATTAATTCACATAAAGCTACCAGTCTTACAGTTGAGGCGCTAAAATATGACAATTATACAGAATAATTATAGCTACCTCCAGCACTAGAAAAGCTAACTTGGGATACAGGTGTTGATTGGGCATAGCTTGGCTGTGCAGTGGGTGCTGGAGTAGATGAGAAACCGAAATACTGTGGTGATTGTGTCGATGATGAATAACCAGCATATTGTGGAGACTGTGTAGATGATGAAAAACCAGCGTACTGTGGTGATATAGATTGTGTAGGTGAAAGACCAACGTACTGAGCCGAAGAGGGTGTAGATGAGGGATAATTTGGTCCTCTAAAAGTATTTGCACTTCCAAATATATCGTATGAATAGCTAGGCTGAGCAGGGGGTGCTGGAGTAGAGGAATAACCAACATACTGTGGGGATTGTGTCGATGATGGATAGTTAACATTCTGTGGGGAAGGGGATTGTGTGGAAGAATAGCCCACGTACTGTGGGGAAGGGAATTGCGTGGGAGAATAGCCTACGTACTGTGGGGAAGGGGATTGTGTGGGAGAATAGCCTACGTACTGTGGGGACGGGGATTGTGTGGAAGAATAGCCTACGTACTGTGGGGAAGGGGATTGTGTGGGAGAATAGCCTACGTACTGTGGGGAAGGGGATTGTGTGGGAGAATAGCCTACGTTCTGTGGGGAAGGGGATTGTGTGGGAGAATAGCCTACGTACTGTGGGGAAGGGGATTGTGTGGGAGAGTAGCCTACGTACTGTGGGGAAGGGGATTGTGTGGGAGAATAGCCTACGTTCTGTGGGGAAGGGGATTGTGTGGGAGAATAGCCTACGTACTGTGGGGAAGGGGATTGTGTGGAAGAATAGCCTACGTATTGTGGGGAAGGGGATTGTGTGGGAGAATATCCAACATGCTGTGGAGAGGGGGATTGCGTAGAAGAATAACCATTATACTGTGCTGAAAATGGTGTGGGTGTGGGATAATTAGACCCTCCACCAGCATTAGGAGGTGCAATTATAGCGTAAGTCAAAGGAGACTGTCCTGGCTGTGCTTGCGATTGACTACCAAACTGTCCTGGTTGTGATTGCGATTGACTACCAAAAGCATTAGAAGATCCAAAAACAGCATAGTTTATAGGCAACTGTTGTGCTGAATTAGCTGAATTTCCGGGAGTATTTAAAGTTGCAAATCTATCATAATTCGAAGGTACCTGTCCACCAAAATTTACTTGACTTCTAGATTGACTGACAGGGCCAAAAATAGCATACTTTAAAGCAGATTGTTGGTCAGCAGATAATGATTGCGTTTGACTATTGGGAGAATTTGACGGTGCTAATATCGCGTAGTTCAGGGGTGCCTGCTGACCAGATTGTGGTTGAGTTTGACTGCCCGGGGCATTTGAAGGTGCAAATAAGGCGTAATTCAGAGGAGACTGTTGGCCGGTAGACTGACTTTGCAGCTGACTACCAAAATAAGCTTGATTAGAGGGATACCCAGTGTTTTGATATGCTCCTTGGTTAGGCAATGCAGACTGAGAATTAGCCCCAGGAGAGGCTAAAATAATTAAGCCCTGGTTTCCTGATTGAGATGATTGACTTGCGTAAGAAGGCTGAGTTTGTGTAGGAGCTTGATTAATGGGTTGGGCATTATTATTTCCACCCGGGATTATGATATAAATTGGTCCTCTATTAGCAGACTGATCTGGCTGCGTTTGACTTTGTGTATTTGGATATGTTAAAGGCACTAGATTCTGCTGATATCCATTCAATAAAGAAGAAGGTGGTTTTACAGGAACAGGTACTTTTTGAAGGTATTGCGGTACCAAATTGGCATTTGAATTCCGATAAAAGTTATTCACAAACGCTTTAGAAGCTAACACTGGAACTGGAACTGGTTCTGGTAGCTTAGGCCAGAGTCGGAAAGAAGGTGACACGGTTGAATATGGATTTGCCAGCTGGTTGTCATTGGATGGTGGACTTCGTGCTTCAAACGGACTTGGAGTGGAAGTTGCTGCGTAATATTCTGGAGTAGAGGTAGCAGAGTGATATGCTGCTGCCGGTGCTTTAACTAATACTGAAACTGGTGTTACATTCGAACTCTGAAGTCCTTGTATAGGATTGAACTGCTTTTGTCGAGAACTCGGTGCTAAGACGTCAGGTGAGAAAGTCACAGGGACTGGTATAGGTTGGTTTACATTACCTTGAAAAGGAGTATTTTGATTCACTATAACTGGTGTAGAAGTGGAACTTTCACTGCGACTAGATGGCTCGAAATCTTTAGATTCTCCGTAAGCATTCAAAAACACTCTCACACTATTCGACGAAACAGGTGCTCCAAATATGGGTTGTCCATTTGATAATCCAGAAGATGCTCCTTTTTGTGAGATGATGTAAATTGGCCTTTGGGTCTGCTCGTCTGCTGCTGAGACGAAGCCCAAGACCAACAAGTACAACAGCAACTGAAACAATTAACCAATATTTAACAATTAACCAAATTATATCTAGCATTAGTTTTATTGGCCATTGTAATTATTAAATTAAAATGTTTTTTTGTCACTCACCCGTCTGTGCATACCTAGTGTGGACCAGTTTAAATGATAAAATATTTCATCAACAACTTTTGCATTCACTTTTATAGCTTTAGATCAAACTGGTATCGATCCCCGAAGATGTTCAACGATCTTGCAAAATAAATAGATCTCATAAACATGCTAAAATAGTCTCTTTGATGGTATAAATAGGCTGCTTAACGAACGCAAAATGATTTGTAACTGACTCATCTGTAACTTGCATAAGTTGGTCATAACTGGTCGATAAAAAAGATTCATGGCATCTACGAGTTTCTGCTAATGTGTCAAGAAGAATTTTGTTGTAGGAAGATAGATTATCATGCATAAATTTTGAACTTATAAGAGCGTATGAGTAGGTGGTAAGTTCCAAAAATAATTTTGGTCCGGTAATGTAAATTGGTTTTATTATAATAATTGAGCTGCTGTAAAGTAGTATTTTTTATGGTTCTCAACCATTCCTCGAGTTTAATTAATGCAGTTTGCGACACGTAAACTTTGCTAGATAATTTATAGATATCGCATAAAACCAGCTCCAAACTTACTATAAAAAAATTACACTAGTACCGGAAGTAGATTTTTTTACAAAATTTTCTAAAAACATTTATGTAGTAGGTCAGTATTAGACTACAAAATTTCTACCTACCCAATAAAACGAGCTCTGGCTATAGTTACTTCTGTCACGTGTTTAGAATACCTACTACATGGTCATCAATCATCAACCTTTGACAAGTTAATTAAAATTGGTTCGGCAATGATCAATAAGCTAATTAAAATCTCATTAAATTAGAATACTTCTTGAACTTTTAATTCATTACTTCATAAAAACGTTTAATAGAGTATATAGAGCTGTTGATAAACAGTACCTACCTACCTACCTAGTGTAACAAGGGATAAACAGAGATTGGATTTGGATTATCAGAACCTGCTAGGCTTAACTGCCTTCTACATATTGCCATGGCCTAAGGGGTCCTCATGATACACACACACTACACTACACTGCGTTAACTCTGATACCTTATAACCATGTGATGACAATAAATATATCGAGTAATGAGTAACATAATAGTAAAAAATATAATTAAAGTAAGTAAGTTGGAAGGCTTTTACTGAGCAGTAGGTGCTACCGGCTGAATAAATAGATACGGCTTCAGCTTCGGTTAGATGAGTTCTGACGATCCACGAAAGACTGCTGGACCAGCAATCAGACTCAAACTCAAACTCAGCATGACGCATCCAGCTTCTAGAAGCTTGTAGTAGAAACTGGATGCGTTGAGCTGAGGACAGGGCGCAATGGCGCTCATTGGGGGAGGACTATGTCCAGCTGTCGACTGCTATAGGCTGATCGTGATGATTATGATGATAATGATGAAGTTCCTACCTACTTTGGTATCATTGAGGTTATGTTTCAATTCAAGTGTTCTTAGTTTACTTATCCTAATTACCGGCCTAATAAAATAATAAACCTTTGTTTGAAATTGAGCTATTGTTGTTGTGATTTCTCTATAGACATAGCTGATCAACAAAAATGAAGAGAAAGAAATAGTATGGCAAGTCGTTTATTTACATTTTCTATTTACAATTGATCTAGGATTCAGTTTACCAACCGTAGTTAGCACCGTGGCCGCTGTAAGAGATGTGGGAGACGGCGGGGGCGGCAGAGTAGGATACAGCGGACTTGAAGACCGGGGCAGCGGCGGCGTAGGAGGTGTACGCGGGAGCGGCGATGGTCTTGGTGAACAGGGGAGCGGACAGGGCGGAGTAACCTTGAGCGCCGTACGAGATGGAAGGAGCCGCGGCGTAGGTGGCGACAGCAGGAGCGGCGTAAGTCTTAGCCACTACAGCGGGTGCGGCGTAGGATACAGCGGGGCCGGCGGCGTACACGGCGGGGGATCCGTGGGAGGTGGAGCTGGAGTAGGAGGAGATGGAAGACACAGCGGGGGTGATGGTCTTGGTCACGACGGGGGCGGCGGCGTACGCAACGGGAGCGGCGTAAGACTTGACGACGGGGGCAGCGGCGTAGGCGGCGACCGGAGCAGCGGCGTAAGTGGCGACGGGGGCGACAGCCTTGGCGTACACGGGTGCTGAGTAGGCTGCGTATTGCGCGCCATGAGCGGTCTGGGTGGAGTACGAAGACACGGAGCTCACAGCGGGAGTGATGGTCTTAGTCACGACGGGGGCGGCGTAGGAAGAGTAGGCGACTGCGGGGGCAGCAGCGTATGACACTGGGGCGTAAGATTTCAGGACGGGGGCAGCGGCGTAAGCGACGGGGCCACCGTGAGCGGTATGGGTCGAGTAGGAAGACACGGAGCTCACAGCGGGAGAGATGGTCTTGGTGACCACGGCTGGGGTAGCGTAGGCGAGAGGAGCGCCGTATAGGCCTCCAGCGCGGGCCACTCCCACGACGCAAAGAGCAACGATGAGCTGAAAATTAAAATGTTCATTAGCTTTTTTCAGGAACTTATTTCGGGAAAGTAACTAATTTCACGGGATACTCAAAGAATCAATAGTTAAGGTTGAAACTGGGATAGCCTAAAATTGACAGACGTTCAGAAAAAGATTAGAGAAAGCTCAAAAGTAGCTTTTAGAGGCGATTAAAAAAATCCAATAACAATACACATAACACACCTTGGCGTACATGTTTGTTCTGCTAATGTTGGCAACTGAATAATTTCGGTAAAGAGTGCCCCGGTTTTTATACTTGATGCAGGCTAGTGTCCAATTCACTTTCATTGCCAAGGTGAGCAGCAGTATGTAACTAGCTTACCTACGCTGACTCAGAGATAGCCTTTCGATTTCATTTGTTCCGTAGGTACTGTGAACTAATCTATGATAGGGCTTGCAGGCAGGACCTTGGGCAGAAATGCCAAGTTAATCATATCCGTCATTGAGGCTCTGACGAAACGAGAAACGAATCACGGATATGAATTACTTCATTGAATTAAAATTAAAGGTAAATAAACCTTGTTATACCTACTGAATGGGGTTTAACCAAATTACAATACCAAGTAAGCTTTTCATAAAAAATCAGAACTTTAGGGATGTTGATGAAAGTTCTATGCTTACAACATTTTCAAGACTTGTCATAGGGTTAAATACATTTTCTTTCTTCTTCTTTATTTCTTCTTAGAACAAAATTAAGATGACAATAAAATATTGGAAATCTTCAGCCTTTTATGATGATCATCATCATCACCATCATCGACCTATAGCAGTCCACTGCTGGAAATCCTCGTAGGCCTGCCCTAATGAGCGCCATTGCGCCCTGTCCTGAGCTCGATGCATCCAGCTTCTACCAGCAGCCTTTTTCAGTCTTTAATTGTACGTAATTAAACCTAGATAACCTTTTTACGATAGCTAGGTACCTAAATAAAATATTACTTTCAGCAGCAATGTGCCTAAGTAGATAAGTTGGGCTTTACCTTTTGTATTTAGGTATGTAGGCACTTAAGTATTCTACCTAAGTATGTGCATTACTACCTACTTTAACTTAATAATACTTAGGTACCTACGCATTAGGTACGTGCATTTTGTAAGCATAATGGATTTTACAGCCGTTTCACGACTGTCTTAATGAATGTTTTAAACACTTAATTTCACTAACTAGTACAATTTAAATAAGTAAGTACCTAGCAAGGTAATGAAGTTGCTTAGTACGATTAAAAAGCAAGCAAATATACCTCGAGAGCCTCCTATCAATCATAACCTTGTCCGCAGGAAATAAAATTGGTCAATGTGAATATATGACGCTCTAATATTGGTTTCTATTCTATTTAATTAATTAGAACTTACTATCACTATGATACAATGATTTTACAGATAAATTGAAATGATTTAATTGAATACTTACATACTTTTGACATGAAATTTGTTATTAATTTTAATTTTGTTTCACTAAATCTTATTTTTTTAAATTTTGAATATAAATTTTCTACTTTAATTACCTAAGATAAAATTATATAATACCCTCTCATAAAAATCTAACCACCAAAAATCTAATGCATGAAAGCCTTGGTCTGCCTTCTACATATTGCCATGGCCTAAGGGTTCCACATGTGATACAACCACACTATACTGTGTTAACTATGTTACCTTATAACCATGTGATGACAATAAATATATTAGTCCGGTCATTTTAGACATAAAAATAGTGATCAAATAAAGAAAATTCCGACAGAGCCAAATCTTCGTAGAGACCTTAGGTTTACCACAAGGAATAAAGTGTCAAAAGTCCCCATCAGTCCCATGTGAGCTTAGGGACTTATTCGGGGCCCAAGGTCAAAATTTTAGGTTTTTTGGATTTTCTCGAAAACGGTAAGTTTTATCGAAAAAGTACCTCAGAGCAAAGTCTTAAAATTCTCTATAAAAATGGTGCCTATAATTTTTTAATCCTCCATCAATAACGTAAGCAGCGTTTGTACAATCAACCTCAGCATTGACTGATTGAAAGCAATCGTAAAGAGCCGACTTCATTGTTTTACGCATTCCAGCTGCATCGAAGAGTGACAACGGGTAAGGAGCTAAATCATATGCGAAAAATGTTTCAATTTCATCCTCAAAAGTCTTAGTGACACTCATACGTTGAAATAATAATACTGCGTCTATTGGTACTTCTTCGTCGTGAACTTTCACAATGCTACTCACAGCTAAAAGAGGAAGTACTTTATCTTTGCTTTTCAATTTTATATGATTGAAAGTTTGACCAGTCATTTTAGACATCGAGGCAATCCCAACTTCACGAGCTTTATGACAATTAATCTTATCGTCACCAATGACTCCTGAAGCAATAGATAAGATTTTGTTAATTTCGGGAAAAGGATCATGTGATGAAAACCAGTCAAGAAGTATTTTAATATCTTTAGCATCTTTCTTAACTCTCGAATCACTCGCATCTACATGTTGATCTGTCGTGTCCATTCGAACATTTGCATTAGCAAGAACTTCCAACTCGTCACACACTGTGTTCATTGCATGCATTCCGTAAACCCATTTGCTTATTACACTTTCTTTTGTACTTCGTCCTCGAGAAATACCACTATCTGTTTTCATGGATTTCGTCATTGATTGTTCGATAATCATATCTGTTGAAGTTCCACAACTGAGTTTATCAGAACGTCGAACAGTGAAAAATCCTTCAGTAAACCTTCGATAAACACTAGGATCAATTACCTCCTCTAATTGAAGCATATCCTGCAAGTATAAGTGCGCAGACTTAGCGTAAGGTAAATGCCCCGATGCATGGAAATAAGGAAGCATTTCTTTAACGCAGTTCAAATGAGCTTGCCAATCTCCCATACGTTCAGCTCTTATAAATTCTTTTGCAATGGACACCATCCGAAATTACTGTACCCATAATTGTGCAGTTGGTCCTCGTTTCTGATATTCCATTAACTTTTTATTAAATAAATCAAATAAAAGTTCAGATATTTCCTTATCATTTTCAATGTCATAATATAAAAGAGTTTTATCGAGGATATTTTCCACTGTAATTATAAGATCTGCATCCATACCATCATCAATAGCTAGTTATTTTAATATTGTTAATGCTAAAGTGAGCTGAAGTAACGTGTGAGCTCGAACTGCCCTCGCGTAAGCATGGCCATTAAGCATTTTCTCTAAAGACTTAGGAGCATAAATCTCAGAAAGCACTTCTTTTAAACCACTTCCTTGCATAATATAACCTATTGCGCCGAAAAATGACATTAACAAATGAAATCCTCCCAGTCTCACTATAATCTTTGATAATTCCGATCCTTCAGGTGCAGCAGATACAATTTCGCGAGCTTTCGCAAATAGAGGTTGATCAAAAGTAATTATGCAAAGTATGGTTGTGACGTTTAGCATCTTCTAAAGCACAAAGTAAAGTTGTGTATAAAAATAAAATAAAATAAGCCTTTATTACTGTTAACCCTAATTTACAATTAAATATCTTAAGTTATACTGGCGATCGGTTTTCCGTCAACAGCTTGTCCTTCGATAAAGGCCTCCTCCAAATACTTCCACCTATCTCTGTCTCTTGCGATTCTGATCCATTCTGGACCGGCAACTCTTTTTAAGTCATCTTCCCAGCGTTTTATTTGTCGACCTTTACTTCTCTTGCCGTCCCTTGGGTACCACTCTGTTATCATTCTCGACCATTTCTCATTTTTCTCTCTAATCATATGTCCTGCCTCTCAATCTTAATCTTAATCTCAATCTTACTTTATCTTTTCTTTTTACTCCGATTACACTTCTCTCTATTCCGTTTTGACATATGGTTATTTTCTTTGTTAGTTTCTCTGTTAATGCCCATGTCTGACAGCCATATGTTAAACATGGTAAAATGCACATGTTATAAACTTTTCTTTTATCTTTAATTGGCATGTCTTTATTTTTCATAACTTCACTAAGAGACCAAAATCTTTTCCACGTGTTAGCGATTCTTCTGTCTATTTCTTTAGGCATAGTGTCCCGTGTGGCTATTAGCTGTCCTAGGTATATGTACTCGTCCACATATTCTATTTTCTCCATGTTTACAATGATGTGGTATGTATTTGAGTCATTAGTCATAACTTTTGTTTTTGTTGTGTTCATTGTAAGTCCTGCTTTTATGCTTTGATCTGCTAGTTGTTGTAGCATTTGTTCTAGTTTTTTTGCGCATTCTGAGAATAGAATTAGATCATCTGCGAAACGTAAGTGATTCAGGTTTTCACCGTTTATATTGAGTCCGTTTTTATTCCAATCTAGGTTCTTGAATATCCTCTCTAAGGCCGCCGAGAACAACTTGGGTGAGATTGGGTCGCCCTGTCGGACGCCTTTTTCTATAGAAAACTCCTCTCCTGTTGCTTCCATCCTAATTTGGGCTGTACTTTTTGAGTATATGTTCTTAAGTATTCGTATGTACCTGTCCTGTTGTGTATATCGTATTGTAATTACTTGCAGGCTGTTGAACAAATGGCAGAAATGAAATTTTTGATTTTGAAAAGTCTAAAATATTGCTAGTCACGTGTTCAATATAACCATTCCAACCAGGTAAAGGAAAAGCTTTACAGCTTTTTAGCTTTTTGCCTAAATATGTATATACGTGGCATATGTGTGCATACTATGTAGAACATGATTCTTACAAGCGCAATATCTGGGAAATAGTGGGTCTTAGAGAAAAAATCGTAGGGGCCATTTTTATAGAGAATTTTAAGATCTACAACTTTGCTCTGAGGTACTTTTTCGATATTACTTACCGTTTTCGAGAAAAATCCCAAAAAACCTAAAATTTTGACCTTGGGCCCCGAATAAGTCCCTAAGCTCACATGGGACTGATGGGGACTTTTGACACTTTATTCCTTGTGGTAAACCTAAGGTCTCTACGAAGATTTGGCTCTGTCGGAATTTTCTTTATTTCAATTGTCTAAAATGACCGGACTATATTGAGTATTGAGAACTTTCTATCAAATACTTTTAAAAAATACGTACTCTGCTTCTTTATTCAATGGCTTCTGGGATAGTTTTCCAAAAATTTTCCAGTACCTATCAATTTATAATTGTTTATAATAATATAAGGCAACGTAGTGGGTACGGTTTATAAGTCCAGTGCTGTCCAGTTTTGTCCAGTCTTTAGTCAGGTCCTGTTCTGCTGCAGCAATGGCGACTAAAACAAAAATAAAACGGCGAACAATTTTCTTAACAGAAAATTCCAGCCCAAATTCACTTTTGTTCCATTTCACTTCACTTGTGTCTTATTAGTAACGTAGATTAGTTCAATTGCTAATATTTTAAACATTTTAAATCAGAAAAACACAAGAAAATAAAATAAAATATTGATGACACAACCATCGTTTAATATGAAAAAAAATGTTCCATTACCTACTCTATAACTTGGTTATGACAACATTCAGTTCAATGCTGGACATGGGCATCCACTCTAAGAAGGGGGATATATGCCAATAATCCCCACGCCGGGCATGCTGATTGGGGATCCCAGGGTACAGCTACTTACACTACCAACGCTGATGTAGATATCCAGGGGATTAAGTTGTCCCAGTGTTAGGTTGCGCTGTGCCGCAATCAGCCGGATGCCAGATCCCACTTTCTTACAAGTACCTAAGCGGGGTACACCGCGGGCGGGTAAGGTTGGCTTGGGTTCCAAAGATGGCGGTTGGAACTCCTTACACCCTAATTATTATCACCTAAATTTCCCAATCTTATAGGAAACTTTGATTAAAATTTAAATTCTAATCCCACCTGAGATTATCAGGAAAAAACGTAAACGTAATTTGGTATTAGTGGATTTGTTTTTGTGTTTACCAGTACTACATATTTCACTTACTTGAGAACTTAGTAGGTACCTAGGAACATGTCGTATTAAGTTGCCTAGGCCTAGCAAATTAAGGTAAGGTCTAAAGGTTCACCTTACAAACCGCGAACTATGCATGGAATCTCACGAATTGGATCAGAAGTGTCAGGCATGTATACATAGTCACCTAGGCATCTTACTTATCATATTTCGTTACTTATACTTATATATTTAATCTACTGTTCATACTCAAATGTTACAAATACATTTCTACCGTTCATACTCAAATAGGAGTCAAAACAGATGCGTGGGTGCAATACATTGTGTTTATTACTTTGAGTTGGTATTACGAAATTTTTTGTGAACCATAGCTGGTGGGATTATGATACACACCCCTTTCGACTACTAATGATATAAACTCATTGATTTAAATACTTTTGTTCGATACTATTTAATAATATGAAGGCGAAAGTAGGTTTGAGTAGGTATTTGAAGAATTTTGTTACTAAGTACCTACTTCACGCCAAAAGTACCTACCTAAGTATTAAGCTGAAATTTTGCACTAATCTAGATCTAGCTAGACCAGCCGACTTAGCTTAGCACAGCAACCGTAGACAAGGTTTTATCGACGAAAGAATAGAGAAAACTTATTCTTGGTTGTATATGTAGCAACATTTTTAATGTTATAAATACGGTTATCTATAGAACAGATAGAAATAAGCGTTTGGGAAAAAATAACCATGTTTGGGATGCAGGGGGATCCACAATCAGGAAAAATATGTTAGCTTCTCTATCATAGAGTAGACGTAAAAACAGCATGCTAAAGGGGCTGAGGGCTCATTTAGTAACTCAGTTGCACACCGAATTCACAGAAATTTTCGGTACCGAACCTTTATTTGCAAACTTTATCATTTCATCTGTCTTCATTCAAAGAACGTCAATTGACAAACTGTTAAAATTTGTAAAAACAAGACCGGTGCTTATCGTTTCAGTCTGCACCTGAGTCTACTACGCCGCGCCGTAAAGGTGACCAACCTCAATTATTTTGAATTAAAGCTTTGGGATGCTTACATCTGCGAAAGGCTGCTGGTAGAAGCTGGATGCGTCGAGCTCAGGACAGGGCGCAATGGCGCTCATTGGGGCAGGCCTATGTCCAGCCGTGGACTGCTATAGGCTGATGATGTGGATGCTTACATTTGCTTTATAAATTATCCAATCATTGTTAACTTTAGATGTTGACTGTATCATAGAAAAAACTAGTGCATAAAGATACCTACTGAACTTCCGTTTCATTTATAATATCTAATATCCCAGTGCTACCTAGGTACTTATTTTTGTTTTTTGGTAGGTTCTGTTTTTATTGGCAATTTATTCCCAGCAGTCCGATAGCCGGAGTACCGGTCGGACTGTTAGGAATAAACGCTATGTAAAGCACTTGCGCAAATTTTCAACGCAATGACCTATCTCTGAGAATCGCCTAAGGTCAGTAGCTAGATACGGCCCCATGGCTGCTGACGAGCAACAGCGTCGTCAGTGCGAGGGTCTGTGCCCTGCAATCTGTAATCAGCATGCACAGATTGCCCAGCGTGGGGATAAGGTACCTATCAAGCAATGAGTATATCCCCGTTTTTATTGGAGGCTGATGTCCAGCAGTGATTAAAGGCTGTTGGAGTGGTTGCTGTTGTTGTTGGTACAGCAAGAAATGCCAAAAGAGTACCTATTTTACTACCTCTGCTGCTCACTAACTTTAAGTGATACTCGGGCTACTAGAAAGGTGGAGAGCAAAAATTAAGTCGATAAAAAAACACTAAAAAACAAATCTAGGTAGTAATGAATACCTACAGAAGTGTGGGTAGTCAAAAAAAACCAAACTCTTTGGGGTACCTAGTTACTGTCTATTTATTATCCAGGATGCTCGATCTTACTATTTTACTACGCCCGAGTTACTTACTCTATCCACTCAATAGATGGCGCTGCTAATTCCTGTCGGTTTCTACATTGCAGTATCGTTTCGTTTTGTAATAATAACTAAAAGTAAAGTTAAAACTTAACCCTTTAAGAGTTTATTCCCGTTATTGTTTCGATTGCATTTTTGAAAGATGCAGATTTTGAGCAGCATCTTTAGTTTTTAGTGCAAAAAGAACTTAACAACAAGGTCTATAAAAAACTTATAAAATCAAACCCATCAATTTATGAATCGATCGATATGGATTTCGATCATGACGTCACCTGGATCAGTGGCACAATTGAATAGTGCGCTGCTGGCTTTAGGCAGAGATGTGGGTTCAAGTCGCGTCTGGTCCGAAAATTTTGGATAGCATTTTCAAATTTATTTCATAGTGCACATACTGCACATTGAGCATTAGACCTAAGTAAGTACCTACTGCAAGGACCGCCCTCCCATTCTCTCGTGGGTCGTTGACCAACTGTGACCAAACTTAATGTCACGACAAGCAAGTAAAGTTGTAATGTCATTGTCAACCAGTGTATAAATATCAGCAACTATTCAGGTGTTGAACAGACACCTTTTATCATTCGTAGCTTGCGGACAAAATCCCAGTGATTTTTTATCGAGCTTCGCGCTTATCGCGAGCTTTTATCTTTGCCTGATTATTCCCAATAAAAATGCCCTAAATAGTGGCGTCTTTTTCTTTTGTGTAGCACGAAAAAAGAAATAAGACACCGTACCTTTCAGAGGGAATACTTAAGAACATATTATTGTTCAAAGCGTACTATTTAGTACTATTTCATAAACCCAAGTGTAAATCAGAGAAAACCTTTCTTTAAGTTCCGTTAGCTGAGGTGGGCCCTATTAGTAAGTTCTTTATTCTGATAAAATAACAAGTCAAAACCTTGTGGATCTGTGTCGATCACATCAAGAACTTTTTAAGTTAGATAATCTCACAATAATCAATAAATGTAGAGTCAAAAACAAAAGTAAATTGACACAAAAAAAAAACAAACTACTAAACTTTTGGCTAAACTTAAAAGCCTAATAGAGAATAAAGAGTTGCCTTTTAATTCAAAAATTTATAATATACGTTTATCGCTGACCTACCTACTGTCATTAGCTATTTTAACTACATTGAAAATTAGATAAATAAGAATGTTAACTTGTAAGGTTAGTTATAACAAAAACACGATTTCACTACACATCAAGTTTATTCTTATCATAACATTTATAAATCATTAAAATTCTATAATTATGTAACAAAATTATCAGGCAAAAATAACTAAAAATAAGTAAAATCACATTCAACCTCAACCATTGAAGTTTTTGATGTCTTTTAATTACCTTCCCTCTAGCAATCCACGTTAACACTTACTATTCAAACAAGTTCTTATATACCTTCCAGTTATTTCGTTTCTGTAGAAATATTGCAGCTTTAAACTACGCGGCCCACACATTTACTGTATATTAAGGCGACTATACGGGTCAAACCTCCCTCTCGCTCGCACTATTCAACATTTTAGAAGATATAAAATCACTGAATGTAGTATGCAAAATAGCAAACCTTCACGGCCTAGAAAATAACAATACAAAGGTTCAGCAAGAATAATAACGTTCAGCAAGAATATCATGTTGAACCCAACACGTTTTCCTACCAAACAAAATTTTTACCAACATTGATCACATTGGTACAAGTTTTTTGGTAAGAAAACGTGATAGAATCAAAATGATATTCTTGCCTTTGAATTGTTATTTTCTAGGCCGTGAAGGTTTGCTATTTTGCATAACTACATTCAGTGATTTTATATCTTGAAAAATGTTGAATAGTGCGAGCGAGAGGGAGGTTTGACATGTATCGTCGCCTTAATGTACATTACATCCGAGATTTATATTTTTGATTGTAGCTGCCGTGTCTGGTCTCCTAACGATTTCTATGAAGATGTAATGAGATGTATCCTGCTATAATATATATCTTTACATAGCTGCCATGTGTGAAGTGCTTTAATCGCTAGGTAGCGAGTGAAACGGTTCCTACCTACCCTCTGGAAAATTTACAATCACATCGGAAATCGAGTTTCCGTGGCACTGCAAATTCGGCTGAATCGTACGCCAAATGCAGTGGACGCGCGCAAAAATAAGCTGAAAGTTCTACAGACCAAAATTAATTTAAATACGAGAAAGGTAACGTGGAGCATCCTTTACATTCTAATAATTGAGCATTTATTTTTAAAATGTCCTACAAACATATGTACTCTTTCCTTAGGCCGCAAATCAGATTTGAGCTTTAAAACGTCAAAATGACGTAGCCAATAGAATGGCTTGTAAATTACGTGATGCGTTTTTATTTACATCTAGCTAAGCTAGAGATATAATTATTATCGTTACATGTGTACAAATGCCCAATGTGCCCTAGTGTTAATCTTGGATTCGTTTAAATTTCACGCTCAATCTTTTCGTTTAAAGTGAAGTATAAAAGGCCCCGATTCTAAATTACGCTTAAGTCCATAGCTACCTGTTTTTGTGTTTTTTTAGCAACGCACATGTCCACTGGACAAGTTGCAAGCTTTTTATTGGTCAAAAGCAATGTGGAAAACACAGAAAAAGATAGCTATGGATCACGTTTAAGAATAGCATCAGTACAGCCAATGGGCGGGACTAATTATTTTAAATTTTGAAATTTATCACATCTTTTCTTTCCATTAAAGCACAGCTCTCATTCGATACTTTTCTTATACCCAATAACACTCCATAAATTTCCTACCTTCGGTGGGTACAAATACTTGGGGCACTAGCACCTTGCAATTAAACAAAATTATAAAAAGCGCTCATAAATAAATGATCGCAAAATGTACTATGGTATAGATAAAATAATGAGTAGAATTTTCCACCCATTATTTATCTACAATAGGTACTAACTACCCCATTTTTAAAAATCATTGGTCCTAATTATGATGTAAAGCAATTTAAATCTAAATTAGTGCACTTTACTCTATTGCAGAAGGTTATCGTTTTTCTATAGAGCTATTATTGACAAGTCTGTGATGCGATTGAAATGGGTATATCACGTAGTACCATTTTTTATAAAGGGAGTTGTTAATAAATAGATAAAAAGGGCAGTGAGTAGGTTCATTCATTCATTTTCTTTTTAGTCACTTTTCCCTACTGCGACGGCACAATGCACTAAAATTGAATTTAAATTGCATATAAACCAGAGTATTATCTAGATTACAAACTCTTTATACCTATTTGAAGCAAATATCTAGGTATCACGAATCTCTTGGGTATTAGGGAACTATCAGACAGAGAGCGGTTACGCGTTCGAGCGTTCCGTGTTTGCGTTCTGCTTTCACTGTATTGTATTACATTGCAGGGACGTGCAAGCGTTCGGTACAACGCGAATTCGTACATGGCATAGAACGCAGAACGCTTTAACGCGTGACCGCTATACTTTGCACCGTAAGATGCGATCAACGCTTTGAATGCTTAATAAACAACGGAGCTGCAGGCGCAGAACTTCCGAGTCCCGCAGTCAACATGCGTAAGAGTGCGAATCTATTCTTCGCGATAGGACTAAGCCTACGTGAGAGTTACAAAATATTTGCGAATCTATGTATTTGCTTCAAATAAGTAAAGATAATGCAATCCTTTGTCTCTTCATACATGGCTTTATCAGGACCAATGTTTACAAAACAACTAAACATGAAAAATGCTGCTTAATTCTAAAACACCAAGAAGTATGTAAAGATACATCAAGAAGGTACTTTTGGCCAACAAGCCTCCATGTACCCAAAACCATCTTATTTAATTATTAGTTATGTATTCTACACATCTACAATGATTGAATTATGTACTAAAAGTAAATAGGTATTAGGCTCTGGGGCTATCAGAAATTATTTTAAGTAGTAATCAGTATGCACCTAACCAAGACGGTATGAGCAAGTTTTTAAAATGTTTTTTTTAAAAACTTGCTCATACCACCTTGCGTAGTACAATTGCAATGTTTTTATGATACTTCTTTCGCATATAATATCAGTGTAATAGTCCTTTATTTATCTGAAAGTAGCGATAATGATAGCAACATTGAAACATTTTCAATGATTCCCTCTATTATTAGCTCATTTGCTTTCATTCAAGTACTATTTTGTTGGAAAAAATTCAGCATCCATGTGAACGGATTCAAGATTTTTTTAAATGTATTGTTCTAACAGCCCCGCCTACTTATCAGCATTCACCCACATCAAACAACGTTTAGTTATTGTCTTTAAAACTACCCTGTTAAATATTGGGCACAATTAATTGACACACAATAAAAGCGTGTTACATATTGAACGACAATGTTAAATTTCGAACCCACAGCGGGAAAATGCTTTCGTGTATGTGACGTCAAATCGTCCAAATGTTAACTTGAGCTCTTAACTTGAGTGATGTGAGTGTAGCTTAACTTAAGACTAGAATATTTTTATATTACCACATAACACGTATTCCAAAATATCTAATTCAATTTACAAAGACATTTAAAAAAATAAATTGATGATATTATTTAACAATTTGTTTGATAAAAATTTAATTTGTATTAAAAAAAAGTTCAACAGTTACTCTTTTGTTCAAGTTCGTTGTTGAAACACATGGTAACGGGGTATAGCGAGTTTTGATGCTCACTGCGATATAAATATTTGCACGGTTTGCAAATATTTTCCTAGGAGTATTGTGGTACCAGGCACTACCCTAAGAACATAAAACATTTTCTGTGTTGCGAATTGTAAGTCTTGAATGACGTTTAATTTATTTTATTTAGGTATTTTAATTAATTTTTAATATTATTTACGAGGTGACGTCACTGGACGGCAATTGTGTAACTTTAGTTGAAATGCTTTGCTAATCCAAAATATCTTTTTCTTTTTAGTTCTTTGATCCCGAAACTGTATTATTCTATTTGAATTCTATATTGTTTCAAAATAAAAATAAACTTATAACCAGATAAGCGTAGGTACTATGATTTAGATACCTAACTGTTACTCTGCCACTCTTGTTTTGTAGTCAATACATCAGACAGTGGGAATAAATTAACGGACGCTTCCGTAAGCCACGGCTCTCAGTTGTGACTTATTTCTGGATGGTACATTTAATTTCACTTCACTGGGCGAACTATCGTCGTTCGTAAGTCGCGGACGTCACCTTGGGCATACGCATGATATAAATCAGTTGCGTCCGTCAGTCGCGGCTAACTGACGCGTCCGAAAATGTTCCCACCTTTAATAGGACAAGATATATGACTGAGGGCAGGC
This sequence comes from Horisme vitalbata, assembly GCA_951804965.1. Classification (NCBI taxonomy): domain Eukaryota; kingdom Metazoa; phylum Arthropoda; class Insecta; order Lepidoptera; family Geometridae; genus Horisme; species Horisme vitalbata. Next base: position 12,438,064 of record OX638101.1, read on the forward strand.
TTTATCATCTTCAAGTAGTGTTGCTTTATGACTGAGGGCAGACTTTGTACCGTGCCACAGGTATAAGTTGGCGGTGGCGTTTTTAGGAACTTAAACTGGAACTGTATGTTTGACGCGTGGTATTTTACGGAAAACAACATTTTAATAAATCTGGGTTTAAAAATGCCGAAAGTGATTAAAAGTGGTTCAAGAGAAACCGTGATGATGATGATGGTGATGATGACCATCATCCTAGCCTATGCATAACAGGCATTTTAACTCTGTTCCTGTAATTAATTTCTATGTGAGATGAGGGCTTCGTTGTTCTGCCCTGCAGAGAAACCGTAATCAAAGCACATTCATCTTCTGGTTTGAAGCACAGTGGCTCATTGCCTCGCCAAGTTATGCTTGTGGCACTGTATCATTGCTTTTTTCATTGTATTTTCAAGTCAAATGTAAGCAAGTTTATATAGATAATTTTCAATGAGTACTAATTAGCGGATTAAAGTTTTAAGTACCTAACTTAAATCAGTCAGTAGTTTTGTTTCGTTTAGTTACTGTATTAACACTTTTAACTTTAATCGTCGAGTCGCTTACTTTAACTTGAAGATGATCCCAAATAATGTAAGCACTTGCTTCTGTTATAAATGGATTTAAAGCCCGTAAAAGACAGTAGAACTTGAACTGATCGAACACTTAAGAAACAGCTACCGGTACTATTTGTTCAGCATTACAAAGTAACTATCACAGATAAAAACTTAAAATTAAATATATGAAAGTAACAAGTAAATTGAAATTAAACAGTAGTACACGAGACACAATCGTATGATATGTCAAGTAATTAAATATTTACGATCTGTCATACTCTTGACATACTAACTTATCACATAAATTATTAAAAAACTAGACGGGTAGTTTCATAAAGTATTTACCAAAATGGCGTCATATAGCTAAAATGGCGTCATCTTATGCCAGCTCTTATTGTTGACTCTTTCAGACTGACTTTATTGTGCGTTTTAAAATGTCATATTATTATGAAACTGATAGAAAATTATAGAAGAGGTAGGTAGTTAAAATTGAGTTAGGCGTAACAGGAAAATCATTACAAGAATTTTCATATAAAATGTTTAGGGCTAATTACGCAAACCCTCATCTCTGTTGAGTTTAAAATATCTTCATTGAGAACCCTAAAAATATATTATCCCTGAAGAATGTGAGTGTTCAAAGAATCGTGTCCGATGTACAGAGGACGATCAAGGATATTTCAACCACTTTTCTCTTTTCTATACTACTATTCTACTTGAAGATGGAACAAATGACCTAATTGATGTATGTAGTAACCAATACTTATAACAGAGCATTGTAGATCATGTACTCGTATGTTTGTAACATGCTTTATGATGCAACGCCCTGCCTCCATCAACTTGAGGTATGAATTTGATAAGCCTGTAATTTCACGGGCACCGAGACCCTTCAACCGGAAGGAGTAATGCTGCTTCACGGCAGAAATAGGTATAGTGTACTTCCCCTCTTCACATTTTACGATATCGAATGGAATGGTCGAAATATCCGAGACTGCCCTACATCTGTAGAATTCAGCCATTGCTTACATTTTACCCTTTTACCATTTCAGAATTATTATGAATGAATTTCTGTTACGAGAATACACAGAAAACCTAGGTGCTACACATCTACAACATTCATTAATATTAATTCTACTAAAACATCAATATTACACAAATCACTACGAGAAATAACATACTAAGAGAAGAAATACAAATAGGTAAGAGTACATTTACTCAGATGACTGTACCTAATGTTACACGGTTAGATTTTTTTGTTTCGAGAAATTAATAGAAAAATCATCATTATTTAAATCAACGATTGTAAAAGGGGGCGGTCAGACCGCGAGTATGAAACTCGAGTATGAAAGTTTACTCATTAGTCTTCTAGCGCATGGCGCCAGATCAGTGAGCTTTAAACAAGTGGATAGTTGATAGTTGAGCGACTATCTCCTCGCTCTACTGCACTATTTTTACCAGCAAAGGTAGAAGAACAAATATTTTGGCACGTCGATGTACCGTAACATTTTAGCCAATAACAATGCGTTATTTTGAATCTACGCTTATTCATTGGCAAAAATTTCAAGATACGCTTACGATATTATATGTCAAAAATTCGCGCTTCGGTTGAGCTAGAATCTTAAAACAGTTCACAATGTGAACCGAAAACTTGAGTTATACTGCAATTTCACTCTTAAAATGGCAGTTTTATTCTTCGTTAGCTTAGATATCATTTATAGATGTTAGTCTGACCGCGCCATAAAATCATTACCATAATTTTTCTTTCCACTGAATATTCTTTGCATTTTGAAAATTTACCACACGCATTTTAGTAACCTGTTAATCATTACAAAATCTTTTAACTATTCAATTATCATCATATAATCGATCTAACAATAGGCAAGAGAAACTTCCAATACATTCTTCAAAAATAGTAAAGATAGACGAATAGTTGTTACAAGAATAAATTGTCTGAAAATACACCTACTACATTTAACAGCAATATTGTTCATTGTGGAATATATCATTACAAATTCTTATACTATGCTTATATATAACGGTAACTTGTTAAGCCACGTTAGACCACAATGGCCATGTGGCTAAATTACCCCAAATCCAAGTTTTCCAATATTTTTGGGGAGACAACGCATAAACTACCCTTGTCGGAAGTTAGATCTTACCCTTTTAAGAATTATGGCAAATATGCCAGCGTCTACATAACGTAGTACGTACGTCAACGTCCATATTTAAAATCAGACAAATTGTTACTGATTTAATCAAGCCTTTTCCAATTTCCTTAAAATTCAAATGACAATAATATTTATCTGAACTTTCAATAATTTTGTGCGACACAAGGATAATTATTTTTGTCTTTCGAATATTAAATACTAAGTTTTATATATTCGATGACACATCTTGTTCGTTATCCATTGATTAAGGAAGCTGTTCATTAAAATCAATAAACAAGTCATCCAGTATGTTTCCTGGCCTTAAAAGCCTAGTCTAGTGATTCCTTAAAAGCCATTCCTGGCCTTAAAAGCCACTAGCGACCATTGAGACTAGTTATTTTGCCACATACAATGTCCTTTGGCCAATATAACACGTAAGTCTTAATCTAAGTAAATAATTTAAAATCTAACTTTTGGTTTCATGACTACAACTAACTTGGCAGTCTAATTGATGTCATAGAGCGGTTTTAGATTAGCGTTTTTTCGTCGCGTATAAGCTCATGTAGGCGCGTATATGTGCGTCTTATGCGCAACGTGTATGAGCGTTGACGCGAATGACCCACTAGTTTGAGCGATTACGCCGGAAAAGCGTTTTTTTTTTGTAACGCATAATTTGAGGCGCTAAGCTGATACTAGCTAATACGAACGTATGAAACCGCTCATTAGAGTGCTCACACTCGGACATCAATAAGAGTCGGCTAATCTGGTCTTTATTTTGAACATCACAATGTATTCTTTAGTTTAGACCAGAATTGCCACATTAAGGATTGTACAATTAAAAATCGCCGTATGCATTGTACTGCGAATGAACATTATTAAAAGAATGAGGTGAATCTGGTACATATACTGATTTTACAATGATTGTTCAGTTTATAATCCAGAGTTACCAAAAATTATAATTATGACAATTGATATTTCTATAAATTAAATGATTTTACGCTATTTACATGAAGCATTTTTGAAAATGTAGTATATACTAAAATAGTGGTATTTTAACCAATGTACTCACAAGATATTATTAAGACATTAATATGAATGGGGCTTGATTGAAACGTATGTCAATACTAAGCTTGATTTTTTAGAACTATTTATCTCTATATGACAGATGTTATCCAATAAAAAATCTAGAGTTCGTACAAAAATCCAACAGAAAAAAGCCCTTTCAGTTTTTCCTGTATTTCCATTTTTCCTTTAGGTTTTGTTTGATTTTATTTTCCTAAACCGAATCAATAATACATGATAATAAAAATCGAAAATGAACCGTATTACAATAAACAGTAAATATACTTCTATATAAAACAGAATGGTGCTAATCAGGTCCATATACTGACCTTTACAATGAAGATGAACCATAAGTACTACACATATTACTCTAAAATGGGGCTATCCGTTCCATTTCCGTTGTAGCTGGCTGCCAAACCATTCATGATAATTACAATAATAAACCGTATTACTATACACATAAACACTACTTTACTGTTCTAAAAAAGTCTTTGTTGTACGAACAACTAATCCAACATAGGATGATAGGGTCTTTGAATGACAAGCTTGCAAACAAAGAACAGATTAAGCGTAATAGTGTTCCCCTGGGACATATAGCCCCAGAAGATAAGCCATCTCTAGGGATTTAGAAGTTCTTCAAGAAGAAGATGAGTCGGCCTCAAGCGAGCTACAAGAAGACCCGGGTTCTGCTGATGGAATCTATAATGAGAAAATAAATAAATGAAAATTTAAAACTTATTTCATATTTATTTATTTATTTATTGCATACAAGTACATACTTTGGTATGTAACAGATGACAAACTCGCACCAATTTGCTGCACCCTGACAGGGTACATGTACAGACTAAGTAGCTTTAATTAGACCTAAGCGGTCTAAGTAGCTTTAATTAGTCTGTACATGTACTCTGTCAGGATGCAGCAAATTGGTGCGAGTTAGACACCTATTACATACAATATTAATAAAAACTAACAAAATTTACACAAAAATAATTACCTATGTACTAGCTGTGTACTCTAATCAATAGAACATATTTGAAATAATCAAATTAGAGAATGTCAAAAAAATTAAATAATAATGTCAGTTTACATAAGTTAATAAATGCAGATTGAACAATTTGAATTTGTCAATTTAAAATAATGTCAAAAAAAAATAGTTATATAATGTCAGTTTTACATTGAAAAATCAAAGCTGTTCTTGTCTAAGTATTTTTGTCTAAGTGTTTTGTAGGGATTTTGTAATAGTGTAATTAACTAGTGTGTCTCCAACCTCCATCTTTTGAGCGCAGCCTAAAGTTATATACATAGCCCATTCACACGATACTGCTCCCGCCCAACATCGCCCTAAACTAAGGCGATTGCTCGCATTCCACGCGGCGACAGCTAGCCAGCTGTCCATGCGCGGACACCGCGCCGACCGCTCGTCTACAACGTGTGGCCAGCGAGGCGTCAACTATCGAGCATTCAGATGGCAGGAAGCTTGCTGACATCGAGCTGTCTGCTAATTTATGTTGTCAATATAAACTTTATCGCTTTGTTTTTGCTTTAAAGCAAAAAAAATCACTGAGGTTTGACTTTTTGTCTTGCTGCAACACACGCAAACTTACTTATAAGTTCATAATTCCTATGGACTTAGGTACTTTGAAATGTTTGTGTTTCTTTCTTTCTATTAATGTTATTTTTTTGTGCTTATATTTTGTTATTAAGGCGACTATAAGGGTCAAACCTCCCTCTCGCTCGTACTATTCAACATTTTTGAAGATATAAAATCACTGGATGTAGTTATGTAAAATAGTAAACCTTCACGGCCTAGAAAATAGCAACACAAAGGTTCAGCAATAATATAATTTTGATTCTATCACGTTTTCTAAAAACTTGCACCAATGTGATCAATTTTGGTGCAAATTATTTGGTAGGAAAACGTGTTGGGTTCAACATGATATTCTTGCTGAACCTTTGTATTGTTATTTTCGAGGCCGTGAAGGTTTGCTATTTTGCATAACGACATTCAGTGATTTTTTTATCTTCAAAATTGTTGAATAGTGCGAGCGAGAGGGAGGTTTGACCCTTATAGTCGCCTTAATGTAAATTGTGTGCCTGTAGTAACAAATAAATTATTTATCTATCTATCTATCGGAAGGCCATGACTTAAAGCCCTTATTTCATTGGTATTTTATTCGTCGGGTCGTAGCAGTCGTTTTAGTGGGCTGTGACCTTAATACCGGCACAGCCTACGGGCAGCAGCGTCGGCGGTTCAAGCTGTGCCCTGTGATCCCCAACCCGCATGCCCAGCGTGGGGATTATGATATTATCCCGCTTTATTAGGGGAGGCCTATGTCCAGCAGCGGACTGGTATAGGCTGGTGTGGTGGTGTGGATATATTTATCCTTGGTCTTTCCCTGCCTCTTTTTCATTCTACTTTTCCCTCTATGATGTTGCATACAAAACTGTCATGTCGTATTACGTACCCAAACATCTTTCCCTTTCTGTTTTCTATATTTTTTTACATAATACTCTCTTCAACGACTCTACTCAACTTTACAGTGTCTGCTATACGTCTGTGGAACTCTCTACCAGCAGATATTCGTAGCTCTGTCTCCTTAGGAATGTTCAAATACAAACTTTATAATCATTTTACCTCTCTACAAAATGTCAATGAAAAAAATTTAGCTTCTAGGTATTATGTACTTTAGGTAATTTATGTATGTTTATGATATTTTATTTTATTTTTATCTTTAATACGTATGGTTTAGGTTGCTTTTGTTTTTTTAGGTTGTTCTCTTTGTCATTTATTATTATTAGTTATGTTATAATTTTCTACAATTTCATTAATAAAATTAGCACTACCAATCTATCTCCACACCACACAAAGGTTATCTGGAAGAAAATGCTATTTAGCATTAAATTCACCTGTGTACTTGTATTTTATCTTGTGCAATAAAGAATTTTCTATCTACTCAAACCTTTTTTTATTAGTAACTTTGTCTATCCAGCTTATTCTTTCGATTCTTCTCTAACACCACATTTAAAATGCTTCCTAAATCTCTGTCTCTCTGAGTCATTGTCCACGTTTCGCACCCGAACAAAGCTTACATGTCTTTCATGCATTAAATATTAGGCTCTTCAGAAACGTTGCAGCTTAGTACACCAGTCCATAGCTCTAAATTTTTCTCTACTGTACAAGCTATACTACTTTGGAACGCCTTACCTCTTTCTATAAGATCATCTAAATCCCTGCCCATTTTTAAAGATAAAGTATTTAAGCATTCTGCTAGGTTTTATTGATAAGGGATACTAATAATGTTATAATTTGCAAATAGGTATTTACATATTTTATGTACTATAATTATGTAGTCTATAATATTTTATGTAGTAGGTATATTTTGTAGTTAGTTAGGTATGTGTATATATTAATTTATCCAGCTACTTTCATATGTATGTACACCACCGTCTTTTGTTCATCGTGCTATTCTGTCCATTCAAAGGTTGTCTGGAAGAGATCGCTATTAGCGATAAGACCGCCATTGTACCTTTTTTTTTTAAATTGTAATGTTTCTGCAAATTGTATTTTTAATTTGGTGTACAATAAAGAATTTATCTATCTATCTATTACTTTACTTTTAATTGTGAAAAACATAGTCACTTACTGTATTCCCCTAGCTCTAAGATGTTTCATAATAGCCGGCTTGACCCTAGGCCGGCCGGGGCTATGCTTGCCTCTCCCGGTTATGATGCTTAGTGCCATACATCTCGGATAACATGCTAGCCTCATCTTCCTCAGTCGATCGTCGATAAAGAGATCTAGGGAGGTCTCCGCTTCGGGCACGCGCAGGAAGTGAAGATCTATCACGTCAGTACCGGGGTGCAATTTCGCGTGGCACTGAAATTTATAGAAACATAAATATATTTATTGCTTCAACCAATTTTACATATATACAAACAATGCTAGTATTATCATCATCATGATCATCATCAAAAAGCGCCATTGCGCTGCTAGCTAATTCTCTGAGCTATGTCGACAACTTTAGTTCTCTGTCGGATAGTCTCGTTGCGGATTCTATCCTTCAGAGAAACTCCGAGCATAGCTCGTTCCATGCTCGCTTTTCTACACTAATATTATAAACAGGAAAGATTTGATTGTTTGTTTGCATTGAATAGTCTCCGAAATAACAGGACCGATTAAAAAAAATCTTTCACCGTTGGGAAGCTGTACTATAAATAAATGTATAAATAAATAAATAAAATAAATAATGCTGGACGTTATCACACAGCATCATGTAGCCCCAAACTAAGCAGAGCTTGTGTTATGGGAACCACATGATTGATATACTACACATGTACACTTTTTTTTTTGTAAATACATACATATCATACATAGAAAACACCCAGACCTAAGACAAATATGTGCAGAACATGCAAACATTTGTCCCGCGGCGGGAATCGAACCCGCAACCTTCTGCGTCTCAGGCGGACCTTCGCCCACTGCGCCGCAGACGCCGTCGAATAAATGTCGAATAATGGTCGCCGGCCGAATAAATGTATTTTCTTTCTTTCTTTCTTTCTTTCTTTCTTTCTTTCTTTCTTTCTTTCTTTCTTTCTTACTATCCCCGAGTGACATAGGCTCTCTTATATTTTCAAAACATTTGGGATCCTCCAATTATATAACCCAAAGTGTAAAAAATTGCCTAAAAAAATTCCTTGCATCGCGTGCACTGCGAAAACTTATTCATGATAAAGCAAAATAATGTACTAAGACTTTGCAGAGCACATCATTATCTACAAAAAGTGTCGCGACTGCATAATTGTCTAGCTTTTATAGTTATGTCACAAGTGTTCTTTTTTTTTTAAATTACGTCGCTATTTGTAGCCACAGATAACATAATACTATACTGTTGCAGCTAAGCCGTGAAGCAGTTCTGAAGTGTTTCGGTTTGAAGGGTGGTCTAAACACCTTCATGCCTCAAGTCAATCGAAACCATGTGATAGTTCCAATTAGGGTGCTTTAGTAAAATCTATAATTTTGCGTAATTACTGAACAATATCTGAAGTCATACTAAATGGGGAAAAAAGTCGCATCATTATAATTTGAATTCGCATATTTATATTTTGTAAGTATGTTTATCGCAATATATTTAAAAAAAACTTACTTGAACCAACGCAGCAGCGGCGAAATTACTGGCTTTGTCATATCTGGACGTGTGTAAAGCTGCGAGGCTCGAGAAATAAGTAGCTTCAGAAAGCTTCTTGTGTTGGTAGTACCACTGGGCTTTCCTGAAGTATCTGTTGATGGAAACAATAATGTTTAAATCTATTCATTGGAGAATGCAATGGGGTGTAAGGGAATCAAGCCTCTATCTTCGGAACTCAAGCCAACCTCACCGGCAGCTAACTAACAAACGGGGCTCTGGCGGCCGGCTAATTACGGCATAGCGCAGCGTTATATCGGCAGAGCTACATCCCTTGGTCGCCGAGGGGCAGCAGCGTCGGCGGTGCAAGAAACTGTGTCCTGATCCCCAACCGCACGCCCAGCTTGGGGATTTTGGGCATATCCCCCTTTTATAAGGGGAGGCCTTTGTCCAGCAGTGGACTGATATAGGCTGGTGGTTGGAGAGTGAAGATTCAAATGCACTTTGATATTTGAGAATACATACATAGCCTCGGTCTGCCATCCATATTGCTATACCCTATATGTTACAAGTTATATGTATCTCACATGAACCCTGTTTAAGGCCACGACACATGTCAAACCTCCCTCTCGCTCGCACTATTCAACATTTTTGAAGATATAAAATCACTGAATGTAGTTATGCAAAATAGCAAACCTTCACGGCCTAGAAAATAACAATACAAAGGTTCAGCAAGAAATTCATGACGCATTTAACACGTTTTCCAACCAAAAAAATTGCACCAAAATTCATCACATTGGTGCAAGTTTTTTGGTAAAAAAAACGTGATAGAATCAAAATTATATTATTGCTGAACCTTTGTATTGTTATTTTCTAGGCCGTGAAGGTTTGTTATTTTGCATAACTACATTCAGTGATTTTATATCTTCAATAATGTTGAATAGTGCGAGCGAGAGGGAGGTTTGACATGTATAGTCGCCTTAAACAGGGTTCATGTGAGATACATATAACTTGTAACATACAATTTAACACAATATGAAAGCAATGAATGTGATAATTATTGTGTTGTATTGTAGTATTAAAGGCAAAATTCAATAAATCATGGACGTAAGCGTCAATTTACATAAAAAATAGGCACCATGTCAAAATGGGAGGAATCCAGTAGTACCTAGGTTTATTATTCAGTGGCTTTTAGTAGCTATATAATGACGAAAGTATTGAGGTAATAATTATTTTTTATAAGATTTTTACATTTTTAGTTATGCGTACATTTAGTTCGGTGATTTGATCCGGCTCGCGCGGGCCTCATGCGAGCCAAATTATCTGGACTATTCTGTACTTCTATACTAATTCTATTAAATTTATGATTGACAAAGGATGGATGTTTGTTACACTTTCACGCAAAATTTACTAAACGGATTTCAATGAAACTTGGAATAATGGATAGTTTTTTACCTGAATGATATATCCAGGTACCACGCGAGCGAAGCCGTGCGCAGAAGGTAGTGATAATCATATTAAGATAACCCAGAAATACGAAAGGGAAATAAATAAATAAATAATGCTAGACGTTATCACTCAGCATCATGTAGCCCCAAACTAAGTAGAGCTTGGATTATGGGAACCACATGATTGATATACTACACATATACATTTTTTTTTTTAATATATACTTATCATACATAGAAAACACCCAGACCCGAGACAAATATCTGCAGAACATGCAAACATTTGTCCCGCGGCAGGAATCGAACCCGCAACCTTCTGCGTCTCAGGCGGACCTTCGCCCACTGCGCCACAGAGGCCGTCAAATTACTTACGTGTCCCTAGCGTTCTTGTGAGCATCTGCCTTATCCCTCAATTGTTGGACCATCGCCATATTGAGCTCAGGTTGATCTTTGCCCGGTTTGATCAGGTATGGATACTCCTCTTCGTCTAGAGCCTGGAAGACACAAATAAAATTAACCTAAGAACAATGAAACCCATAAGATAGTACACTTATATAATACCCGAAACGCTGCGAAGCTGGTTGGCATAAACCATAAGCTAACGAGATCGTAAAAACTCACCGATGTCATGGAACCGGCCGTCTATAATAGACTGCCAGTAACTAAAGCGCCAAGTGCATTTAAGGCATTCAAAAGCGATTCTTAAGATACTTGCAGTTTAGAACTAAGATGTATATCCCTAACTATATCGCGCGGTGTAAGAAATTCCACATTTATAATAGAAGGCATATTGCAGATTTATCCTATCTCTTTAATATAGCTAATGGAAAAGTGGACTGTCCAGGTCTGCTTGGGCGACTGAACCTTCGTGTTCCAACAGCAAGTCTCCGAAATCATGATTTACTTTATATTCCAACAGCTAAAACTAACTATAGAAGTAGTTCATACATTATTCGAGCGTGCAGATCTTTTAATGCAACAGCACGTGAGCTTGACGTTGACTTGTTCAACACCTCATCAGTGCAAGTAAAACGTTTGATGAATAATCGTTTCATCCAAGTTTAATACACGAGTGTTTTGTCCGTCTACTACAGCTATGTCTTTTTTCTTTTTAACTCTGTATCTATGTGTGAAAACTTTTAATTGGCTGTCAAAACCTATTCACTTATTTACTCATGTACCTAGCTGTAAGTTTTCCTAGAAAATAAAATAAATAAATAAAATAAGTCTGCTCAGCTTTAAGTGTCGCCTAAACGCTAGCTTATTGAGCAGTACTATAGCTATATGAATATGAATGCTAATGAATTTATAATTTACAAAGCTCTTTTAGTGAATACTTAGGTGAAACTACTCTTGTGAATGTTATTTAATGTTTTAAGGTACTGATAATACCTATAATTTAATAATCAAACTGACATATAAATTGGTTTTACGAATAAATGATTATGATTATGAAACAAAGCTAACACGAGCTCCAAATCGTCATCGATCCTTAATAACTGTTAAGTATTTGTTGTTATAGCGGCAACAGAATAAATTTAATAAACTAATAAAGAAGATCGGTCAGTTTCATACAACCTGTGACCTGGACATAAAATGTCGCGTCTAGAAATGACCTACGTCTTAATAGATAGTTCTTATTGCAGGATATCATATGCAATTAATAGTTTTTTTATTAAAGAAGCCCGCGACCTGCAGCTCAGGTGGCAGAGTTACTGACAACTGAGCTATGAGGCCAGTCAAACAAAAATACATCATCTGTGAAAATTTCAACTGTCTAGCTATCACAGTTAAAGAGATGGTGACAGAAAAACGGCAAAAAAATTACGTTTGTTGTATGGAAGCCACCCTTAAATATTTATTTCATTATGGTTTAGTATTTCTTGTTATAAGTGGCAACAGAAATACATCATCTGTGAAAATTTCGAATGTCTAGCTATCACGGTTTGTGAGATACAGCCTGGTGACAGACAGACAGACAGTGGAGTATTAGTAATGTGGTACTAATTTTGCCCTTTTGGTACAAAACCTTAAAAACCTAACCTGGACTGGGCGACTGGTCTATCGAAATAATTGCAACAGCAACTAAAGGGCTCAACTCATCATCATTAGCCTATGATCAGTATACAGCTGACTTAAATGCTGGCTTAGGCCCTACCCCCTGGCAACATATCCCCACCACGATGCATCCAACTTCTCCTAGCTTCTTCAGCCTTTAAGAGATGTCACGCTAGCTGATGAGATGTAGGTACACTAAGTTTGCCGAGACGCAGTTTCCATTTTCAGGCAGTAAGGAGAAATCCAAAACCAAAGCAAATACCGAGAAACTGTCTTAGGAAAAATTTGCATGTTTTTTTTTTGTTGAAATGTAACTTACTGCATTTCGTTCTTGTAACAACAACTGTTCTCTATTCGCCTTCTCTTTCTCGATGACAAAATGATTTATTCCATTCGCATGCTCTAAGTAATGTCCCTGGCCAGTTGACATCAGCAGGGTCTAAAAATAATAACATTAAATGTAGGTATAGAGTAAACCATTTTCAAATACTTAAGATTAAATTGACGCATTTAATATTCGATCATAATAAGATAATATAATAGCAAATTTGGACAGAGATCATGATCATCATTATCATCATCATCATCATCATCATTACCATCACGAAAAGCAGTACACTGCTGAGCATAGGTATCTTCTACTGAGCGCCGTTGCGCCCTGTCCTCAGTTCGACGCATCCAGCTTCTACCTTACTGCCTTTTGCAGATCGTCACTTCACCTGGCCGGAAGCCACTACGTTTGCCGAGCCACGGTCTCCACTCAAGAACTCGTTTAAGCCAAGGGTTATCGGTTCTTCAGTAGATATGCCCCTTCAGCTTGTGAATTCTCTGAGCTATGTCGTCAACTTTAGTTCTATGTCGGATAGTCTCGTTTAAAAGAAACTCCGAGCTGTCCGTGGAGAAGCCGTACTGTGAGCGTTCACGTTTGGGCTCCGTAATCATGATAATACGCACTGATTGAAAACTATCGCTTTCAGACACTGTGGTATAGATTACGAGAAAACTCGACGATCTTTTCCAAACTAAGCAGAGCTTGTATTATGGTAACCACATGATTGATATACTACACATTTTTTTTGCAAATACATACATATCGTAAATAGAAAACACCCAGACCCGAAACAAATATCTACAGAACACGCGAACATTTGTCCCGCAGCGAGAATCGATCTCGCAATCTTCTGCGTCTCAGGCGGACCTTCGCCCACTGCGCCACAGGTATGTTTACTCCCAAACAACACAAGATGTCCATAAACGACTACAGGCCTCGGGTCAATTCGTTCGTCGACAATAACTTTGGTCTTATCCAAATTCATGCCGAGACCTATCCTTCGCGAGGCTGATGCTAGACCGTCCAGCATCTCTTGCAGCTCTTATAGCATTTCCGCCAGTAACACCGTGAATCGTAAGTATGAGAAGTGCTCGCCGTTTATGTTTATGCCCATACTTTTCCAGTTCAGCGTCTTAAAAATATCCAACGCGCTTGTGAACAGTTTCGGAGATATGACAAAAAAAACTGAGAGAGACAGGGGTCTCTCTCCTCTGAGCAGTTTGATGGGTGGGTTTAGACAGCTGGTCTAAAACAATTTCATTGTAAGTGATGCGTACAATAAAAGCTCTGAGATCTGAAAAAGTGAATCAGACGGGAAAAGTCAGATAAGTTAATAAAAACTCACCTCGACAGTATTATCAAAGCTGTTCTCGTGAGCAATGAGCATTTCCGACAAGGTATCTTGCCCCACATCAGGGAAAAGCTCGTACAGCTTCTTCCTAGTCATCTGAGCGGCCATATCTTGAGGCTCTTTGTTCTTCCACTCTTCTTTTACCGATCTCTCGTAGATAGCAAGTGCTAGCTCTGTGTCCATGATCTCTTTGAAGTTAGGCTCGTGGGGCGGTTCACGTGTTTCTGGACCCTCTTCTAGAGCACATGCTTCTTCAGAGGAACTTTCTGCTACTTCTGCTTCAAGCCTCAACTCCAGTTCGAGTTGCCTGCAAGAGAGAATCAAAATTAACTCGAAGTTTTTATATAAAGGATGGTTTTTTGATTAGTTAGGTAAAATTGAGATATTAAAAGAAATCGTAAAAATTTGCTATTTCCTTTTATTTTTAGTAAAACATTTATTTGCAAAGATTAATCCTTATCAGCAACAGAATCCATACAGGGTGTAATTTTTTTTGAAAAATCATTCGGGTCCATTTCCGTCAAAAGTAAAAGATTTTTGAAACGGATAAATATGCAGTTATTACGTTCTTAAAAATTGAGAGCATGACTCCTTTCACAACTTTTCCCTAACACTCGTGATTTTTTGGCCATCACCGCCCTCCTCAAAAAAACACCCTGTATATTGCCGTATTAAATCACACTAATACAAAAAATGCGGAAGTATGTTTGTGTGTGTGTGTGTCACTGTCACAGTGTGATGGTATAAAGAACATGCAAAGTGGGTAAATTCTTTCAATTATGAATTCTGCACATTATAATAAAACAAACAAAAAAAACAATCCTACTAGTCCTACTAATATTATAAATGCAAAAGTTTGTGAGTATGGATGGATGTATGACTGAATGGATGAATGTTTGTTACTCTTTCACGCAAACCTGACAACACCTACACCAAAACAGATGCTGAAACAAGCGAGTCCTCGAGACTCACTTCCCTGGTTGTCGGATAATCGAAGACCAAGCATGGGAAGAAGAATCCGAACGAGTATCAAACAGCCAAGACTGGAACACAGCCCAAACCCTTATTAGTCCAGAAAGGGTTCTTTGGGCAATCAACAACTTCCTCCCCTCCCCAAATCGCCAGGACTAGATGGGATATTCCCAGGTCTCCTAAGATGGTGCGGTGACATAATAATTGACCACTTAGTCACTATTTTCCGAAGCTGTATCGCCCAACCGATACATACCTCGGAAATGGAGGAAAGTGAAGGTAGTATTCATACCAAAACCAGGCAGGAGCGATTTCGACCAATAAGCCTTACATCGTTCCTACTCAAAACCCTAGAGATTATGCGACCAGGAAATAAGAGGTAATACTCTCCTACGCAATCCCCTACACCCATCCACACCAACACGCATACAGTAAGGGCAAATCAACAGAATCAGCACTACACAGTGTAGTATCGCGAATCGGAGACGGATTAGCCCAAAAACAACCGACCTTGGGAGCCTTCATAGACATTGAAGGAGCCTTTGATAAAACAACATTCACTAGTATTAACCTTGCCTTGGAAAGATATGGCGTCTCTCCGACACTAGCTGAGTGGATACACAACATGCTGAAATATACAACAACAATACAAGTCACAATCAACACAACTACCAGAGGCATTGTTGCCAGAGGCGGCCCACAGGGCGGTGTTCTCTCGCCGCTGCTCTGGAACATAGTAGTAGACGAACTCATCCGTAAACTGAACGGCCGGGGCCTATTCACAGTGGGATATGCAGACGATCTTGCTATCCTAGCCACCGCGGGTGCTTCGAAAACATACTAAGCGACCTCATAAAATCTGCTTTCAAGATCATTGAAACCTGGTGCACGAGTCACGGGTTATTAGTTAATCCACAAAAACGGAACTTATATTGTTCACACACAAAAGGCATGTGAACTACCTTAGACTTCCCAAACTATTCAATACTGAAATAATACCTAAGATAACAATGTCGCTATATACAGCCATAATAAGACCGACACAAACATATACGGAGCTATCGCATGGGGACTAGAACCGAGCATCAACCGGCATCACCAAGGTACAACTTTTCCAAAGACTGGCATGCTCTGCTATACCTCGTTGCATGAAGACAACACCGACGGCTGCTCTAGAAATAATTCTGGGATTAGCCCCGCTTGACCTGTATATGAAACAAGAAGCGACGATGTCTGCTATCAGATTAAAACACCTGAACCTATGAGGAAACACTAGGAGCCCACACGCACACATTCTGCAGAGAGCAATGGCCTATGAACCCCTGCTATCTGCCCCTTGGATCCTCAAACAACAAACATACCTGAAACACTACCGCATACAACTACACGAGAACCGGGGCGATCAATCAGGGCTCCATGAAGTCTGTGTGATGGCTCGAAAACCAAGCAGGGAACGGGAGCCGGAGTACACTCACTGGATCTCAATATCAACATATCACTAACGCTTGGCAAATACAGCTTTATATTTCAATGCGAATGTGTGGCCATAACCGAAGCTGTTGCTGCAATCAACCGTAGAAAGGTCAACGGCTACAACATACGGATTCTCTCAGACAGCGCAGCAACACTCAGAGCATTGGAGAGCCACAGCTGTAACTCCAAGCTCGTCTACGAAAGCCACCTTGCCCTAGAGAGTATCGCTACAAAGAATAATGTAACTTCAGTGGATAAAGGGACATAGCGGATCACTGGGTAACGACGCCGCAGATGAACTAGCGAGGAGGGGATCGGAAACCCCAACAGAAGGTCCACCGCCGTTCCTACCTCTGCCCTTCTCTCGGCTACGCACATGGATGCGGTTGCGTACGCTTAACCAACACAACAAACGCTGGGCACGGACGACGGACTGCAGGCAGTCCAGAGCAGTGCTACCGGCCAGCTCACTGCGGCTGACCCGTCTTCTGATAAGACTCAAAAGACAAGATCTTCGCACCATCGTTGGTACCCTCACGGAACACTCTCCTCTGAACAAACACCTCTCAATAATCGGAGCAACAGACAGCCCACTCTGCAGAGGGTGTCTGACTGAAGAAGAATCAGCAGCCCACGTAATCCTGGAATGCGTGGGAGTTGCATCACAACGTGAACTAATCCTTGGAACCCCGATGTCAAGCCTGCGAAGACTCTAGGAAACTTCAGGGCGGAGTTAGGCTGGCTAAGTATTTAACCACCAAGATCTCCCAAACGCACAATAGACCAACTGGAGTCCAATGGCGGAAAAGGGAGTCCATTTACATTACATTACATTACTCTTTCACGCAAAAATTACTGAACGGATTTGATGAAACTTGGAATACACATAGTTTGTGACCTGGATTAACATATAGGCTACTTTTTATCCTGGTACCACGCGTGCGAAGCCGCGGGCGGAAGCTAGTATAATATAAAATGATGGGGAGAGCGATTATGTCTTCGTAATATATTCATAAAAGTTTCTTTTGAACCAAGACTTATTCAACAGAGTCGCTTTGCATGATATATACACAACGTCAACATTCAACAACACAAAAGGATAAACAAACGCAGCGTGGCTGAGAAATAGTCATTTAGAAATGAGTACCTTAAACTTAAGTAGATTGCAGAAAGAATATATATATTGTTTTCCTCACCTTGCAAATTCTTCATCCTGTTTTATCATCTCCTCAGTTTGCCTGTACACTTTGTCCAACTGATGAGTAATAGATTCTATCCAAAGAGCATTGATATCGTTCAATAGTTTAATTGGAATACTTATTATAGGTTGAACGCCTTCTGGATATTCAAAGTCTTGTCTGTTGCTCAACTCGTCAAGTTTTCTGACGAATTCCATTCCAATATTAACTGTGATGTGTCTACGCACCCCACCTTTATCATCATCATCACTATCTATCTCGTCATCAAATTCATCATCGTCATCATCTTCCATTGATTCAAAATTATTTGTGCCAGAGGTACTAGGTCTAGCGGAGGAAATTTCGCGTGATGTGCTAGGATTATTTTGATTGCTTTGCTCAGTATCGGGAGAAGTATAAACTACTAAGCTCGACTCAGGTAGTGACGGAGAGCTCAATGGTTCATCGAGATGCGTATTTTGCGCTACTGCCAGGCCTGAGTCTGAATTTTCAACTGAAGTAGATGCTTCTTCGTTTTTTGCACATGTGTTATCGGAGCGATAACGTCTCAAATTCAAGTAATGTTGGCTGTAATGGTGATCTGATATTGTTACCGTATGTTCAATTTGTTTTTTTAGCAGAAAGGTATCCTCTGTTAGAATTTTATCTTTCTTAGATTTTTTCTTAGAAAACTGTGTAGAGGTTGCCAAAGCATTTTCACCTGTAAGAGGAGACATGGGTTCTGTGGTTATATCTGGTACTATGATATTTTCATGAGGTTGGTTACATTGACACTGACAATCTACTTCCTCCTCTTCTTCAGAGTCAGATTCTTCAGCATTGACTGTTTTCAAATCATTATTTTGAATACCGTCTAACACTATAGTACAAGCCCAGTCAATATCTCCAGCACAATTATCAAATATATCTCGTAAAACTGCACGTGGAATATTTTTAAACATTTTCCTCAGTCGTACAAAATGTTTCTCTTCATGGACACATCTACCATTCAGAGTCGTGTTTGTGGTATTATTTTGATTTGTTATACCACTAGCATTCCTGGACATTCCAATGATAGATTCATTTCCCTGTTTGATAAAACCATCAATTTCAACAGGACTATCACATGGTACTTCATTCGAGAAAGGTTCTTTGTTTGCTGATACTGTATCATTGTGCAAGGGTTTCTCAAACCTAAGATTTTGTGACCAGTCATCTTGAATGGATGTTGGTTTTATGGACTCATTAGAAATTTCGTTAGCTTTCGAGCGTTGCGGTTTGGGATCTAATAATGTCGCCGCATCTACACGTGGTTCGGGGTTTGTCAAGGGAGTTTCCCATCCGTCGTTATTGTCCCATTCAACTTCTACCTTAAGCATTTCATCCAATTTGTTCTCAGTTATCATATTCTGTTGTTTATTTATCTTATTAATAGGTTTACTAGTTCCAACTACACTCGAATCATTATTGACATCTAAATTGTCAAGTGTTTTGTTGATGTTAGAAACGCCGTTCTGAGTCTCTCCAACTAATTGTTGAGTTCTGGTTCCAACTACATTCGAAACGTTTTTGTCATCCGAATTGGCGAGTGTTTTGTTAATGTTAGAAACACCGTTCTGAGTCTCTCCAACTACTTGTTGAGTTCTTGGTGATACTGAATTTATTTGTAGGGCTGGATTTACACAGGGTTTAGTGAGCAATTCTAGTTTTTCAGGTGGTAATAATAAGGCAGGCGTATTTTTATAAAACGGTGGTATGTTTCTTTTAACGGGCGGCTCCATACCTTTAGGATAGCTCAATTTAAAGTATTTTAGTAGGCTTTCACCAGTGTGACTTCCCTGATACTTCTGAAACATTAATTCTATCTTTTCTTTTGGAACGCCATGTATGTTTCGTTTTGCAAGCTGCGAAGGACTTTTAGACCAAGGGTTCGATGGTTCTAAAACTTCTATAATATAACCATTCATAACTCCATCCCGTACATAAGCATACATCTCCCATGTCTGCATGTTAGTGTTGTCAACTATCACTGGACTACGACCGTCGCAAACTGCTTTATGTACCCGTGCCTGGTTTTTCATATGCACTTCTTCCAACCGATTTACATTATAATGGTATCTTCCATTTATCTCCATATGATCATCAGAGCTAAAAATATGTTGATTACAAGAGTTTGGATTCATAGTTCCAATTGTTGCCTCAACTATGGCTCGGGCTAGGTATGATTTCCCGCAACCAGGAGGTCCTCGCATTACGATCATCAGTCTGTTGCCTTCCTTGTAGCATGTTATGATTCTCTTCATTTGATCTGTCCAGTAATCTATTTTAGGCATAATGTTCTTAACACGTGGTGGCTTCTTCGATGCTTGTTTTTGCTGGGTGCTCTTGGCATATGATGTAGCCCCCGTGGATGTTACGGGGGCTCCAAAAGCCGAAGCATAAGAATGCGGTTTTAAATTCATATTAATATTAGTTGTAGCCATATAGTTGTTGTGGCATTCTGTAACTATAAGAACTAGAGTTAAATTGTTTCTTCAATTGTTTTTCTCGAGCACAATCACGATCTTCATAAGCAATCATAAAAGTAAGAGCTCCTATAGTTTTCAGGTTTTCCTTAACTTACCTTCGTTAGTATTGCACTCTTCCTGCGAACGGGTTTCAAGTGGGAGGCTTGCTGCTGAGAAAAAACATAACACCAGTTTTTAAATAAAATAAATACAAAATATTATTCCACGATAAGTGGGCAACGATCCTTGTAAAACCTAATCAAATATCTAGTTATTAAATAAAAAGTTCTAGTAAGTTATAAAAAGTTTGACCTACCTGCACTTTCAGCGGCACAGCTTTCTATCTTCGTAAGCGTATCCAACGCAAGGTTAACTGTAGAGAGAAAAAAAACATTGTTACTGGGTCAACTCAGACCTAGGGTCTAGCAATTCCAAGTTGATAACGCAGACTAACGCATCGTTTTAGGCAACAATTTTATATTTTAAGCACCATCTAACAGTTTTTTTGAATAGAACGAGGCTTGACTTTATTAAATTAAATAAATAAATAAATAATACAGGTCATTATCACACACTGTTTAGTTTTGGCATTATTACATTAGGATAATATATTCTTGCCGGCGATTCTGTTATTTGTCTAATAGTTTCCTGGGCTATGATTAGCTAGTTTGAATTTAGAATGGTAAAAAAATTAAGGTAGTTTTATAATTTTACATAGTTTTTTCATTAACCTTGATTTAACATTGCACAAACGTTCGTTGTCGACAGTCACGCGAAGAGAGCAATTTCGTTATTTTATCGTATCGTCGAAATTCTCTTAACTTTCGCTAATTTATCGTCATCTGATAGCTTATGTGTGAGCAAACAGTAGAGTTTCGCCAGCCAGTCTTCGACATCCTGGACGCAGTGTTTGTTGGGTAAATCGAGGCAGACTTGGTAAGATATCGGACCCATTTTCTAGCTGAGACGAGCCCGCATTACTTGCTGAACTGCAGGATTACACGCAAGGCGTACCTTGCTCAAAGGTTAGTGAAATTCAGTTGTATTGCCCACAATTAGTAGACAAGCTATCAGTTGTTTAAGCCCCGTTTCGTATCGTATCGTTTTATCGTAAAATATAGTCCACTTTATCGTTCACACACCCTAGCCGAAATGAAAAATGATATGAGAAACCTAACAATAATTATCAAATACCTATTCAAATACCTCAATTAACATAGTTCGTCGATTTTCAAATTTTCTTTTGCATAAAATGCCGTCTAGATGTTGCAATATTGAATTATTATTACTGTTATGTATTTAATGACACCATTCGCAAAATTAAGAAACAAGACCGGTAATGTGCGAGTTACCTCGCCCACCGCGGGTGACGTCAATTAAGTCTAATTCTTACATTCAGTTTGTATTCTCATGGATATCATAGATTGAGAAAGTGAGTTAGAGTGTGGGAAATATATAGTGTTTCTAACTCACACTCGATGTATGTCGCGAACCATCGCGATCTCCTAAAGAGCACTGAACGGTCGTTCAGAGTTGTAAGCAAATAAGACAAACGTAAGTATATTCTATTTGAGGAATCGAACTATAATATTATACATACTTATTATATCTTATCATTCCTAAGTAGGAAGTGAATAAAGGTATCTACGTAACAATAAGAAGTTGGGGTGCGGGTAGATGAGGTAAGTCGCATCTATTGTTCCTCTTTGAGACGCAAATAGCAGTACCGTCAGACGTAGCATACCTGACCTACACAGGTGTTATTCTAGAGCACAATTTTAAAGCACGAGCTGGAATCTGCTTGTATGCTCGCGAAGACATCTGCTGTAAGCGTCTCCGCAACCTTGAAGACCCAAAGTTTAACGTGATGTGGGTTCTGGTGGACAGCGGCGTAGAGAAAATTCTTTACGATTTTGTCTACCGATCGCACAGCGGAGACCAAGAGACAACCGGGTTAATAAACTACCTGAGTGAAGCGACAGACATGGCTCAACAAAGATACCCTTCTGCGCAAGTAGTGTTTACTGGGGGACTTTAACGCACACCACCAAGTATGGTTGTTCCCACACCAAAACACTGACCATGCCGGGAGAGAGACGTATAAGTTAGCTTTGTCGTTAAATCTCACCCAACTGGTCCAAGTAGTGACTAGGATACCTGACGTCGCCGGTCAAACTGCAAACTGCCTTGACCTTCTGCTGACAACTGATCCAGACCGCTACTCAATGTCGATTTCCTCACCGTTAGGAAGCTCCGACCACTGTCTGGTAAAATCTGTGTCGGCATACTCTCCTCCTAATCCGAGTACCAAGGGATCTAGGCGAGTATGGCGTTACAAATCAGCATATTGGGATGAGATGCGACATTTCTTTAGAGGACGTTTTACGTCGAGGTATGGAATACTTTATTCCGTTTGCCGATAAACCTCTCTCCAGCAAAGCTCGCCCATGGTTTAATGCCGACTGTTGCCGTGCTGAAGCACTTAAACAGGAGGCTTTCCTTGCCTGGGCTGAAGCTAGAACTCGCAAAACCCCTGATGTAAGCCAAAAAAAGAGAGCCTATAGTAGTTAATAGTAGTTGAATAGTGCGAGCGAAAGGGAGGTTTGACATGTATCGTCACCTTAAGGTTATAAGTTTAATTTATATTATACTCAAGAGCTTAAATAAAAAATCATCATAAATCCAAAACTGTACATGATAAAATAAAATAAAACTCTTGCGTGCAGTACAAATTAAGCCCTTTGATATGATACCCCACTTGACCTACCCCCCTTTTATTTTTTATCACGCGAGCAGTACAAATTAGGCCTTTTGATATGACTCGACCTGTTGGCCTCAGTTTGAAAATTTGAAATTTTTAATTTTGGCCCCCTTGGGGAAGAAAACGATTTTTTTTTTTTTTTTTTTACCGGAAATCTTATTCAGTTTGTGCATTTTAAATATATGTACCAAATTTCAAATCGGTAGCTTATGTAGTTCCGGAAATAATCAGCTGTGACAGACGGACGGACAAAGCGGCACCATAAGGGTTCGTTTAACCGGTTCCGTAACGTCCGTAAAAAAGTCCAAAAACTGACCATATTCGCATCAAGTTGATATTCCATCTTTTAATCACACTCAACCTCCATCGCCTTATTATTGTTAAATCTTGACGACGTCGACATTGACAAAGTTGTGAACGCTATACCACAGAGGCCATAAATAAAAAGAAGAAGAACATATTCCATTTAACAGACCTAAGCGCTTCCAAACATCATTTATAATGCGCACTGCTAAAATATATAATATATATGGAATCAGCTGCTAGCGTCGATTTTCGTCGACCTCATCCTTGCCCACGCAAGTCTCAAGGTAAGAGCAGGCCCATATTATATTTTAAAAAAAATCGGCCCACGCTTTCTAGAGAGCCAAAAAGGAACAAACACAGAACACAGGCTGATAACCACATTACCCTTCTTTGGGTCGCGCAGTAGGTTAAAAATACCTACCGGACTACTTCTTTTCTTCTTCGTATATCGCGAGTTTTTAGACTGACCAAGGTCTCCGACATGGCTTAACGACTGAAAAAACCAGGATTTGAAAGTGCCTTCCGAAGCACAGAAGCGCTCAGATCTAAATGCCACCAAACGGTCATCCATCCAAGTAGTGACTGGGCGGAGCGCTGTTTAACTAAAATGATCTGCTAAGAACACAGAAGTAAGCCACGCCACGCCACGACACGAGCGCTTCACTGACGACTCGAACGTAAACAGTAGCAGATCCAAGAAATAATTCATTAAAACTTAAAAGTATCACACCATCTCGAAACTTTCACGCCGCAAAACATCCGAACCGAACACACAACTGCACCTGCCATGGTTCTCATACCATAAATCAATATCAGCATAGGCAAGTACATAAGGACACCCCGATATCGACGCGCGCATCAAACTGCATTGCAGCAATTCCCAGGGCCCAGCTCGCCTAATTAGGTTCCCTAGCAACTGTCGCCGTTAGGCTAGCTTACAGTAGGATAAAGTTTACAAACAGTACGAAAGCTTATTTCTGCTCTATTTTTCTGCTTCTACAAGTACCTAAATCTGAAGAAGATACTTAAAGAGACTAATTAAGGTTTCCTAGCAACGGCTTGCGGTTAAGTAAACAGTATCAAAGTTCATAATACAGAGCGAACGCCGCACTTTTCTTTAGCCGTTCCACGTTTTGCTATAGGGAAATGAAATACAGTAGGTATCAGAAATAGGAGCACTAGCTAAATACTTTTTAGTCTTGGTAAGTAACTAGAGGTACCAACTGTATGCACTCGTATACTATACAGTAAAATAAATAAATAAATAAATAATGCTTGACTATCACACAGCATCATGTAGCCCCAAACTAAGCAGAGCTTGTGTTAAGGGAACCACATGATTGATATTGATATTACATATATATTTTTTTGTAAATACATACATATTATATATAGAAAATACCCAGACCCAAAACAAATATCTGCAGAACATGAAAACATTTGTCCCACGGCGGGAATCGAACCCGCAACCTTCTGCGTCCCAGGCGGACCTTCGCCCACTGCGACACAGGGGTCGTCAGTACCCACTTTAATTTATTAAAACAGAATAAACTTCCTTAAAAGGTTTCCTAGAAACGACTGTTATCCAACTGTAACTTAGCCAGCAGTTTCTTGGAACTTTTTAAAAACAATATAAAAGTTAATTGCCGAGCTTTTCTTTATCGGTTCCACGTTTTGCCGCAACACACCTTTAGGTTACTACCCAAATATCGAAAACAAGTAGGTAGGTGCCTACCTACTGTGTAGGTACTCACCTTAAGACTGACCAATTATGTTTCATAGCAACGGCTGGCAAGGTAACAGTGCGATAATATCGTTTACAAAAAGCATGGAAGCTCATTTCATTTTGTGAGGAAAATGTTATTTGTTGGAGCGAAAATTTATTTATTTCTTGGAACGAACACCCACAGATGTCCCGAGGCCGGGCGTTACGTTGCTAACCCACCTTTCGTAGGTAACAATGTACAAGACTTATTTGTACACTGTATACTTTAGGTATAGGAGGATTGAGTAGATATTTTATGCATAAAGGAATTCTACTTCCTGTCCTTGGGTCTACCCAAGAGGTACTAGGTACTTGTATTATTTTTATAGAAACTTCCTAATTAGGTATTTTTCCTATCCTGTAGTATGGGCGTAGGTGGATGGAAGGCTCCAGAGAGGACCTGTTCTTCCAATAGAAATACCAATACCTCATTATCACCTATACTAACCAACATTATTCGGGATTATATAACATGCACGACCTCGTAATAATAGGTAGGTCCTTTCAGGTAAACACACACTTTATAAACTGCACATTACACTGTACATTCTGGGGTGGTAGGTGGCGGGTGCAATGTGGGGTAGGATGGGCTGAGCGAGATCACAATTTATTTGTATAAACGTAAAATAGGTACAGAGACACGCTCAAGGCGTCTATGTTATATTATTTTGAATACCCGACGCAAAACGACGGGGTATTATAAGTTTGACGTGTGTGTGTGTGTGTGTGTGTGTGTGTGTGTGTGTGTGTGTGTGCGTGTGCGTGTGCGTGTGTGTGTGTGTGTGTGTGTGTGTGTGTGTGTGTGTGTGTGTGTGTGTGTGTGTGTGTGTGTGTGTGTGTGTGTGTGTGTGTGTGTGTGTGCGTATCTGTCCCACCGTGTGTTATTTTTGGTTTGAAAGGTCGAGAGTCGGACGTTAGTCGGGAGTGTTTTTAGCAATGTTTGATGAAAATTGATCAAAGATAGCCGTGGATTACATATTTTTTCACAATTCCCTAAGTATGGGTATCAAATGAAAGGGCTTGCCTAGTAGAATACTACATACTATGATAAATTTCAAAACCAAGATAGTCGCCATCGCAAAATGGCGAAGTACCTATATATTTTTCACAATTGCCTCATCATGGGTATCAAATGAAAGTGGCTGACTAGTAGTATAATGTACACTATATTTACAGGTAATGAGGAATATAAGGGATGAAAATAAAAAGATTTGTATGTATGTATGTTATGATCATTATTTGATTCTACAAAGAATGCTATTGTAGCAAAACGATGAGCTGTCGCTGCAGCCAGGCAATCCAGAATACTAGGTACACTCTTAAAAAAAAAAACATTAAATTAAAAATTTTAGAAACCCCCGACACAAAAAACATTTAAAAAGTCAAAAATAATACCACCGTTGAGCCATCAAATTCGATTGAGTAATTCGCGTCGGGGTACCGCTAAGTAAGTAATAACTAAATAGTTAAAATAAGGAGATTACAAACTCATAGCGCTCGCAGACTTAGGTCGGAAATGCAAGTAAATTAATAAATAGTCAAGCAAATAAAGCGGTACCCCGACGCAAATTACTCAATCGAATATGATGGCTCAACAACGGTATTATTTTTGACTTTTTAAATGTTTGCTTTTTGAGTTGGGGGTTTTTAAATTTTTATTTTAATAAAATAAATATGTAGTTCGAAAAGAAATTATGTTAAAAACTGTGGTACGTGTGTGTCGCCACGCCAACGCCACGTCCGTCGCCGACTTTTTAATGTGTACTTTAGTACACAAAAACAACCACTAAAGCCATAAAAAAATTGGCAGATCAATGCTTCGTCAGCATTATCATCACATAGCCCGTTAACACCCACTGTTGAGGGTGATAGGCCTCCTCTTTAAAGCGCGACCCTTTCTGGACCATTGCAAGCCTCATCAAGAGATTCCCAGTACCAGCTAAGTCCACGAAAAAAACACATCAAGTTGTAGATTATCAGATATCTCCCTTCTTTATAAAAGAAGGTTATTTTTGTGAATGATGAGATACTTACCTTTATTTCCTTTCTACCTAGAATGTTATGCTCAAATCAAATAGGTATTCAGATTTAGGTCACATCTAGGTCATATTCAGGTCAGGTCAGTACAGGTGTACTGGTTGTAATCAATATCATACTGTGTTGGAGATAGGTCAGATTCAGGTGAGTTAGTGTGTTTAATGGTTTTAAAGGCATTCTTAAAGCGTGTTTTGCGCATTTGGTGTTGCCCGGGTCATATTAGATTAGTTGTCAAGTAGTTTTTTCCTCACAGAACATCCTTCAGATTGCTATGAGATCAAATAAATAGCTTAGCTTATTATTACTGGTACCTATCGCATCAATATCATCATCATTAATGATCTACATAATAATGTGTGATGGTATAATCTATCTATTTTAGATGTTTTTTAAGTGATTGAGTAAATTTAAAAAGTCATTAAGATTGAAAAACTGGTTCGAAAAATACTTTTTATTGTAGAAAACAAGTTACCTAATTAATTAGCAATCACAATGATGTTTGTTTGAAAGTTTTTAATTAGCTCGTTGTTTGTAAGAGTTCTTTGATAAACTTTTTATTAGATTTTATTGTTTGTTTTAAATTACTTTTTAACATTTTCTGTACTTTGAGTGTCGAGTAGCGTCGTACCTACTGCAGGACCGAGGCTAGCAGTCAACATGTTGACTAAAAGAACATTTTGAATGTATTTAACTCATGAGTAGGTATAGAAAAAAAAACAAAATGATTTAAAGTAGGCACCGAATACAGGAACGCCTAAAGATAGTATGACAAAGGTTAAAAACATTGCAAAGTTTATTTTTTGTTTTATCAGCATTTTTTTTCTATTATACATATTATCATATAAAATAAACCAAGTTAATAAGTTCTCAATATTTTTATGTTTGTTACCTGACAATTAGGTCATTTGTCAACAGCTTTAGGTTATGTTACATACTTCATGTTTCGTGTAAATTTAAATTTGAAGAAAAAAACTATTTCTAATTAAATTTCTTTGAAGTCGGTGTTTTTTAATTATTACAATTTTAACATTTGTTTGGAAGTCTCTAAACACTAAGGTTTGAGCTGCTGACTTAACACGGCTCTGGGGGCTAGTGCTTCTATAGAGAGTTCACATGTTTAAGTTGCAATTACAATAAGATAAATAAATAATTTTAAAGGCAGGTAGTGTAGGTAAAAATTATTATTACATCATACTACCTACCTACACTAGATAAATTGTTTTTGTTTTTAAATCTTATTATCTCATTCTCATTTGTTTAAAATAGTATATAGTTTTGATTACCTAAATATATGGTCTAATTTTATACTGCACCAAAACCAAAATCAAAATTTATTTATTCAGTAGGAACTGTAAAGTACACTTTGAAATGTCATCTTCAGGGTGACATTACCGAACCGGTCAAATGAACCCTTATGGTGCTGCTTTGTCCGTCCGTCTGTCATAGCTGATTATTTCAGGAACTACATAAGCTACCAGCTTGAAATTTGGTGAAGATTTAAAATGCACTAATAAAATAAGATAAAAGGGGTTAAAAAATAAATAAAAAGGGAGGTTGCTAGGTCGAGTGGGGTATCAAATGAAAAGGCTTGATTTGAACAATATAAATCTGTCTTACTTTTTTTTATATTGTGCATAGTTTTTGATTTAGGATGAAAGATGCTCAAATAATGAAAACTGAACATATTATCTATATTTTACAGGAAAATTATAGCAAAATCTCCAGCTAATATGGTTTTGTAGAAACCTCAAGAAATGTAATGACAGTTGTGGTCAAGCTATAAAGCAAAAAGTTACACTGTACAAGTTACACTGTCAAATATGGTGTTATCTAAAAAGCCCTAATTAGCCCATTCTAAAGCCGGTTTTTATTTATTTGTTTTTATTATCTATAGGACATACACATTTTAATTACAAAGAAACCTTAATAATTTATGACGCACGCCATTGACGTCACCCGCGGTGGGCGAGTCAACTCGCACTTAACCGGTCTTGTTTTTAATTTATACCTATTCGTAACACGGCCAAACATAGGAGAATTGGCAAGAAACTCTTTTAGGCTTATATTTTTTTAAAGTCCATTTTATTACAATTTTTTTTTTTTGAGGGAGTTGGAGACTGTTTCATCACAAGCTTTTTTGTTATCTAACTAATCAGATATTTTATATTACAGAGGTTACGTTTAACAACATTTTTGAATTTATTTACAGATAAATTAATCACGTCATTTGGGATTTTGTTAAAAATCGTACGTTTTGACCTTTAAATGTTTGACTAACTTTATGGAGCCTTACTGTAGGAACATACTGTAGGAACAGCAAGTATATCTTTATTTCTAGTGTCAACATTATGATAGTCTCTATTTTTTTTTAACAAGTAAATATGCTAGTGCTGAGCCCACTGGTAATCTCTGTATTATTTATTATTTATTTTTCTGATCATCAAAATATAAATCAATATCAAAATATTTGTATTGTATTTCTTGATTGGTTTTGACGGAACATTACTGGATAAGATTTGATTTTATTCTTATATTTTACCTTATTAAGGTAACTACTTATTTTTTACTTATTTTAAGAATAGAATAGTATTGTGGTATCAAGTTCAGTTAGGTAGGTATATTTCAAATATTTGCAATTTTGGTTTGTCGCACAGTAAAATACCTCCGGCCGGTTCCTATATTATACCGTTAGCGATGACGCTTCGTTTTCCCTTGAAAAACTGTCAAATTTTCGACGCCTTGTTTGACAATTTTTGACAGTTTTTCAAAGGAAAACAAAGCGTTATCGGTTACGGTATAATATAGGATTCATTGGTTAGTGAAGTAACAAATGTCATCCTTGAAGCAGTGAAGGGTACAGACAGAGTATCCATGATGTAGCTTACAAGCAAAGGGTATCAGATAATCTGAAGAGAGGATATAATATATGGTCCAATGTCAAACACCACTCATTATATATTCACAGTTTTTTTTTTTTTTTTACTACTTGAAGATGCAACAAGCACATGGCCCACCTGATGATAAGTGGAAACCATTACCTATCACAAAGCATTGCATCGTAGATCACGTTTTTCCGGAACGTGCTCTACGATGCAACGCCCTAAGTCCATCAACTTGAGGCATGAAGATGATAAGCCTCTTGTGCCTGTAATTTCACAGGCAACCATACCCTTCAAACCGAAACACAGCTCAGCTGCTTCACGGCAGAAATAGGCATGGTGGCAGTACCTCCCCGGACGAGCCCATCACAAAGAACTCTACTACCTTCTAGAAGAACACAGCCTATAAGCAACATCAACACAAGTTTTCAGGCAGAATCTCTATGACTTCATTTAGCCTCAGAGATACGACTACTCCAAATACCAACTTATTTACTTTCCTACACAAAACTCAGGGTTTGTTCCAATAGTCATCCATGAACCTTCATCATTAGTTTAAATTCGCCGAATGCTTTCCGAGAGCAAATTCACTACGAGTTACTATAAAACATACCTTAATTGCTATAGATGTAGATATTAAGAGTTCCCTCAATTTCTACAGGATCCCATCAAATATAATTTTCCAAACCGATTCAGCCACCTTTAAGAAATCATATTCATATTCATATTCATTTATTCATCAGGGAACATCATAAAAAATGATTCCGACAAATTGAGTACTTCCTCCTTTTTTATTAAGTCAGTTAAAAATACAAAGTAGAGGTCATATACTAAGGTAACTGACTAAGGCATTTTCAACGTTATTCAATCCAATTGCTAACCATTCTGCAAAAATTAATAAACAATAGACTTTGAATCTTACCAGCTGAATATGGTGTGCCGTTTGACGAAAGCAGAGGCTGGATGCTACACAAAAAAAAAAACAGACCGAAACACGCGCGCCGTCCGGTCCTTTGACTCGATCTGACGGTCTGGCTAGATGGGGCGAAAGGGGGCTGAGGGCGAGGGGTAGTCTGATATAATAAATCAATACTGCTTAAGTACATAAGCCTTTGTTAACCTCCGCCACTACTGCGCAATGAGATTTACCGGCGCGGTGATTTAGTAGGTGCCATGGTACAGGTGTACGTACACCTTTACGCGTTACAGTAAATAAATGGTCTGAAACTTGATCCAGTGATTGCGTACATTAAAACGTGTTTTACTTACCGTCACCTCCACAGTCTTCCAACACGCCAGATATTACATCTGAACTGAAATGGTCTTCGAACATGCCCTTGAGGAGCTCAAATTCTTGTCGATAGAGATTCTCAGCGGAGTAATCTGGATCTTGATCTTCGGATTCCATTTTTGACAAATTCTCGCCAATTTTGAACTGTTCAACTTTCACTGTTAGGTACACGAATTAACAAGCACCCTTTCCATAAATTTAGCGTACTTAAATAACGCTCACGAAATGATTTTTACTATTTTTTATGCATTAATATTCATCAAAACAAATCAACTCTGTTGGTTTTGGATTTTGGATCTTCGTTAGGGATGCGCCGATCCGATCCGATTTTTTCAAAGATCTGAGGCCTCATTTACTAACTCAGTTGCACACCGAAGTGATAAGCACCGGTCCTGTTTTTACAAATTTTGACAGTTTGTAAAATTGACGTTCTTTGAATTTCAACAGATGTATGTCAAAGTTTGCATATAAAGGTCCGGTGCCGATCATTTCGGTGTGCAACTGAGTTAGTAAATGAGGCATCAGATCGAGGGCATGCCATCCGATCCTCGGATCGATACAACTCCATTAAAATCGGATCGTCTAACAAACATTGTGGTTTTCAGACCATGTAAGACATTATCACTTTAAAGTCAAAGTTAGATCTAAAACTTAAATTTATATTATTTTTCAAATTTAAACTAAGTGTCGGTACTTTACATCGTAATTATGATTACCGTTTGCTATCGTGTTATAGATGCCAACCTTAATTATTACAAAGTTATTTTTTAGCATAAAAATTAGTATTTTGTTAGGTCCAAGTAATTTCTGTGGCGTTTTAATTGTTGTTAGCTATTTCGTTTGAAATAAATGTAATGTATTTTTTAAATGTAAATATATTTCAATGCTTATTTTCAATACGATTTTTCGGATCGATCTTTTGAAAATCGGATCAAATGCATGCGATCCGATCCGCGGATCGGATCGAGGCGTTACGGTCTATTACGATCCACGAAATCGGATCGAGCGTAAAAAAAGTACATCCCTAATCTTCGTCACAGACACAAAATACTTTGCTATTGCTACGTCACAGATTTATAAGCAGGGTTGCCAATGCTAATTTATCCAATGCCCCAAAAATCCGGATCCAATTCCCCAAATTTGAGGACAAAAATCCGCTGATTCCCCACAAATTCCCCTCGTAAGTTTTACTCATAAGTTTTACTACAATCGGTTATTTAGATTAAATTGTATTGTTTATTTTTCACAATTTTTTCCATATTTTTTCGAAAGCATTTGGTTCGAAGGGTTAAACTTGACACTGCCGACCTTTTTTTTAAATCGTTTAATTTATTCAAGCGTTTCAATTTTTGGGTTTGTGTAGATATTTGACTCACTTGTCGTAAGGCATTCTACTGAAGTCAAACTGGAACTAGGCGCAACATTTGCTTCTGTACTAGAAGTTGACGCCTCCGATACCTCACCCTCAAATTCTATTTTGCGTTTTAGCTAAAATATAAAAACAAAGTAAATTAACCGAATAAATAAGTTTTATATTCGCGCACAAACAATTTTTTTGTATTATTAGGTTATAACCTTACCTTAGGATTATCTCCTAGGTTTTTGTTTTGACCTTTTAATAACCAATTATCCATATTTGCACAAAGTCGTATTGTTACTTCGCGACAGAAACAAAACTTATCGACCTCGCATTACATTTCATTTCATGTAATTTAGGCAATCAGTCAACAAAAGTAGACGACAAAGGGAATCCCTGGTCATAAACAACAGACAAACTTCATCATCATCATCATCATCAGCCTATAGTAGTCCACTGCTGGACATAGGCCTCCCCTAATGAGCGCCATTGCACCCTGTTCTGAGCTCGACGCATCCAGCTTCTACCAGCAGCCTTTCGCAAATCGTCACTCCACCTGGCCGGAGGGCGTCCTACACTACGTTTGCCTAGCCGCGGTCTCCACTCAAGAACTCGTTTGCCCCAGTGGTAAGACCCTTCTTTAAAACTACAGACCTATCTCGCTCCTGAGCCACGTCTATAAACTGTTCTCAAGGGTTATTACGAATCGTCTCGCCAGAAAACTCGACGAGTTCCAGCCACCGGAGCAGGCTGGGTTTCGCGGAGGATATGGCACCATAGACCACATTCACACAGTAAGGCAGATTATACAGAAGTCCGAAGAGTATAATCAGCCCCTGTGTCTGGCTTTTGTGGACTATGAGAAGGCCTTTGACTCTGTCGAAACCTGGGCTGTCCTGGAATCCTTGCAGCGATGCCAAGTGGACTATCGTTATATCGAAGTGCTGAGATGTCTGTACGAAGCCGCCACTATGAGTGTCCGAGTACAGGACCAGCAGTCTAAACCCATCCAACTGCGCCGCGGAGTGAGACAGGGAGATGTCATATCTCCGAAACTGTTCACAAGCGCGTTGGAGGATATGTTTAAGACGCTGGACTGGAAAGGTATGGGCATTAACATAAACGGCGAGCACATCTCACACTTGCGATTCGCTGATGACATAGTCCTAATGACGGAGTCGCTGGAGGAGCTGCAACAGATGCTGGACGGTCTAGCATCAGCCTCGCGAAAGATAGGTCTCGGCATGAATTTGGACAAGACCAAAGTTATGGTCAATGACCGAATTGATCCGAGTCCTGTCGTCGTTAATGGACACCTTCTTGAAGTTGTTTCGGAGTATACATACCTCGGGCAGATATTGCAGTTGGGTAGAAACAACTTCGAGAAGGAGGCCAAGAGGAGGATTCACCTGGGTTGGGCAGCATTTGGAAAACTACGTCGAGTCTTCTCGTCACCCATACCGCAATGTTTGAAAACGAAACTTTTCAATCAGTGCGTCCTACCCGTCATGACATACGGAGCCGAAACGTGGACACTCACAGTACGGCTAGTCCACCAGTTTAAAGTCGCTCAGCGAGCTATGGAACGAGCTATACTCGGAGTTTCTCTGAAGGATAGAATCCGCAACGAGACTATCCGACATAGAACTAAAGTTGTCGACATAGCTCAGAGAATAAGTAAGCTGAAGTGGCAGTGGGCTGGCCATATCTGCCGAAGAACCGGCAACCGAAAAAATGTCGATAATCGATAATTAATGATGAAATATTTACCGATGAGAATAAGAGGTTAAAATCCCCGCATTTTCCCACATAATGCCAATCCCCAATAAATCCCCTATCAATTTGAGATTCCCCGCAGTTTGGGGAATTCCCCACAGATTGGCAACGCTGTTTTTAAGCCTACTAAATTAACTTCGTACTTCAAAGGGTTGCCAGGTGTTGTTCGCAAATTTTTCTGTTGAAAAGTAGCCTAAAGTAGCCCAAATATTTATCCATATAGCCAAAGATAATAAGCTTTTTAACCAACTTCGAAAAGAAGGAGGTTCTCAATTCGTTGAATCTTTTTTTTATTCCTATGTTCACCGATTTCACGTCAATCGTGGACCGAGTTTCAAAATTTTATTTTTGTTTGGAATAAAGAGTAGTTTTATGCTTCACAAATGGACGGTGCTTATCGAAAACGTTCCAATCCACATGAAGTTACTTTTGAGTAATGAAGGATTGAAGTTTAAACGATGTTTCTTTGTTTGTTTGCCATGCTTTGATCTTCACATCATATGTTATTTTATAGAACATTTATGTTATTCTTAGGTGTCAAAGTATGATTACGCATAGTTTCATATTATCTAAGAAACATAATATAAATTATTTAATATTTTACCCTTGGAAATAAATGCATAACTTTATTACTTTATGTTTTATGAATAGAAATACTATGAGATCATTATACTGTTCACAAAAAAGTAGTCTTTCGAGAACAGTATAATGATCTCACCTATCATCACATTAATTTAAATGTTCAATGATTTGAAACTGTTTTTAAACTGATCATAGGTCATAGGTCCCTCTCCCGGTAGTGTGTTTTAGCGTATATTGTTTATTTTTTTTTCTCTCATTAACCTCGAAACTTAATTAATTGTTTCTCGGAAACTGTGAGTTTCTCCCTTTTAGAGGGAGGGTCCTCACTCCCTCCCTGCCCTTCCCCACCCCATAAGCTCATTACATATAAAGGAAAGTAGTTTCATTTTTTATTAGAACTTTAAATAATATAATTTCTTTGGTTCATTATTATTTGCATAGCCCGGTTTGAAGACGACGTTTTAATTTCAGGATAAAAAACCAAAGGCCACGTAATTCAATGGATGGTAACTGAAAATACACCTGTATGTCTCCAGTTATGTGAATCATCCACAGTATGTATAAAAATCTTAAATCTTTCATCTATTTTGATACTGATTTTATCGTTTAAAAGTCATGTGCTATATTTGGTCAAACTTGACAAACCGAGGTTTTAATGAATGTATAGGAAAAAAGACCACGAAAACAAAAGAATTCATTATTTTTTCGCCTGACCTTACCCCGCTCGACTTCTACGTCTGGGGAAGGGCGAAAAAGTTGGTGTACGCAGAAGAAGTACCAACAAGGGAGGTTTTAATTAACAGGATCCACGCCGCATTCGATACAATGCGCGAGGAAATGCTGCTTAGAACGGTGACCGTGGAGATGAGGAAGAGGTGCCGAGCATGTTTACAGGTCAATGGTCATCAATTTGAACAAAATTTTGTAATTAATTAAAATTAGTAATTAATTTAAATTTGTAATTTAATGACATTAGTCATTACCAAATTTTTTGTTTCATTTGCCATCCTTTTACGATCGAACACATTTAATTTTCATTAGTAAAAATTTTTGCTTAAAGTGCCCTAGTTGCGGAAATTAATTAATAACTTTAAAACTAAAAGTGATAATTACACTTTTAGCATATCGTTAAAAAGGGCATAGACTGAGAATGTTTTAAAAAAATCAGAAGAACTCCAACCCTGTTAGTTTTTTTTTATACCCCATAGAAAGTTGCCCTTAAAATTATTTCTTTACCTTACTACGGTACTTTAGGCCCCGCAACTTTTCTTCTCCACAATTTTCTGGTGTAAAATAATTTTTTGCAGGACCCTAAGACTCTAACGATTAAAACAAGACCATTAGTAGACCGGTCTCATGGATAGATTTTGAGCTACAGGTAGTTTTAGTAAATAATTCACAAAAAAGTCAAATAAAAAAAAAGACGTGTGGCACTCGGGGACTGCCGCGGTAAAGCTATTGAATAGCATTTTGTATCAACTTATGCAATTATAATTATTTATTTATCTTAGTTATGCAGTATTTCTTTTTCTTTGATCAAGTTACACTTTTTGAGCGTGGTGATCGTCTCGATTCGTGCGAGCTTCGTAGAGTCGTACAATACGTCTAGTTGCACGCACACTAACACCGTGTCGAAGACTGCCGAAAAGAAACGACGTTAGACAATGCACGGCCTTCAAGTCACACCTCCGTGCCCGTCAGAGTAGGGAGCGTGAGGTTTTTTTTCGTTACGGAATTTCTGGATTCGGTCCCCGCGCTCAAGGCCCTCGATAGAAGCTATGCAATAGCTTAATAAAAATAAATTTAAAAAAAACCTTGAGGCCAAGGTCAATATAATGGGCGGGGCTAGGTAGCAGACTATCCCTAGTTTCTACCCTAGGCGTATGTACAGCTCTCTTCCAAACACCCTGTATATTGTGCTATTAAATGTTAGTTTATTGTTATTATTATTATTATCATACCTACAATGATAGAATTCGTCCAATTTTGTTTTGGTTTAAAACTGTTTTTTTTATTTCAGACTAGAGAACCAGAGGCTACGTTAAATCAACGGATCATTCAGATTTAAAACGGATTCGGGATTCGTCAGTCACAACTGACAGCATTTTTTGACAATACACCTATATGGCCCCCAATTATTTAAATCTGCCACAGTAAGTAAGTAGCAAAAAGCCTAAGCTATATTTTATCAAAACCGGGTAAGTGAAACCCAAGATACTGCTTGCCTTCTCCGAAGTACCCGCAAATTTTATTAGCTAGTTGTGGGTTCAATTCCCACTGCGGGGCAAATGTTTGCATGTTCTGTTTGGGGCTACATGATGTTGTGTGATTACGTCCCGCATTATTTATTTATTTATTTATTTGTAATGGACTTTGGCTGACAGGAAAGAAATTCTTTAATGTTAGCTCCAGTTTTCAAAAAGTTTTCACTAAAATTTTGTACTAGCTTCTGCCCGCGGCTTCGCACGCATGGTACCTGGATAAAAAATAGCCTATAATGTTATTCGTGGTGTAGCTCTACATAATGTGCAATGACAATTTGTTATATAGGTACACCTAGTTAACTACCTACAAAGCCTCGGTCTGCCTACTATATAACCATATTGCTAAATTTACCCTTAGATAGGGTTTATGTGAGATACCTTACCTATAACCTGTAACATAATGCAATTTAATACCATGTAATTTACTCCGGTGGTCTTCGCAGATCATCTTGGTTAAGCAACACTCCGCCTGGACACTACTTATATGGGTGATCTGGATGGCATTTCGATCTGAGCGCTTCCGCCCTTCGGAAGGCACGTTAAGATATTCTTCCCGGCTTTTTCAGTTGTTAGCCATGTCGGAGGCCTTCGGGTGGCCTAAAAATTCCGACATCAGAGTTGGCCACTAATTCATACGAAGAAGAAGAAGACCAATATGTTCCATGCCTCAATTCATATGTTTCATCATCATCATCAGCAGCATTGTATTGTATTTGTATCTAAATTTTGCGTGAGGGAGAAATAAAAATTACTCAATACCTTTCGCCTTAATTATATTAGTAGGCTTGCTAGCCTTTTATGTACGTATTTTCTACAGATTACATTTGTTATGTTTAAATACCGAAATTAATTTTTGATTACTGTTTTTAGGGTAAATCACCATCATAGACACCACGAAGGCTGCGGAAAAAAATTGCGTTCGACTGCTAAGCTATTAGAAGATACGTGATAAACTGCGAGCTCTTGGGGAAAAATTTTGGCGTTTAATAAAAAAGTAGCGAATTTAGAAAATATGATTGCAGAATCGAAAGCATAATTTTCTAAATGTTGAAGTTTTGGAGAAATAAAAATATATTTCCTATAATTCTATTCTTTTTTTATGTAGGAATTTTGAAAGCTTATACAAGAAACATAAAGACATGCGTGAACGACAACTTAGGACACAAATAAATAATAGGATATTTTTGCCGTTCTGTAAAAAATCAATGCAAAAGATATCTTTATTCATGTCCGTTAAAATATTCAATAGTCTCCCCGAAGACTTGAAAGATTTGACACTTAGCCTTATTAAAATAAGACTTCACAAATGGCAACGACTTCAAAAAAATTTCGTCATGCAATTAATCTATTAATTAATACTTTACCTGCAGTTTTAATTGATGGATTAATACATTACCTGCATGACATTAATTTCTTGTTAGATTTATATTTTACCCATTATCATCATCAGCCTATAGCAGTCCACTGCTGGACATAGGCTTCCCCTAATGAGCGCCTGAGTCCCTGTCCTGAGCTCGACGCATCCAGCTTCTACCAGCAGCATTTCGCAGATCGTTACTACCTGGCCGGAGGGCGTATTATCAGTATATTTTACCCATATCTATGGAAATTTTAATTATCTGGCAACCCTGCTGTTGAAATGAGAAAAACTCGGGTGGCCACGCTTTATATATGTCTATAGGTACTTAATCTATGTAATCTATGCTCTCGAGTCACTACACTTCTTTACTATTTGGCTTCTGTGATAGTTTCCACAATTTCGCCTGTATCAAGTATAATGTTCAAATATTATGAGGTAACGTAGTACGGTTTAAGTCCATTCGTCTAGTCTTCTACTCCCCTGTGGAGTAATAGTGTTCTGTGGTCTTCAGTCAGGACCTGTTTTCTGCTCTAACCAGGGCGAATTGCTCTCGAGTCATCATCATCAAGGTCATCAACACTTCGACTCTACCATCTTGGTACGGAAGTGCGGGTAAGAATCGAACGTTAGTTCTTTGCTCTGGCGTCAACTTCGAGAGCAACTACTCTCGAGTCTTTTGGTTTTGCGCTCTCGAGTCACTTCACTTCACTTCTTGGTTTATGGCTTTTGTGTCATTATGTCACAATTCTGCCAGTGTCTGTATCATGCTAGTGTCATAAACCTTTACGGAGACCGTTAAACTAATAATATGGTCGGTGTTTTATTGGGAGAATCGACCAAAACATAGAACCAAATTGATTATTCTAAAAAAAAACAAAGGACAACACAATAACACAACACAACATTTCTATGAAATATACATTACATGTTAGTAGGAAAACACATATGATAAAGATATAAAGCATAAGAATATTTACAATTTAATGTTATTAGAATGTACAAATTTACAAAGTATATAGTTAATAGGAGAGGAAAAGGTAAGAGATAATAGGCATTTAAGAGAGGTAGGACGAGGGATATCAGGAGGAAGAACATCATACAGAGAGAAACGAAGTTTTGGGCAGTTAAAAAATATGTGATCCACGTTACCTTCGTCCAGACCGCATTCACACAAAGCATGGTCCCTGATCCTAAGTTTAGCCAAAAAGACTGGGGTGCACGAGTGCCCTAAACGAAGTCGGCAAATTGTCGATGTAGTAACCTTATCAGCTTTTCGGAATTTGAAAAACCAGGGGGAACGGGGGATTTCTGGTTGAATATCAGCATAAAATTTGCCTTTAATTAGCTTGGAAGCGTTCCAGCATTCCGTCCAGGATTCTGCTAGTTGGATTTTAGGAAGAAGAGAAAGGTCATGTGCATATGATTGGTAGTGTTCAAGAGATCCTATTTGAATAGCGGCTTTAGCACATGAATCTGCTGACTCATTGCCAGGGATCCCTGAATGTCCTGGAATCCACGCAAGAAAGACGTTTAAACCGAGTTGATGACATTCAAATAGGGACTGTTTAATTTGGAGTATGGATGGAAAACGAGAAACAGATTTGAAAGGGTTAGATTTAATTGATTGGAGGCAGCTCTTTGAGTCAGAGAAGATGATGGAGTTATTAAGCTTATGGGATTTTATGAAAAGGATAGCCTCTAAGAGAGCTAGGGCTTCTCCAGTAAAAACTGAAGAGGAAGAGGGGCATTTAAAACTTAAGCAAATTTTAGTGAAGGGTATCCAAACTGCAACACCAACTTCACTTTCAGTTGTTAGCTTGGATGCATCAGTGAATATTAAATGCCATCCATTAAATTTTTGATTAATTTTTTCGTTAAAGATAGCTGGTGCATTAGGAGATTCCTTGTCTATGCCAAAGTGTAAAAGTATATTGGGCTGGAAAATTAGAGCGTCATATGGAATCAGGTAGAGGGGGTTCGTAGGAAACTGAATTACAGGATTAGGAAGTTGTAAGTATTTCTGGAAGCTAATAAGAAGGCATGGGATTTTATTGAAATATCGAAAGAGATCGCGAAGATGGTTTAATTTTGGAAGAAGGGGGTGATTAGAGTTTTGAATTAATTTGAAAAAGAATCTATCGGAGAGAAACTGTCTGCGTAAATTTAAAGGTGGATCGCCGCATTCGACCTGCATGGCGTTAATAGGGGAAGACTTCATGGCACCAAGAATGATGCGCAGACATTTTGAATGGATTTTGTCTAGTTTGACTAAAGCAGATTTGTTACTGAGATTTAATAAGAAAGATCCATAATCAAAATGACTTCTGATTATGGCATTATACAAAAGTTTCTGTGAGTATGGGTGGGAGCCCCACCATACACCTGAGAGCGAGCGGAGAATGTTAATGTTTTTCTCACACTTCTGGACCGTAGATGTAAAGTGAGGAATACCAGTCATTTTGGAGTCTAAAATGATTCCCAGAAATTTGACATTGTTTGATAGAGGGATAATATCCTGGTCGATGGATATTTTGACAGGAGGAATGACCCTTTTTTTGGTGAATATGACCACAGAGCTTTTGGAAGCAGAGAGAGATAAGCCGTGATTGTGAAGCCAGTCTCCTAGATATGATATTGCAGCATTCAGTCTATTGCTTGCATCCTCCAATGATTTAACAGACACATAGAGAGCGAGATCGTCAGCATACTGTAAGACATCGCAAAAAGAGTCGACAGACTGTTCGAGGTCATAGGTGTAGAGGCTGTACAGTAGTGGGCTCAAGACTGATCCTTGTGGCAAACCTCTCCAGACTGTCCTAGGGGGCAGTAGGCCTTGATGAGACTTAATAACGACAGATCTTTCCATTAGCATATTGCAAACAAAACGAACTAACTTCTCAGGAATTCTCAGCTGAATGAGTTTCCTCCTGAGAACCGGGAGCAGAACGTTATCATACGCCGATGCAATGTCAAGAAAGACTCCGACAAGATATTTTTTTTTCTTTAAATGCAATGAAAATATCCGTCGTTAAAAGACTAAGGCTATCCATAGTACTCATACCCTTTCTAAATCCAAATTGAGATTTAGCAAGAGTAGATCTATTCTCAACCAACCACTCAAGACGATGTTTAATCATGTGCTCCATGATTTTAGCCATAACAGATGACAATGCTATAGGTCTTCGACTATTTGGATCCGAAGGGTCTTTACCAGGTTTTAGGACTGGGATAATAATTTGGGTTTTCCACTGGTCAGGGACTACACCATTATTGAAAAAAGAGTTTACAAGGGAAAGGTAGATTTGTTTTGTTTTATCGGAGGAATTAGTAAGAAATGAATAAGGAATGCCGTCTATACCGGGAGATGAGTCAGTCAGTCCGTTTAGTGCAAGGGTCAGTTCTTCATAGGAAAAAGGAGCATCAAAGCAGTTCTGAGAAGGGATAGGAGAAGAAAAAGTAGGAATAGATGACAGAGATGGAGCTGATGGGGGAGCAAGTTTATCTGAAAAGGCCTCTAGCCAAGATGAATAATCATTAGCTGTAATATTGTCAATGTTATAAGATCCTTTAAATCGCCTGATCTGTTTCCAGACAAGGGATGAGGGAGTCCTAGGTGATAAGTTCTCACAGAAATTAACCCATGCAAGTTTTTTCTTTTTAGATACCAACTTTTTGAATTTCGCTGCAGACTTTTGGTATGCTATATAGTTTTGAAGTGTCATAGCTGAGTAATATAATATTTCAGCTTTCTTCCGTTCTGCAACAGCTATGGTACATTCATGGTCCCACCACGGAGTAGATACTTTAAAATCTTTCGTGGGCTTTTTAGTAGGGAAGTGTAGATCAGCGCTAGAAATAATAGAATCTATAAATGTGTTATAAGACGGAAGTGGATGGTTAACAGAGATAGAAATGGAATCAAGCTTTAAGTCAAGTGAGGATGAGTAAGCTGACCAATCAGCATTAGAAAGTCTATATTTTAGGGAGGGGGATGGATTACGAAAAGGAGAAGCACTATTTTGAAGATTGAGATAGGAAGAAAGTATAATAGGGAAGTGATCACTTCCATAAGTTAGAGGAAGAATCTTCCAAGAAACGAGAGGAAACAGAGAAGGAGAGCATAACGAGAGATCTACAGCACTTTTCAGATTTTGGGTGGGGAGGACTCTACGAGTAGGGGAGCCATCATTGAGAAGACAAAGATTTGTCTCATCAAAAATGTCTAGGAGTGAAAGGCCAAATAAGTCTGAGTAGCTATGACCCCACACAGTGTTGTGGCCATTAAAGTCACCCATAAGGATCATAGGAGAAGGGATAGATGATAGAAGGAAGAGGACATCAGGGAGGAGTGAAGAGTTAGGATGAGGAATATAAACAGATATGAAGGAAATATTCATGGATCTGATACCAACAGCGTTGATACCAGGAGGAAGGGAGGGAAGAGGGATTTGGGAAAAGGAAAGGGAGCGCCTTATCAATAAGGCACTACCTGCATGCCCGTCAGCCCTGTCGTCCCGAAGGCAGGAGAAACCCGAAATTCGAAAACGGGTTCCAGGCCTCAACCATGTCTCCGAGACGGCAATGACTGACGGGCGGAATTTATTTATTAAGTGGACCAGCTCATACTTTTTTGCTCGTATGCTCTGGCAGTTCCACTGCAGTATGACCACTGGGTCCATTGTGAGCGGAGAGGGAAACTAATTGCGTAAGTTTGGAGGCAACGTTGGACGGTAGGGGATGGGGATTCATTAAAATAATGTTTATAATTAGGGTTATTAGAGTTTCTAACATGTTTTCATTTTGGTGAGATGATTGGAGAGGATGGCTATTGCCAAGAGCACAACCGTTAGGAAGAGAAGAGGAAGGATTAGCAACAATCTCTCTGTGGGCAGCCTTGTCATAAGACTTACCCAGTGGAACTTTTGGTCGAGGAGAGGCAAACACGGATTTTACATAGGAACGGCTAGACTGGGAAGTTGACCCTGATGGTGGAGAATGTTTTTGAAAGGATTGAGATAGGATGGGTTGGGAAAACATCTCTTGAGCAACTTCAGAGTATGAACGGGAGACCTGGGGGAATTGGGTGCAAGCTTCTTCGTATGATATGCTATTTTGAGCCATAACAGCTTTAATTGACCTCTGCCTTTCCTGCTCCGGGCAGCATTTGCTGGTAGCAAAATGACGTCCAGAACAAAATAAGCAGGATGCTTCGTTTTCAGGCACCTCACAATTATCTCCAGAGTGTTCCCGAGAGCAACGGAAGCACCTAGGTTTAGACCTGCATTGAAATTTGGTATGGCCATATCTGCAGCATGTGAAACATTGAATGGTTGGGTAAGTGTATAGTTCTACAGGCAGGGATGTATAATACAGGAACACTTTGGGGGGGAGAATTTGGCCTTGGAAAGTGACTACAACAGACTGAGTAGGTACCCATGTAACCTTGCCATCATCGATGGTCTTTCTGTTAAGACGTCTAGCTTTAATGATGATACCGCAATTATCAGGGAGAATGGCTTCTTTGGCGAATTCATCCATGGAGAGGTCAGTAGGAACTTGGCGGACCAGTCCCATTCTGGTAACATTATATGTGGGGATGGTTGCCACATACTTACACATTGACAAGATTGGAGAAATGACAAACTTGTTTGCGTCATTAGCTGATTTAAATTCCACTGAGATTTTGTTGCGGCCGACTCGTTTAACGCCATCAGCACATATATTTTCAAATTTGTGTGTTGCAAGAAATTGGCCAAACTTGATGGGTTTAATAGTGGTACCAGCAGAAGGTTCCGGTTCCGAACGGGAAACGTGGATAACATAAGGACCGCTGTCTGAAGTAGAGTACGTCTGAATAGCACCAACGACAATAGATGGATGGGTATATACAGTTTGGATTGATGCCG
Organism: Horisme vitalbata; assembly: GCA_951804965.1. Taxonomy (NCBI): domain Eukaryota; kingdom Metazoa; phylum Arthropoda; class Insecta; order Lepidoptera; family Geometridae; genus Horisme; species Horisme vitalbata. Next base: position 12,482,561 of record OX638101.1, read on the forward strand.
CGGCTAACTCAGGAGACGAAATTACTTTCTTGGCTGAGGAGGCATGATCGTCCGACTCTAGTCGGCGTTTCGATCCAGCTGAGGGAGTAGTTATAATTATTGAGCACTCACCTGGAGAGTCATTAGGATCAGGGGGGTCCGGAGGGGCCGGTGGAACCGGCGGATCACAATCCATGTTTGAGGTTAAAAGCTAACCTCAAACACCGGCACCGGTAGGAAATGGGTGGAAACTAATTAATTAACGGTAGTATTAGCTTACCAACACCACAAACGTTAACAGTAAGCTTAGAAATATCAAGATGGAGTTTTAATTAAGAAAAAAGGCTAATTATGTATTGGAAAAAGCAAAAAATTTCTCCGGTCGGATTATTCGCTATCACTTCCAAACGCAGAATCCACTTTTCTGTTTTACAGTGCATGCGAGCAGGACTGACTTTTGTTTGCGACGACTTTAGTACTAGACCTATAAATCTGTGGTTTGCGAATCCGCTCTCGAGTCTTTTACACAAATAGTTTTGACATTGACATTTCTAGTCATTTGTTTGTTTACATTTTGTTCCAACTTCCAGGTTCCAGTGCGTGCGTAGCTTTTATTTTCTTCCAATCCCACATAAAATTACATTCACAAAAGCCAAAATCAAGAAGTCAAGATAAAATTACATTATCTTTGCAGTTCCATAGCATAGCATAGTCGTAGCTAGTTCCATAAATTTGACTTTTAACTTGTAAGAAATCGGCGACAGCAACGAACACACAAATCCTTGAAGAGATTTCCTATAAAAACCTGGGTGATTCACAGTAATAAGTAATCGTTATAGTAAATAATGGGTGATAATTTTCAAAACAAGACCATGGCATCTGTTATGATGGACTATGACTTCAAAGTGAAAACCCAAAATGAGCGGTTTAAAGTGGAAGACTTGTTTGATTTTGAAGGCTGCAAAGTTGGCAGAGGGACGTACGGACATGTGTATAAAGCTAGGAGAAAAGACGGTTCAGATACAAAAGACTATGCTCTGAAACAGATTGAGGGTACAGGCCTTTCTATGTCGGCTTGTAGAGAGATAGCGGTAAGTAAGGCTCTTGGATCATATAGGTACTCCCTTGTAATGATAGAGTAGGTTTGGCCATTAAATTCATTATATTTTTAGGGGGCTTTAGCCTCCTGTGGACTGATTTAATCCCTCCGCTCGCCGCTATTGTATTACCTATTTGGTTATATCAAGCAAAGCGAACGAATAAAATGAGATAGGGGATTGGAGAAAGCGAACACGCACAATGGACCAACTAGAGTCCAATTGCGGTGAAGGGAGTCCATTTACATTTACATTTTTAGGAGAAAGCGAGAAAGGAAGGGGGACCTCTAGGGCCCGATGTCATCCGATCAGAACTCTTTGCGAGTCTACCGAAATGTTATCCTTAGTCCGATCGGACCTCAGTACTGTGGGTTTAAGCATTGATGTTCATGATACCTGCCCAGTGCTACTATCTATCTATAATTCTATACCATCCTCTCAGCCTAGTTGGTCTTATCTAGATAGAAGTTTGCATTCATGCCTTGAATAGGTATAGAGAGTCTGTTGGGGATGGATGTAACCTGTTGCTATAACTGCTGTACAAGCTAAATAGAAACATTGTGCGAGGTAAAGAGTTAAGCTGTGGTACATTCTTTACTTAATGTCAATGTACCTGCCATATCAGTACCTTCTAAAATGAAGTACCCATTTTGTAAACTGCAGAACAAAATATTTTTTTAAATTCACTTCAAACCTAATCTAGCAGAAACAATATTCCACAGTTACTCCGAGAGCTAAAACACCCAAATGTGATAAATTTAATCCGAGTATTTCTCTCTCACAATGACCGTAAAGTTTGGCTGCTCATAGACTATGCTGAACATGATTTATGGCACATTATAAAGTTCCATCGAGCTGCCAAAGCTAACAAGAAGTCTGTGATGGTGCCGAAGGGTATGGTTAAAAGCTTGCTCTATCAGATACTGGATGGGATACACTATCTTCATTCTAATTGGGTGCTACATAGAGATTTGGTAAGTGCATTTATTGAAATAGATTTTTTAATACAGTTGCTGTTATTACAGGGACATATAACGTTCGGGATGTGGGCTATTACATACTCAAGCTTTTTTTTTTTACCTTTTCAGAATTTGTGTTACCCAACTGTCAAAATAATGTCCATTAAAAAGAAAAAAACCAACCACGAAGTTTTTACTAAAAAAAAATCCTTAAAGTTTTTATGATTCATGCAAATATTTCTAAAAAGAAGCTACTAATTTGTTTCGATATCAGATTTAATGATTTCATGAGTTAGGTTAGGTTTCATTTCATTTCATCTCATTAAATTTCATTTTCATTTCATATCAATAAAAAAATTCTACTGAAGACTTGGCTGCATGGGCATAGTTCCCTTTGCCTACCCAGAATGGGGGAAGAAAAAAAAATCTCTGCCTAAATTCTTTTTCGGTTGGCGCCATTTTCCAGAAATTTTCTTTTTAATTGCTTCATTTTTTCGCAACTGTATTAAAAATAGTTGTTCAGTACACCACATGCAGAACAGTCATTGCAACTTATTCCGACTGTCGACCCTCACCTTTGTAAGGCTTTCCGCACTTAATGAAATATACTATTTGCTAAAAAAATCTTAATTTATTTTCATAACATAAACTAAGCTAATTTAAAGTGGCCACTAAACTAATGACACAAAAAAGGGTTAAGAAAATGGTTTAAAATTAAATGTAAAAAGCTAATAGGGTTTTTACATTTCAAGTTTGCAATAGTTTATTTTCGACTGCACTTAACATAAGGCGTAAAACTGTATAACAGATGCCTTGTAAATGTACCTAACACATTAAAATGTTCCAGAAACCCGCCAACATCCTAGTGATGGGAGAAGGCCCAGAAAGAGGCAGGGTGAAGATAGCTGACATGGGATTTGCGAGGTTATTCAATGCCCCTTTAAAACCACTTGCCGACTTGGATCCTGTGGTGGTCACTTTCTGGTATAGAGCCCCTGAGCTACTGCTAGGCGCCAGGCATTATACAAAAGCTATTGGTTCGTACATTTATTTTGGTCATTTTGAGATAAATTCATTGAGTTTGTACCCTTCAGTTGCCAGTGTATCTAATAATCCCGTACCGTTAGCATGAGTTGCAAAGATGACTTGTATTTAAGACTTAAATAAAGATAACTTAAATTTTAAGTCATCTTTGACGAAGTTTGAAATCATTTTTAAGCGGGTAAATACATTTGCATATGCAATATTAAAAACATACTTAAACTTACTTTCCTAATGATCATATTTAGTGACGTATTAAAAATCTTTTTAATTTTCAGATATTTGGGCAATAGGCTGTATATTCGCGGAACTCCTCACATCTGAGCCAATATTCCACTGTCGGCAAGAGGACATAAAGACCAGCAATCCATACCATCATGACCAGTTAGACAGGATATTCAATGTCATGGGTTTCCCTCTGGAGAAAGAATGGGAGGATATAAGAAAAATGCCGGAGCATGCTACCTTGGTCAAAGATTTTAAGCGATCCAAGTAAGTACCAGATAATTATAACACACATAGCTCCCCACAAAAGTTCTCTCTCTATCTCTTTTATGTCGTAGTGAAGAGCTATGAGTATATTATTGTTAAAACACCCAACAACAATCAAGCCAATTGCTACAACTACAACCAAAACAATAGAGAGAGAAAACAATAGCCAGAGCCCCGATTGTTAGTTGGCAAGGTGCACCATTGTAGGTGAGGTTGACCTGAGTTCCGAAGATGGTAGTAAGAACCTCTTACTATAATACCCATGTGAAACAAATTACTAATTATGCAAATATTCGTCCCGCAACAGGGAATCTAATCTGCAGGTTCTTGCGTCAGCTATTCGGCTGTTACACCAATGAGTACGTCATATTTTTTCATTTGGTAATGTGACAGCACTCATTTATGCTCATATATTTTGTTTCAGCTACCAAAACTGTTCCCTCAACAAATACATGGACCGACACAAGATTAAGCCTGACAGCAAAGCATTCAGTTTACTCCAAAGGCTGCTACTCATGGACCCCAATAGGAGAATAACTTCGGAACAGGCCATGCAAGATCCATACTTCACCGAGGATCCATTACCAACTCAGGTATTTGCAATTTAAACACTAGCTCTTTTTTTTGTCGGTTGATCTCACTATCTTTTAGGCAAGCTTGTGGCGTGTTCAACGCTCATTATCATCAGACTATAGCAGTCCACTGCTGGACATAGGCCTCCCCTAATGAGCGCCATTGTGTTCTGTCCTCAGCTCGATGCATTCAACTCTGTGACTCTGTGAATGACGGCCTCTGTGGTGCAGTCGGCAATAGTCCATCTGAGACGCAGAAGGTTGCGGGATCGATTTCTTTTCGAACACTTAGTTAGTTTAATTTTGTAGTTTGGGGCTACATGTTGCTGTGTGTTTGTGTCTAGCATTATTATAGGTTCTCGTTTAACACTCACTCTCTCACATCTCTTCGCGAAAGAGACGCAGAAAGTTGTGGGTTCGATTCCCGCAAATATTTGTCGTATCATAAGCTCTGCTTACTTTAGTCAATCGGGAAGTAGATGTGTGAAATTGTATTATAAATTTATTCCTGTATTATGTTTTTGTGTACAATAAAGAATTATAGAGTTACACGCGACATCTGGCAGTGCACTGTACTCAAAATCTGTAAGCATTTTGCGATCTGCTGTGGCCCGCTCCGCCCCCCTGCGACCCGACATAATATCCGCGAATCTCAAGAGCATAACCTCTTCTAGGGGAGGTCTATGTCTACCAGTGGACTGTTATAAGGCTGGTGCATTCTTTGTTGATATAATAATATTTTTTGTGTTTTCAGGATGTTTTCGCTGGGTGTCCCATTCCTTATCCGAAGAGAGAGTTCTTGACTGATGACGACCAGGAGGATAAGAGCGAATCCAAAGCCAGGCAGAATCAACAGCAGCAGCAACAGAATAATGTATGACATATACTCTGTCCGCCGCTTCGCTCACGTAACCGGATAAATAGATTTGGTTGCGTTACAAATTGGTGTAAATTAAAAAAAAAAATACGTGTCATAACTATTTCCTATCTCTAAATCACTGTCGTTACCTAACATCAGTCTTAAAAAAGTAGGTATTTTTATTAACGAACTTATCTATAAAACTGATCGATGGTTGTTCAATAGACAGCCTCATATAATCGTCCAAGAATCGCACTTGACCATTTCCTTTTTTCATTCACAGACTCAGCAAAACCAAGTGCAGAACCAAAATCATGATCACGCGGCGAATAACGCGAAACGAATGAGAATGCAAGGTAATTGATTATATGATTCATCATCATAATCATTTCAAAGGTTACATAGGCCTCCCTTTGATTATGCCTTTCGATTAACTATACAAAGGATATCGCGCGCCGTACTATTCACTGTGAAAAAGTGGCATATATTGCTAGTTATCATTTGTCAAAAGCACGTCATACAAATATCGCCTCTTTATTAAAGAAGATAAGCCGGAAAATCTCAGTAAGCAGACTAAATGAAAACTGCTGCTCCGATAAACACGTCATATAAATATCGCCTCTATAATAAAGAAGATAAGACAGAAAATCTAAGTAAGCCGACTATATGAAAACTGCTGCTCCGATGCGTTTTGGCGGAGTTCAGACAAATCGCTTTCGGGTGGATAGTGCAAAATCCTTTTTTAGTTGATCAAAGGTTATGATACTTGCCTCGATCCTGCGCTATTCTGAAGGTTTAAACATAAGTTTTCCCTAGTCGTTGTTTGTGCTATGCCGGCTGGTATGGTATTAGGTAGGTAACCAATACTTATGACAAAGTAGATATTGCATTCTAAGTCACGCATACAACGTGCGCTACGATGCACAGTTCTGCGTCCATCAACTTGAGGTAAGAAAGCGATAAGCCCCATGTGCCTGTAATTTCATCGAACCGAAACTGCATTGCTAAGAATTCGCAATCCGTAACGAGTTTATCTGAGATAGATCTAAAGTTGTTGACATAGCTCAGATAATTTGCAAGCTGAAGTGGCAGTGGGCTGGCCATATCTGCAATATGACCCGATAACCGTTGGGGTAAACGAGTTGTTGAGTGGAGATCGCGGCTCGGCTGACGTAGTGTAGAACGCCTTCCAGCCAGGTGGAGTGACGATCTGCGAAAGGCGCTGGTAGAAGCTGGATGCGTCGAGCTCAGGACAGGGCGCAATGGCGCTCATTAGGGGAGGCCTATGTCCAGTAGTAGACTGCTATAGGCTGATGATGATGATGATGATGATGAAGATGAAATACCAATGCTGCTTCGTGGGTGGCAGAAATAGACACGGTGGTAGTACTTCCATGGATGAGTCCCTCACAAAGATCTCTACTACTACTAAAGCTGCACTTCCACAGTAATTTAGTCTTGGAATATGTAGAATTTAAAACAGATAATCTTAATGATTAACCTTATGGACACGTAAAACGAAAATTAAAATTTGACGAATGGTGTTTAGAAATATTTATCATAAATTAAAAAAAAACATTTAACAGACACTCGAATTTATAATTTGAGTGTTATATTTCATTTGACTACCTCTGTGGCGCAGTAGGCTAAACCGCCCCGCCTGAGACGCAAAAGGTTGCGGGTTCGATTCCCGCTGCTGGGACAAATTTTACATGTTCTTCCGATATTTGTCTCGGGTGTTTTCTAGGCATGATATGTATGTTATTACAAAAAAAAATTAACAGGAAGTTTGTCAGTCATGTGGTTCCCATAATACACGCTCTGCTTAGTTTGGGGCTACATGATGTTGTGTGATTATGTCCAGCATTATTTATATAATGAACGAAAGATCTGTATTGTATGTATTTAACCTTCCAGGGCCGAATCAAGGCAACAACCAGCAGGGGCAAGAATTCCATCAACAGCAACAGATGATGTTCGGCGGACAGCAACAGGGCGGCTCGCAGCAACAAGGGAATTTCCAGCAGAGATTTTGAATACACAGTTTTGTACCCCTCTGACATATCGATACGTGATTTGACGTGAATACGTGATTTCTTCATTATTCAAATGGTGCTTATGACTAGCCAATTCGCGCGTTTTTTAATAGTTTTGCGAGATTTTTCGCTGAATGTCAAAGTTCATTGAGACTTTTGCTGAATATGGTTCAGGATTTGCAAAAGAGTATGGTTGTATAATGATCTTAGAAATAAACATTGGTATCACACACCTTACCGAATAATACGGTATGCAAAAACAAATTAATAAAATAAAATAAATTATTTGATAATATTATTTATACAGGGTGGAGCAAAATTTTACCTCATTGAGGGTAGCTACCTTTTATTTTGGAGTTCGTTTTGTTCTTCAGAAAAAAAACTGCCTTTTTGGATTTTTGAATAAATGTATCTACAGTCAGCAGTCATATTACTGTCAAAAAAAATTGATCTCAATTGACTTTATTTCTTACCAAATCAAATCTATATCAATCAAATAAGATTTTGCAAAAATTTTACAAATTTTCTTTGCTATACAATTTCTATGAACCGCCCTTCGCCACAACATTGAGTCACACAGTAGATAGCGTTAATAATAGTGCTCAATAAAATAATTTTGTTAAAACTGGAACAGAGGGGAACTGGGGGTGTACGGGGTTCCAACCCCTATCTTCGGAACCCAAGCCAACCACCTGCCCGCGGTGCACCCTGCTAAACAACGAACGGGGCTCTGGCGGCCGGCTGATTGCGGCATAGCACAGCCTACATCGGCACAGCTAAATCCCCTGACCCTGTGCCCTGCGATCCCCAACCCGCATGCCCAGCGTGGGGTTTATGGGCATATCCCCCTTTATTAGGGGAGGCCTATGTCCAGCAGTCGACTGATATAGGCTGGAGTGGTAGAGTGGTGGAACAGAGAACCCTACCGTGAGAAATAGCTTATGTATAAAAATAGTTTGAAAGCCACATTATCATCAGAGAACAGATGAATTGAAGAGCTCGTGAGGTGGCTTACTTCGGTGTTGTTTGTCAACGTTAGCGAAACTCTTTAGTGATATGAATGAGTTTTGTATTATCTACCCGAAATTGGCTGTTGTGGATTTTATTATGTTACAGGTTAATAACTATCGTTATAAGCTTAGTGAATGTTTATTTTATGGCAACATTGTACGTGGTATAACAAGTACATAAATCTCTAGCATTTTTTTAAAATCTGAAAACATAAAATGTTTTCTTATGCTGATTTTGAAATATTTATAAATATAGATAGGTACAAAGTTAAAGTACAGACACAACATACATAAATAACAGATATCTTTTACGTACGTTATTTTTTTGATTTCTTCTATTTTATATGTATTTATTCTTAAACTACCTAATAAATACTTATTCGTCATATACATGACGAAATACAAGATATATGTAATCAAAATCTTCATCAAGATTTTGATTTTATTTTTGACCGTATATTTCGGTCAGACTGACTATATAAAATATTTGTTATTTACTATTTATAACATACTCTTGTATGAACTTTTAATAAAATAAATAATGACTGTATTTATAGAAGTAGATATGTTTATATATTATAGTATGTTTATAAGAAAATAGTGATACTTATTTTGTAAGTCCAACTGTATGTAAATTATAAATAGATTGAAAATTACCTTAAGAATAAAGTAATAAATCATAATTTGATATCACTTAGTTTTAATCGTTATTTTATGAACAAATCTAAATCTATGGTACAAATATACAATTTTTTTCCGGATAAATTGAATATTGCTCTTTCCATCTTTCACAAAGCTAAAAGCATAGATTAAGTATACAACCTCACACGTTTGCGGTTTGGTCAGTCGGATTTTTATCCATAAAGCTATGGTCCAACCAAAGAGTAAAGTGACCAACCATGCTGGTAAATGGTCGAGTAGTCGTTGCATTTTTCTGTACACCAGTACGAGTTGCACAATTCGAAAAGTTTTTTGGTTTACCATATCGAGCTTAATTTTAATGTATGTTTTTTGGAAATGACGCTACTAGTTTTAATTAGAAACGGATCAAAAAACGTAGTAATATGATATTCTTACAGATTGCAAAAATTCTCACTCAAAACGAAGAGGTGATTAACGAAAAGAGGTACTTAAAAATTGAGCTTGATATAATAGACTTAATAGTTTTCGAATTGTGCAACTCGTACTAAGCCCTCTGGAGGCAAAGACTAGGTACTTGAAACTGACATAACATGACACTGACATTGGCAGAATACTGACGTAGATTAGACTTCTGTTTGACGTGAAGTGAAGTGACTAGTGTTGCCGGCGCGGACTTTTTGGTACGTTTTCGGGCCTTACCTCAGCGGACTTTTTTCGGATCATAAGGTCTTCCGGACTATTGTACTATAGGAAGATGTAATTCAACTTTGGCTCCGGTTGGTGGCTGGCTGGCTTTGCTCACCAACTTTTCTGAGTGTGTAAAACATCAATTATGATCAGATATACAGAAATAGCTTTCGTTAACTTTATCTTTTTATAGAAATGGAACAGTGCGGGAGTTTTTAAAACTTTGACTACTCGATACAAAATTATAGAGTTAACGCAAACTCAAGCGGCTTATCCATTTGATATTTGGTATTTTACTTGAATGATTGCAAGAACAGGAAACCTAAATAACCTGCAGAATCATCTGGAATCTATAAGATATCATACTCTTCACGAACTTACAGTAGAGGTATTGTTTGTGGGTTCATTGGAATGATCTCAATGAATCCTATCCTAACTTTATTAATGTGAAACGAGTGTGTTTGTCACGATTTCACGCCTTAACTACTCAATATATTATCAGCAATAAAAATTTCAAAGGGATATATTGTTAGAGGGATTAAAAAGGACAAAGGGATATAAAAAGTACTGTTCAGTTCAGTTCAGTTCAGTTTATTTATTGCAACATATAACTTATTGTGTGTATACATTTACAGTGTTCAGTTATATGCACCTGTATATATAGGATAGTAGTTTTACGAGGGATAGTAAAATAACTTTTAATGCGAGTGAAGCCGCGAGTTAAAGCTAGTAGGGTATATAGAAATATGGTGATAAGGGTCTGATGATGACGCAGGAAAGATAAATTAAGATACTTTGGAGGTTTTTATTATTATTAATACTTATTGAAATTACCAAATGGATTTTAACGGATTTTTTTCGGACTATTTAGACCTTGGGTTCAGCTGTTCGGATCTTTTTCTGTTTGACTGCCGGTAACACTGAATTCATGGCGTCAAAAACAAAAAGCTTTACGCTACTACGCTCTCTAAAAAATCATATTAGCGACAGCAAAGACTTCAAGCACAGATTTTTAAGATAATCTTCAAGCACAGACTAGTATTGAGGAGTTGAAGTTGCAAAGACTAGAAGATTGACTACATCTGTACTTAAAAACCTGGTCTACTAACAGTATAAAAATGGGTGATAATTTTCAAAACAAGACCATGGCATCTGTTATGATGGACTATGACTTCAAAGTGAAAACCCAAAATGAGCGGTCTAAAGTGGAAGACTTGTTTGATTTTGAAGGCTGCAAAGTTGGCAGAGGGACGTACGGACATGTGTATAAAGCTAGGAGAAAAGACGGTTCAGATACAAAAGACTATGCTCTGAAACAGATTGAGGGTACAGGCCTTTCCATGTCAGCTTGTAGAGAGATAGCGGTAAGTCAAGTTTAGGTATTAGGTATAGATAGAGTAGGTTTGACCATTAAATTAATAATATTTATCGGTTGCATAAGCTCAGCAGTGGATTTATTTAAGCTGGTGTTGATGTTGATGATAATTGCCCAGCGCTTAAGCCATAGTTATTATCTATCTACACCAACCTCTCAGCCTAGTTGCCCTAACGCACTTAAAAGTTCTCATTCACCCTTTGAATAGGTAAGGGAGAGTCTAATGTGAATCGCTCATTGCAATATGATACAGGCATTTTTTTCTTTACACTTTGAGTCACAGTGTAACTACGTCAGTCCCATAGCGATCTCTACATAGGTCTTCTAAACAGCAATTGCCCTGAATGACAACTTGTAGAGCAAAATAGTGACAACAGAGGTCTGTGCCGATAATATGCCCTGGAGCAAGCCAACATCCAGGAGATTAATTGTGAAGCTGACATCAGCTCTTTTCTTATTTATCTAGTCAGGGAACATTCTACTGGGACACACATGGGACTGTTCACTTTCATTAGGTATTTAAACTTATTGGTCGAATGTGAAACCAGTGCGCTACAATAATAAGTTTTTCTGCTTATCTCATTTGGTAGATTGAGCTATAAAGGCTCAATAGTGACTTTGTGCAAGGGAGAAAGCTAAGCCAAAGTACTATCTACAAGTCTACCTTACCATCTTAAGGATGCATTTTCTGTGCAGCAACCAGCTGCTAGCCCCTCCTTGTCAAATTTTAAACACTAATAAACGTAAACTAGAGGCTTACACTTAAATTCGAAGAGTCATAAAAATAAAGGGCTTTCTCAAAAAGAAACGAATGTTGTATCTCCGATTAGTCAAAATAAGTGGACAAAGATAAAGGTGGGGTCAGCTAGCTAAACTGCTTGTAAGTGAAACTGTTTTAAATTGGTAAGGTAGACTATTCGCCACTTGACTGTCTAAAATTAGGCACTCACCGGATTATTTTGTAAGTTTAAATTGGTACCAATTTTTCTTATGTTTACAGATACAAAGCCATCTAGTAAACTTGGAGTATTTTCTTATCTATTTTGTTGTATTAAGTTGATCAAACTAAATCGGGCAGAAACACCCACTTACTTATGAACACTTCTTAAAGTTAGTCCTGTCAATGTTTATGTATGGTACGAGATGGCAATATTTTAACGCTTTGAGTACTGAGTATTTTTTGCACTCAATAGTGTATGTGCTGCTTGTCTAGGATAGTGATAAGCATTGTTTATCTTCGACAGATTTTTATATGTAAGGCCATAAATTTTTTGCAGTTACTCCGAGAGCTGAAACACCCGAATGTGATAAATTTAATCCGAGTATTTCTGTCTCACAATGACCGTAAAGTTTGGTTACTATTTGACTATGCTGAACATGATCTATGGCACATTATAAAGTTCCATCGAGCCGCCAAAGCTAACAAGAAGTCGGTGATGGTGCCGAAGGGTATGGTGAAAAGCTTGCTCTATCAGATACTGGATGGGATACACTATCTTCATTCTAATTGGGTGCTACATAGGGATTTGGTAAGTTAATTGATTTAAATAATTTTTCCTGAAAAAATATCTATACTTTTGAACTTAATTTAATAAAAGTGTAATATATTATTTTTAGCAAAAGTGCCACAATTGCTAGAAATATATGGGTAGAAATATTATTTTAGAATCTTGTAACCCTATATAATAATGCTGGACACTAGTACACAGCATCATGTAGCCTCAAACTAAGCAGAGCTTGTATTATGGGAACCACATGATTGATAAACTAATTAAATAGATTTTTTTGTTAATACTTACATATTATACATAGAAAACACCCAGACCCGAGACAAATATCGGCAAATAATGCAAACATTTGACACGCGGTGGGAATCGAACCCGCAACCTTCTGCGTCTCAGGCGGACCTTCGCCCACTTCGCCACAGAGGCCGTCATTAGAAGAAAATACATTAATTGATTTTTTAAATTCTAGAAACCAGCCAACATCCTAGTGATGGGAGAAGGCCCAGAAAGAGGCAGGGTGAAGATAGCTGACATGGGATTTGCGAGGTTATTCAATGCCCCTTTAAAACCACTTGCCGACTTGGATCCTGTGGTGGTCACTTTCTGGTATAGAGCCCCTGAGCTACTGCTAGGCGCCAGGCATTATACAAAAGCTATTGGTTTGTAATTTTCTTGTGGTCTCAATTTTTATTTTTATTTTATTGAGTTTGTATTAAACCCTTGAGTTATCAGTGCAAATCGTTTGGTGGTCCAGTCGACCAGTCCAGGCTTTACGCGAGCCAAATTAAGCACTGTTTGAAACCTAGTTATTAATTTTATTAGGTTTTAGTATGTGCTTCTAATACCATCATTATCCTGCCCTTATCCCACTTTAAGTAGGGTCGGCACAACATGTTTAACTCTATTATTTTCTTCTATCAGCCGTCATCAAAAGAATCCGTCAACTTACTGACATATAAACGGCTAGACAGGTTTATTTCAGCTACTTTCACAGCATTATTCTATGTATTATGACATAGATTATGACTATGTCATTTTCTATGTATGATAAGTATGTATTTACAAAAAAAAAACTGTATATGTGTAGTATATCAATCATGTGATTCCGATAATACAAGCTTTGCTTAGTTTGGGGCTACATGATGCTGTGTGATAACGTCCAGCATTGTTTATTATTATTTATTATGTCGTACGGCATTTTATTGTGGGGGAATGCTGCAGATATCAACACCATATTTGTGCTGTAGAAGAGGGCTGTCCGTGCAAATTATAATATGGGCCCCAGAGAAAAATAAATGTTATGACTGTGCCGTGCCAATATATATACGAAAACTTAATGTATGTCCAAAAATAATTTGTTAAAAAAAATAGCGACAATCATAATGTTAATACTAGAAATAAAAATAAACTTGCTATTCCTTCTGTAAGGCTCCATAAAGTTAGTGAATCATTTAAAGGGCAAAACATACAGTTCTTTAATTATTATAAAATGTCTGATTATTTAGATGACAAAAAAGCTTGGGATGACTGTCTCCAACTCCCTCAAAACCAATGACATTAGTAAATAAAACTGACATTTAAAAAAATATAAGCAGAGTTTCTTGTAAATTCTTCTCTGTTTGGTCGCGTTATGAATTGGTGTAAATTAAAAAAAATTACGATTCAAAGTGTACTGTGATGTGCGTATTGAATAAAGAAATTTTCACTTTCACTTTCATCACAACACTCATTTATTTTCTTACTCATATTATCATTCATCCAATCCATCCATCTTTTCGTCAGGCGACCTTTGCCAGCACACAAGTGCAGAAGCACTATTATTATATTATTATTATTGGTATTAGAAAATACCAACTTTTTAAAATCCCTTCTAGTGATCTATAAAAAATCTTTTTCATTTATTTCATTTTCAGATATCTGGGCAATAGGCTGTATATTCGCGGAACTCCTCACATCTGAGCCAATATTCCACTGTAGGCAAGAGGACATAAAGACCAGCAATCCATACCATCATGACCAGTTAGACAGGATATTCAATGTCATGGGTTTCCCTCTGGAGAAAGACTGGGAAGATATAAGAAAAATGCCAGAGCATGCTACCTTGGTCAAAGATTTTAAGCGATCAAAGTAAGTAGATAATTGTACAAACATAGCTCCACATAGCTCCCCACAAAAGTTCTCTCTATCTCTTTATTGTCATGGGCATCAACTGTCATGTCATGGGGTCATGACGACCTCTGTGGCGCAGTGGGCGAAGGTCCGCCTGGGACGCAGAAGGTTGCGGGTTCGATTCCCGCCGCGGGACAAATGTTTGCATGTTCTGCAGATATTTGTCTCAGGTCTGGGTGTTTTCATGTATGTTAAGTATGTATTTACAAAAAAAAATGTATATATGTAATATATCAATCATGTGGTTCCCATAACACAAGCTCTGCTTAGTATGGGGCTACATGATGCTGTGTGATAGTCCAGCATTATTTATTTATTATTTATCAAGAACTATGAGTACTTAACAACATCAAGAATAACACCAGCGTATTTCAGTCGAAGAAGGGGGATATGTCCATAATCCTCACGCTGGGAATCGCAGCTCACAGCTTCTCGCACTGCCGACGCAGTTGCGCGTCGGCGGCCTGGAGATGTGTGTTGAGCTGCGCCAACTGACTACACTTAAAATAATATGGACGCAGTCTCGGCTCTAACCCCGGTAATAACAAGGCTGACTCGTTGGCATGAGAAGGAGCCTGGGTCACTTCAATTGCCACCGATTTTGGCCATGCTCTACCTTCGGTGGAAATTAAAAAAGGCTCGAACAACAGTTAGCAAGTGAACACCAATGATTGTGGGACCAATACAAAACTAATTCTTTCAAGAAGAAGCTGCAAAATAACTTATAATCTGTTAAAATTGAAGTGTGAAGACCTACGCATACTGGTTGGTGATATTATAGGCTACTGTGACCTGAACCACCTGTGGCTGCGCTATCCCGCAATAAGCTGGACGCCTGAGCCCATTTGTTACTTATGAGGGAGCACCACGGGCCATGCACAATACACCTCGATGAGGGACGTCATAGAAGAACTTTTACCCCACTTCAAATTAAAGTTTGAATTAGATAACTGTGCCGATGTTAGGCTGCGCTATTCTGAAATTAGCCGGCCGCCAGAGCCCCTTTGTTAGTTACCAGGGTGCACCACGGGTAGGTGAGGTTGGCTTGAGTTCCGAAGGTGGTGGTTGGAACCCCTTACACACGTGGAACAAATTGCAAATTGTGCAAACATTTGTCCCGCAATAAGGAATGACGACTGGGTCAAAAAATAATAATTGTAATTAGTCCGTCAGTTAGATCAACAAAAAATACTGGACACGTATTTTATTATTTATCGAATCAATAGAAATTGACGGAGATAAGGAACGTGAAAGTTCGGGAGTGGGGGCTCGTGACGTCACGGTTACGTAAAAATGTACTGTATCGTGACGGCACGCGGAACTTTAACGCACTATAACTTTGTTTTTTCTTGTTTAATTTCCAAAGAAAAAATATGTGTCCAATATTTTTTCGAGTATAAAACGGACTAATTAGAATTTTTCAGTCGTCTAGCCTATTCTTATTCTTGTTTTTCATAATAATTCATTTACAATATTTCGTTTCAGTTATCAAAACTGTTCACTTAACAAATACATGGACCGACACAAGATCAAGCCTGACAGTAAAGCATTCAGTTTACTCCAAAGACTGCTAGTCATGGATCCCAATAAGAGAATAACTTCGGAACAGGCCATGCAGGATCCTTACTTCACCGAGGATCCATTACCAACTCAGGTACTAGTAATTTGGGGACTTTCCCTTGAGCCTCTCTTCGCTAGCCTCTTGAGGCTGGTGTTGTTGTTGATTATAATAATAAATCTTTGTGTTTTCAGGATGTTTTCGCTGGGTGTCCCATTCCTTATCCGAAGAGAGAGTTCTTGACTGATGACGACCAGGAGGATAAGAGCGAATCCAAAGCCAGGCAGAATCAACAGCAGCAGCAACAGCAGAATAATGTATGTTATACTAGCTTCTAGGGGTGTAAGGGGTTCCAACCTCCATCTTCGGAACCCAAGCCAACCTCACCTGCACGTGGTGCATCCTGCTAAACAACGAACGGGGCTCTGGCGGCCGGCTGATTGCGGCATAGCACAGCCTACATTGGCACATCTCAATCCCTTGGCCACCGACGGGCAGCAGCGTCGGTGGTGCGAGAAGCTGTGCCCTGCGATCCCCAACCCGCATGCCCAGCGTGGGGATTACGGGTATATCCCCCTTTATTAGGGGAGGCCTATGTCCAGCAGTGGACTGATATAGGCTGATGTGGATACTAGCTTCCGCCCGTGACTTCGCTCATCTGGTACCCGGATATATACAGTACGTCTGGTTACCGGTGTCGGAGACTTTGGGGCGGTGAAATATGGTAAATTTTATCGACACATATTTTATTGAAAAATGTACAAGTTCTGTCTAGGAACTATTTTGTATAATTTCCCCGCATTATTCGAGAAAAGTACTGTACAAGCCTTGGCCACAACTAGGCATTGATGGACTCACGTATGTGTGCTTCGGCTTTGCTTGTATAGTAATTTTCTCAAATAATGCGCGGAAATTAAAACTAAGTAGGTAGTTCCTCGACAGAACTTGTACATTTTTCAATAAACAACTTTCTATTTGCAAGCAAGTTCGAAATTTAAATAAAACCTTTGTTTAGTTACCTACCGTTAGTTAGTTACCTTGGTTGCCATGTACAGAGTAAAGGTTGGTTCCATTTTTAAATAACACGACAGATAAGAGTTTACATTGTAATTTATTTGGCCGTTAAACACAATATGAATTTTCATACAACTTTTGCCGGTCGCTGCTCGCATGTAGTTAGCCAGTACAGCAATTTCGATTTAAGAAGGTTGTTAAAATAATGCCCAAATTTCCAAGCATGTTTGAGAAAAAACCCTATCCTAATATTATGAAGGAAAAATGTTTGTGAAATGTTTGTCTATCTATCACGCCGAAACTACGGAACAGGTTGCAAGCTGAAATTGCAAAGTAGGTCTAGACCTGAAATAAAATAAAGGTTACTTTATATCCGGCTGCCACGCGAGCGAAGTCGCGGGCGGAAACTAGTTACAAATAAAAATAGACATGTCATTTAGTCATTTATTTGCCACTTTTAAAAGTAGTATTTAATGTAATAAACGAACTTATCTATAAAACTCATTATCAGTCGATAAATGGTTGTACTTAATGGGCGTATGAAAGCTACAATTTCCTGGTTTTATTTACAGACTCAGCAAAACCAAGTGCAGAACCAAAATCACGATCACGCGGCGAACAACGCGAAACGAATGAGAATGCAAGGTAATTGATTAAATGATTACTACACCCAAAAATAAGTTTTCCCTTATCTACGGTGGTTGGGCTAAGCCGGCTGTTAACTACTTTCTATGGCAATGTATTGCTTCGTAGGTTACAATTACAATATACGCTACGATGCAAAGCCCTGACCATCAACTTGAAGCAAGAAGGCCATAAACCTCATGTGCCTGTAATTTCAACGGCACCCAGACCCTTCGAACCGAAAAAGGAATCATAGTATATTGACTGGCCTCATAGCTCAATTGGTAGTAATTAGCTCAGAAGGCAGAACTCTGCCTTCTGCAGGTCGCGGGTTCGATTCCTGCCCAGGATTTGTGTGATGATCATGTATGTTTGTTCTGTGTCTGGGTGTTTTATAAGAATATAAAATGTATGTTTTTCAGTCTCTGGTACCCATAGTACAGGCTCTGCCTAGTTTGGGATCAGTTGACTGTGTGTGAGATGTCCTGTTTATTAGCATAATAAGCATGGCGCCAGTAATTGCATAGGCTAATATCCGCTTATCTACCCAAACCATCTATTTGTGTTGTTCTCTGTTTTATATCTTGTTGTTTTGTCCCATTACCTACTTTGTTTGTGCTGTTATTTTTGTGTTAATATTTTGTTAATGTGTGCCAAATAAAGACTTTATCTATCTATCTATCTATCTATCTATCTATCTAATTCCCCGGTCTAGTCCTTTACAAAGCGCTCTCCTACTACTTAAGCTGCAGTTCCCGAATACATTAGTCTAGGAATATGCAGAATGAGAAACCGGGAATCTTAACATGTTTGTAGCTAGCAACACAGGTTTCATAAATATGTTGTTTATGCCTAGGTTAGTGTCTATGATAATTGTAAACTGCTTCTTCTTGTTTGCGCTGCGATGAACAACAAACGTGCGTGAATATTCATGTTCATATTCATATTCATTTATTTGCTTACATGTACAAAATAACAAAGCATAGATAGTAGGTAGCTTAATAGTTTAGACATGCACCCTGTTAGGGTATTGCAATATTGTCTGAGCCTATTTTTACATAATATAATGCTAATAAAAATTTATATTTATCATTGGTCAACAACACAATAAAAGATACTAAAAATTATGTAATTACGTAATGAAATAAAATAAAATTAGTAATCAAGTCAATAAAGGTTATGTTAATTCATAAAGGTCAATAAAGGCAAAAGTCAATAAAGGTTATGGTAATTCATAAAATACAATTTTTGATTACCGTAATAACGAAGTGTATAACTGACCAGCACGATACCTACCTATAGTCCACTAAGAAGCGGACAATGTTGACGGCAGGCTTCGGACATGACGCCTAAATGGAACCGGGAACCTTAACACGTTGACTGCAGGCCTCGCATATGATGCTAGGCGCGATGCCCGAGGAGCTGGTCCAGCGAATGCAGCGCAGTTGATATATTCAGCACTCAAAGCGTTTCGGACACAAAAATTCGAAAAGTACGACGAATGGTGTCTATGTAAAAATGTCCTAATTTCAATAAAAACTCATCCAAAACTCCATTTTACGCGCCGGACTCTCGAATTTATAAATTTAGTATTATATTTAGTAAGTGAAAGATCTGTATTGTATGTATTTAACCTTCCAGGGCCGAATCAAGGCAACAACCAGCAGGGGCAAGAATTCCATCAACAGCAACAGATGATGTTCGGCGGACAGCAACAGGGCGGCTCGCAGCAACAAGGGAATTTCCAGCAGAGATTTTGAATACACAGTTTTGTACCCCTCTGACATATCGGTACGTGAATTCTCGATTATTCAAATTCATTCAAGACAAACCGAGCTGCGCGCATTTTTGCTAGGTTTTTTTCGACTATCAAAATCCATTGACTGACATAGACCACCGCTAAATATTTATTTAAGTTGTGGTAACTTCGGAGAGGTCAAAGTATCTTTGGTTCTTCTTGCCCGATTAAAATAAAGACTTGCCCCTTATTCATAACCAAATGTCATTTTGTAACGCACGATTAAGTTAGCGTGTACCTGTCATTTGGACGGTTAGCCCATTATTCATAATCATATCCAAATGTAATTTTGTAACACACGATAAAGTAAGCTTGCCCCTGTCATTTAAATGTAAATGAAAAGAGGTGAAGTGATATTGAACGTAACATTATTGCTAACATTGAAAATTCAATAAAATATATTTTGAGGAAGTTCGACCGCAAAAAATTAAACTTAAAAACAGTTCATTTCACGAGTTGTCACTTTCAATGCTTAAATTCGTTGTAAAAAACAGTTCATTTCACGAGTTGTCACTTTCAATGCTTAAATTCGTTGTATTATTTTAAGTGTTAGTTTTCTTTCTTAAATAAGGCTACGCATACTTTTCACAATGTTGTCCAATCATACACACAAAATTTTAGGGGAATAGGATTTGTAGTACCAGAAAAAAATACAAAAATGTATGGAGAAATAATTTTTCTCGAAATTTTCCATACAAAACGCCAATTTCATAGGTAAGCACCTAATATTAGGCTGGTGTTGTTGTTGGGATGGGTATAATCCTCACGCTAGACATGCGGATTGGGGTTCACAGGGCACAGCTTTCACATGCTGCTGCTCGTTAGCAGCGAGGGGATTAAACTGTGCCGATGTAAGGCTGCGCTATGCCGCATTCAGCCGGCCGCTAGAGCGCAGTTTGCTTACAATTTTAAAATGATAAAGATTAATAAGTCAGGTGTTATTGTATTATAAAATAGAGCCTATATTGAAACGCCGTTATTGTTCACATACATCCACACATTTATTTTTTGTTCTAAATCTTCACTACAAGTACACTTTTACAAAGAAGATGGCGTTAGTAGCCTTGAAAAAAAAAATTATAACTTGAACAGGGCCCTACAATATATTAGAATTATGAATAAAACAGTAGTTTTATCGCCATATTAAAATAGTTATGAAATAATAGTTTTATAGTCAAATTATCATCATACTAGCAGTCCACTGCTGGACATAGGCCTCCACGTATGGGATGGGATGTCATCAGTTTGACACGTCCAGTTTATAACCACACTTAGACTTAAACTTTCTGCCTTCAAAAATCGTATTAATACTAAAACTTTCGACAAAGACAGGAATCGAACAAGTTGTTTTTCCTTTTCATAAGTATTTTAATGATAAGTCTGCTACCACAACCATAAAGAAAGGTTATGTTTTTTTCTCATCTAACCTCATTGGTTGAATCGAATAATGTATTGAAACTCTTTAGTGATATAATAATTAATGAGTCTTGAGTGTATTATCTACCTGCAATAGGCAGTTGTGGATTATTATAACTTACGTATTAATATATCATTATAAGCACAATGGTATACCTTGTAAAAGGTTCCCTCGATACAGACTCTGCCTGGTGAGGGAATCAATGAAATAATTGCAGATACCCACCACAGTACCAAACATACTATCTGCAAAACAAACAATCCTAGCAATAAGTTTCATTGCCTAGATATAGACACCCACCCTACACTTGTTAGATCTTAAGGAAAACTTGTATTTGCAGCAATAAACTTATTTCATTTTAATTTTTTCATAAGTTCGTAGCAGACTGCAGACAGCAGCAGCAGACACGTCGCGGCGTCATGTCGTTGCAGTAATAAATCCGAAACCGACTGCAGGCGGCATTAGCAGACAGTGGATGAGGCTAGCGCAGGACCGTGGCAAGTGGCAGGAGCAAAGGGAGGCCTATACTCAACAGTGGGTGAACTCGGGCTGCGGATGATGATGACGGAAGGTATTTCATAGAAATACATATAAACCAGTAGTGTGAAACCGACATGTCGCCTGCTGCTGCTTTCTGCAGTCGGCTACGAATTTGTACCTTTTTTTATAACAGTGTACGTGTAATGAAAAGTACATAAATATCTATCAAATTTATATATCTGCGAAATGAAATGTTGAGATAAGCTGATTTTGAAGTATTTTTTAAAGATAAGTACAAAATTAATGTACATTCATAACATACCTAAATCATTATGGTAGTATTTAAAAAAAAATAAAAAAAAATACGCAAATCAAAAAAATGATATCAAAATTACTGATTGCACAGCAAAAACCTAATAACCTACTGTCTATCTGTGTCGGTTTTGCTGCGGGAAGGATTTTCGGGTGGCTATAAAAAACCTAAAAGCCTCTGTCTGTCTGTGTTGGTTTTGCTGCGGGAAGGATTTTCGGACGGTTATAAAAAACCTAATCAACTCTGTCTATCTGTGTCCGTTTTGCTGCGGTAAGGATTTTCGGACGGTTATAAAAATCCTATTCACCTCTTGTCTATCTGTGTCCGTTTTGCAGCGGGAAGAATTTTCGGACGGTTATAAAAAACCTAATCACCTCTTGTCTATCTGTGTCGGTTTTGCTGCAGGAAGGATTTTCGGACGGTTATAAAAAACCTAATCACCTCTGTCTATCTGTGTCCGTTTTGCTGCGGTAAGGATTTTCGGACGGTTATAAAAATCCTATTCACCTCTTGTCTATCTGTGTCCGTTTTGCAGCGGGAAGAATTTTCGGACGGTTATAAAAAACCTAATCACCTCTTGTCTCTCTGTGTCGGTTTTGCTGCGGGAAGGATTTTCGGACGGTTATAAAAAACCTAATCACCTCTGTCTATCTGTGTCCGTTTTGCAGCGGGAAGAATTTTCGGACGGTTATAAAAAACCTAATCACCTCTTGTCTATCTGTGTCGGTTTTGCTGCGGGAAAGATTTTCGGACGGTTATAAAAAACCTAATCACCTCTGTCTATCTGTGTCCGTTTTGCTGTGGGAAGGATTTTCGGATGGTTATAAAAAAAACCTTATAGCCTCTGTCTGTCTGAGTTGGTTTTGCTACGGGAAGAATTTTCGGACGGTATTAAAAAAAGCTAATAACCTCTGTCTATATGTGTCGGTTTTGCTGCAGGAAGAATTTTCGGACGGTTATAAAAAACCTAATCACCTCTGTCTATCTGTGTCCGTTTTGCTGTGGGAAGAATTTTCGGATGGTTATAAAAAAAGCCTAATAACCTACTGTGCACCCTCTGGTTAATTTGCTGTGTATTCAGTATTTATGATATGCAATTAATATCCCAATCATTAATAATATTGGGATAATTCGTATCGGATATTTTAATACTATTTTTTTATTTCATGTATTTTTTAAACCTTTAGTTCAATGATTACCTACATACATACGTACTTATACCTATTTCCTATTGGACCGTATGTTTCGGTCAGACTGACTGATAAAATAATTTCCTATTTATGTACCTATTTTACATTATGTATGTGTAATAATAATAAAGACTGTATATATAGAATTAAGAATAAAAGAAAAACAGTTATTTTGTTAGTCCAACTGTAAATTATAAATAGATTCAAAATTACCTTAAGAATAAATTAATAAATCATGATTGATATTTAATAGTTTTATTCATAGTTTTATGTACAAATCGTATTCAATAAGTACGTATAATGTATACCTATTTATTTATTCATAATTTCTTTTAACGATTAATGACACTTCACACATTGATGCCACTTCAATCGTACACACTTATTTATCCATCTATCTATTTACAAGACTAAACTATCTACGCTATTCTTTAAAAATAATTGCAAAATTGTGTTTTTTTTACATTTAAAATGTTTATGTTTTCCTGATTGAGTATAGTGCCTTGATTTAGGAAATTGTGACATTTGCCTGTAGGTTCGCAGATATGAGGGGTCCGCGAATGGGCTAGATGTCAATATTTGCGTCTGCCTTAGGGCTTCAAAGTACAATTTGAATTCTCAGGAATTTCCCAATAATTTTTTTTGAGCTTGCTGTTCAAGAAACGGAAAACATTTTATCTTGAGATTGAATTAAGATACAGTTTGAGCCATGTTAGGCGACGGGCGGACAAAATCTGTAGGCAAATTTTATCGTGTACTTTATTTCTAAATTACATTTTCAATGCCTTTGATAGTTGCGCGTAGTGTGAGATCTGTAGATTTTTTGAAAAGGATAGAAATAAAATTAGTTTGTTTAAATTAGTTGGTAGTTGCCCAATGATACATTTAAAAAAACTCGTTGTGATCTTGTAAGGAAACAAAATGAACTGCCGCGCATTCAACCGGTATTATTCAGCAGTAAATTTTAAGAACTGCAAGTATTTTTCAAACATGATCCCCGGGTAAATGAGAAAGGCAAATCACACAGACACATCAAAATATTTTGGACATAATTTTTAATCCCTATTTTTGTTTTTACATGAAAGTTACTAATTAAACTGACTTCTCCATTGGCCGCGGAAACAAACAAACGCACAATAGTCTCAGCGTATCAGTCTCCCTGAAGTTGGCTGCAAGTAGCGAAGTAAGTGCATTTTAGGTCGGATTGTACTAGGATTGGTCGTTTACTGAGCCTAACTTAAGAAAGACATCGATCCGTTGTGAGTACTGTTGGCACTTTTCATTCCTCCCCTAAATCACGCTACGCCAGTTAGCTCAATAACAGTCTTATCTCCTATGTCTAATGTATACTCGTTCTTGCGTAGTTCATCCTTCTTCAGTTTACTTTTGGAGTCTATTAGGCGGATTCTGGTGCGAAGCTTGCTGCAGCTTCCGTCTATCACTTTCTCGAATGCTGGAACAGAACAGATAAATAAATAAATAAGTAATGCTTGACTTCATACAGCATCGTCAGCCTATAGCAGTTTACTGCTGGACATATGCCTCCCCTAATGAGCGCATTGCGCCCTGTCCTCAGCTCGACGCATCCAGCTTCTACCAGCAGTCACAGCATCATCTAGCCTCAAACTAAGCAGAGCTCGTTTTATGGGAGCCACATGACTGATATTACTGCCTATTTATTTTGTAAATACATATATATTAAAGGTAGTTACATAGAAAACACCCAGACCTGAGACTAATTCTAGACTATTGTTTGACATTCTCTTGACTACTATATCTGAATCAATAATTTAATTCTCATAAATTGATCATAATTGGTGAGGCGAGGTGGTGACAGGTAGAGCAAGGCGATAACTGAATGGTATCTAAGAACCGGGTACAGAAGCTTCGGTCGTCCAGCAGCAAGATTAGCGGACGATATTGCATCCATCGTGGGCTGAAACTGGATGACACGAGCAATGGACCGTTGAGATTGGCACACAAAGGGAGGCCTATACCTACCCAGCAGTGGGTAATGTCGCAATGATGATGATGAATTCGATGACGTCGTTAGGACAATGGGTGAAGCTGGCTAAGACGTAAGATGTTGCGGGTTTAATTCCCACTTCGAGAATAGTTTGCATGATTTGTAAATATTTGCAACGGGTCTAGGTATTGTGGGTACCATCGTCCATGGTCTAGGTATTCGTAGACGGAGTAGTGGCTTTCACCGCCTCGAGAGGATCCTCTATTTTGATAACAGGTTTGTCATTAATACAGAGAGATATTGTATCCAAGGATTAGGATTTCCTATTATATACTATTAGGATCCATATTTTTTTCTTTTTACATTGGATGGACCTTCGTTTCACCACGAACCCAGCTGATGTTAAGTAACTTTGTGGTCAAAGATGGACCACGAACCTATTCACTCGAGACTTAAGTAGAGAGTAAGTAGGAGGCTGGTAGAGAGTTACAATCCTTGCAATCGTTGTTACGACGTTTGTCACTATATAATAGCACTACCACACAAACCACAGTCGCCTTTTACAACGTGGAGCAAAAAAAGGACCGTGAAAGTTCCCGTACTCATTCATTCGTACTGTTCATTTGGTAATATAAAAGGTTAAATCGAAAATTGTAGTAGCATAAATTTTCTCTTTCACAAAGCTTCAAAATTGTAATTGAATTTGTACCAAATTAATGTGTCAGAACAGCGTTAATTTCTTAAGTTTTGAGACTAGCCATTAGTTTTGTAAGAACGTTGTAGTGATGAAACCGGTAAAGTAACGCACTGGTTGTTGTACACTAGTTTACAATTCAATCGCGTGTGAAGGAATCATTGGGCATAAGTCGGTAAATTATGTGATCAGAATTTTCAAGTTGATCCAGTTTCGGTGTTCTTGATCTAACCATAGATCACGGTTCGCAGTGAGATTGGGGTTTCTGACGTGCAGAATATAGAGCTTGAAATTCTCACTTATTAAAAATGTAAATGGATAAGAGTGATAGGTAGAAGAAAACATATTCTGACCCTATCTCGCATAAGACAAGGGTAGGGGAATGATCTTCTCAATGTGACATAAAATCGCTTCACAAAAGCACTCATGCATCGGGAGCTGGGATCTACGTGAAATTAAATTAAAGAAACATGAGAATGATTATATTTACAAGCTATCTACACATACACTACATGTTCCCCACATAACGAGGACATTATTTATCTAAGAAACACGTTTGAATATTAGTAATTATTTTAATTGTAATTACTTTAAGGCGAGGTCCGACCTAAGCTGAGTTTTCCTTTACCGTTTTACGCAATACAATTCCTGTAGCCTTACTTGGTAAATGTTAGAGAGCGTGCCGAATTGCACAATTTCGTTATTTTTTGTGTAAAGATAATTTGTTATTCTTTCAGCTGCGTTTTATAATCTTTATCTAACCTGCGTTTCCGTTGCAAGAAATAATTTTGATGGTAGATTATTCTGTTGGTAGTTTACTGTTGTGTTTAAATTTCAAGTTTTTATTGAAAGAGTTAGTAGGTTACGAATAGATTTGTTATCATAGTTCATTAGGCTTTCCATAGGAGAAATGGGATCAGTGAGCGATGAAAATATCCAAACAATATGTTTGATCGTGGATTTTTTTCTTCGACACTCTGCTCTGGTTCCTTGTAACCATAAGCAAATCTAAAGTAAATTCTAGATACTTAAAAATACTCACGGTCTTTTCTGTACGAATTATGGCACGCCATATGGCAGACTGATGGGAATCCTCTCAGTTTCTTTGGATCTATCGTGACATGGGACAGTGGAGCAGCACAAATCGGATCCTTCACTTTCCTGCACCCATCCAAACACCTGTCATAGTTATTCTTCTTCGGTTTACTTGTCCTTTTAGTCGTTGGCCGTCTTGTTGTTGATTTAGTGGCTGGTCTTTTTGTAGTCGTCAACGGGTTAATGTTTACGTTTGTTATGCTTCCAGTCGGTGCTATGACGCGTATCTTTAGAGGAAATGCAAGACCAGAAACTTTTTTGTTCAATCCATTTAGTAACACCGGAATGGGAGTTGATGATCTAACACAGCCGCTTGTTAATCCCAGTGTTGATGATGGTGTAACAGTAACACTCGAAGACGACAGCGTTGATGTCCCGATGGTAGGCGCAGGAGTTGACAAAAACGTTGTTGGTAAAGGAGTTGTTGAGATAGAAGTTATTGGAAATGCTCGGGTTGTGGAGAATTCGGTAGTGGGTGGTGGCAGAGAAACAGTAGTTGGCGTTGATGCGCGGATGGTTACTTCAGAGACGCCGGGAGCTGAAGGTGATGACGGTGGAAAAGATTGGATTGATTGCGGTGCTTGTTGGTAGATCATGAAGTAGTTTGAGTTTGGTGGTCTGAACGCTAATGATGGTAGAGGGTTTGTCACTGCTAAAGTAGGTGGTTGAGTGCTAATACTGGTTGGCTTCTGCGTCTGCGTTTGGAAATCAGTAGTCTGCGTCTGTGGTTGGAAAAGAGTTGTCTGCGTTTGCGGTTGGAAAAGAGTGGTCAAACCTGGTGTGAAAGTCTCCTTTGTTTCTTGCAGTGGTTGAACATTCACGTTACTTGTAACTTCTGGTGGGTTATCCGTTACTTGTTGCAACTGCGGTTCTTGACTTATTGGAATCAGTTGAACAGGTGGGACATACGATGGTACATTAGGCTGAAGATAATTAGGCTGCTGCGGAAGTATATTCACTTGTTGAATAGGGTCAAACTGCCCCAATTGAACTTGCTGGTATAAAGCGCCTGCTGGCATTGCAGTCGTCGATAACGTCTGTTGAATCATTTTCGTAGTTTCCGATGAACTTATCGGAGGTGACAGCGTCGATGAAAACACGTCGTTTTCATCAGAAATGCTGTTACTGTTCTTCTGAGACACGACTATTGGTTTCGAAGTTGAGAAAACCGGATCAGTGGAGAATATTTCCGAGATTGGTTTAGGTTGGAAACCGCTGTTGATATTGGCGGAGTACCATTGCGGTATGATTTGTTCAGCTCGACATAGTTGTAACACTGAAATGAATGAGAAATAAACATTAGAGCAATTGTTGGATCATCATGTTAGCTTTTACCTTACAATTTTGTATTCTGGCTCTGCGGGATTCTATTTCGGGTACCAATACCAACCAGTGCTTCTAATAATACATTGGTAGATATTGTATTTTGGTTGTAGTGATCAGAACCATTGACTGCCATGCTCTATTAAGCAATGAACCACACAATGATTGAATGAGATTGCTACTTTCACGTTTATTGTTCAGAATACGTAGGTAACATTCGTAACAAAATCCAAAATATTTTTTAATTCAATGAAATGATTTTCTTGAACGTTTTGCCAAATTCCAGCCAAAAATATCAATAATACAAAAGCATAGCTTCATTATACAGTCATTCCAATAGGTAAGTTTATTGCATGTACAATGATATGTAAAACCAAATGCATAATAACAGTGATTGCATGCCAAACAACGCATAACGTGAGGATGATTTAATATTTTGCGTTAAAATTTCCAAATATAATCATAACGGATTATATTTACTAAAATTATCGAAATCAAATGTAAAGGTTGACATTGAAAAGCTTTGCATATTTTTAAATCTTCATAAAACTGATAAAACGGAACGTTTCATAAATAATGCGCCGATAACACTGTCGCTGATAGTTAATTGTTAGGGATAGAACCAAATCCAATATGTAGAAATGGTTGCCTGCGATATTATTCGTATAAATTCACTGTCTTTTAATTGATTTTAAAGACATAATTATCATTGTTATGGTAAATTATTCTCATTACTAATGAATAAGAAAGGGGTGTGTGTTGAGATGACAAGTGGCACATGTTCCCCACATAACGAGGACTAAGGGCAGAAAGATGATGTGGTAAATAGGTCTCTAATTAGGTACGGATTGCTTATTTTTGTTAAAGGTGACCTTTGTTAAATCTGTGTAATCTTGAATTTAAAGGCAGGTAATTTTTTCTGAGAAAACAAACGAGTATTTTTCTTTCAATTATCTTATCTTCGATCAAACAATGCCGCCACAAAAAACGTAATTGTTTTTATCTGCTCAATTTCTATGTTTTAAATAAACACGGTACTACTTAATACATACCTAGTTTTGAAAAAAAGGTTTTCAAGAACCACAATAAGAGCAAGAAATTACAAAGCGTTTTTTTTAAATATTAATATATGTATAAAAATACTACCTACTTATATTTCGTAGATTATATCCCAAAATTACGAAGCACGGTTTTGTTACAGCATTGAGGGTGAAGTATGGCTATAATATGACATAATATGCTTTCAGTAAATGTAGAGATAAATTCGTCAAAGCAAGGTGTATTGCAAGTAAAAACTAATGTAATGAAGTATTTATATCGTTATTAGAAAGAAAATATTCTTTATAGTTTAAATTCTTAATAAACTGTTTCAAACAATAAATATAAAAGGCTACTTCGATATCAGTTGCCCAACCATGCGTTTTATTGGTGGATGTTACTGAAACCGTATCGAGGTTTTTCAAGTCAGGTAAAATCAGGCTGAAGACTGACCTGTTTGCGTTACAAGACATGGCAAAAATTGCGTTACATATCATACATAGTTGTTACTTGACTTGATTGAATTGTAGGTTGATATAATTTATGATGGCAAATTTTTTTTATTAACTGTTTTGTGCTATCGCCTCTCCTCTACTCAAAGGTGTGCTGGAAGAAAACTCTTAAAGGGTTAAGCTCTCCTCTGTACATATTTTATGCCATACTCTTTGTATTTATTATATGTGTGTACAATAAAGAATTACAGAATTACAGTTTATTAGTCCTCATCTTGCCACTACGCGAATGTTTACTAAACATTTTGCAATCTGCAAATCTCGCAATTATGGCTCAAGTGGCTCAAACCTATCGGTAGAGTGAGTAAGGACATGCAGGTAAACCAATGGTGCACGAATTTGTCACCAGCCAGCGGGGTGATCGGCTAACTCTGTTGCAAACAGAAATAATTGACACATCCTGTTTTTACAAACTTGTGTCGAAAAATGTCGAAATTCAATGAACGTCAATTGACAAACTATCACAGTTTGTAAAAACAGGACCAGTTTCAATATTTTCTGTTTGCAACAGACTTAGCCGATCATCCCGCAGGTAACGGCGATACTTTTCAGGATGTGGCTGTAGATAATTTTAAATCTAATGATTTGTCAAATACCGATTACGAAACCTATCGCCCCCGATTCTGTTCTGTATCAAGGTATGCCCCCTTGTCAATGCCCCTGTTCCTTTTTCCGTTAACAACTTGAACAATTAAATCGATTCGGCTTGTGGTCACCGTGTGAAAGTTTAATATTCTGTAACCACATATTCTGTGGTTACTTAAACGGAACCTCGTGAATGCATTGAACCTGATTTAGTTATATCATAAAACGGCTCAATTGGTGAAAATACTGTTGAACAGTATCTAGCCATTTTGTGATGATGTGTTCAATCAAACATAAGCAGAAAATATAACAGTATTCCGTATTTTAGGTATTTACTGATTTTCAAAAACATGGTTATGGTATCTACTCGCGATATGAAAGGTTGATAGTTAACTTATACATTTAGCTAAAGTCAGGGGATTAATTATCTGGAATACATAATGTCACGTTAGATATAGACCGCGAGAACTGTCAAAATTGTAAAATTTGATCCCGAGAATTAGGCGCCTGGGCCCCGATTCTAAATTAAATATATGGAATCACAAGAATCAGCGGCCTAATCTGCTGAACTGATCATGCTAATCTTCTTTCCTTTGTCAAAACGTAGCTCGATATTTGACTAAAAAATAAGTAGGTTGACTATAAATATTTCAACCTGGCGTATAGATAAACGAAAAAAAATTGGCCAATGACATAATCGATATTTCGAATCTATGCTTTTTCAGTGGGCAAAATTTTACGATACGTTTACAATGTAAAGTTCTGCTTCTCTGCTCATCCACTTCTGAAAAGTCTGCCTAAGTCAACGTTATTCAACTGGTGATTACAGGTAACTTAGACCGCTTGCGCGTAAACAACGACATTACTCAAACTAAGTACCTAATGATAAACAATGCGAAATGTTGAGTTGCCACCGCTAATTGCAGCGTCCACGCGAGCATCACCTTTATAGACGACAAAGATAACTTACTATGAGATACTCAATGATCTCTAGATAAATTCTACTAACATGTTAGGGTAACTTACGCGTTAAAACAACGAGCGTCGCGCGTAGGCACTCCATGTCGGCACCTCACCAACTGAACTGGATTGGACGTACGCATACCTACCACCACTTACTACAACTGTACAACCTGGGATCCTGTTTTTCGCATGCCTGTTTTTTGTACGGGCACGCATGGCCGTGATGGCATATTAGTAGGTTCTATAGGTTTGGCCGTCCTTAGAATGAAAGTTCGAGTGTGGATCAAAAACTCATTATTGACGTGAGGTGAACCTAGGACCACTTTGAGAAAAACTTGATTATTAATTTTCCATTAAGTAACCAGGGAAAGATGTATAAATAAACGGGATAAATTTGCTAATTCAAATAGATTATTTATACTATTGTCTTATCTACTTTTTTTAATTTTACGTATATTTGGTAAGAAAATGACATAAACATAACATAAGTATTCATTGAAGTTTTATAACTCTTGAAACTATTGGAGGACGTAATGCTCATCTTGATGGAATGTGCCCATAATGATACATTTCGGAAGGATGCATGTAAACTATTCTTAAAAGAATCGGCAGATTGTAACATCATTTTGTCAAACCCGCAATCAGAGGAGATTGAATACCTGGTTAAACTGTACCAAATTAAGTTTACGACACAATCTAACTGAAGTGAGTATTACGGGAGTAAATACCTACTGTATTGACTCACGTAATACCTATTTATTTTTTCTTCTTGTTACTAATTCTCTTATTTTCAACTATACATAATAATTTTAAGTATATTTACCAGGGCGACATAATCGCATAGTGAATAAGCTCTTAAATAAAGAAAAAAAAACTCTAAACTAAAACTTACTTAAAAATGTATTTTACCAAGTATTTATATTTAACTAGCTTCCACCCGCGGCTTCGCTCGCGTGGTGCCGAGATAAAAAGTAGCTTATGTGTTAATCCAGATCACGAACTATGTACATTCCAAGTTTCATTTGACTCCGTTCAGTAGTTTTAGCGTGAAAGAGTAACAAACATTCATCCATTCATCCATACTCACAAACTTTCGTATTTATAATATTAGTAGGACTAGGCTTTAGTTTGTAAAATATCCTTCTATCTTATTTTATATAAAATGTTTTTTATTAGCTTTTTTTTCAATTCATTTTTTTGATATAGATAGATTTGATATAGACGTTTAAGAAATTTATATCGGGTATTTTTTATGTCCGACAGAGAGTAAGAGGTACCTACATAGTCCAAAGTAAAAAAAATATTCATGCAGATTAACTTTTTTAATGTTCTTTGAGGTGATTCAGCAATCTTAAAAAACAATCTTTTGATCCACTGAAATTGGCTGACGTTGCGGCGTAATTCATCAAACATTTAAATAAACGATGCAAGATTTTTATTCATTTGGCTTTGAAGCTCTCTACGATTTTGTTACAATAAAAGATACAATAAACAAAATAAAATTTTAGCGATGGTTCTTAAATCAAAATTTAGCTCTAAGCACATTTCAGCTGAAGAAGATATGGTTGAAAAAGTTAACGTCCAGACTGAGCAAAACTATTCTGAAATAGTGTATAAAAATATTGTCTTATTTGCCTATTGGCATATAGCTGCCTTTTACGGATTGTATCTGTGCTTCACATGCGCGAAATTGGCTACGATTTTATTTGGTGAGTCTCTGCTAATTTCATTCATTTCATTGATGGTAACGGTTATACTATTATGTATTATGTACAAAATGCTCGTGGCGTGACTGATTTTGGTGTTCTTAGGAGATCATTTTGTTACCCCTTGAGTGACCAATTAGTTCAGTGGTTTAGTCGGACCGGCCGCTTATCTTTATTTTGTGGCTTGGGGCCCCTAACTTGTTGACTTGACAACACTCTACCCGCTCACTACCTGGATTTGTCACCGTTTAAAGTCATTAGTGCTTCGGAAGGTACGATAAGATCTCTCTCTCTGCTCTCTCTAGCTCTGGATTCAGTCGCCAAGCATGTCGATCGGAGTTCTTTCGCTGTAGATCATAAGAATCGCTATGTATACTAACTGAATATTAATAATACGAAAGTGAGTTTATATGTTGTTTACGCTCTCACGACTAACTACTTAACCGATTATCATGATATTTTGCATACAAGTTTTCTGGGGTAGGTACAGAAAAGGGTACCTTTTAAATAAAAAAGGTATGTTTCCCGAAGGAAACAAAGATAACTTAAGACAAAATCTATAGTAACGCAATTGAAGCCACGGGTAAAAGCTATTAATTACACATATATTTTAAAGTATGAGGTGATTCTTACCGCTAAAGAATTGGCTATCTTCTGCTCAATTACAATACTTAGGGTGAACCCAAGCTTACTTATTATAGCATCGTCATCATTTATTTAAGAGCTGTGCTCTTGTCGGCGCAGCCTCCATTACTTTTTTTTATACTACTTGAAGATAGACTATATACTACTAGAGAAAGCACATGGCCGACCTGATGTTAAGTGGTAACCATTACGTATCACAAAGCATTGCATCGTAGATTAAATTTTTCCGGAACGTGCTCTACGATGCAACGCCCTACGTCCATCAACTTGAGGCATGAAGATGATAAGCCTCTTGTGCCTGCTACCTTTTCTTTAATGTGGCTTATATCATTTATCCTTCGTCATCCCCTACCTCTCTTTCCTTCTACTTTCCCTTCTAAGATACTCCGTATATGTGATGAATTGTAGGTATTTTTCCAGGTTTCTTTCTCTTCGTTATCGCTGAGATAGGCGTGACCGCGGGCGCTCACAGGCTATGGTCCCATAAGAGCTATAAAGCTAAACTTCCACTTCAAATCCTTCTCATGGTTATGAACTCTATTGCCTTTCAAAATAGCATCATTGATTGGGTCAGAGACCATAGATTGCACCATAAGCATAGCGATACTGATGCCGACCCCCATAATGCGAGTAGAGGGTTCTTTTTCTCACACGTGGGCTGGTTACTTGTGAGAAAGCATGAAGCTGTAAGGATTAAAGGGAAAGTTATACATTTGTCAGATATTTATACGAATCCCGTCTTGCAGTTTCAAAAAAAGTGAGTAGTTTCCTTAGATACTCGTAAGTAATTTACTCGGAATGTGTTATTTCGGTGCTTGTATCAAAATCTTCTGAATGCCACTGGCGGCTGAAGACAGTGCACAAGAGTGCTCATTAGGGGAGACGAAAGGAAGCATTTATCCATCGATGTAACTGCTAAAGGAGGACGTGATGAATTATGGTGATTTAGGTACAAAAACAGTAAAATATGGTCAAAATAGATCACATACTTAGTCCGCGACACACGCGTTGGAGGAACAGAATTGATATGTTTGTTCATATCATAGGCAAAATAGCATGATACGAATTTTAACAGTTCTGATAGACATTATTTATATTCATATCACAAATTATTTTTAGATACGCAATACCTTTCGTCGGAAGCATCTGCTTCGTTCTGCCCACGGTCATACCCATGTACTTTTGGGGGGAAACATTGAAGAATGCTTGGCACATCACCATGCTAAGATACGTCCTGAATCTAAACGTTACTTTCTTAGTAAACAGCGCTGCTCACATATGGGGCCACAAACCATACGATAAGAGCATTTTACCCGTGCAAAATATACCAGTTACCATTGCCACATTCGGAGAAGGTTTTCATAATTACCATCATGCTTTCCCATGGGACTACCGCACTGCAGAACTTGGAAACAAATATTTGAATTTAACCGCAGCGTTCATAGATGTTTTCGCAATGATTGGTTGGGCGTATGACTTGAAAACTGTTTCCGAGGATATCATAAATCGGAGGAAGGAAAAAACGGGTGATGGCACAAATTTGTGGGGCTGGGGTGATAAGGATTTTAGTAAAGATGATAAAAAAGCTGCTGTGATACTCCATGCTGGGCATGTTAATATGAAAAATGAATGACTGGTTCCATCAAAGTAAAGCAGAATTATAAAAACTCATTCAGCCACACACCAACCCTTTGATAATGTTGAATAAACCTTTTAAATAATTTGTTTTTTATTATAGAATATTAACCCCTTTGCGCGCTTCGGGCGCAATGGCGCTCATTAGGGGAGGCCTATGTCTAGCAGTGGACTGCTATAGGCTGATGATGATGATAGGTAGGTATACAAATTACCGTAACTGACAAACGCAAATGGTGCACATTTTACATGTACCTAAGAAGTAATGTACTAACCGCGACTTAAACTTTTTTTTCTCAAGGTTTTTCGAGAAATCGTTATTGCAATGTTATTGTTTTAGAACTTATAAAAAATCTATGTTTAAATATTTATCAATAGTTTACTTGTAATTTTTTTATAGTTGTTAGGTACTGAAAGAGTTGTACGTTCTTAGCTATATTTATTTATTTTCACTAATAAAATTTAAAACATTTATGATTTTTTGCATCTTAAGTGCTAGGTACCCAATTAGGTATGATGGATCACGACAAATCGACCGTATTATATATCTCGTTCAGACTCTTGTTACATAGACAAGGTGATTATTAATTAATTTCGTCTCCAAACATAGATTAAATACTTATTTAGTCGTCGAAACGAAAAAGTTGAAATTTGTTCCCGTCATTAGGAGTGGCCTAGGTTTGTCCACCAGTAGACTGCTTTAGACTGTTAATGAAAATTGCCCAAAGAGTTTTTTTTTATTAGTTCCATGTTATTTCTCTGCTTCACTTCGTCACATAGTATAAAGCAATAGTAATAGTATAAAGTAATGTGATGTCTTAAATAGACACATTTTTTGCACTTACTTTGCAAATGCTGGCTAACCCTTACGTGCGATATAGATCAAAATAATGTACTACGCTTACTAATAATGGCTTATTTACGAAGTGATTTTAAGCAATACAGCATTAATCCTTATTCAACTAAGTACCTTAAATACACTGCATTTGATATAGATTAATATATACCATATAGTGCGTGCGAAGCCGGGGTGGGTCGCTAGTTCTTTATAAAGTATTTCAAGATTTCCTTAACATGAAAGGCATGATTTAATAGCTAGTTCGATGTGCGTTGCTCAACCATGTGTTTTATTGGTGGATGTTACTGAAACCGTACGGTTTTTCAAGTCAGGTAAAATTAGGCTGAAGACTTTTTTGCGTTACAAGACAGGGCGATAATTGCGTTACATAGCATACTTAGTAATATGACTTGATTGAATTGTAGTTGTAATTTGTGATGCTAAACATTGATAATTAGTTTTCATCTTCCAACAACGCCAACGTTTACCATATTGTTATGGCTACAAACCTAATCACTAACAAGAGCATATCGATACAGAGTTAGAAAAGAGAGAGTGAGGTAGGGTCATTTCCCTTAACTTTTCTTATTAGTATTGTATTAGTGAACTAAACCAAATGGTGTAAGTATTAGATCAGAGCTTGTATTATGATGACCACATGATTGATATTTATACTACACATATAATTTTTTTTGTAAATACATACATATCATACATAGAAACACCCAGACCCGAGACAAATATCTACAGAACATTTTTCCTGCAGATGGAATCGAACCCCCAACCTT
This sequence comes from Horisme vitalbata, assembly GCA_951804965.1. Taxonomy (NCBI): domain Eukaryota; kingdom Metazoa; phylum Arthropoda; class Insecta; order Lepidoptera; family Geometridae; genus Horisme; species Horisme vitalbata. The sequence goes on from OX638101.1 coordinate 12,519,166, forward strand.
CTGCGTCTCAGGCGGACCTTCACCCACTGCGTCACAGAGGCCGTCGAAGTATGGATTTGATTGGACATAAGGCTACCACGGTAGGTACTTTTCGGGATTTTATTGAAAATACCTATTACGAAACCAATTCCTAAGTATTCAGTTCGAATTCTACGCCAATGTATGTTCTGTACCTATCTAGGTAAATATGAGCCCTGGTCTATACTTACTCCTTTTCCTCTATCCGTGAACAATAGCGTAATCCGTAATGGCGTTAATAGCGTAATAGCGTAATAGCGTAATAGCGTAATAGCGTAATAGCGTTATCCGTGAGTAATATAACAACTACGGCTTGTGGTGAAGTGAGAAAGTTTAGTATTCTGTTACAGTATGGTTACCTACACGGAATCTCGTGTTTGTAATGAACCTGATTTAATAAAAACGGATACATCAGCGATCAAAGTACTTACCTAACTATTTTGATTAGTTAATGGTTCATGCGCAGAAAATATAGCAGATCCCGTATGAATGGCGTTTTATTTATGTTCCTTTTTCTCTGTGATCAAACTCAAACTTGACGTGCCTCGTTACGATATCTGCGTGGAATCTGCATGTAATCATATTCTCTATGCCCATGTCTGTCTTAACGTGACATTATGGCGTGTTTTGGAAACGCGTTTGTGTTTGAAGCATGTTATGACGTCACACGTTTTCTGCAAGGAATCTTTTGTGTCATACAGAATAAGTGCCCAGGTATACCTACATAGTTATACATAATTACGTGCCTTTCAAAAACACGAGTATATACTCATGTAGTTTCTGATCATGGTAAATATGAACATTGGCTAACGTATCTATAACTCAGCTTACGTCAGATCTGCTGACTCAACGTGGCTTGGACAAAAAACAGAATTGACAACAGAAATGTTCATCCATTACTGTTGAGACTTTCTTAAGTCAACGTTAAATTCAAGTTATGATCACGTGCAACTTATTGACGACCCGACGCTTCCGCGTACACAACATTTCAAAATCAGCGTTGCGGCAACTAAAATGAACTCAACTTTATTTTGTCAATCGTCTGCGCGAGCTTTGTCTCTATTTCTTGGATAAAACATACCACGACAAATTATAACCTTAGCTAATGTCTATTAACAAATTAGCGTAACTTACGTGTTAAAACGACGAGCATCGCACGTAGGCACTCCATGTCGGCACCTCACCAACTGAACTGTCTTGGAGTTGGGTACGCATACCACGCCACTTACTACAACTGGGATCCTGTTTTTCGCCTGTTTTTTGTGCGTACGAATGATCGTGGTATGTTTACGTGGTAGGTTTGTTGTACCTATGGCCATCCGTATAATGAAAATAAAAGGAAATACATTTTAGTTTTCTTCAAATATATTTAAATGCAATAAAGTACTCGTAGCAATGCAATGTTTATGTAATAGATTATTTACTAAGGTAAATAATGAGTATTCATAATAAACGTCAATACAAACTTCTATTACTTGCGTCTTTTCGCGTTATGGATAAGTAATAAATAAATGATGCTGGACATTTTTACGCAACACCATAATAGCCCCAAACGCGCCATGCAGGAGGAGGACGGTACGTCTCCTGCAGAAGCACATCTGTATTTTCAGCACTCAAAGTTATACTACTTATAGAATATTTTTTAATAAATGTACATAATTGCATATAAATCTTACTACGCAAATCTGTTGAGATTATTATCGTACCCTTCGACATCTCCGGAGGCCTTCGGGCGGCCTAAAAACTCCGACATCAGAGTTGGTTACTAGCTCATACGAAGAAGAAGGTACGTAAGTCCAAATAATACATTCAGTCAAAACATCTAAACGTACAACTAAAATTTTTCTTTAAAATATTGAAGTTATTTGAGTTGTTTCATAATCTGAAACCAGGTCGTTAAAATTCAATCATTTGTTCCACTTGCACTGGCTGACGCTGTGACGGTATTATCGTCAAATATATAGAAAATTTCAAGATATTTTTCATCTAGTCATAATTTAAATCGTTACAAAATAAACGATTTATCATTATTTATTTTAGCAATGGTTTTTAAAAGGAAATGTGACCCTAAACGCATTTTAGCCGAAGAAGACGTGATTGAAAAAGTCAACGCCGAGACTGACCCAAAATGTTTTCAAATAGTGTTTAAAAATATTGTATTATTTGCCTATTGGCATATAGCCGCGTTATATGGATTGTATCTGTGCTTCACATGTGCGAAATCGGCAACAATTTTATTTGGTGAGTCATTGCAAAAGTTCACGAAGGTGGTGATTTTAATCAAGCATTAAGCATGGTATTTACCAGTAGCTATATGTGTTATATTGTAGATATTTTTCCAGGTTTCTTTCTGTTCATTATAGCTGAGATAGGCGTGACTGCAGGCGCTCACAGGCTATGGTCCCATAAGAGTTATAAAGCAAAACTGCCACTTCAAATCCTTCTTATGGTTATGAACTCTATTGCCTTTCAAAATAGCATTATTGATTGGGTCAGAGACCATAGATTGCACCATAAGCATAGCGATACTGATGCCGACCCCCATAATGCGACCAGAGGTTTCTTTTTCTCACATGTGGGTTGGCTACTTGTGAGAAAGCACGAAGCAGTGAGAAATAAAGGGAAAGACACAGATATGTCGGATATTTATGCGAATCCCGTATTGCAGTTTCAGAAAAAGTAAGTACCTATACCTAGTGTCCATATTCGATCCTTGCTATGTGGTAAAGTTCAAGCAGTACATATGCGTTAATTTGCGGACAAGGCGCAAAAGCGCTCATCTGGGAAGGCCTTTGTCTAGCAGTGGACTGCTATTGTTCGATGATGATGAGAATAATTAAAAGAAAGAAACCTGGGTGTACTATTATAAATCTGTTCTTTATATTCACTCGTAAGAAAAGATTACCTTCTAAACAAAATGTAGGTACGCAATAAACTACTTGAAATTGAAATAGGTCTCATCATCATCATTATCATCAACCTACAGCAGTCCACTGCTGAATGTAGGCTTCCCCTTATGAGTGCTATTGCGCCCTGTCCTGAGCTCCACGCAATCCAATTTCTACCTTCTTTACCTGGCCGGAGGGCATACTATACTACGTTTGCCGAGCCGCGGTCTCAAACGGTTATCGGTTCTTCAACAGATATGACCAGCACACTGCTATTTATATAACAATCCTTAATATAACAATCCTTTTTAGGTACGCAATACCTTTGGTCGGAAGCATCTGCTTCATTCTGCCCACGGTCATACCCATGTACTTTTGGGGGGAGACATTGAAAACTGCTTGGCACATCACCATGCTAAGATACGTTCTGAACCTAAACGCTATTTTCTTAGTAAACAGCGCTGCTCACATATGGGGCTACAAACCATACCATAAGAGCATTTTACCCGCGCAAAATATACCAGTAGCCATTGTCGCATTCGGAGAAGGTTTCCATAATTACCATCATGCTTTCCCATGGGACTACCGCACTGCAGAACTTGGAAACAAATATTTTAATTTAACTGCAGCGTTCATAGATGTCTTCGCAATGATTGGCTGGGCGTATGACTTGAAAACTGTTTCGGAGGATATCATAAATCGGAGGAAGGAAAGAACGGGTGATGGCACAAACTTGTGGGGCTGGGGTGATAAGGATTTTAGTAAAGATGATAAAAAAGCTGCTGTGATACTCTACGCTGAACATGTTAATAAGGGAATTGAATGACTAATCAAAGTGAAGCAGAGTGAGCCAAATATGAGCCTTACATTAATTGATAATGTTCAATGAATAAATGTTTTATAAGTTATGTGAATCTTTTTTCTCATAGAGAATATTTCACAAAACCAATGATGGAAACACCATCAGATGTCAAAAGATGGAGCACGACAAATAGCCATAGATAAATTAAACGCTACGCTAGAGCAATTGTCAATATGTCGAATATGACTGTGTCAGGTTTGAAGATTGTATTGCGATAGATTTTCCAAAATATAAGGTATTTTATATATATACAAATCTATAATATATACAAATGATTTTAAAGTTATTATTTAAAACGAGGATCATAGAAGTATCCGAAAGTGTTCCTTTCTAAGTTATACTTCGTCGCTGTATTATATTGTTTCATTTTATCTGATGCTGATAAAGAGATAAGTCGACAATATGGAAATGAGGTAAGCTAGGTCACCCTGCGATCATATAGAACATTCCTTTTATATAATCCAAGACAATCCCATATAACCGTCAAGTAGGTGCCTTTTTTCCAGCTCAAAGGAAGCAATAAAACCAAAACAGTTGTTATTAGGACACGCAGATATTATGGAAGTTTGGAATTGAAGCTAGCTGAGCTTCCGCATCATGTAAGTCTTGGGTAACCTCTTTGTACATACATTAGATTATTATGTGAATGACAGGTGTTATATGTGTGTTTTTAGATTGCATCTTCTCGCTTTGTTATTCGTTTTTATACCTATCGAAGTTACGTAGAAATTTTCATAAGTTCGGTGGGCGAGCCAAGTATTTTGATTCATTTATGTGATTTTACCTACTGGCAGGCGCTCCGTGTGTTCGTCCATGAAGAAGTTTTTCTCTTGCTGAACCTTTTTAGAGGCTAAATAGCCTATATGTTAATCCAGGTCATGAACTATGTATAAGACTACGTGTAGGTACTGACTGCTTTGCTCCCAGAGCCTATGTGACTTTCATCTGTTTACGTGCTAGGATACATGGTGGGTTTGCGTGTTGAATTATACATAATAGGTTTAAAGAAATTGTACTTTATTGTTTTAGTCAGGTGCTTTATGTACCTAGATACCTACTATTAATTTAGGTTAAGTTATTGTTTGCCACATCATATAAACAAGATGCATAGAACTGAACACTGTCATAGTTATTTAGTCTTATGTTGTAATAAATATATACTGATTACCTACTGAATCCCTTGGAGCCTTTGCTTACTACTTAACTTGCTAGGCTTTATGCACTAAGCAAGCCACCTGTCAGTACGTACATGCTACATGGTCTACGTTTTCTAATTTTCATCCAAATCCGTTCAGCCCTTGAGGAGTTGAGTGCAACAAACATACTCTAATACATATTAGTGTGATGTGATGCAATTACGATCCATTTGAAAATTTTCTTTCACGTGTTCAGGTACTTATTTTTAGATTATACAACAAATTAAAAAGTCAATATCGAGCTTTTTGTGCGGGATCCATCATTACTTCAGAGCGAGTGATAACATCCACCAACTGCTTTCTTACAAATAGAAAAAGGTAAGTGGAAATAATTTACTTATGGATGAGAACAACCTATTCGTAGGGCCCCACTTGCTTGCGATCCCCAACCCGTATGATCAGAGCGGGGATTATTGCCCTATCTCTCTTCTTATAGGGGAGGCCTATGTCCAGCAGTGGACTGAATAGGCTGTGTTGTGGTTGCTCTAAAAATCTCTTCACTGTGAGGTTCCAGAGGAATTTCCTCCCGCGAACCATCAAGCTGTGGAATGGTCTCCCTGCCGAGGTTGTCCCCAGAGACTACAATATGCAGCGTTTCAAAAAGGCGTTTTAAAATTTTTAAAAGGGTTAGCAACGCGCATGTAATACCTCTTGATGTTACAGGCGTCCATAGGCTACGGGAACCGCTTACCATCAGGAGGACCGTATGCCTGTTTGCTAACTTAGTTGTATAAAAACAAAAAAATGGTCTGAGTACAGAGTTGCCATCATCATGTTGCTCTTAAAATCTAAAGGTCTAAATACAAAGTTACTGAACTTTGAAATCAGATAATTGATTTTTAGAGGTTGTGACATTCATCTTAAAATTATATTGGACCAAACAGAAAGTATGCCCTGCCTAACGAAAAAAGAATTTTCCAGCTAATTTAAGAAATGACGGAGTTATAAGTAACAATAAAAATACAACCAAATTGAGAACTTGCTACTTTGTATGTCTGTTATTTTTAACAGACATACAAAGTAGCCATTATGGTAGCCATAACCATTGAACCCGATCTCACAGAATGAACAGTTGGCTATCCTAAAAGACTTTCCCCATTACTTATAACGCTACTTAAATTTAACCATTTTTAAAGTTATCCCTGTCACTGTTTGTCAATATCCAACGGTAAGAGCTGGCAATAAGTACCTAAGACCCTTTATGTTGTAATTTTTTTTTAGGAATAAGAGGAGTTTGTCCGTTATTAAAGTAGTTGCTGGTGTACTGATAACCGTGCTGAAGCAACCTGCATCAGATAATAACACGCAGCAATGGAGGTCGATAGAAAAGATATATTCCCAAAAGTTCTATAGGTTTCCTGCCTACGATCTTTGTATTTTGGTAAGCTATTTACCATTTGGTGCTCGCGCTCTTCAACATTTTTGAAGATTTATAACAAACCTTCACGGCCTAGAAAATAATAATTCAAAGGTTCGGCAATAATATCATTTTGATTCTATCACGTTTTCTTACCAAAAAACTAATGTTATTGATTTTGGTAAGAAATGTTATTGATTTTGGTGCAAATTTTTTGGTAGGAAAACGTGTTGGTTCAACATGATATTCTTGCTGAACCATTGTATTGTTATTTTCTAGGCCGTGAAGGTTTGCTATTTTGCATAACTACATTCAGTGATTTTATATCTTCAAAAATGTTGAATAGTGCGAGCGAGAGGGACTGACGGGACATTGACATTGACATGTATCGTTGCCTTAAATTAGTAACTAAAACTAGTGTAGTAGCAATTTCAAAGCGGTTGTCCGAAAGGCTTACCATTTTATAACGGTAAACTTGTCCCTGTCATATAAATAAAAGATAAAAGAAAATAAAAAGAGGTGACATGATATTTTAACGCTATTTTAGCCGAGGTTTATCTAACTGTTATGAATGAGACGGTTAGTTTGGATCAATTCGACGACTTCTGTGGCGCAGTGGACGAAGGTCTGTAGAAAGTTGCGTCTCAGGCGGGCCTTCGTTAAATGTTTGTATGATTTGCAAATATTTGTCTCGGGTTCCGGGTCTTTTCATTATAGAATATGTAATTTTATAGTACCAACATAAGTATTAGGTATAACAAGCTCTGCTAAGTGCTGTGTGATTATGTCCAGCATTAACAACTAATCTTTTTATTATTGTTGTGCCTAACAGGGTTTATAATGATCTTAAAAAGCTGATAACACCTGTATATTTACATTATGGAACGCAATAACTGATTGAGTATTGAGTATTATATATAATTTTTTTCAGAAAATAAGCAAGCCTTGGGTTTTCAATAAATATGTTAATATGATACCGTTTGCGACAATGTCGCCAAACTTTGATGGTGTCTGTGAGTCCACATCTGTAAAGGCAACTAAGGTGTGTCTCTTTCTAATTGTGTGTCATACATTAAGTTTTCGTTCCTAAGTTTTATGAACAAGCAGGTTTTTAACCTAATTATTAATATGATATTTCGACGCAATTTTTTTTTATGATACTTGAAGATGGAACAAGCACATTGCCCACAAAGCATTGCAATATAAATCACGTTTCTTGGAACGTGCTCTACGATGCAACGCCCTGCGTCCATCAACTTGAGGCATGATGATGATAAGCCTTATATTCCTGTAATTTCACCGGCACCCACACCCTTTAAACCGAAAGACTGCACAGCTGCTTTACGGCAGAAATAGGCATGGTGGCAGTACTTCCCCGGACGAGCCCTCCACTAAGAACTCTACTAAGCTACTAAAAAAAATATCCCGTTGACATTAATAATTATGTTCAGAACCATGATTGACAACTTTTAACCATTACAGAGCTGGTCATTTGGAAAATCAATATTTAAGGAACAGTTACAACTTATTAAGAGACGAAGATGTGAGCACCTGTTGCTTAAGAGTTGCAGACTGTTTTATTGCACTGTTAGCATCCAGAAGGAACTCCATACAATTTCTGTGAGTTTTAACCTTTCTTGTAATATTCAACAACAACAGCAGACCATCTGATTTAGTCCATAGCTGGAAATAGGCCTCCCTAGAAGAAGGGGAATATGCCCATAATACCCACGCCAGGCAACCGGGTTGGGGTTCGCGGGGCATCTTTTTGTCGCAACACTGACCACTGCGGCTAGGGCATTTAGCTGCGCTGGCATTTGGCTGCACTATACTGCAATAAGCCAGACCCCCGTTTTTTTCTATAGATAGTATCCCTTGCCGTGTAGGGATATGCATCCAGAATACGCTTAAATAGTTTAGAAGTCTAACAATTTATAATTTAATTTGTGAGGATTCCGGATGCATATAGCCCGAGCCTTATAGTTTACCAGGGATTTATATTAATTAATTTAGTAAATACCTATGACTGAATGTTCCCGTCAAGCTACCTAAAGCAGTCTATGCAGGAATGTTGTAAGAGCCAACATTTTAAATTCGATGGAGATCGACACTCACTAACCACGACACTCTGACAAGAGTGTCCGACTCAGAAAAATGTATACCCATATATTGCGTGGGCTACACCTCCTGTTTATCAAGGCAAAATTTCGTGAAATGATACGATACACGCAGACGTGACCCATTATCGGCTACCATCGTGATAATTTGGGCTGCACACAAGGATAGTTCACGCATAACACACGAATCTCTGACACTCATTGATTCCTCACGATAGAAGCAGGTGCGGCCATAGCATTTACAATAAGATATCTAAAGGAATTTCCCTTCAACCTGTAAACTCCTTCCAATTAAAATCCATAATCACGTTTAACCACCAAAATATCATTGAGTGCGCAGCATTGGGTTATAAGTTATAATTTAACTTCCCAATGCTGCACTCTCAACATACGAAAAATACATTTTCACTCTTCTAATACTCTCGCTTCTAGGTACAATGAACACACAAAATGCACCGTGGGTTATCCTGTGATAACCAGACTCTTAAGAGACTGGGGGGAACAGGATAACCCGTTCACCACTCACACAACACACCACACTTCTAAATCAAATCGGTCATTCTTTTTAATATTTTAAATTAATCTAATTTTTTTTCCTCGATTTAAGTACCTATTAAATTTTAAGCTATTGCATAGCTTCTATAGAGGGCTTTGAGCGCGGGGACCGAATCCAGAAATTCCGTAACGAAAAAAAACCTCACGCTCCCCACTCCGACGGGCACGGAGGTGTGGCTTGAAGGCCGTGCATTGTCTAACGTCGTTTCTTTTCGGCAGTCTTCGACACGGTGTTTGTGTGCGTGCAACTAGACGTATTGTACGACTCTACGAAGCTCGTTTATTTAATAAAAGAAAAAAAATTGTTTTCTTATCGGTCACCACGCTCAAAAAGTGTAACTTGAATTAATATCAAAGAAAAAAAAATACTGCATAAATAAAATAAAAAAAATAATTATAATTGCATAAGTTGATACAAAATGCTATGAAATAGCTTTACCGCGGCAGTCCCCGAGTGCCACACGTCTTTTTTCCTTAAAATTTGAAATGTATAATATTTATAATTTTATGAATCCGGGGGGAGCACAGCTGCCTATATTACAGGCTTTTTAGTCTAGTTTAGGCAGTTGAAGCTTTCATTATTTAGTAAGGACCCATTACATGAATACTAGACCCTATTGTAAGTCTGAACCAATATCCTGTAAAGTTATTTTTTACCAATAAATTACGAAATTATGATTATGAAATTGTGATATCAGATATTTGTTGTTAACAGGAGACAGAAGGCGGTGGTCTTGTGTGCCACGGCACCGGCGACCCTGCAGAAGTGGACGAAGCCCAAGGTATACTAGTTGGTGTCACCTCGGTCATCAACGTAAACCTTCCATCGTTACACTCTAAAATTGGAATTTTTAACAAGTGGGTTAACGATAAATGTTGTGTGTGGGAAAGTGATGGGTTGTTGTTGATTGCTGTGCTGTCAATAAATTTATTGTGTTTTTGTTATTGTTAGTTTTGTTTTTGTGTTTATACTGTTCGAAAGCATCAAGTTAAATTTTTGCGACAAATATTTCAACCTGACGAATGTATCGTAAGCATAACTTAAAAATTTGGCCGATAACAAAGTGTTATTTTGAATTCTACGCTTTCTCATTGGCTCTACGATTAGCCCAGGAAAATTAGGGGTTTCACCTCGGTATGAGATAGTTGGCTATAAACCTTATTTTAGCACCATAAAACTTGTCTCAAAACCTACTTATCGTAGGGTGTTAGTTTCTACAGATATTCCAAGGTCAAAGGTCAAAAAATCTATTTATTGCAAATACCTTGTTTACAATGGGTTTTATGCTATTTGTATCTTAATAAATATATTGGATCATTAAATTCTCTACAACTTTTGCTTAAACATTTTTTAAGCTATTGCATAGCTTCTATCGAGGGCCTTGAGCGCGGGGACCGAATCCAGAAATTCCGTAACGAAAAAAAACCTCACGCTCCCCACTCCGACGGGCACGGAGGTGTGGCTTGAAGGCCGTGCATTGTCTAACGTCGTTTCTTTTCGGCAGTCTTCGACACGGTGTTTGTGTGCGTGCAACTAGACGTATTGTCACAGAATACAGAAGGGACAGAAGCTTCACTCCGCGCAATCATTTAAATAAATAGCGACTTTAGCTGCTACGCAATAAAGTGCTATTCAGCTCGTACCGAACTCAGTGCCTAACATTTATATTAACCTACACCTTGCATCCCTTTCTATCGTATAGCTCTATCTCTACTGACGTGGCACGTGTAACGTTAGGGTTGTCTTGAGAATTATTCTGTGACGAATAATAAGAACCTGGCCGCCGACGGGCAGCAGCGTCGGCGGTGCGAGAAGCTGTACCCTGCGATCCCCAACCCGCATGCCCAGCGTGGCCAAAATTTTAGTAGGTAGGTACCTACCTAGATATTTGCAAGAGAAAAAAACAACATTTGGTTTGTAGGTAACCTAGTTATCTAGTTTTAGTTGTTAGTACGCCTACCTTTAGGTAACTTACCACATCGATTTGTCTACCTACACCTACCTACCCGACTGTTTTTAAGTAGGTAACCTACACTGCCTACTTAAAGTTAAATCAAATAAAAATGTACCTAGGTTGGGTTTCTAATCTTGATCTCAGTCTACATAATCAAAATCATAATACCTACTTACTACAGCACTATGTAGGTAGATACCTACCAATGGCACAAAAATTGTCTATGAAAAAATACCTACATTATAATATTACGTTTATTTATGTAGGTAGGTAACGCATTCAAATAGAACTTGTACCTAAGTACCTATCTACTTAAGTAAATACGGGAGACTTTGATATCTAAACAACGCATTATTTGGTAGAAAAACTTTCAGTTCTGTACCTACTATTGGTATTATTTACATTTTCTTATTATTATTCAGGCAACCAAATGCTATGCAGTATTTTTTTGCCTTCATTTGGCGTAAAATATAGGTACATTAACAAAAACAAAGTAAAATGCCGCGGCTGCTCAAAGACACTTTCGTTCCGGGCAGAACTCGGCAACCGACGTAACGAACCATGCTAGGAGGGCCGGCGATGCGTAGGTATATTTTTATACCTATTCTGCGGAGTGAAAGAGGCCTGGTATTGTACGACTCTACGAAGCTCGTTTATTTAATAAAAGAAAAAAAATTGTTTATCGGTCACCACGCTCAAAAAGTGTAACTTGAATTAATATCAAAGAAAAAGAAATACTGCATAAATAAAATAAATAAATAATTATAATTGCATAAGTTGATACAAAATGCTATGCTTTACCGCGCCAGTCCCCGAGTGCAACACGTCTTTTTTTTTATATCTTGAACCATTTTCGTGATAAGAGACAGAGCGCGCGCACTGTTTAGCTATACTCCAAATAGTGGAAGTATTCGTATCTAACGAATACTTTTCCGCTAGTCTTCGGGATTGAGCCTCTGCCTACCTATTTTATTTAAAAAAAATATTTGTTTGTTAAAAAAATTGCTACTCCCAAAACTATGGAAATCTTTAGCAGCATATAACATCTGAATCATTATCAGCATTTTATAATAGGAAAAGAAACGGAATTGGTAGATAAACCTCCGATACCCTGATCCTTTTGGTTACTGATTTTACTAACAACAGCCTCAATCAGTCTGCTGCTGTTCGTAGGCCTCCTCTAATAAGGATAATATGCTTAATCCCCATGCTGGATATGCGGGTTGGGGAGAACGCAGAGCACACTTTTCGCACTGCCCGTCGGCTACCAGGGGATTTGCTAGTAAGCTGTGCTATGTTACCACTGTAAGCCGGCCTATTTAGCAGGGTGCACCATGAGTAAGTGAGGTTGCCTTAGGTCACAAAAGATATGCTTAGGCACAGAATAGAAAAAGCTTCAGCTCGTACCTAACATTTTATATTCACCTACACCTTGCATCCCTTTGTATACGTAACTCTCTCTTCTGACGCGTACTAACCTACGGAGCGAGCCCCGCAGTCGGGGCCCGCCGATGTACTTATAGCTTTGTACCTAAAGTGCGGAGTGAGACTAGCCTGGCTTAGGTTCCAAAGATGCGAGGTTCTAACTCCCTACACTTCGTTTTACTCATCATCATCATCATCAGCCTATAGCAGTCCACTGCTGGTTATAGGCCTCCCCTGATGAAAGCCATTGCGCCTTGTCCTCAGCTCGATTCTCACTAACCTGAAAAAACTGAATAAAACTAAGCATAGCAAATAACGAATCTTGTAGAATAAAATTTTAGAAATCAATAAAACAAAATAAAAGTAAAATTCCGCTATATAATGAACATATTAAAATTGTAAAACCACTACCACTAAAACGTCCTCCCCCCCCCTCTATAAATGACTTGAAAGATGATACTCTGGTGAAGAAGGAACCACGTCTACGTCGGTTGCCGCTGACCACGCCTACCAATATACCTCGGCTGGCCTCCGCTGGGTCTGTGGTCCCAGTACAGACTAGGGGCCCTCCAGAGTCGCCCTGCAAATTTATTTAAACAAGTCACTTAAAAATATTTCGGATGGACTTTTCTCGTGTCTGCCCTTCCTTATGTCTTTTATTTAATATGGGCCAGCTCTTGACCTCGAGGCTTGCATAGGCAAGGATGATATATTATATCCTCGAATGTAGGAGATACTCAGCGCTGAATCCTTTATCCACGCGGTTCTTTCGCATCTTTCAAGGGTTGTAGTCATATAATCCGAAAACATATGTTTCTTTAGTATCTACACTAGTATTTCCCCATGTCGAAACATAGGTGCGCGAAATGTTTATAAACATTTTCTATTATAGGATTTCCATAAACAACGCCCCATTTTCAGGATATGTTTGTAAAATCCTGCAATACCTGAACCTGAAATGAATAGCACCTTCAAAAGTATTTATACAGGGTGTAAAAAGACTACTACCGAAAACTGAGAGGTTGCAATCAGACCATGATTCTGAACTTATTTAGCGAAAAAATAACCAAATTTGTTTTTACTTCTCTACGTCATTTTAATTATTTTTTAGTTACTTATACACAGTAGGTACATCATAATAACATCATATCTACCTAATTCATCATCATTTCCCTGTTCTTATCCCACAATAATACATATCTCATATCTACCTAAGTATCCCATTTCAATATACAAAAAAAAAACAGCAATGTATATGCATACAGCAAACAGTCCGCCCGTACAGTTTTGAAATCTTGAAACATTGTTTTCTCCGGTTATACCTATATTTTTTTTTCAGATAACAGATTTTTTATTTGGCTGGGTTTTGGTGTGCTCTATCACCAACTTTTGTTTTCGTCTTTTTGCACCCGATATAAATTGTATAGGTAGGTACCGTACCGCGTTTAAGAGGTAGATCTTTAACCATTTGCACGACCGAAGCGTATAAAATTTCATAGCACCCCATGTATCAGTCATCTGGAACTCATAACACAAGCTTGCTAAGTTTGGGATGAGATGATGCTGTGTGAAAAATGACCCTTATACTATTTGAAGATTTGATGAAATCCTGGCCGATTTTGGCTACAGCGACTGTTTGTATTTTGGAAAGGCATATGAAACTGTTTTAGTCACTTTGTCGATCTGCCCTTTGGTTGTACTTTTTGATGACTAACGTACCCAATCTTGTTGGTGAAGGTAAGATTGCATAATGGGCTGGGTGTCAATATCCCGTTAATAATAGGGATGATGCCTGGTTAGAAAAATAATAATTCTAATTAGTCCGTCAATTAGATTATCAAAAATATAAGACACGTATTGTTTTATTTTTAAAATCAATGGAAATTGACAAAGTTATAGAGCGTCAAAGTTTGGGAGTGGGGGCTCATGACGTCACTTGTATGTAAAAAGTGTACTTACCCGTGACGTCACGCGGAACTTCAACGCACTATATCTTTGTCATTTTTAGTTTAATTGACAAAAGAAAAAATTTACATATTTTAGTGTCCAATATTTTTTGATAATGTAAATGACGGACTAATAAGAATTTTTCAGGCATCTAGCCTATTGTATGTGATGGTCCTCTCTGTATTCTGTGGTGATGGTATATATCCATTACTAGCTTCCGCCCGCTGCTTCACTCGCGTGGTACCCGGATAAAAAGTAGCCTACGTGTTAATGCAGGCCATAAACTATGTATATTCCAAGTTTTATCAAAATTAATTCAGTAGTTACAAACATCCATACTCACAAACTTTCACATTTATAATATTAGAAGGGTAGCAGGAGATCCAGAATTGAATTTACTCAATTCTGGATCTCTTAATAAAACAACTTCAAGTCTACCTTTGCGACATCAGATATTTGATTAGATGTGCAGATAAGTTTTCGCATGTTTCTCCGATGGAGTCTGCTGCAAAATGAATTCGAGTGTACGGCTAAGTCTGCCAAAAGTAGCCGATCCGAAAGTAGATGTTTCTGAAGGTAAATACAATTTGTAATTTAGTAAGTATATATCTACATGGTGAACTGAACATATTTGTAGCTATACTGGAACTAAGTTTCACCATTTATGCACGTATTCAAGAATCGAAATGAAACATGATTGTGTTGCAATGCTGTCAATGCGTTTTAGGGTGATGTTACCCAACCGGTCAAACGAACCCTTATGGTGCCGCTTTGTCCGTCCGTCCGTCCGTCTGTCACAGCCGATTATTTCAGGAACTACATAAGCTACTGACTGAATAAGATTGCCAGTAAAATTAAAAAAAAAAAACATTTTCATCCCCAAAACGTCCTGCATATACATATTTAATTACTTTTAGTATGTATCTAACTGTAAGTTTTCCCACATTTGAATAAATAAATAAAGAAATAAAAGCAGCTGTTAATGATTTGTAAATTGAAATCGGCGAGCGTAGGGAGCCGCGAAATTGTTCTTGTAAAGGTACAAGAGAAAGAAAACGCTTGCAATTTTTTAAACACCTAAGTAATTGAACACTAGTGGAAGAATATGAAGTCGGTGAAAGCAGCTGGCCTGGCCTATAAATAATCAGTAACAACAGCAGATTTTTTTTTGCTAATTAAAATTCTTTGGTGTATTTGATAAAGGAATGCACTTCGTTTTCATATGTGCCTATAAACTTACGGTTCTTGAAAGCCTTCCGTAGCCAGAGGCTAAGCATGTCCCGACATAATCGCGATAGACTGTCGCGTACGGTATGAAATTGACATTACTGTTGAACACAAATGGCAATCGTGTAAACTGAAACATTAAAACGCATCAAATTCCGGCCAAAGTATACACACATAAGTAGCACATAAATCAAAAAGTAAAAGCTAGATGAAGCCGAAAACGGCTACGTGGCTATTATTGTCAAATTCCGCTATATATAGTTTCCGGCAAAAGTAATGAAATTTGAGGTTTTTTTTTCAAAATATACTCTAAAATACTCTGCAAAGCGGGGGGGGAGGGGGCACTCTAAAAACCATAATCACCTACTGCCTATCTGTGTCAGATTATAAAAACTTAATAACTATACCGGTCCATGCCGGGAAAACAACGAGAAATATCACAGTCATTTATTGTCAGAAAAATAAATTGCCCTCTATAACATCTAGTTTGACGAAATTACCAAAAATTCGAATTTTATTTTATTTTTTAACAAAATCCACAGCTCTAAGAGCTAAAAGAAGCATCTTATATAAACAGGCAGCCAATAACGAATTTACATTATATAAGTTAAAGAGATAGGTATCATCGACAGTCGTCACTTTTAACAGACGAGAATTACCAGTACATAAGTACTCTTTATAATACTCTACTTTCAGCAATATTTGAAAAGGCAACTCTTAGTTATGCAAATAAAACATCTATAATTTTGCATAATAATTAAATAGTATATATATGTATATGTTTGATTGTGTTGGTAGATTACTGTTGAGTGAATGTGTTTATTAAAAGTTACTTTCACAAAAACTTTTGTGCCCGCACTACGCCATTTCAGATTATGGCTTCCGAGGTATAGACCTATCTCTGAAAAAAGTTTCAGCCGCCTAGCTCACTTATGCTAAAGGAAAGCTGAGCTATGTAGCTTAGAAGAAGATAAACGAATATATGAATTATTATCTAATTTGTACTATATTTGTACTATATATTTATTATAACTATTGTTCATAAAGCCAGGAAAGGTCTTACCCCTACAGCAATGTCGTTTCTTGGGAACTTATAGTTTGTGGGAATATACATAGATTTCAGCCTTCGCCATTGGCCATTCTGCATACTGTCCACAGGCTCATACTTAGCTTGATTTAGTAGATTGCCTGCTACAGCAAAGGCCCTATCAAGAGCTTTTTTCTTGATTTCTCTGAAATAGGGTTGGTAGATTAAATTACTACTTACCTTCTTAAGTGGTCATACTTTCCTACCGTAGGAAATATTAGACTTTGAATAAAAAAGTAGTTTTGAAGCCACATTCATCAGGCAACAGATGAATCGAAGTGCCATCTTAGTTCGGTGTTCTTAGTCAATGAAGAAGATAACAAGGTTACAATATCACATTTTTACGTACGTAGAATCAAAGTCTAGACCGTACACATTATTCTAGTTTTCATTTCACATCGATCAGTGCAATATTACCGAAGTTATAAGCGTCGGAAGGTTCTAGTTTTTATTTCACATCGATCAGTGCAATATTACCGAAGTTATAAGCGTCGGAAGTTTACGTAGGTATTTTAAATCTCGTCAGTGATCGCGAGTATTGCGTGACGTCATCGCTCCTATACGGCGCGGCGCGGCGGGTGTCCCTAGTGCATTTCGCTGCTAAGTTGTTTGCTCTCGTGCGCTCTAGTTATTTTTATTAATTTAAAATAATGCTGATTGATTAAGTGTATTGTGTAAATTATTGTTTTAAAACTAAAATGGAAGGAGGATTTCAAAAAGGCCAATGTAACAACCTTCCCATAGTTCATGGTCATTATATTTATTATTTACATTTGATGGTGGCAAAAAGTTTTATAAAAAATAAAGAGATCATTAACCTTGGAATGGTTCAATAAACTGCGAGTCGCGTACCTTACATACGACATACCTACTACATATACATGTATCGGGGAGCCCCCCTTATAGTAGGGGAGCCCACGAGGCTAAATGGGGATTTACTCGAGCGTCGTAGAGACCTATTGGGATGCAAAGCTTAGATGATAAGAAGAAAAAAATCTTATATGATATATACCCTTACATCGGTGGGGGAAGCGGCTATAGATTTTTAAATATGTAAAAAAAAACTGTTGCATGGACATCCTCGAGCGCATCAGATATTGATAGCATCAATGCCCTACGTATTTTTAATAATGTACGTATGTTAATCTGATCGTTTGCATGATGCGGGTGGTTGTATTTAAGGGTTGAAAATGAAAAAAAAAAAAAAATTATCGAGCGCGTCAGATTTTCTAAGGGAGTGTTAAGTACACCACTCGCGACCATTTTCATAATGTGCAAAAAAAATCGCCATTTTGAAATACTCAAGCGCGTCAGATTAAGATATATATGGTTCATCTTTATGTTCTAAACGTACTGTCTCATAATCTGACGATTATCTAGAGGGATTCGCCTGATCTGACAAAAAAAAATAGAAAAACGGTTCACTTTAAAGGCCATCCCTGCAACTTCCCGCTAATTCCATTCCTGGGCGCTTGAAATTGTACTTATGACATTTTTGACCTCAAAATATATTAATATAATTGTTTGTGTATTTTAAGGATAAACAGGTATGTTTTTAACGTTTTTTCATACGTTTGTAACGTTTTACGAACGTTTTCATTCGAAAAAGGTAATTTTACGTAACACGGGAATTCTCGACTTTTTTTTTACTTTCTCTACTTTCACTTTTGAATAGCGATGTGTTTATCAGTAAACAAGTAATAAATTAATTGTCGATAGGTAGAATATTTCAAGCAGATTTCATGGAGGTATGATACTATAAATAGTTTTATAGTAAAATATAAAGTTATTATTAATTATATATTACAAGGGGGGCCCGGACCACCCACGATGGCCGACGGGGGGCGGGGCCCCGCAGATTTCCCATTTTCCATTTTCTTTTCGACGCAGATGAAGGGTTATAATAGCAAAAAAAGCCAAAACGTTGGAAACACGTTGTAAACAGTATGCCACGAACGAGTCTTTATGATCAGCTGTGATGGCGTCATGGCAACAGAAACCAGAGTGGGGACGGAGTGAGAGAGTAATAGACAGAGAAAGAGAGAGAGGAATAGAAACGCGGAGAAGGAAATGTAGGCATCACGCAGCTGCACGCATTTAACTTTATCGACGAATTTTTGTTATTTCGGCTTGCGGAAATCGTCAGATTATATATTTTTCATTATTCTTGAATTATTTCCTTCAAAATAAAAAAAAATTTAGCTACGCTCGAGAATGTCGAGATGACGTTTTTTTTTACAACTTTGTTGCCCTCCCCTTTTTTTACGTCACTCTCAAATTGTCAGATTAGTGGAATATACACTTTTTAGGATGTAATTAACTCACCCTACCTTAATCTGACGCGCTCGAGAATTTCTGATGGTCAATTTTTTTTTACTAATCTGATCCTGTATCCTTCACGGGCGGCCTTATATATGGGTCTCAAGTTTTGTGGAGGTACTTAACCGGGTACAAGGTATCCCCCTGTATATTAATCTGCCGCGCTTTAGTAAATCCCGAAATCCCCGCTTGGGCTCCCCTACTATTAATTAATTTTAATTTAAACAAAATATTCTGTGAATATTTCAAGGGTCTACCTGTTGCCAATAAAAAATTCAACTGTCTAACTATCGCGGTTCTTGAGATGCAGCCTGGTGACAGATAGACGGACATACAGACATACAGACGGACAGCGAAGTCTTAGTACCTAATAGGGTTTTTGTTTTTACCCTCCGGGTACGGAACCCTAAAAAGCATATTACTAGCATTAACCAAGTACCTACCTAGTCTACCTACTAGGTACTTAGTGTTTCACATGGCAAGGCTAAGTACCTACTAATTAGTTAGTATTTCACATGATATTTGAATAATTACATCGACATGATCCTCACAACAATATACTGTCGTTTTTGGCCCTAACGGGGGCTCTTCTCATCGCATTTGTCAATTTTTTTCTGATTTATGTATCCATTAGGAACGTAAATAAACAACTTTTCCGGTGTTTTTGTGGCCGCATTTTTACACTGAGGCACGACACAGTATTTATAAGATGGACGAAAGTTGTTTTTATTGTTTCTTATTCAAAATAAACCAAGTAGTTCCGCGCGCAACGGGCACATTCGGGTAAACGCTTTGAATCCCTGAGTCGCTCGCGCGGTGATAGGACACGTGACGTCATCAACGATATCACGCTCGGTCTGCGGCTTAGACCGAAAATGTTAACTTTGCACATTTATATCTCGGTCAGTTTTAGAGATAAAAAAAAAACACAGTTGTTCTCGTAATTTTTTGTAGAATTTTGTGGCATATATAACAAAAAATGGTTTTCTTCTTCATTATCTGAGTTAAGCAACACTCCGTCTGGTCACTACTTGGGTGGGTGACCGTTTAGTGGCATTAAAAAATATAATTGTAACTCAAGCATAGTTTTGCAATTTCAATACAAATAAGGGATAAATACTTACATCATGGTTCATGAAAACCTACCTAATAAATGTATTCAATATTTTTTTTTCCTCTGTGTACCTACCTAACACGTACCTAATTTATTCCACCTTTATATCGATGTAGGTAAACTTGCGGCAAAGATTTACTTAAGGCAGGCCTCTTTCACTCCGCAGGATAGGTATAAAAATATACCTACGCATCGCCGGCCTTGCGAGCGTGATTCGTTAGTAGGTTGCCGCGTTCTGCCCGGAACGAAAGTGCCCTTGAGCAGCCGCGGCATTTTAGTTTGTTTTTGTTAATGTACCTATATTTTTCGCCAAATGAAGGCAAAAAAATACTGCACAGCATTTGGTTGCCTGAATAATAATAAGAAAATGTAAATAATACCAATTGTAGGTACAGAACTGAAAGTTTTTCTATCAAATAATGCGTTGTTTACATATCAAAGTCTCCCGTATTTACTTAAGTAGGTAGGTACTTAGGTACAAGTTCTATTTGAATGCGGTACCAACCTACATAAATAAACGTAATATCATTATGTAGGTATTTTTTCATAGACAATTTTTGTGCCATTGGTAGGTATCTACCTACATAGTGCTGTAGTAAGTAGGTATTATGATTTTGATTATGTAGACTGAGAGCAAGATTAGAAACCCAACCTAGGTACATTTTTATTTGATTTAACTTTAAGTAGGCAGTGTAGGTTATCTACTTAAAAACAGTCGGGTAGGTAGGTGTAGGTAGACAAATCGATGTGGTAAGTTACCTAAAGGTAAGCGTACTAACAACTAAAACTAGATACCTAGGTTACCTACAAACCAAATGTTGTTTTTTTCTCTTGCAAATATCTAGGTAGGTACCTACCTACTAAAATTTCTCTTAAGATTTAGCATGATGTACCTACCTACCTTAAACAGTTTTCGTACACAAGACACCTAAACACTTAAATAAGTGTTAAGGACTCAAGTACCTACCTAGTAGGTATGCCTATTTTCTGAGTTCTTAATGTAGCCAGCCAGTGTAAAATAGTTTACTGATCTAATACTAGGTAGGTAGATATTATTTGAATTATCATTGTTCCTAAAAATAAATAGGTGGCTAGGTAACTGGATAGTAAAATGTTCAGATTTATTATTATTCACAACAACAACAACAACAACAGCCTATTCAGTCCACTGCTGGACATAGGCCTCCCCTATAAGAAGGGCGATATGCCCATAATCCCCACGCTGGGCATGCGGGTTGGGGATCGCAGGATACAGCTTCTCGCACCGCCGACGCTGCTGCCCGTCGGCGGCCAGGTTATTATTATTCGTCACAGAATAATTCTCAAGACAACCCTAACGTTACACGTGCCACGTCAGTAGAGATAGAGCTATACGATAGAAAGGGATGCAAGGTGTAGGTTAATATTAATGTTAGGCACTGAGTTCGGTGCGAGCTGAATAGCACTTTATTGCGTAGCAGCTACAGTCGCTATTTATTTAAATGATTGCGCGGAGTGAAGCTTCTGTCCTCTCTGTATTCTGTGCTTAAGGCGACTAAACAGGTCAAACCTCCCTCTCGCTCGCACTATTCAACATTTTTGAAGATATAAAATCACTGAATGTAGTTATGCAAAATAGCAAACCTTCACGTCTTAGAAAATAACAATACAAAGATTCAGCAATAATATAATTTTCTTACCAAAAAACTTGCACCAATGTGATAAATTTTGGTGCAAATTTTTTGGTAGGAAAACGTGTTGAATTCAACATGATATTCATGCTCAACCTTTGTATTGTTATTTTCTAACAATAACTAACAAAAAGACGTGTGGCACTCGGGGACTGCCGCGGAAAAGCTATTGCATAGCATTTTGTATCAACTTATGCAATTATAATTATTTATTTATTTTATTTATGCAGTATTTCTTTTTCATTGATATTAATTCAAGTTACACTTTTTGAGCGTGGTGACCGATAAGAAAACAAATTTCAAAACAAAACTGAAATTAGATTCAGGTGAAAAACGTCAGACGTCAGTTCGTGTCAGAGGCCAATCATGGACGTGTAGCTATCTTTACTGTGTTGAACACTAGCGCTGCGACGTTGTGACGAAGAACTAATAGAATACAAAAGTTTGAATATGAACTCTATTTCAAAGCAACATATTATAAAATTAAGTAAATCGGAGTGGGGAGCGTGAGGTTTTTTTTCGTTACGGAATTTCTGGATTCGGTCTCCGCGCTCAAAGCCCTCGATAGAAGCTATGCAATAGCTTAATAATTCTAACAATAATTCTAGCCTTAACGTAAAGCGACGATACAGGTCAAAACTCAAACCTCCTCTTTCTATTGTTAGAAAATAACAATACAAAGGTTGAGCATGAATATCATGTTGAATTCAACACGTTTTCCTACCAAAAAATTTGCACCAAAATTTATCACATTGGTGCAAGTTTTTTGGTAAGAAAATGATATTATTGCTAAATCTTAGAGGTATGTTGAATCCTCCGTAATTCAAGACGAGAGGCGTGTGAGAGCCTGTTACCCTTACCCTTGGCTGCAAAGAATATCACACCCACTCGTTCTCTTCTGAAAACAATGTGCCGCTGTAATTAGTTTCGATGGACCAATAATAGTGCCTCCACAGAAAGTGCGGTAAATTTTTCTTTTTCTCGATTTTATGGCTTTGAAGGCTAGCTGAAAAAAAAAACATTAACATGGATGGTATGTACAAAGTGACAAAAATACACCGCCAACCGTTAAAGTAAATCTTGCAATTCTCACAGAGCATCGATTTAACTCCTGACTCCAGGGAGCAGCACGCGGCCCAGAGCAAGTGTTTTTTTTTATACTACTAAGATAGCAAACAGGCATACGGTCCTCCTGATGGTAAGCGGTATCCGTAGCCTATGGACTTTGACAGCCTCTGTGGCGCAATGGGCGAAGGTCCGCCTGAGACGCAGAAAGTTGCGGGTTCGATTCCCACTGCGGGACAAATGTTTGCATGTTCTGCAGATATTTGTCTCGGGTCTGGGTGTTTTCTGTATATGATATGTATGTATTTATAAAAAAAAAATATATAAGTAGTATATCAATCATGTGGTTCCCATAATACAAGCTCTGCTTAGTTTGGGCCTACATGGTGCTGTGTGATTCCGTCCAGCATTATTTATTTATTTATGTATTTATGGACGCCTGTAACATCAAGAGGGATTACATGCGCGTTCTTGACCAGTTTAAAAAATTTAAAACGCCCTTTTTGAATCACTCACTGTTTTCAGCACTCAAAGCGTTATAAACTAACACGTTGACTGCATGCCAAGCACGCTACTTAGAGCTTTTTAGAGTTGGGCCGTTTTACATGCGTTCTTGTTTGCTTTGGTTACCCCTACCCAGAGGGCTAAAATCATCACATTAAAGATAGTTTTAAAGAATTCTTTAATTATTCATTGTAGATACACAGAAAAAGAATTGTTTAATTCTTCATTGTATACACAGAAAAAAAATTAGGTACCTAAATGAAAGCTATGTACAAAGGTGGGCTTAACCCTGAAAGAGAAAGAGAAGAAAGAGATTTCTTACTACTTAAACCTTTGGGTATTAAAGAGATGTTGTAATGAAAAGGATAGATATTGAAATAGATAAAACGCAATACCCAATACCTAATAATCATGAAAGGCGGTCTTATCGCTTATCTTATCCAAAAATATAGTTCTATATACCACTGCATAGTTCGTTAATTTACCTGATATGGAACATCTCCAAGGTTTGCTGGCCGGCCGTTTACTACTCTAGGTACGAAATCATTTTCTACATCATCTTGATAACTTAGGATTTGTGGAAGGGAAAAAGGAATGGTTAGTATTAATATCAGAAAAGACCAACTTGATATTATAAACATTTTTACAAAATTATTCTTGGGACATTATGTAGGTAGGCACATAAATAACAAACTGATCACAAAATAATTAACTTTGTGATGTGCTTGCCCTAATGTCAGCGTTGGTCAGTGTCTGTTTGTCAGCGTCATACCTAAGTCTTTACGTCATCTAGTTATTTATCATCATGGAATAATAATTACCATTAGTGCTTGGTAAAACTCCTTGCTTAACATAAACCTTCTTTATATAGTCCAGAACAAATCCAACCTCTTTGATATAGTCACTTCACTTCACTTCTTTATTAAATAGCTTCTGGGACAGTCCTCCACAATTTTTATATATTTATCTTTATTCTTTTTTGTACACTATAAAATACATACAGAAAAAGTTTTCTTAAAAGCTATGTACAAAGGCGAGGTTAACCCTGACAGAGTTTTCTTACAGCAAACCTTTGGGTATAAATAAAAGTTATAATGAAAAGGATAGATAAATGTGTAGGTACATACAAATGATGAGAAATTGAGAATAAACCTACATAAAACTATTACAGACATATATATGTTCCTAACAGCCCCCCTATTTAGTAAAATTGACAGCTCAGTGTACAACCGACTCTCGGTTGGCAACCGAAATGAGTGGGCAACTGAAAAAATAATTTATTCGGTATTCACTACAGTTGATATGTATGGTGCCTTTCAGAAAATCACCGGACGTCTCTATTGTTTTATCGATAATATTTTTGAGTTTTGACAATCGTTTGACGGCATGAATGTCATTTTTTTGTGAGATTTCATTATAAGGAAAGTGATTGTATTGTGAAAAGTGATTTATAAAAAATAAGACTTAATAATACCTACTATAAATAGGCTTACACAGGTACTGCTTAACACATTTAGCTAAGTATACAGTAAACTTAAAGAAACACCCAACAGGCAGATAGAAACATAGTATTGCTTGACCCAACACAATCATATTCTCCTGTGTATTAAATCCTTCCCTTCTCATGGGTATCCGAAACTACGAGTCCACCCACCACAACACCCAGACATGGAACAAAAAAATTGCAGATCATGGAAACATTGTCTTGCAGAGGAAATCGATCCCGCAACCACTACCTCTTGCGTCTCAGCTCAGCTGGCTATTCGTCCCTTACCTCAAAGAGGATGTCTCTTCCATATTTTCATTATTAAAAACCAAAATCGGAATGCAATTTAGTGTTGGCTAAGCCACTGGTCCTTAATGAATGTCAAAATATTAAAATACCGCTGGACTTATGCCTTTTCCAGAGAGCGACTAAGCCCGATTTTTGGATCTCTACATCCACTATTTATTATTATATTA
Source organism: Horisme vitalbata (assembly GCA_951804965.1). NCBI lineage: Eukaryota > Metazoa > Arthropoda > Insecta > Lepidoptera > Geometridae > Horisme > Horisme vitalbata. The sequence continues at coordinate 12,544,434 of OX638101.1, forward strand.
TTATCATTTAACACATATTTTGTTTTTATAGTTCTTCAAAATGGGAGACTACCCCGTTGCTTTGGGCCTACGATCTAGAGTGGAGTCGGTTCAAGGTTGAAGAGCGTCAAATGGCTGCGCTGCGCTGGAGAGTATCGCGTCTGCAATCGAAAGAATACTCGCGGGACAAGAAAACGACCCTATGCGCCGAGACGAGGGCAACTAGTCTCTCGACTACATACATCCAACCAAACAAAGTTTCACATTTAATAACTAGAACACCAATCGAGATTATTTTGATAGCTATAGCTAAGCACCGCGCTTAGCTACCTGAATATTGGTGGACTACCTTCCGTCCTCAGAATTACCTACCTGAGTGTACGCTTAATAAGTAAGGAGCAATAAAACATTGTTTTTTCAAGACAAAGTGTTTCAATTATTATTTCGTTAGACTAGCAAAGTAATTGCTCAATAAACGAACAGCCATTATCTGCAGCACAAAATAATATGGTCTTGATATCTACAACATTTTCCCACAATTCAATGCTGTGGAAGTAGCTGAAATAAACTAGTTAACAAATCTGATTCTACGTCAGAAAAAGGCTTATTACACCACGCGGTATTCAGTTTGTCTTAGTAAGACTGTCTTACTGACTTACTAGATTTACTATGACCGACTTAGTGGCTTACTCATAATACACTACGCTAAGTGCGAGACAGTCTTACTAAGACAGACTGAATACCGCGTGGTCTAATAAGCCTTGTTAAAAGATCCTAGCTACTGCCTAAGCTGTAGAACCAAGTCTGTTTGGTAACCCATCTATGTGAGCGCTCCATTTACTTTAAAACAAATAAATAAGATTATGAATAATCGTTTATTTCAGGCACATATAAATATGATTTAAAAAACCCATAGCTATTCGCCATAGCTTCTGCTTCGGTGCCGCTTCTCTATAGCTGGCTGAAATCACTGGGCTGAAATTCGGATCCATGAGTACCTACATCCATGTGCTTTGCCAGAATCTGGAGAGTAGGACTTGACCAATATTTCTACTGCTCTCCAGCCTCTGAAGTGACATTGGGACCGACCCCTGACACCGACCCCGGTCGTCTCATCAAAACGGGAGAGGCAGATCTTGATAGTCGGCTGGTATCGCGGCGGTACTGCGCTTGTTGCGGGCCGAACCTCTGTCGAAGTGTCGTTGTATCTTCTTCACAAGGATAAAGTCTTCCCTATCGACCTCATTCCTGTCAGGGACATTGACCTTCGATTTTTCCAAACTCTTGCGTTGGAACTCGACGCAAGGCGCCGGAAGCGATGGCTGAGGTTAGCGAGACACTTGCGCTTCTTCTGCTGGCGAGGACGTGAAGCAGGAAAAGGCATACCTAGGTTTACTAAGGTTGTACTTACCTGAAAATATAGTAATATCCTAAATATATTTAATTTTTTATCTTGTATTTAGTTTTACCCATAGATAAAAGTATACTGTTAGGTTAACCTTAAGGTTATTGGTAATTAGATTTAACCTACTTCGAGGTTTTTGAATGAGCTATTTTGCATGCATTTGGAAATCGGATGGCAATGCAAAATTATTTGACATGAAGCCATGAAATCTTGATGACGAGGGTCTGAAGATGGAGCCGCAAGAATGCAACTGGAACTCCCTGATGAAATGTGCTAAGAAAAGTATTGTAGAAGCTGGATTTGTTTGCTTTGTTGTCTTGAGTAGGTAATTTCTAGGCCTACCTAGTATAGAACGTGGTTCTTTAGTCTTGTACCATATGAGGGTGTAAGCGGTTCCAACCTCCATCTTTGGAATCCAAGCCAATCTCACCTGCCCGTGTTGCACCCTGCTGTATAACAAACTAATGAGGCTCTGGCGGCCGGCTGTATGCGGCATAGCGCAAACCGGCACAGGTAAATTCCCTGACCGCCAACGGGCAGCAGTGTCGGGTACGAGAACGTGTGCCCTGCGATCCCCAACCCGCATGCCCAGCGTAGGATTATTATGGGTATTATCTCCCAGTGAACTGTACTCCCAATGGCTGGTGTGATGTGGTGCGGTTTGGTGGAGATATAGTCTCCTCAAACCTTACCTCAAACCACGAGAAATTTAACTCGTACTTGAATAAAAATGTAAACAAAGAAATGCCAAACGTAAATTTGACAGCTTCGGTGGGCAACCGAAGTGAGTGTGTAACTGAAAAAATAATTTATTCGGTATTCCGTACGAGATTGTGAGATGATGCATCAAAGGTGGCTTTCAGCAAGCCACTGAACGTCTCTAGTATTCTATCGACGTTATACGACTGATTAAAATATAGCCATTTTACCACCAACCGAATGGGAATAAAGACAATCTTTAATTATTAGCGTACCTTCGCCATAGATAAATTAAACGCTACCCACCTTCACGTTTTGAGTAAGTAGGTAGGCTAAAAGGAGTTAGGTTTCAGTGAGAAAACAAAAATAGGTACGACAATATAGCTAGCTAGATAGAATACCTACCTAAATTGCTCGTGTAGCTATTGTTCTGAATCTATCTTTGTTTTAGTTTATAAAAGGAAGCAAGATTAATATAGATACTGGATTAGACTCTATGTATTTTCCATTTACAAATTAAGTTTATTGAAAATTACAAGTTTTCACATTTTTATCCCTTTATTATCTCAATGTGAACCCTGTGTATGACATAAGGTTGACCCCAACTTAAAAAGCAGACACTGATCATTACGTGGGCTGGGCACGACCGCAACAGCCCTCTTCAAGAAAGCCTACCTACGGCAGCCAGTTGTTTCATCAGTAGTTGGAGATAGGTCACATAGCTAGGCAAATAAATCAAAAATCCTAATGATTTTATGATCAATAATGTAAACAAGGAATCAAAAAGAATCAATGCCACTACATTTTATTAAAAATCAGACAAAAAGTTCATTTAAATATTGTACTACCAAAATACAAATAATATAAATACCGAACAAATTCTAATAGACTACCTCACACAACAATTAGTCGAATAATAGTGCCGATCACTTCCCAATCATCAAACACTGCTAGAAACTAGTTCCTTTCGCAATGCATTTCACCAAGGAGATCGACTACCAATTTGATCTCCACTTTGGATACTGAATACCAAATGATAAGATATCGATAGAAATATTCGATATAAACCGATGACGTCATCACAGTGTGCAACTGCAGATAACATTCTAGCCACCTAGCCCCAAAGAGGTTGGATTTTTTTTACTAAATCTATGCCTAGCCCGGTTCATAACATTGAGGTGGGCAACTGATATAATAGGTAGTAGTATTATTTAATTTTCCTACCGATCCGTAGGTAAATGTTCAATATTCATATTTCATTACCAGTCACACAATGTAGGTTTTAGTAAAGCGGTACATTTAGGGCTTGCAATCCGGATATCCGGATATCCGAATTATCCGGATAATTTGTCAATTTTACTATCCGGATAATGACGGTCATTATATCCGGATAATTCGGATAATACGGATAGTAAAATGCTTAAAAAATATTGATTTGTTTAAAGAGTTATCTACATCAAAACTATAATATTTCATTATGTTCAGTGTGTACACGTATCTAACATGTAATCTGAATTTAAAACAGTGTCATCCTTAATTTTAAATATTCATAGTATCTCATAAGCATTCAGACTAGACTAAACAAGAAGCGATCTTCCATAGAAACGGTAGGTAGTGTTTGTTTTTTGTCTGAAGTTAAAAATTGACATCTGGGTTTTATTCATTTTTTATTTATTGTTTCAATTTAATTATTTAACAACCATATTGTAAATTATTATAACAAATCAGTAGGTCACGATAAAATATTATCAGTTAGCTAGTAGTGATTTTCATCGAAATAAATTATGGTTTTCATTTTCATACCTAAATCGGCCCATAACCATTGAATATAATGTTTTCGAATGGTGACGACCATGAACTGGAAGTTCTGCAAACAACTACTTACTCTATCAAGGGGGTATTCAGGGCATGCTCAAGACAGTTATTCGTGAAAATCTTGCGAGGGATGTCGAGATATGCCTACGTTCAAGGATTTGCAAACTTGTAAACTGCAGACTTGACGATGTCGTTGGTCAATCTGGGAGGGTCTTCCAATCTTTCGACTTTCAGAACGCGGTCACCATTCGAGAACTTTTATAACCAAATGATTATCGGCTATGTGAAATATTTGGCCTGCCTATTGCCACCTCGGGTTGCCAATTTTCTGAGAGCTATGTTGATTACCCTGGTTTTCTAACGGATTCCTTCACTACGAATTCAAAGTCGTAGAGACACTTCGAGCATAGGTCTCGCTGTATGACTAAGCTTTATATCCAAGGTTAAGCGGCTAAGTTTCCGTACGATAAGTCATCAGCTAGTCAGCCAACACCCATTAACCCAACAAATTTGACAGACAGTCATGCCTGGCCAGTAAAACTTCTCATGTATGGAGCTAGCTATTAATGGAAACATGCGCTTTTTAGCTTTTCGTCTTCGTATTTTTGGTATCTGTGACGAGAAGATATGCCACAATAATCCAAACGCAGCCCATCCGAGTTAGATTCTTTAGTTGACCTCTTTGTCAAAGTTGGACCTACTCAGTAGATAATTCAGTCTGACTAAGATAGACATAATAGTCAACAACTTAGATATTTATGCGTTTATTTTGAGACCCACCTGTAACAACATCGTGCCAAACAACAGAGTCATCCAGTGATTCTGTCATGATAACTATATGGTCAGCAAATCGAAGGTAAGTGATGTACTCACTATTAATATTGGCCATGCTGTATCCGTCCTAGCGCAAAAACTGAAAGACATCTTCCAATGCATAGAATATGCATGAATAGTTTCGGAGAGATTACGTCTCCCAATCTTTTATTTTTTACAAAAAATAGCCAAAAGCTTGACTACTAATACACCTGAAACAGGTGAAGATGTGGTCAAACATGAAGCACGCTTACCTAGAGGGAACCAATTCACTCCGGACTTGAAGTCTCCCAGGTTGTGCTGGTCCGGGAAAACAGACACCTGAAGCAAGACCCACTCCTTATTAGTACTAACAATAAACGTGGAAGCGAATCGTTTGGTACGACAAGGTGGGATGTCGACCACGTATGGGTGGTACTTTGCAGTATACTTGCTTGTCCAGTGATAAAAGGGGGAAGGTGGGATCAGGTCGTGAACATCTTGGGTACATTCACCAAAGTGGAATTGGTAGAAAACTGACAGCCTGGAAACTCGACGTCTGTGTTCGAGGCTCTGCAGATTTGCTTGCACCAACAAATCAGCGCCGATGAGCCTGGCAACTCGTCGCTCAATCGAGTCCAGGGCCTCAAGTTGAAACTTTGCCGAGCCATGGAGTACTGGGCTCCATGCACGATCGGACTTGTGCTTTGTACAGACTAAGAAGCTGCCCCAGATCGAAGTACCGCCACACTAAAGCCAGGATGCCTAACTTCATAGCGGTAGTTTTGGGGCTTGGACTCTATGTGAGAGCCCAAGAGTCTCTCGCCTTTTTCAGTTGGACACGATTAGTACTGGTCTAGGAGGCGAATTGACATAGTGGCATTGTTATACAAACACTTCAACACTTGAATTGTATAAAATACCATCATTGCTCATTTACTAAGTAAGTGAAGACGTTTTTGAAGAATCAGTAAAGTTTGATTGTTTATAGTGCTGTATTCTTATAGTGAATGTTGGTTTAACTTAAACATTTTATAATAATTTGCCATTTTTTAACGTAATTTCCTTTAATTTGCGATTTTTTTAAGTTTTTCCTAAAATTATCCGAATTATCCGAAATATCCGGATATCCGGATAGTAAAGTTCACTACTATCCGAATTATCCGGATACTAAAAGTCAACGGATAATGCAAGCCCTAGGTACATTACTGTTTCTAGCTTTATAAGAACAAATTGTGTTGAGATAATAAAACAAATTATGTTAATTAGGTATAATATTATTTTATCTCACGGTGAGGTACAGTGCCCATAACCCTTAGCCATCAAACACTGTTACAAATTAGTGTCTCTCGCAGGACCTTATACCAAGAAGGTCGGTTACCAATTTGATCTCCACTTTGGTTACGGAATACCAAATAAATATAATTTCGATAGAAACTGTCACAACAAACAGGCATTCGTTGTACACTGTGACGTCATCCAGACGCCCCAGTTTATAACGCAATTGATGCACACCGATGACGTCATCCTAGTTGGCAACTGTAGTTAGCGAATACCAAATCAATCATTTGACGTACATTTGTTGCACACCTAGCCTCGGTGCTCATCATTTCGGTGGACAACTGACTTAGTGAATAGCCCCTCAGTTCCTAAAAACAACGAATAACTAAACAAACAAAAAAATAGTACGATACATATTGTATGAGTACATATATAAATTATTATAAATCCATATACCTATAAATATATATAAATATATATAATGGTTCTATTAAGTTTGCAAGGAGAGAAAGTGCTCTTTCAACTTCGACTTAAAGATGAATGGCGAAGTACTATCACGGATAGTATGGGGAAGGGACTTCCAAAGTCTAGCCGCCTTAACGGAGGAAGACTCACAATAGTAGCAAGAAGAATGAGTAGGAGTTTTGAGAAGTAGATACTTAGTCTATCTGCAAGGCACACCACGAGGAACAAGAAAGTCAAAGCGCTCACGGAGGAAAGGGGGTGAGAGAGGGTTGTGAAGGATATCATAAAGAAAAGACAAAACATGAAGATCACGACGACGTCGTATAGGAAGCCATTTCAATTGGGTTCGAAACTGGGAGACGTGATCAAACTTGCGCAAACCAAAAATAAATCGGATGCACAAGTTTTGAAGACGCTCCAAATTATTCAGAAGCTCCTCCGTGAGATCAAGGAAAGATACATCAGCGTAGTCTAGAATTGGAAGAAGTAAAGATTGTGCAAGGGTTATCTTGGTATCGAGTGGTAAAAACTTCTGAAGGCGCTTAAGGGACTGAAAAGTGAAATTGATTTTTCTGCTGAACTCATTAACATGAAAAGACTAAGACAATCGGCTGTCGAAAATGACTCCTAAATTTAACTAGTATCAAGTATAATATAATCATTGTTCATAATAATATGAGGCAGCGTAGTACGGTTTATAATATTAATCTTCCAGTCTTCAGTCAGGTCCTGTTTTCTGTTAAAGCAATGGCGAGTATAACAAAATACGATCGGCGAACAATTTTCTTCATCAGAGCATTCCCGTTCAATCTTCTTTTGATAAACGACGTACATTAGAAAAACAGAAAAACACGTAAAAATTCAAATTTGTTTTAGTTTTTGACAACCGTCGTTCAAGATAAAAAATGGTGTCCTTTATATAGTCTACTCTACCCATTGTAATTTCTTTAGTCATTGACTCTACTACTTTTATATAATCCTTAATCCCAAAGAGTAAAGTAATAGACCATAAAGGAACCATAATTTTCTGTCATTGTCACAACATAGGAAAGCACATTTCCTGTCCTGTGGTTGTTTTGTATCTAGGTATCTAGCGTAACGTTTAATTTCCCTATGGTTTTGTAATGGTTTTATACAAAAAGTGAAATAATAGACCTAGGTTTTGTAAAAAAATACGATTTGTAGGTATAGTTCCTTTGAATGTACGCAATAAATCAAAAATCTATTAAAAAAATCCATGGTATTGCTTTAACACTGGTTTACCTGGTGAATATTTCCTTTTGTCAACTGGTACCATTTTCTGGGGCAAGCAACAAAACCGGTTTTGATTTTGCAGTGAGTACCTCATGAATGCAACATCTCTCCCTATATATAAGTTACTCTACGATTTACATCCTTCATCTTCTCCAGTTTGTGATAATGATGGCAGATAAAAGACTGCTAATCACAAAGAATGAAATGAAATAAAAATGAAATCATAATAATCTATTTGAGTGAGTGAACTGAGTGGCCTCATAGTGATATTATGGTACCCCACTTATTTTAATGGAAAAACACAATTATGATATTAGCTATATAGAGAAAGAAGAAACATCGAAATTTTACAAAGAACAAACTGCATTATTGCGACTAAATCTCTTAAAAATACCTATTTCCACCTGGAAATAGGTATTTTTAAGATTTCGCATAGATATTTTTAAACGCAGTAGGAGATAGGAGTGTTTGAGAGTATCCTACATACGTGCTTGCTTCGCTTTGTTAGCAACACAGACTTCAACTGAAAATACTGCTTCATTTTTGAATCTAGTGCAGTCGTGCTGTTCGAATACCCTTATCTCCCTCAACCGTTGCCTTGTAGCCATAATTCCTGTCTATAAATTGTTTTATTCATAATCTTAATTTATTTATAATTTCAGGATGTTATAAACAAAAATAGAAACTTCACACAATTGGTCGATTATTGTCCACTCAGAATAGTTGGTGGAATTCCAGCCCCTATAAAATACGTACCTTATCAAGTAAGCGCTTTACCTAAAATACAAAAATATAATAATAAAATACAATTGGTAGGTATATTTTTAGTTTTCCCCAACAGTTTTCAGTTCTTCGGCAGATATGGCCAGCCCACTGCCACTTCAGCTTGCTAATTCTCTGAGCTATTTCGATAACTTTAGTTCAGAGAGATCCTTCAGGGAAACTCCAAGCATAGCTCGTTCCATAGCTCGCTGAGCGACTTTAAACTGGTGGGCTAGCCGTACTGTGAGTGTCCACGTTTCGGCTCCGTATGTCATGACGGGTCGGACGCACTGATTGAAAACTTTTGTTTTCAAACATTTTGGTATGGGTGACGAGAAAACTCGGCGTAGTTTTCCAAATGCCGCCCAACCGAGCTGAATCCTCCTCTTGGCCTCCTTCTCGAAGTTGTTCCTACCCAACTGCAATATCTGTACAATATGTGCAGTTGCATGAGTTTAGACTGCTGGTCCTGTACTCGGACTCTCATAGTGGCGGCTTCATACAGACATCTCAACACTTCGATAAAACGATAGTCCACTTGGCATCGCGGATTCCAGGACAGCCCAGGTTTCAACAGAGTCAAAGGCCTTCTCATAGTCCACAAAAGCCAGACAGAGGACACAGGGGCTGATTATACTCTTCGGACTTCTGTATAATCTGCCTCACTGTGTGAATGTAGTACCATATCCTCTGCGAAACCCGGCCTGCTTCGGTGGCTGGAAATACCGTATGTGTTTTTATTTTATTTTAACTGGATGTACTTTAAATTACCACAAATACCTGGTCGACATCCGACCTTGTCAAACCAAACCATTCGCTTCCATATTTATTGTAAGTAAGGTTGGTAGGTAAGGGAACTTGCGCCGTCTCTTTTACCAGACCAGTACAATCTTGGGGTCTTCAAATCAAGAGTGAATCCGTTGCCTAGAGCACGCGTGGTCCATCTTAGACCACATATTAATCTGCTTCAGATCAAACGCTTGACTAATTTTTGTAAAAAAAAAAACGGAGCGTGGAGCGTGTAATCTAACACTGTTCAAACGAAGCTAGCACGAAATCCAGGTTACATAAGCTACTCAAAAGCTCTAAGACAAAAGCAAAAGCAGAAGAGTTCCTGCTTCTGCTTCTGCTGGCAATGTTGCCACCAAGCCAAAGTCATCCGTTATTTTAAAAGGAGGTGGGCTGGCAGGGGATAGGTTAGTAGGGGAGCAATTCACAATACACGCCTGTCGTGAGTGTAGTCTCATCAGTGTAGTACTTTTCTCCCCGCACTCAAATTTTTACCTAGTCTCTTGCAACAGTTGTAAACTGCTGGAATAAGGCCTCCCCTAAAAAATATAGGATCCCGCTCTTCCAACCAATCCTGCTACTCGACGGGGGATAATAGGCCGCATACCGCAATAAAAAACCGCTGCTAACAAACAGACCTCTAGCTGCAACTGGCAAGCAGTAGTCTGTTTGTTAGCAGCGGTTTTTTATTGCGGTTATCAGCCTATTATCAGAGCCACGCCGAGCCACGGTGCACTACGGGTCGGTGAGGTTGCCTTGGGTTCTGAAGATATATAGAAAATAGGTACTTTATTGCACAAGATAAAAACAAGTACATTGGCTAACTTCCCAAACCCCGTACGTTAATCACATTGTTTTTTTTTATTTTATTTGAATTATGGTTCTAGTGTGCTAGGTGTCATGTTTTGGCCTTTCAGATTGCATTGAGAAGACCACTTTATTTTGGTCTCTATTGGTACACCTTCTGTGGTGGGTCTCTCATCACCTTCAAATATGTATTGACTGCTGCTCATTGCTTTGCGACTCATGGGTTAGTACCTAGACTTGAATTTAGATTTATTGTACCGATGATGATGATTTATTTACAATAAATGAATTTAAGTAGTATATTAGTCATGTGGTTCCCAAGTTTTGCTTAGCTTGGGGCTATATGATGTTTTGTGACAGTGTCCAGCATTATTTAAAGGTTCAGCCAAACCTGCGCGTCAGTAACGCGGGAAGCGGGACGCGATGCGGGAGCGTCTGCAACGCGAAACTTAACGTGCACACCTGCGCGACTCCGGCGCGAACATTGAACTTCATTTGCTAGTTCATTTGACAGTCACTAAAGCGGCGCTTTTTTATCTAGTACAAGCTTCCGCCCGCGGCTTCGCTCGCGAAGTAACGAGATAAAAATAAGCCTATGTGTTAATCCAGGTCACAAACTATGTATATTCAAAGTTTTATCCAAATCCGTTTATTAGTTTTTCATCCATACTCACAAACTTTCGCATTTATAATATTAAGTAGGAAGTAGGATAACTATTTTTTTTTAAACTTTATTTATTTATGAGGGTTTAATTCTATAACTACTTAATTGATGTGGTTTCTATAAACAGTGCTTTATTCTGTAGTTAATTAATTGACTCAGGCGTGCCTTTGCGGAAATCCATTACAAGATATTCTACAAGACAAAATATTTAGTACAAATTCCGCTAACTTTCTCTGACAAGTTCCACAAAATGCATACGCATGCACCGCCCTCCCGCCCGCAGATTCACATGCAAATCAGAGAATGAACAAGCAAACATGCAATCATTAATAAATGCAACCGTCTACTTACTCTTCCACCAAATAAAAACAACACGTTAACCTGTAATTAGCTTGGAGAAACGACACACACATAAATACACAAGAAACTCAACAGAAATTCGACATTGTTTCGCCTTCCCCATAAGGCATCCTCAGGAATGATCGACTCGCTGTCCACCAACGTCGACGTCGCTAAAAACAACAACGACGCAGAACTCCGCAGACGTGTTGCTCCGCCGAGCGCTAAACAGAAAGTGAGTCAACCGCGCGACATCCCCACTTATATAGTATCGGGTCGAACTCCCCGTCCTCCTAGTGGCGCGATTGCGTCATCAACGTTGTTTTGCGTTGAAAAAATGAAAAAAATCTTCTGTAGTAGTTAGTATTTGTGGAACGAAATAATAAGGAAGGTAGCTTTATCGGACATACACACGTCTGACGACTAGACGATCTGACCGACCGACGCGGCCGCGGGGCCCCGTTCCCCGTTTGCCCGCATTGTGGTCGCGTAGGTGTGCAAAGCGCCATAGACATAGATAAAGTTCAGTTAGCGTCTGCCGCGCGGCAGACGCTCCCGCTTCGCAGTTGTTGGGCGAAGCTTTAATGTTTGGTTAACCATTTTAGGGCACCACTACTAAGGAAGGTCAAAGTAGTCGCTGGCACAACAGAAAGCTCTGTCTCGTTCTACGTTTCATGGAACGAACATACGCGTAAAGGCCGCTACTTCTACAAGCATAAGTATTATGACGACGAGTTTATTCACAATGATATCGGAGTTATTGAGGTTAGTTGTGATCAATACATCTAGTCTAATTAAAAGTAGTCTAGGTCTAGAATTCTAGCTCAAGGAGAATGCCGAGAACCCGTACCAATCAAAACCGAACGTATCCCATAAAGTTTATTAAATTTTATAAATGACATTAACATTTTCTTTAGTTTTACACACCAATGGGATTAATAATGAAATAAAAAAATATTTTGTTGATTTGGTTTCCGTTGCACGCCGCCATTAGACTACAACAACCAATGATATACACGTTGCTATGGCAACAAACATTGATGTAAAGTGTTACTATGGCAATAACCCTCATATTTAATTATTTTGACAGTATAATCGACTAAAAACTTATTGGATATTTTTTTGACGCACTCACTTTAGTCTTGGTACCGAGCGCCATACATCAGACGGCATTCTCCTTTGTTAATTATTTTTAACGTGAATAAACAAATATCTATCTTCTCTAGATCGTCATTAACTTGCCTTTATATTATTAATAAATAGAATAGGACCGTAGGAAGCAGCGTAGGATGTGGTGTGTAAATAAAAATTAAACCGACTTCAAAAAAATCACTTCTTACTTCTTGCTCAAAAGAGCGAATAATAAACTATTAGATATTTGATTCAAAGAAGAAAATAGGTACTTACTCGCCTATTTGAAGTCGGTGCTAAGCCATTTAGATAGGTTTGATAGGCTACATACTTCCGCTCCCGCCACATCACATCACCCAACGCGTGCGTCAATGCGTGAGTGTAGACGGGGGTGGGGGCCTCCACCTATGTTGGTACTGCACCGACTTCAAACAAATGAGTAGGTAACTATTTTTCTTCTTTGAATCAAATCCTAATAATATTATAAATGCCAAAGTCTGTGTGAATGTTTGTTACCACGTATCTCCGTAACCACTGAACAAATTAAGATTACATTTGGTACGTAGATAGTTTAGGTACCAGAATAACACATATGCTAATCAAATTTTGTAAACTCTAAAGTGGTTAACGAGGGTGGCAAAGATTGTATGGGTAACAAAAAAAATCATGACTAATCGACTTGAAATTTTGCACAGAGACTCTCTATTAAAAATAAATGAACACGTGTTTCAGGATATTTCGCAATTCTATCCCTAAGACGGTTAACGGGAGTGGCAAACTTTGTGTGAATGTTGGTTACCACGTATCTCCGTAGCCACTGAACATATTTAGATGAAATTTAATACTTAGATAGTTTAGGTGCCAAAATAACACATAGGCTAATCAAATTTTATTTTTTCATTTTTAGTGTAACTGGACAATACTGTTATTTTTAAGTAAACTAGCACCATGGGCAATAAAGGTACCGCCCGCATGAGGGACGATCAGGGCGAAAATTACAAGTGAGGATGAAGTTTTTTGAGTTTTGTGGGAAAAGTACCAATCACTTTAGGAATAAAATATATGAGACCACCTGTAAAGTATATAAAAACGGTTCACAATTGAATTAGGTTTCGGTGAACATAGGGTGAAAATTACAAGTGAGGATGAGGTTTTTTGAGTTTTGCAAGAATACCAATTTTTCAAGTAAAAATTTATATGGGATCACCTTTGAAACAAAAAAAAACATTGAAAATCTGTCCAAGATTGACGGATATATCGGTGAACATAAATAAAAAAAAAGTCGAAAAAAAATCCGACATATTAAGTACCTCCTCCTTTTTATCTATTAGTAAAAAAAAACGACTTCAAAAACATTTATTGAAAAAACTATAAATAGTCCGGTCAATTTAGACCAAAAAATGAGAGTGAAGTTACATAAAGTCCCAACAAGGTATACATTTTTTATAGATCATTTTATGATCTACAATTTTTGTCTGAGGTACTTTTATGATAAAACATTTTTTGACCTTTGACCTTGAATATTTTTTTTTCCATACACGGGAATGATGGGGAACTTCTAGACATTGTTTATAATTATGTTTTAAACAATTTCACAGAATTTCAGCTTGTTGGGACTTTATGTAACTTCGAATGTCTAAATTGACCGGACTAAAAACTAAAAAGTTAAAAAGAATTGCTTATATTTTGGTTCATCGCCCTTTTTTACATAAATTTATCCCTTACGATACCACATAGGTAGAATCTAGATACCTACCTGTTAGTTTTGGAGTAGTGAATCTGACTTTAAGAAATTTACTAAAACTATAAATAAAATTCGAGCCAATAGAAATTTCATTCCCTATTTTCTTACCCCCGAAAAACACAACGAAAAAGGATTTTCCAAATTGGTTCATAAATAACAGAGTTATGAGATAACAAACATAAAACATGTATAAAATTCGAGCCCATAAAATCTTAGTTCCTGTTTTTTCACCTTTAGAGTTGGATATTTCTTCAAATTTTTATGGGTCCAATCAAAAAGTATACCCTATACAAAAAACGAAGAGTTTTTTTAAATCGGTTTATAAATGACGGAGTTATGAGGTAACAAACATAAAAAAACGAATAAAATTTTCATTCCCAGTTTTCTCACCCTTAGGGTTAGTATTTTTTCTTAAAATTTCCAATTGGGAAGTATACCCTCTCCAACGAAAAAATAATTTTCCAAATCGGTTCTTAAATGACAGCGTTATGAGCTAACAAACATAAAAAAAATTGAATTGAGAACCTCCTCCTTTTTTGAAGTCGGTTATAAAAAGTATTATTATGGAACCTGTATCGGTATAGGTACATATCGCGAATAAATATATAATATATTTATTCGCGAATGGTGGATCAGGATTTGTTCAAGAAATAAAAATTCAGCAAAATCGACGTACAGCTCCTATAGTTATTATGATACAAGTAGGCTTGAGCCCCTAGCCGCTAGTGGTAGTAACTATCTTGACAGTCCTAGTGGGGGAAGGTAAATAGATACATAGGTATATAGATATATAGATATATATAGAGAACTTTATACAATACTAACACCAACTTCAAATAAATCACTTTTTACTTCTTGCGCTAAAGAATTTTGAAAATCGGTTCACAATTGACGGAGATATTGGTGATCATAGGGCGAAAATTACAAGTGAGGATGAGGTTTTTTGAGTTTTCCGGGAAAAGTACCAATCCCTCAGGAATAAAATTAATGTGGGACCACCTGTGAGTATAATCTTTTTAAAAAAAACAGAATTTTGAAAATCGGTCCCCAATTGACGGAGTTATCAGTGAACATACATAAAAAAACGAAAAAAAAAAGGTTCCGACGAATTGAGAACCTCCTCCTCTTTGAAGTCGATTAAAAACGGACAATAACAATAATGACAATACCATGGATAACAATATTAACAGGTTGAATGCGGGCCTCGGAAATGACGTTTCGCGCCATGCCTTGATAACGTCCTGCAGCAGGTACAGCGGTGTGTTATTCAGCACTGAAAGCGTTATACGTTACTTTTGGGCGCAAAGTATCATCATCATCATCATCATCAACAACCTATCGAAGTCCTTGTCCACGAAGAATGGTCGTGAGCTCTCTCCATCCACCGATTACCTGCAATATTGACGATGTCGTCGGTCCATCTTGTATGGGGGTCTCCCTACACTTCGTCTTCAAAAAGTATCAGAGACTCACAAAAACGGCCTCAAAATTCCGACACTACACTGCCGCTGGCTTATACGGAGAAGAGCCACACAAAAGTTCACTTTCATGATGTTATAAAAATGCACATATGCTTATGATTTGTTTGGTGTTTTATTACAGCTCGAAAGTTCATTTTATGGGTCAAGCTCAATAAAGCCGATACGGATGGCCTCCAGCGACTTGGTTGTGACGCTCAAAGAGAAGACCCTCCTCCAAATTTCAGGGTTTGGGATAAAGGAGAATGTAAGTGAAGATATAAAAATAAGCTAGGTCCTATAAGTTGTTCTATCTCACGACGGCTCGGCTACCTATCTTTATTTTGTGGCTCGGCTTTGGTTGTTGTAGTGAAGTGTGCCTATAAGTGTCTTTGTGTGCGTAACGTCGTTGATTGACGTTGACGACTAATACATGGGTACTTAATACAGCCTCCTCCTATTTGAAGTGTTGGAGAATCTTGGATCGTTGTGCAGAGGTTATAAAAGACTGTGTTCTGTGAGGTGGAAAAATAAAATCATTGGGTTCATTTATGTCAATATTTTACACATATTGTAGAGTCAATGGAACTTATTTGTATCGATACTTACAATAATTTGACTAATATTTAGAGAAAAACAAGATGACAACGCAACAGTAGTGCGAGCCGGTCATAGAGGAAGCATTTGACATTGACAGTGGTAATGTGCATTCAAAACCTATAATTTCTAACATGAAGTCAATTAAAAATGTTTTTTTTGTTGCCCAAATTTGGTCGAGTCTCACTCTGGAAAACGAACCTTTTTTTTATCACACAACCTCCATCGCCTTTTTATTGTTAAATCTTGTCGACGTCGACATTGGCAAAGTTGAGGACGGTATACCACAGAGGCTGATAAAAAAACGAAGAAGAAAAATGTTTTTCTTTAACCTTTATCGTCCCACTGCTGGGCAAAGGTCTCCCTTATCATATAAATGATTAAGTACTCATATTATTTTGCGGACGATACATTTACCTACGTCGTGATTGACGTTATGCATACGAATACACTTATCGATACACTTCACTACTACAACCAAGGTCGAGTCGTCTTCGTGAGATAGAACATCCCAAATACAAATAAATAATTGCACTACAATTGGGTAAAATAAGCTAGGCTACCTTACTCAGCATTGATGCAGCATTAGAGATCAAGCTCAGATGCTGCGCTGGTTTCCAGTTGTAAGCTGCCTAGCGAGAGCCTCTTAGGATATTGGTCAAGGCTCTTGGCTATCAGACCGTTCACTGAAAAGACTATCGGAACGATAATTGTTGAGTCGACATCCCACATAGCGGTAATCTCGTGGGCCAAGTCAAGTTATTATTATGACACTTTATTAAATTTTAAAACTCGTTAAAAAACATTTTTTACTATAAACCTAATATTATCTACATAATACATAAATAACATTAAAAACAATATAGTAAAAAAAATATAAAAACGGGAGACCACCGACCGCGGGGCAAAGCTCAAACGGCTTAGTGGCTAGGACTGCAGAGAGAGGAACCTCCGCACAATGCGTGCAGAGTCAGAGTGCGAGTTATTATTAGTTATTACAGTTATCATCTAAGTGACTCTTTTTGAAAATAAACTTATTCCAACCTTAATTTCACCGTCCTGTGCACTCCCGATTAGGGCTCTATAATCATCATCAGCCTATAGCAGTCCACTGCTGGAAATAGACCTCCCCTAATGAGCGCCATTGCGCCCTGTCCTGAGCACGACTCATCCAGATTCAGGATCCAGATTCTACCAGCAGTTGAATAGGGCTTAATAGCCATCAAAAAATATGTTTCGCAAACCCCGGACACTACATAGATCGTTTGCAATAGACGCATTGGCTGATGATGATGATGACCTTAATTATGAACGATGACCATTTCAGGATAAAGTATCCCGTATTTTGCAAATGGTTTGCGTACCAGTAGTGTCATTAGGAGAATGCCTCGCATATTACGGCTCCAAATACCTTACTAGCGCACATATCTGCGCTTTTGCATTAAAGAAAGACAGCTGCCAAGTAAGATTAAACTATTAATCCATTATTCCAAAACGAAGACTAAAGATAGTCTAGTTTTAAATCTGACTGATTTTGTGTTCAAATACTAGTATTAAATCTAGACTATCTGTAGTCTTCGTTTTGGAATAATACCACATCCATCCACATCAGCCTATATCAGTCCACTGCTGGACATAGGCCTCCCCTAATAAAGGGGGATATACCCATAATCCCCACGCTGGGCATGCGGGTTGGGGATCGCAGGGCACAGCTTCTCGCACCACCGACGCTGCTGCCCGTCAGTGGCCAGGGGATTTAGCTGTGCCGATGTAGGCTGTGCTATGCCGCAATCAGCCGGAGCCAGAGCCCCGTTCGTTGTTTAGCAGGGTGCACCACGTGCAGGTGGGGTTGGTTTGGAATAATACACCTAACGTTAAATAAGTAAGTTGGTACCTATAGTCAGGCCAGCTTAATTCTGCAGAACTCTTGGTGGAAATACCTGATGAGCTGAGGACAGAGCGCAATGGCGCTCTTTTGGGGAGACCTTTGTCCAGCGGTGGGCTGCTATAGGCTGATGATGATGGCAATGATGAAAGCAGATCATGATACAAGCTACTTACTATATATATATTTTTTATAAATACCTATTATATATATATATATATATATAGTATAGAAAACCCCCAGACCAGACCCGAAACAAATATTTGCAGATCATACAAACATTTATCTCGCGGTCGGAATCGAATCCGCAAACTTCTGCGTCTGCCTTTGTCCAGCAAGAGCCTGCTAGGCTGATAATGATGATGATAATGATGAAAACAGAGCTTGTATTATGCGAATCACATGACTGATATAGATACTACTTATATAATCATTCATTTTTGTAAATACATACATATTATACATAGAAAACCCCCAGATCTGAAACAAATATTTGCAGATCATACAAACATTTATCGCGCGGTAGGAATTGAACCTGTAACCTTCTGCGTCTCAGGCGGGCCTTCGCTCACTGCGTCACAGAGGCTGTCAAATGGCCGTCACGGTAAAAGGTTGCTTAATTAAGCCTTTTACCATTTAAAAAAAAATATGATACTTCAAGATGTAATAAGCAGGTGGGCCATGCCACCTGATGTTAAGTGGAAACCATTACCTATCACAAAGCATTGGATCGTAGATCAACGTTGTTTTTAGAACGTACATTGCAACGCCCTGCGTCCATCAACTTGAGGCATGATGATGATAAGCCTTTTGTGCCTGTAATTTCACCGGCAACTACACCCTTCAAACCGAAACACAGCACAGCTGCTTCAGGGCTGAAATAGGCATTGTGGCAGTACTTCCCCGGACGAGCCCTCCACTAATAACTCTACTTCTACAAAAACCATGACGGCCATTTCAGTCATACCGCCATTTTCACGCGGTATTCAGTCTTTCTTAGTAAGACTGTCTTATACTTAGCGTAGTGTAAGATAAGTAAGCCACCAAGTCGGTCTTAGTGTCTTAACATACTATGCTGAAGTTACGCGACCGAAAGTTCGGCATGATTACGCTTGCAATGCTATTTGAATTACAGATGATACATTATTCAGAATTAAACAGAAAGGCCATAACGGAAGATCAGCGCTGGTTGTCTCAACCAGCATTACGCTGAGTTACGGACCTTTTTGCAACTTCAGTTCTGTCTAAAATGTTAATTATACTACCAGTATTATACAATATATAATACAATAGTTTTCAGACCGTTTTCTGTGGTTGCAAATAAATACCTATTCTTATTCTAAAATTACGTTGCGTTATGGCATACAGCCGAACTTGAAATTGAAATCAACTTCGAAATTTACGTCGCGTAATTTTCAGCATACTGTGTTTAGACGCCTAGGCTTGACTAATGGCCGGTTCCTATATTATACCGTTACCGATTACGTCTCGTTTTCCCCTGAAAAACTGTCAAATTTTCGACGACTCGTTTTTAATTTTTGACAGTTTTTCAAGGGAAAACGAGGCGTTATCGGTAACGGTATAATATAGAAACCGGCCGTAATTAGTCAGTAAGACAGTCTTATGGCCGGTTCCTATATTATACCGTTACCCCGATTACGCCTCGTTTTCTCCTGAAAAACTATCAAATTTTCGACGCCTCGTTGTTAATTTTTGACAGATTTTCAAGGGAAAACGAGGTGTAATTGGTAACGGTATAATATAGAAACTGGCCGTTACTAGGACAGATTAAATACCGCGTGTTGTAATAGACATTTTAGTCATTTAAACTCGTTTACAGGGTGACTCCGGAGGACCTGTAGCATCTGCAGGCTATCTAGTTGGCATCGTCTCATGGGGCGGTATATGTGGTAGACACCCTGGTGTTTATACGAGGGTGGCTAGTTACACAGATGGGAGCACTATACCGTTTACAAGGCAAAGAGGTTGTATGCAGCACATTAGCTATGATATGCTTCTTGTAGCCATTGTTTTGTGCTTGATTGAATAATGGAATGAGATTCATTAAATAAATTGCTATACAAACATCGAGATATTATATATTACTACATAAAGTAGTATATTTTTTGGTAAGTAAGTAAATTACAGGAATGGCGCTCGTTTGTTTTGAAAAAAATTTTTTGTAGGTAGTTGTAGGTAGTTTTTGGTAACTATAGTTACCAGAATCAAATGTGGATACTTAGCAGTGGCTACAGCGGGTGCTACCGCTGAATATTATAGAAGTAAATTACAGGCACATGAGGCTTAAGGGGCCTCCGGAGGACGAATTGCCCATACAAACGTAATACCAAAATGATTTCTAATTCAAGCATATCTCCACTATATTATTGAATTATTTGTATTCCAATACTTTTTACCTAAAGTTTTCAGTCATGATTTTTGGTATTACGGAACACAAACAAATTCTTAGAAAATTTTGATCATCCATCTGCTAAACAGAGATGCGTTATAGAAGTTGCGAGCGAGGTTCGCCGCATTAATAACACCTTCATGTTTCGAGTTGATTGACGCAGGGCGTTGCATCGTAGAGCGCGTTCCAAAAAAAAGTGATCTTAGATGCAATGCTTTGTGATAGGTATGTAGGTAGTAACCACTTAACATCAGGTGGGACATGTGCTTGTTCCACCTTTATGGAACGTAAAAAAAAAACATTAAAATCGTAAATTTTTGTTCAATTGTATTTCTATTCCAATGTAATATGCTGATGGTGATCCTGTAGAACGCTACGACACAATCGCGCATCATAACACAACATACAGTAATGTAATTACGATTGAGCCAGAATAATTCTGGCTCAATCGTCACTGCCGCATACGACTCCGAAATATTTTGAAAGTAAAATAAAGTGAAAATCTCTGTACTCAGTAGGAACCTTAGCTTAACAACTCTGAATCTTCAATGTTTAAGGTTCCGTACCCAAAGGGTAAAAACGGGACCCTGTTACTAAAATTCCACTGTCCGTCCGTCTGTCTGTCTGTCTGTCTGTCTGTCTGGCTGTCACCAGGCTGTCTGTTCTCATGAACCGTAATAGCTAGAAAGTTGAAATTTTCACAGATGGTGTATTTCTGTTGCCGCTATAACAAATACTACAAACTGAATAAAATAAATATTTCAGTTACTCCCTTATATCGGTACGGAACACTTCGTGCGCAAGTCTGACTCGCACTTGGCCGATTTTTTTATTTATACCACGTAACGCATCCAATCAGAGAAGAATTGGCAAGACACTCTGTTTGGCTTATATGTTTTAACGTCTTTTGTACGGAATGTTTTAAATTCCCCACGCTGAATAAATTTGGTAGGAAGGTGCTTAGAAAGGCACACTAAGATGTTGGTTCCGGCCATTTCAGTCTTTAAGTCATGTCACAGGCCTTCGAGTGGACTAGAAGCTTTGGCCACTTGCCAACACAATAAGTAACAATAAGTTACAATAAGTAACTTGGTAAGTTATCTGTGGTACAAATAATATTTCTCCGAAAAAAATTACGTAAAGCTATACGAATTTAATACTTGGACTGAGGTAGAGTTTTTAAATGTTCTCAGAAGTCTACGCTCTCTAGTAGACTTTGTTTGAACTAAAACCTCGAGAGAAACTTTAAGGTTGGAATTGAAACCTTGGTTGTATCAAAAACCATGTATTGGTATCAGCGCGATCTGTTGACTGCCTACTTTAACTGTTCGCTAAACAGCGCAGCGAAAGATGCAACAAGGTAGAATAGAGATGGGGTTAGTAGTAAAAATATGTCTAATTTTTAGTAGGTTTTAACAAAAACTTGACTAACAAGTAGGACTTTTTAAACAAAATAAACCGACTTCAAATAACTCAATTTTTACTTCTTGCCCTAAAGAATTTTTAAAATCGGTTCACAATTAACGAAGATATTGGTGATCATATGGCGAAAATTATATGTTTTTTTTTGAGTTTTCCGGGAAAAGTATCAATCCCTCAGGAATAAAATGTATATGGGACAACCTGTAAAGTATACTCTTTTAAACAAAAAAAGAATTTTCAAAATCGGTCCACAATTGACGGAGTTATCGGTGAACATACATAAAAAAAAGAAGTCTGAAATAAAAGGTTCCGACGAATTGAAAACCTCCTCCTTTTTGAAGTCGGTTAAAAACATGCTCTTTTATCGATACCATAAATAGCCACCCTACATTTTTAGTTTAACTACCGATTGAGTTAATAAATATGAATCTAATTCTTCTAATAAACTGTATCTAGAGTTTTACTTATTTATTGTTGTAGAGAAGAGCTCTACTTCCATCATTATTTTGTGTCAATTTCGGGATTAGAGATATTTATTGGTAGTGATTCTGAAAGATTTTCAATAAACTTATCATTAAACTTTTAGAAGCTGTCTCTTTCTTGTAGATAGAGATAATACAAGACGAAATGACTTTTAGCTAGCTATAAATAGTGATACTCAGAATACATCAC
This sequence comes from Horisme vitalbata, assembly GCA_951804965.1. Taxonomy (NCBI): domain Eukaryota; kingdom Metazoa; phylum Arthropoda; class Insecta; order Lepidoptera; family Geometridae; genus Horisme; species Horisme vitalbata. Next base: position 12,566,803 of record OX638101.1, read on the forward strand.
AAATTACCTGTAAGTTGTTTACATTGCCTCTTTAACAATAACTTCAAAAAAGTTTTGTTTCAAACTAAAATCACTTACTAGGATCCTAGTCAGTGCTAATATGGGTTTATTCCCAGTAGTTCGATTAAGAAGTTCTACCGTCGAACTAGTGGGATTTTTTTTTCCCACTAGTTTTACCATCGAACTACTGGGACAAAATATTTCTCAGTTGTTCTATTATCTATAAATCAACCTCCGAATTTCAGTTTATTTTTTTAATAACCTATCAGTTGTCATATAAATTAATTATCTATCAGTGTCAAATGTAAAACATGCCTATGGATAGTTTTATACAATATGTAAGTAGGTATAATAAATATAAATAAATAATCTTCAACTCTAAATAACTATGTGGAATTATAATACATAGGCACCTACATAATTATAATTCAACGTATTTTTTAATATAATTATTTAGGCTACCTAGGCCTACCTTGCATTAGAAATTCTATCTATTATTAATAAATATTTTGCAAATTCTGCATTTTTAGGGCAATATTAAAAATAAATACATTTATAGCGAATTTTTATTTCGTAATTTAACTTAATTTTTCTAAAAAAGTCATAATCGAAATATCCCCACACGCCAATTGCATCTGGGCATTCAATATACACTCATCGTTTGATAAATCAATTTTACGTCGTTTACGTCCTTGATTGCGAAATGAATACAATATAGAATCGTCGTGTAGGATGTGAAGGATTTGCAGCAGGTTAACGTGGCCCTTGATCACCCGGTTATTTATTCCGTGGTGCCAACCCTCCACAACATTGTTTGTGCGGTGACGCTCAATCAATGAATATAATCAATATACACATTAAAGAACTGTGCAACAGTAAAATGATTCTAATAAAATATCTACCCTCAAAAATATGACAAAATGAAAATTTGTTTTGAAATTTGAATATTTGCCACGCCATCTAGTGTGACTTACTAATTATCTCGCTCAATATCACTCGCAAACCCCTGATTCCTAGAATATTTAGTCGAATGTTCTATTTCAAGTAAAACAAGATTCATGAAAATTCTAGATGCGAAACACACTAGAATTAAGTAGGCCGGATTGGCTGAATTGTAAACTATTCACACAACTGTTGTGAATAGTGAGTGTAATTGTGTTTCTTGTGCTGTGAGTTCTCGAGTTGATGATGATTTATTTATATTTATTATACCTACTTACATATTGTATAAAACTATCCATAGGTATGTTTTACATTTGACACTGATAAATAATTAATTTATATGACAACTGATAGGTTATTAAAAAAATAAACTGAAATTCGGAGGT